>CANTUZ010000026.1:43966716-45329216 GCA_947846985.1 Fratercula arctica | reverse complement strand
CCCCCCTTCCTTCCTTCCTTCCTTCCTTCCTTCCTCCCCCCCCTTCCTTCCTTCCTTCCTTCCTCCCCCCCCTTCCTTCCTTCCTTCCTTCCTTTCCCCCCCTTCCTTCCTTCCTTCCTTCCTTTCCCCCCCCTTCCTTCCTTCCTTCCTTCCTTCCCCCCCCTTCCTTCCTTCCTTTTCCCCTCTTTTTTTCCTTGGAATGGGCCTTCTTTTCCCATTATTCGTCAGCAGACACTGGGTTCAGACAAGAATGAACTCTAAAAGCCAAGGGTAGTCAAACTTGCTTTCAACAGAGAATGTGTTAAGGAAAATTCTAGCTCCTCACCCTGACTCCATATATTTTCATGATTTATTTTTTCCGTAGGAAGAGGTGGTCCAAGCCCTGTTATTAAGTAGTGCTTGTGGTGGTTCCCCAGAAAGTAGTAACACTACATAGTGTATGCATATAACAGTTCCTGACTGCTCAACAAATTTAAAGGCTGTTGCATGCAAGTGGATGTTTCAGTTACACATAACTGTTAGAAGGCTCCAAAATATGACAGCTTCCAGATGTATGAACCGACTGATCCCTTTGTTTAGATTATGCACCACAGCTGATGCCTAGATTAGTGCTGGCTGGACAAAGCTATGGGAGATTTGTCTGGTTTCCACAATGCCATGTTTATATTTCATTTGGATTTCTCCTTCAAAGCTGACCTCCCTATGACCTGTTGGAGCTGTGTCCACTAGGATGCTGGTTTTAATGTGTCTGCAAGTGCTTTCATTTTGATGTCTGATGGAACATGTTCTCATTTTGACAGTCATGGACTTTTATGCACAATCCTTTTAACTTAACAGTGAATTATGCACATCAACCTATGAGCACTCAGGTAAAACCATGCTTGTAAAGTTTGCTGCCCCACAGCTAGCTTTTTAAGAATATTCTGATTGGTTAAAACAGTGTTTTGGTTATAGACCTTGTGGGGCTGTTCCGTGTCAGGCATTTTCTCCTGTATATGGAATTTAGTCTTCCAGCCTTCGCACAGTGCTTTTTCTCTTTACAGATGATGGCATGCATATACAGAGTTCTAACTGTTCTTTTAGGAGTTTAGCAGGAGCTGGAGTACAGAATTTTACAAAGAAGTTCATTCTTCTTTATATCTACTGTACAGTTCCATATATTTTCTCAATCACTCTTACTTATCTTCAGTACGCCTTTGGTTCTTCTCATTTCTATAATCTCTCCTTCTTTGTATTATGCAGGAGGGTGTTCCCCGTTTGTGAGTTAGTCTACCTGGGAAGACCTGAAGAAATCAGTAAAACTCCTTAAGGGCTAAGTGACAGTTCTACAGTAAGTTAGGGTAGTTCCCTGTCAGAGTTCAGAAAGCTAAAGATACACAACTTCCATTATTACTTACAGAAACAGTATGGTTTTCTACTGTTGATGCTTTACTGGAGCAAGATATTCCCAAGATGGTGCCTCGTGACAGGAAACTCAGCGCTTTGAAGTATCATTTCTGCACTGAAAATGCATGCTGTCTTAGAGTGGCCACTTTATTCCTGTGCCTATGAATCAAGGAGAACAGGAAAATGCTTTGCCCCTGTTTTGCATGATCTGTGGTATTTTAATATCCACTTAGACCATGCTAAATATGACTGATGAATACTGGACACAATAAACTGTTCGTCCTTGCTGTTAATTGAGTGGCTTTGACTTGGAAAATTTTTCATTTTACATTGTACTAGAAATTTAGAGTGGAGTTGCAAGGAGTGACTTTGAATTCAGAATTTAAAATAAAATATTTTTTCTTAGTTGCTTTTTTTCTGTGTGAACTTAGTTTAATAGCTGTAAATTCAGTTTACTCGTTACTGTCTTTTCTCATGTTATTTTCATTCAGTATCACCTCAGTTTCTATAAACATCCTGAATTTGGCAGAAGCTGTAGTTTCATGAGGTAAAAAAAGCCCTTTATGGAAACTGCTGAGCATATAGATGTTTTGATGTGTGCAGAATTTTAATTTTGGTTTTTAGAATGAATGTCTTGGCTTTAAGTTCTGTTTGGTTTTGGAAAACTTAGTTCAGTGCTTGAACAAAATATGTAAGAGGTAAGGGAATGAGCAGAACCATAACCTGACTCTTTCTGCAAAGGTGCTGCTCCTTTAGAGAATTGTACTGAACTTAATTCCAGCTTCAAATATACAAGTAATCATTGTATATTTGAAACATCTGTATTTTGTTCATGTGCAAGAAAAAGCTGATGTTTTTAAGGCACATGTGCGGTGTTCTACAGTCATATACCTGAAGTTGGAACTGATCCCTTAAACTGTAATACAGTCTCCATTTACTAACAGTGAGATAAATTAAAAGAAACAGCCTTCTCTTGTTTACCAGTTTGATGCATTTTTGCTTTTCAGTCAGTAACCAAAAACTAAGTGCAGCAAAGTAGAAATGAGCACTGTTAAGTCAAGTTGTATGATTTTTTCCCCCCTTAAATCATTGCTTAAGGGCTTCTGGCCCCTAGTTCAGGAATCCTGCCCAAAAATGCCAGATGTATTACACAGTCAAGTATTGCAATGTAAATAGTGTTCTGTGCCATGAGAGCAGGGTGGTCCATCTCCTAGTTAAAAAAAAAAAAAAAAAAAAAAAAAAAAAAATAGAAGAAAAGGGAAAAATCCACACGGTCTGAAATAAGCACAGTAGTTGTAGTGTTATTTGTGTTCTTGGCTGCACAACCAGTATTTTGGAGCTGAAAGAAAACAGATAAATTAGTGCTTTAGACTGGCAGATAATAATTGAAACTGAGATGCTAGAAAGTAAGATGTGTCTTGGCTGAGGCTGCTTAATTTAGTCAAATGGGCATGTAATAAGTAAAATACTAAAGTAAAGGCCATTGCTAACAGGCAAAACCTGTTACTTTACCTTATTGTGAACAGCAGTCTCGTGCACATGGAAGCAGAGTGGACAAAGGATGGGAAGTAGGGAAGGCAGAGGCATAGAGTTCTTCTTGACCTCATGCTGTGTAATGGAAAAACTGGGTATGTTCCCGTACCTTCTGAGTATAAACATTGCTGAGCTGTTCTTGTTTTTAATTAAATAGCCTTTGCTGTATATTAACAATGACTTACTTTGCAGTGTGCTTATCTTCTTCAGATGCGACAGTGGATACAGGAGGTTTATTTGCACGTTGTTCCATTTAGTGTATGAACGTGTCATTTCGTAACAGTTAAAACTAGTTGAAAGGAGATTCCACAAATCTGACCTGAAAGGAAATTGCCAAGGGTGATGCAGTAATCAGATTTACGTTTGGGTTATCTGGCAAATCTGTGAATTGCCATAGCTTCCTTGGGTGTGTGCAGAGGGGAAAGGGGTTATAGCAACTTATTTGTATGTGATAAACTGTATTGAAATAGCTACAGGAATGTAATCCCAGTGCAGATCTCAGTGTAATCTCCTCAGTGAGATAACCAGAAGAAAAATAAGCTTTAGGAACTCATTTAAACCTCTCCCTTCCTGCTAACATTACGATAACATTAAAAAAAAAAAAAAACAAAACCCCTATCCATTACTACTTTTAATTTTTCTTCCTAAGTTACCTTTTCTGTAATGGTAAAAAAAAAAAAAGGCGTACAGATATTTGAAGAAGATACTTTCTTGTACCAGTTTTCCTAATGAGTATTTCCTATGCATTATCTTATTTGCCTCTTGACCCAGGCCTGATTCTGATTTATTTACACCAGTCTTACTCTACTGACTTCTTGAGTGGTTTCCCATACTCAGAAAAGAAGCCCTTGCTGTTTAGAAGCTGAGGCTGCTTAAGTGGTGGATAATAGAAAATATGATATCCTGGTGCAAATTATTAAGATCAAGAAACAAAACTAAACCATGTTTAGTATGACTTCCAACTGTAGATAAAAGCTATCAACTTAAAAGAATTGTGATGAGGCGTAAACATCTATTAACCGCTCTTTCTAGAGATTTGGGGAAATAGGATGACCTTTTTTATTCTTTTTTCTTTTTTTCCTCTTTTTTTTTTTTTTTTTTTTTTAAATAGGCTACAGTTTCACATGGCTTGCAAAAGAAATCTTTCTCCCTTTTTGTTTCCCACACCAATTGATTTATCATTTTGCTTGCAAGCAGACTTAGAATGTTAGGGCAGGAACACACTCACTTTTTTCTCGTAACTTTTTTGTTGCGGACCGAAACCAGTTGACTTGAATAAATTTTTCTGTGGGCTGAATGAAGCCAGCAACGTGGAAAAATCTTGCCATTCAGAGCCGTCTGAATGTACATTTCAGCCACACAGTAAGCTGTATTGGTAGGCAGTGGACTGCTAAATACAACCATTTTTCGCAGCAGAGAGTTAGACAGGTGATTAGCATAATTAGCACAGAGTAGGCTATACATATGGTAATGTTAAGTGTGTAAATGCCAGCTGCGGTGTAAAATTTATGTCAGGGGTCGACAGGGCTGTGCGAAAGTATTGTGTTACAGCTGCAGGTCAAAGCCTCCATTGCTCTACCCCCTTTTCTCTTGTTGGTGAATGCGCTAAACAGAAGAGAAAGACGGACAGAAATATAACAGATAAGGCTTTGATTGAACAGCCTGGTTCTGTGCAACAGGGACTGCTCTTAAAAAAAAAAAAGTGAAAAACCAAAAAAACCTCAAACCCAAAAAACTACACGCACACATGCAAAACAGAAGTCCCCCTCTTTCACTATAGATTTTATTTTGTATCATGCTGGCTACAAAAATGTTGCTGTCTTAGGGCAATGTCATTACAATGGGGTGAGGGTGATCTTTGTGGGGGAAGTACGAGGTTGATAATTATGGTTTAAGGAGCAAAACCAAAAAACTTTTATTCACCTTCTCCTTTCTGCATTCCAACCCACTTTTTTTTTTTTTTAATGTCTCTGTTTGTTACTGCACTTAGGGGGCTAGGAATTAAATAGTCTTGAAGGTGACAGCATTACATGTAATAAAATCTCAACAGTGCAACGATCTTTGAGCTGCATGACTGGTTTTAGACTAAGTGCCAAAATTTCCTCTGTGGTTTTGTGTGTGGGTTGCTACACTTATTCCCCAGGTTCCTCCCACCTCCTAAACCACCAAATTCTTTATAAATTAAAAATGACTAATACAGGTTTCTTGTTTTAAAGCAGCACAGCGTTGAAGGGTACACATCTTTTTAAGCAGCTGATGGGGAAATCTGTAAATCTCTTTGTTGCCGTAAACTGTTCATTCATATATTTCACTTGCAATTCCCTTCCCGTCCCATCCCGTCCCCGTCCCCGTCCCCCCCCCGCGTCCCATCCCGCCTTTTGTATTTTTTGTAGTTGGCTATAAGGAGTGGTGGTGTTGACAGAATATAGTTCACACCACACTGACCTTGTGATGAAACTTCCTCACAGCCGCAGGGGGTCCTTATGAATCAGCCCCTAATCCAGCTAATCCCGCTTGCAACAAAATCATGAAAGTGGCTCCCAGCGATGTGTGTTTCCCTGCGCAGATGCAGCAGGAAGGCGCGGCCTTGGAAATGCAGCGGGATGGCGGTGCGGTGCCGCGCCGGTCCTGGGGGCTGGGGGCTGCCCTTTCGCGGGGAGGAAGGGAGGGGGTTCCTGTTGTGCCCGGGGCTGAAGGCACCGATGGCGGCTGCGGGGGGAAACCGAGGAGGTGCCGGCTGACAGCGGGGTCTGGTAGAGCCTCCCATGTGTCTTGGCAGCCTCCCGTAGTTGCTGGTTCACAGGGACAACAAACCATTGTTGCAGCCTGGTGGGCTTGGTAACAAAGTGAAATTACCTGCGTGATCAGAGTAGCCAAAAGTGGAAATTAAAGGTTGTGTTGTGGGGTGTGTTTGGTCATTTGTTTAGCTTTCTTTCCCAGCCTTTTCTGCTTCGAAATAAACTTGGCCATATGGTCACCTTCTCGGAGTATCTGACGGGAATCTCTGATTGCATCCCGCACAAAATGAAATGTGGTCTTTACTGCTTGGTGTGAATAGCAAGCAAACTATGAAAAATGGGCTTCCTGACAGATGCAGCACTGTCTTGGGAGCTGGTGGCCAGTAAGAAATATCGAGGTGGGGGGAGCTGTGACAGGCAGCAGGTTCGGTGCTGGGGGGAGTGCTGACCTGACCTGATTGTGTCCAACAGTGAGAGCAGTTCTGCTTCAGTGCAAAGCCATTCAGAAGGAAGCTGCTTAGGCAACAACAGATGGTTCAGCAAGCAGCTGGTAGAGAATACTTGAAAGAAACTGTACCCTGTTTCATAACATGTTCATTCTTTTCATTTTTCTATATGTTAGTTTCGCTGTCTCCTAAAAGCAGTATTTAGGAAACGGTATCCCCTAAAAGATTCTGGATGGTTTTTTTCATTGCTTTTTGCTGCTCATTTAAAAAAATTGCATTTGAATTTTGTGCTACTCCATGTAGAGACGAAATTTGTGCTATCCCAGGAGTACAGATGAAAAGACTTAAAAATGCTGCTCTTAACCACACAGGAAAACAATTACATATTTGAGGAAAGGGCACTGAGAGGTTACATGAAAAGTTGGGCCTAGAGGAAAGCTGACTGCTGTGGAACAACACAGCAAATTGTTTTTAACATATTACCCAGCAGAAGCTCTTATTCAAGTTAAAGTAACTTAAAACAATTATATTCAGCTGTTTTGAAATCCTTAGGTTTAGACCTTGAAGCCCCTTACATACCCTTCTCAGCAGAACTCCTGGAAATCTAGTTACTTCCATGTACAATTGAGGATTTTGCCCTGTTACGAAGTGCGCTCAATTGTTTTCTTAAATTACCGAAAAATAAAAATTCAGCTTTGCTTCTCAGCAGGTGTAAATGGTTACATGACCATAAACTGTTGGAGAGCTGCTGTATTAGCTGCTTATGCTCACTCTAGGCCATCCTCTTGATTTCTAGGAAAAAGCAGAGTCTAGAGTCCTTTGTTCCTTTGCTACTTCATCCAGAAAATTCAATAGTTGGGCTTCTCCACCACAGACTGTGGCTTAGCTCTGACCTGAAGGGACCATGTCGTTGGAAGAAAGGATAGTTCACTCTCCATGCCCATTCATTCCACAGTCTCTTTGTTGGGATGGTCAACAAGGATACCAATTGTGGCGGTGGTTTTCTATAATATGGACACCTGCCTGCTAGGAAATGGACTGAGACCACCAACTCATTTCACATAAGCTAGCAAACAGCTGTCAGATGGTAAACAACTTGTGGTCACTATTGTTCCTGGCTGGATTAGAACCAGTGACCCAGAGGTGAACAGCTCATATCCTGTTACCGAGGGCATGTGTAGCAGCTCAGTAAGCAGCTACTGCGTTTTATGTTTAATTGGAAAGTTTGAGTTGTGTGTACCAGTTTTGCATATTATTGTACATTTCAGTTTGTAATCTTCAATTTATTAATTTTGGTTTGGTTTTCTTTACTGCACTTTTCCAGTTTTTCAACCCAGAGGGGCACCAAGCAAGAAATCCATCAAAAAATGTCTACTTTTTTTAACAGTCTATTTTACCCAATCATAAATAATATTTTTCTGCCTATGGGCAATACAGATGCATACATGTAAAATCAGCTGTTACTTGATTTTTAGAAATAAAAGGTTTTAGCTGTTAAAATTGCAGAGAAGGTTTCCCACTACAAGCAGAGGCAGCTGTTCTTGGGCTGTATTCCTGAATATGCAGACAGCTTTGTGTCCTTGTCACAGCTCTAAACTTTGTCAGACTGTGACAGAATGAAAAGCCATCTTTGATGTGTGTTTTTATTTTTGCTATTCATAATCATGTCAGCATTAATGAAATTTGTAACAGCAACACTGGAGTCATCCCCAGCATGTGTGACCAGAAACTTAACTCATATCATATGATGGGTTGCAAGATAAAAAGCAGCCTTTTGAAGTGCTTTGGGGTTGGGGTTTTTTTGGTAATTTTTTTTGCATTTGTAGGCCACAGTCTTTTATCTTTGTGTTCTTTCTCTTTTCTTTTTCTTTCGTTTTTTAAGCAAAACCAAAGAACCTGGTGTTACCTAGTTCTCAGTGTGACAGAAAAGGTTGAGATTGCTTCTGTATTTTCCTAGAAGCCAGTGGAGCTAAAAAGGGATTGAAGTCAGTTAAATCTTCACATTTGGATGTGATAATATTCTAGACAGACAGTGTCCTTTTGCTGGACGTTACAGTGGGGGAGGAGGAGAAGTGTAGAGTGGCTGCCTGGATGTTGGGAAGGGAGGTGGTAGGGGAAAGGGAGATGGTAGAGCACAGGCTGTCTTGACATGGGCAGACACAACTGTCACTAGCAGAGTAAGTTCCATGTGAGATAACCTAAGACACAGCATGGAGTTTTTGACTGCCTGTAGTCCAGTGCTGGCATAGATCATGTCTAATTACATGATAAAGATTTTAATTTTTCATTGATTTGTTGCACAGCCTATTGAATGACCATGTAATCTCTTTAAGACACTGATTGCTTACCGCTGTGTTCTAACTCTTGTAAGCTCATCATTTCTCAATGGATTGGGGGTTTTTTTGGTAGCTTAATTTCAGTCACTCCCTATGAAGTCTTTATTTTCCATAGTTAAATACATGAGCAGAAAAAAAATCATTGCAGGTAGCCAAAACTTTTTTATAATGTAATCCTGGTGGGTTTATGAGAGCCATTCTTAGCATTGTTAGAGTATCAGATACATGAAATATATATAATGTCTTACAGTCAGTAATGAATAAATTCAGAGGTCAGCCATGTAAACCAGTAGCAGTTCTGAGTTTAAAAGCAGACAGCATTTTAAAAGTTTAAAGAAGTGAACGTGTCAGCTAGTCCCATTTCTTGTACTGACTAAACTTAAATTTCAATTAAAGTGTTTTGGACTTCCTCCCAGCAGTTTTACCCCTGTACTCTACCAGTCAGGTCTAGAGAATGATAATTCTGAGGAAGGTGCTGTCTTCCCCGCTCTTCTGTCAGGACGCTAACAAATACTGTCTGTGTGCAGAAAAACTGTATTCTGTTCCTGACAAAGAGCAGCACAGACAAGCTCAAACATCCGAGAGAACATGAAGACAGAACTCCCTAGAGGGCAACAGGAAGCTTTAAATCAAAAGGCCATTATTTTTCTGTGCCCAGTAAGAGGCAGGGTAATCTTCATATCTGCCAGAGAACTTCAACTCTTTATCTCAGTTTCTTTATAGGAGTTTTTGATCCTGTGTGAGTAGCACTTGGCTGGTATGTTTTGTTCTCATGAGGTCTGTGGTCCTTTATCAGTAAAAATGGAAATCGTCGTTGGTGTCATTAGTCTTTTGCTGTGTGGCAGATGTGAATGCTTGTAATCCTCATATGCAATTAGAAGAGGGAGGCGAAGCTGTGGCTGGGCTGACTTTATCTGTGTACCATTGTAGCGGACTGAAACTAGTTTCATTTTGTAGTTTTTGAGTAACACCTGTATACACATATAATATAGATAAACGTGGGAACAGCAGAAGGAGAGGCTGCATGAGGAAGTGGAGTAGAAGCAAGCCCTTAACTGCAGCCAAAATTGAGGGAGATAGTTTATGTAGGATACCAGGAAGAGAGGTATGAAGACAAGGATCCTTCCTGGTTCCCATCCCGGCAGAGAGAGGGTGCTGAAGAGTGAGAAGGGAGGGCACCTGCAGCCTTCCCCAGCACTCACCATGGGTGGAGCACATTGCGTAGGGAGGGGCTGTCTGGTCTCCTTGCAAGTCTGAGCTGTTCTTGTCTTTCTCTGCACACTGCTGCGAAGGTTGAGTCTCAGGTGAACACACTGGGATATTATTCTCAGTCTTTGGGTTTTATATGGTTACTGAATCATGAAGAGTTTTTATTTTCTATTTCTCTCTGGTTTCTGTTGTGGTGATAACAGGTATTGCAAATTGCAGGTTACCTGCGTTGGCTATTGTGCAGGCTGTAATGTAAGCATTGTAAGGGGTACTGATCTATGATGTGGTTTATCAAAAAGGGTCAGCATCTTTTAGAGGGATGAAATGGAAACATTGTTTGTGTGAGATGTCCATGACTATTAGAGGTACGATTTTACTGCTTTGAGTTGGCACTGTCAAAAGGTTGGGCTGGATTGCTCTAGTGCTACACATTTATAGTCCTGGAAAAATGAAGAAGATGGTGTTGCTCGAACAAAGCAGAAGTGTGTCTGCCCCACAACAAGTGCTCAAGTGGAAACACATTAAGGCCTATAGTCTTCAGAAGGAAGGTTCTCCAGAAAATTTTGCTCCGTTCACACACCTCAGGCCTGTCACAGAAGAACTTAGGCTTCAAAACCAGTAGGTATTTCTGGAAATCTTGGCTTTGGTTTCTCAAAGTCTGTCCTCCATATTGGTAGGCAAACATTTTTATCCCAAGTGTTTGGCTCTCAGGAATGTTCTTTTTTAGAGAGAGCTTGCTGTCTACTAAGCTGCTTGTTGCACAGTTGTGCACAAGGTAACTATTGAATGGTTAACAGAGGTAGTGTTCATGCCAGAAAAAAATAAAACCTCAGGCAATTCCAGTAACCTGAAATGGAACATTGTAAGATATTCTGAAAAAGAAGTATTTCATGCCTTTTGAGCAACTGGACAGTAAATTAATAAGCAGTGATTTTTGGCTATCACTCATTGCTTGATTTAGGATTGATCCCTTAGTGTAGCAGAGGTCAGACTTACTCCTGAGACTACTCAGTGTGGAAGGGACTGCAGTTCCCAGTGGTGGATTCCAGAGTTCTTTATAAGCATATTAATGTAATGATATGTACATTTTGAATGCTAATTGTGAGAAAGGTATAGGTAAGACAGTGACATTTGCAGTGGTGAGCACATGAGCTGAATGACCCAGTAACTTCGAAACTGTTAGTAAGTCAGTGGAAGGAAATCTGTCAGAAATTGTGCCAGTGAAAACAAATACACTTTCACTCATGTCATTGGAAGGTGCATCAGTGTTGTGCAAATGTACACTAGAGGCAAGCAAGTTTTGTTTTTCTGGGTGCTTCCCACTTAAGATGCACTGAAGCATTTTAATGTATGATGACTGAAACACTGGGACTGTGACCCCAGTGCTTGGTAATGGGATCTACAGCCTTTCCCCTATAGGTCATGGGTTCAGGTCTGCCTCAAGTTAAGGATGACTAAAACTTGTTACCACCTGGCAGCTGTTCATTGCTCTTGGGGGAGGGAGACACGGTGGTCCTTACATAGTTCTTAGCAACTCAGCATCCGTACTGACAATTACCGCTCTCTTCAGGCCCTTCAGAAGGGCAAAGAATTTAGTACCTTGACCAGCTTCTGTTCAAGTTGGTGGGGACGCTCAGGAGGAGCAGCAGTGTATTTCATGGTATAGGATGCTGACTTGCTTAAGGCAGATCTCATGGGTTCTGGCGAAGAGCTAAGAGGGAAGCCTGCGGATGTCAGGGAGGGGGAGAAGGGGAAGACACTTTACTCTTCTCTGGAAAAAACAGGTTTTTAACAAGAACTAATACTCAGCAACGAAGATGCTGTCAGTAAAACTGTCTCATGTTGAACACTGGCCTTCAAACACATTCTTGAGAATTAGAAACTGATAAGTGAGAAATGGTGCCAGGACACTGGTGTTATTACTTGGTTGTGATTTTTTTGTCCTTTTTTTAAAAAAAAAAGTTATCTAAATTGTACAGATGGCATAGTATCTGTTTTCTAGTAGGCAGACACCCAGAATCTGATGGTGCTGATGGAAGGACGGTGTACAAACTGCTGCATTGTGTTACCACGGGCCATGAGACAATGTACCGATCTGTAATTAAAATTGGCATTTTGGCTTGTGGGAATTTGTGACACCAACTTGTCGTCTAGGCACTAAATCAAAAGGAATCATGTGATAAAGGACTCGAATGCCATCAAGTGGCTTTTGGTATATCAAAAAAGAAGAGTGATGGGTGGACTTTGTCACTAGGATATTAAAGCGAAGTAGTTCTGTCTGTCTTTGATATGGAATAAAATGGGAAGTATTGATACTGTATGCTGTACATACAATTTTAAGTCAGTAGCATTTTCAGTGTAAAATGTTGTTGTTACCAAATATAAGAAAACAAGAGTCCATAAAGGAAAACCACAAAACACCACTATTTTGTTCACTGGTCATATTTTCCATTACATCATCTGTCCTATAGTGTGGAAATCCTATGATGACTGTAATACATGGTGTTTGTTTGGTTTTTTTTTTCTTAAAAATGTAAGGAATGACTTTCTGCAGGGTATGCAAGTGTTGAGCATAGTATTGCGTATCTTCAGCACAATAAGGCCAGAGACTTCAGGCACATTTCAATGACATTTTTAGTGGTTTAGTGGTTTCTCTCCTAGGTTTTTGCACCAGCTGTGGATAGTTGGGGGGCGGGTGTGTGTGTGGGGGGGTGTGGTAATAAGAACACTTGATTTTAAAGAAGTGCATATTCAGCTGTTTGTACTGATTGTGGAGCCTTAAGATCTCTAGTAGCCTCTGTGATCTTTGCAAACTTTCAATTTAAGTAAATGAAAACATAACTGGTAGAAACTTGTTAAATTTCTTTTTTTGCCTTCCATTTTGTTCTTTGTTACTTCTTACTTTCAACAATTACTGTTGAAAGGCCAGTGATGTATCCACTTGCTTCTAGTCTGTCCATATGTTTTCACATAATCTGATTTTGCCAGTCAGAATTTTCCTCTGCAGTCTACATTTATTGTTTCTTTGTACCTGAGTGTTACGTTGCATAGTATCTACATTTGCCTGTGGAGTTATCTTTATTCTCTTTGGCTGATGAAATGTACATAATGGACCTATCAAAGAAATAATTAAATGGTGTAATGCCTTAAAAAGAATGCAGAGTGGATCTGCTGCTGGATTCTGGAACATGCGCATGCCTTCTTGGGTGGTTTTGCTGTTCCTGTTTTGAATGTTAAAGAGGGAAAAAAACGGCTTCTGTTCTCATGACTGACTTGTGTGATGCAGTTCTGATTAGCTAAATCTGCCGTGTTCAGTGAAGTTAATGTGGTTTGACAGGACCTTGATTAGGAAGCAATCATTTCTGTTGATAGTAAACAGTTGGTCACTTTCAGCAGAGATAGGAATGCCGCCCTTTGTCTTGCATGAAGTATGATTTGTTGGTTCAAGTCCTGGTTAAATTCAAAAGGAATGTATGGGTGGAATAGAAGAGAATATAGTACCAGGAGTAGAAGTTGATGGTAGACTCCACAGCCCTCACAGAACTGGGACTTTATTGTCTTTGGCTGGCATTGAGACACAAAAGGAGGAGACAGACATTTTGTCTTTGGAAGCACTTGAAGTGTAAAGGACTGCAAAAGAAAGCTCTGGTTTGAAGACAAACATGTTAACTTTGCTCCCTTACTCCCACCCCATATTCCTGTAACATAAAGCAAAATTTATTAGCGTGTCATAGACTATCGGTTGATGGAAAAAGACAGCAGTGAGCATGAACATGAGCCTGATGGGTATTTTTAGGGTTTAATTCTTGATAAAAATTAACAATAGCTTTTTATCGTGCATATGCAGTCTCAGTGATTATATGATCTCTCACTGTAGTAAGAGGGATATTAAGAAGTTATAAAGGGATGCTAGGTAAGGAAGTTGTTCTTCGATTTTTATTTTTTTCTTACTGTGAGTTGGTCACTGTTACTTGGTGTGAAGGAGGTAATGCCACATCTCACAGGCTGAAAAAATGGAGTGTGTTGTGGAAACATTTATTTCTTCAAAGAATTCTTGAACTAGAAATTAAGCAACGCTTCATGCCAGAATGACTGTAGGGTTTAATTGTTGAGGGTCTCATTCTGACAGCTTTATCCATGCAGGGGCCCAGCTTCTTGCCTGGTGGTCCTCTTAGCCCGAAGGGGGTTACGGGTGGGTTGAGGGCCCGAGTGATTGAAAAAGTATGTCCCTATTCAGGCTTGGGAATGTCATCTCCCACACTGCCAACTGGTTACAGATCAGTCTTCCATTACGCGGCCTAGGAAGAGATAGATGTACATGCCTAATTTCTGTTCACACTGTTGCAGAACTAAACTTTGGCAGTAATTCAGATCACCAGTGCCAAGCTGACTAGGGCTGAAAAAAATGTAACAAATTAGACCAGGTCTGTTGCTTGGATTTAGCAGAGCAATAAAGGTAATAAATTGTAAGGGATGGAAACAACATGTTGGTGGTATTCTTGTCCCCCTCATCTGGATGTGGTCTTGATTCAGCTAATAGGCTGAATTAATTGACCCCGCCTCCCACAAGCATTTGCTAGAGAGACTACAGGGGAGGTTATATAAAGTATATGAACTCTAGCTGAATGCTTTTTGTAAGAGGGAAGATAATTTTCCATTCTTACATAATATTTTCTGGCAAGGCAAATTGCATATGGCTCCCTCTAGAGCCCGTCAACTTTGCAGTCTCCCTCTGCCTTTTTCTTGTTACTTTTTTTTTTAAAACCGTATTTTAATACGGAGCTCATGTGGGTTTAAAAACAGATGTCGTGCGTGAATGATCTCCTGTATCACAGCATGTTATGCAGGTACTGGACCCACTGGGGTATGTTAGCTGTGGGACAGTTCTTTCTGCTGCACTCAAAACTGCATCTCTTATGTGAACTTGATTTTTTTTTCTCTTTTATTTAAGGCTGAAAGAAGTACTCAGGCTCACTCCCTTTTTTTAACTGAAGAGAAACATTCTTCTTCTGCCTTTGCCAAATTATTTAGGAGAAGAGTGTAAATTAAAGCCATTTATCTTGAAATGTGCTATTGGAGCAGACTGTTTATACAAGTGTAAGAAATTGTAACGTAGTATTTGGTCTGGTCTGCGAGGAAAAGGTTTTTCTTTTTTCAATTTTTGCATATGGTATATTGGTTATAATGTAGGAAAAACTGTTCAAGGCTCCAGTTTACGCATCAATGTTTTAGTGCAGTAGAGGCAATGATATTTCAATAAGGAGTATGTTTTTTGTTGCAGTGTTACTAAAATAAAGTTGTTATTAGTTGTGACCAGTTTGAGACAGAGTGCACATGGTCAAGTTTTTCTGACTGGAGAGTGCTAGAGTGCTCATTAAGTGAATCCAGAATAAGCAGTTCCTGACTAATACAAAACTGTTGATATTTATCTATCAGTTGGTGGACGAGTGAGTCGGGAGTTAAATTACACACGGCAGAAGATTGGAGAAGAGGCCATGTTTAACCCCCAACTCATGATCCAGACTCCACAGGAAGATGGTGCTAATGTACTAACAGCAGAAGCACTCCGCCAGCACCTTGACTCTGCACTTCAGGCCAGCAGAGTACATGTCTATATGTACAACAGGTAAGGGGAAAAGCAAAAGTTTTCTTGATCATCTGTAACAACTGAAAAGTGGGCACATGCTTCCTTCCCTGTATTTTTAAATGGTTAGCGCTTCAGAGCCTTTCCTTTAGGACTGTGTTTTGGTGTGAATGTTACTGGGTTTTGATACTTGATATTATGGCATGATAACAGTGACAAGTTGGCTTTTAACAAATTAGATGGGAAAGTGCTGTTGGAAGAGATTCTAAGAGTGTAGGACTGTGAAGTAGTGCTACAGTATCCAGCATTTGTCTTGGTAAAGGAGTGATGTTTGTGCTCTTAAACGTAGGACCTTATGGATGGGATTCCTAACATTGAAAATCCTTCCATATTAGGTTTGAAATCACTTGCTGACACGATCATGAGGTACCTAATGACTGTGAACAGCAGCACAGGTTACTATCCTTCCAATAGCTTGGATGAAAAGGGAAATGCAGACATGGCAGTGAGTGGAATAATAGCTGTTTAATAACACAGACATAATAGGGTTGGCCGTCAGAGTGTCTGTGTGCACACACTGAAGGCTGGGAGTTGTGTATTATCCAACAAAAAAATAATAAAGGAATAATAATGGAAAATAATAATCGTAGGAAGGTACCATCTTTGGGCTACTGAGATGTCCTGCTAAAAAGTACTTCCTCCAGGGTTACTACTTAGATCATGTGCGTAGGGGTGCTGCCTGCAAGGCACAAAGCCCCCTGTCTTTCAGCACATACAACTGATGCCTCAGTGAACTATTACTGAGGCTCCAGTGATCTTTTACCTAGCTCCTGCCTTGTCTAAGGTGTTAGAAGTCATGGCAGTGGAAGTTGTACCATAGCTGAAAAAGGAAGCCAGAAATCCTAATGGTTTCTTTTCTCCTGCATGTGTGGGTCAGCTGGGAATATTCTAATCCTCTGAGCTAGTGCCGGCTTCTCTCTCATTTGTGTCATTGAGAGATATCACAAGTCACAACATCTATAAAAAGATGGATTTCTGTCCCTTTAACGTGTGTTGACTAGCCTGTGCATCCAAAAGCAGCTCCATTATTTTTAATGAGTTTTATAGAGAATGTGAGAATAACTGAAACAAGTGCCTAGTCTGTAACTGTAAAAAGAAAGGCCTTTGCTTATTTTGGTGAGGTGTAGTATATCTATGCTGAACAATATTTGTTCTTTCTCAATGATTTGCTGCTTGAGGCCAATATGTGTATATGAGTTGCAATTTTAAATGTCTGTTGCAATTTTAAAATAACTTTACAATAATTGTGCAACAAGAAAATACTTGTTCTTTATATTTCTTATAGACAATGGAAATTGGAACATTTGTGTTATAAATCAGGAGAGCTCATCACAGAAGCAGGCTACATGGACCAGGTGTGTGTAGCACGCATTTAGTTATAAGATTTGTGTATTCTTGTGATTCAGCTTATGCTACTTTGATTATATTCCAGTGTAACTGTGGTTTTCCCCTTTCTGATTTTGACAGATCATAGAATATCTTTATCCTTGCTTAATTATCACTCCTTTGGACTGCTTCTGGGAGGGAGCAAAGCTACAGTCAGGAACTGCCTATCTATTGTAAGCGTGGGTTTTTTTATAACTTTCTGGTCTGACTGATTTAACTCTATAAGTATGATTTTTCAGTTGCATTCCCATTGTTTATTCAGATTCTGGTTCAACAGAAAAATAAAACATAAACTGTAGTGTCTGTGCAGAAAATATGTGTGGATTATTTTTTTTTTATTGAACAAAGATTTTCTGTGTTCTAAGAGATGATTTGTAGGCATCAGTTTAAATCCTACATTATTTTTCCCCGTTCTGCTAGCATGTAAAGTAAAATGTAAGCTCTGAATTCACGCTTTAAGAATTTTATGCCTTTTTTTCCCCACCTGAAATAAACTTGTTTCTGGTGGGGTTGGTTTTGTCCTGTGCCCTGCCCACCCACATCCCCCCCCCCAAATAAAAAAAAATAGATTGTCTGGGAACCTTATTCCTAAGTAAATGTCTTGGGTTAAATCTCAAGTCTTCGTAAGGAATAAAGAACAAATCCTTTGCTCATGAGATCATTAAAGAAACCATATAGTATCTTTTATGGCTGGTTTCTCACAGTTTACAAGTGTGATATTATATGCCCTGAATCCTTTAAAGAGTTAATTGTTAATCTGTGCAGGCATTTTCTGTTAATTATGCAAGAGTTAGCATTTGAGTTATTGTTTCTGTCCTGGTTTGCATGTCTCTGTAAAAGCAATTTGCAATGGCCATCTTCTAACCTTTAGTGTACAATTTTAGATGGGGAAATAAGGGTGTTTGTGTCTTCTGGTTGGGAGATTCGGAATAATGACTTAAGCCTGGTTAAGCAGATACAGTGTGGTTTGAACCACAGAATAAGGCAGCCAAAAGCCTTTCTAGTCTGTCAACATCAAATTCAGAAGTGGGGGGTGGGAGATGTGACAGTGATAGTGGTGACAGCCATGGTAGCAGGAAAGCTTGATCGTTGATAGTCAAGCTGCCAGGGCATTTGAAGGAGCACAGTATTGTTACAGATAAACAAAGATCAGCTATATTGATTGATTACATTTGCAAGATGATTATTAGACTAGCAAGAAGTAATCTGATACTACGAGAAAGGCTTTGTTTCCTCAGCCCCCTCTCTTCTTCCCCTCTCCCCTCCCCCCCCTAATTCTTTGAAGCAGGAGTTGGCTGCTTTTTTTGTTATTTAGGTGCTTGATGATTTGTTTTGCTTTGCTTGTAAATGGAGGTGTTTTTAATCTGTGATTCTATTTTATACAATACCTTTGTAAGAACTGAGTATTTTTGTTAAAATTACAACTGAGCTGCAAGAAAAGTACATAAACAAATCTAATTAAAACATGCCTTACATTTTCTGAAACAACCTTACCAGAAAAGGTTTTAACTTGTAACAGAAAATAACTCAATTATTTGTGCAAATACAAATTTTAAAAGTATGTTTATGTCAGTACTGCTTTTGTCTTTTTTGTGTGCGTGTCATTTTCCCCTGGTTTCTCTTGCAGAGGGAAGCCTCCTTTGCAGTGGATCAACTTTGACCCCTTAGAATTCTTAGAAGAGTTAAAGAAAATAAACTACCAAGTGGAGAGCTGGGAAGAAATGCTGAATAAAGCAGAGGTTGGTCATGGTTATATGGATCGACCCTGCCTGAATCCTGCTGATCCTGATTGCCCAATCACAGCTCCCAATAAAAATTCCACCAAAGTAAGTTTGCTTGTCCTTGTGCATGTCTTTTCAAGGGAGGCTGGGGTAGAGGGGGAGGTCAGAGAGAAAAGAAGAAGGTACCATTCTCTTCCAAGCAATATATAACTCATATTCTTGAGTGATGTAATTTTTCTGTTCCTGTTACATGCTGTTAGCCCACAGTCACAAACTTTCCCTCATTCTGTGATGCAATGCTTAATCCCATGTATTTAGAGCGAGAGTGCAGTTGTCAGCTACTGTCCGGGTGTGGCACTGCGTTCATGTGGCATTTCAGCAAACCTGATGCCACAAACAGACATGTAGCCACTGCTGGAATACACTGGCACTTTACACTCAAACCATGCAGTAAAACCTTCCTTCAAGTAGCGCCAATTTTGTTGATTTTTGTGAGGAATTTGAAGTCACGGACCCCAGTTTTATCTGTCCCTTTATCAACTACATTAGGCTTTGCAGAAATTGCCATCTGGTCAACAAGTATCCGGCTGATGGGTTCAACTTTTGTTGAACACATTTCTCTTTGTAGACCTCCTGGGTTGTCTTTAGCATCTGTTATTCTGGGACGCTGGGTGTTCAATTAGGGTATGAGTTTGTATGAAGTTATGAAACTAATTCCTTCTTTATAACTTTTTCTAGCCTCTTGACGTAGCCCTTGTTTTAAGTGGTGGATGCTATGGACTGTCAAGGAAATACATGCATTGGCAGGAGGAGTTGATCATAGGTGGTACAGTCAAGAACAGTTCTGGTAAACTTGTCAGGTAAACAGATGTTTAAAGAAAATGTCAATCTTTTTCTTTGTTAGAATTTGGGTTTGGGGGCACAGGGAGAGGATCATGCAAAATCTGCTGCCGTTCATGTGTATTATGAACCCCAGTTTAGGAGGACATGCCTCGAGAACAGAATTTGAAAAGTGATTAGTTTAAATTTAAGGAGGCGTCATTGCTTTGTGCTTCTGACTTCAGAATGATAGTGTATGTTGCTCAGAAAGTAAGCTTCTTCCTGGCAACTTTGTTGTTTAGAATGTATGTATAAAGCATTGAACCATGTTTGATGCACTGAACACCTTTGATTGTGTTTTGAAATACGATCAAAAGAAAAAGGGGGAAAAAACCGTAATTTGGGTAATGTACTCACTCGTTTGACATCTCCCAGAATTCCAAAATCTGCACTGAACTTTTTGTTCAGGATCAATATAGAGAAAAATATCTATTTTTATGTTCCTACATCTTCAATTCAGTTTTCAGTGATAAATCGCTTTGTTTCAGACTTCTTGAAGAAGTCATGGAACGGTGGACTTCAGTGGGGGAAAAAACCCTGTGACATAGAACTGTTCTGAAAAATGTAGGCCTTACTAAACTAAATGAAGCATAATTCTTCCATATTTAATACAGAGAGCTTTTACTAGAACTTTTAATATGAATTTTGAGTTTTTTACATTCACTCTAAACAATAATTCTTTCAAGAAGTAGCCAAAGAATGTATTTTCAGTGAAAAATAGAACAGTTCCTTAACCTTCTAGAATTGCTGGAGACAGTTGCATACTGTGGAAATTCAGTATGGATGGTTATCGCCATTGTGTATTCCTTGCAGTTTGTCAGGCATCAGTAGTTTAATCTGGCATTTCTTTCCAAGGAATGAAAAAGACCAAGATGTTCAAATGACAAATTGCCAACAGCATTTACAAGATTTCATAGAAATAAACTGTTCCTGTGGCATCCTCACAGTAATCTGCCTATCAGTCATGATCTTTATAACTGATTTGTAGGGTTACATTCCTTGCTCCTGAAACTGATCCTGTTGAAAATAATGGCAAAACACTTACTAGCTTCAGTGAAACCAGATTTAGCCTCAATACTGCATAGACCAGTACAGCTGCACAAGATACACAGTAGAATAATTATACTCTGTTCAATTTTAATATGAACATGTGCCCTACAAAATCAGGAACCCCATAAGGGTCTCATTTGGGACTTGATACCATGAAAATAATTTCCTGAAAATGCTCATTTTATGCTTCTTCCTCCTCTCCCTTCTCTCCACGTCACAGTGCCCAGGCTTTGCAAACCATGTTTCAGTTAATGACTCCTAAGCAAATGTATGAGCACTTCAAGGGGTATGAATATGTTTCACATATCAACTGGAACGAAGATAAGGCAGCAGCAATTCTGGAAGCCTGGCAGAGGATGTATGTTGAGGTAAAATTGAAAATAACCTAGATATCATACTCTAAAGTCCTGCTAAGATCCACTGCCTTTTCTTACGGCTTTTAACCATATTTCTTCAAGGAAGATGCTTAAACTAGAACTGAGTCATTGCCTCTACTTTTTAAGCTGATTTTTTCCCCCCCTCAATTAAGAAGCTGCTTGGTTAGTCGCATATGAGAAGCCATGAAGGTTTTGCTCTTTGCTGCCTGGGACATTTTTGCTTTGCTGGGGCTGAAGCAACTGAAGAGCTAGCTGGAATTGAAAAGCTTTTGGTTGGCATGGTTATCCTAAAGGTCTCTGGAAAACATTAGCCAGCCACGGGCTGCTTTCCCAGCGGCAGCCAGGGTGGGAAGGCTATATGACAGTGCCTGGCCTCTGTGTCCCAAGCCCTGACCTCTGCCTCACTGCTTCTGACCTCTGCAAATGGCCAGACAGGGGGAAAGAGGAGCAGCCCAAAGAGTTCGCTGGCCTTGGGTTAAAGGCAAAACTTGTACTGCAGCAAATCCATGGTGGAGCTACAGGAAGAGGATTCAAGTTAAGTGTTTGGAATGGTCTGGGAATGCAGTAGCCTTTCCTGAAGGATGCAAATTCTTGTCTGATGATCAGTAGTTTGCAAGAAGTAGTTACCAAATACATTTGTGAGCATCAGCGTAATCTCTGTGTCGGGTGTGGGCTTTCACAGGAACATTTAGGCAAAAGTAGTTGATTTCAGATGTGTGCTATAGAAGATGGTAATGATTTTTTTCTTCAGTCACACGAAGTTTTATTTTTCTTCTCATAGGTTGTTCATCAAAGTGTTGCACAAAACTCTACTCAGAAGGTGCTCTCCTTTACTACAACCACCCTGGATGACATCCTAAAGTCATTTTCTGATGTCAGTGTTATCAGAGTAGCTAGTGGCTACTTACTAATGGTAATAAAATAAATATATTTAATTTTCTCTGTTAGTGGAGCAGGGCTTAAATATCTACCAGTCAGGAGTACAGAACACGTTAGGCATATTTAAAGTAAAAACTACAGTTTGTAAACTTTTGCCTCAGGCTTCTCACCTGTTCCTCTGTGTAGCATCTGTGATGTGTCTGTTCTGTTTAAAGATGTTGTAAGAATGTGTGTTTTGGGAGGGGAGAAATAGCTTTAGAGAAGGATCCGTTCTAATATTTTGCTTTTTTTCCCCCAACTCCTTCTCTTCCCCCCCTCCCTCCCCCTTTGCTTTAGCTTGCCTACGCCTGTTTAACAATGCTGCGGTGGGACTGTGCCAAGTCTCAGGGTGCCGTGGGGCTGGCAGGAGTCTTGTTGGTTGCACTCTCAGTGGCTGCAGGATTGGGCCTGTGCTCATTGATTGGAATTTCCTTTAATGCTGCCACAACTCAGGTATTTAGGAGTCTGCTGTTAAATTACAAGTACTCTGTTAGTAAATGAACACAACTGAATCTTTGCAGGGAAAAAAGCTGCAAAAGTATTTTGGCTCCATATTTTTACTCGTGCCTTTCTCCTGTCTCATAACTTATGCTGTGAAAAATTAAGTGATGACGCTGCCAAATGCTACTGAAGAAAAAGGCAGGTACTGTGTAGTTTTCATAATTACTAGATTCTGGGTTATAAGATTTTTCTGTGTCCCAATATAAGGGAGGCATCCAATTGTACAGAAGAAGCTGCAGATTTTGTCTTTATGTCTGAATAAAGAGGATGCTCAAATTCTGAAAATATTTTGAATATAACTTGAATTATCAGATATTCTTTGTATACCCAAAACTTGAATTACTTTTGGTGAGATTTTGTACATGTAAATGGTATACTGCAAGTTCATCAGCAGCGTTCCAGAATAAAAGTCAATAGCTGTATTGCATCCTTTTGATTTTCATTTATTCATGGATTTGTGTACAGTGCAATGTAAAAGTTGTTTTAATTAGACATTTAATGGTGAGCTGCATGGCAGATCATAAAGCAACCTTCTTGGGTCTTGTTTGTTTTGTTTCTCCCCCAAGGTTTTGCCTTTTCTTGCTCTTGGAGTTGGTGTAGATGATGTTTTCCTTCTGGCACATGCATTTAGCGAAACAGGGCAGAATAAGAGAATTCCATTCGAGGTAATGACAAAATGGGGATTTGGGGAAAGATAAAACAAACGTCTTCATCTAGGAAAAGATAACTGTATCCAGAATTAATTAGTAGTGATTAGAACATCCCATCCCCCCCCCCCCCCCCCCTTTTTTTTTTCTCAATAGGTTTTCTTATGTTCTGGAAATTCTTATTCCAGAATTCAAAATAGGAAATGATTGGAATGTGTGTGATCCTAGAATGTTTTGGAATGTTCACATTCTTTTTTCTTTTTTTTTTTTTCAGTAGTATCTTAGATTTATTTTGTCTTGAAATTTTAATTTATAGCTGTCATATAAAGGTTAATTTACATAATCCAAATTCTGCCCAAATTTCAGTGACAGTCGATTGTAAATTTAGGAACAAACTCAAATATGAGTCTGACAATTAAATGATAGAATGCTTTTAAAGAAAGAACGCAAAAATCTTACAGTGAAAAGAAAGAGGAGGGGGACAGCTTAGAAAGCAAACATTTCTTTTTATTTGTATCATCTGTTACATTTACTTATTTGTTATGGCCATAAATTTCAGTTATTTTATATATTTTTCTCTGCTTTTCTTTTCTGATGTTCATAACTGACCACGACATTTCAAAGCGTAACATATTAATGTTATGAAATCTAAGGTCTCGCCACTTTTATGAGCCTTTCCTTTTATTGACCTTTTTACCCTCAGTCCAAAGTTTCACATCCAAAGTACAAACCTTTTAAAAGCAATTTATATGTGCACATTCTGTTTTGTACAAGCAATGTCATCCATGTGCTCTTTCCAGCTGGTTTGGCATGCAGGCACTACAGCCTCCCTCTACTATAAGCTCCATGTGCTTCAAAATAGCCTATTGGGTTGGGAAAGGCTCATGTGTTTATCTTGATTTCTCTATGTTTTTTGTGTATGGTCCCTAGGTTTTGGGTTGTTTTTTTCTTTTGTTACATACTTCTTCAAGATACACCTCTATACTGTTAATACATGCTTATTTTGTCTGAAAAATGAGAACACCAAGTGACTCCACTGGTGGAAGAAGCATCCTACTTAATTACAGATACATTTGATATAATGTCAGTACTCATCTAGGTTTGTGTTCTGATGGTAGAATCAACTTTGATAATGTTTTCTACCTTCAAAAAGCACAAGCACTTCACATGTCATCAGCTTTTCTCCTGAACAGCATACGTAGTATATTGTTTATTCTCACATAGTCTCAAATGCACACTTGTATTCAGAATTTCACTATAATAATTTTTCACTGTTTCTGTGTTATATCTGTAGGATGACCCCTTCATTTGTGGGACATCGCCTTATTCACTTGACTTTTAAGATACATCATTTGTTTTGCAGGACAGAACAGGTGAATGTTTGAAGCGAACAGGAGCAAGCGTAGCCCTTACATCTATCAGCAATGTCACTGCTTTCTTTATGGCTGCCTTAATCCCTATTCCTGCTTTACGAGCATTTTCACTCCAAGTAAGTTCATGTGCTATTTTGTTAGCTCTTATGCACGATCCCATCATGGGAGGCCAGTGATGATACCTGCTAGTGGTAGTGTTAAAGTCTGTGTTCAGTGGTAGTGTTAAAGTCTGCTGCAGTTCACTGAACCAGTGTGTGATCTCTGTTTACCATAGATGGGGTAATAACAACTGCTGTCTGCCCTTGATTCTGCTCCTCCCATTTCTCATGCTTAGAGTCTCTCACATCCCGTTAGCAGGTGAAAGAATACCTTGCCCCATTACAGCTGGGTTGAATCCAAAAGCCACGATGTATGCAACTAAGCAGAAACAAGGCTCCAGAAACAGTTGCATTCTTAAGTCAAGAGGAGTAGACTGTACTGTAGTGTGTGCTGTAACATTCCTCAGTAGGAATTTAATTATTTCATTCACATTTGTCCAATTTGCTGCTCTTAAAAACTATAACCAAAGTGCAATGACAGCAGCGGATATGCATTTGCCATATTAATTATTACTGTAGCAATTTGTACTGCCTTACTCCCAATGTAATTTTAGCAAACTTGGCGAAAACTTCAACAACTTTGTTCCAACTGCTTTGAGAGAAAATGTGAATTTTATGTGCTGAACCGTGTATCGCTCACTCTCCCTTTCTCTGTCCTCTTGTATTTGCTTGTGATAATGTACCTTCAGAACTATGATATACTAAGGATGCTGGAAAAAGCTTTCTTCTAAAAGCAAGGACTCTTTGAAGAAAGCTTTGGGAGTTTCTTTCCTGACACAAGCAATTTATAGCACAGTTTGACCTTGGTGCAGAGCAGGTAAACCGTGCTTTTTCTGTAGTTATTTTTTTTTCTGCTGTAGCCTGGTTCTCCAATCATTTTTCGTTCTTTTTGAGCCCTTGGATACACAGAGGAAGCAAGGGCTGGAATTTTTCTTAATATATGTGGAAATTATTGCTGTTTTTAGATATTTAGGTATGCCTGCATTGAACTGTAAAATGGTAAACAGTTTGTGATTGCAGTTAAGTTTCCAATAAGCATTAATAATTTGTTTACCATTTCCTTCTCAATAGGCAATTTGGTAGTGAATGACAGAGAAAGTGAAAGCCTCATTGGTTTTCTGCATTGCTTAGCAGATGTCTGTGGCAAGTAAAACTAGATTTTTAGTCCTGAAAGGTTAGCTGTATTTAGCTCTGCTGATTTGATAAAACCTAGATGTCTTCTCTTAGAGGTGATGTGGCAGTGAATTGTTTTATTTTATGGCAAAGACCAGCGTCAGTGTGTGAAATATTTTTGGAAGTGTACACTTCTTATGTTGGAAGAAGTTACTTATGTCTCCTTAATCTGTGGCCGAATCTCACACATTCAACATGCACCTTAAGCAGCTAATGGGATACTGGAGATCTCCACCAGGAATCAGAGGAGAAGGCTTGTTTTGTCAGGCTTTGTAGTACCTGTGCTTTAGAGAAGTTACTTCAGCCTAAATGCATCTCATAAGAAGTATTCAACAGAGATGGGCCATTTTTTCCAAATTACTGCTAAACTGTTGAATGAGAGCCACCAAATGAATTCTTCTCT
Source organism: Fratercula arctica (assembly GCA_947846985.1). NCBI lineage: Eukaryota > Metazoa > Chordata > Aves > Charadriiformes > Alcidae > Fratercula > Fratercula arctica. The sequence continues at coordinate 45,303,398 of CANTUZ010000026.1, read as the reverse complement.
TACCTGATCAAATTTTGCTCAGCCTTTCTCTCTCATCACATCAGAACATGACAAGTTGCTTTTGGAACATCTGGGTGTAATTCGTACTGTAATCTGAGGATACCTTTCCTAAAGTCTCTTCTTTTTGCCTGCTGCCGTGCTGTAGACTGAGTCACAGAAAGTTCAGAAAATGAAGTCTGCATAGCAAAATGACAAACAAAAAGTTTCCAGTGAGATTTCAACATGTATGAACACGTTGATATTATTCAGAATAAAAATATCACAATCAAAGTCCTTTTTAAGACAGTGATTAATATGGAATCTATGTGTAGGAACATTCGGGTGTCCAGAAATGAGTATTTGAGTTGCTAAATCTTTTCTCGCATGCATCTGTAATTTGTCTTTGTTTGCACATAGTAACCCCTTATTTGTATATAAGAAATGGAAAAATGTGCAGAAAAAGGGTGGTTGGAGACCTGTGATGAGGATTTATTGATGCTAGACAATATATTTAGCTGATAGGTATATAAGTTAGGAACCATTAAAATAGCATCCTTTGTTGTTGGAAAGGAACATCTATTACTTGCTTTGTCTAGCTTCACCAGGTAAAATCAAAATCGAGTGATACATTAATCACAGCATTCAGAACCAGATAACCATGTCAGATTTTGGTGGGTGGTCTGTATTTATATATGGATTTCTTTATTTACAGTCGTCTTCCTCCCTCTCCCTCTTAACTCAGGCGTGTTTAAACAAGAACTCCTTGCTGTCCTTGATAGCTTCCTAGTAAGACTTAGAAAGCAATGAAATACTGCATTTACTTTTCACAGATGGTGCTGCCTTCTCATCTAGATAGTGAATTTTTAACAGATGGGCTTAAAAAAAAGGATTCCTCTTGACCTTGTTTTGCTCTTAATTCACTTTTCTTAAGACATTGCAAGATAATTGTCAAAGTTTCCATAACTTTTGAGGCCAAATATCTGTAAAAATAACCCAGCTGCTGAGGGAGAATAAATGGTTTCCTGCACCTGCAAGCCTAACTTTTAGTTAAAAACTTTTTGCATATCAGTGCTTGCTTCTTTCTCAGCTTCTCTTCAGTTCTGCCAGCTAAAGCAGTTCATTCATACCTCTGAGTTGTTCATTTACTTTATGGAACTAAAACACTCCCAAGTCTGATGTTGTCTTGGGAGTTTACTATGGTTAGCTCTTGCCAAGTTTTAAAAAATGGGAATCAGTCCTTTTGAAGGTGAGATTTTTGAAATTAATGCTGTTATGCAGATAGGGACTGGTTTAGCTTTTTCACTGTTTTAATTTTTTTCATTTGTTGATCTTATTAGCCCCTTATTTAAGCAGTTTTAAGGCTTTGAGAGGCTGAAGATGCCCCAAATACTCAGTCACAAAAATCACCTGTAGGAGTGCTCAGGACTTTGAAGAGAGTAGGTCCTGAGTTTTCAGATGTGTTTCATTACTTAAAATTGTGGCGGAGGAGGAGATTATCAGAGAAATCCATGGAAAGTTTTCAAAGTTTGCAGCAGCAATCTCTTAAACATCGCCCTTTGTTTTGAGTATAAATGAAGGCAGGCAAGACAGAATGTGGACTTCTCTCTGCTGAATTCTTCCTCAGAGAGACTATTCAGACATCTTTACAGAATAAATTCTGAGCAGGAAAGAGAAGGTACAGCTTCACAAAAATTCATCTAACTCTTCACGCTTACACCAGAAACTTCCTCCCCTAGTAGCAGAGGAGTGGTGTGGATTCACTAATGAGCAGGGATGGAACTTTTCCCAATAAGTCTCAGCGGTAACTTTTTCCCTTACTGTAAGAATGACAAGTTTTTTTCTTAAATGTAAAAGTGCATTACCAGGTGGTGGGTTTGTGGAGAGAAAGAACGTAAGTTTTTAAGCTCATTGGACTACCTTACTCTGCTGAAGTGGTTTGTCCCCCTCCTGTTACCCACGTCATTTACCTTTCCCTGCTCCTGACAGGAGAGTTTAACAAGCAAAATTAAAGCCTAAGGGAAAAGGGGCAGGGGGGCTGTGGGGCGATCCAAGTCTGTAGGCTGTCAGGAGGGAGTTGCAGATAGGCAGCAGCAGTAGGGTGGAAGTTTCCTTGACAGACCTCCTCGTCTGTTCATCACCTCTGGCTATGCAGCACACCCGTTCTCCTTGGGTGGGCTGCCAGGAATGGCACAGAGCAGCACATACCTCCAGTGGGGCCCCAGCCTACCAGCCTGGCTCCCGTCTCCCTTGCTGCCTCCAGCACAGACTGCCATTCTTCTGTCTCCACTAACAGTTGCAGCAGCAATAATATTTTTAGGCTGTGCGTTATGAAAAGATGCAAAAAGCAGAGCATGTTTCTCAGGAAGTGATCAACATTTTTTTCTGATTAATGGAATTTTTTTGGTACTCTCTGATCTTATTTCACTGAATGCCTTCATTTTACACCCTTGAGTAGGCCCTATTTTATCCCTTCTAGGACTAATCTTACCTTTGTTGATTTCTCAAGGAAAAGGTCTGAAGCCCTTTCCTCTCTCATTTGATAATTCGTCTGTGAAGGGGTGAGAGAAGATGCCCTGTCCCCAAAAATCCTAAGCATGCTTTCAGCTTTGGTGCTGCTAACAGATTTCCTGTACTCTGGAAGCTCTGCTACCACAGTTTTTTGTTGGTGCTTTTCCAATCAATGTAATTGATACAGGTATTGCCATGATCGGATTTCTTATACATTCCCACTCCTGGGCACCAGATGTCTAAATGGTATTGGGAGAGGAAGAGGTGCCTGATGCATCAGGTCAGAGATTGGGTCAGCCCTCAACAGCGCTTCCTTCCCTCCCCTTATCAAGTTGCAGGGTGTTTTTTGATGGGACAACAAATTATAATTTATACAAGAAAAATACTTTCTGTATTCAGTTGCAAAAACTGAGAACTGTTACATCCTTGAAATGCTGGGGAGGTGGGTGAGGGAGAGACAGCGTGCAATATATAGGAAGTGTGGTGTTATACAAATCAGAACAGAGAGGATTGTTTAAAAATATTTTACTTGCAGGGTTAGTACATCAGCACTGGGATGGAGCAAGGGAAAGTCTAGTTATTCTAAAAAGAGATGCCATATTAATAGGGAAATTTACTGTGTGTTGTTGGTTTGGTTTTGAAGCTTCTTAAGTAGTCAAATGTGAATATAACTTACTTTAATGGCATCTCTACCATACACTTAAGTATTAGTCCTCACGTTCAGTGGCATTTGAGATTCAAGGATGTTGGGGTCTACAAAGGGAACTGATAAAACATGAAGCATTTGCAGTTTATAGAGCAGGAATAGAGGGCTTCTGTTAGTTTTTCAGCAGTGCTGGGAAGAGTAAGAATTACTGAGTCAGACCTCAGCTGTTTTTTCCAAATCTCAATAAATCTTAGCTGATCCTTGATAGAAGATCTTGGTTAGTCACAACTAATTATTCATGTTCTATGGGTGATTCAACCTTCTCTGGTTTAGCAGCAATAAAGAAAGCAGTTGTATGAACTAGGTCCAACAAACACCTTGCCTGCAACAGCAGCCATTTGTTTTTCTGACAGATTCAATTAATTCTAGAGAAGATCAAAAGGAAATCACTTAATTTTAAAGTCTTGGCTATGACCTTACATACCTTTCTGTGTGGATATTTATAAATCATGAAATAGCCATTGGATCTTTTCTTTCAAAGATGGCTAAATACTAATTTGGCTTTAAGTACTAGGTAAATGCCATTTCAGTAGTTAAGTCTACAGACAACTAGCAGGACAAAAATTCTAATTCAAGCAGGCTGGAGGCAGCAAAAGAGAAACACCAATAAAAAACCCATTTGTATACAATATATTTATGATTGAAATGGCTAGAAGATATTTATATAACTAGTTGATTCTGTCATTCTTGGAAAAGGAAAAACAACATATATTTTTTTATTATACTTTGACAGCTTCAAAACCCTAAAAATCATTCAGTGTTTTAGTACTTTACAGATAAAGAGAGACGAAAATAAAAATTACATTATTTAGGCAGTTTGTATTATTTATTTGACATCTAAATCAAGAATTTTTAAAACATGGATTTTGGATATCATATCTTTTGAGCTGCCAGTTTTGAGGCCTGATTTTTTAACACCAAAAGTTGCCATTAGTTTATTTTTGAAAAATGAGGGCCTGTTTATATCAGACCAGCAAGTTCATTTTTGTGGCTCAGCTTTTGTTCTTTTTTATGATTGTTTTAACCCAAGTCATTACTTTAGAAGTTACAGGTGGAGGCACTTGATAGTTTATATGATTTCCTTAACGTGAAACTGGGCTATTATTGAGATGGCTACTGCTTATCTAATGGGTAAAATATGAGGATTTCAAGGGTTTTTTTCACCTGTTGATGGCTCAACGATTTTTTTTCACAGTATTTCTCATACTCCTACAACTGTCTTCCAGTCCCATCTGTGCCCAGGCTTTGTGATGTGCCCCTTTGTCATGACTAGTGCTCCTAACAATTCTGCATTACAAATAAATGCTATTAATAATAATGATAGATGCTGCACCCCATATGTTTATGGAGATTCTCTGGGAATCTCTGTGTGGGAAAGGGTTTGAAGTATGGTTTGAAAGGGGGTGGGCGGGGAGGTTGTTTTTTTTTCATTACGTAATGCTCGCTTTACAAATTAAACCAAGTATTCTTGTTCCAATTTAAGATGTATTCTTGTTCCAATTTAAGACTCATTTTGGTAGACTAGCTCATTAATCAAGTTCTGTTAAACACAAGCATATTAATATATAGATTTACTGCGTGGTATGGGATTAATTTTGATCCTCCTTTAAAAATAATTCGTGATAAACCAAAAATGTTGCTCATTTTGGCTAGACTTTTAAGTAAGTACATCAAGTGCATAATATTTTACTAAATAGATCAGTTTCATTAAAATTTACTTAAACCTTTATTTCATTTCTGATTTAGTAGTGTGCTTTAATATTATTGTGCTGTTTAAATTACTTCAGATCCCCTAAATGTGAGAACTTCAGTTCTAGTTCCAGGTTTGCTTTTGCTTCCATCTTTTTTTACTGCGAGACTCTAAATATGTCAGAATCTCATGCAAAAGTATGATTTGTTGACTCTATTTTTCCACTTAAAAAATCATTACCACATCTTCAGGCACAGATACATTAAAATAATATGAAGGTTATTATTAAAAGAAATTAATAAACTACAATAGGCCTACCATAATCAAATGGGAATGTAAAAATATATCTCCCAGTTTCCTCAGGGAAAAGCTTGAAAGCTTCTGTCAGGTTGACATGATAGATGGGTGAGCGGATGAAAAACAAAAGGAAGTTTTATGCTTTGTAAAGCTGATGCTCTACATGAAGCTTAGTAATGGCATCACTTCTCCTATGATTGATCTCTAGGCAGCGGTTGTGGTGGTATTCAACTTTGCTATGGTTCTGCTGATTTTTCCTGCCATCCTGAGCATGGACCTTTATCGTCGGGAAGACAGGAGACTGGATATATTCTGCTGTTTTACAAGGTGAGAATGTGTGATGTATGAGGTGGATCCTTTTTGTGGTCAGAATCAGTGCTACCATTCCTTGTGAGGAGTGGGAGTTCTTCATTGTAGCAGAGTCAGTATGTTATTGTTGTGATTTCATTGCTAGTGATTGGCTTACATTTGCTGCCTTTGTTTTTACCTGACTGAGGGGAAAAGTTAAAATCCACACACCCCCTTCATTCATATGTATGTTCATTTTGACTGTTGAAGGACACCTTTTTGAAAGCAGGTAAAAGGTTCATGTTTTAGGAGTGTCTTCAAGTTATTCTTTAGAATGCTGTGGTGTACTGCAAGGTGTCCAGTGCTACCTAGTATTGTGTGATCTCGGAAGACTGTCCATAACTCAGGGTACTGAGAAGCCTTACTTACAGTTAACCACTATATGCTATTTTTTATGCTTTTTATGCCTTTAAACTTAAATACATAAACATAATGTATAAACTGTAAAATGACTTCCCCTTATCCGAGTTTTTTATAGGACTACGAGGAATGCAGGATGATCAGCACCATTACAGGGTGATGCTTGATAAAGTTTCTGTTATGGCTGCAACAGTAATTTAGAATGGTAGTACTGCTATTCTGAAGAGCGTATACACAAACTTTTACCTGAGACACGGCCAGCTCTTAGCGTAGAGTGTGGCTAGGAGGAGTCTGCTGTCATCAGTGGAGTCACTGCTTAGAAATTAAGCATGTTTTCTTACCCTGCTTTTTGCTTTTGCTTGCAATGAAGAGGATCAGCTGCATTTCTACACGTATACTCTTCCTGTCATAACAAGGATGTGGAGAATCCACCTTGTGTCATCTTAGCCTTTTACACCCACCTAGCAGCTGACATAATTTGACATTTTAATTTTATCATCAAAGAGAGAAAACACTTTCCTAAATTTGTTTTTGAGGGAGTGGTTAGAACAGGGAGTTGATCCCAAGCCAGGACTCCTGCTTTCTGTTTCTTATTCAGTTGTAATTTCAGTAGATGGCCTAATGCACTTGAATGTTGGAGCCTTGATTCTCAGAAATACAAAGCAATCAGACCTTATATTTATTCCCTTGTCTCAAGTTGCACCAAATGTGTATCAGAATTTGGGCCTAAATAGGCCCAATGAAGGGGTCCCATGTGCCAATAGGCACATATGAAGACATGCACTTAAGGAGAGCTTGCTTTGTTTAGGTGGGCAACGTTCTGAGTTCCTCTTGTTTTTGTAGGATTTGTCCCCTTGGTGAAAAATCTCTTCCACTGTTTTCTATCATCATTTTGTCATTTCTTATTCACAGGAAGAGGTTTCTCTCTGATAATTTAGGGGTTTTTTTATAAACTAGGTATTAGGGTCTCGCGTAGACTTAAGTAGAGGGAATGCTTCAATTACTTCTGTAATTTTGTCTCTTCATGTTCTTCATCCTTCCTAGGAATTAATACTTATGTATGTTTACTTAATTCTTAAAACAATCAGTCAGTGTATGGCAAGTGGTTTCAGCCTGCCTCCCAAAAGTCTGAGATCTTATCCAGAAGGCCCAAATATTATTTAACAGTTACTTTAATAGTTCTAAACAGAAGAACTCAGTATGTCATGTGTTTACATTTTGATCTAAATAGCTTAACTCTCAGCATGGGCATGTAAATGCAAACTCATACACATACTGTGCATTCAGACTGCGTGCAACTACCTGAGTATTGACCTGATCAGCATGTGTAATTGATGGGGTGGTGTGGGTAAATGTCAGTGTCTTCAGATAGATTCTGGTTCCTTCTTTCCTGAGCACAAGAAGTGTGCACATATTCTCAGAGATGCACACTTTGAACCATGTCAGAGAAATTTTTCCTAAAGGTACAGAACAAAATTTGCATCAAAGCATTACACTTTAAATTCATATAAACCATTTAATAGAAGCAGAAGTAGTCTCAGATGGAACCATGTTACCCTATCTAGTCTAAATAAAATAAAGATCTGTCTAAATGCAAACAGATGTTTTTCTCTTCTCTTCACTTACAGTCCGTGTGTCACCAGAGTGATTCAGATTGAGCCTCAAGCATATGCGGAAAACGACAATACCTGCTACAGTCCTCCACCCCCATACAGCAGTCACAGTTTTGCACATGAAACTCAGATTACAATGCAGTCTACAGTGCAGTTGCGCACAGAATACGATCCTCATACGCAGGTGTACTACACCACAGCAGAGCCTCGCTCAGAAATATCTGTGCAGCCAGTGACAGTGACGCAAGATAATCTTAGCTGCCAGAGTCCAGAAAGCACAAGCTCGACGAGGGATTTGCTTTCCCAATTCTCAGACTCCAGTATGCATTGCCTTGAGCCACCCTGTACGAAGTGGACACTCGCATCTTTTGCAGAAAAGCATTATGCTCCGTTCCTCCTAAAACCAAAAGCTAAGGTAATCAGGGAACTATTTACCTGTTTCTCAAAAATAGGCTTCTGCCTTGACCAGTAGTAAAATTATCCTGGCAGTGGTATTAAATATAAGGAATAAATAGAATTCGTTTGGAATAACAATTCTTAATAACTTTACAGCTAATTTCATACTTTAAAAGTTTTATCCTGTGTGTGCTGTAGAGACATACTTTTCAAATACAAGTTACGGGTGAGGGCTTTGGTGACTTTCAGTAGCATAAGCTTGTGAATAGCGAAACTAAAGCCACTTTTGAACTTTGTTATGATATAAATTTCTCATCTGTGATGCAGAGCCCCTTCAATAAAGCACAAATTAGCTTAGCCTTGTAGTGTACATGTGTACAAAAAAAAAAAAGAATAAAAGGGTTAAAGTAGACTGATGGATGTTAATTTTGAACCTGGCTTTGTAGTGTGCCATTATGAATTGTTAGTTTCCTTTAGAAACCTAAAACAAAATGCATTTCCATTTTCTGTTGCAGATTGTGGTTATTTTTCTTTTTCTGGGTTTACTTGGGCTCAGCCTTTATGGAACTACCCGGGTGAGAGATGGACTAGATCTCACAGACATTGTACCACGGGAGACACGGGAATATGACTTTATTGCCGCACAGTTCAAGTACTTTTCGTTCTACAACATGTATATTGTGACACAGAAAGCAGACTATCCAAATGTCCAGCACTTACTTTATGAACTTCACAGAAGTTTCAGCAATGTGACATATGTTTTGTTGGAAGAGGACAGGCAGCTTCCCAAAATGTGGTTGCACTATTTTCGAGACTGGCTGCAAGGTAAGAGAGAGTTGCATGAACTTTTCTTAACTGTACAGTAGTAACCACTTGCTAGTAATGCTCCCCTCTTCGAATATGGTCACACAGTTAAAAGACCGCAAGCAGGAGAGCAGATGCCTAGGTGCTGATCCGAACTTGCACATTGATTCGCTGTTTCTCCGACAGGTCACTTAAATTCTTTGTGGCTAAGTTTACTCCCCAGTAAGACAGATGTGAAGCTTTAAGAGATTGTCTCTGTGAGAGGCCATGTCAGCTAATGAGGAGTTCTGCTTTATAATTAATAGCCAAATATGGCCCGCTGTCTTGGGAAAATAAATGTTTGATGAGGGTTTGAGCACAGTAAATGAAAAGTCCCCATCCAGCAATGTATTTTGGCACAGACTTAACTTTCAGCACATGAGCGATCCTGTTGGCTTCAGCTGGGACTGCTGGCATGAAGAAAATTCAGTGTGGCTTATGTGTTTGACTGGACTGGGAACTTACTATGCATTCTAGATTTCCAGTCAAGTATCCTTACTCTTTCTATGGTGCTGCTTTTTCTGTGGTGAGTTGCAATGGGGCAGAGGAAGACAAGAGAAGGCATGACCTTTCAAGTGCTATGATGATAATTATATTGAAGTAAGCTTATTAAAGCTACTATAATTACACGTTGAGACAAATAACTGCTTTTTATTTAAAATAAATAGTACTGTTAACATCTCAGCAAGTTCTGCCCAAGAGTACTTCTGTCCTACCTCTGTCTTTCTGTTGGGAGAATCTCCAGGAAGCTTTTGCCAACAGAAAAATAAATTGTGCTGACCTAGTGAGACTGTAAATTTTAACCTTAACTGTTTACAGACGACCAGTGCAGCCAGTGATTCTTGGAGAACATGTAGGTAACTGTCAGTATTTGGGGTATTTTATTCCTTCTGAAACTCTATCAGGCAATATTAGGAAAGCGAATGCATCTGAGTGATGCATCTAAACAAAATGATCAAGTTTCCTGTGTGTTTAATGCACTGGATAAATCATGCAAAGCAGTATTTCAGCTATTAGCTTTGGGTTTTTTAATAGGTTTTAAATATATTTGATCCATTCATTACAGCCTACTTACTGGAAGTTTTACTTAAAATATTTTGCTCACATAAGCATATTGAGCTGTAAGGGGAGGTATTACTGGCAGGAAGAAAATTCAGCATAGCTTAGATGTTTTGCTGGATTGGAACCTTACTGTACCTTCTAGATTTCTAAGCAGGCATCTTTCTACATGCTTTTCCAAATTCTCTTCTACCTCTCCTGTTTATTTCTTTTGTGGGTATTTTTTGTTGTTGTTCCAAAACAGTAGGAAAAAATGTGTCTGGTGTTCCACCTTCCTGCCTCCCCCAGCCCCCCAGACCTGTGAGGGAGACATAAATCTGGGATCTGGTTCTCAGCACAGGCTGCCAGTGATAAAGTCGGGAAGAGGTGCCCTTGGATCTGCTCCCTTGCTGGCTTCTCAGAGTGAAACGCTGGAGGCTACCCCACTTGGTGTTGCTCCCAGCAGTGCCCGCATTCCCACTGCCCTTCTCTAAGGCACGTACTTTCCTAGACTTCTTCACCTCTTCCACTTTGGATGCCTCTGTCCTCTTTGTCATCACCTCCTTCTGCTAAGGACTTCTTGGTGTGCCTCTGGCTCAGTGCCAAGGGCCCACACATCTCCTTCTCCGTACTGTATGTCTGTGCTTATAGGTGACATTTCCAGATCTGCTCTTCTGTTAGGGGTGTTCCTGTTCTCTTCTTCTTCCCATAGTTCAGCAGAGGGCCATGAAGATGATCAGAGGGCTGGAGCACCTCTGCTGTGAGGACAGGCTGAGAGAGTTGGGGCTGTTCAGCTGGAAAAGAGAAGGCTCCAGGGAGACCTTATAGCAGCCTTCCAGTACCTAAAGGGGGCCTACAGGAGAGATGGGGAGGGACTCTTTATCAGGGAGTGTAATGACAGGACATGGGGTAACAGTTTAAAACTGAAAGAGGGGAGATTTAGATTGGATATTAGGAAGAAATCGTTTACTGTGAGCGTGGTGAGGCACTGGAACAGGTTGCCCAGGGAAGTTGTGGATGCCCCATCCCTGGAAGTGTTCAAGGCCAGGCTGGGTGGGGCTTTGAGCAGCCTGGTCTAGTGGGAGGTGTCGCTGCCCATGGCAGAGGGGTTGGAACTAGGTGATCTTTAAGGTCCCTTCCAACCTGAACCATTCTATGATTTCTGATTCTATAGTTACCTTTCCTCTTCCAGCCACATTAGCCTGACTGTCCTTCTTCATTGTTCTCTGCTTTTCTTCCACTAGAGGAGCTGTGAGTATTGCTGGTACCCTGGATATACCGACAGGGTGTGTGGAGCTAAAATGTTCCACTGGAACAGTCAGGGAGACTCCGGGAAGCAGTGACTTGCAGTGGTGGTTCAAGTGGACATGCCAGCCCTGTGACAGAAGGCACATTGCTTGGCCCCGTGATCACCCACAGCTTTAGAATTAATCATAATGATTACTAATTAGCATTCAGGTCTGTGTCCTTACCCCTCCTCCCCACCTTCCCCAAGAGAGGCACAATTAATACAAACCAGCTGCTTTGTAAAGACGGAGGGCTGTTTTCGCAGAGTGTGATACTGCCTTCACAAAGCTGGAAACAAGAAGAATATTGAGATGTATGAATAGAAAGAAGTCGTGTTTTAAAATGGTACCAGGCATTGATGTAGTAGGGGCTAACTAAATCATTATACTAAAAGCTACCATACTTGTTATAGTTAGGAAATTATCTCAAGGTGTAGACGCTAATAGGCAGAACAACATCTGGTTATTACCAACTGGAGCTGATGCTGAGGGTGTAAAGCGGAGGGAAGGTGTAAACAGTTTGCAAACGAGGTACAGTTTTTGGCTGGGTTCAGGGAGGATCCTCTGTGAGGTGGGAACAGTTCTAGTGGTGCATTTTTACATGCTGGAGGAGCAGGATAATCAAAGTGCAGACAACTTTGAACTTCATGGCTAATACCTGCCAACCTTACTGGGAAATCAGTGCTAGAGATTAATGGCTCAAGATGGCCTTCTGACACGCACACATTTGTCCGGCAGAATGAGTGAAGCAACAGCACATGAACAAAAGCATTTTTTATCAAGAAGGCATCCTTGGTCTTAGCCATACATTTCTCCTTGTTTATTAGTCTTCAGTCTAACGCACTTCTTTTTTCAGAGGTTCCCTTGTATTTTGCTTTCTGGTGTCATACCATAGTAGCATATTTTCTGTTACTGAAAATGCAGCAGGAGGAGAGTTAACACTAATCATTACTTTAAACTGGAAATGTTAACATTATTTTTGTAGGTGATTGAATGTAAATGAGGTAGCTTGAATTCCCTGATGGTTTGTCATTAGGCTTGTTTTTGCAAAGGGTAATCTTATCTGGTGTTCCATGGTGTCAGCTGTTCACATTAGTCAGTGGGAATTCCTTCTTCACTTCCATTCCTACAACCCACATAATTTTGGAGGATTCAGTTTTCTTCTGAAGCATTAAGCAAAAGTGAGACTGCTGATATGAAAAAATCCCATATATAAGATTTTTTAAATTCCCTTAATTTTTATAACTTTTCTGCAGAAAGAGGTCAACAAGTTATTTTTATCTTTCTGACTAGAAACATTTCACTAATCCCATTTATAAAAGATTAAATGTCTTTAAAATCATTGTTATGAACAGTTTATAACGGAGGTACTTTGAAAGCAGCAACTTCACTATTATTTTCAAAACGTTATGGGAAATTTTAATTATTGAAATTTTGAAATTCTTTAGAAATTAAGTGCAACTGATAGTGATTTCTGGGTATTCTTTCTGCAGACTTTCAGTTTCTGCAAGGTTAGTAATAAAATAACCCGGAGCGTAAAGTGCTTAAGTAAGCTGAGGAGTAAAGAAATAAAAGGGAGCAGGGTTTGAGGGATGAGCAGACTTGTGAGAACAGATGTGAGAGAGCTGAGTTTTCACCCGCTGCAGTAATGTTAAATGTACATGCCCTTTTTTGACCTACCTTACAAACACAAATTGGTAATGTCACATGCCAGTGGATGTATTTGTTATTGTGTGTCTGTGGAGCCCCTGACAGGGGCTGGATGTTAGTCTGGAATCTGTGCCCCTACATGCTGTCTATCGTAGCAATTTGTGTTCTCCTCCTGCTGAAAGGAGCCATTTTTACTGTAAGTTAAGCTGTTCTTTGGTGGTCGTCTTCTTTCCCATGTACTTTTTTGACAGCCTCCTCTTAACCTCCCAAAGTTGTCTTTCACTTGGCTGGTACGATAGCACAAATGGTCTCACTTGGCCACTTTCTGAAGGACTTACATGGAGTTGAACTTAGCAGAGGAGGGATGGATTGGTATTTTTGCATGTCCTAAGCAATGTTTTCCCCTCTCTGAGGGCACCAGCAAACAACATTTTTTCAAAGGGGGGCCTCAAAGTAATTTGGTGATGCCAGAAAACCTGAGGGCAAATTGTCCTTCTCCTGGGCAGGTGCGGGAGTGTTGTGTGAGGAGATATGACAGGTTTCTTTCATAACTTGGTTCTCAGCCTGTTAGCTTACGAGTGGGTACGACTTGTCAGGACAACATGGGAGGCAGTTTTCTAAGGGAGAGGGGATGAGTTTGTAAATGGGAGTGGGTACTCCAGCCTGGAGACAGCCGGCTAGATGCTTTTTCTCTTCAGTGCTCTTATCTCTGTACAGCTGTAGCTAACCTATCTGGTCCATAATGACAGTTTTCATTATGGCTCTTTAGCACAGCTGCGAGGTGAGTTGGCGACTTCCTCCACCACCACTCCCCTGGCCTTTTCCTTCCCTTCCCTGGACATGCGGTTTGTCATCTGCTTGCACAGAGCCTCCTTGTTCTGGGCTGTGGCTTCCTGTACTAAATCTGATCCAAATTTGTGCTGTGAGGTATTCCCTCCCCCTTGAAGGGTGGCAAGGAGGAAAATAACAGTTGAGAGTGAATAGGTGTTGGCTGTGATCTTTACATGTGCTGGCAGCAGATCCCACGACTTGTATTAGCTGCACAAGTTGAACAGATGGAACAAATTGACAAAGTCGTGTTCACTCACGCTGTGCTCAAGGAGCAGCTGAGTTGCTGTTTGAAGTTGAAAGTTTGAGTGTGGTTTTTTTTTCCCCTTGTAGTGGAATTTCTGCTTATATAGTAGAAGCTATTGCCTCAGTGCTCTGCAGTAGCCTAAAACAGTTAATGAGAGTGGTGTGTCTCCTCCTCTGTGGCTCAGTGCAGTTGGCCAGGGTTTTGGTGAGGCAGAGAGGAGTATGGAGAGTGTTTCCCTTCTAGATAACAGACTAAATGCTTCCGCTGGTTTTAAGTCCATGGTAGGTGGTGAAGTTGGATCAGGGCTCAACTGAGCCCTTTTCTGTTCTGGCAACTTCCAGGTCAGGGCGAGAAGACTTCAGCTTTGTTTTGACGAGGATGCGTATGAAAGAGGTGAAAAATGAAAATATGCTTATGGAGTTTTAAATGTGATGATTCTGGAACTGTGGTTCACAAGGAAAAGCACTTCTCATTCTAGACAAGCTTAACTCTTCTCCATATACTTCTCCAAGTAGAGTGCTAGGTTGCTCTCAAAAGCTCTGAGAAAGCAGGTCTAGAGGGTCCTAATCCCATCCAATATCTCCTCTTTGCCTTAAGGGGAAGCTGGTTTACACCAGTGCACATTGCACCTGCAGCTTGCTAGCTCAGCTTTGCTGGTCTGCACAAAATGGGAGGCTTCTCTTGAGGCTTTTCCTTTGCACTTTCTTGCTTCCCTTGCATTTCTTTGGGTAAAATACTGGACATGCAACTGGTACTTCTACCTTCCCACATACTGACAGTAAATGAGAAGCCTCAAATTTACAGGCAGCAGGTGGATGATTTTCTTTCTGGTTCAGCTATGAAAGAGAGTCATTATTCTTTCTTCCTACTGGAATTTGTTTCTAAGAGTGATTGCTTACCTGCTTGTTCTGTCTTCCCCTTGCCTTCCTTAACTCCTCAGGACTTCAGGATGCATTTGACAGCGACTGGGAAACTGGGAAGATCACTTACAACAATTACAAAAATGGATCTGATGATGCTGTTTTGGCTTACAAACTCTTGGTACAAACAGGCAACCGAGCAAAGCCCATTGACATCAGCCAGGTACTGTGTCAGAGTCCATACTGGTTTATACAGGAATGCACAAATCATGAGGAATGGGAGAAAATTCAGAGCGTGTCGTAGTCTTTTTTCATCTTGATGAATTGAATGCCTGAGTTATACCTTTCTGCATGGCCTCACTGACTTTGCTGAAGCCACTTCTTAGTTGCAGACTGGCCTGTGTTGTGAAGTTTTCAGAATCAACACTGGGAATGCCTGCCCTTGATTATTACTGGTTGGCATATGTTCGCTACTGCTCCAGTGTCAGGCACATTTGGTTTCCTCTGAAAATGGTGTAAAAAATGCTTTGCTGCATCCATAGGTAGATGGATGAAGTCTGGTCCATGCCAGGCAGAGCCAACATTAGCCTTGCTGTCCAAAGCGGCATTGTTTCTGATTTGAATCAGATTGCCTTATAGGCTTGACCTTTGCTCAGCCTTCTGCTGTGGCTTTGGATCTAGCATTTGCAATTATTTGGTTAGTTCCTACCAATTCATGCAGAACATAACATTTTAAAAAATATGTTGATGAATTATAGTGGAAAGAGACTGAAATCGTTATGTGCTGTATCATATTTTTATACCATCATCGCTAAATACAGATACAGTGTTATAGGACTAGGAGTGGCAGTTGTTTGAGCTGCCTAAATAAAGTATGTCTGAGGTTCTTTTGCAAGGTTATCACAGCATATTACTCCATTTGCTGTAGCTATTGGTAGGTGAAAACACATTAGGTTTGACTCCGTACACTAAAATTAGGTATCAAGCCTCTAAGAAGAAATTCTGCAATAACCTACCTTCTCCTCTCCTAGAGCCATCATTGAGTCGCTGTGCTTTCAGGCAGAAAAAATAGTCTTTCTAATGAGCTTCTTGGCAGATCTGCTTATTGTCTTCCTTTTTTTCCTGGCATTAAAGGTGACAGATTTACGGAGTACATTGTTCAAAGTTACTATGGTGTGTAAAACACACTGCTGTATAGCAACATGCAACATGCTGTCAGGTCTGAATGAAGCTTCAGCTATGAATTAAGCAAAGAAAGGGAGTTGAAGAGAAAACCTTCAGTGAGATTTTGTTTAGCAGAGTGTACCAGGTACGCTGTGGAACAAATGTGATTGGGCTGCAGCTGCTGATATAATTTCCTGTGCCTGGGAGGGAGAAAAGTGTGGTGCACCCACAGGGGCTGAGCGCTGTACTGTGCAGTTCCAGAGACAGCTTGAAGACATACAGTTGTTGCATATCCTGTGGACTAATTGAATCCAGATCCTTGGAATCCAGCTTTTTTTTTTTTTTTAACTGCTGTCACTGTTGTTTTTCATTTCATTAAAAAGACCTGAAACTGGAGCCGAGCCAGAATTTTAAATAAACAAAACAAAAAACCCCAGTAATACTTTTCACCCACAGAGTCCTCTGTGAGAGCTCTAGCTGTGCAGGATTTGGCTACAGAACCCGAGGAGTGTACCACTGCTGTTTACCCCACAGATGCATTTGCCCACAGTGACCCAAATAACACAGGGCACTCGTCTGCTTTCTTGACGCTGGGCATTTTCTGAATACATAGGTCATAGGAGGCAAGTGTTAGCAAAATTTATACAGATGTTGTTTTATTTTTATAGCTCTCCTCCATTTACTGGGTGGCATTTCCTTCAGTGTTAACAACAGAGGTTAACTGCACACAGACGTGTATAGGGACTCTTGCCAGGTTTTCTTTCCCTGTCTTTAAATATGTTTCTCCAACTTGGTTGTTTTTCACTCTTGGCTGCAGGCTTTCAGAATTTGAATTTAATTGGTTCAGTCTATTCTGGAACCGTCTGCTGATTTAGTGGTTATTGTGAATATGATATGAGTATTAATCTATAAATAACCACTTTCTACTGTTACTGTATTTTTTTAGATTTTTTTTTTTTCATTGTCAAACAATAGTTTACTGATAAGTCACTTCAAGTGAAGATTCATACTTTTCTCCTTTTCCCCTTCTATATGTGTGTTGCATGTCCAGGCCATTTGAAAGCTTTGCAGCTAGAGCCCCGAGAACAAAACTCACTCTGAAAGGCTTCTAATTTTTTCCATTTTGC
Source organism: Fratercula arctica (assembly GCA_947846985.1). Taxonomy (NCBI): domain Eukaryota; kingdom Metazoa; phylum Chordata; class Aves; order Charadriiformes; family Alcidae; genus Fratercula; species Fratercula arctica. The sequence goes on along the minus strand of CANTUZ010000026.1, from coordinate 45,286,458 downwards.
AGTTGACTAAACAGCGTCTGGTGGATGCGGATGGAATCATTAACCCAAATGCTTTCTACATCTACCTGACAGCCTGGGTTAGCAATGACCCTGTGGCCTATGCTGCCTCACAAGCCAACATCCGGCCTCACCGCCCAGAGTGGGTCCATGACAAAGCAGACTATATGCCAGAAACAAGGCTGAGAAGTAAGTAGCGTTTCATCTTAATGTCTTACAGTTTATATGAGTGCCCCACTCCTTCCTTCAAGAACCAGTAACTCTGTAGTTGGCTGATGCTGCACAGGGCTCAGAAGCGTAAACAGGACAATATATTGTGTTACTCTGTAATCTTGAGAGACCCATGCACCATTGTAAATGTGGCACCGCTACAGGGTTTTATCATGTTGAAAAATGAGTTTTGTAACAGTTTAAAGCTGTAAGAACTTACAGTAAGCATAGCCTTTCAGTGTCACCTCATAGTTCTGTCTGTGAGAGAAACCTAGAGATCGCATGAAATTCCTGCCTATGTCATTCTGAAATTACATCACTTAGATTATATCATGTTTATCCTCAATTCTTAATACCTAAGGGATTTTTATCAAGTTAATTCATGTGCTAAGCTACCAACACTGATACAGTGTAAGAGCTACTTAGGTAGGGGAGCATTCCCGTTCTGTGCCATTCACTGCTTTTGTGAGCAGCAATGCCAGTTTGCATAGCTTTGCTTCAGCTTTCAATTTATTGTGAGGATTGCTATTTGGACACCAGTGGGGAAGGGGAGAGGGCATACAGGGGAGGACTAGTGTGCTTGAAAATGTGACTGGGTAACCAGCTAGCCATGCTTCAGTGTATCCGAACCCTAGAGCTTTGTGGCAGTCACCCAAGTCTTGTCTTAATGAAAATTTATAGTTGAGATTATAATAGGGCAAATCATGCTTAGCAAGTCAACTGAATGACCCTGCAGGGTCTGGAACACACAACGGCAGTAACAAAATGCTTCTCATGGAAGCTTTTTTTTTCTTGTCATACAGTAGACTTAGCATTGCACTCAAAAAGAAGCATGGTGAGTGTTGGTTTGTCAAATTATTAAAGGATAAACAGTTACATATTTCCTCAGTAAACCAATACTTTTACATTAGGGTTTTTTCGCAGTTATTTGTACCAGTAACAGAACATGGATTTCTGAATCTGACTTTGACTTTCAAAATATTCAATGGAAATGTTAAAAACCAACGAGTATGATCGAGCATAATTTTTCTCTGGCTCTGTGTCAGTGGACCTCAGCTGATCTCAGGGAAATGACCTTGATTTCAAAGGAACTGCTCTTGCATAAAAGAGGAGCATTTGGATAAAATGTTTAAGATGATGTGATCTTCTGCTTCATATTGTAGTTAGGGATTTTTTGCCCAGGTATTCAATAAAAACCACTATAACACTGATGAGGATTAAATACATGTATTAAAATATATCTGTTAAATTATGTAGTATTTTTGGGGGACTTGATGTAGACTGTGTTCATCCCATTGCACTGCATGATAAAATACAGTGATTGCCTGTACTGCTTCAGCTTTCAATTTATTGGGAAGTTTTTAAAATGTCACTTGTTCCAAAGAAGTAAAATTTAGATTAAAGAGTTTTAAGCATTTTGCTGTGGAGAACAAAGTGTTTTGTTAATCATGCTCTCTGTGTATCTTCTTCTCTCCAAAAACATATTTTAACACTGCTGTCCTCCTAGTTCCAGCAGCTGAGCCCATAGAATATGCTCAGTTTCCTTTCTACCTCAACGGATTGCGTGAAACTTCTGATTTTGTGGAGGCTATCGAGAAAGTGAGAGCTATCTGTAGTAACTACACCAGCCTGGGGATCGCCAGCTACCCAAATGGTTACCCGTTTCTGTTTTGGGAGCAGTACATTGGGCTTCGTCACTGGCTCCTCTTATCCATTAGTGTGGTTTTGGCTTGCACGTTTCTGGTGTGTGCCCTCTTCCTCCTAAACCCCTGGACGGCTGGGATCATTGTAAGTTTATTATAAGGGTCTTTGTTGAAGTCAAATTCCTTTCAGCATAGCTCTTGCTGTAGTCGGGAAGGTTTTGTTTATGTCTGGGCCTCTGGTGGAGTATATTGCATCATTCATTATATATTTATTCAACTTGAGGGGGTAGGGTTCATGCTCAAGGTACAAACCTTAATAACCTTAATCCTTTGACCACCTTTTTTGCAGCTTTAAAGGTTTCTTAGAAAGGTACATAAACTTTTGCCCTTGCTCAGATGCACACTAACATGAGAAATAAAGACACAGAGGAAAATGAAGAGCTGTATTAAATACTAAAGTTATTCCTAGTTATGTATTGCTTGTCCCCTTTTATCAGACATAGTTATTTTTCAAGGCAGTTGCTTGTGACTAACTTGCCCGTAAATTTTCCCACTGATTTCTGAATGCAGTCTTTCTGGAAAAACTGAAGTGGTTAGGTTGTATGGAACACACTGGAAAGAATATAACTGAGCTATCAAGGAGAAAGAGCCATAAAATTATAAACTGAAGAGAATACTCCTCCATGCTTTCTACAAGGCCCCATAAGCCTCTCAGTAAACATTCAAGTTAAATTGAATGATGATGTTCCTATGTTTAAATTCCATAAACTATCGTATGGTTTATAAAATGCCAGAAGTAGCAAAGCGTAAAACAGTTACTAGTTTTTGTAATGTACGTTTATACGACAGGTATGTTAAAAGGTAAATGTTTAGTCTAGAATATTTTTCATAGCACTTAATCAAGCAATTTATGTTATTACTCTTGATTCATTAGCTTATAAAACCATTTATTGTAGTGCATAATTTTTTCCCTTGGAAAAGGCATTTATTTTCAGAGTCCACCATTGCTTTTATAAGTATGTCAATATCTTTTTTCCTGCTTGGCTTTAGCAACTTTTAAAGTTGATTCTACAGACTTCCTCCCCTCCCTTTTCCTCTATTTTTTTTACAAGGTAGATGAAAGAAAAATAAAAGCTTTCCTTAGATTTAACTGTTCACTTTGTCTGTCTCAATGCCTCCAAGTATCTTAAAAGTTCAGAGCCCCTCTGTAACCTGAAACTCATCAGCTGATTATGCCATTCACTTTCTTCTGGGCTTTATACCTACTCAAAAGTCATCCTCACTTGTATTTGCAGTTCTACAAAAAGAATTCCAATACAGGTAGCTGAAAGTTACTTTTTCTGGAAGGATTGTCTGAGAAACAGGTGAAAAAGAGAAAAAATATGTTTGAGGGAGTATCCATGATACAGAAGAATAAATTGTTTTTCAGATCACTGATAAATTGTAACCCATACAAAATTGATGCTTAGTCTGTTAACTGGTTCTTAGGAGTATAATTTAAACTGGCTCTTCAGCAAGTCATTGCCATTGAGCACAACAAAACAAGGAAAAGCAGCTTGTCTTTCGGAATATAGCATGGCTTTGAGGAGTATGGTTTATAATCACCATGTTGTTTTGAAATATCTTTCTCTTCATGTGACTGGAGTATTAGAAGTTATTAACAGCTGTTTGAAATTTCTAGGTGGTGGTGCTGGCTCTGATGACTGTGGAGCTGTTTGGTATGATGGGTCTAATTGGAATAAAGCTGAGTGCAGTGCCTGTGGTTATCCTGATTGCTTCTGTTGGCATTGGCGTGGAATTCACTGTTCATGTTGCTTTGGTACGTAAAATCGGGAAGCATTTTCAAAATAAAATATCATTAAATATTAACAATATTTATTTCTATTTATTATTAATGAAATTTTTTTGAAATTGTGGTGATGTTAGGATCACAAATCCTAATCACAAATTTAATCTCCTAAATCAGTGACATGATTCTCAGAAAGAAATTGGTCACGGTTTTGTGTGCCATTCAGTTTGTCTTGATAGAGCAGAGTTGATCTTGGTGAGGTGGTTCCTAACTAAAAAGGGATACATTACCTGTGATACCTAGTTGTCCGAGTGTTGCAAATAGATAGACAAAGCAGAGCTCTCAATGCACCTTACTTCAGTCCAGACTCTCCTGGTCCTTGTCTGCAGCCTTGCTGTTGTTGTCTCAGTGCTGTGTAGCTGTTTGTTGCCTCTTGCATTCTGTGTCTTGTGGAAGAGAAGCCTTTAAAAATTCTCAAAATCACATATAGTGTCATTTGATTTCGCTGGACCACTAAAATTTGAATGTATTTGCGTTTATTTTCCACTTGAAAAATCTGCATCTTCTTTTTAGAACCCATTAGCTATTAATAGTGTGCACAAACATGCAATCTGTAGGAAAATAGTTTTCCAGTGTGATGAAGAGGAGCAGTGAGGGGGGACAGAAGCATGTCTTATATTAAGATTTTCAGCATTTTTCAAGGCTAAGTGTCCAAATCTAGAGTGCTCCAACTCACCCAGCTTAGTCAACCTGATGTCCAAAAATGCATAGAAACGACTGTGTGCTTGCAAGGCAGCAGTTTTGAGTGTTCAAGATATGCAAAAGTCATCTTGCTTTATTTGGTGACAAAGAATAGAGTAAAGGGCTATTTTTCTGTGTTCACATTTGACAATGTCAGCACTGATCTTTCCAACGTTTTGCTCACTCAGTATAAATCATTTTCCTATAAGACTATTCTAATAAATATTTCTGAATAGTGTAAGAATATAATTGTCTTCATGGTTTTGAATTTTACTGTATTAAAAAGTAGGAAAGGATGAGTGGTCAATACAACAATTTTAGGGAGGAGGTGCTTGTAGTCTACTATCATCTCTAGTATTTTAGTACTGTAGCAGTACAAAAAGAAGTGAAGGGAAGGGGCTGGAAAGTGGTGGTGACGTTGGATGGGAATGCAATGCGCCTCCTCAAAAGGAGGACTGGTAGACTGCTAAGAAGATCTGGTGGCTGTGAAAAAGACAGGAGCACACTGGGAATGGCCAAATACTGGGAACATGTTGTAGATGATGTACGGAGTTGGGACACATGAAGTCGTAGATGGAAAGAATAATTTTAAGAAAAATTGTAGGGGAAGTAGGGTAAGGTTAAAGAAGAGCAATCGTATCCCTAAGTGGTTATATCTTTTTTTCCCCTGCTGCTATGGATAGTCAGGCTTTTGGACGTAAACATGTTTGCTGGGACTTGCAGTAGTTTGGGAAGTGTGAGAAACTAGTGGTGTACAAGAGGAAGAAAGAAACAACAGTTTCTTAGAATTGAAGATTAAAAACAGGAAAACTGGAGTAAACCAGGACAAACCACTTAGCTGTTTCTAAATGGGAAGAAAGTAATCTAATTTACAGGACTTTATATATATTATGTTTTTTAAAAAAAGAAGTAAAAGTTACCTGTGGCTGAAGGTAAAATGCCACACAAACTGAAAATTGTGCTTTTTTCGCATTGTCTCTGGGGTCAAAAACTTTCCAATATAGGCTTTAAATAAAAGATTGCCTAGTAGACCTCAGATGATGGCAGCAGTACTGACCTTCACAGAATGTCCTGCATATAAACAGTCAACCAGTGGTCCATAAACAAAAAAGGCAATGGTACAACTGTTGATAGAGAACTTAATTGAACTTGTGTAAGAGTGATTCGCAACCCACTTGTGGCTCAGTTCTCTGCTACCACTTATGAATCATGACCTTATTTTTCAAATTCTGTAAATAATTTCTGAATCGATAGTAGACTTGTATTATGCATCCTTTAATTACACACATATACATATGTTTATATAATGTGTTAATATGTTTGTGGATCCATGTGAGTTTTCTCATTGACAGCTGCTTTTACCCTGAGGGGGATTCTTTATCCATTTATGTATAGGGGAATGTAAAATGCCCTGGATACATTTAATTTTCCACAGACCAGTTTTAATCCAATAATAAAGATTAATAATATGTGGTTTGGTTACCTACGGAAGTGAGGGTTGGGAATCTCACTCAACATGTACCCATTTTCGGTCTGCTTGTCCCACCAAATAACTTTTTAAAGCGTTGACTGATTTCAAATTTTTAAAATTTGTCAGATAAGTGAAAATAAGCCACTAGAGAAGGGACACTTAAATTCCAAGAGGAAGATAGTTGCTTGAACTCATAGGAGTGGAGAATAGGCAGTGGAGAATTCGCTGAAGAAAGAGCTCTTATAAATCACAGGAAGAAGATCAGCCAGGTTCTTGTTCTCTTAAGCCATTGAGTCACACACAGAGAAGACAAATTCATACAAAACAACAGCATTTGAGTGTTCTTCATACAGCTTGTTCACTAAGGAGCCTGAGGGAGAAAGGCATTTCACTAGTCATATTGTTGCTCAGGCACAACTGTGTTCAGTAGTGTTCGTAAGGCGATTTTATATCTATAGGCCTCCTAGCTTTGAAGTAATAGAAGTTGCAAAAACAGTTATTTTGAGTGAAATAGAAGTGTTAAAAAAGTCATGGAAGTCATGCCCCATGAGAATGAGAGGAGTGGCCCTGTAATTTTGACACCTTTCATCATGAAATGAATTCTTTGCAGGTGGAAAAAAGCAAAACTGGAGACAAAAGCCTACTGATGCAAGCAGGCATTGTTTCCAAAATTATTACTCTGATCTGACTGTAATCAGTGCTTACTGTGGTGGTGTGACTTCAGCAGCAGCTGTGTGGTATGACTGCAGAATCGGGCATTCTCCTGAAGGTTAGCCAGCTAGAGAGAAGTAATTAACTGGCTATGAGAGAGGCTGTTTGGAAGGTTGTATACATCTGTCTAATGAAATGGATTTCATTGTTTTACAGGCATTTTTAACTGCCATAGGAGACAGGAACCACAGGGCTGTCCTTGCATTGGAACACATGTTTGCGCCAGTGCTGGATGGGGCCGTGTCCACTCTGCTTGGAGTGTTAATGCTCGCAGGATCAGAGTTTGATTTTATTGTCAGGTAAAGCATTTGTGTGTGTCCTGACTTTGTTTTTAAAATAAAAATTAGTATGCTTTAAATTTTTAGTCACTTCAGCGTATCTGTCATTTTATTACTATGCATGGTGTGTCAAGCATGCTTACATCATGGTCCTGTTTTCCCTCTGTTTTATTAACTCCTTGTTACGTGCTAGACGCAGTAGTGTTTCCATTGCTGGTATTAAAATCTGTTCCAGGAAAATCTGACACCCAGTATGAAAGAACAGAGAAATGGCCCTCTTTAGCAAAGTTTGTTAATTCTGGGTTTGAGTCAGTTCAAAGCATCTGATATTGTCCAGTGTGAGCTGGGTTTGACCTTTAGCCTTCAGGTCCTCCAGACTTCTTGTATGCACAGAAATTTGTGTGCAAAGGACACATGAACCTACAAACCCACTACAACTGTGTGTGCTGCAAGTGACTCTCTCCGGGCCTTCTCCTTCTATCATTATGTGAGGTTTACAGCGACGTATAACAGGGAGAGGGAAAAAAAAAACAGTTTGGGAACTGGGGAACCGTAAGTATGAACACAGAACTTCATATTAAAATTTTGTAAAGCAAAGCCTGAAGGCCCTTCTGTTTAGAACTACAGGCAGACTGTTTCTTGTGAATTTAATTAAGAATGTGAATTCGTCAAGTATGAGAGGAAAGCAAGTTTTTCGTTGAGGGGAATTTGAGAAGTGCAATGAAACAGATCCTATTCTATTACAAACAACCTGTGGAGCTCTGCAAAATGGCTAATCTTAGAAGTAACACAGGTTCTTTGTGGCGAACTACAGCACGAAAAAAAAATATTCCAAGCCCTAAAAGGGAACTGAGGTAGAACTAGGCCAAATAAAAATGCTCTGAAAGATGACTTAACTACTTAGGTAGACATAAACTGGATGGATGACTTGACTTAGCTGACATCCATTTGACAACAAGAACAACAAAATGTCAGAGGCAGGAACTGAGAAAATGGCTGCTAAATCTCATCAAGATTTTTTATTTATGTATGTAAGAGATTTGAAGAAAGCAGGCAGTCTGCAGTTAGACCTCATGAAACCTACATGAGGATTATTACTATACAGATATTGCATGTCTCAATATAGATTTTGGAGTTTTTTTCCCATGTCAGTATTTTTTACTTTATTTTGCTGGTATAGAAGAAATAAGGTAGAATTATTCTTTAGGACCTGATCTTGTAAGGGTTGGAACACTTTGACATATACATTACTTAGAGATTTAACCTAAATTTACAGGGGTACGTTTGCTGTGCTACTTTCCTGCTTAACAGACAAGATTTTGGCAAGCGTATTTTTTGTGTCATAGCAAATGGAAGATTGTAGCAGCCCTTCACACCAAATTTGGATTGGATGTTCTCTCAGTTTATAAAATGAGCCTTTCAACTTATGTTATTTTACTTTTTTTGTCCATCAGTTTCTCATTTTCTAGCACAATCTGACTTTAGTTTGCCTTGTTTAAAAAATAACATGAAATAAACTATGGGAGCCTGAGCATTGTTATAGCGGGCGAAGAAGATCCCAGCTTCCGGAAAGCGATAGATTAGTCCAACAATGTGGAAGATTAAGTAAATTAACCGACATTGTATACACCAAGTGGTCAGAGCTATAATCCTCCTGTTTATCCTAGCGTTAGATGGATGAGATGCAAATGTTTTTAATGCCTGTTGTTGATCTCTGTCCCAGTATAAAGTTCTGATGGTTTATGTTAGTAGAGGAGATTGGCTTGCTGATTTTTGCTAATGCAGATCAGAAATTCCCAAATGTTTACAATAGCAGGATATTTGTAGTTTTACAGGAGTCTGATATATTTGATCAGATGTGGAAATAGGGAGGCAGTAAAGTTTGTTGCCAGCTAGACAATGTAATCAGAAGACCAATTAGTAGCAAACTTGCCCTCCGTTCTTCTCCTTTGCCTTCTCCTCCAGGAATTACCAAGACTGAGTCCTTGAAATCATTAGTTACAACGCAGCCTTAAGTTTAGTCTGAGCCCCAGCTGTGCTGAATAACAACTAGCAAGGCTTTCCTTTTACTGACAGGTTTACCTTGGTATTCATGAAGGATCCCAGACCTTAGCCCTCAGTGGTGGGAAAGGACAACCACTTGTGCACTTTCCTCTTCTTCCATAGTACTTCAGCCTTTATGTTTGAATTGGCTGACGCAAAACAAGAGTATTCAGAGATGCTAAATTGTTCAACAAAAGATTAGCCTGCAATGCAGCTCTGCCATTGTGGAGTGCTCCTACTCAGTACAATGCTGAAGCTTACTATAGAATGGGCAGCATTTTCCTTGCAGAAAACGGGTTCCTGTGTTGTAAAAAGGTTGCAATTCGAGCTATTCGGTAAAACTGGAACTTGCAGAATTCTAGGCAGAAAGTTGTGATTAATGAACAGCAAGGGAAACCCTTACCTGATATACTGGAGATTTAATTAGAGATTCTGCTGTAAGATGCAGAAGCATTTCACAGTGGATTAGCTGCTGGGAGAAGAGGGCTTCTTTTCCTTCTAGGCTAAATTGTTTAAATTCTACACCCTTCACTTCATTTGTTTGCTTCTGCTGGGTTTTCACTAATGGGGGCCCCTTTTCATTGTATTTGTGCTTTCAATCCATTCAGCTATTCACTGCACATTCCATATTTTTGTGTTTGTGTAACACTTTCATAAATAACATTACATGCTTCCAGATTCTGCGAAATTAACAAATGTAATTTTTTTCTTTCCTTTACCAACTAACACTTTGGGTTGTGGAATGTAGCTTCCCTAATTCAAAAGGTAAAAACCCACGTATCTCTATATGAAAAGTGATATAAGTATTTAGTACAATGTTAGTAATATTTTAGATTTAATTTATTATATGTATTATTTTAACATATGTAGGAGTAATGTGTAATCCCTCATTTCTAACAATATTTGTGGCTATTCTCTCCCCCAAACCCCTTAAACCCTACTTCAGGTATTTCTTTGCTGTTTTGGCAATCTTAACCATTCTGGGAGTTCTCAATGGATTGGTGCTGCTTCCTGTTCTTCTTTCGTTCTTTGGACCATACCCTGAGGTCAGTAAAATTAATGGTAAACAGAACAAATAATACTGTGTCTGCACCCCTGCCCCCCAGATCACCCCCCTTTTTTTAGAAACTCTTTATTTTTAAAATTCTCTTGGATTTTTTTTTGAAGTTTCTTGCCCTAGTGTTTTTTTTTAATCTTTTTTAATAAAGTGCTGTTTGTTATTTACTTGATATTCTTTTACTTACATTTTAGAAGTTTTTTAAAATAACTACTGTATTAGAGGCTGCAATCAGCAAACGATACAAGTGTAGGATTATTTATGCTTTTTAAAAGCATAATGTAATACACAAACTATTTTGTAAAATAAGTATTTTCCCCAATGTTGTGCAAAAGACAGTTCCTTTTGTACACATATCTTCTTCTTTCCTACCTCAATGCCTCTGTTGCTTTCCCCAAAATATTTAACTGAGCGGACCACCAGGAAGGCCTGTGTGGACTGTGGACCAACATACACCAGTGGTGGTCCACAGACCACACCTTGATAACCATGACCAATCTGCCAGAAGGTCCCCCATGTCCAGTTGCCCCTCCCTGTGGCGTGCTCTTGGCTCAAGCAGTGTTTTCAATGGGTGGAAGGCTTCACTTAGATGTTGATGTTTACAATATAAAGCCCAACGCCAGCAAAAAAGGGTTCATAGATCCAAATTTGTATTTGGTTGTTGATTACTCATTACTTACTCTATAGTTAACACAATTACTGCATTACATAGGGCAATCTATCACATATTAGCAGAATCAGTGTGCAATGCTTCACATGTCTGTATATATGTGTGTGTGTGTTGCAGAATAAAATACAAGGTATGTATACAGCATTAGTAATATTTCAGAAGCATTTATTTTTTTAGTATTAGCAAAACAGTTTTGATGACAGTGTGTAACCTTTTGTATTCCTAACAGTATACATGACATGTCCCTTACTCAAGCAATATATATGTGGCTATGTTATTAACCATATATGTTGCTATTATCTGTATGTCTGTCTCTCTTTGCAAATAAACGCTGAACCATACTATAGGTACACATTCAAGGTGATTTTATTAAATCATTGTTAACGTATGCTGAAGGGGGAGGAAGTCCATGTATTATTTTTATATTTGTAAGTACAGGTGCATACACTTCCTGAGACAGTTATACCCAGAAGAATCTGTGTAATCCTGTTTACATATGTATCCACAGATAGAGATCATGTCTTTTTTCTTTCATTATTTTTTTCAGTTCAGGATAAATGTTCATCAGAAAACTGGTGCTGAGGGTCTCATGGTATGGGAGATTGTATTTGGCAGAAGAATGTTTGTGTCAAGCACTAATGATTAAAAGGGTAATGCTAACTTAATGTTACTGAATGCACTGTCTTTATCAGGTTTCTCCAGCCAATGGACGAAACAGATTGCCCACACCGTCTCCTGAGCCACCCCCAAGCATCGTGAGGTTTGCATTGCCAGCTGGGCACACAAATAATGGGTCAGATTCCTCTGATTCAGAGTACAGCTCTCAAACCACAGTGTCCGGCATCAGTGAAGAGCTTCATCAGTATGAGGCCACCCAAGGCCCTGGGGCGCCAGTCCATCAAGTAATAGTGGAAGCCACTGAGAATCCCGTCTTTGCAAGATCCACTGTAAGTAGCTTGAATATTGACTGGCAGGAGGGCAAGAAGAGCATGTGGTGTTGGGGGTTTTTTATTTAATTCTGTTAATTTTTGTGGAAAGCTCTTCCATATTTCTGGCTGATTATGCTTTGTGACTTTGTGCCAAAACTTGTAAGTGGGGAGTGAAGGCTTTCCTCATCCTCTCCTTCAGAAACAAGCTGGAGGTAAAACGGAAAGTGGAGTGGAAAGTAGGAGAGTGGAGGTCTTTGGCATGTGTAATTGCTGTTACATCGTGTTGGCACCAGCCACAAGAGAGAGCTCTAGAGCTCTCAGTCTATTTGATGACTGTTTTCAGAGAGAGAGCAGGGAGACATTAAAAAATCCAAACTCTTCCACATAGTTCCTTGTGGATCACCATCTCATAAACCTCTCTCTGGCAGCACATTTGAGGGAGAAAGACTGATAAAGCCAGAAGAAAACAGTTTCAGGGTTGTCTGAAATCTTGGGCCTGTTGCATCTTGCTACTGGGTTGGCATAACTGCGATTTCAAAGGAAAGTGAAAAAGCTGTCTCCTACCCCTGCTGATGCTGCATGCTGAGCTGCAATGCGGATCTGTTTTTGTTCAGCAGAGGCCTAGAAATAGGTACAAGCAGAGCCACATTTGAAGTTGGTCACGGTTTATTGACTGATGTGGCCGCTGCGCTTCACGCTTTTTACGGAAATCAGAAAACAGATTCCTACAGTCTATACAAACTACCCTGCTAACATCCTGTGTATATACCCTGCATGGAATAGAGCCTTTTCCAAATGCCTGCAATTCTGCTTGTTAAACGAGTTCCGATCAATTACTTGTCACCCATCCCTTTGAAAAGATGGACCAGTATGTAGGAAGCTTACAATAATGTTTTCGGTTGTCATCCTGTGTTTTTCTGAAGGTATGCTTTCAGGTTTTAATAACTTCAGACAAAAACTGTCTGGAAAAATCAACAGTCAACAGACTTCAGAATATTACCTTTGTGGAGTTAGAGCCAGGACAGCATTATTATCATTGTTCTCAGCATGAAATATAAGTGAGCGTAGAATTTGTTTGCCTTGTTTTGTCAGAGGCATTACTGTGCATCTCTCTTCCAGGTGGTTCAGCCAGAGACAAGGCATCAGTCGAGTCCCAGATTACAATCAAATCCGGAGTCCGGCACACAGCAGGCGTGGCGTCAGGGCAGACAACCCAAACGGGAAGTGAGGGAAGGGCTGCGACCACCTCCTTACCGTCCTCGCAGGGATGCTTTTGAAATTTCTACTGAAGGGCATTCAGGACCTAGCAATAGGGATCGCGTGGGCCACAGGGCTCGTTCTCATAACATGAGAAGCCCAGTGTTTGGCGCCGTGGGCACCGCAGGACCAGCGTACTGCCAGCCTATCACTACTGTGACTGCCTCGGCTTCAGTGACTGTTGCTGTCCACCCTGCGGTGCACAGCCACGGCTCCCGGGGAGGGAGCTTTCCGTCCTATGAGGGTTACCATGAAGCTGACCACGGGCCATTTGAGGACCCCCATGTGCCTTTTAACGTGCGATGTGAAAGAAGAAATTCTAAAGTAGAAGTTATAGAACTCCAAGATGTTGAATGTGAGGAAAGGACACCTGGCAACAGCTCACAGTAAGGTAGGTCCATCTCCTGTAGCTGCGGGGTTTGCCTGTGTCAGGCAATGGTGTGATCGAAAGAAAGAGGAAAGATAAAATTTCTCTGAGGTACCATTCCTTCAGGTCGGTTCACTTACGGGCCCCTGGTCATCTTAAATCTGTTGACCCTGAATATAGTACATTTTGCACTAGAATTGAGGTTGGATAAGATTGTACTTTCCAACACTGAGAAGTTACAGTGGGTTCAGTGGGTACTTCCAAAAGCCTTGCAAAGTGGGGAAGTACATTGTACAATCCCAGCTTACCAGATGAGGAAAAGGAAGCAGAGATGTTGTGTAGTGTCTTCAAAGCTGTGCAACTGCATTTACTGTTGATAGATCCTGTCTTCTGATCCCTGAACCGGGCACGTTCTAAAACATCATACAGAATTATATTGCCTAGGAGAGTGCAAAATTGCCAGCTACTTTTAAGAGTTGTCCTCTCTTGAATAAAAGTCCGTGAAAGAATTTGAAGTCCATAGTGAGGACTGAATCCCTCTGGAAGATGAGCTGAGGGAGAGGTGGGAAGGCCCCACCATGCCTAGTGCACTGCAGTGTGGTGAGGTGTCCCCTGTGCTTTGGGAGGCATGCAGAGACCCACCCAGCAAAGTCGCAGGCTGGAGGAGTCTTTCGGCCAGTCTCTCCCTTGCCAGGGGCTATTGCTTGGTAGTGCTGACTTAGCAGGGCATTTAACGTGTTCCTGTGAAACAACAGCTACACCCAGCAGCTTGTGAGAGTTGATACCTAAATCATTATCTGTCTTTAGTCTGGCAAGAGAAGGTTACAGGAAACAGTGCTGTTCAGAACAGACAGGATAGTTTAGCAGATGTTAGGGGAAGAGTGAAGCTGTTAATTTTCTTGAAATTTTTCCATTAATTTTATAGGGAATACTTTGAAGGGGAGAAACCAATTGAGTTTTTACCCTGAAAGCTTTGTGGGGTTTGTGCCTGAACAACCATTGCTCACTACTTTAGCTTTGTTTTCCTCTTTACGGGAAAAGAGGAAGTATTGAAATAGTTACTTATCTGTGGATCCCTGGTTTCTCTCTTTGCTTTTCAGAGCTTTCCAGTGGCAGACACTAGTTTGACCAGAGCAAGCCATTTTATTTTGGTCATAGAACTGTTTCACTCGTACACATGCGTGCATGTGCACACACGCACACACACGTGGAGAGTTTTGATAGAAATTTTTTGATGACTTATAATAAAATCACCTTCTGATTTATAAAATATCTCCAAACATCTCAAAGTGCAAATAAACACGAATGCCTTCAGCCTCAGTCTAGAAATATGGCAAGTAATAGTATCCTCAGAATAAGGAAGTAAATACTTGGGCTCAGCTTTTTCAAGCTGAACTGCATGGTAATAAGAGATTCTTAACTACGCAGTATTCGATGTAGTAGTGTATTTCTCCTTGAAGTATTCATTGGTTTTAACTGAATTTGTCACCAGTATCTAAAGCTGAGAACTCAGAAATTAAAACATTTTCATTTTTTTAATTGGCATCAGTATTTCTTTACCAGGAAGTTGATAACTGAGATTACAGCAGAGCCCACATTCCCTGACTACTAACTGTAACCACAAGAATCATGAAATGAATTTTGGATTACCTTGATTTGTTTGTTTTTCTTAAATGAATGTTTTTTTCTTCTCTCTTTATTTGTAAAGAGTAGTAACTGAAGCAAAGAAGAGGCCAAAGATGGAAAACCGTATTTCCAGAACTGCTTGAAGAGAAGAACTGCTTGAAGTTGTAGAAAAGGACATGCTGCATCGGGACAACAGTTCACTGTTACTGTAACCTCTTGTATTATTTTGTTAAATATTTCTTTAAGTATTTAAAAGATGTACACATATGTAATATACAAAAGAACAATGTAAAGTAGTATAATCTGGAGTCATTTGCCTTTGGGCAATAGAATGGGGACAATATTGTGTGCGCTTTGTACTTTTTGTACGTTGATCTCTGTGCCACAACTAAGCTTAATCTAGTTCTAAATTTCAGCATAAGTTGCTGCTGCTTAAATATTGTATAATTTACTTGTATAATTCTATGCAAATATTGCTTATGTAATAGGATTTTTTTTTTTTTAAAGATACATGTCTGTTTAAAGTATTTTAAATTTGCGTATCACAACCCTGTGGTAGTATGAAATGTTACTGTTAACTTTCAAACACGCTATGCGTGGTAATTTTAAAAATAAGCAGATATGAAGAACAGCAAGGTAATCTGGGAGGCTTAAATAGATTTAGCTATGTGCAGGTTTTGTTTTGCTCTGTATATCCATGTGTGCATCTGGAAGTGTGCATGCTTTTGTGTGTATGTTCCTGGTGTACTGTAGTTTCTCTTTTACTGTATGGTAACATTTAGTGGGCTTATAAACCCACTGATGCTGATGTGAGTCTGGCTTTCCCTGTTAGTAGGCACTAGTGAAAACTGTGTTGGTGTTTACCAACATATACCATAGACTGCCATGATCAAAGGCCCAACTGAAATAGAAAAGAAGACAGGAAGTCGAGGTTTGGGGTTGAGGTTCAGTTTCCCACACTCTTAATGACTTGGTTCACTTTGGTCAAGTCACTTAACTGCCCCATGCCTCAGTTGCTCATTCTGTAAAATGGGTATAATTACACTTACCTACCTCCCAGGAATGTTGTGAGGCTTAATTACTGTTTGTCTAGTGCTTTGGTTTTTTTGGGGGGGGTTTTGGGGTTTTTTTTTTTTTTTTTTTGCAAAAGGTGCCAGGTAAGTGCAAACACTATAACCATTATTTTTTCACTTCCAAAGGTGCTGGATATTGAGAGGTGCTGGTGGTTATAGAAATTCAATGAGCATAAGCCTTATTTTGATATTGATACTGTTGACTATGAGTGGCATTAGAAGCAGGATAATTGAGTTGTTTGATGATGAACCACAGCTCAACTGTGTTCTTACAGCATTGAAAGCAGTATCTTTGGTCACCTTATTTTCATGGCAGGAAGGAAGTTAACAGTAAGTGATAAAAATCAAATGGAAGGATAAAAAAATAATCTATTTTCACTTTTTAAATATAAATGGCTTTCTGATGGGTCCAGGACTGTAAAGACACATAAGGCCTGGGTGTTCTTTTCTCTATTGTTTGTGTTTTCCCATGCTGCATTGGCACTTTTAATTAAAACAGCTAAACTGGGATCTCTTTACGAAACTAATTTAGCTTTTTGTATTATTATTTTTAAACTAAACGGGGATTGCTGCAGGTGAAGGGTCTGAAAAAACACTACAATCTGTGTTCCAGTTGGAAACAAACCATAAGAATGGAGAACCTTAATTTAAAATAACAGAACAAAAGTTTTCATTATCTCTTTGTCTTTCTTCATCTTTTTTCTGCCCTTCTCCAAGCTGTTTTTAGAGCAGGTAGATGTTCAAGTCAGAGCCAAACACAACCAATATTCAGTTTCTAAACACAGCAGTGGTGGGGCTTTTCTTTAAGTATGATGCCTGAACAGCAGTGGCCAATTCTTTGGGAAAGTGTTTTTCTCCAGTGGCTTCAGGGACTCTATCTTTGCCCACAGACCTTGCCAGCATAACAAATGGGGATAATTAGAATGCACAAATTTCCATGCCTTTTTTGCTCACTTGAAAACACTTTGATATGAGGCACTTGTTTACAGATCTCCAATGTGAACGCTCGAAGAGCAGGTGGCGAGAGCCTGGTGTCATTCCGGTGATACATAAGCTACTGTTTCAATGCACACCAAGGGTTAATGTCGCAACTGCCTACTGGTCCAGTTCACTGTCTAACATGAAAACTCTTAATGACAAAAAGAGGAGGGGCCCTAATTTAGCATTAGCAGCATAGTGACCTCTGATCATACAAACTCTGCAATGAAACTGTATGATCCTAATTGGAAGCTACCTTCAGCCGCCAAGTGTGTGCGCTCCCATGTCAGAGGTCAGCAGGGCTCCCACTGACACCGCTGCCGCCGCAGCCTGCCTCGCTTCCTCCTCTTCCTCAGGAGGGAAGGGGGCCAAGGCGAGCCGCGGGGTCTGCCACCTGCCCCTGCCTGAGCCCTCCTGCGTGCTTGTGTGTGGGTGAGCTGTCTGCTGCTTCGTGCGCAATGTAGACCACCTTCTCCGATAGTCACATTGGAAAGGGGAGAACTCAGTGGCTGGCAACATTTATTTTGTTTTGGTTTTGTTTTTTAACTTTTTTAATCATGGGTGATATTTATATTTTTGTATGATAAGAATGTTTTCTTACAGTATTTGTCATGCCAGTTTATAACAAACAAGATGCAGGGATTTTATTTCTATTGGAAACACTATTACAGCTATGTTTTTACTGTTTAATGGATTTTTATTTGTATAGAGTGCTTACTAATGTTAAATAGGAAAGATTATATAACATTTACATTAAGGACTCGTCGTAGCTTTTAGCATAAGGAGTTAAAAGGAAAAAAAAAAATATTCAAACTGGGTCTCATTGCCTGCCTGTTTTGGTAGGAGTGGGTTTGTGTCATTTCAGTTACAAAGGTAAAATTATGCCATATAATTTATTTATATGAAAATTTATTTTTGTAGTGTACATAGTAGTCATCAAGTCTTTTGACAGAAGTATATTTTTAAAGAGTTTATATGTAATGATGATACCATTATGTTTTGGAACACTGCTGAGATACGATTACGGTGCACACTTTTTTTTGTAAACCCCCTGGCAGAAAAGAAAGTGTTTAACAGTGTTAAGAGAGAAAGAGAGTGTGAATATTCACACAATTCTGAACTGTGTTTTAGTTACCATTTGTGATCTAGTGTGGTTCTCATTTTAAACTTTGAATGGAAATTGTACAAACTCTCTAAATATTAATGTTCAAACACTGATAGAAATTCTAACATGAATAAAAATACTATAACTCACTGGCTATGGATTTGGTTGGTTGGTTCTGTTGTTTGTTTGCTTCTTCATGTACTGCTCATCAGCTGTTCAGGTACAGTCATGCAGTCATTCTGATTTGGAGGATGCATTTGAGATATTTCAGTATTCAGCACGTTTGGGAGATTCAGATTTGCACATTTTTGAGCAATCTAAAATCCTGTCTAAATTGTAACACGCTGGAGCTTGTCTGTTGATTTTGTTACCTTTGATATGGCTTGGGGGATAGGTATAGGATTGGAGTATACCTTCCATTCTCACTCTGAATGAAACATTTTGTGTAGACTTTGAACCCTTGGGTGAAGCAGTTTACGTACAGCTTATTTCTGCTTAGGAGTGGGAGGAAATTCTTTGTCTTTTTCCGTCTTTGTGGTTGCTCCCTAAATGGATTGGAGAAATAGTCTGTTTTTCCCACTTTGTGGAACAAAAAATAAATAAACGCAGTGTTCTGAAAACTACCAGTGCTCCGTAGAAAAAGCTCCTCCCGGGAAGTGTGCTAGCAAGGGCAAGCCATGGTGCAGGTCCCCGTGGCCTGCGCGAGCACTGCTTGGGGAGGAGGGCAGGCTGCTGTGGGCAACAGGGTGAAGACTAAGTCTGAAGTCACTTGCATCATAAACCTCTGTGTGGTTTGTCCTGTGCAAACATACTCTGCTGAGCATCCAGCAAAGTGCCACAGAGCCAGCAATCCTTTACTTTATCCTATAACCCTTACGAGATTTTTTTCATGAGTCTTCTAAATTTCTCATGAACAAAAAGCCCAAACATGTCTTGGGATAATTTATAATTCAGCCTCTACTTTTCATGGTCAGAGGAAATAAAAATACAACTTACTATTTTGTGGTTCTGTAAGTTTAACCAGAAAAAAGAAAAATACAGGTAAAGCACTTGAACTGCAGAACTCCTACACGTATGTTTTTGCTACTCAAAATACTCTCCTTCAGATGCTCAGGACTAGCCAGACTGAGTCAGGATGCAGGTTTGGCCTTGGTGGGTTACAGCCCATGAGAACGGTGGCTACTAAAGTCTTGCGTTAGCTCAACTCACTGACTTTGCCTTTTGTGTCCCAGCCCTTTGTGGCAGCAGCTCCATTCACAGGACTGTAAACCATATGGATAAATCTGATAGTCAGAACACAGGATTTTTCTTTAAAAATTACATTTTGCATCAATGATAGCTATTTACCTTACGTTACTTGTCATGTTCAGGTTTCTTATAAATGGCTCTTCTTGCTGTCAGTCTTATTAACCCCAGCTAAGAGCTTAATCAGATTTTTGTCACAGATTGGCAGTATTTATTCAGGCCTTAAGTAAACATGCGGCCAAATTTTTGTTGGCATAATGCATGTATTTAACAGCTTCAGGAATGCTGCATGCTGCTAAACTGCAGCAGCACTGATGTATGAACAGGTGTTTCATTTTTGTTAACTCTCACTCCCAATGAGCATCTGAGACACCGACTGTTTATATCTGAAAACCACTGTTGCCAAATTGTAATTACTTTTAATGGCTGCTGCAAGTAATGAGAACAATTACTACTTCCCTACTCCATTTAATCATTCTTGTCCTTTTTGTTGCAGACACGTTGAACTTTACTGCTAGAACAGGATGCATGCCAGGAAACTGCACTACCCAGCCTGAGTGGCTTAAAAAAAACCACATGCCCGGTTTAACTTTACATGGTTAATTGCAGCTAATTAAAGACAAAAATGAAGCAGTACTGCTGCTTTGACAAAAAAAAAAAAAAAGAAAAAAAAGAAAAAAAGAAAAAAGTTTAACATAAATCCTGGCATATTTGGTACTACAGAAACAATGCTACATCTGTAGATACTGCATAAGCAAAGAAAATCTCTACCACAGATTTTTGATTGTCTGCAGTGGCACCCAAGCCACTTACCACCCCACGGTAGCTTTCCTAAGGAACATTTTTCCACCCTCATTTTAACAGCTGTAACTGCACGTGTTACTGCTGTGTGCTTAGTGCAGCTATACCTGCTTCCCACTGACGTAGGGTAAGGCTGCAGTGGAGGAAATAGTGTCTCCCTTGGGTTAGTGAACGTGCTGTAACTCAGCTTGCCCTAAGAAGCACCGAACACAAGGCAGCATGCATTTTAATTTGCTAATCAGAGCACCTTCCCAGGCTCTTCTCCAGGCTTAACTCAAGCTGCCAGTTAGGAGCTGCTGGATCTTTAAGTCAGCTAATTTGAATTAGGACCTCACAGTGGAGATATACTTTTGCACAGCCAAGCACAAAACCCCATGGTGTTTCTGTCTGGCCTTTCCATCGCTTGAGCTCAAACCTTTGCAGTGGGGCTGCCTTCGCAGGTCCCCAGCTGCCTACAGACGCCACTGTGAATCCTGCTGGGGAGTAAGGCTGTACGCCACGGCAGCCGGGAAGGAGGAGGGTTGGAAGCTGGAGGTTGGAAACTGTTTCCCAGGCAAGGGCTGGGAAGCAGGGGCCAGGCTTCATTCACGGGTGAATGAATTAGGTGGGTTTCCCCATCTGTTGAGGGAGAAAGACCACTGAAGTGTTTGAAAAGTGATTTATGGCAGAAGTGAGAGACCCTGGGTGCTCTGGAAGGAGGAGAGCTCCACCATCTGATCTAGGAGACCCAAAATGGTATTGCAAATATATGTCAAAGTCTAGGTAAGACTGATTTTTCTGTTCCAGGTTGTATCCCTTTTAGCAGCCCTGGATTTTTTGTTCTGAAGTTTACATTGGGCAATAGACTTGTAGGGAGAAACATCTGTCTAGCCTTTTGAGATGGGAAGGGAAAGCAATTAAACAAGAATTATTTGGTAGATAGAAAAGACTCGAAGGAAGAATATTGCTGTGCTTGTTTTTTTTCCAGCTTTTGTTACTTTGGCAAAGGGAAATCTTTCCTTTTTCTCTCCCTTGTGGCAGATGATGTGTCTTGCCCAGAAGACAAGAGATTGCACTTCTGGCCTGCCAGATTGTGGCAGGGCTTTTAATTGCAGCTTCCTTTAGGAGACCCTGTCACCACAAAGTGCTGCTTCTGTGCTAAGGTGGCTTTATTGAAAGTGACTGTAAGTCTCCAAACATGGGTGACAAATGACCTCGGAGATGGCTGGATTTAAACTACGAATCTTGAAGTTAAAATGCCAATTTACCCTTTCCTCGTTACCAAACAAATAACCCATCTGTAATTACAGTTTACCTCTCTGAGCCAAATGGGTTATTTCTTCCCATTAAACAAGGGACCAGATATTTTATTAGTTGTTAAGACTAATAAAGGTAAAAGATCTGAGTACATTATTGCAGTAGAGTAACGGGTAAATAGGAAACTCAAACTTTCACCTCAAATAACTAGCATTTGCTGTAAGAGAATTCAAATGCTCATTCACTTTATTGCTTCCCTGTTATGCAATCATTTTAAGTAGGCAATTTAACTTAAGAGCATTTACTTTGGTAGACAATATAATATGCTTCTGCAGCATTTTGCAGCATTTTAGAAGACAACTTTAAATGGCTGTAAAGACCAAGGGAGGGTGTTACTGAACAGCATCACACGACTTAGTGTAGCATTCAGGCAAATTGTCAGATGACATCTAAAAGACAGCTAAAACTCTTCATTTTGGATTTAGTAGTATGGAGCTTTCTACTGGGCAAAAGGGCAGGGGGAGGCTCTTTTAGTTCACTTTTATCTTAAAATTTGCAAAAAATTGTCAGCAAAGTCCCCGTGCAACTAAATGAATGGAACAAAAGTATCCCTGGCATGAGCTCTGCAAACACCATGCATTTATAGTTTCATTCAGTCTGGCCCATATTGAATCAAGTGAGGAAACAGAACTATAAACTGAGTTATTTTTTTGCCCCTAAAAAGATCTGTGTATGAATATGAATAATTATTAAGCATATAACTGGTGAAAATACTAACCAATACATAAGCTGTGGTGTCCAGCTCCTCTGTTTAAGTTACTTAATATTGCTGCATTTAGTTAATTTAACTTTTCACTTTGCATCTTTATGCTGTTGTCAGGCATAATTCTGAGGAAAAGTGTATGTACGGGAGCAAAAAGTGCATTTAAGCACATTGGCTGTGAAAGCTTTAATCTCATTCATAAATAGCTTTCCCAATTAATTACATAGTACATGGATTTAAACCAATTTCAATGGATGTTCTCTAATGCAACAGACTGTAATGCTCCAAAGTAACTGTTACAGTCTGTTGAATCAGCAGCCCATGAACTAACGAGCATTTACACATTAGTTGGTTATGGTTCCTTAGGAACGCCATGATTTAAGAAGGATGTGAAGGTCCTTGAATGCGTCCAGAGGATGGCAACAAATCTGGTGGAAGGGCTGGAAGGCATGTCCTGTGAGGAGTCCTGGCAGCCAAGAGGGCAAACCACACCCTGGGGAGCATCAAACACAGCACAACCAGCTGGTCAAAAGAGGGGATTGTCCCACGGTATTCAGCCTTGGTGCAGCCTCACCTTGAGCACTGTGTGCAGTTCTGGGCCCCACAATTAAAGAAGGATGTGAAGGTACTTGAATGTGTCCAGAGGAGGGCAACAAAGCTGGTGGAAGGGGTGGAAGGCATGTCCTGTGAGGAGCGGCTGAGGACTCTGGGTTTGTCTAGTTTGGAGAGAAGAAGGCTGAGGGGCGACCTCCTTGCTCTCTACAGCTTCCTGAGGGGGGGAAGTGGAGATGGAGGTGCTGAGCTCTTCTCCCTGAGATCCAGTGACAGAACACATGGTAACAGTTCAAAGCTGTGCCAGGGGAGATGGGATTACTCATAGGTAAATCTGCATTTGTATTAATCAGTGCATGGTTTGCTCCATAGAGCATACAGTGAAAAGTGTGGTCCTGGTTATGCTATTCACATCCTGCCATTAATCCACAGTATATGACCTGGGCACAGCAAGTCATCCCTGTGGAGGTGTCCCTCTGCTGTCACTGATGATGAAAGGTATGCAGATTTCTGACCGTAGAGGCTCCCACTCATACTTGAGCTGGATGCCTGTAGTTGACGGTGAGAATCAGGTCAAAAAACTCAAGGTTTTTCCCCGCCCAGACTGTAAATTGTAATTTAGTCAATGGTAGTCTGGGACTTCTTGAATGGATTTGCATACTTCAGGAGCCTTTTTGAGCTGCATCTGAAACAGAAAGTTGCACAAGGAAAACCAACAAGCAGAGGGTATTTTTTGTGGATGTGACCTGTCTCACACCCATCTGAGAAGTGCAGAAGAGCTATGCTGGAATATGCTTGTGACCCTCAGTCCTAGGCCTTCAGGTCACAGCCAGTACCTCCAGTCTTTCTCTCACTATTGTTATGTTCTATAATTCTGTTCTGTTTTGGCCATTCCATATTAAATTATCATCTTTTTATTTTCCTTTTGTTTAAATTTTACAAACCCTTTTAAGTCACGAAAATTCCTGTACCCTAAGTGCAATGACCTCGGTTGCACCCTTTCCCTCTGTGGAACTAGATCTTTGCAGGGAAACAGCTTTTTTTTTTTTTTTTTTTTCCCCCATTTAAATATGATTTTACTTGCAACTACAATACTTCCTCTCTTTGCCCTTCCTCTTCCTTGCTTTCCCCCTTGCATATCCTTATGGAGATGTCAGTGTGGCATCCAACACAGCTGAATATGAGCCAGCAGTGTGCCCAGGTGGCCAAGAAGGCCAACAGCATCCTGGCCTGTATCAGGAACAGTGTGGTGAGATCGTCTGCCTGTACTTGGCACTGGTCAGTCCCCACCTCGAGTACTGTGTCCAGTTTTGGGCCCCTCACCACAAAAAAGGAGCATGTCCAGAGAAGGGCAACGGAGCTGGTGAGGGGTCTGGAGCACAAGTCTTACGAGGAGCGGCTGAGGGAGCTGGCGTGGTTCAGCCTGGAGAAAAGGAGGCTGCGGGGAGACCTTATCGCTCTCTACATCTACCAGAAAGGAGGTTGTAGCGAGATGGGGGTCGGTCTCTTCTCCCAACTAACAGGCAACAGGACGAGAGGAAATGGCCTCAAGTTACACCAGGGGAGGTTTAGATTGGATATTAGAAACATTTTTTTCACTGAAAGGGTTATCAAACATTGGAACAGGCTGCCCAGGGAAGTGGTGCAATTGCTATCCCTGGAGGTTTTTAAAAGACGGGTAGACATAGGGCTTAGTGACATGGTTTATTGGTGGTTTTGGCAGTGTTTGGCTGATGGTTGGACTTGATGATCCGAAAGGTCCCTTCCAACCTAGGCAATTCTATGGCTCATGGCTAGCTGGTGAATGCAGCTACGCCCAGAGAATTTGTGGTATGCAGTTTAAATGGAATTATTCCAAAAAGCCAATGAAAAGAGCTGGTGCAGAAGTACAAGATCGCTTGTGCACCAGTAAGATAGTACAAATTGGAGGTGGGCAGGTCTGAGGAATCCCAAAAAAGAA
Source organism: Fratercula arctica (assembly GCA_947846985.1). Classification (NCBI taxonomy): domain Eukaryota; kingdom Metazoa; phylum Chordata; class Aves; order Charadriiformes; family Alcidae; genus Fratercula; species Fratercula arctica. The sequence goes on along the minus strand of CANTUZ010000026.1, from coordinate 45,261,956 downwards.
ATCTCTCTAAGAAGCGTCTCAGATTATGTTCCATGGGAAATTATTACCTGTTTCTTTTGCTTTGCTTTCTTTCTCTGCTTTGTGCACATATTTCAAAAAATGTTTTATGGTTCAGGTTTTGCATGAGTCTAATGGAGAGTTTTACATTTTTGATAGCCAAGTAATTTATCATAGAATGGCAGAATCATTTAAGTTGGAAAATACCTTTAGGATCATCAAGTCAAACTGTTAACCTAGCACTGCCAAGTCAACAACTAAACCATGTCCCTAAGCAAATATATCAGACATGTTTAGCAGAAAAAGTACTATTACAGAAAACTCAAGATTTTCCTAACAAAAAGTGATACAGGCTTTGATCCTTTGAACATTTAAGTCCTTTGTTTCATAATCAGTGAAGTAGCCTTCACAATCCCAGTGAGTAGCTGGGACTATTCAAACTGGAAAAATTAAATAAGTACTAAAGTTGTTGCAGAAATGGGATGCAAATGCTGCAACTGTTAAAAATATATATAAGAAAGTTTGAGTTTTACTACTAATAATGATGAGGCTTGGTTCATCTTGGCAACACGGGACTTGGATATTCTGCATGCAACAGTACACACACAGATGTTGCGGTGCTTGTTTGCTTGCCTTCCTAAATGCAGCGTGAAGGGATGCTGAGACACAGAGAAGCAAAAAAGCCAGTGAGATGTACAGTAGAAAGTGAAAGGAAACAGCAGAAAAAGAAATGAGAGAGAACCTGAGCCGTGTGGGAGGACTCACAAAAGTTTCTTTAAAAGGTGCATTTGAAGTTTGTGTAAAATGACTAGGGGTGTCATTCTACTGGACAAGGGAGGCTTGGCAGTGCCTGGACACTGAGCATAAGAGCCTAGTGTTCCTACTCACAGGGGAGGTGATAACTTGCTTTGGGGGATATTTTTTATAATGTTGATGCTGGCTTTTTGAATGTTTTTCTATGCAATATGTGTGTGTCTATGTGTGTGTGAGTGTGTATGATGGGAAACACGCGAGTGTGTAGTAAGAACTGTGGTTTCAGTGTGTGGAATTTGCTACTGGCAAGTTATTCTAGCACCAAGTCCAAGATAAATACCAGGTAGGCTTATACTTTTGCATGTGCTTTTTTGTTCTGAAATGTTTTAAAAGTCTTACAAAATACAGGAAGTTGCACCTGGGGTTTCACAATTTTCTTGGGGCTGACATTCCTGGTACACATCGCTTCATTTTCCCTTTCTGCTTTAATTTTTGTTGTTTGGCAAACTCCTGAAGGGAAGCTTAGGGGCTTGTCTGAAGGGGCTCCAGACAAGTCTTTTTTCTTGGTCTGGGGGCTGGCTTCACAGGCTTTTCCTAAAAAACAATATGTCTTCTGCACTGTCCTACAGACTGTGGGAGTCTGTAGACCTCCTTTACACACTCCTGTTGTCTTGACTCATTTCAAGTCCAAGTAGGATTAATCAGAATGGAAGGGTACTGACTTACTGGAAATGGTCTTGTTAGCTTCCTTAATGTACATGTAATAGCAGAAAAAGGCTTTGAATGGAAGACACTCCACTGTGTCATTTAGAATTATTTTTTCTGGCCTCAGAGTACCTTTCCCTTTGAGGTCTTCTTTGCATGAATACTCGGACAAATTTTTCCCATTGAAATTGTGGGTCGGAACCAGAAGTGGGCTGTGACCCAGCAGACACTTTTTTCCTGTTCCAGAGAACACACATCCCTCTAATAACCACCATATTATTCTTCACATGCCATCTAATGAGCTAAGCACATGAAAAAGCAAAGACTGTGGAAGCCCTCGTGAAGCGTTGCAGCAGGGGTGTATAGGAAGCCATCACTTACGGGACAGCTGGGAGTCTGGCTGTTGCACTGGCTTTTCCTGGCTTTTCTGTGGGGATCTGTGATACTTATGTCTTGGTGTGCATTTTTCAATCCCTGCACTCTGGTCAAAAAGAAATGAAAGAGCGAATGGACTTGGCTAGCCATGAAAGCCAGTAAGAGGGTGGCAGATGGGGAGAAAAGTGCCAGAAAGAGCATTGTCCAGATCTGAATTGTGGACAGCAGCAGCAGTATTCCCTTGAACAGCCACAGGAGCTGGGGAAGAAAGCCCATCCTTGTGTTCAGGCAGTGACAAGGAAGACTTGGGAGGTGTTGGGAAGCTGGGGATTTGGCTGGGGAAGGGTAAAAGGGGCTTGAGCCAGAAGAGGATGGGTTAGAAGAAGCAGGGGACTTCTAAGAATGGAGCATGGGCTGATGGCTTGGAGAGGGCAAGAAGCTGGGATCAGTTTGGGAAACGGGGACTTTTTCAATGAAAATGTACAGAAGAGTGAATGAAACCCACAGAGCTGAGGAAAAAAACCAGCTTCTGCACTTCAAAATATTCAAAAACTTAAAATATTCATAGAACTTTGTGACAGACCAATTAAATACTGCACAAAACAGACAGAAAATAATGCAATTGTAATTAAAATATAATCCATTATCATAAAAATCGTTATCTTACACGAAATCAGCCCTTGTAAAATACTCATTAAATCCATGGAGTAGCTACGATCTGCTCATCCCAAATAAGAGTCCTACTTTACAATGATAATAATAAATATTACACAAGATTATGACATTGTTTGGAGGTACCCCCATCACAGGGTTAAGTAATGTGCGAGAAGGAGTTTTGTGTTGGCAAACTGGAGGCTATATCCTCTTATAAATGTGCTTCAGTTGATGCTTTGCCTATTTTGCTGTCACTTTTTTCATAATTCTCAATGAGAAAATCCCCCAAAATATAAGAGGGGCCAGTGCTGGCCTAGATCCTTTTCTTCCAAAATTCTGCTACACTAAAATTACCAACAGGGAAAAATGTGGGCTTTTTTCTCCTGTTTTGACTACAAGGATGTTCTTTTTTCAAGATCAAATTCATAATTTTTAGCTTGTTTATGAAGAAGGACTTAAAAGCAAATAGGATTTTGTGATAGGCTATCAGCAAGAGTATAAGCTTGCTAAGAATACCCAGACAATTGAAGATATTAACTTCAGAAATTCTGCTTGCAAATTGATAGTTGCACTTCTACAGTCTGACAAGTGGATAGGGAATTCTGTCTTCCTGCAGGTCCCTTCTGGCTTTGGTTTACCCTGCGGCCCTCTGTGGGATCATACAATTTTATTTAGGCACCAAAATAGGTCACCAAATTTTCAGGAGCACCGAGAACTGAGCTATGTTTTCTCTGTTGGATGCTGATCCCTTTGTTACACCCTACAGAGGTAGGAAAGAATTATCAGAGCCTTTTTCTCTTTTTTTTTCTTGCTATACTTCATTCCAAAGGAAGTAGGTTCTAGAAACGTTCACCCTTGTAAATCATAGCTTAAATTCGACACTTGTTCATGTGTTTAACTTCTGCTCTGTGTTTTCAGACTCTCAGCCAGTGCTGTATTGTCACTTGAAAATATATGAAAATCATAATGGATACTAGTAATTTACATGAAATACTGATACTGAAGTGTTCTTTAAACTCTGTTGTAAAACTGAAAGTGGCTACACATTTATTGTGTGCCATGAATCCTTTCACATTCTTTTATATCTTACAACAATTGATAAAATCTAAGCCTATTATCCACCACAGACAATTCACATCCCAGTGGGCCTTTGATCCAATATGACTTTCTTAGATGGCACTGTAGGGTCAGAGCATTTTCTCCAGAGAGTTTTGAGCTGAAGCATATGTCATAATGAGGCCCTTTTACTAAGATTTTTTCTGCCACTCTAATGGAAAACATAGGTTTGTGATCTGTCCGTTACAGGATATTAAAATAAAAAATTATACTATCATTATTGGATTAGTTATCTCAGTGCTTTCAGAGATTAACTTGTTATCATTACATTTTTCTAAATGGCTTATTGTTTGTTTAATACAAGTGGATTTGGAGTGGTCCTGTAAGTAGAAAATTGATAAACAGACCAGCAGTGTGATCTTTTAGACTAATAAAAAAATGTGTGACTCCCAGCTTCATACAATTAAACGTGACTTAAACTCTCTTCCATATCTTTATTCTCTTGTGCTTTTCCATGGAAGGAAAGTTCCATGTTTAGTAGCACAGAAGGAAGCACAGAGGAAAGTTTTTTCTGTAACTCGTTGAGATGAGATGAGCTGAAGTGAATGTGGAAATCTGACAGCAGGATTCCTGCTAATGCAAAGTCTTTAGGTAATGTAGTCTGGTGAGGTATTTGCTTCTTGAGCTTCATATGTGTTGCGAAACATCTTGCTGGAAAAGGGTGTTCACTGGGTCAGCATAGATACAGCCCCAATATCGGTACTCCTTCCCACTCCCTCTGATAAAAATAGTACGTCTAGGTACATGCCCATTTAAGCAGTTTATTGTCATAGCCAGGGGACAATGATGTACAGTACTCCAGAGCATACAACATTTGAAACTGCATGTTGTTTGCAAGCTGCTGAAAGAAGACATTGCCACTATGAAATATACAATTTTGATGCTACTATACATAACAATTTATAAACATCCAAGGAGTCTATGCAAGAGCATCTCTCTTAGGTTCTCTCTAATATCTTTACAGTACATGAGGTTACATAAAGATGGACTTGAGGAAAACTCTAGGAATAAATAAAAGTATACCTGGAATCCTATTATAGAGGATGCGCTGCTTTCCCCATGAAATGCTGTGACTCCAAGATGTGTATACTACCTTCAATAACTCATCTTTCTAGTCGGCATGCATCCGAATTGGTATTCTGGGCATTGTTGTTAGTGGTTCTGGCATTGCAGAACAACCTAGGAACTTTGGGCACAGATTCATTTAATCCTTTGTGGAATCTAACCACATTATCATGTGAACATCTACTGTTTTGATTGGCTTCAGAACTGTGAATTGAATTCAGTGGATGTTGCCTACTATGATCTATGACTTCTGAGAATTGCTGCAGTGGCTGCGTCTCTTTTGTCAAAATACAGAAATTTGTGTTTGCTTCTGGTTTCCAGCATTCTAGTTTGGACCTCCATATTGCTTATATATGTTCACTTATGTTTTTCACGTGGGTTTTTACTTGTGTTTGCCCCAATTTCCCACTTCTGTCCACATAAAAAACTGAGACACTGGAGTTCGCCCCTCTAATAAGTGATAAGGTGTAGTGTCACAAGAAGGGTTCCTTTTATTTTGATGCAACCTATTCAGTTCAGGAAAAATGCACTTTCTACCCATCCGAGTGACATCTAGCTATCCTCACAAGGAGAGAAGTCTGCCTAAAACCTGATGAATTTGAAGAAGTGTTCATTCTTGGAATACCCCAGTGAAAACAAAAATAATTTCAAAGGGTTTTGGTGGGGTTTTTTCCAAGTATTTGTCCACAGGAAGATAAGCTGCAGTTTAAAACCTAGAGGCATTTAAATCTTTTGCCAGTATACCTCCTGAACGTCTGACATGGATTTCAGGACTGAAGCTATCCATTTGGTGAGAAATTTTTGTTCAGAGCAATGCGCAATGTGTTGGACAATCTGATACTGCTAAACTCGGGTATATATCTGCAGTGCTAAACTGTGTTTTGGAATGGTGATTTTATTATTAATTGTCTGGTTGAGAGACTTAAACCATTTGGTGCTTGGACAAATTGGAATCTTTTAAGTAAATAGTTTAGTCTTGGCATCCTTTCACTCTAACTGCTGCAACTTATCCAGTTAATGTCAGAGGGATGGATGTTTCATCTCGAAAGCACATTTAGAAGGACAAAATTTGGTTGTATACACACTGCCTCTTACACTAAAAGCACAGATTTTCAGTGTATTAAAGTCCATAATTCATGCCCAGCCACAAGCAGCATTTGCAACCATTTTTTTTTTTTTTTTTGTTGGAGAAACCTGCATTTCTTAGACTGCCTTGAATTCCAGTTGGGAGTCTGACTTCATAGATTGCATTTGACTATTGCTATCAGAAGTTGGTGGCTGAGAGGGAAAATTTACATTTGAACAGATAGTACAGTCATGGGATATAAGCATACTCCTACATGCATAATAATATATTACAATAAAAAATATTTAAGCTTCAATCCTGCAAATGTTTATTAAGTCCTTAACTCTCGGAGGACTCTTAAGTCTGTAAAATTAAGCAGATGTGTAACTGTTTGCAGCATTTGTGCCCTGGGACTTGATCTGTATCCTACCAAGCTCAATGGAGGTCGGGTTTAGGATATTTAGAAGCCTTAAGGTAACACATGCACACTGTTGAGGTGTTGAAACATTTTGAAAGGAAAATAGAAGAAACCTGTATGCCAGTTGAAATAATCTTAAAATAGGATCGAACAGCTGTAGGGGTGTGTATGTGTGTATGGAAAGCAAGCAAATAGCTACAAGAGTATTTCATCAAAAGTGATACAAGAATTTGTAGCACAGCAGGACATTGACAGTATTGCAGGTATCATCTTTTGCTCTAGGAGTACCTTAAGAGAATAACGACTTTCACTGCTGAAACATAAGTTTGCCCAGCAGGATGAGTGGCTTTAGAAACTTCCCTATTTACTGACAGTGATTCTAACAGTAGCTGAGAGGGATGTGTTGATACTTACCTTCATCTTACTGGAAGTGGTGAGGTTAAATCCCAAAGCCCTGCCACCGCCCCCTAACGGTAATCACCCAGGGAGTTAAATTCTGGTGAAATAAAAATCTGTCATTTGACAAGAGCAGAACTCATTTTATGCACTGATCAAGCTCAAAAGTTTCAGGTAAGTCATCTGACTTTTAGTCTGAAAATCAGTAGTGAGATAAAAGGCTCAGATGTTACAGAATTGGCAGTGTGAGAAGCTTAAGCTTTATTTGTACCTGGGTTTATTTGTGTTATCACAGTATGAACGCATAAGATGTAAACTCTGTCTTTTTCTACTGGAAGTTTCTACTAAACTTCCAGAATTTCCTTTTTTCCCCCAGCAGCAATAGCAGTATTTTAATGGCAATGTTATTACTGTGTTTTGGTTTTTGGGTTTTTTTTTGACATCAGAATATTGCAAAAATATAAAGCCACGTGTGGATGGCTGTTCTGAAAGATAACTGACCTGTTAAGACACATAAATTTCAAGATTTATTTAGTAGTCTGTAGAGCTTAAATCAATTCCCGTTTTATTCCCAGCTGTGCCCATCTCCACTTAGGAGCAGGAATACTTCCATTGAATGTTCCTTTTCTGTTCCAGCAAATCGATTCCAAATGTATTTTCTTGAATTCTTCTTTTGCTACTACACTGTCTCCACGGAAGATGTTTTAAATGGAATTATTTATTATTTATAGGCTCTTGTTAAAGCCTATAAAATCCTGCCTGTGTTAAGTTTTCATTTTGGCCTGTTGGCCAGCTGGTATTCTGAATGGTCACGTCTTTGTGCAAACATACTAGATAATGAGGAGAAGAAGATGGAGTACTTACTTCTTGGTGAATATGTACACATTTCAGGATTTTTGTTTCTTTCTTTGGTAGGCAAAAAACATCTCATGTCTGCCAGCAGATCTGAAATGACAATCAGATAAACTGATCTGAAAGTTGTCAGAGTGCTCTGTTTCCATTTTTCATAATAAGTATAATTAAAACTGTATGACTGGAATGCTGAGAGGTGACTCAAGTAATTGGCTGGTTCATGTTAAGAAGGTGTAAATTCTCTAGAAAAGCCCTGTGCATACCAACTGAAAATGCAACCCATGAAATAAATCCATCTGCCTACATTTGTTTTAACAGTAATACTGACCTTAGAGCAAGGTATTTCCGAAGCATTTTTAATGACCAGCTGGAGTTAATAGCCTCTGGCTGTACCTCAGGCTTTAAACTCTGCCCAGCCAGCCATTAATTCCTAGGAAATGCTCTGTTCCTTGATTGTTACTGCTTAACAGCATGACAACCTAGACTGTAAATAGCTGTTAGCAGAGAAAATGTTATTATTGTTAAATGTACATAGTACCTTCCTTCATAAAAGACTCCAAAATATTTACAAGCTGAAGGTTCTGAAAAAAAGTAAGCAAGGATGATTTTTGTTGGTGGGAAAATAGCCTATTTCATACCAGACAGGGCTATGAAGATGCTTACATCTCTGAGAAATTCGACACACTTAGGGTTGTCTCATTGCCCAGTGCTGTTGTTTCTGGCAATAGGCTAGAGAAGCATTAGCATTACTCTCTTCTAGCCCTGGCTATTGGCCAAGAGGATCTGAATTTTGTGGACTTTTACCTATCTTCTGCGGAAACATGTGAAAAGTCTGCGAATGTCTGCCACCAGAGCTCCAACACGCAAAAAACCCCATATATATATACATATATATATATTTTTTATATATATATATATATATAAAAATTATGCTCATATAAGCAATTTATGGTTGAGTCTAATTGTACAGGTACAACATCTAAGATAGCCTTATCTGCGATGGCTGCATGCTGCAGGGGACTTAGGGGAACATTTGATTACTGAAAGGGATGAGCCAGACAAAAGAAGTCTTGATTTCTGCCACGTTTTTAAGAACATCCACAGAGACATTAGTAACCAGAAGGATGAAGAGACACACCCAGTGACTGATAAACCAGAGGAATCATGCAGCTGAGAGTCAGATTTTTCTGGCTTACTCTGTGCCACTGGTGTGCTCAAAGGGGGTGCATTCAGGCAACCATTTTCCACTCAACCACAGGCATTCGTGAGGAGCTGAGGAAGTTAGCCCGGAGCTGAGAAACGGCGCATACACATCAGTTGCACTATCCCTTGCCACAGTACTCTGCCTAACCTTAAGCACAGGGCCAAAGGCTTTGCCAGGCTATCAGCAAACGCTGTACAGCATGCAGCTGATATGCGTGCAGCTGCACTATACAGAAACACAGAGTTTTTGGAGCCTGAAATGAATCCATAACAAGCCACTGTTAAACCTGTCTGTTTAAAATCGTGAACAAGAGGAGACCAATACTACAGATTTGTAACAGTACTAAATATAATATGATAAATTACTTTTGACACATGTTGGTTAAGGAATTTTATCATGTGGATATGAATGAGAACTGGTGATGAGCATAAAGCTACTAGAAATTTCACCATCTCAAATCCACAACTGACAGAAAAAATAATGTTTTTCTGATAGATAATATTTCACAGCAGCGATCTTTTTAATTACATCATCATTTGTAACTGGCCTACTATGACTTTTCTAGATCTAAAATGGTAACAAGTTCTCTGAATAAGTAATAATAGATTTTACTATAATTTTAAAGAGGCTGCTGCTGAAGCTAGCAAAATGGCATTTTAAAACCTTTTCTTCAGTGGTTGCAGACTTTCTTAAAAGAACAGACCTCTTGTGTTTTCTCCCTGTTGTTTCTTAATTAGGCTTTCTTTATTCCATGACAAATGGGTATCACACCATTATCCAGTTACAGATCAGTCTTCACATGCCTTTCCCATTCCCATTAATGCACTGGCACAATTCAGAGCAGCATTTAATTGTGTTCCATTTTTGATTCCTCTTGAAGATACAGAGCAGTCATCACTGAACAGAGTGCTGGCAAAGTGTGAATCATCAAGATGTAAGCAGCAGCACAAGGGCAGCTCTGGCAACAGAGGCACAAGTTCTTGCTGGCAGAGTTTTTGCTCCACCCTTGTTACAGCCTGAGAAAAATTCCAGATGGGGGTCAAGCTCCCAGTCTCCTTGTGCTTTTGGCCATCTGTTACCATCAACAGCTCGGCGCTCACCACGTAGCACAGAGAAGGGGTTTTGGGAGGTGACAAGTTATCCTGCAGCCGCTACATAGGTTTTGAACATTGAGGAAATTGGAACCACTGAAGATAGATAATGTCTCCCTACCTAATTCAGTTACTTGTTTGCAGCATTTCATATGCTGTAATGTACAGCTACGTATTATCACATTTAGAACACTCCACTGCTGTATCCCATATGTTTCCAGTAAATTCACTCACTGGGAAACCACTCAGAAGCCTTTTTGCTTTCTAGATACTTTCCCAGTGATGCTTTAATTTTCCTACTCAGTTATTAAAACTACTGATGCTTTAATTTTTCTTTACGTTTAATAATGGCCTTATAGTATTTAGTTAGTGCATGGAAAAGGCAAAGGTTAATGACTTCCTAAAAACAACAAAGCCAATTAATGAAGACTCTGAGGAACCAAGTTTCTTGACTCCTGTCATTTGAATGTCTTTTTTCCTCTACAATACCTATTAGTCTTACTTTTTACATCATAGAATCATAGAACGTGTTGGGTTGGAAGGGACCTTTAAAGGTCACCTAGTCCAACCCCCCTGCAGTAAGCAGGGACATCTTCAACTAGATCAGGTTGCTCAGACCCTCATCAAGCCTGGCCTTGAATATCTCCATGTTCCTTAGTCCTCATTCCTAGAGCATTTTACAATGCCAGTATAATTTTGCTCATTTACCAGATGGGGAAAAATTGCCACTAGGAGGAAAGAAATAAAATGCTTTCGGCCACCCAGAAGACTCACGGTTCATCCAGTGCACTCTCCACAAAATTCATTGCCCACTAGGTGCATTTTGAATATCATTTTACTGGCTATGATATGCTTGTACACAAGGCACTGTGACTGCAAGGACAGAGTCACATTTCCAGATAAGACAGAAATGGATGCTCAGGTCATTAGCTTTTTGTTGTGGTTGGGCTGGACACATTTTACATTCACGTATAGGTGCAGCTCATAGGGGAACAGGGTACAACCTCTGCTCTCTTACAGTCAAATACCACCTGTTTCTTGAGTTTTTCCAAAAGTCATTGGCCATTTGGTCAATTTGTACAATCTGATCATCTGAAGTAAGAACCAAGTTTGTGAGAAATTTCTAGGACTCTTGATATTTAGGGAATTGAGAATAGCTAGTATTTCTAAATGTTTACATTTGAAGATTGGAAATATTAATCATTCTTTTGTTCCCATTTGTATGAACTGTAGTTTAGGAGCAAAGAAATTACCATAGAGGATCAGGACACTGGTATAGCAAGCTGGGTTATCTGTCTACAGCGGTAGTCCATAAATATGTAACTCTGAGATGTTATTCATGGATGCAGAATTGCATACACTAGCTTTATTGCTCTCTGCAGATTCTGCCGTTTTATGACAGCTTTATTTTTATCAGTAACTGAAAGGCTCCCTTGTACAGTCCTACCCCCACAGCGGGGAAGACATAAGAGAACTGGGGAGCACCTAAAGCACAGACACATCAGAGCTTAATATACAGGGCTCCCTGCACAATTTTTTTATTCGATACTTTGTCCAGACCAGTGAATTTCAGATAAGAGTTTAATAGGCAAGAAGGTTGCTTGCACTTTTCAGGTCACTATGAGCTCCATATGGTAGCACTTAGAAGGGAGGGGATTCAGATTTGTATTCTTGTTAGATATTTTACTATTTAATCACAAAAAATATTTTATAAGATCCAATATGAAAGACCCTCTAATGACGTTGTAGCTGCCCCCAGAGTTATTTTATGTCCTATGAAATGAAAGAAGTATGAAAATGTAAGGAAATGCATAGGTGAATTCAAGGTTTGAGCTAAAGCTCTTGAGCAAGCTTCCAGGGACACTGCTGACAGAAAACAAGAAGTGTGATGTTGTGGGTGCAAAAGAAACACAGGGCAGGAAACAATTTTCAAAATTAATAAAATCTTGTACAGAGCAAAAACCACTATGTCTTAAACTTGTGATTACTGCACAAACAGCCTTACCAGATTTTTGGCTCTTACTTTGTGTTTCTTAATACATTTAGATTTATTTTGTGTATGATCATAACAACTTGGCATTGTGATGCTCAGATTTGGGTTAATTCAACACAATTGGTATTGAATTTATTTATGTGTAATTTACAGATACATATTGTCAACCTTATGTCCATCATAATAAAATATTTGCCTTTGCTATTTTATTATCATGTTATCTATTTATGTATTTATCATGTATTTGCATATACATTTTTCATTTAGAGAGAGATCTGAAACAATGCCTTTAAACTGAGCTTTACATGGTCTGTACAAAGCTATATAAAGTACTTTTGAACTGTATGCTGTATATGCATGTAAGTGATTATCAGTTGTGAATCATATTCACCATATAAAATTCTAGAACATTTAAAGGTGATGCAACGTAAATACTTGGTTAATGCAGCACGGAAATCAAGGAAACAAAGGAACACTGTTTTAATGAGAGAATGATGGAAAACAAATTGATATTTTGTCTGGGATGTCACAAGGAAGGGACTAAATCTGAAGATAGACAAGGTTAAAGAAAGGTTAATACCAATAAAGGAAGAAGGATTGCTAAAACAACTGAGAGGAGATTTATGAAAGAGTGCATTCCACAGATTTGCAACTCTGAGTGTTGCAGGCAAAGGAGTGTGGATGACAAACTGTTTAAAGAAGCAGTGAAGGCACTCGAATATTGGAGTTATATTTCCTTTGGGAGGTCAAAGAAGCACCATATTGTAGTGTCCAATAAACTAAACGAAGGTATGAGAAATATGAGGTTTTCAGTTAATGTGTAGAGAATGTGTGGGCAAAGCTGCCAATCCACAAATTGCAGTTCTTGTTTTCTGCCACAGAGCTGTATTCTTTCAGCCTTGTTTGGACAAACACTGGAATGACTGTGATTCTACAGACTTGCTATATACTATTTTGGTAGCGACTTTAATACTCAATAAGTGGAGATCTTTTCCATTTTGAAGGGCATCCCTACTTACGGACTTTTTTTCTGAGGCAGGGGTCTGCAATACTGAAAAAATATGTAATTTGCAAAGGCATGAAGGCTACACTAGCAGACTGGCTGTGAGCAAGGATCATATACAACATTCAGCAAACGCTGAAAAATGTAGACCAGGAAGACGACTTCTCAAACTGATTAGCTAAAGATGCCTACATGAGATTGGGTTAATACCAAAGAGAGGTATCTTCTCACTGTCTCTCCATCCAGTCTTCTTTTCCATGTTCTGTGGCCTTCATTATTACTTTTTTTTTTTTTTTTTAATATGGACCACAAAAGTCAGCATCAGGAATACTATTGTTAATAGGTGGAAATTAATAGATTGATAAATTGATAAATTCTTCATTCTTCATCTGATGGATAGTATTTATGTTTACACTTTGGATTTGTTTGGTTTTGATAGAGACATATGCTTGAGAAGGCTTATAGATGAAAAGTCTCATGTTTCAAAAAAAAATATGCCAGGTTGGGAACTATGCTTCCATTTTTAATAAAAGCATTTCATCCAGAGGATAAAAGTCAGTTATACAAGAAATTTATCCATTTACATGCTTATATTTACTCCTTGTATTCTCCCACTTGTCATCTTCTCCATGAACATTTTTAGTACAGTGGGGTGTTATAAGGCAACATTCTGCTTTTACCTGTAATTCGTATCATGCCATGGAAAATTGAGGCATACCTTTTGTGTGTGTGAATTTTGCTCCCTATTTCAAAATGTCTGTATTTAGTGGAACAAGAACTTATAAACTGTTTTACTTGCAACATTTTACAGTGTTGTGGGCTGGTTTGAAATTTTAGTTTCAAGTAGTGATCAGCTTTCTCATACTTTTAAACTGGAGAAAAATGAATTTATTGAGATTTAATTTCTTAATTTGAAAATCTCACTTGCCATAATCAGGTTTGCAAAGGAAAAAACCTGAAGACTTTCAGTCTGTGATGTTTTTGAGTTCACTAATGTACTTTAAAATATGATGGTAACTTCATTTTCTAAGATTTAATGCCTCATAACTTGACATGAGTTCGAATAATGATGTAAGTCATGAAAGAATATAAAGTTTTGTAGTTGCATTCTGATTCTCAACAGGCAGTTTCCCACACCTCCAAGCCTCTGTAAATTGGTTCAAGCACGATCTTTATCACATTTTGTTGATTTGTTATTTTGGCTTTTAGTTGCTGCCAATAAAATCAGCATTTCCCTTTTTATTATCTTAAATTTTGCTAAAACTTTTCAGGTTCCAGAATGTGTAAATACCTCTTCTACTTAAGGAGAGTATTTTATATAAAGCAAGTAGGAAAATAGTCACACAAATGAAACTCAAATTCTCACTGAAATATTTCATATTGTTAGCAGCTGTCAGTAAGAGAACAGGTCAAGGCAAAGTCATTAACTTTCCATTCTGTAGCGAGGATTTTATGCTCCTTCCATATATGCCATAGAAACTTTTCAGAGTATCTACAGGGAATACCATAAAAATGAGTAAGTGCTCTGCTCCTATGCACTGTGCTTGGTTCCTGCAGACCAAGCTTCAGAAATGCTCTCCAGTTTTCATCAAGTGTTCAGCCATGCCAGAACAGCAGCAGGACATCATGGAAGATTTTTATTCCATGTCTCAGTGTCTTGGGAATGATTGACTTCACTCATGTTTTTTTCTGTAGCACCTGCTGAGAGTGCAGATAAGTAGAGAGAAAGGAATTATTTTCAGGATTATATTCAGTAAGGAAGTTTATAAATTATACATAGAAACATATTCAATCAAGCTAAATACTTCAGCTTCTCTAATAACGCACATATTGGAAAGATACACAACAAGACAAATTATGAAAATCTTGACTGTATCAAGATTGTCTAATTGAGGTATGGTATAATTTCCAAGTTTTATCCTTGTGCATATGTTTTATACAAGATTCAGTAATACCAAGGGCATAGCTTTAATAGATACTAGGAGAACTAAGGTCTAGTTTAAGGAGCGTTAAATACCATTGGTCTGTTCAGGACCAATTATTTTTTTTAATATAGAATCATAGAATCTTCATGGTTGGAAAGGACCTTTGAGATCATCAAGTCCAATCATACACACAAAAAATCCCCTACAATCTCTGTCACTAGAGCATGCCCTGAAGTGCTGAATCTAGATGTTTCTTAAATACCTCTAGGGATGGTGACTTAACCACCTCCCTTGGCAGGCTGTTCCAGTGCCTGACCACTCTTTCAGTAAAGTAATTCTTCCTAATATCTAATCTAAACCTCCCCTGCTGCAACTTCAGACCATTTCCTCTGGTCCTGTCATTATTCACCTGGGAGAAGAGGCCAACACCCACCTCACTACAGCCTCCTTTCAGGTAGTTGTAGAGGGAAATGAGGTCTCCCCTCAGCCTCCTCTTCTCCAAACTAAACATGCCCAGTTCCCTCAGCCTCTCCTCATATGGCTTGGTCTCCAGACCCCTCACCAGCTTGGTAGCTCTCCTCTGGACATGCTCCAGCACTTCAATGTCTCTCTTGTACAGAGGGACCCAGAACTGAACACAGTACTTGAGGTGAGGCCTCACCAGAGCCGAGTACAAAGGCATGGTCACTTCCCTGCTCCTGCTGGCCACACTATTCCTGATAAAAGCCAGAATACTGTCGGCCTTCTTGGGCACCTGGGCACACTGCTGGCTCATGTTAAGCTGGCCATCCACCAGAACCCGCAGGTCCTTTTCTGCTGGGCAGCTTTCCGGCCACTCTTCCCCAAGCCTGTAGCGTTGCTTGGGGTTGTTGTGACCGAAATGCAGGGCCCGGCACTTGGCCTTATTAAACCTCATACAATTGGCCTTGGCCCATCGATTCAGCCTGTCCAGGCCCCTCTGTAGAGCCTTCCTACCCTCTTTTTAGAACCCTGCAGATGCTCCCCAGCTAGAGACTTGATTTGTATTAGAAGAAACCAAAGATATTCATCTATCACTTGGGACACAGAACACACCAAATGTTCCTGCCCTTCTTAGGAGCAAGTAAACCTCCCAAGAATGTCAAATAAAAAGGAACAACAAGCAAATCAGCAATCAAAAGGAGAGGAAAAATTATTCCAGTGGCAACATAAAGTCTGTGTGACATGCACTTCTCACAACCAGATTTGCAGAGCCTGGTGCCTCCATGAAGCAACTTCAATTCTCCTTACCAAAGATGGTTCTTTGTTTCTTTCCTAGAACAGCACAGAAAGCATAAGCAATGCTGAACCATGAAATTATACTGGAAAGTGAATGGGAGATATGGGAGAGAATGAACACCTGAAAATCAAGGATGTTAGTATGCCTAGCTATTATGCTAGTAGTTGCGCATAATACAGTATTTTAGTGGGGAAATATTCAAAGATATAATCACCATCTAGAAATGACACATCTGCCTATTCAGAATGTATTAGTGACTTGTTACACACTGTGGTCTTCTCTGGCGGGATGAGAAACCTCTCAAATATTACTGATGTTTTGCTTGCCACTCTAATACTTGGGCAGTTGCAATTCCATCCATCAAGGACAACAGTAGGCATGCAATGACTATATTAGCTTCTTGTTGTCTTATAGCTGCCATTTTGAACTAGCCACAGACCTATATGAAGGTACATTATCATGTTCACTTCAGCTAAGGGGTCTGAGGGCATTTTGCTTGGTACTGTGTTTGTTTGTTTAAGCAGAAGCTCTTGTGCTGCTTAAAGCAGTATGTGCTTTTTAGCTAATCACTACAATGTGCATAAAATATATTACATATGTTGTGGTCATGTGCACTGACAAATTATATTTACCATGCACCTTTGTGTGCCTCACCTGCAGTTCGTCCCATCAATCTATCTCCCCCAGTATTTATTCTAACATTCCAAACCTCTGAGCAGCCTCAAACAGCTGGGACTTTTTTTTTAATTTCTTTTTTTTTTTCCCCGAAAACCTCTCAAAGATATATTTCCTTCTTTTCCTCCACCATGCGATTTTTTCCTACCAAATTAATACTGGCCACAAGACAAAATGGTGATACTTCGCCCTGAACCAAAATGTAGTATATCTGCTGTATCTCATCAAAGTGCAAAGCTTAACAATGGGCTTTTGCAACATATTTTGGGGAAGAGGAGATTGCTAGGGTTCTCACGGAGCAGCCAGCAATTCTGCAGTATTCAGAAGATTCTTTTCTAAATATTCAAGTTTGGAAGTCATGGCATTCTTATCTACAGCAGTACTATTATTGGGGACTTTTAACAGTTTCAAATATTTTTAAGTTTGAAAGATATACTATTAGTAATTCTCTGTTTGAGACTAGGCAGCTAGACTAGCTCTATATGTAAGTAGTACCTGCTATTAAAGATCAAGGCTACGAAACATAGTCACAAGAACATTTTTTTTAACACTCAAATCTTTTGCATTTATTAAAAGCAGGAGAGTGGCAAACTGCATACAGCATGTCTGAAGTAACATAACATTTGTATTGGCATTCCCCTGATTTGTACTACCTAATTCATTATTCATATCAGTGCCACTTATTTTGTGACCATTTAAAATGAGGGTCATTGGAAGGTAATACTACCAAATGTTCTTTCCGCCCACTGGAGTTTATGCGTATTAGCCATTTGCTTTCATCTTTGCTATTATATTTATTCCTATTTTTATACATCTGTCTACTATACCCTTTCCCAGGACTTTCTTAAACATCTTTTTTTCATTTTTTTAATTCCTGGGTTTATTTTTCACAGCTTCTGGTACACTACAATGATGTTTGGGCATATGTTTGGGTGTGCATGAGAACTGGGATATGGCTTCTTGCATAGCAAGATGAAAATTGGCTCTGCTAATGGTATAAACATCAAGCGATTAACAAAAGCAGCTTTTTGCTACTCTGTGAATATGAGACAGAAACAGGCATTGGACAACAATGGAATATGTTCAGTCAGAAACATGAAAAATGATGTTATCAAGCTTCTTCCACTCAAGCTTCTTCCACTGTAGCAGAATAGTTACATGTTTCAGCAGTGAAATAATTAATAATACTGACATATAAGGAAGTGTTAACACAATTGATGGTAGACAACAAATACTCTCCCATGTTTTCATTTGACAAAAAAGAGAAGGAATAGAATGATTAAAGACTTGCATGAGTTATGAACTGGACTCACAGTGCGAATACGGACATTACACCCAAAGCTCCGAGTTGTGCTCCGCAGATGTGCTGGATGTGTGGGAAACATCCCCACCAATTTGTCTTGGTGGGCTGCCTGATAAGCAGTTGCTGTTTCTCAAGAAAGTACTTTGAAACTTCCACAGAGAAACCTTTAATTCATCAGATGTTGCTGATTTGTTAGGATGAAATGAAAAAAAGTAACATAACTATTCATGCATGGGGATTTCACTATACAGGTAGGTTGAATTTGCCTTTGTACTGAAGGGGCTTTTGTCTCATTTTACAGAAAATTGAAATCAGTGGTGATCAGAAAAGATGACACACTGCACAAAATCTAAATAGAAGAATATGAAAGCTGAATGAGAGTAAGGAGTTTGGACATCAGGTGGACTGGGTAAAATGGAAAAACAGCAACTTCAGCAGCAGTGGTAGTCCTATGTTCATGCAGAGCAAAAAAACCACAAACCTAATACAAACTAGCCTGCCAATTCGGACTAATGATGTCAGCAGGATTTAATCTAAAATCCATCTGAAAAGACTCATTCTGACCTAGGTTCAGGGAGCATTTCCCTTAGTGACACTGTTCTTTCAAATAATTTGTTTTTGTTTTCTTTAGGTAGGATCATGAGTGCCTCACTATCCACAGTTTCTTCAAGGTGGAAATAAGGACAGAGTGGTGTAAGTGTATGTATTTGGGAAGAGGAAGATGGTAGAAAAGAATTTTAAGTGGTGATGGCTTCTCAAAAAAACAGGTGGAAATATTGTAGTAATTTCCCACCAGCTCTTCATTGCTAGTAGTGGATGTGGAGGTAAAACCAGTCTGGAGTAGAAAGACTAACAGGGTGAATGGGAAAAGGAGTCAAGTAGACGAGTGAAAGAGGAAGAACACGAAGGTGAAAAAACTATGACCATGTAGGTGGGCTCATGACAATGAGCAAAAACTGCAGTAAGTAGTCAAGATTGTGTAGCGTTGGTATTTTCAACAGAATTTCCTTGAGGACCAGCATAACTCAATAGTGGTTAAGAGACACAATATGGGTCTTGGTAGCTGTACTACTGTTTTTTAACAAATTGAGGGATAGTAAGGCACACCACGTGTATATTCCTGATTTTACCACCAGCACAAATTTCAGTTGGAGAAATCAGGTATTTTTTCAAACCCCAAGTTTACTCAAAGCAGTTTCTTATCTACTGTACGTCTGTACTCATACTGTTTGCACTTGTTTCACATGGTGGTGAAAAGGCCTGTTGATGTTGACAAAACTGGAAACAAATGTTTGTCAGGTTTTGTGCTTAGCCTTACCAGAAGAAATAAAAGATTTCTTTCATTCACAGTGAGTCAAGAGACCAGGACCAGCTGGGTCACCACATGGCCACCACCAACAAACACTCCCTGGCAAGCTTGCCACAGGGCATAAAGTCCCCGTCATTTTGATTTCCCTGTGGAGTTACTACCTTAGCTGCACACACAGCATCAAAGCTGGCTTGACCCATCTGGCTGTGTTCCACCTAGCAAAGCTTTGGATGTTCAGGTAACACCCGCACCATGGCTTCCAGCCACGAGGAGCCCCCTGAGCCCATTATCCGTGAAGACCGATGAGGCTTTTTGTTCCAGGTCACACTGGGGTCCCGCGTTTGAGACGGCAGGCTAAAAGCCTGTGGCGAGGGAAGAGCTGCGGAGCCAGGCAGCGAGACGGGGACCCAGCGGCCGAGGAGGCCGCGCTCTCCGGCCAGCCGCCTCAGCAGCCAAGACCGCCCCACGCGCTGCCGCCTACCGCCAGTTCCGCCCCGTCTTACTCTCCCCCGCCCACCCGGTCCCGCGCAGGCGCGCTGGGGCACAGCGCGCGAACATTTCAAACCGTCGTCGCGAGCCGAGCCGCGCGGTAAGCCGCTGGGGAGGGGGCGGGGCGGGGGCGGCAGTGAGGGGCGGACGCGGCGGCCTCGCTGAGGGAGCTGGCGGCGAGGAACCGGGCCGGGCGGGGGGTGGCGAGTGGGCCCGGCCCTCCTCTGAGGTTTCTGCGCTGCTAGGGCCTGCGTTGAGGCCGGTGCTGCCCTCGGTTGTGCGTCCTGTGCGCCGCGTCCCGCCCCGGGCCTTGCCTCAGCGGCTTCACTAGCTGCCGCTACCTCACTCGTGAGGTAACCTTCGGTATTTCGTGCCTTACTGTCAGCGTGCCTCTGTCTTGCCTTAACGCCGGGGGGAAGCAGCTGTGTTGGACTCCCACACGCAAGGGTTGAGGTTTCTCGTGGGAATGCCGGTTTGGCTCCGGGCTGTCGAAGGTGGGAATGGCTTGTGATAAAGGAAATACCGCATGCACGTCCCAGCTAACAGCTGGGACTTGGTCAATATCGTCTGGTAGTGAAAGGATTTGAAAAGAGAGACTTCCCGTCTGCGTCTGCTTGCATCTTGCTGTTGCCCTTCGTTCTGAGAACTTCTGAAACCAAGCGATAAAAATGTCCTCTTGTGATACGTGTACGAGATCAGTGCAACACAGATACCTTCCTAAACGGTTTACAGAGAGGGGGAGTAAAAAGTTCCCAGCTTTGTTTCTGATTTAGCAGATGTATCAACTTTTGTACTGTTCAGTCTGACATTCGCAGGCATCTGCTCTAGTGGAGGAACTCCAGTACAGTATGCTTTTACAGTACACTGTCAGATAGTGTAGCTGGCCTTTCATTTAAACTAAAGATTAAGGAAGACCAATGCCTCACAAGTGTTGGCAGAAGTCGCCACTTTTATTTCTGGGTTTGGTTCACAAATATAGGTAATTAAACCACTACCTTCAACTCCTCTCAAAAAATTTTCAAATTGCCATTTTGATGTGGAAGAATAACTAAAATGGGGTAATGGTTACTGCTCTATATCACAATGAAGAATAATTTAGGTAAAATTTGTGGGACATGACATTCTAGTGACAGGCTTTTGAAAAACAGGAGAATCTTAACAATTTGGGATTTTTTTCCAATATGTAATTATAAGGATCTGAAGCTCCTTCCCACCACCAGTCCCCCCAGTGCAAACTCTCTGAATGTTTTTTGTAAAAGGAAAGCTTTCTTCTCTGTGGCCATTAAATGAAGTAGCATTCACTTTAGTTTGAATGAGATGGATTATTTGCTGTTTCTTGTTTTTATGTTCATTTTCCCTTCTTTGTTGAAGGTTCAAAAATTGTGTCATAAGAATTCATCATATTATGATATTGGAAGCAGAAATTGAGACATTTATCAAAGTATGTAGTGAGCTACTGACAGGTCTATGAAAATCTTCTGTCTGTTGAATTTTGGCATTGCCAGAAAGCCCTTTTACTTGTTTATCCTTTTTTCCTCCCTGTTGCAATCTCTCTTCCTCTCCACGTGGATGTTTGTTCACTACTGCCATCTCTTGGATAGAAACAGGCCTGCTGAACGTTTGTGGTTGTCTTCTAATGGTTGGTTTGTAAAGAGAACATAAATGCTGCTATACTTGCCTCTCACTGGAAACGTCCCTTTAGAGAACGTGGCAGTGGCAAAGTATGAGTCGGAAACAGATCCTGAAGGTTATATTTTCACTTGTAGGTATGGATCAAGTTTGATAATAAGTGCTTTTTAATCTTAGTTTCCTTGGGAAATGAGAGCTGTGTGATTCCACATCTTCATGTCTCTGGCTGCTAACAGTTGAACACATTAGTCAATTTTAACCAAGCTTGAAAGCAAGATAGAGGTTTGAAAACAATTCTATTCCTATGCGTTTTCTAAAAATGAGGGCAGGGTCAAAGAGAGAGATTGTTGTTCCACATTTTGTTTGGCAGCAGTCCTCCATCTAGTTGGCACATGCATATGGGCCAGCTGGATGGTCACCACATGAAATTAACCATAGGATACCATGGATGAAAGCATCATAAGGGACGCCAGTCACAGCTGGGTTTTAAGGGAGATGTTATGGAGAGTTAGAGCAACAAGAAGAACCCATTTGAAGGTACTAGATACAATTTTTCTCCTCTTAATGGAGCAACCTTGTGCACTTGGTATACTTTTAAACCATAATTTCTTTCCTTGCCCCTAAGCCATATGTTTCACTATACTTACTTTTTTTGTGAAGGTGTGGTTTTTGACAAAAAGATGGATCTTTCAAAAGATGGGTGAAGGATCTTGTGAAGATTGAAGGATGGGTGAAACAATTCTTTCCTGAAACAATATTTAAGAATATGTTAGAATCCTTTGATATACATGGAATCATTTTTTACATTTACAGCAAGATGCAGATGTTGCATGAGATTAATCCCAAACAAAAATCTTCAATCTTCGACTCACCGGATTCTTTTTTTTTTTAATACAACGTATTTGGTGCCAACCTGATCTAAAAAATGCATGAAAGTATGCCAGTTGTAAAGATCTTATTACATGTATAAACAGTAGTACAGCTCTCAAAAATCAAGTCAAATATTGAATGAAACAATTTAACTTTCACCAAGAAGGGTAATCCCAGACTGAACTTCCCCGTTAGTTTTATCATAAGTGGCTGTCATTATTATTAATGTTGCTAAAATGAAGATCATGGAAATGGTCATTATCTGTCATGTAGCTTTGGAATTAAAAAATCTTTTGTGTCTTGAAATTTGATGGCACATCCCACCAACTTCTGAGACCAATTTAGGACCACATAGTTAGTTACTTTGTAAGTTATAGGAATGTAGAATATGTTAAATATTTTCTCCTTGTTGATGGCTGGTAACTTTGTGGGTATTTCAAAAGTATTTAAAATTTTGTAAGACTTAATTACGCATTTTACTATAGAAATAATATTTATTTTATATGGCTATGACAAAGTGTGTGATGATTCAACTTTTAATAGAAATTCTATAGGTAAGCAATGCCATGAGTTATATTTTCACAAACTTACTAGTCATAATTATACAGATATTATTGTACATAATTTAAAGACAGATGACTTGGTCAAATGTAATTTGCACAGCATCGGTTATGGTAAGCTGGTGGAATAAAGTCCACGAGGATACTGCAGCAAAAGGAACTTTGTAAATTGTTGAGAACTAATTCTTGTTCCTTGAAAATGGAATACATTTGATGTTATCAAACATGTATTTTTAGTTTGTTTTGTTTTTTTTTTCCTAAGTACACTGTACTATTAAACTTTAAAATTAGAGCAGTACTAATCAGGCTCCTATAGGGGTGAAGTAGAACAGGTCTTGGAAACTTAAATGACTTCTTTAGTGTCATGTGTGAGATTGTCAGAAGTGAGAATCAGACTCTTAGTCTTCTGAGTCCTGGAGCCAAACTGCCATGCTGTCCTTCCTCCCTGCTAGTACATTCACTAGACATGTTTATTTTATAAATCTTGATTAACTATGTGACAATATTGAAATATTTCAAACAGTGACTGTAATAAAGTATCATAATATACAACTAAATTGACATATATGAGTGTCCAAGGAGAAGAGGCCAGGAGACCTACCACTATGTTCCTATTTTGTACATTAAAAGGGCTCATCTGTCATCAACTGACCCAAATTCATAAGGAGCTCCCTCCTCATGGTATACCAGAACTATATAGCTTTAATTTCATGCCAAGGGTGGCATTCCTAAATTTTGAGGTTTTTCATGAACAGATGCAACAAAAATCTTAGTGGCAAGCCACTATTAGCACATTAAAAAGGGCATGTGCATAGAATATGCAGGAGTAATTGACTGAGAATTCCCCAAATCAATGCCTGCTTGCTTTGAATGTCAGTGCCCTGTCTCCAGTGTAAATGCCCACATAGCTAATTGTTGCTGCATTATAAGTTTGACTGAGTGAATCACTGGAAGTCTTTGCTCTAGAAGTTTCTGAGGAAACTTCTCTCTTCTTGATTGCAAAGAATGAATAGCCTGATTTAATGCTCGCAAATAGCATGAAACCTTGTCAATGGACTCCAGGGACAAGTGTCTGTGTGAGTCTATTAAAATAATGTACAACAAAAAGGTGTAAATGTTGATGTGGATGTCATGAAGTTATTTTTATTCTTCTGAAGAATACATTTTTCTTTTTCTGTCAGGTGTACTTAGTGCCATAAATACATCTTCATTCAGAAGATTTTATTCTGTCGTTATTTCTGGGTGACAGTAGTCAGGGACAGAGGGGAGAAAAGTATGAGTTTGGGTTTTTTTATGCCAAAGAGAAATACATTCTTTCATTTGCAAACTTGCTTTCATTGGATGTGACTATGTGAATGCTTTTTTTCACAGAATTTCAGCAGCCTCAACTGATGATAGAATAGATCTATATCATTTTTTCCTAAACTTACTATGCTGTCATTAGATAGAGTTCATACAAAAGTAATTAAGTGTAATAAAAACTGGAAAGAAAATACTTTCCAATGATTGTTGTGTGGTCATTTTCTTTTTGGTGGAATATTGCCCTTCACCATTGCATAAACCATTGTGTCACGCTTAGGGAGCTTAGCTTGAATAAGAGATTGTCTTTGAGGAAATTCTTGAGAATCAGTGTTGTCTAGTGGGCTAGAATATGTGAGACTTGTGTCTTTTATCTCTCTGTCATATGTTTCTCAGTGACTTTGGACAAGTAATTTTCTGTTTGTGCCTCTGTTTCCTTACGCCTGTGTAGAAATGCTTTAACTCTGTAGAGCTGAAGAATTTCAATGAAAGTTAAGTCCTTCATTACTATAGTAAATATTAGACAGTCTTAAAAAAAAATGTTCTAGAGATTTTCAGAGAGAGGAATTTACTTACTATGAGCAAGACAACTCTATGCACTGTATGAATAGTTCTGGATGTCAATACCATAGGCAGTATTTTAGCTGATGTTCAAATACTTGTGATAAAGATTCGGACCATGTGTTTTCTTTTCTTAAATCTGTGTAAGTCAGGGGTAAAGCTTGAATTTAGCAAAGTTGCATGGCTATTAAAGAAGCATAATTGTTGGAAATATGAAGCCCTATAGTGTTAACTTACAATTTAATTGAAGAAAGAAATGCTAGTCATTCTTCTCTGTGTCTAAAAAGATTGTGTGCCCCTGTTGTGTCGTCTGTCCGTCCCACCCGTTTTATTTTTTAAATGGTGAAACAAAAGTGAGTATTTCTGCATCGTGCTACCAATTTGCAGAGTCTTCTCCACAGCTTAGTTGGTAGGAACTTTTTTAGGTTTCCCCCCCCATCTCCTTGTAATTTTAGTATCTACAGGTAGAAGCGAATGCTGTTCCTTGAAATACTGATACAAAGGAATACATTCTTTTCTTTTACATTACAAGTTGTATATGACTCCTGTCAACAGAGGACTAATGTTCTAACTTGCTGTGTACAGTTTAATATATGTTCTTCCACTTATGCTTGGAAATTAAGGAATCACTGCTTATTTATTAATTGCAGAACTTAAAGTGAAATGTCTAAAAGGCAAAAAAAAAAAAAAAAGTGCTAAGTTTTGGTGTATATGCAACCCCCCCTCACTGGTAGCACAAAGAATCACAACTCTGGAAAGAAAAGAATGCTGTTTATTCATGATGAATTAATCTCTAGTTAAAACTGGGTTTTTTTTTTCAGAGGAACTGAATCTTGAGGAAATAAATGTCACTTATTCCAATCAAGTGGTGGCCAAATATAGGTTAATTGGAGAGGAAGGTCAATGATGAGGGTAGCTTGGATGATTGGTTTTGTTTCTGTTCAGATCAGAATAGAATAGAGTAAAATGGTTCGGTTGGAAGGGACCTACAACAATCATCTAGTCCAACTGCCTGACCACTTCAGGGCTGACCAAAAGTTAAAGTGTGTTGTTAAGGGCATTGGCAGGCTGTCAGGCTTGGAGCATTGACCACCTCTCTAAGGAACCTGTTCCTGTGTGTGACCACCCTCTCGGTAAAGAAATGTCCAGTCTAAACCTCCCCTGGCACAGCTTTGAACTGTTACTGTGTGTTCTGTCACTGGATCTCAGGGAGAAGAGCTCAGCACCTCCCTCTCCACTTGCCCCCCTCAGGAAGCTGTAGAGAGCAAGGAGGTCGCCCCTCAGCCTTCTCTCCAAACTAGACAAACCCAGAGTCCTCAGCCGCTCCTCACAGGACATGCCTTCCACCCCTTCCACCAGCTTTGTTGCCCTCCTCTGGACACATTCAAGTACCTTCACATCCTTCTTTAATTGTGGGGCCCAGAACTGCACACAGTGCTCAAGGTGAGGCTGCACCAAGGCTGAATACCGTGGGACAATCCCCTCTTTTGACCAGCTGGTTGTGCTGTGTTTGATGCACCCCAGGATGTGGTTTGCCCTCTTGGCTGCCAGGGCACCCTGCTAACTCACGTTGAGACTGCTGTTGACCAGCACCCCCGCATCAGTTTTTTTTCTGAAGTGTTGCTCTGTAGAGAAGAGGTTGAAGAAAGCCTTTTAGGCATGTGACGTTACAGCAAAAATGTCTAGTAGTGAATTTAAGCTGAAGGAGACAGTGGTAACCAGATGTGAAAGTTTAATTGAGGAAGTACAATTTGTATTTGGTACAAAAATGACTCTGTGTGTAGGTAATTATAATTCATTCACATCTTCACTTTGGCTTACAAGAAAGAGCATAATACTTTCAAGAAGAGGGTAATGAAAACTTTATAGTCTTGAGTTCATGTCAGGTAGCTCACGAGCTCACGAATGATGCATTGTCTGGCAGATCGTGTGTAGAAGAAGGGGTACAAAAAATAAGTTACATCTAACAAGAATTTGCCATTATTGTGAATAGGACTATTTTTTTCTGGTGTAGTGACTCAATGAGCTCTTATGTGGATAAGCTGAGTGCACCATGACTAACAAAAATTTTGCTGCTGATGTAAATAGAATAAGAATTTTGTTCCTTGTCCTGTAACCTGCAAAAGAAGGTCTAATTTATGTAGTGTTCAGACTACTGTTATTGGAGGCCTATGCACAATTGGTGTTTGATGTTACTAGCCATAGTGAAGCTAAACTGGTGTTACCAATGATCGGACTTTTTGTGAAATGGTGTAAAAATGTTACTTCTATCTTTATGTTACCAGATACTCTACAGAAGCAGTTCCATCTCCTGTAGTTCAGAGGCTGAATCAGACCTAATGCCTCTTTCCTGAGTTGCGTTTATTCTTCGTTTGCATTGTCTTCTTATCTGTATTTTCCTTTGTGTGACCTTTATTGGAGCTGTTGTCATAGAAGTCAGCAGAAAATAATCTGAGCTGAGTGAAAAGGCTCTGTCCAGCAAAATAAATCCAAGAATATTATAACATTCATATTCATTAGAGCTATCCCAAAAAATCTTTATCAAGCACTAGGAGAGATTGCCACATTACAGTGACCTGAGTATTACCACAATAATCTCGAAAGGTTTGCTATTTAGATTGTGCAAGACAAAATATGTTAATTTTTTGCCTTACTGAGGAAATATGTTGAAAGGAGATGTGCTTCACACACCCCCACACCCACCTACACCCCCACCATTTCTAGAAGATTGTGAAGGTGTGTACTTGTTTCTGCTTCTGTTCACCATGCCCAGAATGTAATTTCTAGCTTCTGCTGCAATTTGTCATATATTGTTGTTACCTTTCTGTGTTAGGTCACTGTGTACTGATGAGAGGTAAGCAATTCAGATAGAGAAGAACAAGCACAGAGTTAAAGGGCGAGCTAGAACCCCCCTGTTTCTTTCAAGTCTGGTTTTTGTTTTGGAAGGCCAGGCTGATCTGTTTAATATCAGCGTGCACCGGTCAAATTTGGGTTTTGCTTTATCGCCTTGAAACAAATTTCCATTTTGTACATGCATCTGATTCCTTGCCTAGTGATATGGATAGCTTTATGTGGGCCTTGCTGGATTTCGATCTGTCTAGGCCTGACATTGAAATTCTTTTAAATTAGGACATCGTATGGTTTGTTACTTTGCTGAATTGTGTAGAGCCTTCTGCCAGAGATATAAAGGTACTTTACCTCATTGTCTGTTTTCTTCTCTTAAATTTAACTTTTTTAGAAACAAAATACTTGTGATGTTGGAGTCTCAATAACTTAGTTGGTGCGTTTCTTCCAGGAGCGATTTCCAGTGGCTTGTGATCAAACTTTGTATTCAATTTGTGCCTGAAAACATAGTAATCCATTATGTGGGCTGGTAATTGTACATGGAATTTTGTATATGGAAATTATAACTAATTGCCTTGTTGTCCTCTTAAGATTCATTATGGAAAGGTAACAAAGAAGATCTGTAAAATTCAGTGATATCAGTCCTAAATGTCTTTCACATCTTTCACTGTTCCATTGGGCAAAAGAGTTAGATGGATGTGCTGAGATATTATTTCTACCTTTCCCATTAAAGAAGGTTTTATTCTTAGCCTCTTGAAATGGGGTAGGTCAGAAGGAAGATCTGCTGCTGCAAGACCAGCTTGCCATTAGAACCAGAAAGTTTTAAAGTTAATTTTTATGAGAAGTGGTTACTGTTATCAGGAAAGGCTAATAAAGAATATTGTTTTGGTCATGAAACTTACAGCCTGAAGAATGGGGAGGTGAACGCTTAATTATGATCATATAGTCTTTTTGTGGGGAGAGGGAGATGTAATGCTTTCAGACCATTCAGGAAAGGGAGATCTTGTCTGAATCCCAGCAGTGCATGCTTCCTCAGGGCATCAAGTCTTCTCCAGTCCTGCAGGGCAACAGAATGCAACTGGAAACATCATTTTGCTGTTTGCAATGTTACTCAGATTAAACCTGCACAAGAGGTTTAATACATATGCTGTCCATGAAGTAGCCCTGTTAGTGGCCACCATCCCTTAAAGATGAAAATTGGTCTCTTATTTCTGTGAGACCTGATGATGTAATTCAGAAAGCAGATCTGACAACTGTTAAAATACTAATTATCGGAGTAAACAGAGGAAAGAAAGGCAGAGGAGAGGAACAGAGGACTTAATTACTTTCTCTAGGGCAATTGTTAGTCTAAATGTTGAACAATAATACTACCCATCTGCTTGACAGTTATTTAGTTTACCAGATTTTGCACGCTGCTTAGCCAATGTTGGTTCTGTTCTTTTGCTAAAACACAGCTCTTCGGTTTTAATTCCAGAGGAAGATATATTTGCAGGCAATTTGTTTTAATTTGAAAAGTCTGCATATAAACAGGCAGTTTTCTATGATAGTGGTTTGTTCTTCCTGTAAAATATCTGTGGATATAGGCACAAAGGGGAATTGGCAAACTTGCTCTTATCTGAAAAGTTATTAAATAAAAAACCAACACTGGATGTAAACACACAGTCCAGAATCAATATGCAAAATTTTCTCTAGATTATTCTTGACTGCTGGACTACCAGTGCGTGTGGATTAGGTTTAATAGTGACCTATAAAGCAGCCTGTGAAACTAATTTCTCAACAAGGGACACTGTGAAAAATAAGATGACAGGAATAAATAATATGTGTTTTTAATTTTCACATAGTCTTTACTACTCTCGGGCCTTTCTGAAGTTTTTTTAAAAATATTCACTTTTTTCCTAATAAAATTCTTGTGAATTAATTTTGGAGAGACTAGTAATAGGTTTTCTTTAAAGTGGGAAATAAATAATGATTTATCTTACTGCCTAAATAAGTATGTATTATGTTTTTTTTCTTTTCTTGGCAAGTAAAAGGAGAGTTGTCAAGGTGAAAATGAAAAATATACTTGTGGGAACAAGGTTAAAGAACCTAATTAGACATTTTATGTAGAGAAATAATAAAAGAGAAAATCTTACCTGTGTTCTGGGTAACTGCTACTTTTTTTTTTTTTTTGGCATAGCCTCAAATTATCATCCATTAGATATTAAATTTATGACATGATTATAATAATGGAAACAGTAAGTTATTAGTCTTCTGCTCTATTAGCGTATCAACCATGCTGTATCATAATTAAGTTAAGGGTGATTAACTAAGGAGTCAAAATCATGTTATCTTTTGATTATATAATATACTGAAGTGCTTACCTAATATCTAGTCTGTGAATTCCTAGTGTTAGTCTCCTAATACCTACTAGGGTAATACACATGCACAAAGGGACTGTTGTATTGCTTCTCTAAGCATTAACAACCCTAAAAATAATTTGCAATTTGGAATGTATGCTTATGAGTTCTGTTAGCTCAATGGTGCCATGTTCTGTTTGGAGTGTTTGAACCCTGGTGTCATATAAGTATTTTAACTGTTTTCTTGTTTTGTTTTTTCCTCACAAGCTGAGGTTGCTGATGGGCAAGATTTGAGAGAGGAGATGGAGTAATGGAAAGTGAGGTGTTCACTACTTATCACTGGTTCAAGTAAAAGTACACAATTAGAGCTTTTTAGCTTGAATACAAGTTTTTGTCACATTTATTTGGAATGCTGTGACATAAGGCAATATTGTACCTTAATGGTATTGCAAAGATCCTTCTACTTAAAATGCTTTTATTTATTTAAGAATAACAACTGAATTTATAAGATTAAAGACAAACTAAGTAATAGAAGTTTAGTAGCATTTTTTGGCAATCTATTAAAGCCAGATTTGGGGACACTGAAAGCTATGAAAGTTTGTTACTGAATTTCCCATGATTGACAGAAATGCTTCCTGAGGAGCTGTAATGTTTTAGCAACCACATATTCCCTTTTTACTACAGCTGAGTCCTGAGTTTCAGAATTTTTAATAGTAAAGAAGTTACTTTGCTTTCACTTGATTTTTCTCTTTTTATGTTTTACTTAGGAAGACTTTATTTCTACCATTCTAGAGAAAAAAAATAAAATCTTCATTCTTTTACTACCTTACATGCTGAATGCACAGGTACTTCATTTTCAGACTATAGGTAAGGAGATAGTTGTCAGAAGTTTTCTGAAAACTTTGTTGGTATCTCTCCTACCCTTGCAAATAGCTCACAGTCTATCACAGATGAATAGTATTCAGGTATGTCTTAACATGGAAGGCTGTGACAGTGTGGAGTTTGTATGTGTGTGTTCTGGAGGATGTAGCAGGAACTTGTTACCTGGAGTGCCTTGGTATACTGTAGGACTTTTGCCTCAAGATCTGGTAACAACAGTTACTGACTAAAGTGTTACATTTCAGACACTAATCCAGATAGCTCACTTGACAGAATAAAGCTAATCCATTCCTTGTTGGAAATGCTGCCTTTAGCTTCTGACAGATATAACAAGTACCCTCATGCCTGAGCTCCACAGGGTTCCCTGTGCTTTAAAGTACAAGACCAGGAGGGTTTGACTGGGGGTTCTGAGAGAGGAGGACTAAAGACTATTTCTTCCCTTTCTTTGTAGAAGTAAAGGATATTTTAAGGTGATTCACAGTAAATCCAGCTTCTGAATTTCTAATATTGTGGAATAAATAGTCATAAATAAGAAGCAGTATTTGATTTTTGGCAGATGAAATAAAAGGACTTCCAACTAATTGAAGAGAGTGGAAGTGAACCTGAAAGAGACTTTAGGAATATACTTGACAGTATGACAAGTAAAACTTTTAATCAACTCTTTATTATCTATAGTTTCTGTAAGTCTGTTTATATGTTCTGTATCTGACTGGGATCTGAATGTTTAAATTAGCCTTAATTAGCTAATAGTTTTATATTTCTCTTGTTAATAAGCTATATACCCTGTGACAGTTTTTTTGAGATGAAATCTGTGTGTCAGGTTAGGTATGTTATGTTTTCCTTTTAGTTGTGTTATTTAGTAATTTATTTAGTTTATTTAGTAATTTTACTGTATGCTTTCCAGTAATGTTGAGGTGAAGACAAAAGTAAGCTATATGAATAAAATTGCTCTTTTCAGGACTAAATGCTATAGTTAAAATAAACAATCAATAAAATAACTATTTCATTGGAGGCTTGTAAAGAAAGCAAACACGTAAGTACAGCTTAAAAAATCATGCTATTGCAAATAGAACAGGTGCTTGGAATAATTCTTTTTTTCTGGTTTTCCTTTAGTGTGGCATAAGTAATGTAGCAATGCAGCTATGCAGCCAAATATTAGTGCATGTTAAATTAAGCATGGGCTTGATCAAGGATGTGCTGAAGCACATACAAAATGCTAAACAGAGGCCAACGGCCTACATGAACAACGCAGTAATTCTTGGAAATGTCACTTTAATATACCCTTCTGTAGACCTCAGGATAAGTTTTATAAAATGTGAATTGATTGTATCCTGAATCAGATAATAGCAATATTTTTAGCACTTGCAGAATTTGTGATGATAATTTTTGAAAATCTATGTTCAGTTTCTAGTAGTTGCTGTAAGGGATTCTGCTACCATTGAATAGGCAGGAGTAGTTTTTTTGTAAAGCTTTACATAAGTGCTCAACCTTGCCTCCTGCCCCCAAAAAGAGTGCAAACAAAGATTGTTCACGTCACCCTTAATGGTTTATTTCCCTTTTTTTTTTTTCAGTATATATGCCACAGTTTATTACAGATATGCACTGTGGGTTACCTGTTCTATTAGTCATATAAATCACTTGCTCCTTATTTCTGATGGCATTTTGAGCAGTTTCATAAAATTAATTGCACAGAAAAATACATTTATTTGTCCTTTAATCCACTTTAGAAATGGGATGGAAAACTGACTCCTCCATTTTTGCCCATCAACTCATCTGTGCATAAGCATTAGACTGCATCTAAAATTTCTGAACTCAGTTTTAGAAACAGAACTCTCTGTCTGTTTCATGAGAAAATGATGTGAAAGGTGCAAGTTCAGGATTGATCCTTCTGAAGATAAGGTCTGAACTCTAGAATGCGGAGTTGGGTTTTTTTGGTGCAAGCCCTTTGCTTATGCTTTCATACAGCAAGACAACTGTGAAGAACCTACTGCATCTCAGGTGACAATTTTGAATAGCACTGAACACAGAACAGCTTTGTTTTCTCAGTGAATGAACAACAGGTTTGTTTGTGATTAGTACAAGTCTGTTGATGGGACAGTACTTTGCTCATATCCAAGATACTCAGGACAGATATCTTAAGGGAATTAACTGTCAGAAACTGTTAAAAATGCACACTTGCAGTTTGCAGCATACAGAATAGATATACTTTTAAGATTTCTTTTCTTTTATGATTTGTGCTGATGTTCTCCTTTTTGGTTTTGGGTTTGGTTTTTTTTTGTTTGTTTTTTTTTTTTTTTTGTTGTCGTTAAAAGAGAATGTACAGTCTTTGACAATTTTTTCTATAAGGCAATGGCTCTGGATCAGCTAAGGAGTTGGTAAGGAGTCTCTCTGGACCAGCAATCCAGTTGATTTAGCTGTAATTAAGAAGGGAGGTAAAACACTTTTCTTATTGTGAAGCTGGGATGTCAGACTTCTGGAAGAATCATAGAACCATAGAATGGTCCTAGTTAAAAGGGACCTTAAAGATCATCTAGTTCTAACTCCCCTGCCATGGGCAGGGACACCTCCCTCTAGACCAGGTTACTCAAAGCCCCATCCAACCCGGCCCTGAACACTTCCAGGGAAGGGGCATCCACAACTTCTCTGGGAAGACCATCCTCAGCCTGTGATGGCTGTGCCTTTTTGCATACTGGAATAGTAATTACAGGTACCTGGTATAGAAGATGAGACTGCTTGATTTGCTTACCTTGAATCCTCTGTTAATATGTAGTTAACTCATGTGACTGGCCTCAAAATGCTGGAGTGTCTGTGCTTTGTTTTGGGGTTCTTTTGTTTGGTTGGTTGGTTTGGTTTGGGGTTTTTTTGGTGTGTTTTTTTTTTTTCCCTTCACCTTTTTTCCCTTTTTCTTAAATGTTTAGGAGCCATTGTGCTAGGGGATTTATTTTTCAGTTATGCAGGAGGATTAATCTTACCTGGCAACATCAAACAGGCTCATTAATTTACTCAAATGTGTAAATTCAGTTCCTGGCTTTGATTTGTTCTTAAAGGCTTTATTATGTTCCTGTGATGATAAGAGTGTTTGATGGCTAATTGCTGCTGGGTGTTTGACCTATGTCACTTCAGAGAGCTATGGTGATGAAGTCTCTCAGCCTGTTTTTGATGCTCGTAGAAGATCAGTAAGATCTTGGCACTGCACAGGTCTGTTATGGGTTCTGCTGACAGCACCAGTTGCAGGTAGAAATGGGACCATGATAAAGAACACAAAAGCATTTGCTTTACTTCCATTACTTTTGTTTAGGGCAAACGTGCATTGAACTCTGGCAAGCTAACAGCTTTACCTTACTTTTTTTTTTTTGCTCCAAAGCCAAATAATAGTTGAGATTCACCATGGGGTATTTATTAAATTTATTACTTGTAGAAATTAAACAGGTTCATTAATGATCTTTGGATTTTTATCTGGCTCAGTTTAGCATGCTGTATAAATGATGTGATT
This sequence comes from Fratercula arctica, assembly GCA_947846985.1. Taxonomy (NCBI): domain Eukaryota; kingdom Metazoa; phylum Chordata; class Aves; order Charadriiformes; family Alcidae; genus Fratercula; species Fratercula arctica. The sequence goes on along the minus strand of CANTUZ010000026.1, from coordinate 45,227,838 downwards.
GTAAGGATTAGCTGGATAAAGCAAGCTTGATTTGAAGGGCTGCTGCTCAGGTTCAAGTTTATTTTTTTGGTCTGTAGCTCCAGGTCTGTAGCTTACGAAGGTAAATATTCACTGATTTCTGTTGCTACTATGAGTGTCTGAATTTGTCTCCAAGTGGGCAACTGTTAATTTCTGAAAAGTGCCACCACATGTGTGTTAATTGACAGTTGTCTTGACAGAAAGAACAAAGAATGGCTGCAAGAGCTCATTTGCTCTTTCAGCCTATGAGATGTTTCTTTCAGAGAGATTTAAAGGTTGGTGTGGTGCCTGCTGTGCTATTCTCTGCCCTTCTGCTAACGAAAAATGTAATAGGAAAGCAGAAAAAGTGTGGGGTGTTTTTTTTGGTGTCTTTTACTTTGACAATTTGGTTAGATTTTAACATTCTGGCTTGGCAATAATGCTCATCTCTCAAAGACCCATTTTTTTACAGCGAAGTATGCCATTGGTTATAGATTATATATGGAACAGCTTTTATTCAGAACTGAGTTGTATGTAAAGCTGCATGTGGACATATTTTTTCCCTCTCCTTTGTATAATAATAAGAAAAACAGAGCTGAAATACTAAATTTATTAGTTTCCCTTAAGGAGAATACTCTTTTTGCACTTAAAACTAATGATCAATTACAAATATAGAACTTAAAACAAGCAAAGACCCCCTCACCCCATTTGTTCTGATTGAGCCTTATTTTAATGCTTTCATTTATCTTGAAATGGACATTTTCAGTTTTTCATCATGCAAAGCATTCTAAATAAATGTATACATATTATTCTAATATTCTTTGAGTGAAATATTGGTGACGACAAATTCAGATAATAAAAGCCTGAGACACAGCTGGCTGGTACATTCTAAGGTAATTTATTGATTACTGTGTGCCCTTTGCTACTTTGTCACAATGGTGTTATTATTTTGCCCTCTTACTACTACAAAGAAAATTGGCACACTTATGAGATGTAAATGCAAAGACACCACCTCCCCCCCCCCCTCCCATCCTCTTCACATGCAAACACAAAAAGTTAGCAGATATCCTTCTTCCCATTTCCATTCTTCGTTTGAAGCCAGTGTTTAGTGCTGCCTGATGGGGAGTTGTAATCTTTTTTTCAGGATTGTGGAATGGCCCAGGACAGTACAGTGCCCAAACTGGACTTTGAATATTGGCTGGATAAAGCTATTAAATGGGGTCAAGCCACCACGCTGGAATCACAGAAGGATGTGTGCCTTCACTTGCCTCAGCTCCAGGAGTTTCTGCATCAGGTTTACGAAACTTTAAAACATATGGTAAGTGACTTTAAAAGGAAGAGTGACCTGTTTTGAAGATGTCCTCAGAAACAATCTGCACCATGTTTTGACAAAACAGAAGCTAACAGTAGCAAAGAGGTTTGTGTTATTGACTTTATGTATTGCTGGATCAGAGAGGCAAATTGGGGAAAGAGTCACAGGTAATGCAAACAGGAGTGTGCTTCCTGTTTCCCTGATTTATTGCCAAAGGAGCATTTTCTTCTTGATTGGTTGTTGTCACGTGAGATTTCCCAGCCAATGCTCTAGCCTCTTTAAAAAACTCTTTAAAATAAACAAGAATTTGATTCTGGTTGTCAGGTCATAAATTGGATTATTTAAAGGCCTTAACATGCAAAACTGTAACTGATCCTTTAAATCTTGGAGAGTCTGTTGACACATTAACCCCAGTGTTGTGGCACATGTAGTGAATTCTAGCAGCATGGTCAGATCCTTGGCATATGCTGCTGGCTGTTCTGTTTAGTAATTTAGTTATTGTCTGCACTCGCTAAAGTGCTTTTTTTTTTTTTAAATTAAGTGTAGTTGTTTATATGTTTGGTTGTGTATATGTTTTTTCTGAGCTTGGCTTTTTCAGTATGTGTGTTCGGTATAGTTAGCTTTAGAAATACTGTGTTACAGCATGAGGCTGACGTCTTATGGAAGTACTTCTTATTAAATATTCTTCTTATCTAGAGACTGCAGAGTTATTTTTTTCTGAACTGAATTTAACTTCTAAATAAAAGATTTCTGGGGAGTGATGTTTCTTCCCATATTTATATATGTCTTTTTCTTAAGAGGGGAAAAAAATATATCTGTTTTTCATGTTGCTACATCAAGTAATCTGAGGCTTGGCCTGAAATGGACCTTGTGAATATGGCCCCAGAAAGTCTACAGCTAGCCCCAAATGTGAGACAAATGTAAGGAATTTATTGCAGCAGCAGGAGATGGTTATCGTTGCCGCTACTTGCATGCTATCTCACCACAGCACCATTTTTAAAAGCCTTCATTTATGAGATAGTAAAGCTACAAAAATGGAAAAATAAGACTGATTACACAGGGTTGTATATGAACTACATTGTCTACTGCTTTTTATAGTGAAGCTGCTTTCTATTTTGTTAAAAGCTAAATTGCAGTTTGTTATGGACTAGTCATTATGTAAGGTTATTTAAAGAAAGCAAGTGAAAGTAACAGAAAGATGCTTAGTTTTATGCCATAGTACATGTTCATTTATTCAGAAACTCTATGAGACAGTATATTAAAGCAATGAGGATCAACAAAAATATAGTTGAATTGTACTTTTATTATTATGTAATCTTGGTTATTAATACTGTTTTCTGATTACTGGATGTGAGTCAAATGAACAAATTTTCTACCATAATTAAGTAGTAGGTGAGGAAATTACTTACTTAAGCTTTAACTTATTTGAATTATGACATTATAGCCATTTTCAGGAAGTTCTGCTTTTATTACTTACCTGCAGGTGTTTTGCTTCCAGAGCATTTCACAGCAAAACCGTTTGGATTGTAATTTACAACAATCTGTGTCATTAACAGTTCTGCTAACCTACTTTTGATGTGCAGCATATTTATTATCTTTTTGTTTGTTTTTATGTTTTAACAGGATTCAGTTGCAGCAATCCAGCAGTTCCCTTTAATTGGCCAGCTTCTAGGAAGGCTTTGTTGGAATCCTTTTGTTATAGGATATGGTAAGAATGTGTAATGGTGTTTCTGCAGCAGTTTCATAAACTTTATTCTATATGAATTATGAAAAGACAACTTGTTACATACTTTGATTTTTTTCCATAAAAGCACAACATTCTTTTTTACTGAAGTAAGATTTTGAGATGGAAAGGTTAGCCAGGTTATTTAAAATATGTGGCATTGATAAATCTTAAAATTACTTTTGGAGTTAATTAATTTCATGGGTTAGTTACAGAATCTTGACTTGGGAGCAGTGGGTTTTAAAACCAGTGAGTGTTTGTGTGTGTCATGATCTCCATTTTTCTTATTTTCTTGTATTCATTACATTTTTGTTAGGTTCTTAGAATGTACAGAATCTAGTGTTTCAGATTACTTTCAACAGAAATTTCTTCCAGTTATCCGTCAGAATATTGTATTATATATGGTAATATAGAAGAATTAATTTTTCTGATATTTGAGTTGGGGTTTTCTTATTAGCATAAAACTGTACTAAGTTATGATTGTGTTTGTTTTTATTGAGTTTATTCTTAATGTGTGTTTTCCCCATCTTGCAAACTAGCACATGGAATCAAAAGCAAAACAGTGAAGTAGTGACATAGGGAAAAAACGTACAAAAATACAAAAGCCTCTTACTGGTAGTGTATGTGCATGTATGTGAGAATAAAGAGGAGTGCCTCCTCCCTCCTCTTGGGAGGGAGGAGACACTACTTGTGCTACCTCACCAGCAGTTCCAGTACATTTTTCAGGAATTGAGATGTTAATAAATGACTTGGGATCTACTCTTAAGCAGAAAACTAATTCTAAGCTTCTCTGTGAGCCCCTTAAATAATCTTTTGCCAGTGTTCTACTGCTACTACCACTACAAAAAAAGGGTTGCGTTTTGTCTCTTCTGCTTTATGCTTCCTTTTGGGGAAATACAGGAAAGGACAGTTTTTGTGTTCACTTGGATGTTCACCTTTTCAGTCAAGCACAGCATTAGACTAAACTGATCATATGTTGTCTGGTTTGGCTTTGTCTTCTTCTAGACAACTGCATGCACAGGCAGAATGAACTTGTCTGCAAAACACATGGTAGGTGGATGTTATGTCAGCACTTCTCTAGAAGGAAGATTTTGGAAGGATCCATAGATTTAAACATAGATCGCTTTTGCTGAGCAACAAATACTGTACTTTTGTGGCACCTTTTGAGAAAAGTCTTTCCATACTTTATGGACTTATTTTTACGATGTTTCCCTTTTTAATCATAATTCAGTTTTTGAGAATGTTGATAACTGTTGATTTTTACAATCACACATATGCTTTTCTGTGTTTTTGTTTGGAATATACAAGTCTTTAGATGATCAGTTTTTCTGAGCTGAAAATATTTTGTGGTATAGAAAGTAGCTGCTTCTATATTTTTCATCAAAGTTGAAAGCCATCTGTTTCTGCTTTTGGCTCCTCTTCACAACAATCACAGCAATACGTTCTTGGTTTCCTCTTTTTCTTTCCTCTTCTTTGGTATCTCTCAGCATTTTCTAAAGCAAGAAAAGCACTTCTACTGCAAGCTGATCGTTACCTCTGAAGGCTGCAAAAGAATAGTTTTACTATCGTTTTTTTTGTGTCCCAAAGTTGCAAGCAAGCCAATTCAGAGAACTTCACTTGCTCAAAATAGAATCCTTCGCTTTAATGCTAAGAGTTGGGTCAAGAAGATTTTCTGACATCGATAGACCTGAAGATGTCTGCTTAAACATTCCCACCACTTCCTCTTTTTAGAGCCACCTGAGTGGTCTTTGGACTGCTGGCATTTTAGATTCAGCAGATTTTAATTTTGTTTGGCGCTACTTCTGATGACATTGTTTAAGATACTGCTGACTATAGCAGATGCTGACTCTCAAGTGGGTTTTGTGTAATTTCTCATTTGGATAAATAGCTCATTCAGGCATGTGTCAGAGACCAGGCCACCCTCACAGAAGAAGGAACTAATTTTGTTCAATTCAGTCTTTCATACTAATAAATAAAGGAGGAAAGACATTATACTTCTGCATCATGTCCAAACCACAATACCTATCGCCTTAGATGAATGTCTGTTGGTGCTGGAGGCTGACGTGGCTGACCACTCAGTGCAGGAAACGTGGTCTCCAAGGGAAAATAATCTCCTCATAAACACTCCTGAGCAGGAGGTGACCAAGTTAGCCTTATTTAGAATGCTAATGTGAAGGAAGCACGACTGAAGAAAATCTCGTGGTTGTACTTGTGGTCCTAAACCACAAGGGATACATGAGGAATTCAGACTTGGTAAGGAATTCCAATGTTTTTTCTGTGGACTGGGGGATTATCTTCTCAGTAGGACCCTCCTGGTTTGAGTTTTGAGCCCAAATGTCTTGAATCCCAAACTAATACTATAAATGCTGGGGAATTTCTTGGTGGCTCTGTATGTCAGTATATGTGTGTGAGCATGCATGCTTATGTATGCATCCATTTCCGCAGAAAGTTCTGTTTTAGCTAATCAACATTTTCTGATATATTTCAATAAAACTTTACAACAAGCCCTAAAAAGAAGATTTCTGGCTGTAAGATTAGGGTTTTCTTATTAGTTCCTTGCATCTGGCCCTGTTCATGACAAGGTATTTATAAACTAACTGTATCATAGGATGATTGAGACCACACTGTATTATAAGAAAAACATTGCTTTTTTTTTTTCTTTTTTTTTCTTTTTTTTTTAATTTTTGATGAGAGATTGGCAGGGAAGAACTGCAGGCTGATTCATCATAAAGGTTTGGGCTTTTGTGTGTTTGTTTTAACAAAACAGCTTCTAAATTGTCTTAAATTTCCTACAGGAAAGTTTCATTCTTTTAGCTGGAGTTACAATATTAACCTAGTTAATATGTCCAGTAGATAATTGTTGACCTTTTTTGTGATATTATTTCCACCTTTGAGTTACTGATTTTATTCCTCTGGATATATTAATTGGGTATTTATTTGGGTAGTAAGTATTCTTTCATGCCATAATAAGATCAAATGACTGACTTTATGTCCTGATAATGGTTTTCAGTGCATACCATGGTGGTATGTTTTCCATGGGAGTCATGGTTACTAGAAAAATGGGAAGAAAAAACCCACCAGTAAGTTTTCTGTAGCTTTCTGTGTTTGGTCTTTTGATGTGATTATCTTTTGCAGCTGCCATAATTATTTTAAGATCTGTCCCCCTGTATTCTTAATCTTCCCATATTTAATCCCCAGTTACAAAGCAGTTCTGAAAAGAAAACAGCGAACCTGAGAGTGGTCCTCAGAGTGTCATTGGCTACTTCAGCAAGAAGACTGTACAGTCCCTTTTCCTACTTTTTATAAATCTATGGGAGGCTACTTTGGTTTTGGTTGTAACCAAAAAGTAATTTTAGTTATGAAAATTGCAAAGCTTTAAAAGTCCTTTATTTTTTGGGACTTGTTGGCATAGCTATGACACAAATAAAAGTTGATTCACTTAGGTTGAGGTTTGATTGTATCTAGCTAAATCTGTGTAAACTCATTGTGCTGGCAAAGTGTGCTCGTATGTCATTTATCTAAGCCTTGTTTTCATCATTTTAGTTTTCATCATACTGATTTACATTTCTGACAGGCAATAATATATGCAATTTACTTTATAGTATGCAGCAAGTCTTCATGTGTAGCAAAAAGTCTTCTCATCCAGAAGTCTAATTAAGCAGTTACATCATTTTTTTCACTTCTTTCCTTTATTTTTTTTTTTTTAGGTCAAAAGAAAACCATAACTTAAATAAAATGACCTAATGGCATACTGTAGATATACAGATAAACAGAATGGGTCAAAAGAAGGAACACTTCAACTATGTATACTTTGTTTGGGATAGGCGATTTGGACTTGATTTTTCTTTCCCCCTCCCCCATCTCTTTCTGTATAGTTTGACTTTTTTTTTTAAAGTATAATTCATATAATTTAGAATTATCTCAAAAGCCAGACTTTATAAGCAGACAATATTTTAGTACCAGTAATTAATAATATTTAAAATCTTTGTTTTCCAAGAAACAAATAGCTATCATTTTGTCATGTAAACAAACAAAAGAGTATTTATTTGCTTTTTCCTCCCATATAATTTCATATTAAAGTTTAGGTCAAATTTTTTTTTAGGGAGATAGAGTTGCCTCTTAGTGACGATGTCTGAATGCTAGTTGGATATAATTACAGTCAAAGTATAAGGATACTTTGAATTTCTGCAGAGGAGTCTGCAAGAGATCTGCTTTAACTCCAATCTTAAACAACGTAGGAAATCATTAGCCTTGTAAAAATCCATATTAAAAATAATTCCCAAACACACAATGACAGAATACCCCAAATTCTAGTCTTTCAAATGTGTATGTTTGAGAAACCAGTTCTGTGCAGAGATGTTAGTCAGTGGGAGGCCAGTAATGGCCTACAGACTTCTTGGACATTTATTGAGGAATACTGGTTTAAATCAATATTAACATCTCTGATCACCTGGTGAAAATACAGGCATTACTTAATGGAGCTTTTATTTTTTCTTCAGGCTTTGCCAACAAAGCACTTCTAAATAATACTGTTTATTGCATCCTGGATAACAAATACACTGAAAACAAAAAAAAAAATCACTTTTTGAGCTTGATAATCAAATTATATCCTAATATAATTTCTAAAACTCATGTGTTATTACCAGTTTATATTATTTTTAACAATAATATCATTTACTAAGTGGATATGATATCAGAGCTACAATACTACATCCAGTTTTCATAATTTTTATTACAATTATGCAGTTTTATTCTGGGATGAAATTCAGTGTAGAAACTCTTGGTATCTGCCAAAGAATATTTTTTTTTAAAAAAAAAGGTGCCTATTGAAAACAAAGTTGTGTGAAATAGTAATGAGTTAAATGGCTCTTCAACTGCTTACGTAAAATAATCATCTCCTTTATAATAGTATCTGTGCATCTGAGCAGTGATAGTATTGCTCAGTATAGTAGGTTTTCAGAGAAGGCAATTAATTTCCAACAGTGGGTTAGAATTAAGTGAAACCCTATCTGATCCTGAACAGGAAAATTGCAACAGAATTTTTTTTCAATCAGCACTTAGCTATTCTGCTGTCTACAGAAATGTAATTTTCCTGAAGCATAGAGAATCTTAATATATTCTTACAGAAAACTCGATGTTTTACAGTCTTCTTATTAATTATTTCATACTTAAAATTTTCGGAAGTGAGCGTTCTTTAGTTGTGCAAGCTTTGGACACAATGTAATAACTATTTTACTACTGTTGCTTATTGTTTATTATTAATGATGTTATTTAGATACTGAAATGAAAGTTCATTGATGATAGCTGCAAGTATTATGTGAACGAATCACTACGTCATGCATGTTTCTTAAGACCATTTCAATATTGTACAGATTTTGAACTCTTTTGATACCTTTTAAATCGCTTTTGAAAGCAATGATTACACAAGAACTACATACAAATAATATTAAATGTGTGGTGTGAATCTGGTAGAATGGAAGCATTATGAGTTGAGACTGATATTTAGGGCTTTAGTTTTGTGGACGGGTAGGGATTGTTGTGTGTAATTCTGTCTGTGTTTTGATTTTTTTTTTTTTTTTTTTTTTTATTCTCTAAATGTATCCTTATTTGCTTTTTTTTTTCTGCAGATGAAAGCCAGAAGACTCTGATGTGGTGCTTATGTTGTCTATACAGCAGTGAACCACAGAACTCTGTGGAATTGAAGGCCAACAGCTGGATACGGGTAAGTGAATGAATCCTTCCCAGGACTGCTTTGAATTAAATTGATTATTTAAAGGTGCTACATCCATAGCATAGAGACACTGTCATTTAAGAAACTGTTCCAAACACAACTTGCATACATATTGTGTTGAAGTATATATCACTCTAATTATAACACAGTCGGTGCTAGGCTGTCATTTTAAATATTAAAAAGATGTGTCATTTTAAAGTGGATAGTTCTGATGGCTTTTAACCTAGTAGATTCACCAAGTCTAGTAACTGTGAATAGTGAGCAACGACCACAAATCAGAAGGGAAGCTAGTGTTATTAAATAATAAAAAAAGAACCTTTCAATTAGGATAAACTAATTAATCTGGAAAAATGCCATAGTTTGTTTTGAAAACATCTTATATTTGCTCTTTAATTTTATTCTCTTTTGCTTTTGTTTTATCCCCTGCCTATGAAGAATTTAATTGTATCCAAACTTTCTTCAAAGGCAGTCAGAGAGGGGAGGGATAGTGCTTGAGTGTGGATTTATATTTAGTGACTTAAGGAATAGTGAATCCTTAACTTTAATCTCAAATTTAGGGTTTTGCATGGCACATCTGTTCATATTTTATATATTTCCACACTGAACTAGCAAAGCACATCAGCATGTAAATAACTTGCAGCACATTGATGCTTAACGCTTTATATGGCTGAGTAGCAATTTGAGGGTGCAGTGTTGTTGACTGTATGTCCTTGCATTCACCATGGATCCATGTCAAAATATGGTTAAAAATATTGTTAATGTGTTTTTTAAAATATCTTACCGTCTTCACAAGTAGTGAGAATGTATCAACCTGACTGTTATTTATGTATGTGTCTGCTAAAGCTGAACATACTTCTAAGCTTCTCTAAGTAGGTCATTTCTTACTTATTAGTTGACTTTGTACATACCAGTTTATCTAGGTATGTGTGTAATACTAGGATGTACAAAGTATTATAAAATAGGTAATGGTAGGTAGATGTTTATGTTGGCAAATAAGTGTATTTAACATGTAGTATGTTGATTTAGACACAGTAATTCTTAGCAGTAAGTTCTCACAAATTTTAGGATGCCCGTGAGTGTCTGTATGTACCTGTTTGGTGGGTTGTACCACACGCCATGAAATCTTCAACAACTTAATACTAACTAAAAATCACCCTTATTTTCTTCCTGTGTTTAGCCTTGTTCAAGAGGCTTTTCCTGAGATCAATATACTTGGAATTCACAATGCGGCAACGCTTGAGTACCAAAGTGAAGTGATGCAAAAAAAAAATTCTGCCTTTTCTAAAGTATACTTGCTGGTTGGATATATTCTTCGTAATAACATAGGAGATGAACAGTAGCATGCACTTAGTTATCAATCAGAGCAAAATTTGCCATTTTATTTATTAGCAGCAGCATATGCATTAACGATGTTAAGTGGTGAGGGAGAGTTGTACCCAGACAATCTTTTACGTATAGCTTCCATTTCTGGGAAGGAAAAAACCAATTGTTTTAATCTAGATCAGTTGCCTTATCTGATTGATGTAACTTAACTGATGGTGTTGCTGATGCTAGAAAAAGTATTAAATGAACAGCAATAAATAGTTGGGGAATGGGTGAAGGCAGGACTGGTGCTTTTGGCAGCACTGTCACCTGAAGCTGTCTTAGATTGGGACTAATACGTGAGCATTTGGTTCAAGTCTCACTGTAGTCTGCAGGAATTTTTCCACCCACTCTGTGTGTTTAAATCAACCTTAATAGTCATTGTGACTTGATGGGTCAAGAGGTAACCTAAAAGTGATAGGGAAGAGGACACAGAGGATTTCAAAGCACAAATAGATCTTACTAGCTATTTTTGTCATTCAGCACTTCCCTAGTTGACTAACATGGGTGTAGCATAATATGATCTGAAGTGTAATACTTTCATGTTTTGATTGGAGGGAAAGAAACAGCTCTTGGAAAACTTCCAATTGAAATAAAAAAAAAAGGATAGGTAAGGAAGGTTGTAAAAAACACAACATCAGGATACAAAAGTATAAAAGTTGAGATTAAAAGAAAGGGTATTACTAAATTGTTTTCTATTTTCATTAGAATTTCTTCTCAGTTTCTTACTGTCCAGTGTGCATCAGTACAAAGCTTTTTGAAGAAAAGAAAAATCCTTTTCCTAATCAACATCGTAATTCTTGTCACCAGCAATTGTGATATAATAAGGACTATCATTCCTGTTCATTCAGAAGAACCTAAGTTAAATATTTTGCTACTCATGAAGGGTTTCTATTGCCATGAGTGATAATGATATATATATTCAAAAAAACCCCAACATACAGTAAGTCTGTTGACCCACCTAGTGCATACTTAACGTTGTTTCCTCCTGAACTCCTTTATTTTCTATACTATACATGTCTCAAAAGATTGGCACAGAAAGGGATGGAGACACACTATGAGAGCCATAATTTGAGGTTTGCATCAGCATATTGACTGGATGACCAATCTCTGCAGTGGTTTGATCTGACCTCAGCCTGGTTTGTAATACAGTGGGAGCTCTTTACAGCAGTGATATTCACTCTCTGGTGCTAAGATGCCAAATACACTGTGATACACTATGGGAAAAATTGCCAAAAGACTAAAATATATAGTTGAAACAAATTCTTGGGGGTGGGGAGGAAGGTAGTTTGTGGCTACATGATAAAAAGGGAATTGAAATCCAGAAATTAGTTCTAAATAAAGCTCTGAAATTTGAATGCTACTTAAAAGTTTTGTAGTATTATGGAAAACTTGCCTGTACTTGGAATGAAATGATAGATTATCTAAGGTATTTAAGCTCTCTGTAGATGGTGTGGATGGAAAGCCATCCATGACCACACAGAACGGGGCTCTGTGTTGTGTCCATACACACTGACACAGGAGCCGTGGAAAAGAGGTTTACGTATAGGAACTGCTGTTCAGCTTCTCTGGAAGTGACGTTCACAGTAGCCTTCTCCTTTGGCCCTGTAGCTGAGAGTTAATTTTGTCTCCTCAACTTAATACTTTAGCATACACTGAGGAAGAATACTCAGTTTTCAAAAAGGTAAAGCAGTTCACTGTGTAAGTCAGCATGCGTCAAATAAATTGGGACATTTTGGTGTACATTTAGTTGACAATAGAAAAAAGAAAACGTAAAAAGGTGCAAACCAAGCCAACCAACCAGCCAAACAGAAAACCTTACCCAAACGACTGATAAATGAGGAGCATGTAATGGAGATAGACAAGTTTACTGGCTTACTATTAACCATTTAATTGTAACAACAAAAAACCCACCCCTTTTTAAGATTGCTTCCTAGTTTTATGGGTTTTAAACATGAAAATTTTCCTCCCAAAATGCTAAGTTATTTGGGATTGGAAAATATTATGCAGTCAAGTTAGTGGTGAAAATTCTTCTTTCCTTTGTTTCTATAGTTATGTACAAAGACTATTAAATTACACCTTGCTTTTTGTGCATGGCAAGCCCAAGTTCCTAAGGAGTACTTTGTGGCCTTTCAGTACATCTTTGACTAAGTCATTGATAGGAAGGCTGATTCCAAGTCTTTTGTTTTCAGCTACTAAGTTGCATTTTCAAAGTAGCAGAAAATGTATTTGACACTTGCTTACTTTTTAACTTTCCTGCCATTGTCATAGAAAATATGTTTTCTTTTTGATGGCACACAGGGTAGCTACCCACTTGAACTGCTACCCACTTGAACCCACTTGAACTGTAGTTAAGTTTCAGAAACCAAGACTGTGCAGGTCTGTCAGGTCCTCTGAAAGAATAGAAAGTGCAAAGAAATTACTTGGAAATTAATTAAACACTACTGTGTTTTTAGGATCAGATGCTGTTTAAAATGGTAGCATTTTTTTTTTTTTTTATGATTCTGAATTTTAGTACTGCAGTCTAGGTTCTATAGGTCTTCTATACAGCCAGATGCTGTGTAGGAAGCCGGCATACATGTTGCCACAGATTTCTCACTAGTGAAATCAATTATGACCTGGTGAAACTAGTCTCTAAGAAAGAAAGTGATTTAGTTTCTCCAGCTGGCCTTATTTGACCGGGCAGATACGGAGTTATACAGTAAGTGTGGTTCTAACATTGCCTTCTGTGTGGTGGGGCTCTAACAGCTTCCTTTCAACGTGTGTTCCTCTTGCAATCACATTGCAGCAACCGGGGAGCTTTTCTGAAGTAGATTTCCATTTTATTAACTCGGCTGCACCTCCTCCTCTGCTCTTAGTTTATAAACTGTGTGTATGAATTGTTTATGGCTGTGGAATTTGTTTCAAATAGTGCTTTTGTTGTATTGCTTTGGGAGGCCATACATACTTAGGAGAGCGTCTCTTTTCAAATTGGATAAAACAGGACCAGTTAATAACCCTCTTTTTAAATTTTTTAATTCTTTTTTATAATATAAGATGCATTTTTTCAATGGTCTACAAAGGAACAAGACAGTGTATACCAAATAGCTTAAACATAGGGCTGGACGGCCTGTCAGCCTTGGCACATGTTTTTAGAGGTTGTTTTTGGGCTTGGCCAAATTTTCCTTTCTGGAAATGTGTAGTTCTTTTGGGTACCTGTATCCTGTGCTAGGCCACATTATATTAGTGGCCGCAAAAGTAATAGGCTCTCTTTGTAAGAGTAATTTTTAATGGCACTGGAATTATGAAATTATTTTTGTTATATTTTCCAAAAATACCTAATAAAATGTGCATGTTTTATCTTTCATAAGATTTCATACATGTTTTCTCTTGTGTGTGCTGTTCTGGGTAATTTTTGAACTAAGGATGGTATTATGCCAACTTGATGTAAAAATTCTGCTTCAGAAAGTTTTAATTTTATTGTGTTGTTGAGTTTCTAGCTCCTCAACAGAACTGCGCAAAAATAATGTTCTTATGAAAATACTTTAACTGATTAAAAAAAAAAAAGCCTCTAAAACTCTGACCTGTCTACTAGTAATTTGTGAATGTTGCTGAGATATTTCTGCTGTAAGATCAGGGTTTTGAATTATGTTCTGCAGTCCTTGCCTCCCCCTTTTGTCTTTAATTTCTCCATTTTCTGCTGGGCTAAACAATGTTGGTGGAAAGGTGGTGGACACCACTTATTTCTAAATGTCTGCCATGGAAAGCAGAGACCATATTGTTATTTCCTTTGGACACTGTCAGCACTCAGTGAATAAAATTCACCGCTTGAGGTGAATTCACCAGTCTTCAAGAATGCAAATGTAGTCTTTTAAGGTAAATATTTTCATTTTGCCAAATATAGTGTTTGCAGTAAAACTGCAGCATTTGCTTGCTTGTGTTTCTTTGCTTTTTAGGGGAATAGAAGGTATACCAGATCTTCAGTGTCATCTTGTTAGTTTTTGAATAGGAAATATGCAAACATGTCTGAAAAATGTTAATTTAATATGTTACATGTTTAGTAGAACACCTGCTTGTACAGCAATGCTCAAATGTTTCGGGAAAAAAAGGGTTTAGGGTTTTTTTGGTTGTTTTGGGTGTTTCTATGTTTTGTTTTGTTTTTTAAAATTTGAGTTATAAATCTGAAAACATAATGTCAAGGCCTCCTGTGTGGGATCTTTCACTTTAGTATTGTTATACTTGCCTCCTGTGGAGGACACATTAAAGCATCTGAATGGAAGTCCTGTTTTCCTTAAGAATTGAAGACATATACCTGTCCTCTGCTTGCCAGCCTTTTGATGTACCTTGAAGTTGTATTTATTTAGATTAAATTTGATGGAGTTCTGTCTATTGTATTAAATTGCATTAAAGTGTTTTGCAGTGGATTGCTACTCCTGATCAAAAAATTTACTGCCAATTAAGCACAGGATGTTTGAGATTTTTAGTGATGTTCTCCGGATGACCTGGGTTTTTTTATGATCATCTTGACTTTTTAATTAAACTACAATTTTAATTGAGTTGGTTCAGTTAATGAAACACTGAACTTTCACCCCTACTTCTGAACCTGTGCCAGAATTTTCAGCAAAATGGGTTTTTAAGACTGTGATGAATTAGCATTGAAGGGATGGTCTCTCAGTGATCGTTCAAAATGGAAATGTTTGTGACTTACTTCTTGGGACAGCTGCACCTGCATTGCAATGGTTAGTTACCTCTCACTATAAACTTGCACTTGTGTGTGGTTTTCATTTCCTCCTCAGATGTCAAGTGCTTCTTCACTTATGTTTTGGATCATCCATCTGTCTGACCAGATGTTAATATATTTGTCATTCTTAATACTTTAATTTATTTACATATATTTTGATTAGGTAACAATATTCAGGAGCAGAAGAAAACCAACACTGTTACACAAACAGAAGTTCAGCAACATGAAATTTCTTAAAAATTCAGGATTTAAGTGGACTTACTGTTTTTGTATGCCAGGGAAGAGTTGCTTGCTGATTTACTTTGCAAGATTATTTAGTTACTTTAGACTAAGCTTCATACAAATTGAAACAAAATAATTACAACAAAAATGTTAGAGAGCAGACACTCTTGGAACTATGGGAAAGTTGCGGAGAATACATGAGAAAAAAACTGGAAAGAAGTCATGTTAAGAAAAGGTCAGGGAGTGTGAAGCATACATCTGTATGTGTGCTTTCATGTATTTTGGCTTCTATTTGGAAGGAGTTACCAAAACATTTTCAGTATTTCTATCGCAACGAGGATAGTAAGGCATCACAGTAAAACATGAAGGAACTGAGAGGGACCAGATTATCTTTGAGAAATACAGGGATTCTCATCATATCTTAATAAAGTATCCAAAGTAGCTTTTATGTCACATGGAAGAAGAAAATGGGAGGTAGACTCTATAATTCTCATTATTTTTTTCCCTCTGTCTGTTTTTTGGGAAGAAGTTTATTTTGCAGGGTATATGCAGGCTTATATGTATTTGTTAAAATGCAGTATGTCGAGTATGTGAGGAGGAGTTTGGAACTGGACACAGTTGTTCGCAATACATAGTAATGACAACTTTGTTGCATATTGTGATAGCTGTTTATTAACTCAAGAAAGGTGGTCTATATTGTTACATACCAGTAAATGATGTTCTCCATATAATATACAGGTACACATATGTATGGTTTATATTCATATGTACACAGCTTTCCATTTCACTGCACTGTAATACATATTCTTCTAAGAGAAGATGAACATTTTCTTTTAATAATAGTCTCTAGATTAGAAGCCAGCTTCACTGCTGCCCAGGTTGTCTGGCTGCCCAGGTTGTGTTGAATTTTAGCTGAATAATGATGCTTGCATTAGTGAGAGTTCTGTGTCCAGATTCCTGAAATTGTTGGCAACAATTTCCTGTTTCCTGTATGCACAGTGCATGCAGTTGAACTAATTTTTGTCTTTTCTTCCCCATAATTATTCCAGAGGTGTGGAAGAATTATGTTTTCACTTGTCATGACACTAATTGTTTCTTTTTTTTTTTTTTTTTTTTGGTACTTAAGGGCTTTGTATCTGAGAATGTGTTGTATTAAACTGTACACAAACAGTTTAGAACACATTCTTGTTTCTGAAGTGGTTAGAATGAAGAACTCATAATGCAAATAGATTTAGAAAAAAGAATCAAAAAGAAACAATCATTCCTTTCCTCCAGCTGCCTCCTTCATCACTGTTATAAAATAGAATTCTGCAATAATATTCTGAACAATGTAGTTTTTTTTTATTTCACACAGAATCACAGAATGGTTCGGGTTGGAAGGGACCTTAATGATCATCTCGTTCCAACCCCTCTGCCATGGGCATGGACACCTCCCACTAGACCAGGCTGCTCAAAGACCCATCCAACCTGGCCTTGAACACCTCCAGGGATGGGGCATCCACAGCTTCCCTGCGCAACCTCTTCCAGTGCCTCACCACCCTCATCGTAAAGAATTTCTTCCTGATATCCAATCTGAATCTACTCTCTTTCAGTTTGAAACTGTTACCCCATATCCTGTCATTACACTCCCTGATAAAGAGTCCCTCCCCATCCTTCCTGTAGGTGCCCTTCAGGTACCGGAAGGCTGCTATAAGGTCTCCCTGGAGCCTTCTCCTCTCCAGGCTGAACAACCCCAACTCTCTCAGCCTGTCTTCATAGGAGAGGTGGTCCAGCCCTCTGACCATCTTTGTGGCCCTCCTCTGGACTTGTTCCAACAGGTCCATGTCCTTCTTGTGCTGACTCCAGACCTGGATGCAGTACTCCAGGTGGGGTCTGATGAGATCAGAGTAGAGGGGCAGAATCACCTCCCTTGACCTGTTGACCATGCTTCTTTTGATGCAGCCCAGGATGCGGTTGGCTTTCTGGGCTGCAAGTGCATATTGCAGGTTCATGTTGAGCTTCTCATCCACCAGTACCTCCAAGTCCTTCTGAGGGCTGCTCTCAAGCCATTCTCCACCCAGCCTGTATTTGTGCCTGGGATTGCCATGACCCATGTGCAGGACCTTGCACTTGGCCTGGTTGAACTTCATGAGGTTCACACGGGCCCAATGCTTAAGCCTGTCAAGGTCCCTCTGCATGGCATCCCTTTCCTCCAGTGTGTCGACCGTGCCACACAGCTTGGTGTTGTCAGCAAACTTGCTGAGGCTGCACTCAATCCTGCTGTCCACGTTGCCAACAAAGATGTTGAACAGGACTGGTCCCAGAACTGACCCCTGAGGAACGCCACTCATCACCGGTTTCAATGTGGACATTGAGCCATTGAGTGCAATCCTCCTCTGTTTTTCCCTAGGCAAACTTTATTATGAAGTTTCATGGTGGTTTCAAAAGTTTATTTGCTGTAGGCATGAAACTGTCCCCATAATAATGGGTACAACAAAGCATCCATTCTTTTGTTTCTGTTCCTTCTGTTGTGCTGGTGCATTAGCACCTAATAAGCTGCGAAAAATTATACCAGTAAATACCAGTAGATGTCACTCTCTGTATGAAGTGATTGCCAGTATGTACCTCACACAAACATGCATACACGTAGAAACGTGCACTCTCACACACCGTTTTTAAAGAGTAGGGTAATTTAGATGTTGTTAGGGATTAAACTAGTGGTAATAACATTACGGCCTTTCCCTGATTCCATCTGGATGTTTTGTTAGAAGGCAGTATTATGCAGCAGTTTGCCTTTAATTTGTCATATTTGTCATGAGGATGACAAATGAAGATGAGTGCTTCCTCTAACTTCTGCAACCAAATTGATGGGTATAAAATAATGCTGTTACAGACTAAGCATGAACAGGGCATTCACTAGACTTAGTAATGAGAAATAAAAGCTGGGAATTAACTGTTGTGCATTACACTTTTCAGTTAAATTGTTCTTTGTTATAAAATTTTCCATTCCTAGTTAGAACTAAGAACAACTATTAAATAAATATGCCTCATAAAAATGGCAACAAACAAAAACAATCTACCAAGTATCCTGCTGCTAATGGTTGCCTGTTCTGGAGGCTTTTGTGGGCACACAAGAGATTCTGGATAATTACAGGCTAGTGATCCCTTTTTATGATATTGTTTTGTTTATGTTTGGGGACTTTTAGATTATTCTTATAATTCATGACTGGTCAGAGCATTGAAGCACTTGGAACTTGATGTAATTTTTGAAATTTTATTGTTATGCAATGCAATTATTAATGTTCTCATCGTTCATGAACATTTTAATCCAATTTTAAATCCCACATAGGCTCATATCCTGTGGACAGGATGGGAAATGAAGATTTTGATGGCATTTGTAAGTTGACAAGCTGTAAAAGTTGCATCCAAGAAACCTGAATGTTGTATTTGACTTGTGAGTCAAGGAAAATTGAGGAAGCACATTAGCTTTCTGAATGGGAAAAGTTGATTTTAAGATGTTTCCCAGATATAAGGGGAAAACATTAAAGATGCTGCTTCTCTAATTCTACATTTAAAATTCTTTTTACATGGTTTTTTTTTTTTTATGTGTGAAACTAAATATACAGGGGTTATTTTGTTTTAAACTTGATCTGTTTAATAACGAAGTTGACTGAAGAAGAGCAAACAGACCCAAGTGAATATAATTGTCACAACAGTTAAACTGACAGTTTTCCCAGTGTTTATTTAAGCAATAAAGGATCAGAAGCTTTTGTGCCACCCTAGCTTCTGGATAGTTCTCAGTCCACCATGTTGTACAAGGAAATTTAAATATGTAATAATGGCAGTGACTATAAAATTTTGTTTTGCTCACCTCAAGTCCTCTCTTGATCACAGTGCATAGGCACAGTCAGACTAGATCTCAGACGCAGAATGAAACAGACATCTGAAGGGTACTTTGTTGTAGAATGGTTTTTCAGTTACATTGTCATGGTTTAGCCCCAGCTGGCAGCCAGGACCATGCAGCTGCTTGTGCAGTTCTCCCCATTCCCCCCAGAAGGGCATGGAGAAGATGGGGAAAAAAAGAGGGGAAAAGGAAAAGAAAAAAACTGTGGGATGAGATAAAGAGAGTTTAATAGAACAATAACAGAAAAGGAAAATAGCAATAATAATAATAATAATGACGACACAAGTAACTCTCACCACATGGTGAATTGGTACCTTCCCAAGCAGTGATCATGGATCTTGCCCCGCGCCCCGCCAACCCCCTTGTATATACCAAGCACAACGTCTATGGTGTGGAATATTTCATTGGCCATTCTGTTGTTCTGTCTATGCTCCTTCTCAGCTTCTATGGGAAGCTGCAAAGAGTCCTTGAAAAGTACAAACATTGCCTAGCAACAACCAAAACAATATGCATTACTGACATTCCTTTCACAGCAATCACTAGGAAAAAAACCCAACTGTTTCCCGGCTGAAACTGGAACGTATACATGCTATCAAAAATTAAACTGAAGAGTACAAGAATGTAATTTAAGAATACTAGTTCAGAGGGTCACAACCACATAGTTGTGACTATTGTGAGTTTGAGAGGGCAAAGGGAGGGTATTGCAGTACTCTGGGGGTTTCTTTAATGCTTGTCATGGTAGTTCCTTTAAGAGACTGGAAAAAAATATGTTAATATTAAATGAGAAAAATAAAGCTTATTCACAGATTTAAGAATTCTTAGTTTTGACAGATATGTTTTAGACTGGTCTCAAATAAATATGACATGATACGAAGAAATCTGTTAAGTTTTATTTCAGAAGCCGAAATGGCAGGCCAAGTCATGTGAGACTCCAGTAAAGCTGGGTAGGCATAGACTTTTTTACTTTTTAGAAAAAGAAAAGTACGTTGATTATTGCTGTATTTCCCAGAGCTAGCCTCCCTATAAGATACTATATTTAATACAGCATATATTGTACATGTATAGCGCTTGAATTACTCCTCTATATAGTATATTAGTAGTAGGCCACAAATAAGTAAGCTGTTTTTGACGTATGCTACGCTAGTGAATTTTTTTTTTTCTTCTTTGTTTTCTGATTGAGATTTCTTTTGGTCTTACTTTTGCTTTGAATTACTTTTGAGTGATACCATATAAGGTTTCTGCAGACATTAATTAGAAAACCTAGGAATACAGTTTCAAAAACTTTGCATGAAATGTCCTAGGGAGGCTTATGCAGCTAAGCTAACTTTCCTGTATCTTTCAGTTACTGATTGTATATGAGAGGTAACTGGACAATGTGTGCACTGTGAGCTCTACAGACGGCAACAGAAAGGCCTTTTAGTGGGGAAGTGGCACAGATTATTGTGTGTGAATTTCTTCTGCCCAGGGGACACAGTGTGTTTCCCTCAGATGGCCAAAGCAAAGTTTGTTCGTTTAATGTCTGAAACACAGAAGTGAGTGCATTTGTTAGTGATTGAGAATAAACTGATGCTGGGATGTCATGATCTAATGTAAGCTTGCTGGAACTGGAAGTATTCTGGTAGATGAAAGGAGTGTCTTGTGGTGTGGAAAGTATGTGACAGTGAAGTACTTTATCTGCTCTCCAGACACTTTCCAAATCCCTCAAAGGTGAAACCCCAGAGAACATTCTCTATCCAAGCATTCTCTGCGTGGCCTAATCGGT
Organism: Fratercula arctica; assembly: GCA_947846985.1. Lineage (NCBI taxonomy): Eukaryota > Metazoa > Chordata > Aves > Charadriiformes > Alcidae > Fratercula > Fratercula arctica. The sequence continues at coordinate 45,207,126 of CANTUZ010000026.1, read as the reverse complement.
AAGTAAGGGGTCTACACAGGGACTCTAGATGACTAGATTCTATCTTATTAGTGGGATAATTTGTAGCCATTGTAGGCTGCTACAGTAAATACGAGAGATATTTTGTAATGGAGCAGTTTTTTCTGCCACATCGACAGAATTTCAAAGTCTAATCTCAAATTTCCTTATCAATACTCTTGCTGTAAGTACCAGAACTTCATAGTAGCTCATGCCTATGATCAGATGTTTGGCTTTCCTTAGTACCAGTGGTTTTTGTGAAAGTATTCCTCCTATCAGTGGGGATCTTAAGAGGTTTATTCTCTTCCATCAAGACAACTTGCTATGTGAAAGTGTGTTGGCAGCTCAGGTTCACATACACGTCATACATTTTGATCATTATGGTTCTTCAGGTAAACAATGAAAAATATATTCTCCTTTGATATACTCAGTTGAACTAACGGGGACTTTAGGATTGACTTGGTCTTCCTTAGCATAGTTCTTTCATGACTGCTTTCCCACCAGGAGGGACTTAACTCTCTACTGTCAGACTAGAATCTCACCTGAAGCTTTGAGTCAAATGCCTTTACTTCTTATACAAGACTTCACACTGTGGTCCATTAAGCTTCAAATGTGCAATTGGTTTCTCAATATGTAATCCACTCAGTCAGTTTTTCTGCATCCAGGAATATCCTTTCTTTTTTGATGGTGAGTCCTTTAACATCTGTAAAGGGAGCCGGTTTCACTTTTTGCCCCTTCAGTCTGGATGATTGTTATAGTGACCTCATTTTGGGCAGGGAGACAATTTCATAGTCGGTGAACAGTTTTAACATTTTTATTTTCCTGTCAAGAGAAGTTTGCATATTAACATTCAAGAGTTCAAGGCTGTTTGTGATCCCTGTCTGCTGATCATCCTAACCAGATGATAGTGGGTAACATTTTAAAGTATTTTGCCTAAGTAAAAAGCATGATAAAACGTGATCTTCTCTGAGCTGGGCAGTAGTTCATACTGTGAATCATCAAACCTACTCGTCTGTCATTTCTCCTTGATTTTATGAAGTATCTTTATGATACAAGATTATGAGCTGAAGACCCAGGATCTGGGTTTCCTGAGGTGAACCATTTTGCCTCAGTAATGAACAAGAGATCCTTTTGCCCAGAACTTCTCCATATCTTCGTTTTTTTTACTGTTCCCTTCCTCATCCTTCCCCTGCACACCTCTCTTTTTTTCCCCAGGACCAGTGGTTGATTAGTGTTTGCATATCTTGGTCTATTTGGGCCCAGCTGTAGTTCTAGTGTTCCTCAGGGGTCAGTACTGGGTCCAGTCCTGTTCAATATATTCATCAATGACCTGGATGAAGAGATAGAGTGCATCCTCAGCAAGTTTGCTGATGACGCAAAACTGGGAGCCTGTGCCACCCTACAGCGAGACCTAGACAGGCTGGAGAGTTGGGCTGAGAGAAACCTTATGAAATTCAATAAGGGCAAGTGTAGGTGGCTGACCTGCTGGAGAGCAGCTCTGTGGAAAGAGACCTGGGAGTCCTGGTGGACAACAGGATGACCATGAGCCAGCAATGTGCCCTTGTGGCCATGAAGACCAATGGCATCCTGGGGTGCATCAAGAAGAGTGTGGCCAGCAGGTCAAGGGAGGTCACCCTCCCCCTCTACTGTGCCTTGGTGAGGCCGCACCTGGAGTACTGTGTCCAGTTCTGGGCTCCCCGGTTCAAGAAGGACAGGGAACTGCTGGAGAGGGTACAGCAAAGGGTTACCAAGATGATTAGGGGACTGGAACACCTCTCTTATTAAGAAAGACTGAGGGATTTGGGTCTCTTCAGTCTGGAAAAAAGACGACTGAGGGGGGATCTTATCAATGCTTATAAATACTTAAAGGGTGGGTGTCAGGAGGATGGGGCCAGGCTCTTTTCAGTGGTGCCCAGTGACAGGACAAGAGCTAACGGGCACAAACTTGAACATAGGAAGTTCCATCTAAACATGAGAAGGAACTTCTTTACCCTGAGGGTGGCAGAGCCCTGGAACAGGCTGCCCAGAGAGGTGGTGGAGTCTCCTTCTCTGGAGACATTCAAAACCCGCCTGGAGGTGTTCCTGTGCAACCTGCTCTGGGTGACCCTGCTCTGGCAGGGGGGTTGGACTAGATGATTTCCAGAGTTCCCTTCCAACTCTACCATTCTGTGATTCTTATCTGAATGTTTCGCTCAGATTCACTTGGCTGTTTTGTTCTCCAAAACTCACGCTTAATATTTCTTCACATTTAGGTTTTTTAAAAAAGAAACGTCTGTTATTCTCCCCATTTGTTTAATTTCAGTTGCTGAAATAAACATGGCATAGCACTTATATGAAGAAAATGTCCATAAAAGTGGTGAGATCTGTTCAGATATACTATAGGACTGCAAAAGTATTCAAGTGATTCAGGCACACTCCACCAGAAGCTGGGCCATATTCCAGTATGTGTGGGATGATTACTTGAAGTTCTGTTCATACCGTCACCAAACGATAGGTCATCTTGGAGTCTCCCTGAAACAGTACCGTCCTTGGCAGAATGTCTTTTTCTAAGACAACTGCAAGATCCTCTACTAGGCTGAAGTTTCCTACAGTGTGAATTTGCATTCAGGTAAGTATTCAGAAGTGAGACAAGGTTTCCTCTTTACAACCTGAACAGCTGTTATCTGTTAAACATTTGCTAACTTCCTTAGCAACTTCTTTCTAGTAGGAATTAAATTCATTAGGGTATATACTAACCTTCTGAGGTCAGACATCTACCACAAGGTAGGGCAGGGTATGATATACAAAAAATTCTTGTAAAACTTTCCCTTGAATTGCCTTTTGATGGAATAAATGTCTGCATGCCAGCTCATCTCAAAGAACTGCAACTGCACTGTATTCTATAATTTTTAGAAGATAAGTAATGTCATTAGTGGAGAGTGTGACCATCATAGGATGTTTTTTGGCTTGTTTACTATTGTTGCTTATAAGCTTGGTTTAATGTAAATTAGCTCATTGTGGTTTAAGGAGACAGTGTTCCTCCTCTTCATATTCTGTCTCTAACATTACCAACTTTAATACAGATGCATTAATTTATACACGAAAATGTATGTTGGAATTATGATAGCCTCTTCTTAGGAGAAGAGTGTTGATTTGATTTTGTGACCAATATGCCTGTCGTCTTTTAATAAAACTTGCTACATACTACTTTTGTTTATATGCATGCTTTGTCAGGTGGTTATGTTGTTAGGAAAGAACATGTTATGTTAAGAATAATCCAAATGTAATGAAAAAAGTTTTCTTTTTTTTTTTAAAGTATTCTCATGTCTTTATAAAAGCAGATGTACAAGCTCACATTTTTCTAGGAGTTGGGAATTTAAGGCAATGTGAAGAAGATATTTAGTGCACAAATTACAGGGAACCTCAAGATCTGTTCTGCTTTAAAAGCCTAAATCATTTGTCATTCCACAGGGGTAGATGGGCCCTGAGACCATTTGATGCAGAAAAACGTTGAAATAATGTTGGATTTACAATAAATGATGTCTCCATGAGACAAGAATACTATATTAATGACATAGATGGGTAATGCATCTATTAAAAGGCTTATGATTTGCTAGAGGTCATACTGAGAAACACTTTTTTTCCTTCTTATCTAGACAGTTTTGAAAGAGGGAGATTAAGTGCTGAACTGAGATATTGGAGTTAAAATTATGAACATACTTCACCTGCTACTTTTATTGAGAACATTAGAGGAGAAAGAATGTGTGTCATAGAGCACAGGTTTTAGCATGGTTTTATTACAAATACAATGTTTGGAACTTTGTTTTTGTTGTTTCCCCCTTCTAAGGGAGAACACTAATTTTAGTAATATTCAGATTAACATAAATAACTAGTTGATTTAAACTGTTTCTTGTCTTTGTAATAGTATCACTATAATATTTTACGATAGGTAAAATACAAAATAATTAGAAAGGAATGCCAGTTTAAGAAGGAAGGGGAGGTGTGGAACAGGGGATCTGGTTTTCCCTAGCAGTTGTGGGAAGAGAGAGATCTGTTTTCTAAGGGGGCATGCATCCAAGAGAGAAATGGAAAATGTTAAGTGTCCTGGAGGCCAAAGTAGTTCAAAGTTACTTAATCACTTTCTGAGACTCACTCTTGTGGTTTTAGGGATCTTAAGGCTTTTTTGGTATGTTTGGAAAAGAGGAGTTGTCATTCCTCCTCTAACCTGTGCAAATAATCATCAGGAACTTTGATCACTGCAAAGACTGTAGTGTATTCCTTCAGATGAAAGACACCTGATGGTGATTAAAGTATGTATCTTGTTTATACTTTTCCTATTAATTTTTTTCTGTATTTTTCCCTGGTCCTTTAGGAGTCTTTGTGGCAGTTTTCCTCAGTCACTTTATGTGGAATTTATCCTTGCCTCTAACTAAAGGTTTATATCAAAGAGGGTCTAAAGACATTTCCTCAGGAAGTGGTGTGGAGTGGGTGGAGACGAATGGGCTTTTTACCCAATCCTTGATTTTTTTCATTCAGCCTTGCTTTTGGTACATCCTTCTTCCCTCCTTTGCTAGGTGGTGGCACACTGGTTAGTGTAACACTTCATATTTATAGCCAGTAGACAATCTGTGCTTTTCACAGGGGCATCTGCGCAGCCAGCCCTTGGTAAAATTGTTGAAATGATACAGACTGCCTCATAAATTTGGTAGGGAAGAGTGCAGTAAAAGCTATGTGTTGTGCTTCCAACAATAGTGTAATGCTTAATTTTGTGTGATAGAGCACCAAACAACATCACGAGAATGCATGGAGTGTAAATTTTGAACTTTTTTATTACTTATTGTAGAGATCAGAATTCAAAATAAAATTTTCTTCTAAAAGAACTGCTACTCATTTTGACTTAGGGCTTGCTTTCAAAGTTGCTGTTACTATGAAATATTAAACATTCTTAAAGAGAAAGGGAGAAGTTATAATGCATTTAAATCATAGGGTCATCGGAAATTTTCAATGTGTGTAATCACTTAACAAAGTGACAGATGGAATTGTACTATTTTAGTACTCTCTAGATATATATCTAATCCACAATTGACATAGGTTTTGGGCTTTAAAGATCTAAAGCAACGACTTAGCTTATTATAAAGTCGTGGGGTGAAACACAGCCTGTTAGGCTGTATCTTTTGGTAGGTAGGTTAAAGTGGATGTTTCAGTGGTAGATCTGCTTTCACTATGGCACTGCCTATACTATAAGGCAAAATGTTTTCATAAACTTAAAAGAGAAGTATTTAAAGTATCCAATTTTCAAGCCATTTGTGCACATTAAAAATAACTTGCTATTCATGTTCAACGATTTTCTTGTTGGACAATGTAAGGGGACTTGCCACAACAGATGTAATAGATTATAAGAAGACTGCAAGTATAATAATTACAGCATGGAGCAGACTTTGCTGGCAGATACAAGAACGTAGCACTCTCTTTAATCATAGTGCTTCCCATAGTGTGGGTGGCCATGGGCTGCAGACATTTCAGTCAATCCCTTCTCTGTGCAGCAGTGGTTGTAAAACAGAGCTGAAGTAAACAGCATTCCACAGACTTTTAGGGGGTTTTAATTTTGAGAAAGTATAGCTTCCCTTCATCCCTCCCATCCTTTTGGCTGCTTGCTTCTGTCAGCCATAACCATACAGGTCATGCTTCCTGCCAAATCAGTTCTGCTTGAAGTAAATGGTATATATGTAATATATACAGACTCTTCAAAAAGTTGTTTGGGTGTTGGTTTTTTTTAAAAAATATATGTTACTTTAAAATCTGAATTTTTTGTTTTTTTGGCAGTAAGAAGTAACCTCTGCACTTATAATAAGTGCTGTACAATGTTTAATCCTTTTTTAAAAGTCTTTCATCTTCATTGTTTTCATTGTCCCAATTTTCTTGCTTCAATGCTGAGTGTTGTTTTACTGTTCCTCTATAGTATTTTACTGTTGCTTTAGCCACTAGCACAGCATTTTTCCTCCAACCAAAATGAAGAATTTTTTTTTTTTTTAACTCACCTCCCTAATGTTTGACATATACTCATCTGTAATCTTGAGTTTCATGAACTAGATTTAAATGGCTAAACTTGGTGTCATGCAAATACTTACGCAACATTTACAGGCCTTTTTGGAGTACGTAATCAGCTGCAGTTGAAGACACATAGTGTAATTTTATTATGTAAGTATATGGACATGAATGGATACATTTTGATAGATGAGTTTTTACGTTGTATTTAAGCATATGTGGAATTAAGTATGTAAATGAGCTTGAAAGAAACCTCTTAACTTTCACTGGGTAACTGATCGTTCAAAGTCAATTTTCCTTTGGATCAAAACAGAAAACGAAAGACAGTTAAATTAGATATGTGCACAGTTTTAAGATCTGACATCATTAATTAGAGCCCAATGACTTAATGAACTCCTAATGTGATACACGACCTTTCAACTTTTAAATTACTGGTTAAAATTCAGCTTGAAGAATCAAGTCTGCTTGCTTTGTAATGTGTCCCGAGGGAGTAATGAGTGATAAAGGCACTTTTCTCAGGCCTTTGTGCGATTTGTTTGTGTCCCGGGTTCCAATGGGCTGCTCAGAGCTGCTGTCACCCTCTTTATTCCTGTCCCTGGTGTGTGTGTCCTGTGCATGCACAAAATACGTGGGGCCAGAGATGGAGTGAATTCAGAACCATTGTTTAACATTTTTGTTTAGCTGCACCAGCTGTTGAGATGTGTGTGACTACGCTGGGTACACACCTAGGGAAACCCACTTCTCTCAGCAATACTTGCTGAAGATTTCATGTATCTGCCTCTTAAACTTGCTAATATACAGTTCTGACTCTAGTAGGTTAAAAAGCAGGATTCTTAGAGTGCTTCGGGGGAGGGGGAAGACTGCAGTGAAAACTGGAATTGACTGATGAATCAAAGTTGAGTAAGTAGTTGATACAGTGATAGTATATATTCAAGAATTCTTATAGAATGTGTTCTAAAACAATTTTATTCATAAAGGACAGGAAGGTGACTGTCCTTATTCATAAAGGACAGGAGATATTCATACAAGAAGAGAGCGGGGCTTGCTCTTTTTAATGTAGTGAGATAACATTTAAGAATGAAGATGGATTTTCATATACAGTACATAACGAATTTCTGATGCTTGTTGTTCTGAAGTTTTACTGAGTTCACTGACAGTATTTTGTTGTTGTTTTTTCAGTTTTTTGGAAAGTAAACTGGAGAGACTTCTTGGTCATTTCTAAGCTATTGAAGATTATACATCTAAATTGCTAGCCTTCTCACTAACCCCCTTTGTGATTCAACTTTCTAAGCTATTTTGCACCTTCTCCAGTCACCTATAGGTAATTGCATTGATAGGACGTAAGAGAATTTGCAATGTTTGCAAATTTGCAAGTATTACCATTCTTCTGGCTAAAAGTTGTATGATAATATGAATGGGCTGGGGGAAAACAGACCTCTCTTCTTTTGCAAATAGATAGTTTTTTAACAATGCCAAGCTAACATGAATATAAATAATTTCATGGCTTCTGAGCCAAAATAAACAAAAGCTAACTATCTCAAAGAACAAATGAGAAACTAAGGATTCTGCTTTCCTGCAAGCATGCTTGAGTTTTAACAGCAAGTGTCACAATTTGCTAGCCAGCTGACATTTCTCAGAGCACTTTAGTAGTGCCAGGTGGCTCTAGTAAAGAATAATGATTTGTTACTGACAAACAAAAAAGAAGTCTCTATTTGAAGAAGTTCTAATGGCATTTATTATTTTTGCTAAACCTAATGTAATTAGTGACCAGCATCACCTTTATAGATGTATTCTGTGCTTTTTTGCTAAAAAGTTCAGTGAATGTTTCTCTCCCCTTAAGCTTTTAACAGCTTGATACTTATAAAGTCCAAACCCAAGTGATTAAAATGAATTTCTCCTGATTATCATCCTAGGTTAGGTGATCTTTGGGTATTTGCAACGTGTACCTATTGGAAGTATAAAAATCTGACATTAGACACATACATTTATTGAAAAAAAGTGTAAGTTTTGGATTATGGTTTTTCTAAAAATTACTGAACTCACAGATTTAAACTAAAACTGAAACAGTTTTAAGATCCATCCACTCTTACTGAACTTAAATATATTCATCCCTCTTTTGTACATAACTTTCAGTGGATTTAAGGAATTCTTCTGTGGGAAGCTTGCATTTTGGCTTTTGAAAATTGTGGAGGGAAGAGGGAAATTAATTCTAAATCTCTGGCTAGTTAAACCAGAGGGCTTAAAAAAAAAAAAAAAAAAAAATTTATGGTTGACCCTGGTAAAGCTATTGAATTTCCTTTTGTAAGTTAGTGTAAATATGTGTTTTATTTCAGCAGCAAAAGTCTCCCCTTTTTTAACACAAAGAGTAATAGCACTTTCTAGGTGGGTGTTTCTTAGAGATGAGAAAGAAAAGAGAAGGAGATTTGAAACTGCTTTTCCTGTCTGGGGCCAAGAGTAGACTGAAAGCTTGCCAGCCGCACAATTCTTTAGCTTTTTTCTTATGATTTCCAAGGGTTTTGTTAGTGATTTGCAGATGGAGCTTAGGCTTTGGAACTCATCCATTAAAAAGTTGTGTGGTCTTAGCCACAGTAGTAGTGCAACATGTTTTTCCTATACTAGTTTCACAGAAGTTAACTGAGCTTGAATTGGTGAGGGAACAACAATGCAGCTTCCCCTCCTTCCCCGCCTACTAATTTTCTTTGCTGCATATCATTTGGAAATTAGGACCAGGTTCGTTTTGAATTGTATAGAAGTATGTAACATTTTTCTTCCATTTTAATAACCAGACATAGAGCACGAGCCTAGTCTTTTTAATGAATCAGCAAAATTAACACAATTCATAGCATATTTGATCACCTGCTTAAGTGGCAAAACACTTGTCTGTGTAGCAGTGTTTGGCAGAATAATTTGTTTACCATCCACTAGTCTGTCATGGTTATCAATGGAGATTTAGATGTGGGCAGATGTCAGATTGTCATTCCAAGTGAGTAAGGAGAAAAATGAGAAGCTCGAATAAATCCTAAACATGTACTTGCGGCCAACAATTTTATTTAGTGTGCTGGTATAGAATTTAGCTAATGAAAACCATCCCATAAATGCAAAGAATGTGTATCCATAAACTGTGCTGAAACTAAAAAAAACTTCCTGACAGTAAATGTCAGAAAGAAATGTGGGAAGAAAACCCCTCCCCACCCTATACTTAGGCACTTTGGCCCTGATCCAGTAAGTTACTGAGGAATATTTTAAGCTTTCTTAAAGTTAAGTTGAAAACAAAGTGACTTCTTTGTGCAAAACCTCTGAGCAGTTACTGGAATAGACTCAATTTGGTAAAGTGGGAGGCTGCATAGACTAGCTAATCATTGAAATATATGTGTGTACGTAGTATAACATTTTGTCTATTTGAAATGTGTTTTAAACAATTTCAATTTTAAAGCAGAAATTGGAGATTTTTATTAGGTTATCAATGGTAAATAGTTATTTTTTTTTAATTAGCTCATTAAATACACTCTCACATACTGATAATAAAGTTGTTAGCAAACATGTGCCATGTAATTTCCCTTAATTTATACACTGAGATTTTTATAAAATGTTGAGAAAACAAACTTGTTTACAGTAAAACAGTACTTTGAAAACTACATTATATTTAAAACTGTATGGTGTTTTACTACCTTATTTTCTTTTACATTTTGGGTTTGGTTTGTGGAAAACTAATTTTCTGTCTTTTCCTGGAACTAAGTATGCATGAGGTCTTGTAAGCAAAATTAAAAGTCACAGACTTTGTTATGATTGGATAAGTGTGTGGAAATAATATGAATTGTGTTATGTCAGAATCCTACTCACGGAATTGGTTTCATAAACAGTTGGTGTTGAGGCGGCAGTCTGTGAATGAGCATGCTACCTTGTCATTTACAAACTTAGCCACTACAGTTCTCCAGAACTGGCTGTTTTTTTCTTAGTAAAAAGGTTCTAAAAATGCCAGACCTCTTTGTGCTTTATTGGCAATCATTTAATCTAGAAGATATGGGACACAATAAAACTCTTAAGTCTTCAGGCCAGATTTTTAAGAAAATATTTCTAAAAAATATCTGTAGGAGTTTGGTTTAGGATGTGCTGCTGAAAGCTAGCAAACAAACAAATTAATTTACATTTAAACAAATCAGAGCAATCAGGAACCTTGCTTCCTGAGGACTTTAAATAATTTAGGAAGTAATTTGGGATGTTAAATTCCTACCTACTTAAAGAAGGAAATAGTATGTATTGTACAGCATTTTTATTTTTTTTAATAATGATTGGAAATCATATTACCTAATTTGTCATTAATGTTGTAGTTGATCATACTGTTTTGAAGTATTTTTAAAGCGAAGTTGGAAATAGAATTTGATCTCTTGTCTTCAAGACTTGTGTTGAAAACAATGGGCCATCTGACTCTACAGGGAATGCCTAAGTACAAAATTGATGTACTTGTGTCTTGAAGTCATTGCCATACCAGAAATACTCATTCCAAAATCTGATAAAATGCAAAGAGGAAATAGCACTTCTAATGCTTCCTCTGAATAAGATTTAGTTTTTCTTACTATACTTGCTTTTTCTTAGCAGAGATGAGGAAATATGGTTCCCATCGAAGCAGATGGAAAGGTCAGAAATAAACCTGTTACTTGACTAGGTTTTAGAAATTTACCCTTGGGTATCTGTGTTGTACGAATTCCAACAAATTCACATAGATCATAATTTTCAACAAAATGTCATTAATGATCTCTTACCAAAAAATAATGGCGCTTTGTGTTTCAAGGAGAATATAATAAAGAGAAATGTCCTTTAGGATAAATGATAGATCTTTCTGTTCCATCCTGCTCTACCTATTGCTTTGACCAACTCATCCAAATTGGCAATAAGAGCCCAGTAGTGTCACTGGGAAGTCCTAATCAGTATCAGGTTTGAATGGCTCATCCCAGTGAAGCCATCCATCTCCTCTCTCCAAAATATATTGCCCCTGTTGATTTTCACATCTGCTTCTGAGGACATTCAGAATCATAAATACTTTGGAGGGAGTGTGTTGAGAAGTATCCAGAAACAAATTGGTTTATCTGGTTCCCCTGGTATGACTTTGAAACCGTCATAAATTCCAGGACAGTTGCTACAAAAATACAGTTACTAGCATAAAACTTGTCATGTGGTCCTGTAATAAAAATCAAGTGCTATTTTTGTGTTGGTGTCTAATTTCAGAGGTAATTTTGCCTTTAATTTAGGCTTGTATATTATTCCCCATTGACATAAGCAGGAAGATATTACCTATTACAGAAAGAAGTGGAAAAAGGCTTCAGAGCTTTTGGATCCCAGCTTAGCAAAGGCAGTATCAGAAGACTAAAGCACCTCCTCCCCGTTCTTGGGGTTGTGGACACTGGCAGTGTTGGTATCTGCCTGGTGCTGTGCTGCTTATCTTAGTGGAGGGGCAAATTCTGCTCCAGGAAATTAATTTCCAGGTTTTCACAGATGCATGTGCTCCAAGAGATGGTTGTCTCTGAGGAACAAACTCCATGGAGTAACTCAACAAATCCCTTGTAGCCCATGGAAATCAGCCTTCATTACTTAAAGATGAGTATCAAAAGAGTTGGCTTAGTTTAATTGAAAAGTCATGGGTGGGAAATGTTTTCAGTTGCTTACTCCTCTTTAGATACAGGTGAACATTAATCAGGAAACACAGTGACTTGTTTTCTCCCTTTGTATTCTGAGAAGTCTTCAGTTTCAAGTCTATTCTCATTCCCTCCACTTTCCCTGACTGAATTACTAAGAGACAGCCTTATAGCCAATCTATAAGTCAGAGAAGTAAATGTTACATTTGTCCTCCTTCACTACAAAATCTGGTAGATATTTACACTGATAAAGTAAATGGTTTTATGTCTTCATGCAAGTGCTCCTAGGATTATCTGCCTATTAAAGATACTAGACACCTCAGTGCAGCAGTGGATGTTGAATTGAGTTAGCTAAGAATATTAGTCAGTATAAACTGCATCAATAAAATATAGCCATAGATAAGATTGTTCAAGGAAGTTGGTCATTTTGAGGGGTTTATGAAAATTCATTAATTCATTTTCAGGCTGAAAGGGATTATGTCACAGAATTTTAATCCAAGGCCATAGGGATGGGTGTATTCTCTTGCAACTAGAACCAAAGTGGTTTCCTCCCTGCTTCCTACTTAATCAGTGGTGAGGGAAATCAAGAAAGAAATAATTTGTGGTATCACAGTATGCCTGACTGCTGTTCATTTTCCAGAATCGTGGCATGTTATTTTTCCTGAATGCAGTACTTCTGCCACAGTCTCACCCATTTTTCTGGCTTGTAGAATACAGCATTAATGGATTAGACAGTGAGTGTTAATTGATTTACTGCCAGAAATAACTGACGATTATGTAGATCTCAGATTATCTGCTTTTCTGGAGTAGGCTAGGATTCATGACTGAGATCATCAATACAGGAGTGAATTTAGGATTGACAACTTTCCCATCATGGTTTTAAACTGAAAGAGGGGAGATTTAGATGAGATATTAGGAAGAAATTCTGTACTGTGAGGGCCGTGAGACACTGGAACAGGCTGCCCAGAGAGGTGGTGGATGCCCCATCCCTGAAAGTGTTCAAGACCAGGTTGCATGGGGCTTTGAGCGACCTGGTCTAGTGGGAGGTGTCCCTGCCCATTGCAGGGGACTTGGAACTAAATGATCTTTAAGGTCCCTTCCAATCCAAACCATTCTATGGTTCTGTGATTCTGTTTTCTTGAATACCTTCTATTGGGTTTGAAATGATTGCTTAAAAGTCATTAGTCTCAAATTACTGATCTCTCTGACTCCAGGAATCCACACTGTGGCTATATAAAATGTTATATTTTTTTTTCTTTTCCAAAATGCTTTGTGGGAGCTTCATAATGCAATAATGGAACCTATTGCTAGTTTTGAATATTTCTATAGCATCCTCTAAGAACCTCTGTGTGAAAATCTCCTATAGAGAAATCTGGAAAGTTTCAGTATTTTCTGAAACAGTTCATTTCAAAAGTGAAAAGGAAACTTACATATAAGAAAACTTTGGTTTACATTTGGTCTTGGAGCTGGTTCTAACCAAGTTCTGCAGTATGATGTGAAATAACTACTGATACAGTCCCTTTAGATCTGAGAATTACTGGAATTTAAATTTTGTGAATTTTGAGGCTTGAGGCAAAGACAAATTTTCACTGCCATTTAGTTTAAAATTAGCCATTCCTGGTTTATACTGTATTTCTGATAATCAAGTTAATGATGTATAGGATGAAAGAGGATGGACAAATATCATAAGAAAATAATTACCTGATGATCTTTTTGTTCTTGGTCAGTTTTTCTCTTTAGAGATTATCTCTTGGAATGGTTTGCTTGTTTTATCTTTCCATGCTTTAAATGGAAAATTGTGTTTCTCGCAACTACTCAGTTTACCTTATCCAGCTTACCTGGTAAATGGCTGGAAAAATCATATGAAAAAAAATTATTGTCTTTCGTTGGAGGTTATTAGGTATAAGCTTTATTTCTGGACATTATACTACCCATTCCACAGCATTTGTGTACTTACGCAGAAGTGTACTTTTACAAGAGGATTATGTGATAGAACAGTTGAAAGCATCTTGTTTTCAAGAAACAGGTCACCTTACTCAAATCATAGAATCATGGAATGGTTTGGGTTAGAAGGGACCTTCAACTATCCTCTAGCCCAACCCTCCTGCCATAGGCAGGGACATCTTTCACTAGATGAGGTTGCTCAAAGCCCTGTCCAACTTGACCTTAAACACTTCCAAGGATGTGGCATCCACGTTATGGGGAACCTTTGCCAGTGTTTCTGACTTTCTGGGCTGCAAGTGCACGTTGATGGCTCATGTCCAATTTTCCATCCACCAGTACCCTCAAGTCCTTCTCCACAGGGCTGCTCTCAATCCATTCATCCCCCAGTCTGCACTGATACTGGGGATTGCCCTGACTCAGATGCAGGACCTTGCACTTGGTCTTGTTGAACTTCATAAGCTTCGCACAGGCCCACTCCTGAAACCTGTCAAGGTTCTTATGGCATCCCTTCCCTCTGGTGAATCAACTGCACCACGTAGTCTGGTGTCATCTGCACACTTGCTGCACTCAATCCCACCGTCCTGCTCAATCCCATCCCATTGATGAAGATATTAAATAGTATTGGTCCCAGTATGGACCCTTGAGGGACACCACTCATTACTGTTTCCACTTGGACACTGAGCTGTTCACTATAACTGCTTAGGCACGGCCATCTAGCCAATTCCTTAGCCATCTAACAGTCCATTCATCAAATGTGTGAATTGTCAAATTATTTTTCTTTTAAACATCTCCCTACTAATGCAATATTATCACTTACAACCAGAATTATGTGCAGTAAGCGAGCTACACTTCTGGACATGTTTTAGGTGAAAGAAACATTTAAACCTTAAAAGATAAATGCTTTAAACTATTGTTATGAAATTTCTTATCTTTGTTGTGTGTAGGTATGTCTCAGGCTTTGCACTGGCAATAGCATCTGTAAAATTAAATATGTAAGACACAAAGCTGAATTCTAAATGTTTTTCACCTGTAATCTATACCTTTCTTTTATACATACCTAATACCTCCTTTCACCCTGACTACAGTACCTCCTTACCTCAGTTTCCCTTGCCCCCTTCTGGCTGTTCAGAGCTTTTGTGTGTTCCAAAAAAATAATGGAAGTTATCTGTAAAATCCTAGCATGGATATAGTAAAGTGCTCAGAAAAGGAAAAACAAACAAAAAAAAGCAACAAAATAAACAAGCAGAAAACCCCAGGAAAGTGTTGCAGGCTGTATGCAGACTCTGATGATGTGTAGTAATTTTGTCTTGTCTTTTTCTCTATTGGTTGGTTAATAATGACTGTTACACAAGGATAGGGGAAAGTAATTTTGAAATTACTCTGCATAGAAAGAGCGTTTGATTATTTCTATCCCTAGGAAAGTTCTGATTACAGAGAGATCACTAGATAATATATTTTGGAATGTTATAGGTGAATATATGGGGTTTTAAACTACCCTCTCATTTAGCTGTCACTAGCTGCCACGTCAACCTGTCAAATCCTTTTCAGAGCTTTTTATGTTTGTTCTTCTCACTGGTGATGCTTATTGTAAGTCTTTCACTGAGCAATCCAACAAACTTTGTGCTTTGCAAGCCCCCTCACCTCTAGCAAAAGTGGCATCCCAAGTTTGTTGTTGATAACTCCTCCTTTATTTTGTTTTCAACTTGAAGTCTGATCCCTTATCTCGTTGTACGTGGCAAACTATCCTATTTTGTAGCAACTACTTGTCTGAACCCTTGATAGTGTTCTGAAAACAAATTTTAACTTTAGCAATAGCTGCAAAGGACAATACAAATATATACGGTTCCATGTTAGTAAGATTAAGATGCTTGTCTTTAGATTCTTGTACGTTTTGAAAATCCACCTTTTTATATCTTTTTCTTAAAAATGCAAAAGTTGCCTGTAAATTACTTCTTTGAAACTGCGTTGACACTGCATTTTCCTTTCTCCTTAGTTTTAGGGAAGTCACTAGATGGCGGTAAAACAGCAGTTTCGCCTGTTGAGGGCTATTTAGGAAGTTAGGTTTGCAATGAAAGAAAAGGAGTTTTGCAAACACGTTTGCAAGGTAATAAAATAGGCCTAAACAAAAGTACGATAAGTAAGGTGTCCTAAATGTTGCTTAATTTGATAGTAATGAATTTTCTTTGAACTCTGGTGTGCTTCTGCATTTTCTATCTTCTTTCTCACATTAATCAAACATGGAATACATCTAATTCTGGGACTTCTAAAGCAGTTGCTTAGATTAGTTGTTTAGATGCTCAACAAAAGCATGCATAAATATTTGGTTTGGATTTCTGAAAGGAGAAAACGATTTGGTTTGGTTTTCTGAAAGCAAAAAATGATTTTTAATTTTTTTTTTAGTCTGGAATCTTTCACCAGATCCATCTTTTAAAAAAGACTAGATAGACTGAAACCACCTAAGACAATGGAAGTCAAAGAGCTGTCATTTTTAAAATTAAAGTCTTTTTCAGTGTTTGCTAATCCTGACCGTCTTTTACAAAGGTTCTTATACTTATTGCCATACAAAGTGTAATTTAGTTTATGCTTTAAGTGTCACTGATATATAAAGCCCTGAAATGAACCTCTGGAAAGGGAATGTAGCTGTTATACCAGCATGTAGCAACAGCAAACAGGAAGAAAAAAAGCCTGTAACAAATTCAGAGCAGATCATTTGACTACATTGACTACTACCACATAGAACTACCTCTGCTCAGTTATGACAGCAGGATGCAAAAACCTGCTTAAGATTTCACACAACAGTTTTCACAAATGCGTCAGTTGGGAAGGTGCTGGAGTGTAAGATCTGTCCAAAAAACAGCAGTCAGTTCTTTTTACGCAGAATGTTGTAGCCTAATACTTTTTTTATTGCTCTTCTGTTGATTTCTCACAGAGTTTGCTGTGCCATCTCCTTTCTTCTTCTAAGTGGGAAAGTAATGAAGCTGAAACCAGCACATTTATATCAACTCTTGGCTACACATCAGCAGATTATTATTGTCACTTAGTTAAAAATGTAAGTATTTTGTGCAATTGAGATTTTGTTAATAATAAATCACCAATTTCTAAGCACGAACATAGAATTGTCATTGTTACAAGGAACATAAATTGAACTTTGTTTATCTTTTCTTACCTCAGTTACTTTTACAGCCGTTTAAGGGAAAAAATGAAGTGGGAGATCTCTGGACAAAAGAGAAAAAATTTTATGAGATTATACTGTAACAGGTGTTCATAAAAACAAAATTCCTTTTGCTGTTGTGCTGTAACAAAAAGATGTCTGCCCTATCATAAATCTTTTTCCCTGTGAAGTTTAAATTATATATATTAATTTATTTATTAGAGTGTAACTTTTGGAATGTTTTCTTTGACTGTATGCACTGCATTTAAAATGGTAGATGAGCCCTAAATCTTAGGAAAAGTGTCTTTTACATTTAATATGCAAAAATAATGGGAATAATATTTCATAATATGTTGACTTAGAGCATATAAAAATTATTAGTAATGCTCTTCTGAAAGTTTTGCCTTAACTGGTGGGAAGCAGAGCTAAAATAAATAGCTTCTTAGTTTTCAAATGTGGAAGGTATATAATGCGTGTTCAAAAAACATTTTGCAGTGTGGTTTATCAGTGATCTAGACAGCTTTAATTTGGCACTAAAAATTAAAAAAAAAAAAAGAAAAAGAAAAAATCAAACTGACTGAACAGAGAAAGTTATTAACCTCCACAGTATGTCAATCACACAGAGAACCATGCAACTAAAGTCTGATTATTTGCAGTATGTGTACTTTATTTTATTTTTGTTTTATTTAACAGATGGTCTTTTCATTACTAGCAGAATTCAGGGGAAATCAGTTCAATGGACTTAACATGCAGGGGAGGTAGGTGTTATCTAAACATCATTTTGGTATGTTGTAGTTTGGATCATTACAGTTCAGTGAGGATCTTCTCTGGACAACTTATTCCAGTGTCTCATCACCCTCATTATAAAGAACTTCTTCCTTATGTCTAATCTAAATCTGCCCTCTTTCATAGAATCACAGAATCATAAAATTGTTAGGGTTGGAAGGGACCTTAAAGATCATCTAGTTCCAAGCCCCATGACACGGGCAGGGACGTCTCCCAGTAGATCAGGTTGCTCAGAGCCCTCTTCAGCCTGGCCTTAAAAACTTACAGGGATGGGGCTTCCACCACCTCTCTGGGCAACCTGTTTGTGGAATAATTACTAAATTGGCTAAAATACAAAAGTACAGCATTGTTCACACATTAAGGAAAGTCATAAAATCAAGAGGCTTCTGAGGTAGAATACAGCCGCAGCCGGCACACAAAGAATGCAACATCTGCGGTTCCCTGTACAAGGTTCCTTGTGAAGCTACACGAGGGACGGAACGAAATGGTATCATTCCGTGGCCTTCCCTTGTGACGAATAGCAGATGTGGGAACGAGATGGTACTACGGAACAGACAAGCTGCCTACTTGCTTACTACGAAACAGATAAGCGGCCTACTTGCTACTCGAGCCAATGTTTCGTCAAATTTTGATGAAATGCTGTCCTTTGTGCGAACTTTGCTTATTACAAATGTACCAAAACACACCTCCATCCTGGAGGCTACCCACCCCCAAGGTGTGACTACTCCTCCTTGAGTACACCAATCATAATAAAAGTATTTATGACTAAAGTCACTCAAACTCCACTTTGAAAACAAAAAAATAGTATTAAAATAGCCCGAGAGAGGGGGGATATCAGGGAAGACACCATCGCGAACAAGTCGAGGAGAACTCCATCACTGACTTCCGGGATCAGTTGACGGGCTGAGCCTTTCTTCCCCCCCACAGGGACGCCTTTGGGTAAGACTTAGATTATACCGAGTGCTTTCTCAGGAAACTTACGAATTTCTCTAGAGAATCTCTATCCTACATTTATAGCCAGGCTGTATCGTTTATAACTTTGTCGTGCGTTTGATATATGTAATAATACCTTCATTTGCACGTGCTTTGCAGACAGTGTATTTATCACCGGCAATCCTAAGAACCTATCTATCTGTTGTTTAAATAAACTGCACTGTTTAAGTAGCTAGTCGTTTCGGTTCCTCATTGAATGCAACCAAAGATTTGAGAGTGGCCGTGCTAGTTCATGAGCACCACTAGACTGAAGGTGCAGTCCACTATTAGTGTATCCAAATCGTAGTAGTTTAATACATATTAAACGTGATTGGACTGATAGTGCTGAATTGGGCATCACTCAGAATTTAAACCCAGCCGCACCTAGCCTCCCACCTCGGTGAGGAGTGTTAGAACGCAAGGGGGTTTATCTTCTGCCAAAACCACTTTGCCCCTTTCCACGCAACGCCTGTTCCAGTGTCTCACCACCCTCATGGTGAAGAACTTCTTCCTAACATCCAGTCTGAATCATCCCATCTCTAGTTTTAATCCATTCCCTCTAGTCCTACCATTACCCAACATCCTAAAAAGTCCCTCACCAGCTTTCTTGTAGGCCCCCTTAAGGTACTGGTAGGCCACTATAAGGTCTTGGAGCCTTCTTTTCTGCAGACTGAACAACCCCAACTCTCTCAGTCTGTCCTCATAGGAGAGGTGCTCCAGCCCTCTGATCATCCTTGTGGCCCTTCTCTGGACACGTTCCAGCACGTCCATATCTCTCTTGTAGTAGGGGCTCCAGAATTGGACGCAGTTTATATTTAATACGCAAAAATAATGGGAATAATATTTCATAATATGTTGACTTAGAGCATATAAAAATTATTTTTATATGTAAAAATTAGCGATGCTTTTCTGAAAGTTTTGCCTTAACTGGTGGGAAGCA
This sequence comes from Fratercula arctica, assembly GCA_947846985.1. Classification (NCBI taxonomy): domain Eukaryota; kingdom Metazoa; phylum Chordata; class Aves; order Charadriiformes; family Alcidae; genus Fratercula; species Fratercula arctica. The sequence continues at coordinate 45,187,682 of CANTUZ010000026.1, read as the reverse complement.
GAGCTAAACTAAATAGCTTTAGTTTTCAAATGTGGAAGGTATATAACGTGTGTTCAAAAAACATTTTGCAGTGTGGTTTATTCAGTGAATTTATTAATTTCAGTTTAAAACCATTGCCCCTTGTCCTACCACTGCAGCCCCTGGTAAAAAGTCTCTCTCCATTTTTCTTACAAGCCCCCTGTAAGTACTGAAAGGCCACAATAAGTTCTCCTTTTATAGCCTTTTCTTCTCCAGTCTGAACAACCCTAACTCTCTCAGCCTGTATTCATAGGAGAGTTTCTCCAGCCCTCTGGTCATTTTAGTGGCTTTCTCCTCTGGACCTGCTCCAACTGGTCCATGTCCTTCTTACGTTGGGGACTCCAGAGCTGGATATGGTACTCCAGGTGGGGTCTCACAAGATGGAGTAGACGGGCAGAATCACCTCCCTTGACCTGCTGGCCATGCTTGCACTTGGCCTTGTTGAATTTCATGAAGTTCATAATCATAATGGTGGCTGCTATATGCGTCCTTATAACCAAAGTTAACTGGTGTTTACTATAAGAAAAAACAAAAAAAAATTCAAAGGAATTTTTTTCCCGTTTGTCTGAGTTATAGTTTAATATGACAGAATAGTATTTACTTTGCACTTGTTATTAATGATAAAATTTGCTTATTTAAAGAATCTCTTGTTTTCCTTCCATTTAAATGTACCCAAGCACATAGTATTTCCACCTTTAAGTGCTTGCTTGGCCTGGTTTTCTAAGGATGAAAGTCTGAGACACTGGGTGGGAAGGAAATTGTGATGGGCTCTGACCAGGTCTCCAATCCAGATTATCAGGAGATGCTAATAATCACCTTGCAACATTGTGCGGGGTGTTTCTACGTGTCTAGGTGTAGTCAATGAGAATAATCACCTTCTTCATTCACACTACATAAATCTGGGTAATTAAGCCAAAATCTGTGACCATAAAAAAGGGAATACACTTGCCTAATGGTACTGTTGTCCCTATTTTTGACATGCTTGTACTTTTTCACTATGTAATTTGTGCCTTTCCACTGACCTTGAAATGCAGATCATAGTCTTTTGTCAATACTTCAAAAACTACCATCAGTAGATCCTTTTGATTGCATGTAAATTAAGTGTATTCCAGCTAAAATTGTTTTACAAATAAATAAAAAATAGGATAGATATTTTTAATATAGACTATATACTCAAATTGTGTCTGCTCTTTTAAATGTATGACTCTCCTGTGCATATTCTGTTGGTCTTCAGGGTCAAAGCTGCTGACATGATGAAAAGAGTTTTATGACCTATTTAACACCATATATCCTGTAAAGTTACAGGAAAGAGGAGGCTGAAATATCTTCCTTGTATCATGAGACAACAGTTTGGCTATTTTTCTCCCTTCCTTCTTGCACCTTCTTGCAGGAACAGTAAATGATCTGAATTCATTTATAGATGACTTTAGTACCGAAATCATGGACACAGTTAATGAGGATCATCACAAAATTTTGTTCCATGTAGAAAACAAACACCTATGTTTTATAAAGTAGGGTGAAGCAGAATTAGCCGGAAAGCTAGTGAGACTGTTGGGAAGAGAAATATCCGATGTCTAGCAGGAGAAAATGAAAACTTTGAACTTAAGTGGATTTTTGAGTGTAGAAATTATGATAAGGCTCTGTATTCAAGTTGCAGAGACAAATGTAGTTTGCGTTTGTCTCATTTCTCCATTCAGTGGTGCTTACAGCAACACAGATGACGATGTCTGTGCAAATGCATTGTATGCAGGTGGAATGCACTGTGCAGTATTCTCCAGGAACATATTTTGAAGATGATGTAGAAGAAGAAGAAAATTGCCTTTGCAGGGTTTTTCTTTTGAAGTTAAGAGTAAAGTAAACTGTTAAAATTTGCTAATCCTGGATAAAGAATTAGAAACTGAATTTTGCAAAGAGGACTGATTTAAGATTCTCAGGTCTGTGAACTTTATGTGTGTATCTCAGAAAACACTACTGCACAATAAATATCAGCCCAATAATTACCTTTCCTAGAGAAACGCTTCTCATAGTAAAACTGCAACTCAAAGTATTTCAGTTTAACAAACCTTAAACACGTATTTGGTTAGGTACTTACTCAGAAATTTGAGTCTTTGAAAATGTATCGTGTTTTATTTCTCTCATTGAGGAAACCATAATGGTACTTCATGTCTACAAGTCATAGTTCTTCTGTCACAGCACATGCCAGTGACCATTAGGCAACATCTATTTGAGCGTAGCTTTAATACATGCAGGGCAATAGAGTTAGCCCTTACTCAGAGCAGCCTGTACGGTAATTCCTATCTCAGCTCTTCATAGACTGTATTGGTGGCTCCCCAAAGAAAACAGTTTTGGGTTCTTGCAAAGAATGCACCCCTTTAGTGAACAATGCAATCAGGAGAAACTTGGAGCAACTCAAGGAAACCTTTTACAAACGATCTAGCACTTTTAAATTTACTAGAATTTAATATATCGGAGTTCTTGGTCTTCATAAATGTCTTCCTGTCAAAACTGCATCTAGAAAAATCTGCAGTTTCATCTGCTAGAAACTATGTATACTCTGAGAAACTTGTGATTTCCTTTTGCAAATGTTATCTCTTACATTGTGTGCTATTTTCCTTTTTGTTTGTGTTCCAAAGGTTCCATGTTTTGTTTATGTTCCAGGTTCCACTGTCTCTGATCATTTCAAAGCATGTAGTTTTAGCAAGCAGGTCAAGCCAGTGGTTTGTATATTAGATCCAAAAGTATATTAAGATTACAGTCCTTCAACTGTAGATCTGTAAGACAAAAAGTTTTCAAATGAGCACTTAAAAACAGCAGGATTTATATTGCTTCATTCATAGAAGTTGTCTCTTTTGAGAGGATGGAAGTCAAGGAAGTAACAGGAGGCCTTAAAAGCAGTGAGGTAGTCTCTTGTGAGGGTCTAGCAAACCTACATGGGAGCTGTGAGTCTATAGTCTTGCTCACCTGTGCCTCGCTGATCCTGGGAAAGACAAAGCATTCCCTGTTAAGGAGGGTGTGATTACTGAGCTAACACAACTGGCTGCACTTCAGAATTGGGTTGATATCATGGTTTGCCTTGAGCACTAAAATATCAAAATTTTATCTGACTTCTCCTAAAGATTCTTCAGGCAATAAGTGACAACATGTCAACATTCATTCCAATAAATATTTTTTCTGCAGTTAGGTATGTATCTGTTACATTTAACCTTCTGTTTAATTTAATCTTCTTTTACCATATCAGTTTAGAAATTAAAGTTTTTACTTTCCTGAAATATGAATTGTATTTATTTTTTCCCCAGAGTTTCAGACAGTCGTGTGAATGCTGTGTCCCTTTTCTGTCTCCCTCTTATTACTTTGCCTGATCTAACTCCATTGCTGGAAACTCTCCTTCTTTACCAAGGAGGTGCATCAAAAGAAATTCTCAGTTCAGAGTTTCTAGAGGCTGTGAATGATGCCTTTTTAAAGTAAGTAACATGTTCTGTATGATTTTTATGCTCTTTTCATAAAGATTATTAATTCAATTAAATGTCTTTTATCTGGGTTTGTATGCTGAACGCACTGTACATCATCTGCATTCTAGTAAAACACTTCCCTTGCAGTTGAATAGCAGAACTCAGGTTGTAGGCCAAAGCTGAATTTTAAATTGCTGATGTACAAATTGTGGCATAACAGCTTTAAATATTGACTGGAAATTTGTCCCACCTTTTCTCTATAACGGAGGTTGAAGTCTTCAATACGTTTTAGGAATTTTGAGAATGATTATTTTTCATAGAAATGTTATTTATATTTCATATAAGTGTATCAACATTCTTAACTTGATGTTTTGAGAGCCATCTCAATTTTTCTATGCACAAGATAGATCCTTATGTTTGAGTGGTTCCACATTTCTCTTTTTTTTTTTTCTGTGAAATTGGTTCTCAAGATATTAAATTCTCCTGTTTTTCAGCAACTTATTTTTAATGAGCCTGATAGGAGCAATTTGTGAAATATAACTGCTTGTTTTGCTGCCACTAAAACTACTCTCTAGGTAAAATCTAGTCTATGGATGAAAAACAGCTGAGTGAGGCTGAACATTAGCAAGATTGGCTATGCCAGGGAAGGAAAGACGTTAAGGAAAGCACAGCCTGCTTTTCATTGAGAGTTGTATTATTCAAGTTGTAGCTGAACGGCTGTATTATGAACACATTTTTTTTATACTAGAAAAGGTCCTTTGTGAACACTTTACCTCAGTCATTCATTTGTCTCCATTTTAATCAAAGTTTTAATTGCTTTCTTTGTACTCAACATTGTACTTTTTGAGATGTTCCAATGAAGATTGTTATACTGCTCCATTGAGGGCTCCAGCAAAATGAAATAATTAATGGAAAAGCACAATTACTAATTTGTACACATTACTAGAAGCTGAGGAAAAGAAGTGAAAAAGGAATGTGAAGGTCTGTAGTGAAAGATGTGTCCCAAAATGAGAGAGCTGTCTTGCATTTGTCAATCTTTCGTGGCTTCAGACTGGATGTGTTCCACAATCAGTAACGCAGTTCGGAAGACTTTCAGAGCAAGTTCACAGGTTCAGCGTAGATGATCTATACTGATGTCAGTGAGCCAATGGGCAGGGCATCGTGGCATACTTTTGCAACTTCATAATGTGAGTCTGAATCATTTAAATGGTCATAAAAGGTTCTTTTGACTGAAATAAATGTCCCTTTGCTTAACTTTTGAGCTACTTGTTTATCACAGTGAGCAAAAATAATTCAGCTCATATAGCTCTTGACTAAGTGGCTCTTGCAGGAAAGACCCTTGACAAAAGTGTATGGTTTCCCTGAGAGCAGATGTAGGCTCACACATGCTTTGCATGGGATACTCCTGGCTTGTCATTGAGGCTCGTGTGATCTCAACATGAATGTCTTGTATTATATTTCCCCACACACACACGCTTTAACAAAGGAATTCTGTGTTTCCTAACTCTGTGCTTGTGTTCTGAACGCTTGTTTTCCTTCTGAACATGGGTGAAGCCTGCTCCAGGAAATAAAGTTATTAGATACTGGGACTTGCAGTGCTCCACAAAACTCAGCATTGTTCCAGTGGGACCGTCTGCAAGTTCAGTCACATTAGGATAATGACTACAGTTTACTTATCGTATGTTTTTTAAGTCTCAGAGTTGGAACAGCTCTATGTAAGCTTATTAGATTTTTTTTTCCTGGAGTAATATCTATAATATCTACTACGCTACCACAAAAACAACAACAAAGAGGATTGTGGCAAAATTAAATGATCTTTTATCGTTCTTACGTTATTCTGATGTGCATATGTGCTTTAATAGTGATACTTAATTAAACAGCATCTTCAAATTGAGCATTGCTTTACAATTTTGCAATTCTACATACTTGGATATATTTTTTCTCTACAGATGTACACATTTAAATTAAACTATTACATAGTTTTGAATGGAAAAATACAGCTTTTCAATGGAAATCAGAATTTTGATGGCTGATATTTAAATGAAAGTATGGTAAAATACATATATTGAAAATAGATCTTAAAATCCTGTTAAATCTTTCTTTCTGCTGATATTTTTCTTTTTTTATCAGTAGCTTTAGTTTGCATGTACTCTCCAGACTAATTTTATTTTTTTTAATCTTAACTGCATTTAAGACCAAGGCATGTATTTCTTCTCAATTATGGGTTTTTTTGTTTTTAACTTTTTAACTTGCAGCTATCATGACAGCTGCAAACGTATTCAAGGATATTATGTGCTGTGATATCTCTTCTTGGATGGCTGCTTTAGTATATATTGATTTGTGCTGGTCCACGCAAATTATGGTATTGTCTCAAAATAAGCCATGCCTTTTATTTCCTAGTGATACAACACTATACTTCAGCTGAGCTATGGCTGAAAGCTTTAGGTGAAGAGATAATTACCTTCTTAACCATTTGTCTTTTAAAAGGCTCAGGTCAGTGTTGGTGGGCTGAAGACATACCTACCTACCTCTACTTCTTTTTTTTTTTTTTTTTTTTTTTAATTTCTCTGCAAAGGCAGGTAATGCTTTGATTTAGCCAGATCGTCCTGCGTATCTGTCAGCTACTGACACTTCGTGAGCTGACTGGTCTGCAGGAAGCAGTCTGGGTTTGAAAGAGTGCAAGTGTGGGGTAGGACCTTTCTCTAGAGAGGAAGGGAACTCCAGGCTTAAACCTTCCATTTCCTTTTGCTGGGATCCATCAGAACAATTTTTTTAGGTTTTAAAGACATGTGGTAAGGTTTAATTTGTAGATGATGGTGACTCTTTGCCGTCATTATTTGATATTGAAAAGAGTACTGTAAACAAGATTTTCTCTCTCTTGCTGCAGGTTGATCTTTGTGTCGTCTTATTCCCCAATGTGCTTAAAAAAAAAAAAAGTACATTTTGATCTTCCTTTCAGTTTCTCAGGGAAAACAGTATTTTTCTCTCTAAATCAGGAAGAAGATCTCCCTGCCTGAATCAGCTGTCGTCAGCCTCTGGCTTCGTCACTTACCAAGCCTTGAAAAAGCTACATTACATCTTTTAGACCAGCTAGTTTCCATTCAGTTGAATTCACTGGAAGAAGTGGCCTGTGTCATAAAAGATTCATTACTGGTATGTGCAGGATGTAGTACATTTGATACTGCTTTTTCATGATTCAGAAGTTCAGCGAGTTTTCAAATACATCAGTGTATTTGAGGGAAATGGCTGTCATGTGGCATATAACTTGCTAATGCAAAGGTACATTTTGAGTCTTACAAATGTCACTAAATTTTTAGCTTTTACACTGAATTGGTAGAAGAGAAAAAAGGTTCCATCCAGTGATGAAGAATGGATGAAGAGACAAGAATATGACTGTTGGGGGTGCTGAGTGCCTGCCCCTGTCTTAAAAAATTACAAACTTTGGCCAGGAAGGATTTGAATCTGTTTTTACTTCAATCTCTGTGTCCTTGGGAGTTTAGCAATTTAAACAATTGAAATTTCTTGTAGATTATTTTATTATGGACTGCTTAGTTACTTGGTTTTGTTTGCAAACCTGAACAAAATTCTTAATACAAAATATTAGTTAAACTGTAATTAAAGTTTGTTTTCAAATGTTGTGTTACGCAGTGCACCAAAAATCTTTCCTATGAGAAATATGACACAATACCTTTTCAAACATAACGGGCTAGTTTGCAACACTAAATGTAAATGTAATTGTTAATTACAGTGTGAAATAGCACGTGTGTTATGCAGTTAAATTATATATTTCATAAAATGGATATAAAAAATGGCATGTAATGTCTTAATTTCAGCCTATAAAATTGCTTGCAGACTATGTATTTTAGATAGGAAAAGAATAATATCTTTAAATATTCTTCCTTTTTAATTGAATCGGCAAATTTCTATTTTAGGGATCCATCCTAATACTTGCAAATCTCGTAAATGCTTGGCATCCACAGCACTTCATATGTCATCTGGGGATCTAGGTATTCTGGAAGACAAGGCTATATACAAGGCCTGTGCCTAATTTTCCTGTATTGGATACACTGAATTGAATATGGTATATGGTACCACATGTGGCTAAGGAACAAAAAAAATCCAGGTTATGTATAAAAAGAAGTAAAATCTTTGTTTTAATTATTGGTTTATTATTGTTTATTAATGATGTTATTTACCTTGTCTTCACATCCTGATCCCTGAAAAGAATGGAACATTACTGTGCTTAGGTTGTCCTTACTTTCCCTTGCTCCAAAGACTTTGTGCTTTCAAGATAAGATATCCACAGAGTGGAAAGGCCAGTGCAAGTGCAGCAGCTTTGAATGCTGGTTTAGAGAGGACATCCTGTGGACAAGGAGTGGAATGAATGGAGGCATAAAGAAAAGAGCAGTTGGAAGATGGATATTGCTGACTGATAGGCATTAATAAGAGGGAGGGTGCATAAATGGAAGATGGAATACAAATTAAAAGCAATAGGATGAGCAGCTTCAGAGAGGCGTTTGAATATTTATTTAGAAATATGGGTATGGATATTTTGGCAGTTGGATTATGGTATTTGTAGGATGTGACCTCTGTTTGCCTTACAGGTATGGTAATAAAGTGAAATCATGAGACAAAACTTGATTTATACTTTTTTTTTTCTATTTGGAAGAAAGCCTCTAGAGTACAAATAGGCAGAAATATGTTAGTGATTTGATCATAGTGTACAATAAGGAAATTTCAATAAGCTATTTCATAATTGCATTAACAGAGTCATTTATCTAAATAAAATACCTTGATACAGTAACCAAACTGTACATAAGCCTCATAGAGATCTATAATAAACCACTAGAGATAGTTGTAAACCACTGCACTTCTATTATGAAAGAAACTTGATATGCAATATTCATGCACTTTAATTCCAAGAGTAATTGTAGTGTGATAGTGTATATGGTATGTTATTAAGTTTGTGGGTTTGGGGCTAAACTGGAATTAGTATTTGAAATTCTGTAGTTATTCAGAAGTAATAAAAACAAGTGAAGTGACCAGCACAAATGGTCTTTTAGCTTCTTCAGAATTTGGTCAGTGAGTGGATGTCTTCCTTTCTGAAGTAACTTTAAGGTTTGTATGTGTGCGTTAACAACTGAAATGTAAATAAATACACATATTAGAATTTTATGCTTTACCAGAAATGCATAGGTATGTATATAAACACCAGATCTTTAAAGCACATGTATGTACAAAGAGATGGGAATGAACCTGTGTCAATTATAGTTTGTGTTCAGTTCTTAGATAGCTTTCCAAAGTAGTTTTATTTCTTTCAAAGTTGTTACAAAAGTGCAAGATGTTGTGAGGACTTAAAATTTCTCAGCTTCTCCTTTATAAGCCATCTATTATTTCTGCGTTTTATTTTTCCCGCTTGTCAGCTTTCCCAAGTCCAACCCAGCATCAAAATCATGTTGCACTCTGCAGTTAAAGCTCTAGCTGTGGGGTCTCCCTTGTTGTTATTTTCGCTACAGCATTACAGAGGAAATACAGTTTTAGTGGGTGTTATGGTGACTCCTGTTTTTCCTGACAGGGTACCAAGCTGGAGACTGTGCTGGTTCCCATGCCCTTGTGTTGCCCTCTTGCTGTGCCTTATCCCCAAGTTTTGAGTCTAGCTGGATCCACACTCACCTTTCACTGGGAGCTGTGCCAATGACATTAACAAGGGAGAAAGGAGGAAGGATAGAGAGGGAAAATAAGAAGTTTTTTTTTCTTGTTGTAATGCATTCCAGCTAAGTTACAATTAGTTCCCTCAGTATTGCCTGTCTTCAAAACCTGTGCTGTTATGGTAAAATTTTTGAAATAGCGTACAGTAATTTATTCATAGTATTGATGAATTCAGGAGCTTTTTAAACCTCTGTTAAAAAGATACTTGTGCTTTCTAAATAACTGTATGCTTCAAAATAAAAATGCATTTGGCACTTAGTATTAAGTGACACTTATTTTTAATTGGTAAATATAAAATTCAGGAATGCAGGTAAATATACAATGTGGAAATACAGATAACATTTGAAATACAGCAGTTTAGTAGTTTCTTAAAGCTAGATGTGTTTAACTGTAGAAGTGTTGTGTGCAATTAATTGCATTTGAACCTGGAAGTCAAGAGAACTGGTATTTATGGTATTGCCACTTCAAATCTGTTGCAGTGTGATCCTGGGCACAATTTGTTTCCTAATGTTTACTCTTACTTGCAGTTGTTACAGAGCATTCTATGATGTGAATAAAACACAGTATACGATTATTAGTGTATTCCTCTTTGTGCCATTTCCTTGCATCCTGTAGAGACAATGTATTTTTATTATGTCTTTATTCAGTTCTGGCTTTGTATTATAAATTAGTTGTTTAGGCTTCTTCTTTCTGATAATACAGATACAAAAGTAGTGTAGTTCTATAGAACTTGTGTATGTAATACTTTATATTACAGTATATTTTTCCTATTTTATTTCTTTCAAAAATCCCTGTGTTTTTGTGTGTGGGTTTTTTTTTTTCTAAAGAGACACAAATTCTCAAAATAGGTAATCATGATACCACACGTGGAGTTCCAGTTCCCTGTGTTTGGCTCTCTTTGATTTAGTGTGTGTTGTGCCGTATGTATTGTGCATGTTTTAAAAGTGGTGGAATAAGCTCCTGGTAGACAGTATGTTTGGTTTGCTGAGCTTTCTGTGAAAAATACTGCATAGTCGCAGACAAGATTATTGAAATGTAAAATGCCTTTTCATTTTCCAAAAAGTGGGATAATGTCAACAACACTGGAAAACCTGTGAGAACCCCTCCTGAAACTGATAATCCCTCCCAAACTCCAGAACTGCTCCTGGCCACAGCGGAATTGTGCTACCTGCGCTAGTCCTGCTACACAACAGGCACATCAAATTGCCTTGGAGACTTTTGCGCTGTAATAGCATTCTTACTTTGAGTGCTTGCAAATTAATTCCATGCAGTCCATTGATAAAAATCTTGCAGAATTAGGTAATAGTGGTGGGGTTTGGGGGTTTTTTTGTTTTCCCTTTTGAAAACCAGTGATCAAATTCATATTGATTTCAGTAGTGTAGCTTAAATACTAGGAGCTATTAATTGTGGTTTCTTGCAGTGGGTACTGTAGGTTGCTGCTGTCTGTCAGGAAAGGGTGGAGGGTTTTTTATTGTTGCATACAAGCAAATTTATTTTGCTTTTGTTCAAAAGAACTATGATTTGATCTTGATATGTGTGGCAATGTGTTGATGGACACTTTCTAGTTTATACTCAACCTGTCTTAAGCAACAGTGGGTTGGTAGGTCATCACAGAAATTTGTGTGCAAAAGCAGGCGGAGTTTCTGAAAAGACTGGAGAAATGGCTGAATTCAACCATTTACCCCACAGGACTGAAAAACATACTTCTTTCCACTGTTTTCAGAGACTTGCAGAATGGTTGGGGTTGGAAGGCACCTCTGGAGATCGTCCAGTCCAAGTTTTCCTTTTTAAAAAAAAAAAAAAAGAAAAAGAGGTGAACGTGTCGGTTTTGTCTCGGCCAGCCAGCTTGCTTTCTCCCTCTAGCAGTGGAAGTTTGGAGACCAGCCCTGCACCAAGCTGCATGCTGTTCTTCACACTTCCAAAACACCGGCTGTAAATACTCTCGAACACTAGATGGCATACGTTCAATAGGAAAATCTAGCTGCAGCCATGTGACCAAAAAAGTGTGGTAAAACAGGAAAATGAAGTGCCACCTAATATTTCCAGTGTGGCAAAGACAACTGTGAGAAACAAGGAGCTTTTCTAGATAGTTTGTATTCAAGGTTTTCTCTTTATTTTCTGAGATTATCATATAGGGATCATATAAAGTCCTCATTCTGCCTGTGTGCAATTTAAAAGGAAAAAATTCTGTTCTATTTGGTACTTTTTAGCTTGAAACAAATGCATAAAAGTTTTCTTTGGAATAGTTAAAGCTGTTAGAATAAATGCCATTTATAAATGCTATTTCTTCCATGCATCCTGAAGTTTATAGAATGCATTCTACTAACCGTGCATTACTCTAGATTGTTTAAGAACTGTATTCTTATCAAATTTTCAGGTGCTAATTTCAGAAACACAAAGCTTGAATTTGTGTTTTAACTTAGGCAAATATAATCTGGGGAGTGTATTAGTAGTTTTTTATTCTTGGTGTTCTATAAAAGGCTAATAAATCTTAGAATTTAAGAATATGGGATTAGAAAGTTGTGTGTTTACTAGTGCATATTTAATATAACAACTTTGGTAAAACAGCCTTTTGTGTCATAGCATGATAAAAATCTTCCCTAGTTAAAAAAAACCCAACATTTTGATGCACTGAGATATTTAGCTTGTACTAGCAACTCTGAAATTCACAGAAGATAATACTGTGAAAAAATGTCTTGGACCAAAATGCATGGGGTAATGTTAAAGAAAAAGGTGATAAAATAAAATCAATTTCTGGAATTTAATTTTGAAAATGTAGCAAGAATCTCAAAGCATATCCACAAGGGATCTTCTGTGAAGAGGAGAGAAAAGTTTTTTGTAAATCTGCTCCCTGTCTCTTGCCTCGAGCAATTGCATGCAGCAGCCTGTTCATTCTGTCTGCCACCTTTAGTATTTTTAGTGATCATTGTCAAACAATTTGGGGTCCCAGGTGTTTGCATTTATCATCTGTTTAGCCTGCTTGGTATCACTGTGGATCTCCTTCCATGACTTTGACATAATTATTTTGAAGAAACTAATCCTGAGAAAGTCCGAAGGTTTAATAAGAGTTGATCTGAAATTTACAGTTTAATAATTGCAGTGTAATAGCATCCATGAGTTAAGATGTAAATTATATAGTGGCAGTTGAGTTGTTTCTTATTAATGACTAATTTTCTTTCATTTGTTTATCAACAGCCACAAGCAGCAAGCCATCCTGCCATTTTCAGAATTGTTAATGAAATTTTCAAGTAAGTTTTGAAATTAATAGTGGGAAGTGTTTCAAATGATCAGTTTAAACACTGAGGTTTTCTTCATGAGAAGAAACAGTATTATAATCTGTGCTGTATTATAATTTCAGGATGTCTTTTTCTTTAACTGTATGCCTTAGTGTCCCCTTCTGTGTAATATACTACAAATAATGAAAAATGTTAAAAATCTTGTGAACTTTACATAAAAGTTACATTATAATATAATGATACAGTTGACTACATTGTATTTTAGCCTTTAAAAATTATCACTTTTTTTTGTATTTCAGTAGAGATTTGTGGTAGAAATATGATTTTGAGATGTAAAATATAAATGCTGAAATGGCTTGGCCCATGCTAGCACGAAGGTGGAATTTAGCTAAACCTTTTGCACTTACCAGTCTAGTCTCCTTTTCATTATGTTAATAGTCTTCAGGATTAATATTAGATACACTCTTAATGGCATTAAACAATTGATCTGCCTGTTAATAATGAGTTTGGTTTTGAATGCATTAAGATTATTTTGAAGCAATAGGTATCGTTTACCACATGGGGGCTTCCAGAACTTTGTACTCAGTTTTCAGTGGCTTTTTCTCTTCACTTTACTGGACTTATTATTTTATCATTCTTTTTAAGTAGATCTACTGCCAGGGGTATTAGTTATTAGTATTACGGTTTCGATACAACAATAATGTATTTAGTGACTGACATTCTCTGTTCATCAAGTGTTTTCCTTCTTAAGCAAAAAGGGCATCCAAGCGCAAGTGTTTGGGAGCAACTGTGTGTCTGCATCCCTGTCTTTGCTGTACGAAGTGTAGGCTGCTGTACGGTGAGAGTGGAACCACCCGGCAGCTATTGCCACAGCAGTCCTTTCTGTTGCTGTGGTCCAGTGTCTGAGCACAGCCAGCATTTTCTGAATAGCTGGGACCAGTTGCTTTCCCAAAGCAAAACGCACTTCAAAACTGATGTGACTTCAACAGACCTGTACTAATGTCTTAGGCTGGAGACTGTATATTGTGATGGTATAGGGAGATAAAATTTGTTCAGGCTTCTTGGCTTATTTAGGTCATGGTATATAAAACATTTTCTAAAAATAACATGAGACTACATAACTCTTTTGCACCCTTTCAGTTTGGTAGAAATGGATGTGATGCTGTTTCTCAGATAATGCATGACTTTGTCCAGCAGAGTATTTCCTAATAAAACTTTGCACTTGTATTAATGCTCCAAATCGTCTTAGAAATTCATCATGTTTTCCTGTTGCTCAGCCTTCGTTTCTGCTCCCATGTTTGCTTGCCATTGTTTCTACTTAATATGCTTGTTCCTTTACATTGCTGATATTAAACCATTAGTATGTTTTAAAAATAACTATGTTTCAGGTCCTCTTGGTTTTAAGTGAAGCTGTACATGTTAGCTGGCTTTTGCAGACCATTTGGTTTCTGCAACTTTGTATTCATTTTTGTTGTATTTCTCTGACATCCTTCCAACTTCAAGTGGTGTGCAGACACTAAGATACTATTCCAGATGTAGTCACATGTGAGATTTTAGAGAGCTGCTGCTGAGGAACTTGTACTTCATTGCTTGGAAACTGTGTTATGTTTCTACATCTGTCAGAAAACTTTTATTTTGGGGGTTAATATTCTTTTAGAAGTACAGATCTAAGCATTGTGTTTCTTTCAGAAAAAGCTTTTCCTGCTATTTGCATACTCTTTATTGAGGTTGATTGTACTAAATTGTTTTATCTCAGGGATATTAACTTGGGTTTTTATTTCCCAAGTAGAAGCTTATTTTGTTGCTAAGTGTGGCTATGCACAAATCCACACATCTAGACTGTTTCCAGTTTCTGTGCACTAGTTCTTGTGTTTATATTATTGATTATATGTACCTGTAGTTTTGTGACATTTCCCTCTTACAGTAATGTGTTAGCCATTCTTATCTTTTAGATCATTACGGAAAGAACAAACCAATTCTCTAATAAAAAATGTATATCTCAGTGGCAGATACTTTTAACATTTTTTTCCCCTCCTTATTATTACATGTGTTTCAAATAAGAGAATGAAAATTACACTTTGCTGCCCATGTGTTTTTCTGCACCATTTGCTGAAGGTTGCTTTATGTCCTATGGAAGGCCAGTTAAAGCGTTCACCTTCCTGAACCTCCAGAATAGATTTTATGATGTCACTATTGAAAGCACATTGGAATGCAGTGGTCCCTAATTAAATCTGTAGCAATTACTGATCTAAAGTACGCCTTTGGTATACACTCATTTCTGTTTGTGCTTCTGATTCATTGCTTAATGATCACTAAGGAGTCAAAGCACCTGAACAGCAGCTGTATTTTTTAAGTTCAGTCATCTTATATAATTTTTAAATATGTAGCTTTTAAATTTGATCAACTTTTGTTTGTTTTTTCCCCTATCTCCAGTAGGAGTGTTATATTTAACAGCTTAAGTCAGGTTGTTTTCCTGGGGGGTTTGTTCTGGTTTTTTCTTTTTCCCTCCAGTTATATATCCCAGGAGATTGTACTAGATTGTACTTTCTCTCTAATTTGAGATAGCCTGTGGGATGCAGTCCCCCAAAGAACTAAAGTATGCTTAACTGTAGGCATGGGAATAGTTGCTCTGAACCCAGTAAGACTGTTCAAATGCCAAATTTGCCTAATAAAATTGTGGTAGTCTCTTTTTAATTTTACATTTTTCCCCCTATAGGTAGGGTAAATTATGTGTGTATATATTGTATATACTTACTAAATCTGGTTTACTTGTAGAAGTTGCATATGTTGGGGGGTTTTTTTCAAATAAAATTGAAATTTGAAAAGCCTGCAAAATTAGTATTTCTACTGGCTTCCACACTGGCATAATAAGCTCAGACACAGTTTGAATCTACAGCATACAAAGAATGTACCTTTTTCAATTAACAGTGGTGTCATGGGCAGACTAATTATCTGATCTGTCGTAACCTAACTTTTCAATGCTTAGGAATGTGCTGCTGGAAACTGATGGAACTCCAGAAGTTCTGACCATAATACAGGTGTTTACACAGCTCTTCCTTCAGGCTTATCAGAATGAAAACAAGGAGGTTAGTCAAGATCTATTTCTTAATGTTGTTTTTCAGTAAAAAGATAGAAAATTTCACAAGAACATTCTGCTGTTAAGAATGGTGACTGAATATAAAATGAGCTGAATAATAGCATCTCTCTACAGCTGTATATACATGCAAAAGTTCAGTTCAAACATTTTCACCCCTGAATAAAATTATAGTGTGGAACTAATACGTAAGAGCAATTTACCTGACTTTGCCCTGGAGTAATCCTGCAACCTAAACTGATTTTCACTGATGCTGAAGTTTCTGCCTGTATAGTGAACATAATCATGATCATCCACCTTTGATAGAAAGGATGAAAAATTTTAGTTGCATTTTTCTTTTGCAGTAGCATGGTTTGTGATAATAAATGAAACAGAGATAATAACTCTGAATAGTCAGATTTGTCTGTTCAAAAGGTGAAAGACTCAAAATATGTACTAGTTTCAGTTTCTGATCTTCAACAGTGGCTTCTCAGAAATTTTTCCTCAGCCTAAAGCTTCAGATTTCCCAGCTTAGTGCCTCTTCTTCTGTGCAGATTTTGATACAGATCTTACTGAACTGAATTAAGTATACTTACTTTTGTATGTACTAATTTAAACAAGAGCAGCATCATTTTTCTCATTTTGAAATTTCAAAATGGAGATATGACAAAGTCTTGTCTTGTTTATAGGTTGCAAACTTCTTTTCAGGTTCCCAAATCACACTGTCAGTTCACATGCTGACCATTTTGTTCGTTTGTTTAATTCCAATTCATATGTAAGTTTGGAACGTATCTTATAATTTAATAGCTTTCACTTTAGACTTAAGAAAATTTCCAGTTCCTTTGATTTTTGCATGTTTTTGGGGAGATGGTAGTTAAGAAAATCTGGAACTTCTTGGAACTTGTGACGTACTGGCCTTAATTAGCAGTGTGATTGAATCTGTCTTCTAGCTTCAGGCGATATGAATTCAGGATGAAACTACAGCTGTCTTGCTTAATATATAGGTGCTGTGCATGTTAATTTTATGCCACCCTGACTACCTGTCAGCAGCATACTGTGTAGCCCCAGGTGGGGGTGACTGGGTGGAGAATGCAAGTGAAGATTCCACACCCATCAGACACTCAAGAGCTAACACTGTTGTGCAGGTGATGCATTTGCTTCAGGGTGAAAGTCCTTCACCTGCTGGCATTGCGACACGGACTATTGCCCACTTTTTTGAAAGGGATTTATATCCCTCTAAAGTTAAGTTTCCTGTATTTAATTTGTATACAGTTTAATTCACGGGCTCTAATTAAGGTATATCCTCAATATTAGAATTGTTTCACAGTTTATGAATCAATCATAAAGTTAGCTAACAGTTGGCAAGCAAAAATGCAGACACAGACTGCTTCCTAAACTTTGTTTAAATCAGATCATATTTTTTTGTTGTACCAATATTGCATATTTTCGTAAGGCACCGATCTTTGTGGTATCTGGATGCCCTTGACAGGACATAATGTGCCTTATTAGCATTTCACAGTGGAATGGTAAAACCATTAATGACAGAGGGTGAAGAGGGTTCTGGCTGGATCATCTGAGATCTTAGGAATGTATAGTAGAGTTAATCGAAAAAAAAAAAAAAAAAAAACTAGGCAAACAGAGGTATCCACAAAATTTTCAAAAGAACCAAGTTGTGTCTGTCAGCTGCACAGGTTTGCAAGGTAGGAAGAGAATGATTTTCTATTGCAATGTGGCAGCTGTCAGAAATAGCTGTCTTCTCTAATAACTTTGTAGACTATTTAGAGAGAACAAGGCTTGGCAGAAAAAAAGCTGAAGAGTGTGAAAAAACAGTGCTACAGGGTTTTGGGAGACTGAAAAATGTATAATTGGAGTATGGGGTTTAAACCTACTTAGGAAAAAAGATCATTTGTGTTTTCATTGAACAAGAAATTTAAGAGTGGGTGTACTGAGGTCACTGTTGGAATAATCTTTTCCATGTTTTGTACAAGCAGATTTCCTTCAAGTTTGTGATGGTAGTGAAAGCTGACCTAAGGATATATGGGTCATGTTACTTGTAAATTTGTGAACTTAAAGTTCATGTTTTTGTTTGATGGAAATTATAAGTTCCTCCAGGATTATTTTCTCTTTATCATTTCAGAATTGTCATTGTTTTCATATGGGAATTTTGTTTTAAACGGCTGGATAAATATTTTAAGCGCCAGTGTTCAACTTTTATTTCCTGTTATACACCATGGCAATTATTATAACCAGCCACATCCAAACTCATCCTGTCTCTTTGTACCTTGTTTTGCACTTTGTGATGGCTGCCTAAAATACTGTGTTTGTGTGATTGGAAGCAAACATTTTTTCCTTTGCTTAAACAGTATACTGAAAACTGGTTTTCACTTACTTTACTGTTTTCATACGTAACTCGTGCTGTGGGTTGTCTTGGCTACTGCTGACTGTGTCAAGGACTGCTTTTTCATGGGGATTTTTGGTGCAAGCTAATTGGCTCTGTGCATACTTTAGTATAGGGATTATTAATTTTTAATTAACCTAGTTCCACTTGACAGGTAGACTTTTAGAGTCTTACCATACCAGTGATGCATAGACTGTCTGAGAATACCGTATATATTAGTGTGCTGTAATTTTAATTAACTGTTGTTTACAGAACAAAAAAATGAGAGAGGATGTGTCATTCCATTTGTTTATAAGATGCATGCATGTATGTCCAGATCATTAATGAAGATGTTAAACAGGAGTGGCCCCAGTACAGACCCCTGGGTTATACTGATAGTTACTGGCCTCTAGCTAGACTTTGTGTCAATGATCACCACCCTCTGGTGATCCACCTCAAAGGGAGTTCGTACTGCTCTTGCGCATGCATGCTACACATTAGACGTGCCTGTAGTAGATGTTTGCAGAACAAAAAGATTAAAGGGATGCTGCTGCTAGTCTCAATTACACAAACAGCAATGTTCTCAGTATACAAATCTCAGGTACCCAGATAAACAGAGGACAAGTCTGTTATCTATGAGTACTCTACCTCTTAGAATCAGATTCTAAGAGTTTTAGGTTTACATTTTTGAACATAAGGCAATAATCTACATAATACCCTCAGGTTTTGTAGCTGTTATTAGTTTCTAGTTTAATATGATCTGTGAACTTGTTTACACTGGAAAATGAAATTAAATGAATTAGTGTCTCTTTTAACCTCTGAATATTAAGAGTGAAGACTTTTGTGATTATGGCAAAAAAGCCTAAGAATATTAAGGTGTAATTTTCTTCATACCCTGAATCTTTTTTAGTGCATGTATTTTAAAATTCTATAAACAATTACTTTTTCTAAGCAAGCTTTCCCTAAATATCCTCCCCTCTTTCTTTATGCAAAAATCCTAAAATTAAGGGTAGAGTTACTTTTGTGTTCTCTTGCTTCAGTGTGTATTACTACCTTATATGAAATTCTTCATGGTGGGTTCTTTTTGTAAACTGAACAGAAGGCTCTTAAAATAATGATTTTGTATCCTAGCATAGATTTCCACTGAAGGCCTACTTCCCTTGCCGTCACCAGCCTCTTGTAACAGCTTTACTCAGACGTCCTCTTGGTAAGTTTCTTCAGGAAATATTTGCAGCATTAGCCAACCTGCATGATCTGTATATGCCCTAAAATAACTTTAAAAAGGATGAAGACAAAATTTTGCCATTTCCTAAACAGGGTGTGTTGACTTAGCAATCTTCATAATATTATTTTAAAGTATTTCTTTGCAGAAACATCTAATTCTTATGTAACAATAATACAGATGTAACTTTAAAGAAAACTAAAACAGAAGTTAACAACAAAGAAAGAGGGCATAATTTTGTAGGAATGAAGACAAGTTACTGAGATTATAAAATAAGAATACTTAGGTTTTTTACAAAGTTTTTAATTGTCATGAAAATTTTTGTATATATATTACAAGAAATATCCTTGCCGTTTGTCTCTGAAGCTTGAGTTATGCTCATCTTCTAGATTGCAAGCCTTATATTTTTTTTTTCAGGTTTTTCATTTCTATAGAGAAGAAACCACTGCTCAGTATGGTACATTCTTTCATGAGCAATAATTTCAGCTCATTACAAGAGCCTCTGAGAATGTTACTCCACTGATTATGTATTAATATTGAGGTAGCATTTACACAAGGGTATATCAGCCTCATTTGAATATTCCTAGCTGTACTTCCTCACATGGCTTTGTCAATGAATTGTTCTAAGAAACACAGTAATAGCTATTGTTCAAAATTAGGAAATTTTAAAATGAAATTTTAAATGCTTTGTGACAACCAAATCAAGTTGCACAAATTTTAATGCTAGCTTAATATGTTTAATTTCACTGTTCAGTTCTAGTTGGGCAGACTAGACTTTAAGAGTTTTATTTTCATCCTCCCTCAGAGCTGCCAACTACACACTGGTCTCAACACTTGAAACACATTTCGGATATGCTCAAAGCATTAGTAGAAGATACAAACATTAGGTAAGCAGTATTATATTTTCTAACTTTTTGTCCTTTGCATATATTACTTTGCAAAAAGTCATGTCATTTGAAGTCTTTAGTGGCTACATTTCATCATTTTCTTATTCTCTAAATAGAACTTTGGTTTAGAGAATAGGACTTAGATTACGAAGAACCTGAACTTTGTAGCACGCGTACACCTGACCAATAAGCCTCTGAGTAAACCAAATCATGTTGTTCATTTCATTTCAGCAAATAGCTGAATAACAGAAATGCTTACTTATCTACTCTCCCATTTCTCCCCCAAAACTTAAAAAAAATTATTCTGGATTGAATAATAAGACAACTCTTCCAACCAGAAAAGCAGCTAGTATTGGAAAGAGCCTGTTATGAGCAGTACTGTTTCATGAAGGGGATTGTATTGGCTTTCTGCAGGCTTGTGCAAACATCCAAACTTCAAACTTCTTGATTATTTTTTTTCATAAAAATATGACTGCTAGACTGCAGTATTATTGTTTGTTCTGTTGCTCTTTGAGCTGACACCCATGTTTCTGATCTGTTGTTAACCTTAGTCTTTTTTGTGCAAGTAGTTGCTATAATGACTGATAGTGTTTGTCTGCATGAATTCTGCTTTGGTAGTAGATGCTCTAGGACTATATGAAAAGAATGAAAAAAGATACATCTCTATCTGTTGCTGCCCTGTAATTCTTTCTTATCAAGTGTGTGATGAGACCTGACTCATCTAGAGCTTGGATATGAGTCTGCTTAGGTCTGCTCCAGGAGTGAACTTTCCAAAGAGTATTGAACAGCTTTTAAATTCAAAGAAACCAATTTCACTTTGATTTAAAAGCTGAAATATTTCAATAGAAACATGGAATGCCTAGGCCAGATCGACTTGCAAAACAAGTTACCCAACAGTCCCCCCTGTGTCCTGGAAGGCAGATACTTGCATCCATACTTGGTTTCAGTTAACTCATGGAGGCTTTAGTTTTTGTTGAGTGGCAGAAAAAGGCCCTCTGATGTTCCCTCTGAGGCTAGGCTGTCTGCTGCCAGCTTCTCACTTTCTGTATGAGCTGCATTTCAGTGCTATGTCTTGCCTGTTCATCCCTGATGTCTGTCAAACCATTCCGCCCTTGGAGTGTAACTAGTAGCAGACCCTGGCTTCTTAAAGAAACACGTAACTCAAACTTAGAACAAACAAATAAAACAAATATCAATCATAATGTCTTACAATAATAGAAGCATGTCTGTTCTTCTTTTGTTGCCTAGCCTTTTCTTGGCTTATATTGTCTTTTTCCCCCTTTGCTTTGATAGTACACTAGTTTGAATAGTATTGTACTTGCCGGAATATCCTCTTACTTCCTTTAGAACTCATGCAATAATTATGTTTTCTACCAAACTACTCTCAGTTACAAAGAAAATGGATCTGGCTTAAGGTTTTAAATACTAATATCCATGAGGAAACTGTATTCAATTTTCTTTTATTGCTTCATTCCTGATTCTGCTTCCTTTCTACTTTATAAGATTAACAGAGGAGCAAAAATAAAACTGTACAACATATCGTCTTGTTTCTTACAGTCAGTGCTCTCTATTTATATAACTTGTTTTTTTAATGGCTTTACTTCGCACCAATTTTAAGTATTACAGCAACATGCTTTCTGTGCACTTCTAATCAACAGATTGCTTCTGTGCCATTTTTTATTATATGTAGTCATCTCAGCGAACAGTAAATATTATGTGACATTTTAAACCAGAAATCAACTGATGTACATTTTGCAGGGAAAAGTCACAGAAAAAGTGAAGGGCCACTTTTCGCAATGACAGTGGAGCAGTTGACACAGGTGCTGCTACAGAGCAGGCGGAAACAGCAATGGGGAAAGAAATGGAGGGTACATGACTCCAAACCAGGCACTGTGATGGTACAGGATTTATGTTGAGTTGTAAGTGCAGTGGTGCCTAGGCTCTCCAGGCAAGAATTAAATTCTATTCTGCTAAGTACCTGTTAAAATTAGTTTCATGCTTAAAGTTTAGGGAGCTGGATTTACCCTTTGAGCTATGCACACTTCCAGTCATAAATACTGTCAATACTATTCTAAGCATAGTTATCTGTTCTCAGTAATTAACATTTAATTAAATTTCATCTTCGATTCTACATGACTAGGTTTTAGAGCTAGCCTATCCACTTACATTATCACAGCATGGAATTATGGTCAGATAAGTAGATTATTTTGTTGAAGGGAAGGCTGTTGTCCTAGGTCACTATGACATTTGTTTTTTCAAAGGTATTTGACATTGTGTTTCCAAATTCTAGTATCTTCAAAGGCTTTACCAGTGCTGGTCCTGTTCCTTTAGCTAAGGAATTTTAGTCTTAGATTTTGTCACACACCTCTAGTTCCCTGAAGTCTGAGCCATGCTACTGCCCCTCCAAAAGCTCTGGGATATCAACAACGGTGACTTGTGTAGCCGTCTCCTCAGTACTCTATTTTCTGTCTATGATTCTATGTCAGCCTCTTATGTCTGATGTCAGTGGTCATGCTTACAGGATCAATAATTGCTGGGACACCTGTAGGCAATGTCAGTCACCAATATCCTCCAGACATAGAATACTATCTGCACACATCACATTTTCATCCATAAAACTGTGCCTCCCACTTCTTCAGAAAGTCTTAAAGATAAAGCAGTTTATTCCAAGTATGACCGTGTCACATTCCCCAGCTGACATGATGGTCTCAGACAACCTCATCAGCTCCTGTAATTTCTAAGATCTCTTGGAGTTTCCTGGGAAGGGGTGCACAGCAGCTCTTGGAGTCCCCAGGAATAACACATAAGAAAAACCTCTAATTCTTCAAGCTTTTGCCAAACTTAATAGGAATAATTGTTCCTGATTCTTAATCTTCTTCCAGCTGTCTTTCTGTCTGTCTTTCCTTCCACGCTAAGTTTGACTTTTTGCTTTGGAGACACCTACCATTAGTTTGCATCTGTCCATTATTTCTCTTTTCTTTAGTCTTAATAGAAGAGTACATGTGAGAAAGTGAAGAGATGAGCCTTTCTTTTTCTTACTGCAGTAACCCAGTTGTAAATACCTTAAAATTTTTCATTAAAGAGGACCTGAATTTTAAGAGTCAGCAGACTTTACATTTAGTCCATGTAAATGTAATTTCTCATGAATACCAAAAAACATGTGCCTCATGAATTACCAAAAACTAGAAAATAACCTGGAAAACATCAGAGAGAAACTGGAAGACAATATACAGCAACAGTATATTATAATACAATATCTGAGACATGATTTAAAGTTCTGAAAATCCTTAAACTGGAGAGTATAAATGATAAGGTTTAATTTTATGATGTATATTTTAATACACAGTGTTTTGTCACAGTTTATTAGAAACTGGTGTTATGGACAGTCTGTTCTACTGGCAAAGTTAAGCGATAGTAGCACTGGGTGTGTCTCACTTGATTGTGACTGTAGATAATAGAGTAGTACATAGCTGTATGCTTAGCAGGTAAGGCGTTATCTGTTGAAGAGTAGTTTAATGATTTTTATCTTCATGCCAGTACCCTTTGCAGTTTACTTAAGACATTTAAAAATGTTAAATAACAAGAAATACTTAGTTGTATCTTTGTTATTTTCCAGTTCTCTTGCTGACCTTTTTGAAATCTGGTTTTTGGTTGCTCGTTTTGGAGAATGGCTGGATATTGCAGCAGAACAATTACTAAAGGCTGCTGTAGAACCAGATGCTCTGCTGTGGCTGCTGTCATTTTACTACTGTCCTCAGAATGAAAATCAACAAAGGACTCAAACAATGGTGGGTAATGTAGTGATAGTAAGCAGCAATTAGCAGTCAATAGCCTGCTTATAACATACTGCTATAAAACAAATAGTGCGCACCAGAAAAATTAGAGGTCTACGCTGGAGAAGGTATTGGCTTTACAAGGTCTCCTGGGAATTGTGTTGCAGTGGAGAAGTTGAAAGATAATTATTGAGGCTTTTCTTGGTGACAATTAGGAAACATTTTTCATCTTTTTAAAGTATATTATGTAGATCAGCACCTTCTTGTCTTTCTTTTGGATATCTTAGGTGCTTTTAATCACAAGTAAAACTACTCTAGGAATGATATTTTTTAAATCACTGTGTGGCAGAATTCGTCATTCCTGTGTTACGCCATCTTCTGAGAAGGAAACCCAAGAGAAATCACAACAGCAGACAAAGCAGTAAATGTACTTATGAGACACAGCCCTGAATCCTAACCTTGCCCATCTGTTTTCTCTTACGTATCTTTACTGATTTTTGGCATGTATGAGATTGTAACATGTATGTTATATTCCCTGGGTTTTTAACAGGACACAGCATTCCGACCTCACACACTGTACCACATGAAGAGTGCTGTGTGTCTATGTATGCATGCAAATACATGAAAGCCTTTAATTTAGACCTATTATGCAAGTTTGAACTAGCCCAAGGAATCTGGTCTACAAAGCCCAGGCTGAAAATCTGGCTGCAGCAGCTCTAGTTTCCCTTAATTCAAAAATGGATCCTGTTTGATATAAAGATGCAGCTCAGTACCCCACGCTAGTAAAACATGCTTTTTTACATCTAATGGTCAATGTACAACAGTGTGTTCTGCAATATTTTATTTCCTTCCCTTCCTTCCCTTCTCACCATCCAGATTGCACTACAAATGCAAGCTCACATCCCAATCACTTTTTATTTTTTTTTCTCTTTAATTTCTTACAATCTAGGAGTTGGGGTGGGATGTTGGCTCAGCAGAGTTAGGTTAGAGCTACAGTGAAGTAAGGAAACCAGGGTTGGTTTTAGAATGCAGTTTTGGGAAAGAAGGTGGTACCTAAACAATAAACATGAGTGAATGAAAGTGAAGGGCTGTAAGTGCAGATCTATGTATGGAACATTGTTCTAACTCCAGCACCACAGAATGAAATTACATTGTCCCATACATAGAATCATCTCCCTATGTGTCCCCTGTTCCATTAGTTTGTTATTCTGTCATAACTAGTGACAAACTTTAGTGAGAAAAAAGCTTTTCCACTGATAGCCCACACAGTTACTCATCTGTTCCCAGAGGTCTAATATTTCAGTTCATTATGATTCTTTTCTTTAGTTACTTCAAGTAAGACTTTTTTTTTTCTCCACAGGTCAGGCTACTTCAGAAGCATTCACACAATTCACGCAAAGCTTCTGCCCTTAGTTAGATATTTGCTTTTTCTTTTAATTTGTCCTTTGGCAGGGTAACTCTCAGCTTTCAAGTGGAGTGGCTTTCTCCTCAAGTCCTGCACCTTTCACCAGTTGAGGATTAAGATGGGATGGGAACTTCTGGCAGATGGCAAGCTGAAGGACTTTTAATTCAACATATTTTTGTGTGGAAAGGCATGCACTCATGACTTAAGATTTTGTCTTCCTGCTGTTTACTTTAGGTAACATCTTTTATATCAGCAAGAGTGGAATACATAATACTAGAATTATTTAAAGAAGAAAAAGGCCACTTTTGCAGTTCACTAGACTTAACTCATATGTTCACGAATGAATATTCTGCTCGTGAATATTTACTCATTTGTTGGAGTCCTTTCATACCTTTAGACTCTGAAACATTGGAGGAACAAAGCTTAGAGGTTGGTCATAGTAACTTTGTCACTAAGAATGAGTCTCCTAGCGTACGTGAGCTCATAGAGCAGAGCCTGCTGCTGTCAATCTTCAGCCTGTGGCATGTGGGATTGAGGCACACCAAGAATAGGATGCCCAAAGGGATAAAGAATCTTGAAGAATTCCAGTTACCTTCCTTTAGGTTCTGGTATTATTTGTTGCCTGACAATATATGTTGTGGACATAATTCAAGAATTTTCAGACTTTTCAGACTATTTTATGTGGCATTGTTAATAGGGCAGGGATGAGAAAAGCAAGGTCAGGTAAATGACTGAAACAAATTGTCCTAATGAACATGGTTGAGATACGTGTGTCCTTTTCTTTGGGTCTGCAGTGGTATATTTTTCCATTGTTTCTGCACTTACTCATTTGGGGTTTTTTCTACCAGTTTGTTTGGTTTATTTTTAATATAGTGAACAGAATTATTGTTAGGATTTTTTGCAATAGTTGCTTATAGTTCTTTTTCCATTGTGTAGGTGCCAAAATCTTCTGTTTTCTACTCCCAGTAAAAATCAGTTTTTATTGGCTAACTCAAAAGGTAAAACCATAAGTTGCGAACAACACAGGAAGAAGGAAAAAACTACATTCTTACCAGAACATTTTATCAGCTGAGGTCAGGTTGCATGGGGATTTAATTGATTTGTGCAGCAATACTGAAATGAGCCCTTGAGGAACCTCTGTTCTTTTTCCCACAATGCAAAAATCTGACCATGTTCTACTGAGGGACTTTCTCCATTTCCTTTTATTATTAAAAAAGGTCAAATCCTGGCTTGATGCCCTGCCTGCTTAGTTTGTAAGACCAAAGAAAGTTAAAAAATCCATTCTGTCCACTTCTGTGTGTGTGAATCAGTATAAAAGAAATGTGTACAGCCCTTCCTTCCCTGTTCTCCCTGCTGCTTAAATTCAAACTCTTTTCATGTTTGGGTAGTTTCTGCCAAGGATTCGGTTTCCTGTTAGTGAATAAATCCAAAGGAAAAATACCATAAGGTATGACCTTTACTCTTCTCTGATCTTGTGTCCTTTGAAATTGTTTTCTGCAGGTAGAAGCTCAAGCAGTCTACAATCATCTAATGATGCTCTTCAGCTGTAAAGTCCTTTCCGTCAAAGATCTGGAGGCTGCTGTACACACTGTAACGGATATAGACCAATGTTGTAACCAGCATCTTATAACACATCTTCTTACCAACTTTTTGCTCTTTTCTTCTGGTGGACATACAATTGCCCAGGAATTTATTTACCATGTGAGTGTTTCTTCCTTTTTTTCAGTTTTTAAGTAAAATATATTTTTTTTTTACTATTTTGGATTTAAGTTCCTACATCTTAATAAAGAAAATACATAACAGAGAATTAAAGAAGATCATGACTAGGGTAACTATACCTAACTTGCTATGTATCTATTTCAGCTGCAGTCAAAATATTTTCCTTCTTGACACTTCTTCACAAGATGTCACTGAAAAAGTTGTTGTCCTGACTATACAGCTGCAGAAATAGTTGAGTAGTAGCTTGCAGTTAAGGGATACCTACAGTTCATTTACACCTGCCATGGATAGCATGCACAAACATTTTGCTTTTCCCAGTTACAAATCACTCCCTTAATTATCCAGCTGCTGCAGAGATGATGGAACTGTCTTCTCTCTGTTTTCCATTATGTAAAACAGCCAGTTACTAAGCGTTAGCATTGATGAGGCATAAGCTTGGTGCTTTAGCAAAGCCTGAGAGGAACATGGTGTAATAATTGAGAGAACAAAAGAACAAAGACCTGAAAGAATGTCACTTAGTGTGTGAAAAAAGCTGAAGAGGAGTAAAATGTTGGAAGCATGCCACAATATCTTGCTATTGTTGATGAAAACCTTCAGGTATATTCATGCAAACAGTATAATGTGTTTATGTCTCTCAAGATAAATAGTGCTATTTCAGGATGAGATTAGGAATTTATTTCTCTCTATAAAACTATATTCTTTTAAGAAGTACAAGTCTCCTGTGCCGGCAGGTCTAGGACCAGTGCATGGTTTTAGCACTTCACAACTTCTTCCTTTCAGCAGCAGTGTATAGGGTATATGAAGTCTGATTTCATGACACAGGGAACGGAAAAACTATTTTGGTGGTTATTCTTTCTGGCTGACTAAACAGACATAACATTTTTCTGTTTAAGAAGGGCTAAGATATTTCTAGCATTTTAGGTTGAAGTTCACAAATGATTAATTTCTTCTTGGCATAAGAAAGTATGATGAAATTAGGAGGGGGGTGTATGTATTTTTACAGTCTATTGATATTAGTATTTCTGTTTTGAGGAGTACAGCTGTTGAGCAGTGATACTGTAATATACTAGTCTGCTGTTTTAAAGCTCTTCAGGAAGACCAAAGGCAATTTGTTGTTTCTTTATAGAGAGCAATATAACTAACTTCCAAAACTCTGAGTACTCCCCCAGTGCCGGGTGGTCATGAGCTGTCATAGGCTAGAGTATGTCAGTCTCTGATTAATTTTTACTGTATCTATGTAATCGTTAATGTGTAGCTAGGCTCTCCATGTGATTTGAAAAGGCCTGAAGACAATATATGAAAAGCAGAATGGTGTGAAGCCAAACTGGGATGCATGGCAGTGGGTTTGGTTAGCATAGCAAACTCTGGGGTTAAGACAGCAGAGATAACATGGAGTAAAGTCCCTCCTGATCTGCAGGAATTGCAATTTAGGGTCTTTTCCTGGTACTTTGTCATCTTTTGGGCGGGGGTGGGGGGGGGGGGGGGGGGGGGGGGGGGGGGGGTGTTTATTTTTACTCTTGAAAGCTTTACAGAATTGAATTGTGTCCCTAAACCCACCCAAACCCCTCATGTGCTTTTAGTTGTTTTCTAAAGAGATGACTTCTGGGTGGTTACACTGTCTGTTCATTTGTGCTTCCCGTTAAAACTTTTTGACATCTTGATTTGTTTCACTTAAATTTGAAAGAACATTAAAAATCTTGAAGTTTCTCAGTTCCACTTGGGTGAAGTTGCTTTTGAACATAGAGCATGTCACGTGTTCAGTGGTGAGGGACAAATCTATGGTGGTGTTGCAAATATTAATGGAGACTTCTTAGTACTTAGCAACATAATTGCATTATTTCCCTTCTTCTCTGTTTCGTTTCAGATTACTGAGGCAACTGATAGAAGCAAAGAAGTTTGTAGTCTTCTTATCCGTACTGCATACAGAATTAAACATAATGAAGAAAACCAAAAGACTGTGAAGCTGCTGAATGAACTTCTTCAAAAACTAACATTGAAAGTTTAGATTTTTAATGTCATCTATTTATCAAGCCAACAAATTAGATCTTTATCCAGGTGTCAGACTTTAAGTAACACCTTGCACCGCAGGTTATCAAGGGTAGAAAAATATGTACTTAAGGATATCCTGCAACTTTGTATTCCCTCATATGTATTTGAAAATAATCCTTTGTTTGGAAATGTTAACCTTTTAGAACATAACATTAAATATTTAAGATGGTTGAAAATTTTGTTCTGAGTACCTTCTTTAACAAGAGATCTATGTCATTTAAAGCAGTTTACTCATCTCCTTGCTTTTTAACTGGCTGAGGATCAGATTTTCTCACAAATTACACATGGCTTTATTAGTAAATTGTACCCAGTTGCTTGGTTGGTAAGTTGTTCCTAAAATGTTTTGTTCTATAATTCTGCTTTTATGAAACTAAGGATGATCTCAAGTGAGAGGTAGTGATTCATGGTGAACGCACTCTGTGTTCTCAGGAAATGAACAATGTTTCCTGAACTCCTTAGTTCTTTTTGAAAATGTTTCCAAAATAAAACTGCTCTCAGATTTGCTAATTGATTTTTTTTTTTCCCTGTACTGCAGCTTTCACAGGACAGTATTCTCTGCAAAGTACTATAAGAATAGCTGTAGCTGGTCTCTGTCAACAGATACACTGCAGGTAGAATGTTGTTTGCAGTACAGCTCATTTTCAGTGTGCCATGAGTGATGCTATTGTTCATTCATTTAAGAAATCTTCTTTTCATGCAGACAAAACAGGGCAAGCACAACATAGGCATAAGGAAATTTTCCAGTTTGAGGGCCAAATTTCCTAAAGAGACCATATAGTTGCAACTCATCTCTTTTCTTCTTGTGTCCAGAGATAGTTTGCTTGCTTCTTCCTTTAGGTTGTCTCATGCAAAGAGGACAGTGAGCAATGGCTTACTGTTTTACTGTTAGGAGAGTATTTGTCCCAAGAAGTTTTGTGAACCTGTTTATAGCTTAACTAGAAAAATAACCGTGGAGAATAGTAACGACAGAGGATCTTAACTCTTTACAGTAATTTGTTCTCATATATTACCTAGCTTTGATGTCAACACTTGTGCTAGGTTCAAAGATGCTACTTGGGATATTATTCTTGCATACAAAATCAGAGCCATTTGTCTTAAATTAACACAGCTTTCTGAATGTAGCATTTGTTTTTGAGCAATGGAAAAGAAAAATAATGTACTAAGTGTCCCTTAGCTGTGAGAAGTGGAAGGATATTCTGTAATGCTGTTGACTGATTTCTTACAATTTTGTTCCCAGTGAGTCATATCAGAACAAATCACAGAAGTTACATGTCCTCTCAGTCAGTTTGTTAATGTTTGTAATATTTTATTCCAGCATATGAAGAAATAGTAAATATGTAATATATGTCTGTGAAGAAAGGTGGTTTTTTTTCCTCTTTTGGATTAAGAATACTTCTGAATGAAAAATCAGAAAGAGATATGTTGCAGTTTTTCAATTGTTGGTAGCCGTACATATCTAAAAAAGCAAAATCAAGCAACCCAGTTTTCTATTCCTTGACCTGAAAAGCATGGGATTAAATGAAATTATTTGTTTGTTGATCAGAAGCTCTGAAGTATCTGTCTAGTGGGAACATGTGTAGAGTGCTCCACCTAGAATGATAAATATTCTAAAATTTGTCTCTAAAGAATGATTTTTGTTGTTGTTGTTTGCTTTAATTTCTAATCAGGTTGTTGGATGTGAGATTCTTTGGTTGTCCTTAAATTGTCTCCATATTACATGTCTATAAAATTTTGACTACTTAAAAGAAATATTGTTAAAGATTTGCGATATATGATTCTTGCAGATTTGCTAGATCAATGATACAAGTATGATATTTATATGTGTATTACACTTGTTGAAGATGAATTTGTAACCATCCTTTCACAGTGCAGTCTTTTTTTTTTTTCCACTAACAATGCACATAACAATTCTTTCTTAAACAAAATCAATATCCTCTTAAATAGTGGTAAGTCAATTCAAGCATGAAAGAAATGTGCAGTAAAGGCGTAAAGAACAAAATTAGTAGTGAATTGGTACATTCTTGTTTTCCTGTGTTTGGCTTCTTAAGAAATACTGCATGATTTAAATATTACAAGGATTGTTTTGCTTGTTTCAGGAGGCTTTAAGGAAGAAACCTAACTGATGCTATCCATAACTTTAAAAAGATGCATCTGTACTGGCATTCTTTTTGCTTTATTTAGTGTAGTTGTTATAAATCTTTGGTATTTCTTTTTCCTTGCTCTTTCACGGTGCTTGAATTATGACCTAACTATGATATAAACTATGATTTTGTGGCATATTGAAGCTACTTTTGTTTGTTGCCAGTGGAAGGCAACAGTGTGATTTGGTAGATCTGAGCAATGGAAGATTTCTCATATGGTGGCTCCTGCATTATCCATTTAATGTGTGTCTTCTCCTCTGTAATCACTGCTTTGTGGAAAAGTTCTTTGGAGCCTTGAGGGCTGTATTTTTATGCAGACAACGAGTCCTGAAATCAGGCTTCAAGTAGCTTGTTCCCTTCCCTCCAATCTCCATGTCAGCACACACCCTACTCCTGGATATTATACTGAATATAGAAAGCTTTTCAAAATTTTTGTGCTTCAAGGAGCTGTTTTCGATTGAAACAGTAAATTTGACTTGTCTATTGATAATGCTTCTTTCCGGTCTAAGACTGCTAAGTTACAGCTTTTTGAATTTTGCAAGCTTTCCAGCATGGGGCTGGTGGTTTCTGTGGATTTTCTTCAGAAAAAAAGCCACTTCCATGGCTTTCATTCAACCATGATCTTAGTAGAGTGCATATACAAAACATCATACGTTTTACTTTGTGAGGTATGATAGGAACAGGTGTGTTACCAAGGTATTGCAATTTACCTGACCAGCAGTAACATGTTAACCTGTTACTTCTGGGATTTGTGATCAGGTTTCTATCCTCACAGCATTGTAAGTGCAAAGAGGTGTAAATAGAAAGTCATACTGAGGATGCAAGTGAGTTAATATTAGTTTTGGTAAGTAAGAATTCATGCCATCATGGTATATGTTTGGCTTGGTTTTGGTTTTGGGGGCATAGAATTAAAAAAAAAATCTGAAGCATTATACAGATTTAGGATGTAGCAAAAGTGATTTGCAGTTATTAAACCAAATACTACTAAATCACATTTACCCTGATTCTTTGATGTATTATCCAATGACAGAATAAAATTCTAATGTTCTGTGTGAGTGAATAATGTCATGCTAATTAAAATACAGATTTTCTTCTGATATAGGAAGGCTGTAGGAAGGTGAGAAATTCTGACACTGAAGTGCAGATTTCTACTAGACCCAGGTTTGAAAAGTCAAAACTTGGAATGTTATTGGAGGAGTCCTCCACCAGAGCACCAAGCGTGTTTTTGAATCTACGCTTTTATACTTTCCAGATAGTCTGCGATGGCTTTGTTATGCAATCAACATGTTTTCCTAGACAAGACCAGAAGTTAAACCAGAATTAGCTGGTGTTAGAGGTAGCCCCTCTAGCACTTAATTCATAGCAGTATTCACATGTGGACCTGTTTAAGTCCGCCTACCTCTCTGGCAAGTTTATCTTACTTGTGATACTATTTCTTCTTAAATGCTTGCCTGGATTTAAAATATATGCTCATGGCAACCTTAGCTCATTTGTTGCCTTAGCAGAGAGCAGCTTATTCTGGGAATTTGCTATTAGGTGGTCTGCTCACTAGTGAATGCCAAAAAGGAGTTTCCCTTGCTTGCATTGGCCATCTTCCTTTAACCAGCTGTCTGGCTGCTGGAAAGGAATAAACCTCATGAGCCCCTTTTGATGGCTTAAGTGTACTCATAGTGACTGGGTCCTCTTACTGGCCAGGAGCCAGATAGGGATAGGCATTGGAATGCCATCAGCCACTGAAACAAAAATTTGGAATGTCAGCTGGCTGTAGCTGAGTTGTAGCAAGGCACAACTTGTGCCTTAGTTAGTATTTTATATTCTTGCATGTGTGTGAATGGAGAGAGGGTGAGCAGGAAGAAAAAATCCAGCATGTTGAAACAATTGCAGAAATTTAGCTGTGATGTTTATAGTCAATTGAATTGTAGTACTGATAGGATTAAGAAATAACAACTCAGTTAGTCAGTTAACCTGAACAATAACAAGTAGCAGAAAAAAATCCAGCAATACTATGTCTTTAATAGCTCTGTACATTTCACTACTTCCCATCTCTTTATGAATCTTGCTACTTTAAAAGCATGTTTCATAATTCTTCTGTATTATGGCAGATGATAGACTCATTTCATAGAAAAGCAGCCCCTCAGGAACAATGACCCTCTCTTTTCTATTATTTTGAAAAAAAATGTCTGTTAGGCCCATGAACTTTGGCAGATGCATATTGCCATCTTGAAAAGAACACATTTTTCCATATTCTTGACCATAATGAACAGTTCCACTTAGTTATCCACATTCTGAATTACACTGTCCTTGAGATTTCCCATGCGTATGTGCCAAATCAGCCTGTATGTAGAGTTTATTCACTTCTTGCTGTTTTGATTTTATTCCTTATTTTGTGGGTTTATGTTGAGGCTCCCAAAACAGGTGCATGCAATATGTTGCTTGCAGGCTACTGTTAAAAGTTCCCTTATATTTCACGTATAAGAAAGCAGCTTTTCTTTGTTTTGACTAATGATGCTGTAACTTCTACTAAGTATAAGTTGTCTAAAGATAGGGCTTCCACTTTTTTATTCCAAACTAACTTGTAATGGTAGCTGAAGATACAATTTTCCCATCTATACTCTCATTCCCTGTAGAGACTACCAGTAAGTTCTCTAATCTCATGATTATGCTGCATTTCCATATCAGCTTGAGATGTCTGTGAATAGAGAGGGAAAAGCCAGTATCAAATTCCACGGAAGAGGAGAGAGGCCTTGAAATTTGCTACAGAATTAATTCTTAAGATAGAATGACTGATACATGACTGATAATGACTGTGAATTCAGACATTATCTGTGAGTCTCTAGTAGGCAGGATCATTACCATCTTTTCTGGAGACACAACAAAAATACAAACGTTATCTCCATTGACCACTGAATTTTTTTCTTCAAATGCATCACAAAAATCACTATTATGTTTCAGCTTTCCTTTCTTGTGGGTTTGCTTCTTTGCTAAAACACAGATGATGAGTGCTGAGCAATACGTTGTACAGCATGCTTTTAGGGCCAGCCGGAATTGCTGTAGTTGCTTGCTCTGGCCTGCTTGACCTTGTCCACAAGAGGATGCTGAGCAAATGTCAAGCCCAAACCTTGCAATTAAGCTATAACATCCATTTTGGAAAGATAATTCTGTTGGGATTTAGAGGCTACAGATGATAGCTGTTGTCTATTTTTCATTATAGCTTTTCTGATCTTGATTTCAACAGTTCTGGTTGCTGTATTGGCAGAGTGAGCTCTCAGACACAGTTACTCTTTAGGCAGAAGCATTATGTTTTCTTTCCCTTCCCTCTCTCTCCCTTCCTGCCCAGGATCCAAGATGAATATAGGTATGATCCATAATGAGTTTCTAGTGGAAAGCAAATCAAGCACCCAAAATCAACTGGTTTTTGTTAGGCTAATTTAGGTAACGGTGCAAGTCATGCAGTGTACCTGTGAAGGAAGGGGAAGATATGTGTCAGCCCCTGTACATCCCTATGTGTGTGATGCCAGGTCTGCTCCCAGGCACTACCCTAGCACAAATTTTAATATGTTGACTACTATTAATATACACCCATAAATCAGTTTCTTTTTAGTAAGATTATTCATTTTGTTCTGACAATGTGTTCTGCTTTTCCAGCAGCTGACCTAAAGACAGTATTTCCTCTTTTCCCTCTTCTCTGTACAGATGGTAGGTCCACTCAGTCTGGTTTTTTTTTTTTTTTATTTATTATTTATTTTATTTTTGAGATGGAATGCCCCAAAGTTATGCAAACACCATTGAATATAAAATCACATATGAGCTGAATATCTGTTGTTTCTACTGAGATCCTTCACATACATCTATCTAACCACACAGCAGTCTCTAAGTCAGCTGTTCCCTGCCATGATTTCTTCAAACTTAGCTGTCATAGAATATTGAAAGAAGAAGAGAGTTTGGTATTATATCCATGCAGTCTCCCCTCTGTTTAAAAAATCAGGCATTTGAACAGCCCGGTAATGGCATGCTACATAAACAGTAACTCTACTTTGGCACAGTTCTTCAAAATGTATTGCGGAGTCTGGCAGTCTGCATGTATTTAAAGAAAATATGAAAAGA
Organism: Fratercula arctica; assembly: GCA_947846985.1. Taxonomy (NCBI): domain Eukaryota; kingdom Metazoa; phylum Chordata; class Aves; order Charadriiformes; family Alcidae; genus Fratercula; species Fratercula arctica. Next base: position 45,152,520 of record CANTUZ010000026.1, on the reverse strand, counting down.
CTGCCACATGACATCCTGTTGGGGTGTCACTTTCATCATTTTCCTATCAATTCAGTTTTCTTTTCTGAATCTGAAAGACATTTCAGATGTTTGGAGAGTGAGCTCCTCCTCCCTGACTCCACTGGGAGCACTGGGTCCTCACCACGTCTAAAACAGACAAGAAACCCCAGTCTTTACTAGCAGAGAGGGGAATAATTTTTGGTGATTTTGTTTCTTGCCTGTTATAAACCTGTGGGTTTGTTTGGTGCTTGATGGTCTTCATGCCAAAATATAATGTTAACCATACACTAATTTATAGCATTGACCTTCTTCTGTGATGTAGAGCAATTGTTTTTCTCAGCGTCACATCTATCCTACAGCTGATGCTGGCATTACTTTATATTGGTAAAAGAGAATCAGCTAGCTTAAGATGTAAGAGACTTTGGTCTTACTGTTTCCTTAGTGTGACTGCTTCCTAATTCATACTCTTTCCTCCCAGCTGACAAGTGGGAAACCCATGTATTCCTGTGATTTGACTGAAGAAAGGAGAAGCAAGTGGTAGGGAGGAGTGGAGAAGGTGTGTATAGAAACCATAACATGCGAGTAGATGTTCTTGCATAAAATGGACAACTTTTTGAGTGATTATTCTTCTCACTCTTCATATATGTTAAAAACAAAAAATAAAAAAATTCAGCATTTATGTCATGTAGCTGTGGGTTTTGGTTTTTTTTATATTCAAGCAAACAGAGACAATATTTTCCCCTCAACTAAAACTGGGAGCTTATTTAAAAAGCCTTCTTGTAGTCAAGAGGAACAGGAGGTGATAATGAGTGTAAGGCATGATGGGCAGTTTCAGCACAAAGTGGCAAAGACAGAATCTGCAGTATTGCAGTGTATTATTGACATATTACTGAAGGGAACGAGATAGACTTCAAAATGAATCATAATGCCATGGCTGTAGGGAAAGGACATGTGAAAGGCAGAATGAGGGAGGAAAAGTCTCACATTTCACATTAGGGAACAAGAAAAAGGAATAGTACTTTTCAGATATAAAACTGAGTAAGTTGGAATGAAATTCTAATTGGTCATGCTCGGCAGTTAAACAGGTGAGTTTCAGGCACACTGAGAGATAGATGCAGAATGCAGTAAGACAGCTGCTGACACGCTGTGATTTTCAGTTTTGTTGTGTTCACAAGAGTTGACTGTAAGAGGCACAGCTGTAAAGCGGATAGCTGTTACCACCAAATACAAAAACAACTGAAGAACACCGTGATGAAACAACATGAGGTTAAAATTTTTTTCTGTGTACTAGATGATGACCAGTGTCCTTTCAGGATTAAAGATGAAGTGAAATACATTACTGTGACAAAAAACAGCTTCTCAAACTATCTTATTTAGATCTATCAACATCTAGTCAAGATGGCAGAGGATGATCTAGTGGCAAAACAGGCACCATTGGCTCATGAATAAAATGTTCCAGAGAGAGTTTCAGCAGAGAGCCCCGGTGCTGAGACACCGCTCCCAGCAAGCCCAGAAGAGAAGCCTGTAAGTAGTCAGAGAAACGGCATTTTTGAGAGATGACTGAAGTGAGCTACATTAGCCAGATGTTACAATGATATCCAGCTGCTGCTCAGAGGTGTGCAAGAGGACAGCAGAGCTGTCATCTCTACATGAGCCAATAAGCAAAAACAGGCTTTTCAATGGTAATACTGTGGACATGACTGCTGTTGGGGTGCTGTGCTGATACAAAGCGATGCTCAGCTGAAAACTACGTTCTATCTTCTGATGTGTAAATTATCACGAAAAAGGAAATCTTTACACAATTGCAATTTCTGCATGCCTTTAAATAGCAGTTACAACAAATGTCTGTTCTTCGGGAAGCTGTAATGAGCAGGAATCAGGCCCTTAATTTTTTGCAGAACATATGCACTCAGTTTTACTTGCAGTACACACAAATGCAGTTTATCTATCTCCCGAGCACTGTGCATATGTCTCAATTTCTTTCTGCACTGGCATATCTCACTGGCACAAAATGTCAGCCTGCCAGCAAGGTAAGTTTTTAAAATAATTTTTACAATATGTTGTGCCAACAGAAACAAGGGAACATAGCCATGTTAGTGTATACACTTCAGTATTTATATTTGCCTACACTGAGTATACTTGTGGTGAAATTCTAGATGAGTCAGGCTCCTCTTTTTGGTTGCTTCCTTGTCGTCCTTTCTTGTAATTAATTTTTTTTTGGGGGGGACTAGTCCTGGCATCAAGGGCTGGGGCCAAGAATAGAAATGCACTTTCGTGTCTGTTAAAGTCTTTGCCTGTTATAGAGGACATCAAGCCTGACTTGTGAATATTGGGAATGGTAGTGCAAAGATAGATATTTTATAATTTTAAAAGACCACAAAATATATTCATTTACTTTTAGATATTAAGAATTAAGTGTCCTGGAATAAGGTTCATAATGAATTAGAGTAAGGTTTTGTGCTCAGTACATGGGTTTATGTCGCATGGCAGTCTCACTGTAGAAGTACGTCATTATATTAAGAGAGTGCTTTGCTCAGAGGAAAATACCATCAAGTTACAGATGTAAAATTTGAACATGCGTAGATAATCCGTATACAACCACTCCTGGCTCTTAAACCGTGTGTATGGAAGGATGGACACGTGCAGGCGTGGGAATTCCTCCCTCCTCGGGCACAAAAGCCCAGACAGCAGTGCCGAGCAGCAGAACACGCCGCAACACGCGACTTACTGCCTCGGCGTACCATCGCTGCCACACGTGCAGGACCCACTGACACCTACCCAGGGGCACGAGGGGCTGGGGGTGACCCAGTCCTGAATGGTGGGGGTCTTCCAGATGTTTCCAAACCAGTTTCTGTTTGGAAAGAATCAACCCAAAACTAGTAAAGCCTTTGGCACATAATGGCACACAGTAACGTAGCTGCTTGTTCATTCTTACAAAGGTGCCATGGTTTCCTCCCGTGTACTTATGTACACAGAGGTGCTCACGCCTGCAAACTCTAACAAAACAGCTAAAATTTTCTATTACAGAAATACCAGTTCTCAAGACTTTATCAGCTGTGGAGACAAACTGGCTGGCTGCAATACTCTATCACGATACATTACCTAGCTCTATAGAACTTTTTTGGTTTTGTAATATCCTTTTTCACAGTGCTTTTTATGTGTCAGAAATCCATATAGGCTCCTTATGCTTTGAGTCCTACTTGCGTCCTCAAGTGCCCACTTGCTTAGTCTGCATTTTTGACTTGACCTGTTGTTTCCAGGCTAGACCTCTTTCCTCCCCTCTTATGTGCGAGGACCGGGCAATAGGGTACAGCTAATTCCCTCCAAAAGGAGAAAGCACAGAGCCAGCAGCAGCTGCAGACACCTCGCAGCAAAGCTGAAGACAGAAAACAAAGCGGAGGAACTGCTGTCAGCAAAATGGTATGTTTTACTCCGTGTCTGTAGCAGAAAGCACATGACCAGGAATGCGCCTCCTCTAAGGGGGCCAGGGACTTACCTGAGTCACCTCCTCATTGCAGTCCACCTTTGCTCTGAACAAGTCACCCAGTAAGCGGCACTGGAAAGTAGATAGTGATTCTTGCCTAACTATACAGATACAGTTTTAGCTTAATCTGAGATTCTTTTTTACAGTTAAAAGATACATCCAGGGAAGAATCGGCGAGATCCTAACCAGCTGCTGGCCTCATGAAGTAAGCGGGAGACAGACCAACCTTCTGCATTGGGCTTTGTAATGCTATCCAATGTGAAGCTACCCCTGGGTTTGGAAAGGACTGAATTAGGGATGGTAGGGAAAAACCAAACAAAATGCTTTATTTTATTCAGAGGGGGCTGATTATGAAACAGAAGTAGAATGAAACTGAAGCAGGGCAAGGACACACCTAGGGGAATGCCTGTGCTTGTCATAGCCACATACACTGATATGTAAAGGTACGTTAGCCCAGAAGTCTTAGTTTTCAGCTCTGACCAGAGATTTAATGTTGTAACATTTCTGCCACATCCCTCAAATGGCTGACTATACTTACAAACAACTTAAACAACAAATGGGCAGCTTCACTGGACTTTAGTGAGCTGACAGTCAAGTCTGGATAGAGGTATATTTTGATAAAACATCACTTCCAGTAACGATTTTAGTGACAGTAAGTTTGGAAATGGATTTCTTTGTTGTTTTCTTTTATTTACTATAATTAGAATCTACAACTACCTCCTCTCAGGAAATTAATATGGAAATTAATGGAAATTAATATGGAGTAAAATGAACAGTCTTAAACATTGGGTTTGGGTTTTTTCTGATCAGGTCTCAATTGGATCTATTAAAAACTTAAGTAGTTAAATGACACTTTGTATAGTTCACTCTCAGAGCTTTTTACATGGTTGATTCAGAAGGATTTTAAACTGATGGTAACGCTTATATCGTGTTACTGAAGCTACTGTATAATACATACAGGAGTCTCCTGTTCTCTTGTATTTCTGATGAGTTATGGTGACAGTAACTATTTGAAGCCATCTTTAGGTCCCTTCTTAATCTGGAGCCTCACTCCATTTAGCAATGCTTGGATTAGCCATACAAAAGGCCATACAAGCCTAGATACAGGACCAGGGCTGCCACCTCTTCACCATTTTTTAGGTTGTTTGGTGTTAGTGGTTCATTCTCAGTTCATTTTCTCAGTTGCTACAATGCATGATAGATCACAAAGTTATTGTGAGGGAAATCAATGTTCCAAGTTCATGCTCACGTTAATACTGCTGAGAGACTGAAACAGCTGTAGCAAGCAAAGTAAACTACCACTGTGCTCAGTGGTATGAAAAAAAAGGTATGAAAAGTAGATTGTTTGTTTTGAAAGAATAAAATTTTGGTGACATTTGCAAATGTGTGGAATATCTTATTTGCCATGTAGTTTTAACAGGACTGGCTATGAACAGGCTTACAACATATTTAATTTCTGTGTGTCTTGTGCAAGAGCCTTATCCAGCTTTGGGTTCTTTCCCTCACACAATGAAAAAGGCGAAAAGCAAGCTGGTTTCCTTTGCTGGGCTTTGCAGAAAAACCTGTGAAATGAAGTGTAACTCTTTTATGAACAGGATCCCTCAATAACTAAATCTGTGAGTGTAACTACATTGGAAGTTACTGCAGTATCTCAGCGTGTTCTTGGACAATTTCCTAACTCTTGCTGCATTTCAAAGAAGTTGCTGAGTGTTCCATAATTCAGGTACTGACACTGTGTCCCTGGAAAGGGGGAGGTAAGAAAATGTAGTGAGGTAAACAGGAAAAAGTGAGGTAAGAGAAAAGTCCCTGTTGAGGCAGGCTTGCTCTTTAGATTCTGAGCATTAAAACTTCAGAAAAAAATAATTACCACATTTAATTTTTCTTCTTAATATCCATTAACTAATGACTTTCAGCTGGTTCTCTCCTACTGCAAAAGCAGAAATGGGATCATTCTTTTTCCTAAGTTTGTAAATTAGCATTGAACCACTGTGCAATGGAAAGACTACACATACTTGAAAAAAATATTTATTTTTATGACAGCATTTGATGTAAAACAATAGCATACAAAGTAAATATGTTCACAAATTTTTGTGTTTTAAATTCTTACTCTCTGAAAGGAACAATTAAGATGTCTTCTGATCAGTGGAGCAGTACGTTCCTAGGAAAGATGAGCTACACTCGATATATCATTTGTGCAAAAGAAGCAGCACAGGGGTATGGAAGACAGAAAATGGAAGGTCTGACATTTTTGGTAAATGTTAACCTAAACAAGACAGTGAGAGAATGTTGATCTTTGTTTTTCCTTCAGTCCCATCCCATCACCAGGATGACGGCTGGGCACTTTTCACAGGTTATTTCAGCTTCCAGTTAACCTCCCCAGCTCCCACTAATTTTATATTGGCTTTTTATTTTGGCATAGAAGTTACAAACAAGATTTTAAGTACAGAATACAGTTTCATTGAATTGGCCAAATCAGTGGCGTGCATAAAATCGTTCAAATCAAGAGTCCTTGGCATCTGCAAACTGGAATGGTTGTATCACCAAAGAGCAAGGATAAACCCCAATTTTCTTGTACTAAAGAACTATCTAAAGCCACAGTAACGTGTGTGTGTGTGCGTGTGTGTGTGTGTAGTTTGTTTTGTGCGCCTGCATTCTTGGTTACAGTGAGCCTCTGGAAGACATAAATACTGAGAGGTAAATGTTTCTGTCAGCTGATTGTTTTAGCAGTCACATAATCCTTCCTTTGATGTCTTGGGTCAATGAAATCCTAGTACCATCGGGGTATATATTAAAAGAGTTTCTCTGTGATCTTTCCTGCAACGGAAACAGCAGTAAAAGTTATTATTCTGTCACAATAAAGGACTATCCGTGCATTCTTGATTGCCCCAGCTTTCCAAATGGAGTTATTTTTTAGGTTACCAGTAGAGCATAACCCTGCTTACAGAGTTTACAGTGATCTCTTTAGATTTCTAGAGCTACCATAATACGGTCTGGAGAAAACAGGGAAGATCCAACAGTGCAAGCACATTCTCTTGATTATCAGCAGGTTATGTTGAAAATAACGCTGTAGGTCAGTTACCAGAGCAATACCGTGTGATGTGCTACATATCCACATACCTTCTCATCTTAAGCCAACGGTTCTCTAAACAGTACTGAGGTAGTTTTTCCACCCTAGGCCATTTAGTGTTTAACATCGGGGCATTATAATGTGTATTAATTCAGTTTTTGAGAGAAAACAGTAACAACATTTCTCAAAGGCTCTTAGAAAAGGTACATCTTTTTTTGCTCTAGGGCTCGACTCCTGTTCCTGCTGAACTGAGCCAGTGTGTAAAATCAGAACTGATATCAGCTCAGTAGGCACCGGAGGACGGGTCCATCAACAGCCTGGAACAACAGCAGCAGCCGTAAGTGGCAGCTCCATTTCCTGCAAACGACACACGGTGCTAAGCTACAACTGCAGAGACAGCATCCGTTAAAGAGAAGACTACATAACAAAGCTTTATAGACAATTCCAAAGTCACAAACATTTTTTTCCTCTGACCTTTAGAAAAGCATGGTAACGAAATTACTGCAGGCAAGCAGACCGAGAATTTAAGGAGCGCTGTTTATGCTCAACTAAAACCCCCGTGAGTCTTCGGTCCTCCCCAAGTCACCTCTGCCTCTATCCTCGATATCCTGCATCTCACACACATGCATTCATTGTTAAGTCTGCCCATTCAGCAGCAAGGTATCTCAGCCAGCAAACGCTCTCCGCCCCGCGCAGGCTGGCATTAAGCAAAGTCTCCTCTCCCCTTCTCCTCAGGTGCAGAACTTAGCCACTGTGAACAAAGCGGGAAACAATCACTGTTCACCAATCAGCTAAGCTCTGCACCTCGCCAGAGAGGTCTCCGTCTCCGTATAGCTAATTATCGGATGAGGTTCTTCTGCGACGCGTCTGCTGCTTTCCTCTTTTTTTTGTTTTGTTTAATGGATGGAGAGGATTCCACGCTGTGCACAGATTGCATAGTTATGGTGAGTTTCATACTAGCAGCTGTGGTCATGGCTGTGTGGTAATCCCTGGCAATGTGATTTTAATCTTAAATCACAAATCATCATGCCAGGAACCCAAACAGCCACACCATTAAAAGAAAGCTGTGCAGTCACACAGAGTGTTGATCTCGTAACAGTATCTTTAGATTTTATGTTACAGCTCACCATGCATTTCAAGTCTGCCTGAGAAATTAAATGGGCAATTCTAGACTAATGCTAACATATACAACACATGTGATTTTCCTGTGCTAGGTACTTACCACCAAAAGCTTGTAGAAATTTTGATTTTTATTTTGTTATTGAAAGCACTATAGGAAGACAGTTCCAAGTACAGTAGTACCAGAACAAACTGCACCTCCATGTCTGTGGCCTTCAGACACTCAAAGGCATCTCTCTACCAGATTAAAAATTGTTGAATGGAACTCAAATTCCTGTGGGTCCTCGATAACTGTAAGCACACAAGCAAGTCTCTTAGCCCTACCTGTTTTAGAGAGCAAACCTCCTACCCCATAACTGGTGTCCTAGCACTCTACAGTCTAACCCACTTTTCCCAAAAAGGTTTCTTGGCAGGCACAGTTCTTGTCTATACAGAAGAAGAACATGGCTGTTCATAAACAAACTTGCTTTCAGTGTAGCTATCTGCTGTATTTCATAGAAATAAATACCTGAAATTCAAGTGGAACTCGCTATCAAGCACTGCTACATGTACAGGCTTGAACAGGAGAAAATAAGATTTGCTCAATACCAATTAGAAAATGATGATTTTGCTAAATTAGATGCCTGAATTTTGATATCACAAATCAACTGTGAAGTTATGTGAACAACCAAGGCAATTGGTCTGGCAGCTGAGTTATATCATTAAGCAAAAATCTGAGGTATGCTGTACTGGTAGAGACCGTCATACCAATCCTAATTGGCTATGTGTTAAACATGCAAGTACAAACACTGTAAGGTTACCTCCGGCTACTCAAATAGATTGAGAAACAGAGAATATCTTTGCAAATTGCCAGTTTATAGCCTGCAGCAATCTTTATTTTGTGATTATTTCTTGCATTTCTGCTTTTTCTCTGGTGATTCCACCCCATTAAGTTCAGAAACAAACTAGATTATGTATGATACTAAGCAGCTTCTTCACATTAAGGCTACTCATCTTACCTCGTAATCAGTCTTCAAAGGCCTCACTACACTTAACACAAAAACATATGAATTATCAGCTTGTTCTCACATGATTCAGATTTGCTTCCAAGTGCACAGCTTCGTACTTCCACTGTAGGCTCACATTCTTTTCAAAGACTATGCTGACTATCAAGTCAACATGCAGTTAAACAGAAATGCTCCTTGCGCAATTGCGAGTTCTGTAAGCAGAGTTAATACAGAATGGGAAACAACTGCAGGTGGAGCCTGGCCTTCTCTGGCCATTCAGACTTACAGTTGCCTCTCGTACAGTCCATTACAAAGTTTACAACAAAGCCATGCTCCATGCTCTCCAGCTAGTGCCTACACATATCTAACTCACTGATGCAGCATCTGGGCTTAAAAAAAAAAAAGAAAAAAAAAAAGGCAAGATATTTAACAAGAATGACTTCTGGAGCTAAGCAGCCACACGCTCTATGGTATGCCAAAGTTTACTACCTTTAGTGAGCTGTGCAAAATCAGGGTGTTTAATTTAAAAAGAAAAATCACCTCTTTAGAATAACATCTCTGCCACCACTTTGGCTGAGGATGCATCCATATGTTCTCGTGCTGCTGCAAAGCATTTATGTGCCAGTTCTTGTTGTTTCACATCTTCATTCACCATTAATTCACCATAGAGATACACACCCATTGCCTGGAAGAGGAACAGAACACAGATCCATCCTATCACCAGTGAAGACTAGTTAGTTGGTTTTCATTCTGTTGTCCTCCTCGGACTCATTTAATTAAAGACAAAACAAAACAAAACAAACAACCCAAAACACAGAAAATACTACATACTCTATAACACCTAGCCTTCCCCCCAGAAATGTAGTTTTCTCTGGATCTCTTTAGCCTGAGGATGGTTGTCTATATGTTGTATTGAATAGGTAAGAACAGGATATAAATACAAGAGGTGTATGTTATGTCGTGACAAGAAAATGCTTTCTCACTCTGTTTTTCTTGTCACTTTCAAGTCGAAATCTGTTTTCTTTTAGCCACTACCTGAAATATTTCCAAATGCCCCTTAAGAAAGCAGCTTGTCCTTCCGTGAACGGGATACACGTTTTCTCTCCAATTGGGATGTCTACACACACACTGAGACACCTAAAGAGGACATCAACCGAAACAGTACACTCTAAAATTCCCATTTGGCAATTCCGTAACTGGACATCAACCAAATGCAATCGGGTCTGTGTTTCAGACTCTTCTCTTCAGATCTGAGATACAGCTGAAGATGCGCAAGTTCTGGTTTGGTAAGAAGGCAGGCTTTTCCTAACTACTCATTCTGGACATAGAAGCTATCAAGAAAGATAAGAGGATACCTGGGGGTGAGATCTGTGCCCCTTCGACAGCAGACAGAAAAACACTGGCTAACAGTGCTAATACAAAACACACTGGGGATTGCCAGTTTTTTCTGGTGATACAATCTTTTCATGTGATTACAGGAATTCAGTAAGTGTTAAGCTGCACTTATCAAAATAGGATTGCACGCGTGACAAAATATTAGCAGCTTAGCACACTGACTTTTACAGTTGTGCTTAATGTTTAGATAGTTGCAGGAGAGGAAAAATGTGAATAGCATTGAAAAAACACAACTTTTAATACTGTTCCTCATAACTTCTTGCATTGGTTGGTAAGCCTTAAAAAAAATTAGCTTCAACAAGAAGGGAAATTTAAAGTTTAACAAAGACTGAAATTAAAAGAAAGAGTGGCAGAAACCTGCCAGACTCCTCAACAACCCCCTAAGTGTGGTCTCCCCCATCCACAGACCCAAGAATTCAGATTTCCAGGGTCTGGCAGCCGCACCAGGCATGCACACTGCCTTGGAGCTGGGCTCCAGCCACTTTCATAGAGAATCTGAAGATGTTGGAATTTTGTTACAAATAGGAATTACCTTCTCTACCCAGTGCTAGTAATTTCCCCCCAAGCCCCAATATTAACATGCAGTAAACACACTGGGTTTTTGTAGTCCTGAAAAGGATTTAAATAGTCACATTTGCATTTTTCCCAGACTCTAGAAAAAGCCAAGTCTTTCATGATCAGTAAGGACATGCAACTGCTCTGATTTCAGTTGTAATCACTCCAGAAGCTGGTTGTACCATAAACTGTGTGCACTGCTGGAGTACAGGGAGAAATTAAAGATACTGAAGATTCCATAAAAAAAAGTTGCAAAAATTATTTCCCTGCACTGCAGAAAACGTTAGTCTTTATTTGGCATAGTGTCTGTTCCAAACGTAATGCAATTCAATATGTTTGGTTTTATGAACTCAAGGTTTTCCCGCCTCCCCTAGGCTTCTGCTGGTGGTTATCTCCATCCATCATATATGAACTCCTTGCATAAATAATGATGTTTTAAGCTTACTTTTTTTTTTTTTTTTTTTTTAAATAAAGAGCTTGCCAGGAAGTCTGGGGCCTGCTTATCAGCTGGGATATAAATAGGAGGTATACTTCAGAGCTGGAAGAAAGAGCACAAGAGACTGCACTAACTTTATTGTGCCATTGTGACAAAATGTTTTTGCCTGAAAGCACAAAACCCTCATTGGCTGTAAATGGCTGTGTTCACTATCAACATAAAAGGTAAAGACATTAGTATCTTGCTAGACTTTGACATATCTTGCAACATTTTCTATTTTTTAAATACATCTTAAATATATAACAGTCATTCTAGGCAGTGAACATCTTGATTTTATAGCGTTCATAGTGAATAAAAATACACAAAAGTGAAACAGAAAGAACAAGGGCTATAATTGCCTATATAAAAAGCCATAGTAAAGACATCACGTACGGCCAGCCTTTTAAGACCTTCAAAATCTTCTGGTATCATTTCCCTAACCATGGAGAGGCCTGCTTTCTCTGGAGGTGTATCGTTGTACTTATGCTTCTCCTTCCAGACATCGTCTTGAAAACTGAAGTCACCACACGACTGCTTTGCACCTAGCTCATATGCGTTAACATTCACTGCTAGACTTGTCTTTGTCATCCTGCAGAAGGAACCAATGCTGGGAAGTATCCCCCTAGCGTCATTGCTACCTCTGGCTTGCATGAAATGGGAGGAGAGGCGGGAAAATATCCTATTTCACCACTTCGCATGCTTAGGTGGGGTTGAATACCCCTAGGTGGCTTCCTTAAACCACAGCGTTTAAAGGGCAAAAAAACTGAATACACATTTAAGCTTTTGACAAACTGCAGAAACAAAATGTATTAAAATCATTTTTTAGTTTCACACTAAGGTGTCAAAAAGTTGATTATTTTGAAAACGCTAATTAAATGTAACTGACCTGATCTTCTCTGAGAAACGACTCAACATCTCCATACCCAGGCACGTACTTGTGTTTAACAACAAGTTCACACCACCGATGACGAACCTTTGGGAAGAGAAAAAATATTAGGGGAAACAAAAAAAAAAAGAAAAAAAACCCCAAACTGTATTGCATCTGTGTGCATGTTGATAAACAATACATCTCTAACCAGTCTGGGTTTGTCATTGTTGTTGGGTTTGGGTTTTTAGGTGTGTTGGGTGTTTTTTTTCCCAGAGCCAGGCAGATGCCTCTCAACACCAGTCGATAATCTAGGCAGAGGTGCAGTGCTCAGTGCGCGTGAGCCCGGGCTCGGGAAACCCAGAACACCCAAAGACAAACTCCTGGTTCCATGTTAGTAAACTAACCCAGATACAGGCAGAGATGTGCAGCATCTTCTCCTCCGCTGTTTCCAGTCTTGACTTTTTTTCCCTTTAAGTTAGGCTAGAGGTAATTTCTTTTATACTGTTAGAAGGTGGGAGGGGAAGGAGGTCAGGATTGCCAACATCTGGAAGGGCCACAAGATATAATTGATAATTTCTCCTATGGAAGTGTATGCTCCAAGTGATAAAAAGGCTTAAACATAATTCTGTAGCAATGCCAAATCCATACCAAAAGAATAAGAGTTAGATATAAAATCATGAAACAGAGAGCTTTCAGTTAAATGAAACACAGTTTTGCCACCATATCTTTGCCAGTAATAGATTTTAAGCACACTGAAAAGCATTTAAAATCCATCTAGACTTAAAAAACCAGGCTGCTCTACCAAAAGCGCATTGACAAAACCAGTTATTAACATACTGTAATGAAAAGTAAGGAAATTTTCAAGCAAATCACAACTGAAAAGTATTCTAATTTGCACGGAGTAAACATGAATTACATGTGGGTTTTTTTGTCGTTGTCTTTAAATTTCTGACTTTGTTCTTAGCCACTCTTGTGGCATAAGCATCATCTTCCTCTCCAGCAAGGCTTCCTCCATTGTAGGCAGTGATCAACCTAACATTTGATATTCCATTAGTGGCTCAGCACTGATCCTAAAGGGAAACAGTCATGTGTAATAAACCCGTCCCACCCTCCCAATCCTTCTGCTTCAGCCTTTGTTCTTACCATCTTTCAAAAGACAGGGCACCTAGTAACAATCACCTTTCATAGCAAGAGCAAAATGTTAGCAGTTCTAGCATTTTTCAACACTTGAGTCCAAATTGTGCTTATATTGAGTAACTGAACACGAACCTTTTTCTGAATGATAGATTTACGGATAACGTTCAGAATGGAAGCCAGAAAGGGAGGGGAAAAACCAATATACTTAAGTATATTGTTGCTTTTGGAAATAAGGTATCTGGAAATACTTTTCTTGTCATCCTAGTCCTTGCCAACTTTACACCTTGGGAAAAAATCTCACGGATGTATGTAATTAGATGTTAATGCAATTAGCATAATTAACACATGATAAATGCTTACAGGTCCTGGAAGAGTCCTTTTTGGGTACTTGATATCTTTTTGCATCTGACCTCTTATATGAAAGAATTGAGGACAGCTTATAAATGAAATAAAATGCTGAGGGGTTTTGTGGCTGAGTGGAGTTTGCACTTGCAGCGTGTAAGACACTGAACAGTTACAGTGCAATGCATGGTAGGGAAAGAAAACTGTCTCTTAAAGCTTTTTGCTGACAAAATAACAGCTGCTAAGATTCCTGCAAGTGGAACCAGAGCTAAATCTACAAAGTAAATAGCTTTCCAAGATTCAACTCGCTGTGCTGTAGATGCCCATATCCATAATGCAGAACTTCAGAACCCTACCCAGCTGCTGCTTCTCCCTGGAGACACTGAACATTTCACCAGTAAATCTTCCCAGGAAATCCAGCTTTGTTACAGAGTGTTTCTCATGGGACCAAGCAGCTTCATGCCTGAACCAAACCTTCAGGCTCAAAAATTAAGCATACACCTCTCTCACCTGTAAGGTGAGTTAACCACACAGAGTATAAACACATTTAAAAGGTTGTATATCTTCATCTGATACACTTTATCTGCATCTTGTGTCATATATTTAAAATAATAAAATAAATTCCTTATGTATTCTCATGACATGTATGAGAAACATAAGGAGGAGAAAGGGACCGTGGTCCTCTCCTGTGATCACTGCTTGTCTACCTCTCATGGTCCAGCATTTACAGCACTTAGCCAGGAGAGAAGCAATCGAGTTCAGTTTCTGTGTCTGCTCAAGATCTCAAACTGTGCCTTCAGTGAGAACATTTCAACAACCAATTATGAAGTATTCTGGGATGGGGTTCTCTGCATACCTTCTGGTGAAGCTGGTTTTTCCCCTGCAGTTATTAAAATTTTTATTGATCTTAAAAGAGGAAGTCATAAGACTTCAGGGCCTAAATTTCTGAGTACTTTCAATAAGAAGCTGGGACCTGGCTTGCGCAGCCTACAAACCACCTTGTCCTCAACATGCCTTTCCTGGTGCAACCATCACAACTGCACGGAGAGCAGAAGTTCTCCCTGTGGAGGTGTTCATGTGGTCCTACTTCCTCACATACTTGTTCCTCACAATGTTGTGTATGTGCCTTACATTTGTATCACAGCCTCATCATCTGAATCCTGATGACTTTGGAAAACATGGAACAATTAAGCTGTGCCCATTTCCTTATTTGTTCCTTTCTCCATAGGGTTCCTGTTCTTGGCAGTCAGTCTCCTTTCAAATAGTTTAATAATACATATATATTTATTTTTTGAGTGAGATCTGGGACAGCTTTTCTCTCTCTCTTTTGCTTTTTTCACCCTTTCTTTCCCAGGGCAAGTACAAATCCTGGCACATTTCCAGGTCTGAAAGGCAGGCGCTTGCCAGTTGAGGCAGGAGCAGCATCTCTGTTATCCTCAGGTTACACGCTTGCCGCCTGTTTTCTGAAAAAGCCCAGAATGCTCTCATGGCAGAGAAAACTGCAGGAGAACCAGGCGCTGCTGAAGCCCCTGTGAAAGCAGGAGGGCGGCCGGCCCCGCTGTCTCCCCTGTGTCTTGTTCGGGAGCCCGGTAAATGGAGCACAGATGCCAAGGCTGGCTGCGAGCTCAGGAGGGGCAGGGGGTGACCTGCACAAGGCTGGCACCGAAATCTGCACTACCACTTGGACTGAACAGATATATTGCCTACCCGCCTGCTCCTCTGCAAGCACGGCCTGTAGATGGCCATGTCACATGAACTGCAGCTAAAGGAAATTAAGCCATTTCTCAGATACATGCACTATAAAGAAGTAATTTTTCTAGTATAATCCACGCCCTAGGCTGATACCACAAACATGAGAATTATATTCACATAAGAGGGGTGGAAAAAAAAATAAGTTTCAGTTCCCAACGTCTCATCCAATGCTTAGAGCAGGAAAAGTAAAATGGGCCCCACAGCTTCACAGCCTAATGAATGAGTCATGCGCACAGGCACTTTTAACAAACCAGTCTTGAAAGGAAATTTCGAAAACTTAAGTAGCTTGTGGTAGGACTAAGCTAGCCATACCGCATCCTGTGTATGCTCTTCTTGGCTTTTCTGTTCCTCCAGGAGCAAATACTCAGTGGCAAAAAATAAGAATTCATTAGTCCTCTCCGAATTTTCTCTCTGAACGTTTCTCTGTGCTCTTCTGCACGGTTCAGAGATGCACACCATATGTCGTTTTGGCTGGTTACACCGTAAACAATATAAACTAAACCTGAAAAGTAATTTACAGCAATCCTTCCTGTTACTGCTGGCAGAGAGCACATACGACTTTGTCTGGACCTGAAGCAGCACCTGTAACCGCCCACCCACCCACACATGCTCTTACTGGTTTGGCAGCTGCAGGGACCCACGTGCCAAAGTTGGAAACACAATTTATTTTCTCAGCCTCTGATTCTGGGCTGAGAGCTGTCCTTCCAAGCACGTGACTGACGGCTGGTACTCCTGAGGATGGGGAGAGGTGGCTGGGGGAGTGATGGAGGTCTGCTGGGACCTCAGGTTTCTCGTGGATGGATCCTCGTTGCCTGGAAATTGTCCTCTCCTCCTGCCCTGCTTTTGCAGCTGGTGCAGACATCTCCACTACCAGCTTTAAATAGAGATTGTTACTGTGAGTTTTGCAAGACACTATGCATATTAGTAGTGTATTTCCAAGGCACAGTTCTGTGGCAGGAAGACACTGAGACGCTCACTATCTTGGGTATGAAATTTGGAACCAAGCTCTTCCATTTTCATAAATATCAACCACATCAAGACCTAAGTATTGGCTAGCATCTAGGTGAAATGTCGTGAAAGGATGCTCCTGTCAGATAGCAGAGACTCCCAAATTTAGGAGCAGCAGCTTCTACGCATAATTCTAGCGGACTCATATTATCTTTTAATTTCATTTTAAGAAAAATACATAGTATTCCACAATATTAGTTGCAACTCAAACATTACCTGTATTTTGACAGTGCAACGAAAGATGATGAGAAACCAAAATTATGCTGTCTCTAGTCTGTTTTCAGAGAACATGAGCTGTTGCATGAGATTATTTAACTGCAATAAATACTTATATAAAATATACTAATAATCCACCTCTAAGATAGTCCCTTTGTTTTAGCAACCTGGGCCAAGACCTTTTGGGAAACAGTGCTTCAAGCTGACTGACTAAACTCATCAAATATGTGGCTTGACTTTCAAAATAAAAGCTCCCACTGACATACCTGAGAAACAATATTTTTAAAGTATTTTGAACAAGTCTTCATTTAAAGCGAAAACCAATTTTTTTCTGACCCAGGTGATAAATCACTTCGCCTAATCCGTATTATTCTTCCCTGCCCCACACAAATGATCAGATAAGCTTAAAACAAACCTCTTCACAGAAAGCCTTATATATTATATTGTAATAATCTAGCTTGCTGATGTTCTCAGACATATGTATGCAGGCAAAAAATAAATATTTTACTCCTGAGGTCTACAAATAAGATTTAGAAAGTAAGTAATTTAAACCATGCCTTTATTAAAGGCAGAAAAAAGCTGGGGTTTACTAAGCCTTTGGTCTGCAGAATGGAAGACTAGCTTCAGGGAAAATGAGTGCATTTTGCTAATAGCTGGATCCAATTTAAAAGGCGCCATGAGACAACAAATCTAAATCACTGAACAAAAGCAACATACTTAGAGATCTTAGAAAATGGGGTAATTTGAAATACAGTAAGAGCTATTGTCCAACAAAATGGAACCTTTCTAAAAGGTAGGAGGCATACGTGACCATTATAGAACACAGGTTCAGATGCTATTGGAAAAAAAATTAGAACAACTTCAATCTTAAATGTTAATTAAAGAGTCTCAGAGGCCAGACTCCTGTCTAATTTGTAGAGGAAAATAATACAAAGAAACTTTTTCAAATAACCAAGCCATGCTACTACGGATTAGTTTTAATTAACAAGAAGGAAGCTGGTATATCCAGAGCACCAGAATGCCATTCTCTTCCATCTGAAAGCATTTATCTCTAGTCTCTTCCTATCTACACATAAATTGGATTCAAATATTAGATAATTTTCCTATATCATCAAGGAACAATACCACATGCTACATGGCAATATTTGGACTAAAACCCAGATTTTACAATTGCTTAACATGGAAGGATTATAGTTTAAGAATTGCCAATTTTAAAGTGCCTTTAATGATCTAATTTTTTCCCTCTACCTTATCTGAAATATTTACTCTGTAATATCCCAGACAGGTTGCATCAGTGATTTTTCATTCTATATAGTCTGAATTTCAAGTGGGCATTCCTATCTTTCATGCCACAGAATACACATGCTTTAGCATGCAAATTTCATTTCATGAACATTTACTCAGGCAAGATGATCAGGAATGCTGAAGCAGCTCAGAAGCAGCAATGAAACAGCCATGTGTATTACAACTGTGCTGTCAGAGTATCAGTTTGGCAATCTGAAAAAATGTGCTCAATAGCCAAAAACCTACTGGATGTGAGCAGAATGGATTCATCATTCTGACAAGGATTCTGTAATGGAGATTACTGCGTATGCCAAGGATTTCTCAGGAGACTAAGCAAAGAAGCTGTCTAACGGCTTAAACGAGCTTGTATTCTGGACCAAAATCTCCTGGACTTTTCATAGCCTAAGTTATCTCTCACGTCTCATAGCACTTGCTTGGACAACACTGCAGGGCCAAAGAAACCATGGGCCAGATACAGCGTCACAGCAGCAGGCATCTCTGATAGCAAACTTTTTTCCTGAGACCCTCATAGTGTCAAGGTTCAATTAATGCTGTTTATTACAGTGCAATGCTCTTTCTCAGTATTAGGCACTTACTTTTACAGAGCTATGGTCAAAATTATAACAACACTTGAAATTTAAAAAAAAAATTGCTTTTGGTAGCCTTACTCGTGCTGCATTTTGAGTACTGGGAAGAATTGCTGTTCACTGGGGATAGGGTTAGCTGTACCTGAGGCCAACTGAGTTCACTGAGCCCCATGACGTTCTGCATTGGACATCACTGATTGTACAGGCAATTCCTGCCATCTCAGACAACCTGCTCTCCCTCTGTGTGTCCCACAGTGTGAGTGTCCCAGCACACTCACAACGCAGCAAACTGTAGCATGGTCATTCAGGAAACCCTAAGGTAGAAATGGGCTGGATAATCAAAATTACTTTGTCAGGACCTAATTGTCATTTTGAGGAGAACTATGTAGAGGTCTAAATACTTTAAAACCTGGAGTATGAACTGGTCATTAAAAAGCAACTCAAAATATAATATTAGCAGGATACCAGACTTCAGATTTTGGTAATATTGGTATAGCATTATCCTACTTCCTTAATTCATTTTACTCCTCCTGATTTTCATTTCTGCATAGATCAAGCAATTGCACACGATAAGGGGTGCTGGCAACAGGGAAGGAGGATTTGCAAGCCCCGTCTCTCCTTTGTCCATGCAATGGCACTGATAGAGTGCTGTGGGTAGAGCTCATGCAGCAGCTGCCTCCAGAACAGAAAAGAGAGGTGTTGCCCAATCAAGCTTTTAAAAAACAAATTCTGTTGTTTGGTCAAGGGCAGGCTGTGGGACAACTGGCAGCATCTGAACCTGTAACTGCACAAGTTTGCCAGCAGGTCAGGCAGCATGCTCCATAGCTGTGGAAGCCTCAATTAGCAATAGGTGCAGGCTCGAACGTTCTCACCCTTACAAATGTGATTTATGGGCATGTATTTCCTTCCCATCCTTTCCCCTCCCCAGTTCTACGTAATGCAATTGAAACTTACTGTTAAAAAGTTTCTGTAGAACTACGGCCTTGCTTAAGAGCAACCTGATCAGATTCCTCTTCTCCAGCTCCCATAGGCTGTAAACACGTGACTCCGCTGCCACCTCCAAATAAAACACATGCTTCTCCACAGCCAGCATGGAGGTTCTTTCCTACATAAGCATACAGAAGCCTAGAAATCGCCAAACATGCTGCTTATGAAAGTCCTAGTGGAGCAGGGGGCATCCCTGCTGCTCTCTGTGATCGGAAAGGCATAGCGACTGAAGGGCACCATTTCAGGAAAAGATTTATTCCTGGCAATGAAGCACACGCTGAGGACTTGTTTGGAAAAGACAAATGCCCCTTTTTCCCCACCTCAGTTTCACAAACAGAGAGCTCCCAATTAGCGACCAGACACTTTTCTCCCCATGTGGGCCCCATCTGTGATCAATGACATCTGTGTTAGTAGAAGATTTTCCAAAGGAAGTCAGAAAAAGCAAGCGACTAAGAAGCCATGTCTAATCCTTCTTCCAAGGTGGCACAGGCAGTGCCTCCCTTCTGGTGTCAAAGCTGTCACTGTGAATAAGTGACTCGGTTAGGATGCCTAATTCTGTAATCCCAATGCTCCTCAGCCCGCCCCTCCTCGCCCCATCTAACAGGAGATGGACACACAACAGGATCTGGCCTCCAGTTTTCGTTCTTTTACGGTGGACCAAGAAAGTGATGATAGGCCAGTGACCCACAGCATGGTTAGATGAGAAGAGGGCCACCAGCACCACGACAGTGCGACAGTTTCAGCAGCCTCTGCTTGGGGACCGTGTCCCTGCTGTGCCCAAAGGCTTTGCTCACCCTGTTCCCATTTGCGCTGCCAACATCTCCATGCTGGGGGAAGCAGCTCCTCTATCATAGTGCAAGTGAGGTAAGGAAATGTTTAACACAGCATGTGAACTCACTTAATTTGAAAAACAAAGGTTTTTAAAAATAAGCCTTAATTAAAAACATAAATACAGTACTTATGCTGGAACCGAATGCTTCCTGTTTCCCCTGCCTTTTCACTATTGCCTGTTAAGCACGCTGGAGCGCTAGTGCTGTTCACAGCTTGCAGCAAGATGGAGATGGCAGAAAAGGCGTCATTGGCTCCCTTTTTAACAATGTCACTGGAGATGTGGGCTGAGTTTCGCTTTGCTGTGGTGCTGCTGGCTCTCAGGAGCAGGGCTGCCTTCTGCCCTGGCACTGGGAGAGGTGCTGGTGTTCCCAGCAGAAGCCTGCATCGGAGCAGGCTGTGCCCTATCCCCGCTGCTGGCGATGCCACACCTGCACCCATGCCTGACCCTGCAGCACCTCACACCTTCCCTGTCCTCGCTGGAGGGCTGGCGGGATGCTCCCATGGCTTTGCTCCCGCCCGTCCTGCTCATCCCTTCTGCCAGCTGGGTGCTGTGGTGAGGATGGCTGCAGGGGTGAAGGCACACCGGCTCGGGAGAGTAAGGAGAGGCTGCCAGCAGCCAGGACATCCTGTACTTCAGAGGGAGGGGAAGGAAGACTCGGTCCCAGCCTCCAGTACAATCAACCTCACACAGGAGCCTCCACCAAGAAGAACTTCTGGGACAAGCCCCATACCTTCAGCAAGGGCATATGTATACGTCCCAACTGACATCTTATTTGAAATGCATCACCACAAATGCCTCTCCATCTCACATAACACATTCACTCTGACACCCTAATGAAAAGCCTATCTACCATAATGGCTAGAATATCTCTGGTATCAAAGTAATTTTTTTTTTTATATCAAAGTCGCAAGTGATTCAAGTACTTCCCATCACCACTGTCTCTCCCAGCTGTCTCTGCCTAGCATTTTGACCCATACAGTGTTTGTATATGTATTTCAACACAAGCTATTTATACATGCACATAAAAGCATGCTGGGCTTATAAACCCAAACATTGTAGTGTGAAAAAAAAGCACATAAACAGCCATACATCTGAAGCAGAAATCCAGCTCTGAAGAGTTTGAGATCAAGCACACCAACCGTCTGTTACCAATTATTATTAAATTATAACTCCTGTTCAGCAAAAGGAAAGGCTGCTGCAAGTATCAAGGCAACAGTAAGCTATCCCCTTTGCTTATGCTCCTCTCTCCATCTCTCCACCTCCTCCCTCTTGTAACTAGAGGCAAAAATGTGCCTTCCTTTTATCTTTGGTCTCCCACAGTGACTGCGGTCCAAACATTTGTGATTTCCAGGCAAGATTACTGTCATAGACAGAATCTGGAGCTCCATATGAAAGTAAGACTCAAATTCCAGGCAATGAACAATGTGGCTGCCTAGCTTTTCCACAGCTTAGGCCACAGCCAGCTTACACAGCCTGTGCTCACATCCTTCCAATTTTGCATAGTGTAAAAACTTCCTTCCAATTTTCATAACAATTAAGCATGAGATTTTGACTCTAAAGACAAAGGCCTTTCACATCACTCTCACACATCCCTCTTTCCCCAACCCCCAGCAAAAATTAAGTGAAATATATCTTGATTTTATAAACTCAGAAGAAACATGCTCAGGCCTGGAATGAGAACACCTAGATTTTACTCTGTGTTTCAGGTTTTTGAGTCAGCTTCTCCTCTTTTATTCCCTGCCCCCAAGAACACAGTGACCGTTGCTGCTTAGGGTGATGCTTACCCCATGCGGAACACAACAAAATTCCTCTCCAGGACACTGCAACCCCAAAGGTATTTAAATGGCATGGAGCTGAAAGGAGGATAGCAGACTTTTACCCACACGTTATTAAGTCAGTGACTCAGCAGTAGGACCAGATCGGTGTGGCTAAGGTAATAACGTCAGAACCAGCCACAGTTAGCAGTTTTGAATTGTCCTGTTTCTTGCACTATTTAGACCTCACAGGCTTATGGCATAGCAGATTTTTTCCAACTCTGTGGTCCTATCCAGGCACAACCTGCATCTACAGTCAGCCTTTATACAGGAATGAGAACTACTAGATGAGCTGTTTGGATGTAGCCTCAAAATCAGTTTATTTGAAACAGAAAGTACCTTCGGGGGTTTTTTTTTTGGGGGGGTGAGGTGGAGGTGGTGGGTTCAGAATTAAACAACCCAACCAAACACAACAAACAAAGATGATGCAGCACACATGCACAAAAATCCCTTCAGCTTCCTAATGAAACAAAAAAACCCTACCGCTGATAGCTAGG
This sequence comes from Fratercula arctica, assembly GCA_947846985.1. Taxonomy (NCBI): domain Eukaryota; kingdom Metazoa; phylum Chordata; class Aves; order Charadriiformes; family Alcidae; genus Fratercula; species Fratercula arctica. The sequence goes on along the minus strand of CANTUZ010000026.1, from coordinate 45,130,115 downwards.
AGCTTTTGTTTGTATTTTTAAAGCTACATTCTCCTTGATATCCTGGCTGCTATGTCAGTGCTATATTATATATGCAAACAAACAGGGTAACCTTTTAAATTTCATGACAAGGCCAAGTAGTTTGTATTACAGTGCTAGGTTTGTATTGCCCTACACAGAAATACTGCATAAAATTTTATTTAAAGCTGCTGCACCCAGTTCAGAGTACCTTTGGGATTGATTTCAGAAGCCAAGAGGACTCTACCATTTTGTTCTCCTTTCTGGACAATAGGGCATAGAAAAGCAGGAACTGTCTCCAATACCTTCCTCCATGGATTCTTTGGATAAACAGTAAAAAAAAAAAAAACCAAACCAACCCAATTCCATATTTGGTTTCCTCTTACCATCAGCTCCCCCACTTTCCAAGTCTCCCTAAGTTATTGAGCTGCCAGATAAGGAGGAAATTAAGTCCCAAAACCAGTTAGAAAAATAAGGGGCAATAAGCGAACACACCGGTAACGGCACCAGTCAGGGGCTTGGAAACTCCTATTAATGCCACCCAGCAGCGAGTGAGATCACTTGGAAGAAACATGTTGCTGTTGGCTCCTGGAAGGGTGCGGGATCGGGAGTGCTGACTGGTGCAAAGCTATTTCCAGTGCTCCATAAATCTTGCACTCTGATCATGCCCTTCAGAGAGCTAATGCTGATGGAGGGATTTTCTGTTCTTCTCAAGTGGCTGGAAAAGCCCCCATACTTTGCATGTAGCAACAAAACAAACCTGAAAAGCTACTTGAGATTATCCTTTGGTCAGTCTTACAAATTCATCCTAACACATCCACTCAATTACGATGGGCACATGAGTCAAGAGTCAGACCCAGGGGACAACTCCCACCACTGTTACTGGAGATGTTTTGCCTTCATCCTGTTCCCAGTTTCTTAGCCTCACCCTGAATTTTGGGCCTCATCTCTGGGAAGCAAGTGCCATATTCCTATAAGATACCCTTTTCAAAGTTCCTTTCATTGGGAAAAAAATCCAACTCCTGCAAACGCACGCTTGTGAAAAACTATCTTTACCAATAGTAATACCAGTACCATCTGCACCAAAGAGCAAAGAGCCTGCAAACTGCATTTAGATGCAGCACAAGTAAGAACATATAACAGAGTGAAAACTCAAAATGTATCAAGATCACAGATGACCTTTTGACAAGTGGCTGCTGTTCTGGTCAACACGTTTCCTTTGTAGGTGATGAGGATGATCCACTGTACTCTGAAATGAGCCCCTTACTTCATGAAAATGGGAACGATTTCTATGATAGCGAGATATTCTTTGCTAGTATTTGCCAGGGGAAGTATCAGGAGAAGAGCAGGCAAAAAAAATAATATTTCTGTGAGGATAAGTGTGAAAAGCATCACACTGATAATAGTACGGATTTCACTTTGTAAAAAATCGCATTTCTTCTCTCTTCTTTCTTTTACATTTAACGATCGTACTGCCTTAGTTATGATTGTGTATACAAACCTCAAATCTGATTTATTCCAGAAACAAATCTGGCATGCAGGCTGACTGCTCTACAGAGCTTTTTCTAAATTCCTAATTCCTAAATACTGAATTGTTAATTGCAATTCAATTGCAAATAAAAAGTCAATGTAATCTTACCTACCTCTAGTGCCACAATAACGCTCTGAATATAACATTAAGAAAGGAAGAGGTGAAATTTATTTTGCGTCCATGATAAATTTCCAGAGCAGCTTTGTAAGTCCTGCAAAACATGTTCTCATATACAAAATAAAGCATCTCCTCTTGACTTGAGTTGAAACTGAATAATAAGCTGTATGTTTCAATATGGAGTAAGTATGGAAGCTATTTTTACTTTTGCAGAAACAAAAAAATTATTGTATTCACTTATCTTCTGAAGAAAGTAGCGTCCTGTAATATGCCATCAGCTCAAGCTGTTACCTTTTTATCTATTGAATTGGTGGTTCATACCAACAATGACACAGGTCAAGAAAAAGGATCATGCTTGATTGCAACACCGCTATCTGAATTGTGCCTATCTGCTGCTCCACGGTCCAGTCAAGAAGGACCGGCAAGCCTGTGGAGGTATTTGCAACACATTGGTAATTTTATTCAAAAGCTGGAGACTACTCCTGAGCCCCTGCCCAAGGGAGGACTAGCCCAGTGGCTACGCTGAAAGGAAAGCTCACCGAGTGCCTCGTCTGCCTGCGAGCACGGACTGACCTTTCCCAAGCAGTTCCCTTTTCCCATCCAGTTTTACAGTGTGCTCTACAGAGCTCTGTTCCATAAGGGTGCCTTCCAACAATGCCCAGCCACAACCAGCAGGACAGCTGAATAACCCAGTGCGAGAATGTGCTCAGCTCAAGGCAGTCCCCATCAGATGGGAACCGGCAAGACAGATACTGCATTGTGATTCATTTGTACCTCCATGTCTGCCAGCTTTTCATGGGCTAGGAAATAGGAAAGATCAATGAATCAAAGTTATTTTGTCCTAAATACAATTCTCACCACTTTAAGGACGCCAAGCACCTTATATGGTTTGCATTAGCATGACTGGATTTCTGTCAGTGAAATAAGATGCCACCACTTTATAGCCTTGGTCTCATAGGCAGACCTCATGCACAATGAAGCAGTTGTGTGAGAATGGCTTTATGCCACCCACATGACTGACGATGTTATGATCTTAACTCATTTTACTCACATTTTCTGCAGAAACAGTTTTAGTCGCTCCTCTCTCCCCAAAATATACCACATTATGATCCTGAATACAGGGAAAGCATTATGTAAGTGAAGAGCATTTCAGCCAACTTGCTGAGACAAGGAAAACTAACAAAGCAACTTTCCATATGCTGTGCAGGCAAGATATTTTATAAAAAAGTGATGCCTGCAGTAGGAAAGAAAGAAAAGCTAACTCTACGGTGAAAAGTCTGGGGAAATACATCATAAATCTTTCTGCTTCATCTACATTCTCTATTTTTCATCACCAGGTCTTAGATAATTCAGCAACAAGTAAAACACACTTGCAGAAATAGTGTCAAGTCTTAAATAGGACTGAAAGTGTCGCAGACGTCCACTGCCCTTCTCCTATGGCGTTGGTGCTCTTTTCACTGTAGCCTTTTTTTACTATTCTGCAGGCTACTCATCTGTCCTGCGATCTTGTGTACACACACACACTACAGGCCTCTCCCTGACCAAATGAAGATGTTAGAACAGAAATAATGGAAATAATCACAGGGTTCTTCTAGTTAACAGATTCACCGAGTGTTATCCTGAGCTCCCAGTGTTGTCTTTAGATATTTGTAACTCACTGATTCCAATTTTTTTAAACGACAGTCCTCAACAGCATATGCGCAAACAAGATAAGCTTGCATAGTCATATCAAATGAGGTGTCATCAAAGTTAGGCAGACTTAAAAAAAATACTAGCAACCAGAAACTTTCCATGTAGACCAACTGTCCGCGTTCTGCCAGACACCAGCTACTGAATAAATTAAATATCTGCAAAAACTGGCCACCTCAGAAAGAAACAAAAGAAAACCAAACCCAGACTCTCCTTCAAATCTGTTATCCTGCCGTGCTGTCTGATGGCAACTGTAGCCACTTTATAACATATCCCAGTTCTCCTCAGTCAGCTGAACTTCCCAGCAGGACTTTGTCATCTTCAGATTGCAGCCACCTTCTATAATGCTTCTCTTGGACACAGGACCTGCTACATGATGGAGATGTAGCCTATTGATGAGCTATTTTATTATGTAGTGGGAAGCAGCACAGCAAGAAAATAGTGAACAGGAAGAGAAAACTGAGGACACAATCATTCTTCCATGCCATTGCCTCCCACTTGTCTGACAAGGTCTGAGGCACAATGGGCTCAAGGCACTGAGAGGTCATGGATAAATGGCTTTAAACTTTGAAACCTTCATGGCTCTCAAAACAGTATTTAAACATATTACACCAGTGAATTTAATATCTGTGAAAAAAACCTTGTAGTTTTGTGCCTTTGCAGATGTTCCAAGGTTTGAACGGTAAATGGAAAATGAAATCATGATCTGTTATAGAAGTAGACTGGAAAAAAAATAGGAAGGAGTCACAGATAAAGCAGATGCCCTGCAAGCCTCTGGTAGCATCCAAGACTGGGGGTGGACCAGTTCGAAATGGGATTATGCCATCAGTATCTCATTTCTGGCTCTCCCAGCTCAAAGGTTGCTGTCAGAGATGTGTTATGCATTGTGAATCAGAAATACATTACCTAACCTCTGATTTTTTTTTTAGCTGAATATTCAAACCAGTGTCTGTCTTACAATGGAGAGGCTACCACTGACGTCCCAGCCTCCTCTGGAGCTACATATCTGTGGTGAGACCTCATTTGAGAGAGGACAGGAACTACACTGAGCAGCTGAGGAGATCCCAGGAAGGACATACCTTGAGCACTCCTTGAAGAAACATCAACAGTTAAATTCCAGGCAAAGGCTGACTCACACCTCCCTCCTCTCCTGGCTGATACAAAGGAATCAAAACAAGGCAGATAACCTGCTGCAAACCCCCCTCTCCTTTCTGAAGTAAGGTGTGCCCTTATGTTGCTAAGACTGGATGTGCATGTCATAACAAGTGGTCAGGAGTACCAAACAGTGCTGTTGGCAACCTTCACTGACTGAGGACAGACCTGCATGTTGCCGTGGGCAAGTGCAGACACTGCCAGCTGCACGCTGTTTTACAACAACAAGTGTGCAGAACCTTAAAGTTGAAATAAACGTGCTTCAGAAATACAGATACAAAAGCTTTAAGAAACATGAACCAGGACTTCACATGCTGTACTTATGTAGGACAAAATGACCCCCAATAATAAGCCCTCTTGCAGCATTTGTGAAACTTGAGTTGGTGAGCTGTGTTTCACAGCCTTCTCGATGAGTGAACTGCAAAGTAAGTCCAAGACAAAACAAGCCCAATGCACATGTATCTCATTTCCAGTCAACCAAGCTCAAGCAACCTTGGGCAACTTTTCCCCGGTACTCTTCCAGGGCTGTCTTCGGTGTGGGGCTTCAATGTCAGCGTGCTACAGGACTGAAGTGTCTATACAGAACATTCAGCTCCTTTAAAACGGGCAGAGACAAGGGGGTCGTTCTCTACTGATTTCATCCCAACAGCAAAATCCACCAGCCAACTGTCCCCTTTACTCCTCCCAACACACTTATCTGATGAGGTGAGATTATCCAAATCCTTCACTTTTTCACCTAAGTACTGCAAAGTGTGGAACATTCTTGCCCTCACGAGAGTACTCAGCAGCACATACACCTGCTATTATTTAAACTCCCTCTGATGCTGTAGGAGACCTTTCAGATACCTACAATACATACAGGGAAAGCTGTCCAACTCCTGAGTGTGCAGACAACTTTTATGTACAATTTTTAAGAACAAACTTTGTTTAAAACACAAAAAAACTTACTTTGTGTACCACTCTCCTGTACTACCAGCCATATCATTGCTGATCCCTACTGGAAGATTAATGTGAACTTAAACACTACTTGTCAAAAATAAGAAAACAAGTTCTTATTTCTTAACTTCCTCCTGCTGGATGGAACATGGGTGACAATGTTATTTACAAAAATCCCTGAATAAAACCTCTGACATTGACAGCTTTCTTTTCTTACTGGCCTGCCTGCAATTTTTTATGCTTGTATTTTTAATGATCCGTTTCTGACATTCATTTAGTGAGAACATCTGAACTCCAGTAACACAAGAGGATCACTCTAAGTGATTAATATCCTCACAAATCAAATCTAGACAAGAACAGCTTAGCTATAGGCTTGGACTGTGGTTCTGTGTCCCTGGGTCACGACAAGAAAACCTCCCTGCGCACATACTGGAGAAAGAGGCATTAAAAAGTCCTTCCCTCAGGTGCGTGAGGGTGTGTAAGCAAACATTTCGTTTAAAGGACTGCAGGTGTCTGGCGTCTGATGACTGGTAAAATGCTAATGGTAACATTATCTTAGTTGTACTTCTCCATGTCTGCTAAGCCCTTGGTTTCACCTTGTAAAATAAAATTGAGATTATGCTCCTTTCACTGAGGCCGTAATTTTGTGAGTTCTTTTTTTAAAAAAAGAAAAGATTCTGACAGGTTGCTTGTTGTACTTCTATGTGACACCACAAGGAAGAAAAGAAAGCAAGCATGAAAGTGGAGAGAACGAAAAACCTGAGAAACCAAAGCTTGTGGCCTGGTGCTTACAATTCACAGGCACGAAGCAGCAACACCACAGCTATTGCTTTGATCTATCTCCTTATTAATTCCTCTTCCCATTATAGAACCCCTGACATTTCACTGGTATTCAGATGTGATTAAAATATATTCTAATACCTATATATAGAAATTTTGTTTCAAGCACTAATTAAAAACAAATCTGGCATTTGGAAACCTGTACCAACAGAAAAGTAAAAAGGTGCAGTAAGTGACAACAGCTGAAATGTCCACTTTTTTTCCGAGAAAAAGCTACACCTCTGTTCTATCAATCTTTACGTTAATGTTTGGATTCACAAGTGCTTATAAGTGTCCACCCAGCAACTTCAGCATTAAAAGTAACAAGAGAAATTTTGCTCTCTACTTCAATTTTAATTATTGCCATAAAGTTCCAATTATAACAGGGTAAGTCGTGTACATTGACTTTCCACAGCCTTCACAGCAGGTTTTAATTAAACAAGAGTCAAGTGTCATGTTAAGCTTACCGTGCTCCGTCACTGCACATTAGTTTGATCATATGCTACTTCATAACTACCCCTTGTTTATATATAAGTCTACACATTCTTTATTTTCATGACTGATGCCATCTTCTTACCTCCCTCCTGAATACTAGGTACTCGAAGCTAAGACTCATTGCAAGGGTGCTTTCTGCTGCCTTAACTGTCGTAACCCTCCCAGCTTGAGAAATCCATGGGACTCTACAAAATAGCTAGTGCTGCATGTGGCAATGAGGATTTGCTGGTTTGCCCCCCAAAGACATTAAGCTCTTTGGAGGAGGGGTGCTAGCTTCGTATGTCCCTGTGATGGGGAAGGCGTGTTTACAATATCATATAAAACAGTGTTTTCCTCAGGGTCTGTTAATATCCCTGGCACTTACTAGGAGAAACTGTAAAGAACCAATTCCCCCATAAACTCATGCCCAAAACCAGAACATACTGTAGTCTCTCTTGAGAGCAAACTTTTCTAAATCTCAACTAGACTTCAGAGCACTCAAAGGGGAACAATATGGGCTGGCCACAGGGAAGAATAATTTTAGACCTAACAGACACGTTTGCGTTTGGAGACAATACACACAACTAAAATGAACTGGGCTCGCAGTCACCACGACCTAATGAGAAATTTGACGCTTGAGCAAATGTGCTGCCCAAGGTACATGGTCAATAGTAATGACATCTATGCTGCCCTGTCTCCTACTATCATGGTACGCAAACACAGCTGAAGATGCAACAATACTGGAGTTAAGAACATCCAATTTCAGACTTAGAGATGGAAAAAAGAACTTGAATGAGCCTGGATCCTAGTGGAACACTATCACTCTTGGTCAACAATGCAATGGCCTATGTTAGGGATATTTTTTAAAGTGAATTACCTCAGCATCTTGCTCCCGGAGCTGGTATGTTTTCTCTAAGCGCTGCAGTATTCTAGGACACAATGTCTTCTCCTCCAAGAGAGTCTCCAGAAGTAAGACCAACTGGTCAGGGAGAAGCTGAGAGGAAAATAAATGCCATGTGTGAATAAAGATCTCTACTGACTGAGTGATTAAATAGAAACAAACCAAAGAGGACAAGATTGTGTTAACCTGTGTACTTCCAGCATGTGCCTGAAATACAGGAAGAACTTCTGGCTGGTTTCTGGAACACCTCAGGGTTTGTGTCTGTGTTCTGAAAGACTCTGTGCTGGGGCCCAATTGAGACTCATTTCCATGGTTTTCATTACTATAGTTAGATGCGATCTAAACCATGCTTATCTTATTGAAACATAATCATAGCTTATTAAGATTTTTATGGAATACATATGCTAAGTAATTCCACTTTTTTTGGGCTTGGAAAGAATAAAAAAAGAGAATAATTTACAGTGCATAACTTCAGGAAAAAAACAGACATATGAATATATAATTTTTAAGAGTGGCATTTTTATCTGTTATATGAGCAATTGCATGGTATTCTTCCAGCAAACAAGAAAACACAATACAAAAAAGTGACACAACACAAGTGCTGTAACAACACACTTTGAGGCGTATTCTAGTGCAATGAGTCACAAGCCATCCACCATTACATGGTAAAGACGCACGAATGTTATGTTTGTGGCACACAGTATATATCTACCTATATGTGTACATATACTTAGTAGTTAGTAGCCTGACTCCAGAACCTATCATTTTCAAGTTGAACCTCATGTAACCTAAAAAGAAAAAGCACAAGAATCTGATGTAGCAAGTGCTTAAGTGCTCTGTTTAATAGGCTTATTGGATGAACAAATAAATAATTCAAACAGAGCTCAGAAATTACACCAGCTGCCAGGAAACATCTACTGGAAACTGAGGGTTCAGGGTGATCAGTCAGAAGTTTGTTATATGCCCCAAAGCTTTCCCCACTATTCAACATTGTGGGGCACCAAAAGATGAAGGGAGAACGGAGAAAGAATGTGAATTTAAGCTTTTGCGCACAAAAAGAAACCAACACTGCTTTACTTTTAACATTCTCCAGATAGATTAATGAAAAAAGATATCCTGTCACTTTAACACTGCTTCCAGCTTTTATCACATTTGGTGATTCTCTGCTCCCACCTTGCTGCCCAGGTCCCCCTCTGCTGCGCCAATGTGCTAAGCATGCACAAAATTAAGTCGGCTGTAGGAAACAACACACTCCACAGCCACAGCTGTTTATGTGGACTGAACAAGTCTGGACCCCTCATCTCTGACAGCAAGTCCATGAAGATATTAAGGATCTTCTGATAAGTCTTAATCTGTAAAATATCACCATTAACAACAGACTAAGCAACACGACATTTTCTTCCCTCTCAATCTGACATAATTTAGCCTAAATCAGTACCTAAATCAGAATAAAGAGGAAAAGATATCTCTAGGATTTTAATGCTTTGGTTTCCCCGCATTTTGATTTCCTTCCATTCTTTTATTATTAAAGTTGTATTCTTGGAAACTGTAAAAACCTCACATCTTACTGGCCCTTACTGGAACGTTTTTCTAAGTGGTACCGAAGGCTGCCAACAAAATGGAGTTGTTAAAAATAGTCAGACATTTAAAAATATTGAAGATTTCAATTTCAGGACAACTACTAAAATGCCAACTTGAATGTTTATTGCGGAGTCCAACAGCAGCTGCCTGGGGGATGGTGAGACACTCTAAAAAATAAAACAGGGAAGGCTTCTGGGAAGTAGCTCTGCTTGGCAACTGAATTCATTCTGAACACTAATAAAATCTGAAATGTTGCAGAACACCACGCACAGAAAGGTAACTTCTGATTTAGAAAGCTTTCTCTGCTAACCACAAAGGCAGCAGAGCAATACTTAATTTGTAGAAACTGTAGAACAGCTGCTTGAATACATAGGTGCAGAACAGCTGAGAACTATTATTTTATAATATATTTCCAGTATAATTGCTATACAGATTCACCCACAGAAAGCTATTGTTTAAGACAACATTACAGAATCTCATTGAAGCCAACAAAAGCACAGCAGCAGAGCAACAGCCATGTCCTTAATTTACCTCTGCTTAGTGCTGCATGATGGGTGAAGAGTTTTCGGAATTACAGGTTCAACTCTTTTCAGTTTAGATTTGATACTCCAGAATTAAAAAAAAAAAAAAAAAAAAAAAAAAAAAAATCTGAGACCGTGGCTTCTCTTATTTTCCCACGTTCCAGCTGCCCAAGAGGAGACTACATACCAGTTTCCAGCTCACCGTTTAATTAAAGTCCTAGGCAGGAGCTCGCCAACACCGGCACAGAGGGTGGGGGCACCAGCAGGAGAAATGCTGACAGACCGGTAACCAAAGTGGCACTAGTGGGCGCAGCTACTACGTTTTGTTCTCCCGCTACTTCCAACACAAAATAAAAGGAGGAACATTCTCTCTCATTTCTTACCCTCTCCTTTTTAGTAAAAGAGACTCTGCCTACAAGAAAAACCTAGCCTAAGAAAGAGGCAGAAAGCTCGGCTGAAGTTGCACAGCGAAGACTACTACAAAATTCCTTCAGGGGTTTAGAAATCTTTTCCCTAAGCACAGCAACGTGAATAATGCTGTCTCCAAAGCAGCTTTTTAACAGTTATAAATAAACATCATAATTGATGTTTGACACACTTGAATTTTCAGTCAAAAAACCCAGAGTCTGTTATTTTTTGTTTTCCCCACCACCATCCTTATTTGTCCCACCCACCTGTTACTTCTCATCTTTCACACCATGAGAATTGTTTGGGGTACACACTGTCAATTTGACATTTATTTGCCTTATGCTTAATACAAAGGAGCCTTTGCTTTTAAGTGCTACCAAAACCAAATAAATGCTGCAGAAAACAAAAAGTAAATTTCATTTCAAGTATTGTGAAGCCATTTTCCTTTACAACTACTCATATGCTGTGAATGCATATTGAACATCTTACATACATATAAAAAACACACAATGCAGCTACAGCAAAATACAGCAGGATAAACTTCACTATGTCAATGTCTATATCCATGTTGAAAACATTCGGAAAACAACCTTAACACCCCAAACACAAAATGTCATGCTTCCTGTTAAAAGAAAAAAAAATAGAAAAATTTAAAAAATCATATACATGTATATATACACACATATATACACACACACACACATATGTGTGTATATATGTGTGTGTGTATATATATGTGTGTGTATATATATACACACACACACACACACACATATATATATAAAAATCACTCTCAGAACTGTATTGGAGCATGCTCAATCAAAATGCTCAAATATATGCCATTATTGAAATAGATCACTTCAATCAGGAAATGTGGCGAGTATCAAGAAATATTTTTCATTATGGCAATGACTGCTGCAACAGCATCTATTTATATTGTAAAGCAGATAGCTCCTATCCCAACCTACGCCTGCTGCATGGAAATCATACTACTTTTCCCAGGGTTCCCCCTCCCCCAGTTGTGAGTACTGACACTACGAAGAGGGAATAAATTAATATGCTGTGATCAAGCACACCAGAGGTTTTCTGTCATGTCCCATGTAATTAAACATCATCCCAACTATAAAACTGCATCCCAGCACTGTATACTTTATCTTGCCCTTAAGACTGTTTAACCTCTCCTGCAACTCTTCAGCCTTTTCAAAGAGTTCACTTTGTCCTGCCACTAAATAGCCATTTGTCCCCTGCTTCCCCTGTGTTACCTGATGTCATCATTTTAAAGTTTGAATAATTAGGCTCTTACCTCTAAAACAAACTGCAAATTATAGGCAGTATTAAAACTAGGGCTGTATTTGAAAAAGGCAAGATGAAAGCATTAAGGAAAATGTAACCAAATTCAAGATACAACTCAGACTATTACCAAAGCAGCTTACTGGGGCTGAGAGTCAACGGATACTAAATATCTGGGAACTAAGAAAAAGCATACTTTGTATTTTATTCCTATCAGTACACAGGACACTTAAGCCATTATACTGTGTTACAGGAATATGTCAAGACATTAGTAGGTTTGAAAGGGTTTCTACAAATAATCTTGGAACAAAACTATGAGTTTTCTGAATCCTACCCCTAACCTGTAAAAAGCACAAAGAAAACAGATCTTGCATCATCAAAGATCTGGTATGGCAGCTACAGAGGTCATCGACCTCACATCCCAGAAGACCACCCACGCACAGGAGCGTATTTATCAATTCCTACATTAACAAATGCAATCAATGCCAGATTCACCCTTTATACTAGAAAAAATGCCACTGAAACATTTGATTACTGACCTTTCACAGCCATGAAATGTGACACAGATATATCTACTTGAGCATCCACAGCACCAGCGCTTGCACTGCACCCCTAAGCCAGGACACAAATCACTAAAGTAGTACAGCTGGTATGCTGAATGTCCCATTTGCTCCTGCCTGCACTTGAATGAAGTCATTGAAAGCCTCCTCGGAGGGGAAATGTGCCTCAGACTAATGCAGCAACCGATTGACAGTGGCGTGATTTCTATTATTACTGCATTATCACACTGGGATCTGCGCCTAAACGAGCATACTTCCTCCCTGATGCCATTTCCTTTTATCCTGGCTCTAGTCTAAAAGCGGATCAATGGGAGTAATATATATGATGTCACTTCAATTTATGGCTACTGCCTCCCTCTCTCACATGCACAGATAGATCGATTCTTCCCAAAAATGGTTAAGAAATGCACAGGGAGACTCTTCTCCCAGAAAAGGGTTCTCTGCTATATTTGTCTGTGTAACCACAGCAAGAAACTGTTTACACTGAGCAAAAACAGGGGGGAAAGGAAAAAAAAAGTCACTACTGTGCACTGAAAAATGCTGGCTGAAATACAACACAAACAAGGCCCAAAACAGAATTAAAGCAATTTGACCTTTGAAAATTATGCAGAAAAGTTTCAAGTTTCCAAGGCAAAATATATTTCTCCTGTATTTCTTTGGCAGAATGCAGTCTTGTCCCCCCTGCCCTCCCCCCCTCCCCCCTCCCCAACATGAGATGTCTTTTCATTCACATTTTTACAAGATTTTTCCAAAGTCAAACCAAATTCCTTCCCACCCCTCTCTTAGGAAAGAAAGGGAAAAACCCCACCCCAGAATTCAATAGTGAATGGTTCCCTTCAGACCAAATTTCCTCATCAATTGCAGATAAGAAAGCACTGCTACTAGTCCAGGAGACAGGATTTATAGGGCCAGGCCATCTCTGTGCCTATAGTCCGAACCGATCAAACAAATCCCTGAATGAATCTCACGTTATAAACTCTCCACACAGACAATTTGCCTTGAGGGTTGTTTTCTGCAGGCTGCAATTAAACAAAAAACCTTTGTAAAACAAATCCCCCCCTTCCTCAAACTGTCTAGAAAATTGTTAGCCTGAAAATTCAAGAAAACACTATTTACTCAAAAACATTTTTAGACAGACTTTGTCATTGTTTACCTCAAACAATATTCTTCAGATGCTGTTTTCATCTGCACAGTGACTTCTTTTAAATGAAAACAGGGCTTTTTCTTTCCCCCTCCCCTTCAGGGGCTAAAATGTACTCATATCAAATAACATATGAATTCAATAAAAATGTCCACGCTAACAGCTGGTAACTAGCATAGTGCGATACACTACTTAAGAGAGTCTAACCCTGAAAGAACTTGTCTGCAGTTTGATTAATATGCCAAAAAAAATGTAGTCTGCAGCTGACAAAAAATGCTTTGAACTTGTTCACAAAATAAAACCCATCTATGCTAGAGGCTGACATAATTTCAGAAGTGCTTAGAGAAGCAGACAGCTCTGTTTAACTTTATTTGGGTCAGTTTGTTTATGACTTCCCTCTTGCTGAAAAACCAGCTCCCCTTCAAACTTTTCTCAAAGATAAGTAGACCTCGCTATATTTAAAAGCAAAATAAATATCTCTGTCTGTAACACATTCTCATCTACCTATGAACTGCATTCCTACAAAATGTCTTCCCATTGTGTGCAGTTTTTCACAATCTCTGCTCAGACGGTTCTTTCTGTTCTTGGAAACTCATTTTTCAATATCTGTTTGGTTTTTAAAAAAAAAAACAAACAAACAAAAAACCAAAACACCAGGAACTGTACTGTGTTTTTCTCATGGAAAAGAAATTCCTATGAACTGTGCTTTAAAAAGTCTTACTTCAAGAAGTAACGATCGCAACAAGTTCATCAGCATTTGACTTGTATTACACTTCAATATACTGTTGGTGGTTGTATTACACTTCAATATACCATTTACGTCTGGTATCACTTGCTTCATACCAGTAGGATATAAAATGACAGTGAGAGCAATTTATTGAATAAACAACTGCACTTGCATTTAGTTACTTTCCTGTTTATAACCTCAAAATTAAATATTTGTTATATTTGGAAGCAGATAATCTATGTCAGAAATCATTTTAAGGCCACTACCTACTCAAATATACAGGTTTGATTTATTCTGACCATGCATATGAAAACATTGCTGGATGAAGCACACAAATCCCAAACAACTGCACAAACTTAAGTATGCACACAAGTAAAACAACCTGATCTCCATTGACTTTTAACACTCCTTTTCAAATGCAAGGACAAAAATAGCAAAATCAGAGTGGAACTGTTGGTATGCAAACAATAAATGTTATGACACAGCTACAATTTAAGGTGGGCTTCCGTAGGGTTCAAAAAGGTTTTGTGCATGTGTTTGATTTTAATTATAACTTAACCTGATATGTGCAACACTAATGTGTCCATGAAGCAACAAAATTTGTGAAACTTTTTCTAACTCAGCAATGTATGCAGCATTTTTGGAAAGAGGAGTTGCTGCTGATGGGCAATGACTTTACAAAACAGGGCTGCTTCTTTGAGATGCCCTCCTCAAAACGTGTCCTAAATTAACATTGATTTGTCAAGTAATGTTTGCATAACCAATGCTGTACTTCCCTAAATGTTATAGACACCTAATTGGGGAAGGCTCTTGGGACTACTCACGTGCTTAAACTTTGTCATATTCATACAGGCTTTTTTTTTTTGTCCTCTTGCATTTAAATGCGATTTTGACACTGTATAAATTATTGTACAAATCATATCATATTACTTGCACCAAACTGTTTGGCACTTAAGCATCGAACTTAGAATTTGCTTTTCCTAACAGTAAAAAATATTTATAGGGTAGTGTGAAAGCAAAAACAGACAGGGAAACTGGGTATACGTGTTACAATATTGTGAGATCAAAACACAAGGATTTAATTTTATCAGTATTGTAAGCTGACTTTCAGTGTGGGAATCAGCAGCATAAATGAAATTTTAAAGATATTTCACATTCTGTGTCTGAGACTAAGCTTACGCATTACCAGTAATGTTTTTAAAAGGCCAGCTATTGCTACCAGTCCATAAACTGAATTTTTTTTTTTAAGCTATAGTACAAAATATTTTCCCATAGTTTACTTAATGGAAAGAAGATCCACTTATGAAGAAATTCAGCATCTGCAATCTAATATAAATGCACTGAAATGTCAAAAATGATTAAACCTTTATGATCTAACATACTGCTGAGCCAGCAAAATGAAAACCAGGTGGCTTCCACTACAGGTTCAGTCAAGTTATACAGTGCTTTCCCTCAACTCTGGTTTTCTCAAATAAATGTTTCACCAGAACTTTACCCACAAGCATAATAATTCCCTTTTAAGCATAATAGGCTACACATTGTCTATTCAATGGAGATTATCATCTCTGCCACATACTACCATAATTCCAGCATGTGCTGGTTTCAGATGAAACGGCCATGGCAAGAGAAAAGTGGACACAAGAAGCCAGATTCCACATCTGAAATCATACTCCACAGGATCATTACTTAGACACACTGGGAAAAGAGGGCATTGGTCTAACACAAACTAAAGTTGAACCTGTCAACAGCAAGATCTTCAGTTACCCCTTCACTTGATCTCAGAAGTCCCCAGCACTGGAGAGGTGATCAGAACATCAGCCCTGTGGTCAGTCGTCTCCAACCAAGTGAAAGCAGTTGGCACTAAGACCACCTTCTCATCTAAGAGCAGAACCAATACAGTCAGGTTCAGCAAACTGTTCATCTAACTACAAAAAACCAAAGCCATGGAGAACTCTGGTTTTATTTTTCAGACTCTTAGACTACTACAAAGTAAAGGAGTCATATAGAAGACCAACAAGTCTTAGTTAGCAATTGGTGGAAAGATTTCATACCCATATTGTTGCAGATGCTGCAGTGGAAGTATTTGCTTCCTTATTTGTCCACACAAAACACTCTAGGTCTCAGCTGCTCCAGGCTACATGCTAATGCTGAGATCAATGGCAGTATAAACCATCTCAGCTTGAATGACCATCATCTAGATCCTCTGAAAAGAAGCAGGCCAGTGAGCGTCCTCTGAGACATGAAAAGAAAGTTGAAGACTACAGCAGACCCTGAAAACCACTGTTTCAGTGGCCAGTCTATCAACTGTGAAATGAAGAGCTGGAGAGCCATTATCACTTTATGCTAGCCACAACTACCTGTAAGAGCACCCTCAGACATATTTCCTTTATTTTTCTGACTCTATGTGCTAAAAGAAGAAAGAGGGACAAAAACCTGACAGCCAAATTTTTTTCTAAGCTTTGCTATGTTGCAAATTACTGGCCAAGTAACTTCACCACCGCGCACTGAAAGTGCCAAATCCTATCTCTAGAAACTACCCTGGGCAGTTAAGCTACCTTTTCAGTCCAAAATCCCTGCAACAGAATGGAGCAAGGGCTAGCTTGAAGAAGTACCACCTTTTTCCTTGAGAAATTGGCACAAACATGGAAAGTTCTGGATCAGAAATTTGTTCTACATATGCCTACGAAGGCATGACCCAGTCAATGTCTGGAGTTCATCTAGGATTGTGATCTTCAAGGATCATGGGAATTCACTAAGAGTTTCCCAAGTCTCTTATGGTTGGATCCGGTCTTAGGGAAATCGTAATTTGTTCACCAGAACATGTTCCTTTCTGATAAGTCAATCACAAAGGTATTGTATCAGCCCCAAACAGCCAGCATCATTCAGAAAAAGAAACTGAAGAAGAGAGTCAAGAACTTTCTCTTTTCTCTAACCTTTCATGAGCCTGGCTGCTGCTGAAGAAAATCACATCAATTACGCTTAGTTCATGGCTGCAGGATATGACACCACTTCACCAGGGAGGACTAGCCAAGGTTTATCATAAAGTACTAATAATGTTACAAGCCTTCCTGGAGGAAAGGACTAAAGCACAGAAGGGAAACTGCACTTCCATCACTTCATCCTTTACTGCTGAAATACACAAGAATCAACTCTCTTTGCTACCCGTTTGCTTTCAGAACAACAGGTGATGAGTGATTTCACGTATAATTATATAATTATGTCAGTTGCCTTTTAACATTTGTAAATCAACTGCATTTCCAGACCCTAGATTTTCTTCTGACCTGAAATCTGTCTTTGACGTATTGTGTGATTGACACAGCCTGTGCGTACTCACAACAGTTTTTCCAACATACCACATTCATTTAATCCTTCGTTAGGGAGCTTTTGTTGTTTGGTTTGTGGGTTTTTTGGTTTTGGTTTTTTTTTTTTTTTTTTTTTTTTTTTTTTAAATTTGTTAAGAATGCAAGCAACCAGATTGAGTGGACTCAAGTTTCAGAAATGCACACGTACCTCAAAGCAAGCCTTGATCACAGATGACCTTACAATAGATGTAACAGCTGAGATCTAAACCAAAGACTATGCTGGTGATGCTGGGAACTTAGAAGAGCAGTATGTAGAGTTTGCAGTCATGAAACAGTCTCCATTGACTGAAGATGCAGACACGCCAACCCACCACCATTGGCTTTTCTTGGATTCTTTTTTTAACTACGATCTCACAACGGCTGTGACTAAAAATCTCCAGTTGTCTGGGAGAAGTCTTTCATCGTTGCTGAAAGTGATCCAGTTCCACAGCCGCTGTCACTTCTCAGCCCAATTACCTCAGCATCTCAAAATGAAGCCTTTGGCACGTCAGAAGATAACTGGTACTGAACACTGCACTGCGACGCTAGCACACAGGTTACCAGACGCACATCATGTTGCTCTTCTAGTTTCTACACTGCTTCTCACCAGAATCCCCTCTAACCCAGCCACTGCAGCCTGCGCCAGTGATGCTGAGAAGGCCATCTCCGACTGCTGACCGAAGGTCACAGGCGACAGACGGGCTCTTCCTCTATTCCACAATTCCCCACTCAAAGCACACAGACTTCTTGAAAGGGAGCCTGAACTTTTTAAAGGGTTGATCTAAAACTTGCACTGTGACCTAAGGACTGGTCACAGGCATTACCTCCTTCCACTCCAGAAGCATGGAATGTTTCTCAGTTTTGCCCGCTTTAGTACGAATACACAGCAGCATGTACTTAAGGGAAAAAAAAAAAAAGAAAAAAGGCAAAAAAAAAAAGCAATAATTTCTCCCTCCGAAGAAACCCTTTCTGAAACAAAACACTCCACTGCATACAGCTGTCTCCAGGGGGAGAGGATGAGACAATAAACAACATATGACAGATGTTAGTTCATTGCTTAATGCACTTGTGGAAGCTACTCAGATTCTATGGCGATGAGTGTGGTATGGAACAGAACAAGCGTATCTCATTACTTTTTATTCTTGATTTAAAAAATATGGATAAGATTTTATTTAAAACTCTTGTGGAAGACAATTACCATCGTGAAAAAAAAAACCAAGCCTTTAAAAGATCTGAGGACAAGTGGATGAGTGTTGCATGACACTCCTATTATGCCCAGTGCTATTTAAAACTATGCTATAGTTATTTGCAAGGATCTAGCTGGCAGATTTTCTCTTTCAGAAATCTATACAGGAGCATTACAACTAACCATAAAAATAAATCCAAGCTGAAACTTCCTGGACATGAACTTTTCCAAACTGCAATTTGACTTATGGATTTTTAGCTTAAAGGAGTGCAAGAAAGCGAGTGTCTTGGAACAGGATTTGCACACTATTAGCATGTGTAGGAGCAGGATTTCTTAAAATAATAAAAAAACCTCCCAAAATAAATGCCAAAAAAACTCCCAAACAAACAAACAAAAAACCCAAACAAAACAGCAAACCAAACACTAAAAGTTAGCTGAAATACATGTTTTCAGAAGTAATTACCAGATAAAAAGTGATAAAAGTGCTACATTCTGCTCATGTTTCTCAGATGAGACTTTATGTAATGACAAGGAAGATATGTGAGTTATTAAAAGGGAGCAGGAGTTATTTTGTCACGTGTACTGACCAGTACTTCCACAGATAGACACAATAATTACTTTTAGATCCAGATAATGGATTTGTTCCTTGACTCATAACTACAGCTTCGTATGGGAACAACTCTATTCAATTTAATACTGTTACATGAAAGGACTAGCCTCTGAAGAGCCCTCTTGAAAAGACAAAAATTAGTACTTCCTTGTGATTATAGAAATGTGTGCTGGTTTTATGACAATGCAAGTGACAGAAACAGAGTAAAAATATTTAAAACATAATAAACAGATACTGAGTTAATAAAGAGGTATGAACAAAACACATGACATTTAAGGCACAAACTCCTTTGTAAATTCACTCTCACAGCTTGGGTAAAACTAGAGGCTTTAAATATATTAATTTCCTTATAAAAAGGGATAAATGTAATTTATTATGCTCATTTGTAATGCTGGTACATGCACATAAGCATACAAAGATATGCTGACATAATTCACTGCAAAGGTTTTACCTCTTTCCAAACACCTCTTTTTTAATAACAAGTCCCATAATTTTTTAAAAAGTTTGTTGGTGGTGGTGTGTTGGGTTTTTTATATATATATCTATACCTATATCTGTATCTATCTATATCTATGTATATATCTGTAAGGAAGATTCAATGAGTTGCTTAAAAGACCTTAAGTTCACATCCACATCCCCACCACACCACCCCCACCCCCATTAGGTTTATACGTCACATTCCAGAGTACCTGGAATCATTTAATGCATCTATAAAATGCAGGTACATGTAACTTCATTTCCAGAAGCAGGCACAAAGACAAGTCTTCTTGCTGAAATGAAGAGGGTTGTAGGTGCTCCGTTTTCAAACAGAGATTTCTACATATCAATCATTTATTACAATCTTAATTTTTAAGGATATTTGAAAATTTCCAGTGCTTTACAAATGACTGAGGAAGCAAAGAGTAAAGCAGTTGTTGCAGAAAAATAAAAATAAATCCTACACCAAAAGCCCCACTCTCAAGATGTTATTTCAATCAACATGCAGAGAAATTATTGAATTTACTGTCCTTCATTTCCATACTATTTTTCCTTTAGCAAAAGGATCTAACATGTGTGAGCGCCCCATATCCCACTGCTGACCCATGCACTTTTGGGTTCCACTCCAGACATTTCATGTCCTGCTTAACTTATACCTTTTTACATGGACATGGTGGAACCACTGTGGACCACAGTAGGAATCCCTGGTAAGCAGGCATCAAGCAACTCACTGCAATCAATAGCAGGGGAGCCTATCCTCTACAAAACAGCATTTACTTATTTATTTCTAAGGCTGCATGCTACTTTTAACTTCTTCCTCTTTAGGAAAGGAGGGAGAGGAAAAAATACTGATCTCCAGGAACGATATATGGAAAAATTGCTGTCCTATGTCCTTATTCCATAATTCTTTTAACTCCCACAACTTCAAGGGAATGTTTACTCATGTAAGGAGAACAAGACTGGTGCTTAATCACTGAAGTTACATACAAACGTGAAAAAAATCAAGCAGATAATGCCAGGGAGCAAGTGGTCTGACTGTACAGCAGCACAGTATTACTTATATATGAATGGCTGGATAACCACTAAGTTAAGTACAGTGCTTTAACAGTAATTCAAAATTTTATCTACTAATGGAAATAGCTGACTGAAAGTCGGCTTTAGCAAGAACCTACAGTGCTGTGCACAGTGACAGAACCAAGTTATTTACATGAAAAGTTTAAACAGTGCAAGCCCACAACTAATTTAAGAAATTGCTTGGTAACATGACCATTTAAATCTAATATAAGTTAAGTAATGGATGCTTTGAACACTGAAATGCAACCCATTCCGAAGTACAAGCAAAATATCTGCTTAGTGTGGATCTTGCTCTTAAGAAGCAAAGGCAAGTGACCCCTCCTTCAGCTCCTTCCATTTATTGAAATCAATCTTTAGAAGTTTCATTTCAGATACGTGTATGCTGCTCTGGCTAAAATGGACCTGAAGTTTCCATTATAAACTGCAATTCTCAGGTGTTTATAACTTAAATATAAAAATACCCTCCAGCATGAAACTTGGCATTAAAGTTCTCAGCCTGTAAGAGATTTCAAAAAGATTACTTTCACTATTATTATTCCAGTTAAAATGTCCCAGTCAGTTTACTGATTTAAGACAAATGTCTGTCACCAAACTTGTACTTTTTAGAAATGAAAACTGAACAGTTGATTACTCTAGGATGAGTCCAATGGCATTTGCAATTCTTTGAAATTAGGACAGCTATGGTAACAAACATCTAATAGCTATGGCTACTTTATGGAGTAAATATTTTTGATTGGCAAAATTAAGTCTTTATGCTCCATTTTAAATAGCAAAACAATAGCACTTTTTTATTTTCCTTCAAACTAGGCAGTAAACATTTCGTTTGCTGTGCAGTATTTCCCCATTGTTAAAAGCAATACCTTGAATATGTCTCTCAAAATCCCGGCCACATCATCCCCTACCCCAAGAAAATGCCACGACAACCACAGTTTACGTGCACAACCCTGCACTTAAGTGTAATTAACTTTGCGTACACAAGTACCTCCACTGAAAGGAACAGCAGCCTACATGTGCTCACAATTTCACACCATAGGGCCCTCTGAAGTGCCCCTTTTAAAAGGACATTACAGGGTTTAATAAATGAATAGCAAAGTCACGCTGTAGAATTTTGCAGCAACAGTACGGTTATTGTTTTTTTCAAACTAGCTCAAAACACGAGGATTCTATATTATGCAGACTCAGAGCAATTTCTATTACATGCTACTGCTTATCTGCAGAATCTAACAAACTCGTTAATTTGTGTACAATGTTAGCCAGTCCGGTCTGAAAATACACTGAAATAAACAACACATTCTCGGAAATTTAACACTTCTTACTAACCCCTTATTTTTAAACACAAACATTTTAGCTACAACCATATGTCAGTTTTTAAAGCAGTTTCTGTTGTACCAGGGACTTCAGCCTGGGAAGCTGCTGCAGCACTGACTGTCAGATGTATACATACCCAACAAGTCCTAGAAAGCTGGGCACCAAAAGCACTCAGCACTTCTGGAAATTAAGGCTCTCACAACTACAGTGTGTACATTATAGTGGCCCACGCAAAGCAGACGCTATACACGGAGATCTCCCGTTTCTTGTCTGTTTTTCTGGCGATCTTGTGGTTATTTCACCATAGATTGTTAAGAGATTGAACTCCTGCCCACAGTCTAGCAAAAGCTAGCTATGAATCAGTGTATCTGTCTTCATTTTGACAATTGTTTTTGTCTAAATTCCAGAGAAGCCAAAAGATCCACTTTAAAGAAGGAAAAACATGTTAAACAGCCTTAGATTTCACAATTAAAAAAATTCAACCTTGAAAAAACATCTGAACAGACATAGGAAGTTGATTACATGGGTATTAGATATATTTTTTTCCTCCCTTTAAACTGTTCCTAAAGAAGTTGCCTTTATTTTGTATACCTCTAAAGTCACAGAACAGACACCAGCTGTGCTGTAAATGCCCAGTCTGGCACTGCCAGGTAAAACGCTCTCAGGCGAGTATTACTGTTTTAATGTTATGATTGAACTCTGCAACAGAGAGCAATTTTCTTTCATAAACACCCCTAAAAAAAGTGATTAATGATAAATCTAAGTTCTTAACCACTATGAAGTGAAAATGGGCAATGGAGGCAAGACGGTGATATGAAAGGAATTTCACCGATATTCAAAACAAGCACCATAACAAGTAACAGTTGAATTCCTCCAAGAATTGGTAAAGCACATGACAAGAGAAATGTAGTACTATTGTGAAAAGGCCAAAAGACAAGGGTATACTTACTGAAAATGCAATGTCAGTTCCACTCAGCTGGCGAGAGCACAAAGTCCTTTAACCTGATTACACCTTTACTGTGGTGGCTCTATAATATTCGTCTTCTCTTCAGACTAAATACATGGGCTCTTCTTCTTAATCTAAATCCAATCACAAACCAGTCTTGGACATGCTCCACCCTTGCAATTACATATTGCTCTCAGTGATCATATTCCACCTCTTTCCTTCCCTCCTCCTTTTCCATACTGTAGTCCTTTATATTCAATGCTCTTCTGGGAGCATTATCTCTCATCTAATAATTGCATTAATTAGAAATTTAAATTTTGGCATTTAAACAATTGAAACTAGTTTTGACAAATCTTACAATTCAGGGGCAATAACAACATAAAAGTAAAACCCTTTTTCATCTGCCCCAAACATATATGAATTTCTAAAAGATAAAAACAGAGAAGAAATGTTATCCTCTTGCCTTCTGTAACAACATGATAGCGTCCGTGTAAGAGCTCTGTTAATTTCAGGTGCCAGTGCACTGACTTCAAGGAAATATTAGCAATAAAGATATCCTTTCCCTTTAATAGCTGAAAAGTGGGTGCACTGAAGTTTGCGAAGGGCAGCACGTACTTCTTAATCTTCAGAGTAACTGCACCTTATTTCATATGCAATTTTAATGTAAATAAAAGGAATAAAATGAAAAAGTAGGTCTATCGAAACTGTAGTTTCTTTTAATTATGAATGCTATATAATAAGGATGCTTACAGTAAATTGCAGGTGTTGGTCTGCATGATTTCCCAATGCCAATCTCAGCTCAGAGAGCCTGGCTGGAATAAACAAATAAAGAAATGGTATTTCAGCTGGTCTGTATCATTAACAAAACCAGTGTAAATAAGCAGCCTTTCCATTGCATATTGACCTTCTATATTAATCTTTGTGGTCAAAAAACATTTTGTCCAAACAGAAACAAAGTGTTTACAATGCTGATTAGTTTTCAGTGTATCTGCATGCAGCAAAATAATAAAGATCCGTACCTCTCTGAGAGGTATCTCAAGGGAAAGAACAGAAAAGTGACAACAACAATATGTTGTGATATAACAGCATGCAATTTTTTTCACAAATCTGTCCAAGTTCCATACAGTGCTGAGGACTCATTTTCTCTGGAAAATGCGTTTTCCCTTTTTTCAATCCCCTTTGGATCCTTGACCATACAGTTTGAACTGACTTGAAAAGTAAAGGGGGAAGGCGGGGGGTGGAGGGGGGTGGGGGGGTGGGCGGAGATAAAAATCCAAACTGTGGTGACTGGCTTTTTCAGTATTTACATGGCTATATTTATATCGCCAAGGCAATTAGAGATTATTCTCCTGAATACTGAAAATTACTGACTTATGCTTAGCAACCCTGCGAATGACAACATTTGCTGCACACAATAAGGAAACCAAATTAAGGGCCATTCAATGTATACAATACCTCCTCTTTTATTTATTAATTTTTTTTTTTTGAAGCTCAGGTTTCCAAGTCCTCCAGTAAGTGCAGACTGTGTAGGCCAGTGGTACTGTGCAGATACATGTATGTGTCATGTATCATAGCATGGCTCTAAATTGCAGGGGCAGACAGCAAGAGGGATTAGTTTGATCTAGATTTTGGATATGTAAAATTGTGAGAGGCAGAATGGAAGTTGGCGAGTCAGGCTGCTGAGACCTCAAAATCGTGGGAAAATATACTGCCGGCTTTTAGCCAGTTATTTCTCGAATGCCTCTCGCCCTTTCCACTTATACCTGCTACTGTTTAGAGCAGTAAATCAAATACTGTTGTCCGTTCTTTAAAAATGGGTCGCAGGTTATCCGTAAGAGAAAAATGTGAGTTCCATTATGCTTACATCTTTCTTTCTCTTTTTTTACTTACAATATATACATTGGTTTTTTTCAGTTCTTGGTGACTGGATTTTCCTCTATTTTTGTAATGTTTACTTAATGTTTGACATCTTACAGTTTCCTACGGACAAGTCAGTTTCTCCATTTGATTTTTTTTTTTTTTTTTCATTACTCACATAGCAACAAGGGAAAAGATAAAAAAACAATAATAATTTTTAAAAACCCTGTCCAGGAAACTGGATTGTAAACCCACAAAATCTGGCAGAGTGACAAAGAAGGAGGGGACCTTACATATTTTTAACTGACATTTTGAAGCTGACTAGATTTCCAGTTGAGTTGTTTAGAAAACAAAAAGGAAAACGAACACACTTTGCTCGATCAAAAGAGAGGGCTGTGACAGGGAATAGAGGGGAACAAAGAAGCATGCTTGTATTACGAAATTCAACAGAAGGCAAGAAAACGCTGCAAAAAAAATAAATACATCCATTGATAGGATGACATTTTCTTCCCACAGAGACTTTACACATTCCACCCTTTCACCACCTTTCAAAGCCCCCATATTTTTTCCAGTATTTCAAATATTACTGAAGTTGAAACTCTCTCCTGCTTCTCATTTTCCCACATTTTCTGTATTTGATACTTGATTAGGATGGCACATTTCCCCACGGAGGCTTGCCAGAACACGGTGTGTGAAGGCAAGGGCTGAGCTGAAATACTACAAAATAAACTGCAGCCATGAAGTGAGTACTTGTGGCCGCAGAAGGCCACCTTCGCCCGGAGCAGGCAGGAGGCACCATATGCCCGTGGTACGAGGGACACATGGGACATGCGGCTGCTCGGCACTTCGGGTGCAGAAAATATTTCTACTTTGTTTCAAAAGCCATTTCTAAGGTACTTCAGTGCAACTCTCCTGAGCTCTGTCTAAAGGCTTTCAGTGGTGGTGTTTACGTGTAAGGGAGACAGCCAAACACATCTGGAAATCAGGAAACACCACAAATACATTTTTGCTATTTGTGGGTGAAAAAACTGAATTCCGTAACACACAATTCAAGGCAGAATAATCTCACACTACTTGATGCTACCTAGCACCTACAGAACGAGTTTCTCAAACTGTATTTTGCTGCTACTCATTTTCTACCACATTTTAATTTCTAAGTTTTAATACAAAGCAAATATAAAAGTAATTAAATGCCTATAATCAGAAGTAAAAACTGTTGCATTTTGTGCAATTACTATGAAAAATCCACATATGCCTATTTCTCATACAAAATATCTCCAACACTCCACAAATAGCTCATATTTGAAACAATGCCCAAAGCTGTGCTTAAAGTAGCTTACTATGAAAAGGCAGATAGAAGTAGTCTTGACTGAAGTGGAATTACCAGTCAATGAAAAGTAAAAAGAAAAAAATACAAGAAGGAAAGTCAAGCATAGAGACAACAGGCTCAAATCGAGGATCTGTATTTTTCCACATTAAATTTGATGTTAATTTTCCAGCGATATTAACTTACCACATACATTTTCATAATTAAATTATATAATGTGACACTTCAATAAACATATTAGGTAAATACCACAGGCACATTAGTTTAGCACAAGAGAGCTTGACCGTGTATTTAAAATTAGTTGCATATTCCTGATATGCTGCTACTGTGAAAAAAGTCCTACTGTGAATAACTATAAATCAGTTTTCCCCAATTGTACAAATCAGCAAATATATGGAAAAAGTAATCTGCAGCACATTTTTCAATAGAGATTTTATTACAACTTGAATGGAGCAATGAAAGAAGTTACTGTTCAGATAAATATTACGTACATTTTTTGCACATTTGTGCCTTCATCACAACTTGCAAATAAGCGAATTAGTAGGTGCTGATGTGAAGTGGAGATACAGTTTTGCACTATTTTTCTGACAGGTGTGCATATAATAATATGCCGTTATTGGGAAAAAATATAAATTTCATACAAACCCTTTAAGAACAACGAAGACAACATGTAAAACATAATACTTCGAATTGATACTTGCAAGAATTTATGGATGCTGACAGAACAGATCTGACTGAAATAACTTAAGGCTAAAACTGTTGAAGAGGACCTCAAAGAATGCATCTCGTAACAACAGTGTTAAAGAAACCACAATAACAAAAAAGAGAAGAGAATCTAGTTATTTCTGACAACCCTAAAATCAAACAAGTTTGCGTAGTGGACATTAATAGTCGCTTTATTTTTTGTTATGCTACATGGGATATCTACTGCTCAAAAAGAGACTTGCACACGCTTTGTAGAAACTAGGGAATCTGAGTTGCAACTGCTTTGCATGAGATTTATGTGTTAAGCATTTAAGACATAACAAAGTCTTTGCAGCAGTACTTGTTGAGACAGAATTCCCACAGATTTCAGTGAAACTCATCTATGCAAGGATTGTAGGGTGGGGCATACAGCACCTTCTGAGTAATCATTTTAACACACACACACTGTGATCATTTAAATTTATTTTGACATTTTATATTCTTTGGTTAGCTTTAAACTTTCAGCGCAAAGCCGAAACATGTAAACATTAAAGAGCATAGCATAAAACAAAGTGCTGCAGGCAACAGCCTTGCTCAAATCTAGAGGCTGAAGTCAAAACATAACATACTCCTAACCACTTTGTTCGTGGCTTTTATCACTGAGGACATCTGCACACTGTGTTCATTCTGATTTAGGGATATCATATACGCTGATAAGGCTTCAAATTAATTTAATGTAGTGAAAAAACGGTTTCAAAATAATATATGTGTGCAGAGCAGTATAAAATCATGCTAACCTACCTGCTTATAAAATGACGAAATTCAGTACAGGTGTATTTTCCAACTCATAACACAGAAGATTTTTAGAAAGAAGCAAGAAGCTACTATAGAATCTAAACCAACAAAGCACATAAACAATGCATTAGAAGTACGTATTATCACGGCATTTTCTGACATACACTGTGGTCACTGGAGTCCTGTCCAAAAACTTGTTCTAGTAAGTTGACTTTAGATGTCTCTAAATACTTTATAAAAACAGTTTGTGGCTGTGTAGGCAAAAAGACAATTGCCAAGCCTTGGCTTTTGCAATTGGAAACAGCCAGATTTGCATGAGCAGACAGTGAAAACAGGAACTTTGAAAGGCCCTGGATGGGATGGCTTACAATTTACGTCTCAGCTATAAAACCCGAATATGATGTATTGTTAGAATAATGCATCACATGAGAAAATTAGGTGTTTATATTTATACACCCATTGTGAAGCCAATCCTGACACCTTTATATAGCCATACTTCCAATGTTTTTGCTTGTACAGTAATGGCAGAATGGGATCTTTTTCTCCGATTTTTGTACTATTCCATATTGGAATTAGAAGGTAAATCAGATTTAAACATTCACAAGCTCCCCCCTAAACTGTGGGAATCTTGGCTTCTGAGCTACAGGAAATATGTCCACAGTCTCTATGTACTTCCAAATTTGTAAAAGGATGAGTGTACTTTTGGCATATGGTCCTATATGCAAAAATGATCTACCAAATGGAAAAGAGAGGCTTAAATGTTTACAGTGGAGCTTAAATACTCTTTTCTGGATAAACTTCCATTCTGAAGAATGTTTAAAACAAAACAAAACAAAAGGCAGCTAGATGACAAGAGTTTGGTTACCTCAGTTCAGCCTCTACTAAGAAAACCCATCCAAAACCTGCCCTCACAACTGGCAACCCTGATGGACGTGGGGATTGAATGAGTGTGGAAATTGAATTACACCCTCTCCCCCTGTAGGTGGTCCTTACGGATCAGTGTACTGGAGTGTGTCAGAAGTTGGCACTGCTCCTGTCCATGATGCATCTGTTCTGTGGACACAATCCTTCAGACTGCAGCTCTTTCAGTATGGCACTATTCAAAGGAGCTAAATACAATTTAAGAAAAAAAATCTCTTCTTTGAAACAGTAATTTAAGATAAATGTCTATTCGCAACAGACATTTGCAATAGGAACTCTCATTGCAGGCTCCTGCTAATCTCATTTAAGCATGATTTTGTTTCTACTCAGGAAGCTTAAATTAATTTAGCTGTTCCTGAAAACTGTTACAGAAAGACGAAGTATCCAGTGGCTCACAACTACAGTTCCTAGTTCAACAGCCACATTTGCTACAAAGTCAGGTTATGCTGAAAATTCGTTTGCTTTAGCTACCATTACACAAGGGATTTATAGTATTACACTGTTATCCCATTACATTGAGTTTTTAGACTTGCATAGATTGCCTAGAGACTGAAAAGCAGAAGATTTCAGATCCTCATGCGTGCTAAATTACCAGCTGCGAGAAAGTCTCTGGCATATTCTCCACACTGATGAGACTTTGTCATTAATGCACCTCAGCATTGAGAAGTCTGATGTGATTTGATTTCCCACTATTGTCTGCTTTCTTGTTCTGTAGTTGATGATGATGATAATAATAATAATAATACAGTAAACAGACAGTCCAGGACTACTTTTTACTTTAAAAATTGTGTTTGGTAATTCATCCTGTGCATGGAAGACATCGTTTGGGCAGGACAAAAACTATGATAAAAAATGTCAAAACGGGTAATAACCTATGAAGCACAACTGAAGTCTCCCATTGTTTTTCAGAGACTTGCAAAATAATTTTTGAATAAAGCCAATTCTTCCATTCAGCTATTCCAAAATTACATGGAGGACTCCATCAAGTCAAACAGAAGATCAACATACCTGACTCTCTGTGAAATTTCCTAACTCTAGGACTTTTCTTCCACTGTCTCTTTCAAAATGAAAGCTAAATACTGACAATCAATTAAGACAATGAAATAAGAAAGCCAAAGTCACTTTTTGAGGGACGTCTAATTGGATGAAGAGTTCAGTTCAGAGGGTCAAGTCTGTTCCTCTTTCCATGCCACTCCTGCTATATGCATGAGGGCATGTATCATGAGATAACCCACAAGCAGACAGGCTGCTAGCATGATACAAGATGATGTTTTGCCCTTATACAAAAATTCACGGTGTGGCTAGCATTGTTGTCACTTCTTTAAAAAACCTAGATGTTTCCAGTCATCACTTTGATGCAAGCGGCCATGGGGAATGCCCAAGTATCATCACCACCATCAACATCTTAAGTTCAATTGCTTGCTATTCCTAGCTGATATGACAAGGTTCTCCCTGCAAATTTTTCATTTACGCTCACAGGCTGCTATCTGTGAATGGCAAGCAACCCCCACAACCTCATCTTCTTTACAGCTTTCTCTTTAAAACAAAATCACACAGTTCAGGAAATATTGTAAGATGGAGCTGGCTGTGCTCCTAGAAATAAAAAATTAAAGTTTCAGTAAAACCTGACATCTCCCTGTAAATTACACCTTAAAGCCCCCCAAAACAAACAGGAAAAGATACTATTACCTAATGTCTGAAAATTCAGAGAATATATTCATTCATGGAAAAGACTTCTGCAAGTGAAATGAACTGAAATTATTTCCTCTGTTTATTACATAGTAAACAAGATATTCAGGTACCTTTTTAACCCGTGCCTTCCTGGAAACAGTACATTCTTTTTATTTATCAAGGCAAGTGAACTTTGGTCTTGGTGCAGATAATCTTATCAACACAAAAACATGCTCAAGAAGACAGAACTGGACACTGTGTTTTTACAGAGGCATGCTACAACAGTTCCCAATGTGATCCCAACCCCAGCAATTGCTCATCTCCAATTACGACACCTATCCAAGTTTACGCTACTGAGGTAAAAACATCATATCCTCTATACTTTCAAGTGTATTGGCAGAGAAATATCTTTATTTGCAAGCAACACATCCAGAATTCATTCAACAGTAATCTCAGTGTGCAGTTTATTCCCATAACAATCACATCATCTTTCAGATCATCCATGTGGCCATGACTGTAAATGCAACATTTGTGGCCAGTCCAAAACAGGGACAAGATCAAAGGAGCTATATAAAGGTGGCCCCACTGGGGTGACATTACACGCTGTGCCTATAAATTTAGACTACTGCTTCCATGGCCACGGCTTTCCCTCAACATTGAAGTTGCATCAAGCGCCATAACACCTGAAGGAAACAGAAGTTTCCTTCTCAGGAAAGTAAGCCAAAATAATCACAACATTTTTATGTCACAGTAAAAGCATTCTATTTCAAAGATGACAAGGAGTCACAGAAACCTCCTGCAAGATGGAAACACCATAAGACCTTTTTCTTGCACTGTATTGTTCTGGCGAATGGCAGTGTTTCTGCTCTCAGGAGCTATTTCCAGGCAAGTTGGCGCAGACCTGCGCAGCCTGCCTCTCCATCCACAGCCCGCGAGAGATCTCCCTCCAAGAGGCACAGATCTGGTGCACAGTACCGACATTTTGGGCAAAGTGTCGGTCCTAATTACAAGTATAAAACCAAAGCCAAGTGCCACTGGATCACAGCAGAAATGAATGCCTGTGGCTGCTCCTGCCTGCTCTGGCTTGGCCTGACAGGCACACAAACAGGTGACAAGAATTCATTAAGCCTGTTAAGACACAAGTTGGCAGCAAATAGACAGACTCAAGCACAGGTAGCACGGGCACTCTTATCTCCCAAAGGACCATATAAGGTTGAAACTTACTTAGCACTGTATTTGTAACTCCAAGCTCTGTACTATAAGCCAAAGATTAAAAGTATACATTATGAAAGGAACAATTGCTGTCCTAATGGTTAAAAGAAGCATGTATTTGTATATTTCTAGATGATCAGGATCTCAGAGTTCTCATTTGGGAGGAAAAAAACTGAAAAATTATTTCCATAAAAATTACATTTAATACTTGGCCATTAGATGGCTGGGGTCCAAAGGCTATTGTGTCTCCTGGATGGCTCACTGACTACCCTGTTCTAGCTCCCTTTTGTTGTGGCAGGCTATTCAGCAGAAATGGAAAGCACAGTCAGCATGGTAAGGCCACGTTAACTGGCTGAAAATGGGCTCAATAGCATCTCTTTATGAATTAGTTCTATGACTGCAATTCTCATGAGTCAGCAGTCAGAGAAGTAGGTATTAATTTAGCAACCAAATTTTTCCAGAATATGTGAAACAAAGCCCCTTTTTCTGTTAGCTCAGGCTCAGTTGCCCTTCCTGTTACTTCTGCACTGTGTATGTGAGTTATGATTATGCAGTACACAAAATCAGAGCAAGCTCTTTAGAAGTGTCCATTCCTTTCTACAGACCATTCATGCCACTGCTAAACCTGTTTGTACATAACTCTATATTATCTCTGTGTAAAGATAACCAAAGAAAAGCTACATTTGTAAAATCATTCAAATTATAAGAAATTATACCTTTTGTCAAATAATGCTATGTTACTGAATTATGCCCTCAAAACACGTGGTACATTTAGCAAAAATAATTATTTAAGGGATTGTAGATTCAGAAACCAATTGATACATCCAAATATGATGACCAGTACTCAACAACAGCACAGAAACTACATGGGTGTTAAGCTGGGAAAAAAGCCCAATCCTGAAATACTTAACAGTTTCAAACTGAAATCTGGAAAGAAAAACAATGGCAGTGTCCCCTTATTTTGAAACACATTAAGAATACTCTGTGTGGTATTACTTACTTTTAATGAAATACATATGATATTGAAACCAACGATATTCGTTTCAACCTCTGAAACAGAAATTTACTCCTCAGCACAGTGGTCTCACAATGATTGAGAATGTTATTTCAGGAATGTCCACCCCTCATAGTTCGAAATGGCTGCAACCTTTATATTTTATTTGATAAGAACATTGCAGGACTTTCAAAAATAAAGTTTAAAAATATCAGCAAAGAAGGAGCAAAACGAGGTATTTTTAAATACTCAGGAACGCCTCTCCACAACTCTATCTATTTCCAGGTTTGCCTCCTGACCTTGCCACGGCATTCAAAAGACTTAGTGAGAAGCTTGAAAGAAAAGAGGAGAAACAAAGAGACTTCACACAAGTCCCCAGAAAGGAATTTTGCCTCTCCTTTACTTTTCCTTAAATAAACCCTGGTTACAAACTAGAACCATAATTTTTCATAGCTCTTGAAAGTGGCCAGGAATAGATTGTAGCCTCATGATCACATGTTGGGGAGAAAGGAAAAGAAATACTGTGAGCTACTCAGTCTGCCAATAAAACTTTGAAGCTATGGAAACCTTGTAATTCTTCCTAAATCCGGTTTTATCATTCAGTTGCTAACAGCAACCACTATTTGTTTCAATCAGCAACAAAAAAGCAGGGGTCCAGCCCATTGAAACTGGTGCTTTGACACAAAATAATGCAGAGGAAACCTATATTTTCATACGGACCAGTCTAAATACATATAAAAGAACAACAATATTCACTTGACACTGCAGCCATCTCCTGACAGAATAACTTTCCGTATCATGAGGCCAACACAAACGCACAGAGTTACATCTTCTGGTGATAATCACACAACCAGAGGATCATCAAGCTCTTGAGGTTCTGGGTGGGCACGAGGACAAACTCCACAGCAACATCTGCTACAAATGCCGGCTCCCTGCCTTCCAGAAATGGTCACAGTACATGGTGGAGTTTGCGTGCCCTGTAACAGCTGGTTTCATGTAAAAATGAGTTTCTGCTAATGCAACTGAAACACAGCAGGAATTTTGTTTTGATGCATGATTTACTATGTATGCAAAGGATCATGAGTTTAGGAAAAACACAGATGAACTTTCAATTATTTAGAAGTAACGAATTCACATCATCCCATACTAGAAATCTATTATTTTTGAAAGCCGACAAACACAGTCCCCTCCATTTCTAGAACAAAACAAAATGAGAGTATTCAAAGTTATCATATTCAACTATGCAGCAAAACAGAAGGCCCCTCCTGACAATTTTTCAGTTCTACAGCAAAACACTGCTTAGACATGATGACTCAGATAAGGTTGCATACTTAGACCACAAAAATCAGCAAAATCTAAGTTTATACCAATTTCAGACTTTGAAATTAGACAAAGAAGATTCACGTACAAAGTAAACCATGCTCCCCTCTCATCACACTCTCAACAGGACACAGCAGCAAAACCAACACGAAACAAGTCTATTTTGATCAACAACTGGCGCATAATCTGGGGACTAAATTTCATTTGAAAAACAGCAAGTTTTGACACATAATGCAGTCAAGTGTCCACAAAGCTCATTTAGCAAAGAACACCAGAGAACAGAGAGATGGTAATTTCTAGTGTCAACCTGGAATCAACCAACCACTCGAGATGCAAGAGGCTCCACCACCAATTCTCTTGGGCTTCTCTTTTCATGAGGTAGAATTTCAGATGCCACACCCTGCCCCATCAAAATCAAAGCCAAACTACTATTTTCAAGCAGAAAGCCATTTTACAGAAGTTCTATTTACCTGCCACTGGAATAGTCACAATTAAACACTTTACAGTGTCAGCTAAAGAGGATAGAGAATGATTTAGGCTTCTGTCCTCAGGTTCCAGTGTTATCAGCTTCAGCACAAAAAAATCTCTCCATTAATAGTACAATGGATCTGGAAAACCCGGGTGGTTTCCATCAGTCCAGACAACACCGAAAGATACAGAAGAATTGATTTATTTTTTTTTTGGCAGAGGGGAAAGAGACCAAACTGAGGGGGCTCCTACATTTGGAGCAAGAACACCTGTAAAGCAGGGAATAAATTGGAAGTTGTTTCCCAAAGTCATTGCTGATACTAGGGTCATTGACATAAAACTTCATTTTGTGTCAGTAGCATAGAGAGGAACAAAGAAATGACTCAAGACATCAAACGGACGCTTTGACATCAAAACAGAGCTGCAAGTACGAAACACTGCTTAACAGTCAAGCTCTGGACATGAGTTTTTTCCAGTGCTTAATTCTGAATATGTTGGTATTCAAAACACACTTTCCACACCGTCTTTTACAGACATTCCCTACACAAAAAGAGGGTTGAAATACACGCTAGCCAAACCGTAACATATTACATAGGGGAAAGAAACAGCCATAGAATACAGCAGGTAGTCTTGCGCTGTTCAGCCTACGGGGCAAAGGAACACAAGTCATGAAAAGCAGCATTTATTCTCACATGAACAATTAAAATATAAAAGACCTTAGGCACTTAAAAACAATCCTAGGGCCATACTTCCAAAGTGATCAGCAGTATAACTATATTTTTTTCCCTTCACCTTCACACAACGTTCTCTCATGAAAAAAGCTCACAAACAATCCACCTACAACTAAGATCCATTTCTGGATGGCATCACCACTCACGGGCTTCCCATTTCACAGAGGATCTGGTATATTTTTTCATGGCAGAAAAGTACACCAAAAATGAGTGAATTAAAATAACTTGTTGAACAGCCTTTGATCAGGACTGAACTCACTGCTTCAGCACAGATCTCACGTGCTTCAGCGGCCAAAGTGCTCTGACATTAAGATCAAAATGCACAATTAGAGGTAGTTAACAGATGGGTTAAAAAAAAAAAAAAGATTGAAGCGAGAAAATGTTGGTGTCTTGCTACATTTTTAGGTAAAAAGACAAAACCCTTCTCCCAAAATTTCACTTCCATACAAATGTAGTGTTCCTTTCTGGTTTGCCTTGCCGTAATGAAACCAACTGAGAAAACAAATAGGGACAATCGTGATTAATACAGGGCTGCTGCCGTGAACCCTAATCTAAGCACAGGGGAAACGGATTCTACCAACTCTTCTGCCTGGGAGATGGTGAGGTTGCATCGTGCACATCTCAGGAGAACTGCCCCAGATCGTGCAGTCAGGTTCTGTAGCTTTCCTGGACACTGCTACTGCGCACACCACGGCTTCACTTTAGTCCAGGCATTCACCGAGGCCACAGAAGAGTGGTCATCTCATCCTGTCCGAGACCACCAGCACACTGCATCAAAGTATCTTTTTAATGAGTTTTCCCACTCATTGTATTTCCACCCTCCCACTTACCCTACCCAGTAAGTTCTGTCAAAAATCACGAGTCCTAAACCAACTTATTTAGCAAAAGTGTGGCATTTTCCCCATAGGTTTCTGCTCCAAGTTTTACTACTCAAAACATATGCTGACCATACTCAAGCACAGTAGCACCATACTGGTTCTCTAAATCCCCCCTACAGTATGAATTAGGTAGAGTTTTATTTATGTCCCAACTGAAAGGGTGGACATTGTTGACGCACATTTTACACGTGTTGCAGTTACGCTGTTCTGCTTTGCACGTGCCAAATGCTACCAGAGAGATGGCTTGCTGTCGATCATAGTTGAAGTGATGTCTGAAATAAGTTTTTTCTTCTGAACATCAAAGGCACTGAGATCTTGCAAATGGACTGTGAAGTTTTGGTATCCAACTAAAGCACTGCTTCAGGGTAAAATAAAGAGTTATTGTTGTCTAAATGCATCAGTTAACCTTCAGACCACAGCACAAACAGACTCTTTAGTCAGATTCTGGATCTTTATACAAAGTAAATAATGAGTTAGCATAGATGCCAAAAAAGCTGACAGGGAAGCCAAAGAATTGTGAAAGGAACTAAAAATAACAATGACTGTTCTTTGCAGGAGGGATAAAGGGATAATGACAAGACCACGCAACTTCTAAGCACCACATTTTATTTCAAGATATTACATGCCTGAGATTAAGAGA
The DNA here is from genome assembly GCA_947846985.1 of Fratercula arctica. Taxonomy (NCBI): domain Eukaryota; kingdom Metazoa; phylum Chordata; class Aves; order Charadriiformes; family Alcidae; genus Fratercula; species Fratercula arctica. The sequence continues at coordinate 45,093,831 of CANTUZ010000026.1, read as the reverse complement.
TGGTGTGAACATTGAGTATATCTAAATATTTACCTGTCTTCCTGACCTGTCTTCCTTCCTTCTTCATTTTCTGTATTAAAATACTCAGGGCTGCACTTTATTTCCACCTAACCCCCCAATCCCTTCCAGTGCTGAATTCAATGTTCCTTGTAAAACACATACAGCAGACACTTTTTAAAGCACTGTCTATTAATAAATCAGTGGACATCTGTATTTTCTGCCTTATCTTCTTTCTTAGGAAACCGCTGTTTTGGAGCAGAAGATTTTATATTGTATTGAGGTACTCTATAGGCTTGGTTCTACTTTGCCTTCAGCTCCAACCAACATGAGAATTACGAATGCTGCACAGATACTCTGTATGTGAAAGACTTTGGGTTACCTTAAAACAAAAGGGAAGCTTTGACACCACTGCTACTGCTGTCAGGCTAAGCAATGTTACCCAGTATACATTTGTAATAATGGTTATAAATTTGGCATAAATCCAAAACCAACACGCTTAAGACGTAGTGAACTGGACTCATTGCAAAAGGCTCTGTGTCGTGAAAAGTCTCGATGGGCACTGTAACATTTCACTTTTAGAATCATAGAATGTGTTGGGTTGGAAGGGACCTTTAATGTCATCTAGTCCAACCCCCCTGCAGTAAGCAGGGACATCTTCAACTAGATCAGGTTGCTCAGAGCCTCATCAAGCCTGGCCTTGAATGTCTCCAGGGATGGGGCCTCCACCACCTCTCTGGGCAACCTGTTCCAGTGTCTCACCACCCTCATTGTAAAGAACTTCTTCCTAATGTCTAATCTAAACCTACCCTGCTCTAGCTTAAAACCACTGCCCCTCGTCCTATCGCTACATGCCCTTGCAAACAGCCCCTCCTTTCTTGTGGGCCCCCTTCAGGTACTGGAAGGCCACTATTTCCTGCTGAAATTTTTCAGAAAAGAAGAAAGGACTATATCAGCAGCTCCTGTCCTAAGGAGTGAAATGATTTCACTGTGAAATCAAAAAGAAATTCACACAAGACAGATTCTTTCATATCAGGTGCATTACTTTGAAGAAAAAAAATAATTAATCAGATCTGATCAATCCAAATTTTCAGCACTGCTCAGCAAAGCAGAGTGAGTACAGGCATACACTTCTCAACAGCAAACACACCATCACAGTCTCACTTTTAAAATCACAAACTAATTTCTGATCATAGCATTTTACAGACACCAAATAGAAAGTTATTTGCTATACCTTGCATTTACCCAATGGTTCTCTCAGCTAGACAGGTCAGGCTTGTCTCACAATCCACTCCAGAGATCCATCCTTCGGACAGTCACTTTATCAGATTCAACAGGAATTGAGTGTGTATGTATATATATATATATATATGATTATTCTAAAATTTAGGTTCCAGATTGATTTTTTTCTATGTATTTTACTTTCAGAGGCTATTAAACGTCATTCTTTCTGACATAGAAAATATTGCCAAGCTACACAGTCAAAGCTGGAAATCTTCCAATGCATGATGTATCATACCACTATGTGTAACAACTGTCTAAAACTACTCCGTTCAACAGCACCGAGCATTACCAAGGTTCTCCCTGTACTCCTGAAGAGGCACTGTATTCCCTCATTTGCAAGAAAGGGAGTCACCTATAGCCTCTTTTTTTCTGTTGTCGTTTCCCCCCACCATCATTTTAGAAAGCTGAGCCTGGTCTTCGCGGGCCTTCATCAACTGGACAACAGTTGATGCTGTACACTGGGTGGAACAACAAAGATCATCATCATTACATGATCTCTTGGCTGGCAAAGCAATAAAACATACTGCACTCAGAATCTGCTAGCTGACATAACTACAGGGTGCTTCTCTGATGAATGTAAGGATTGATTTAAAGCAGTCATTCTTCATATCTTATGTGCATATTACAAGGGAGAAGGATATTAGGACAGTTCTCCCACCCAGCTGAGAAACAGAAGCAGAGAGACAAAAAAAATAAGAAAGAGAACAAAAGAAAAAGGCCAACAGAGGACCAAACAGATGGACAGATGGTGACTGCAAACCCCAAATCTTTGTTAAGTTCCCTGTCCCTATCAGATCCTCAGAGAATGAAAGTTTTGGATAAGAACAGGCATAACATCTTCCTTCTGATCTTGTTCTTTTCCATTCTTTGCTATTAGCTTAATGAGTTTAATGGTTCATACCATGGAAAACCACAGCGAAGACCGGGGGAAGCTAATCAAGCCACTTCTTTCTATGAGTTCTGTAAGGAAACTTGGAAAGTAGATGCATACCCATGAAAGAACAGTCTGTAAGCTCTGATAATTTCAGAAAGCTTGCTAACATGGAAAATGCTGGGGGGGCTCGTGGAGGGGAAATGGAAGGATCTCAACTGACTTAAATAGTCACTCCTCTACTCTTCCTGACAGCTGCAACAGGTCATAACAGCCAGAGATGGGCATCTTGAAAACTGAGAGTAAAAACTTCCACAGTTGTGATGCCTGTAAGCACATACCACCCATATACACAAACGTAGCTTAGAACAAAATACTTAGAAACAGTATTTTCTTTCTCATCCAAATGATGCCAGAGAAAGATGTGACTCAGAACACTAAAAATCCTAGAACAGAGTTAATGCAGCCACCGAGCATGAGAACTTAGGTTTTTCTGTCCTTTAAGGTTGTACACAACGTCAAACAGAACCTGCTTCACAGGCCACTGCCATTTCAGGTGGAACAAGAAAGACTGGCACACTTGCTCCATCCACACAGATGATATAAGACATCCAGATTCCTGCTATGATGGAATGCCAGTTGTTTTACCCAAAGTCACTACGAATGTTAGCTTGTCTCTGTCTCTCCCTCTTTCCCATCATATGCCAAAGTTCATAGCAGGGACACAGAGCACTGGTAAAATTTAATAAGATTAATGTAGTAAAAATCCTGCCTGATCAGGCTTTCCCCAAAGAGGAAATTAAGTAAAAAAAGCTACACTTGTCACAGCATTTTTGTCTACGCAGCAGCAAACCAGATGAATCAAGAATAAATTAAAAATTAAATTATTTCTGTTACTTTTATGCACGTTAAAGAAATAGGTTCTTTTTTCATTTCCAAAGTATATTTCATCTTAACTAATGGAGGCACACACAGCACATTTAATTAACTACTGTGAACTACTAGACCATGAGAAAAATCATGTACCTAAACAAGCTGGGAGGAGTTTCCACCTGTGTTTTAAATTCGTGTCTAAGACAGTCTGAGAAATACTTCTGTCTAGCTAATAATATTATTCACATGCACTCTGTGGGAGAGGCCAAGCAACGTGCTTCAAAATTGGCTCAGGAGTCTTAGTCCAGCTTTGGAGGCATCATGAGTTTTATAATGACTGGATAACCTGGGTGGAGCTCAACACTGATTTGGTCTAAATAAATCCACATGCAGTATCACTTAACTTTTGGGAAAAAAAAAGACAACCCCCCAGACTCTAATATCCTTTTTCACAATGCTGAAAGAACACCCCCCACACCACCTCATTTGACTTTTCTTGAAGTTTTATTCACAAATATAAACTAGGAAATATATTAGTAGTAGTACTGTTTTGCATTCCCTTCAATCCCCTTGGAAGATATTTCAACAGTTAGCCCTAGATCCTAAATTAATGTAAGAACCTCATCAGAATGTAATCACTACCTTTGCATTTGTCCTATCATACACAGCTTTGCCTAATCACATTATGTTATCCCATTTAAGGGTATGAAAAAGCAAAATACGTGGTCAAGTAGCCTTGTTCATGAACCACTCTGCAGTGAAACCAGAGCACCAAGTTGCTACCATCACAAGAAATAAAACTGTATTTTCCCCTTATACAGCTTTACATGCAGTAACTGGATGTGTGTCATGTGGTTGACTGTAAACTCACCTGAAGTTTACTTAGGTACTTCTAGGGGGTTTCTACAAAGACATTCCCCGTGTCTAACAAATCACAAGCTCTCTTTCAATGGCATTATTTACTGACTGTCCTTCCTCTATCTGGCTAGTGTTTACTGTATTAATTGTCTTTGACATCTGTCTTTCTGTCATACTTCATTTAAATAAGAGAGTTTACTAGAGAAAACATATGGATGAACACATATACACTGACATTAGCTTTATGTAAGCATATGTGATAGGAAACAAGACTAAAATAATCTTCAATCCTTCTAGAAGGTGAAAGACAGTATCCATAAAATCTGAACAGCAACTATTAATACCACAATATCACAAGCTCAGCCCCTGCAGTTACCAAAGGAATTTCCTGGGAGCTGATCAGCTTTCTTCCTCTCCTCTGAAATCAGATGGGAATGTCCTTGAAGCAAATATATCACTGTAGGAAACAATTAAGGAAAAGGGCAAAGGGGAAGAAAGAATGACTTGTGTAATTTCGATAAAACCCTCGGTGTAAGTGAGCTTGTGTTTGCCATTCAGAGCTATTTTCCGATCTAACCTCTGGTAGCAGTGCTGGAGAAGCATGAGGTAGGCCAGCACCTGATCTTCAGCAGAAAAGAGACAAAAACCTGTGTGGCACTAGGGTGACTTCTCAAGTCAACTGAGGCACAAGCTACCACCTATTCACAGTTATGCGCCTCAAAGGATCTCAAGGCTGAAAAATCCAAGCCTAGCCTGAACACAGCCAGCAACTCCAGGGGCTGTAAGATCCTGGCTTGACATCCTGTATTGTGTTTCTGTATTTAAACTCCAAACTCAAAAGTAAACTTAAACCCACAAAAAATAACTGAAAAGACCAAAACTACAAATATTAATCCAGTGGCCGCATTCCCAGAACAGTAAATGTGCACATACCACTTTTGTAAAACTTGCACTGATTTCAGCTAAATCTGAGATCTTCAATCCTTCTGTCTTTCTCCCCACTTGACAAACTGCCAGTCCTTCCATGGGATATACTAAATGGGGACTATGGTGGACACAGGCATCACACGCTCGCAAAGATCTTGCTTAAGGACTGAAAGCCTATGAATAGTACATCGCTAAGAACTATGTTGCCCAGATTTGAAATTGGCCCAGTATTAAAATTTCTGACTGACCAACAAAAGACAAAATAAGGTTTGGGCTAAAAAGGCTGCTTTTACTCTTTTATGCCCTCTGCTTCACAGAACAGTATGCAACAGCCTCTGCCTTGTGCTCCTATATATAGACCCCTGGTACAAACAAAACAAAAAGTGAAGATCGAGCTTCTGACTCAAAAAACCAGAATTTGTTGAATTTTGAATGAGATTAGGTTTTATGATTTTATTTACCCTCTCTTTTTTTTTTTCTTTTCCTAAAGGTCATAATTTAAAAACAAAAAGAAGTATCTACTGACATTTAAGCAGAAGTTTAAACCAGGCCAAGAGGCCTATTAAAATATAACCAACTTACTATCAATCCACAATGGAGGAGTGCCTGCTAATGACCTATTCTATGAAAACCTACCTTCAATAATCTGTATTGCTGACTGACAATGCAGTATTTGTGTATTTTCATTGTCTTGTGGATACACGCACAAAATATAAAAGGCTTCAGTTTCATGACTTACAAGAGATAAGGGGGAAGGGGAAAGGGAAAGCAGTGATAATTTAGGGCCAGAACCTAGGAAAGAGCACACCTGTCATTTTTTCTGGTATTTGTCTTAAAGTTTCCTCCCTGAAGACATGCAGTTTATTGACCTGATCCATTCAGAGCATATAAATTGGTAACACGGGGACTCCAAAAAAATATTTAAAAGCTTACAGCTCCAGCCTTTTAGCATTAGTTGCAGCGAGGAGCTGCAACATACTCCATGCTTGCATGGTACTAGCGGAGCGTTCTCTGGAGAACTACTATGGCTACTTCACAGCAGAAGGGGCCAGCTAAGAAGGTTACGGCAGGTTGTCTCTTGGATGCCTTCAGAGTCAGCAGGGAGAAATGCAGACCCTGCATACAGCCTACGCATAGCCTCGTGCACCTAAGGACCTGGCACTCGATGACCAGCCTTCAATCCATGTGAGCTGTGGGATCATCCTGGATGTCTCCCCACACCCTTGAGGAAAGTTTGCTGCGCCCCGGCATACCTTTCGAGCAAGAGCAGTCAGGTTGTAAGTAGAGCTCTGCCCACACCCAGCCATGTGAACCTCCACAGGCAGCGAGCAGGGACAGCTGGGGAGGACATCAGGTGGGCAGGAAGGAAGCCTTCTGTGGGTGTTGAGTACATTTGCTCTAGACCAACCCACCTTTTCAGAATTAAATCCACATCCTCTGCTGTCACAGATCCAAATGTGTGTGTGGTCTTACTCAAGCCTAGTTACTTTGCTGAAACACCGATGGCACAGGAAAAGACATGGCTCTTGGAGAAGACCAAGCAAGGGCTTAAAAGGGATTAATCATCCTTTCCCAACAAGATCAAAAAGCAGTACTATCAACTTTCTTTTAAAAAACACCTCTTTTAAACTAAAAAAAGTTATAATGAAACCAATTAAAAATTGACAATCACATTTCTTAAAACACAGCATTTCTTTTCATTTTTGGCAGAGGAGAAGGGGGGAAAGTAAAATCATATAAACACACACATACACACACTGTGCCTTCTTTAAGAAGACAAATAAGATCTTAAAGCTTCCTCCAGTCTGAGATGAAATCAAAACTTGACTAGAGCTCTTTGTCTATCCCATTCCACTGATATGGTTACATTTCTTTAAGAAAACTATACTTCTTGTACCATATGTTCTTCCAGTGTTTTGCTTTCACCTACAGATTTTGCCTTGTCAAGCAATAGCTTCAGACTTGTATTTTTCCATTATAAACTGACATCAACCCAAAACCTGCCCCTTAACTATTCAAGGGCATGTAGGCACAAAAAAAATATTGTCCTCCTAAGCAGGCTGGGCGTGGTATTTGAATGTTGTACATTCCTTCAGTTAATTGAAAATTATATCTCTCTTTTCAAAGGTTCAGTAAACAAATGGCTTGGCAAAAAGACACTGAGAAATAAGCCAGGAATACCTATTTCAAATAACTTTTATTTCAAATATGCCGTTAATATATATGTTGATATGCAACAGAATTTCTGACGCTGTAAGCCAACATCCTCCTTTAAAAGGGAGAGGAAAAAAAATCAGAAAGTAGGGCACTAGCAAAACCTAAGAACCTGGAGGCGAGCCAAAGTGCAGATCTGTATGTACAGCTTTCACTCAGTGAATCACCACAAAATTGAAACCCAGATCAATACAAATTAACAGAAATTCTTTCTTCCCCCTGCTCCACCTTTTTTTTCTTCTCCAGAAGAAAATTGCCATTTGTGGCAACCACATTCATTCTCCAAGACATGTCATGTCTATTACTGACATGCAACTGTTCCACAGCACAGATTTGTGGAAATTTCTGAGCCTCTATCAATACTATTATTATTTGATTTGTTTACCAAGGTACACTTATCTGGGAAAAAATTTCTATAATACCAATTCATACGAACTACATACACATTCAGAGACACTAAATATTGTTTCAGGAGTTCTTAAAATAATACCAAATGGATTACTAAGAAGTCAGTTGATCATTAAGAAAAAATGTTTATATACTGAGATAGGCCGACTTTGGAACAGCCTGTTTCTTCCAAGCACTGAAAAAGGACCGCCTTATTTTTAGGGCTTTTAATATTGATTCTGAAGCCTCCTTTTTATGCAACCATGCTACCACTATTTTCAACAAATTTCAACATTTGCTATCAACTCTTAAAAGTAGTATCTCAGATACTTTTTACCTTGTCTTTTGTTAAATTCATGGATTTGCTCCTTAAAACTTAAGGCAGTCTGATTTTCAGTTGAAAGAGATGGAAATTTTCAGAACAACAGAAAAAGCACACAACAGAGAAGGTTAATTTCAGCTAAGAGCTGTTGGCACAGCTGACCATGTTTCACAACAGTAGGAATACAAAAAAACGTATTTGCATACGTCTGTAAGAACAGCCCCGTGCGCTCCAGCTGTCGGGAGCCAGCCCAACTTGCTCATCTGCCGTCACGCAAAAGGCAGGGACTGTGAACACAAATTGTTCTCTGTGCTAGAATGTTGGTGCTGTCTGGTCCAGATTACAAGCTGCAGGCATGCCTGTTTGCCTATCGGGTTGAAGAAAGAATTTTCTCAATAGTTCTACTTTAAATGGTCAATGGGGAATGCTTCCCAGGATGCACTGAGTGCTCACTATGTCCTTGTGGCTGCGCAGCACAGCCCATCTCCCAAAACTATTGGTTTGTTAATTCGTTTGGTACAACAAGTTCAGGAACTTGGAGCAAAGTCTCTGTACTCCCGACAGTCTACTTCCAAATCTAATATCAGAGAAGAGGGGGAAAAAAAAAAAAAAAAGGAATTTTAACACTGTTATTAAAAAGAATATGTAGTTCCACTGGCCACAATTACAGGTTTTCAGAAAGGATGTGTCACCCGGAGAGTGGGAGCTGCATATGTGCTGTTCCCTGGATGTACTAATTCATTTCTCTGCATTGCCCTTAAATGCTAGCCCACTCCTTCCAGGAGCTGCCATGTTGGTGTGATCAAATTAAACAGGAGTTTTATTCACAGTCACGAGGCTCCTCACTGCTCTCTGATCTCAGCGCAGAAGGTCAACTGCATAAATACCAGGCAACCGAAACTGCACAGTTATGACCAGACATCCTGTTTGCTGTGAATTCTATTTTTAATACTTTCATGATATTAACGGGAACTCCCAGTTTAACTAGTTTGCTCTTTGTTAGGATTTATCCTGCATTTAGTTAATCCAAAAACACTTTATCAGAGATCCCAATGTGTACAGATTCTACTTCCCACTATCAGTTTTAAGGTGCCTTTTTCCCGCCAGCTTTCCCCTCTCCTGCATTTCAGGAGTTTTCCAGACTGTTCTGAGAAGCAAAGACAGAGGTTTTCATAAAGGCTTCAAAAGGGTCCCCCTGTTGTCTAATCTTAAAGCAGTATACTCAAAGAAGATTGTAATATTTAGCCTCTGCATGGCAGCCAAGACATTAGAATACAAAACCCAAAACATTTTATGCAGAAATTTCCTAATTGTGACCTAGCCAGGAGGCCATGAAGGCTGGGATTGCTGTGCACCTTCAGCACCCACCAGACACATGCATATTCCCATCTGGGACAAAGCCTTTCTTAGCAAGGACAGGTACTCCTTCCCTGAAAACTTACAGCGTGGATCCCATCTAAACTCAGGTTCCCCTCCCATACTGGCTTTTCTTAAACTATTTCTTCCTTCTCTTTGAGGTAGTAACCAGGCATCTCTTTCATCCCTCTCCCAATTACTTGTGGTGTGACTGTAAATATTCATTCACTACTTCTTAGTGGATACTCTCGTACACATACGTCAAGCTCGGCAGCCCCCGCTGAAAGGCAATCAGCTGTCTCTTGCCCAACCACCACGTCAATTGACCTAAAATGGTTTTAATTTTAAAAGACCTTTTTGACCGAGCATTCACACTGACTGGCTTATACACAATGTATTTAGTTCCTACATCTTGCTCAGTTCAAACATATCTTCTCTCCCCTATATGGACTGCAGATTTCCAGAATGAATTCTAAGAATTTAAAAAATGAAATAAAAACTAAAACAAAAACCCCAGAGTAAACAGTGGAAAACTTTCTCTTTTTTCTTTCCAGGGGGAATGCCTTTAAAGTCTGCAAATGATGCAAGGCTGAGAGAACTAGCATCAACTCAGAGCTTCACATGTTGATATGTATCTTCACATCTACCCTATCCTTGGCTTTTGCTAAAGCAATCAAAAAAGGATTTTAAGCAATACCAACTCTCTTGTTAGCTGTTTTAGGATCCATTCCTACTAAAAAGGAATGAGGAATAACTTACCTCACCCAAAACACTCAGCAACCTTTAGATACAGCTAATTTTTAGCTATTGCCGATCTTATCCAAACATAAATCAAGAAATGAAAAGGCTTTACATAGCCACTGTTCTCCCCAGAAACCCAGTCTAGCTATCAAAACTATCAGCATACTGTAAAAACATTTAATCTGGGTAAACATTTAAGAGTTGCTCTGTTGCCATTTGGTTAAAAAAACCCTTCTATTCTGGAACAGTCTACTTTGTAACAGAAAGGCCTACTTCAAAAGCACTAGTCCTCAGAAGATGACTGCACCTTGCTGTGGCATCTAAAATGACTGGGAGAGCTATCGGATGGAGTCAAAGTACGCACTGTTTCTTTGGCCACATGTGATCCCCACTTCCAAATTTTGATCCTGTTTTTATTGCAGATTAAGTGAAGATACCTTCATGAGGCGTCATTCGTGTTTGAGCAAAAATGAAACAATCACATTCTTAACATAATTTCAGTTTTTATCTTTTAGCATTTTCTGTGCATCCAAAAATGCCTAAAATCCTTTATAAAATCAACACAGGCACATTCAAGAAGAAACGGTTCTCTGCAGTTTATATTATATGACAATAGTATCTTCCACAAGAACAGATGAACAAGAGTACAAAAAGAAAAGAGGGACAAGTGTATTGGTAATAGCACAGAGTTGCTCCACACAGAAAGATCTATTTGCTTTCCATTGATTCAATTAAAAAGAACAAAACAAGCAGACATTAGCCTTTTACCTTCTCCCTCCTTTTTCATAGGCAAATCAGAAAAAAAATGAATTTAATAGAGGTTTAAATCAGGTAAAGGACAGGTATTCATTACAGTAGTGTATCTATAAACATCCTCTGGTTAGAAATGGATTTTCACCCTCATGATAGCCTTTTTTGCAAAGGGAGGAAATAAAGAGGTTGCTGAATCTCGAGTCTTCCCTACAAAGTAATGAGGAAAATGGGGGTAGGTAACATGGTAAGAAACCATGTGAAAAGGCAGGCAGACAGGATATGATGCAAGACAGGAAATTAAAATAAAAGGTCTGCATTTGCTATTGTGGAGAGACTCACTTAATGATTCTGTTGCTCTACCCTTCATTTCCCTCGAAGCACCCACACTGCTAACCCTGACACCAGCAAGGAATTATTCCAGCAGGAACCATGGAGAAGACACAAGCACAGACAGGTGACTGACCGCCAGAATTTTTAACATTGTTTTCTCTAACCACACATCAATCTAAACTTGTCAAATATACGGTTATTTCCAAAGCATAGCACAATTTTTGATTTGAAAAAAAAACCCAGTTGTGGTGTGGTGATGGGGCATTTCAAAGTTTAATAGAAATTTCTGCCTGCAGTGGCATGGGACAACATTTATTTCATGATTCTCGTTCATAATGTAACCTGAAATATTGGCAGGAATAGCAGCAGCACCCTGCCATAAAGAGTCACAGCAATATAGATAAAACCAGGCCAAGGCAACGAATGGGAAGTCCATTTGGCCACTGAACTGAAGTCTAAACAGAAAAGAAACCCAAACACACACCAAAAGAGTGTCTGGTTGAAATACATGGGATAGTTGTATGAAGCTTGAGGTTTTTAGAAAAAAGGGGGAAGCCCTTTTCGGGGGGTGGGGGGGGGGTGGGGGGGCAGAATCCTCAAATGAAGGAAACTTGAGCAAATAAGTTTCAGGAGGTTGGTTTTTTTAAGATTTAAAAACTATCTTTTTATCTATGTCTCAGCAAGTCCCATAAATAAGAACCTTTTTATCCTGAATACATTTTTGACCCAACAAAGAAAACATACATGAAAACAACTTGCATCCCAGTTGCCTGTTCTGTCAGTCACATGCTTCATAAAAACTTCAAATAATTCTTGTCTTGTAACCATGTCTAATTTAATATGAAAGTTAGAATTTCAGATCAAACCTTCAGGGGAACTCAGCTGGATTTACTGCTAAATCTTTGCCAGTGCTTTGGAAAGAGTCCGCATTGCGAAACACCCACCCAGTCCACTCTTAACTAAGCCAAGATGTCAATGAATTCAATAAACTGGAAAAAAACCCACTTGCACTATATGCTAACTTCCAGAATATGAAGGATATCCTTGTAAGGGCATCTTTAACTTGACATTCCCTCCGTGTATCTTTTCATTCCCATCCCCCATGTCCTAACTTTAAAAGCAAATGCAACATAATTAAGTAGCCAAATTCTCCCTACCTGTAACTTAGAGCAACTTTACTTCTATGTCCAGTTTTGGAGTGTTTTACAGGCCAGCTGTGGAGCTATTTGTAATATTACCACAGAAGAACAGAAGTCTCCCCAGACCACAAAGAAAAAAACCCTGAGCTTCAACTTTCCTTCTACAATTCCTTTCCTATGCCTTCCTAGGTCTCCTCCGCCAACACCTGAGCAGCAATTAGTATTACAAAATCTCAAGGATATTATTTGTGTTGATAACGCTTCATGGCTTTGTCACTTCCCATTTTGTGACTTACAAATTTATAAAAATTTTTCCTCTGTGTAATTAATACTGAGCGATTTTGAGGTTTTTTTTTTTAAATCTATAGGTGAGTAATCCAGTGTTCATGCTTCTGTGTCCATAATCAGGTTTTCATATACTTTAACAGATACTTGTGATGTTATGACCAAGTAAAACTCACATAATAGTCTTCAAAAAGTAACTCTTTTCCATAGCAGATTTGCTGAGTCACAAGGGATTTGTATTCTGTCATGAAAAGACATTTTTACAACATTATAATCATTTGGCTTGTTCTGAGGTTTGAGGGTAATAAAAACGTTGAGATGAAGATGACTCAGGAAGAGATAACCTGAAAAACACTACCTTTTTATTGATGAAAGAAATAGTCAAACACTGGCTAGCATATGATTTGGAAACATCAAGTTGTATTGCAAGACAAACATGGGTAAGATACTGAAAAGCTGACATCTAGCATGAAGAACAATTAACGTTTGAATTCCCGTACTTGAAACCATCAGTCATTGCTCTGACATGAGCAACAACAAACAGGAACTCCCTGAACTCTTAACAGTCAGAACATCTACCAGTCTCATATGTTTTACAAATATTAGCTTGGCGTGACAAGTAACAGAACACTTAGCTAAGTATGTTTTTACATTACAAAGATGCAGAACCTTGAAACCACCTACCCTCTCTACATAGCACAGCTCATTTGTGTGGTAGAAGAAAAGATAGTAATTCTGCAGTCCATGCATGTTTAAGACAACATCTCTGTAGAAGCTTCCCAGATTTTAACACTGTAAATGGAAAGAGAAGCAATGGTAAGGGTTACAGAAACACACTAATGCACTCAATTTCTGGTCAGTTTAAAAAGAGGGACACATCAAATAAAGCAACAGCAGCCCCATGACCTAGATGTAAAAATGCATTGGGACCTCTAGCTCACTGCTCAGCTGAATGCTCAGCTGGACCATAAGCAGGATATAAGCTAAGAAGGAAACCAGAATTCCTGACTCTTAATTGCTCAGCCATCTTTTTGTCACACAATTGTGATGTCATAAAGACAACACAATTATTGAGCAAGAAGGTGATCTTTTAGATATATCTTTTAGAGTCTAGTCTCACTAGACTGCAAAAAATCAAACCAGTTACTGTGATTTAGACACACAATGAGAAGAATCATGGATACATGAGGGAGCACTTCCTTCTATACCCGAACAGTTCAAGTATGACAATCCAATATAAATGGAAGTTTCTGAGTACTTTCTTTCAAAAAAACCCAAACAACCACAGACACCCAAAATAAAGCAAAAAATTGCAAGCACATGGCACCATAGAAGAGTAAACAATATTGCTTTCAGGCCTAGCCAAGGGATTACTGTTACATGAGGAAATCAAGGTTGACTTTTAAAAATCTAAAAATAATTCTAAGAATGCTTCCTGTCTCAATGCTCTGTACAAGAGAAAACAAATGAAAAGACTTAGTGTTTACACGCCATCTAGGTCATTGGTATTACACAACCTCCCTTTTTAAAAACACTTCAAACAAATTCCTATACAGGACATTCACAGACTTTAACTGATTAAAAACAAGTGCAAGATACGAAATACACCCTGGAAGTTCAAAATGGCATGTTTTCAGAAAAAGTCCCTGTGACCCTGAAAAACCGTAAGAGAATCTGATAGTCTGACCAGATACTTTTAATTAAATATAACTTGTTAAATATTTACTTACATGCCACTTTATACCAGAAGGCTAGATCGCTACACAGGACATTCACACAAGATACTTAACTCTGTATTTCTGCCTTACATAGTTGCAAAGCAACACACATCATTAGTATAAATACACCTCTATAGTAAAGAATTATGTATGCAATTGTTCTTTATCATAGGTTCAAGCTCTACGCTACTTCCAACTTAATAGGAGAGGAACAGACTTGCCCATCACACCTCTTTCTATGCTGGGCAGACACAACACACGGGCACATTTCTGGCTTCTAAACTAAGTATTTTGCCCCCAACACCCTATCATACCATGCCTGAAAGTTTTACAATCAAAACTATTTGCACTGAAAAAACATGATTTAGCAAGCTTTTATTAATTATTCTACTCTCCCTTTGTGTTAAAAAGTTACAGGACTGCATACACTCATAGACAGTCAAAGACAAAAAGGTAAATAGCTGTCCATTAAATTATTACCTTTATTTATAATCAGAAACCACTAAACATAACCTTAATTCATTATTAAAAAGTATGTTCTATTGCAATGTAAACACTGATAAAACGAAGCCTCCCATACTCAAGTTCATCTTATCAGTTACACTGCTATATGCACTTGGCCTTTCATAGTATTACTGAGGAGAGGAAGTCACAGCACTAGCTTCTGTTCCCACCACTGCTACAGGCTAAAATATCACCAACCTGTCCATACTTTGGCACATAGAGCACCAACTGCTTCATGGAAAACTGTGTGGCTTAATTCTTTGGTATTTATAATACAGAGAGCCCTCAGATGAAGGCTTGTGTTAGGACACCAAACTTGAAGACTTCAGTCCATTTTCTTGCCCTGCCCAACTTTCTTAGGTATCTTTGGACAAGCTACCTAGCATCTCCATGCCTTGGTTTATACCATCTGTAAAATCAAGATAAACATTCTTATTTCAATTCTGAAGGACCGAGATTTTTTTAAGAGAGACGTTACATGTTTTTGAGGTATGTCATGCAATGGTAATGAGGTCCTTACATAAAAAAAAAGCACTTCGCAATTGTTCAGCAGAGGACACTTTGTAAAGACATGGTTGCATTAAAACTGTATCTTCACTCCACTAGGTAGTATGTTCTGAGATGTCTAGAATCTCTCAGCTACTTTTATACAACTCCATCCTGCAATTTTGAGCTCTGTAAAATTAGGAGCAACGCCCATAACACAGAAAAGCATTTTGTTGTCATGTACGTTTCCTCTCCTGTGCTGATAAACAAGCATGATAGTTTTTTCAAAGAAGAGCAAACATTTAATTCCTTGAAGAATATTACAGATGCTAAAAAATAAGAGGGTGTATTAAAAAAAAAAGTATTAATTGCTTGAACTGGAAAAGTCTTTAAAATGCACATTCTGTTTACATATCCGCATCTATAAAACCAGATAAGCTGAAATCACTTTTCCCTGGCTTCCTAGTCTCTTCAAGCAATCACTTCTCCTAAATACAAGCGTCTGTGTTGCTTGTGCTCCACAAAAGATAAAATTAAAAATTTTTTACTTCCTTCCATTTCTTAATAAGCACTTGAATACCTAAGAGGCTTACTCAAGGTAACACCTGTTGTCAAAAAAACAGGCCATTATTTATCAAGCCACAGTGAAGGTAAAGTTGGGTGATAAACTTAGAATTCCATGTTGTGGACTTCTCACACTATAAACTGGTACATGCTCAGAAGGGTACCTACTTTCAACTTTAACAAGCAAAAGAAGTGGGGGGGGAATTGCAGGACATAGAAGGAAACTGAGCCTAAGGCTAATTAATTCTACAATTATTCTCCCTCAAATCTTATCTTCCCAGATTCCCCGCCATGGTTTAATCTACACTGTAAGATTTTTTTTATTATTATTATTTTTTAATAAAAATCACACCACATCTCCCACTAAAAAGCACTCTGGGCACTTAGGAGAAGTCAAGTCTCTTCTTCAATCAGAAAAGTGGTCACTTGGAAAGAAGATCTTGAGGATGAATTTACTAAGGCTTGGTAAGCAAAGCATTTAAATATATGAGCAGTTTCACTGAATTTGTCAGAAGTACAGCCAAAAACCAGAGAAATGTGTCAGATTTAAACAAAAACAAGACAGCCATAGTTACTGCAGAACTGGCACTGAGCTGGTCATCTTTTCTTTGAAATAAACCGGATCTTGAGCATGGAAACATTTAATACTCTCTAGCTTTATTTCATTTCCTTTTGCAATACGGGTGAGAGAACATGAGCGAGACACTCATCAGTCTTCCAAGCTAAGTCCTAAGCCTCTTTTTTCTCAGGTATTTGTGTTAGGAGCGAAGGAGGAAACCAAGTGTAAGCCAAATTCATTACGTGGGTGTTCACCACATTTGGAGCATGCAACCTGAAAAGTATTTAGGATATAGTTCATAAAAACAAAACATTAAATTCTGTGAGAAGCAAAAGTAATGAAATCCAATTTCTTAGGAACTTGTGTCTCATGACCAAACTGTCTCAAAGTGTCAACAAAAATGTTTCCTGTGGTTGGGACAGTCATAACATCTTCCCCCTCATGCATCTGTTAGCATTCCCACAAATGATGGAGCTCATGCTTTGGCCTTGCCTTTATGTGGACTTTCCCCCCAGCATCTCGTACAGGAACATGGCAGATTTAGAGCACTAACAACTTTAACTGAAAATACCCAATCAATGCCTAAATTAAAGGCAGAAAAGGGAGAAAGGCGCATACAGAACAACATAACTGCCTAAGCTTCTTTTCCATCATCAATTTTTCTGAATAAAAGTTTTTCTTGAAAAATTATTTTTAACTGGAACCCAGTTATAGCACAGGAGGACAACAAAATTCTTCTACCTTCTTTATTAAGCAAATTGTCACTGGCAATCATTGGTGAATCAAAACTATGGAAAAAGAGTGCTGTTCAGATATAGCGACTGCCTGGATGGAGCTCAATGTAGGGTAAGAACTTAGTTTAATGGTACAAAGGGAAAAGTAAAGTATTTTCTGTTCACTCATTCATAGTGAGACTGCCATCCCAATAAAATGACAGATATTAGACAGCTTGTGTCTTGTATGTCATCAGATCAAAATTATTTCTTATATTTATATAGCATACGTATATATTGATATTTATATAGCATAAATATCCGTGCTAATGTTGGGATATGTAGTCTAGTTTCAAATGCTGGTATAGGTTTCACAAAATCTGTAAGCGAAGTGTCTGATGAAAGGAACTAGACAATTGTGAGTAGTCACTCAATTTGTGCCAAGAACAAAAGAAACACAAGAAAATATATGAAGCTCAGACCAAATGAGTATAGTACAATTTACACAACTTTAAGAATTCAATCCCGTCTGTTTAATTAAAACAACAAAGAACGTATTTGCTTTTAACAGTGAGCTACCTTCCTACTCTAGAAGAGCTTCTTGGGGCTGGAAGGGGAAGAGAGGATGACAGTATAATAAGTTGTACTCATGACTACTTTTAGTACTACGGCCATCAAAAAGCAGATTAGAAACTACCAAAACCTTTTTATTTGCTTTTGTAAGAGGCCTAGCCTTCGCCTTCCGTGCTCATATATTTCTTTAAATAACAATGTCCGCACTTACAGACTCCTATACATGAGCTTTTACTATACAGTATGTGAGCATAACCTAAACTGAAAAAAGACACAGAACAATAACAATAGCTAAGACTAGTCATCAAAAGATTGTTAAGCCTATTTCTGACAATGCGTAATAAATTTAAGACTGAAATAAAACACACAGAAGACTGAAATAAAGCACACCTTTGAGTCAGCAGACCATTAAACATCCATCAGAGTCAAATCAGTCAATCACATCAAGAAGATCTTGGGGACATTTAAATCAAGTGGATTATTCAGCTGCTGTGCACAAGTGTATATTCTCAACGAATACAAAATCCACAGGAAATTCTGCAGAAAAAAAACTTATTAAGGATATGAACGCAGCGTACCACTTTTTTCCAAATGTAGTTAAGTTGCTCCAGTTTCAAATGAAAGGGACAGCCTTCTTTCTGCTCCCAAAACTCACTACATTGCTGCTCAGAATTCACTGCATAAACACCGATGGGGAAGACATCTAAGAAGTATTAAAAATTATCAAATACTTTTTTGTTTTCTGTTATTTTGGAAAGAACAAAACTGTTCTCATATTTTCCATTTCCTATTTTATTAAAGACAAAAGGTATTTTTAAGCTAAGGTACAAAGGAGCACATTTCAGCCATCAATAACAGGGGTTTATAACTAGAAACAACAGCAGACTGAAAAGTTAGTGGCATTAGTAGATCCCAGTAATATCATTCATCTTGTTAGTATCATATGATAACATGCACAAACATCGCCTCATTAAAATGCCTGCAATGACACTGATTGCCAAATAGTGCTCCATGACAGGCATATTGCCAATTCTTCCTAAAAATGAAAAAGAAAAAACCTCTCCACTAAAACTGACCTTTTCTTGCCTGCACAAACCTTGTGTTTTACATGAAAGTACTCTTAATCTTTCACTGCATAGGATGGCTGCTGGCCTGGATAGCTATAATTAATAGTGATGTAATTATCTGTAAACTTTAAACTATTCCAACACATGAGCATGCTGGCCTGAGTACTCACAATATAGAAATGGTCATCTCAGAGTCTGAAAGGCAACAGCTGCATCATCATACGCGTAGTGATAAGTTCCTTCATGGATCTAAAAATGGGTCCTGAACGTGGTCTAATAGAAACACTCACCCTTTGACAACATAATAACAATATCCATCTGGGAGACTCAATGTGAAATACGCTATGCAACAACACTTCCTTGCTCACACGAGATGAGTGCTATTAAAAAGGAAACGAAGATCCTGACACAACACCACTACAAATAAGATACAGCTGATACTGAGGTTAGAACTGGACTATTTTCTTTTTAAGTTATGATTATGGCTAAATCAAAAATTCCACTCAATTTTCTTTTTTTTTTTTTTTTACTCATAGACATAGTATTTTCTTGTTCTACAAAATGTTTCTTAAGCGAACTTTGAAGCAGCTCTATCCTAAAAAATAACAGGGATTTTGGAACTGTACAATTACTTCCAAACAATCCATAAATACAGATATTTTTACAGGGATGGAAGCCTAAATGTTGAAAATACTCAGTTTTAATGGCCTAAAATTATGTTCATATGTATTCAGGGAAAAAGTTTTTTAAATGACAGGCTCTGTTTCTCGGATAGCTTAACATTTACTGCAGTTCAGCTCTTGTACATGAGGCCGGTATAAAATTTTCCATCCAAAACCCTGTTTGCCAAAGGAATTAAATGCTACTTGTAATAGTGAAGACCAGCAAAGACATTTACAGGTTTCCTAGAAAGTTCTGTGAGATTAACAGAATTTGGAAAGGTAAGGTACAGCAAATGACTCCACTGAACGCTCTGAAGAACGCTTTAGGACTTCTTACCATGTTTCTTTCAGCTGTTAAGCAGTATACAGTGCACAAGCTCAAGAGATGTATTTCAGATTTGATCTTTGCTTTGATTCTCAGTTTGGTGAATTCAAGTAAAAACATTCACTTTGAGAAACAAAAAATACATGGTAATTAAAGTTTTAAAGTAATTCTAATGCCTTATATGTTAATATTCCTTTACCTGAATTAGCAGAAGCACATCATCCTGAATAAATTACCTAGTTAAAAGCTCTCTTTTACCACACTGTATTTTGTTCTTCCTACGTATTTTTTGCTGGGACTTCAAAACATTTTCTCCTTGAAGTATAACACCACAACTTATTTCAATGAATTACAAGATATGTTTCTTGTGTTTCAGTTACACTGGTGATTTCATTGTTAAAGGACAAAAGAGTTATAGCATTTAGCATTAGTCATACATACCACAACTGTTTTGGTTTTTTATTTTTTTTTATTAGAAACTTAACAGCTATTTCAACAAAGTCATTGTTGCTCAGATTATAAACAGAGCTTAAATACTGACAATTGTAAATCTCTGGAGTGAGAAGAATGTTCAACAGCAACAACCAATAGGAAAAAAGTCAAAGACAATCCCATTTTCAGTAAACTACCAGACAAACTTTAAACATGTGAAAACAGTATTTCTGAGAAAGCAGCAGAAATTGTTCTAGGAAAGTTGAGTTCTTCCTCAAAATTTCAGTATAGAATCAAACTAAACCAAACAAATGCAATTTTGATAATTTGCATGCATCATCTTCCTTACCTAGTGTGTATACGTGTGTGTGTGTGTATACACACACACATATATTTACACACACACACACAGACATTTTCCTTAACTACTCTGTTCCCTGGCTATCTCATTCTGTAACACTTTTTCTACGACTGGAATACCTTCAAAGCAGCTTTTATGTTTTAACACTGAACTTCATGTAAAAGCAAATTAGTCTCCTCATAAAAAGACATGTTTCCCCTCAAATGCCACGGTGGATACAGATCGCATGCTTACAATTCCACTAGTCTGAATGAAAGATCGTTTTCTTCCGTCTAACACTCAGCACTGGCATGGATAATGAAATCTCTTTCCAAGCAGGCACAGTCCAGTATAACAACAAAAATAATAACAACGCTTAGCATTTCTATCACACTCTTCATAATAAAACAACACTAATTTTAACCAATTGATTCTTTCCAAGCTCTGTTCTACCTTCTCTAATTTTCTCACATAAACAACATTCTGTATTGGTGCACATACTGATTGATGGATGTGCTGACCAGATAAATGACAAGGTGAAAAGACAGCAGAAGATTAAATGAGTGAAGAACATATGAGAATAGGAAGGATGACAAAAGCAGAAACGCAAGGGGTGAGTGGGTTTAAACTTGTGTATGAGCACGCACACACGTTATAAGAAGAGTACCTACAGAGGACCACAAACACAAAACAAGGTGAGCAAAAGATAGCTTATGAAACATAAAAAGTGACTGAAAGTAAATAGGAAGTAATGAACAGTACTGAAGGTGACCAAAGGAGACAAAGGAGAACAGAGAAAGAAAAGAGGTGTGAAAAAGAAGCGGGAAAGGAAAGACTGTAATAAAAGCCGCTATGAAAAAAAAACCACTTCAGAGACAGAGCAGCAAAAAGGTCTGAAAGGAAAAAAAAAGCTCAAAGAAAAAAAAAAGTGAAAAGAGCAGAAGAACAAGAACCCTCTAGTTAGGTGACTAGAAAGTCTCTCTCACCCACGGAATTTGTTACACTGCTGTCATCCATCATGTGTGGGTCGTCGCTGGAGAGCAGCGCCACACCTTTCTACACGAGCTTCCCCACTGGTTCACATGCCCCTTGAGCGCAGTTAATGCTACCAGTTACAGAGTTCTCCTCCAGCACGTGGCATCTTCAAACGTTCTTTAAATACACATACGCATATGTAAAGTCAGCTCCTACAAACTTAACTGTTTAGAAGGCAACTTTTTTCAAGAAGCAATTCCCCGGCAGTTGTCAGCAACCTTTCCTCCACAATTCTGTTTCACTTATTCCATATAGAGTTATCTCTCTGTCCTAGATTTTGTATTTGGATGCAGAAGCAGTTGCTTTGATTTGGCGGTGTCTCAGTATAGCAAAGTCATCCATCTTGTATTAGAAATACGACTTCCTATCACAAAGAAAAAAAATGATAGAGGAAAATCGGACAGCACAGGCACATGAAAGTTTAGAAGCTACATTTAATAAGTTAGTGCTTGTTTTGAAAGGATAAGCAAGATCAACACAAAGCTCAGTTTTCTAGATGTAGCAAAATATGTCAGTATCCTTATTTTACACTTGTGATATGAGCTGGTACCAGCTCTCTGACTTTTCTGTTTACTAATTACTTTCTTCATGGGTGCCTTACTTTTCCATTATGTGCTTTTTTCTTTCTTGCTCTCTTATTTACTCCCGAAGAAGTACTTAAACTGCTGTATGTTGCCATTTCTGCTACAAGCAATACAGACACAGCTAAAAATCAAGAACTCCAATGGAACAGAGGTTAGCACCATCCACACTGACTGGGCACCACACTGACTGGTAAGTCCATGTTGGAAACCTAGTTGTAACTAACTCTGACACCAAACAACACAATAAAGCTCTGCCAGCACCAGAGAGGTCCCTCACCCTTTTTCTCTTCTCTCATCTCTAACTGTATTGGAAAAGTCACCATTGCAATGACCAGACTTCTGAGGAACGTGAAGAATTCCACCCTCCGTGCCTAGTCAATGGTTTCACTACCAAACATAAGATTACTGTTATGCCTTTTCCTTCCCATGGGGTTAAGTACCCTGCCAACGCAGCGCTGTGAATCTGCACTGAATCTCCAAGAATTATTAATACTTATGGATATTAGAAGATATTCCTGCCTTCAATTTTAATTCACATTTCTGCTCACAGACCTTATTCAGGAATTACCATTTAAACAAACAGTCAGTATATCTCAGGTTTACACCTTAGGTTTTCCATTTCAAACATGGCAAGCCTACATGCTGAAGTTCTCTCTCACAAACCTTGGAGCAGTAGGAGGAGAACAACCCTCCCCCGACAAAAATGGAATTTTATCAGTACAAAGGGGGATTGCACCGAGGAAGCATTCTCCTAAAAAAAGAGATAAGAAGTGCTGTAACAGCATAAGGTACCTCTAAGCCTACTGTTAAGATGTAGCAGGGGACGTACTTTGCACCATTCAAAAATCACTTCACAAGGTATGCAGATTGTAGCCGGTACTAGGGCCATTTGCACCATCAATGCATTTTGCTCACAAATTCACATGAAGATACATTTTTTAAACTTTTTAAACTTAAAAAATTCTTCTTTATCTTAACATAGAATGATTGTAAATACAAATGCTAGGCATACACACAAACATTCACATACAGCAATATAAACAGCAATGGAATTATCTGGTGCAACAGTTTATGCTATCTCTGTTTTGATCATGTCATTCTAAGTACACCACCACAGAACATCTTTCCTAAACGATGTATTCCAGTTACAAAATAAAACCATAGTGAATTAAAGGATGCTATTCAGTGTTTTTTTAACTCACCATGGAGCTGCTAAATCACCCACACACAACAATGCACTTTGTAGACATTTGTCATATACTGCAATGCCCATACTAAGGCAACACATCCCAGGAGTTGGCAGCCATGCTATCAGCAAGAATTTGGCTACAGAAACAGCAATGATTCATCATGCATTCTGGAAGCACTGCCGAAACAGCAAAACAACACCCTGCTATTTTAATCCTTTAAAGGTAACAAGGATTTAAAAAATAATTATAAATCTGCTTGTAAAACCAAAGCAAGCAAAAAACCCATGGTTCTAATAATGCATTTGGAAATGCATCTTTATTCACATATATTTTCTTCAGCGGACAGAAAAGAGTAAAAGTGTCAGCTA
Source organism: Fratercula arctica (assembly GCA_947846985.1). NCBI lineage: Eukaryota > Metazoa > Chordata > Aves > Charadriiformes > Alcidae > Fratercula > Fratercula arctica. The sequence continues at coordinate 45,070,374 of CANTUZ010000026.1, read as the reverse complement.
ATTACTTACCTCTCTACATTGTGATTTAAATGCTGGACTCAACATTAGAGAATAAATGTTTCACAATAGCTAAATCAAAAATCACCAGTTTAAAAAACAGTTTAATCTAGGTCATATTGTTTTAAAAATCCTCAGTAGTAATTTTAAAAATAACCATCCAGAAACATTTTAATTAATTGAAATCTATATTGCAAATAGATGATTTTCAAACTCACCCTGTGAATGAAAAGCCAACAACATCGCCAGAACGTTTGTTTCAATGTACGTATCTCACCTATTACCATTCCAATACCCACCATGAAAACTGTTTCTCAGCTACCAGTATCTGAAAATTTGCAAATAGTCGTGCAGGTCCTGTCAAAAGCTCTCAAGTGCTATTAATTTCTCTGATGAAAGCACTCTGCTCTTTCTTCCTCTGAATGTTCCAGTTAAATATAGGGAAAATTGTGTCTCCTAAATTACAGACATCTGAAAAGATTATTATAAATTTCTTTCCATCATAATTACATAGCGACAATGAAACTTTATCAGTAACACACTTTTACTATCACCTTGTCGAAGAAGCTAAAGAATGCCTATAGAGTTTAAGAGGGCATCATTGGAAAGCATTTTGCATGTGTTGCCCTTTGTCCCATTACACAAACGCACATCATGAATCCTTACCTTTTGGAAAACAACTTCATCCTGCTTTCTTTTCTTTTTGCCGCTTTTTCTGATCCTCTGGTTTGTCTGAATCCATTTTGTGACCTGGAGTTCAAAACCATAGTGCTTTTTTAGGAAGAAGATGCAATGTGAGTGCAGCTATTCAGCATTAGTAAGAAGCTATAAACAGACGCAAGACAATTTTTTCCGTTGCTTCACTGGAAATGGGAAAAACGGTTGTCTCATCTAGAACGACACAGTCAGGTAACCTGGTTAGTTACTTGTGCATGGTGAAAGTTTGAGGTGGTGTTCTTTATCTTAGAGCTTTCAGTTTAAGGGGTTTTTTGCACAAAGAAGCGTGTCTGATGCCAGACCAGGTTGCCAAATGGAAAGTTATCACTGCAGCATGCAAAAATCCTGGGGAAAATCTCTGCGCTTTATGCCTTACACCTTCTATTTCAAGTAAGAAATTTATTTCCAGCCACCCACTTGAATGTTGTTCCAGACTACCAACGCCAAATTTAGATGGTGGGTTGTTAGTATTTAATAAAGTAATAATACTTGGTTCGAGTTGTTTCCCCCCCACACCCCCCGAAGTATTTTTATTCCTAATACGAAACCAATTATTTTTTTTAAAGCAAAAAAGCGTGGCGGGGGTGGGGAGGGGGTGTCAGGTGGAGAGCTCAAGGAGCAGATACGCCAGGGAAAGAAGCGGGGAGGGGGCAATGTTACAGCTGCCAAAGGTCTTCTCCTCACCTCGCCGCTCACTTGCTGGACGAGCTGACACTCCTTCCAAGTCTCACCCTCCTCCAGCAAAGGCTACACGGGGGAAAAAAGGGCACGGTTGAGGCGGGCGCGCCCGCGTAGTGTCCCCGCTGCCCGACGCTCCGCTCCGCTCCCCCGGGGGCCTCGGGACGGGACGGGACGGGACGTGCTGCGGAGAGCCCGCCCGCCCGCTCGCTCGCTCGCTCGGTCGGTCGGTCCGTCCGTCCGTCCGCCGCCAGCCCCCGCAGCCGGAGCGTGAGCCGGAGCCGCGCCCGCCCCATGCTATGCCATCCCGTCCCGTCCCGTCCCGTCCCGTCCCGCCGCTCCCAGCCTTGGTGCCGGCGCACGGCAGCCCCGGGTAGGAAATGAAACACCTCGGCGGGGTCCCCCGCCCCCGCGCTCCGGCCCCCGCAGCCCCGCGGAGAGGAGGAGCCTGCCGTCAAGACGTCAGGGCCGGCCGGCTCCGGGGCGGCCCCGCCGGCGTTTCCGCGCCTCCCCCGGCACGCTCCGGAGCAAGGACCGACAGCGGGGATCGGATCCGGGCAGCAGCAGGGGCGGGCGCGGGGCGGCTCTCCGCGCCCCGGAGGAGCGGAGCGGAGCCGCCGGGACCCGCCGAGCCGCGCTCCCTCCCAGCCCTTCTGCGAAGGGACGGCCCTGCTGCGCATCTGCCTGCGCGCCCGCCACGGCTTTACCGCCTCATTTTTGGAGAGTCAGTCTCCCGTTAAGTCCCTGACGATGAAAGGCGCCTTCCCGTTAACCTTCCTGTAAAGACGCGCTGTCACAGGTCTTCACAGACACAGAAGTGGCCTAATGGCGCTAGCTCGAAAGTATCATCACCATTAAGTGCTTCAAGATTTTCCCAAGTACCTGATTGACATCTAAAGAATCCAACTATTAAAAATTACCTCGGAGGGTCTGAAATGCATCTAAAAAGCAAGAACCAAAGCAGCTTTTTATTCGTATGACAGCACAGCAAGCCCTTGACTGAGGCCTCAGTGAAATGCTTTATTCAACAAGAGACTGCAAACAGGTGATTAAATTTAGTCATGGGAGTTCAGCAGATGTTTCTGCGCCCTTTGAAGAGGATATTCAAACTAATGTCAGCCGTGCAAGATCTGGACACTAGGAATTCTTATGTTAGGATTTTCTTAAGTGCTTTCTGTTTGGTATTTAAAACGAAAGACAATAAAGGACAGACTGCACCACACTTGGTATAGTTAAAATGATGCTATTTTAAAAATAATTTCTACTCTGTGCTATGTATGACAATTCCCTGAAAGCTTCAAAAGAAAATCTACGCTCCTGTTAAAGAATAAGGCTCATTAAAGCATGTGTTTGAGCAAAACCTCCCATACGTAGAATTAGATGGACATTGCAAACAGATTTAAGTAAATAAAGGTAGGTCCAATTAGTGCATACTAAATCTTGACAGTATCCCTTTAACTTTATCACTTAAAAAAAGAAAAAACTTCTCTCACACCCTTTTTGTTTTACTGCCACAACGTCCTTCTTTCAAGATCAAAAGCTTTAGATCAAAGCCAAGGTCAAACTCAATGCTCTAAATAGAAGCAACTTCACTATGAAGCATTACACAAAGAAGAACTTTTTAATAGAGATATCACAGTAGAAAATCTTACTATAGATTTTTATTTCACACTCACAACAGGTCTAGTTAAAACCTGTCATCAACAAGGTATTTTTATTTTGTAAAGCCACAACACATTTTCTACTAAATGGTAATTCTGAAAGCTCCTATAAATTGACTCCTGAACTGTGTGCGTTTGAATGAAGAAAGAAGAACCAAGCATAGTTCAAAGAGGGCAAACAAGAATATAAACAAAAAATTATGTTAATGGCAAACACAAATTAATGCAACTACCTAAACAATATTCCCTAGGATCAGTTAACAGGTTTGTGCATTCCCACAGAAGAAGCTACAGGAAACACTGGGTCATAGAAACAATGAAATTTCATATCCTTTAAAGAATTACACTTCCTCTCCTGTCAAATATTTGGAGAAAACTAGGGGAAAAGAAGTTACCTGAGATGTTGATTTTTAGACCTGCAAACCCTGAGGCTGATCTGGGATGAAAATCCCTGAACACACAAACACACCGTGTGTTAAAACCCAGAGGTAGCTCCTGTTTTCCTGCTAGTAGTTGCACAGCAGTGAAGGAAATTAACAAGAATTGTTATGACTTTTTATAATGGTAATATCTGCCAACACCTGGGGTTCCCTGGTGCTGGCTGCTGTGCACTTCATAACTTGAACGCTCGTCTAATGTAAGATGATTGCAGTGCAGCGTAAGAGAAGAGCCAACATGCCCATACAGACAGCCTGCAGAGGAAAGAAAGCAGCGAGAGAAACAGGCTGGGCCTAACAAGCCGTGGTCACAGCGCACCAGCTGTGCAGTCAACTGTTAACTCTACTTATTGATACTTCAATAAGATTTAGCTCATGACCAGACTAGGAAATTTTGCTGGGAAAATTGGGAGGGGGAGAGGGAGAGGGAAGAGGGAAAGAGGAGGGGAGGAGGGAAAGGGAGGGAGGGAGGGAGGGAAGAAAGGAAGTTTTTAAGAACATTTGGTCTTTTATTTTATTCTTCCATACTCAAGAAGGAAGGAGCTTGCTTATGCTACGTAAAAGCGTGATGGCACAGCCAACTTATAGAGAGAATGACTGCATCACCCTCCATCAGCAGGCCTGTTTGCTGTCCACGTGACACTGACTGTCATACTTGAATCCCCCCACAACAGAAATCAAGAGATTAGTCCATCCTCCATGTCCTTCTTGGGAAGACTTTCTTTCAGAGACTGATAATGGAGATGTCCTGTGTAACAGATTGAGAACAAGCATTTATACATGTCAAAGCACACTAGGATCCTTCATTTTTGCAGCAGCAGGATTAAATATAACTGAATTTTGAAATAGGGGGGAGGAGGTAGGACTTTCTACCCAATTGGGCACAGACAAGCCCAATATCCCAGTAAATAACTTAGGCAATGATTTACACCAGATTTTCTTCAAGTCAGACCCAATCCTAAGCTTAGAATGAACTTTCAGAATTGTACACAGCCTAAAAAAAAATATGATATTTGTGCAACAGACAACTGTTTCATTTTAAACTGAAACAGAAACTGGTTTTAAATTGTTCAGGCTGTGATGACTACTAATGACATTTCATAACTCAATGAAAAATTATAATCATGCACTTTTCCTTTGCATGGGTTGTCTATAACTTCAGCCTGGTCTGTGCTATTCTAATGCCAAAACATTCAATATTGATAAACTAAGAAGGTTGTTTTATCCAGGGTGAACACTGAATCAGTGCCCTTTTGTTGGCTTGCCAGCAGTCCTCAGACACTGGAAGGCAAAAAGAAAAAAATGAAAACTGAGGAATAGAAATATTGACTGTAAATGAATTTCAGAAGAGCTTCTGCAAAGCAGAGGAAATTGATTACTAATGCAGTCATTTTCCAGCCTCTCATTTCTACGTATTTCATTTTCCTCTCAATTACTGAATTTTACACCATGTGCACAAACCCACATTTATATATTCAGATCTACATGGACACCAGGAAGTGCACAGAAAAGTCTAAAGATTTTACCATCACGTCATGTTTTCTCCTAGAGGACGTAGCTAACTTCACCAGTCTACAAATAGCAATTTTGTACCTTTCTATGCCTTCTTGTGTCACCTAAAACAAAAAATGGACTCCCCCCAAGTTTCATTTTATGTTACTAGAATGACACTTTTTTATGATACTAGAATGATACTTTTTAAGGCTGATACCACCACTTCTGTGATACCAGTAAAGGATAGTTTAAAGGAACTATGATGAAATGCAAGAAACATAACTGTTTTCCTACCACACAGAAGAAAAAGAACACTAGTTTAAGCTGGAAAATTAACTTACTTGGAAATTGAGAATACAATGTGCCCTCAGAACAGTCCATGTGACTTGAAAACTGCTGAAGAGACCTGGCTTCCAGTCTTTTGTAAAAAGGTTCAGAAAATGAAAATACAGAAATTTTATCCAGGTAGTTCACAAGGTGATTAACAATGGATTGAAACATTTGACTGTATTGCCCACGGGCACCAATTGCGAGGATTTTAAACCACTACTGTTATCAGAATTTGGCAGAGAGACTAAGGAGGCAGTGGGCTGCAGCTAAAAATGGCAGGATGGCTGGTGCATCTGCATTGCAAGAAACAGTATATCAGTGGCAGATCAAAATTACTGAAAAAGAAATCCAGCCCAGAACGCGCTCCAGTAAGAACAGCAAGTCCTCCAACTGATTTTGTGCAGTTTTCATGTGGACAGCTTTATTCACTGAAATGGAAAATCAAGTTGTTCTGACATTATCTGTATTTTGGGAAAGATGGTCATTTGTATTGATACCATAAATCCAAATGTTCTAATTCCTCCAAGAGTCTTTCTGGTGGTGTAAACATGATCTTTTCGGATCAGCATGCTGTGTCTGATATTCTTCAATGTAACACCCCTACACAGGCATTATGTTTAAGTCAAATGTGCCCTTCCTGAAAATATCTCTACCTCCCAGGACAAAAGCCTGTTGGAACAATAACTTTGAGGATGTACTTTCAGTATGCTGCAACATGACTTTCAAATAGTGTGTCAGGAATATTTTTTCAAAGAAGTAATACAAATATGTCCACATTAGCAACCCTGCCTTGTGGAGAAAGTTCCCAGGTAAAGATGAATCACTGTGCCCTGCTCTATTTAGTTCAAGATCGGATTCATAATCTGATAAAGAAAGTACCTCAGACCACATGACCACAGGATCTCTAAATAATATGCTTATTATTTATTAGTAAATAATAGTATGGAACATATAATTTATAATTTATGTATCATATTGCATGATATATCTATAGTATAATAATATTTTTAGAGTATGCTAAAATGCTCATTTTTTTTCTCTCCTGATTTCACCAGGTGCTCTCACTACTATACAGGTGCCTCTCTGGAGCAACTGGAAAAGTAGATTATTGTTTGTATATTTAGCCTTTCTGCTTCAGGAGTATTCCCATGTGCTGCACACTTTCAACACAGTCCAGAGTGCAAATTACAGCACTTTCCTCTACAAGTAGTAAGATAATATTTAAAAGATCACAGAATCATAGTATCATTTAGGTTGGAAAAGACCTTTAAGATCATTAAGTCCAACCATTAACCTAACACTGCCAAGGCCACCACTAAACCATGTCCCTAAGCACCACATCTACACATCTTTTAAATACCTCCAGGGATGGTGACTCCACCACTTCCCTGGGTAGCCTGTTCCAGTACTTGACAACCCTTTCAGTGAATATAAAAGATATAACACTTTTTAATACAATCGTGTTTGGAAATTAGACCTCAGATTTCAGGTTGGCCCTGCACTCTGTCAATTTAAAAGTAGTTTGAATCCAGACATTTTGAACCCAGAGGACAAAGACAAGGGCCTAAGTTTCTTTGACATAAAATAATTGTCTACAAAATTCACTTTGGCTGCATCCAACACCAAGGTTTTGGAAAGCAGTGGATAGTTGCTGTCTGGCCAAACTACATAGGACTTTGAAAGCCCTTTGTTGTGCTTTCTTGTTGTTGTTGTTGTTGGTTTTTCAATTACAGAGAAAACCAAAGAAAAACAGGCCTGAACATGGATACCGGGCAGTCCTGCAGCGAGTGTTTTTTTTCTTATTTTTCCAGTACAAAGAGACTTAAAGAAAATGAGGCAGACTTTATTTGTTGAAGAAATAAAATACACCTTTCAGAGGTACTGACCTCTGAGTCTTACTGATCCCTTGAAGCAATCAAAAATCCTTCCAACAGCTCTAGTAAAGAAGCATATTCAAGGCAAAAGTCCATTAGCCCTCTGGCCATGGAATACTGTTAGCCCATATACTAAGGATAATAACTGTAAGCTGAACCATGACCTTTACTGCTCATTTTTGTATTGACTAATAGCTTTGCCAGCCAATAGACTTTTCAAACTTATCTTTCTCCAGATACCTTCATTTTGGCATTTAAATTTCACTGGGAAGGGACTAGACAGAATAGTTAAAGCATCCTGGAAAAAAACATGCCTTTCTTTCTGGCATGGAATGAGTTTTAGAAGAATCACTTATTTCCTCCATGATTAAACAGAAGGTGATCATCATCTACATCTTCAGTCTGATACGAAGCACTGCTAAATGAAAAGAGGATGACTGCAGGTAATGCAAACTGGGAAAAATCTTGACACCACTTGTATCGACTTTTGTGGAAGACAGCAAACTGATGGAGATGGAATGAAGACCAACCATTACCCAAATTTTGTTACCATTTGCTCTCTAGAAGTATTTCATCAGCTCAACGTTTTTTGAAGAATCTGTGAAAAAAGCATTGGGCTCAAAAGCAAGACCTTCCATCCCCAACTCTAGCCAGCTGGGAATGCAACCGCAGGGTCTGAACCTCCAGGGTCACTTTGAGTTTCTGACTGGACCACTGCATGAATCAGCCGGTCACAGTTTTTTGAGTCAGCATTACAGAGGGCTCCATGGACATACATGGTACATGTTTATACACATGCATGAAATACATCTTCCCCACATATTAATTCCTTTGAATCACAGTCAAGTCTTTCTAAAAGCCTAGAAAACAGGGAAATTTTCCAGGTAGTAAAATGTGTGTTTCTTTTAAAACTCTAGACCACTGGGGAGGTAAGGTGGCAACTTGTTGCTGTCACATAAAATTTTTACATCAGTTTCATACTCAACTCTCTATCCTCCCACACTAAAAAGATCTCAAATATTTTTTTCTAAAGCAGCATTTGACTTCTCATTATTTCATATCCTGTCTTCAAGGCACTAAAACTACTTATAAGGAACTCCAAACGAGAGATTTCAGCCATTTTGAAGGCTACTCTTTCCTAATTAATATAGAAGAACTGTTTTCTTGCAAGGTAGCACAAAAAGTATTTTAAACCTCTATGGATTGTTTCCATTGGGTAAAGAAAACAATGGTCAGGCTAAAAATTAATTGGTTGCTAACTTCTGTGCTTTTCTTAGGATGTTTTTATAAGCAATGGATTAAAATAAATGTTTATTGCTATGCAAGCCCAGCTGTGTCCTTATCAGGCAAATCTCAGTTCAACATTTCTGTGTAAAAGAGGACCTGTCCTCCCTCTCTTTGCTCTGCTTCCACCCCCTGCACATGTAGGTGGGAGAGTGGGAGCTTGGGAATGTGAACTTGATCCAGCATTGATCAGCCAGGCAGCAAACTGTTATTGTTCTTTAGATACCAAACATAACTCCTTTCTAGTAGGGATAAGCTCAGTCATTCTGCACATAACACAGCTTTTGTGTTCAGCAATGCAATTAATAGGAAAAGGGAACCAGAACAACTGCTTCAGATCTATTAAACTTAAAAGAGATTCTAATGAACAAATGGGTGGAATCTAGTCCACGATTATTTCAGAAATTAAACATTTGTTTCAAATGCACTTCAACTTCTTGAACAAGCTGTTACTCGTGCAGATTTACTGTACTACTAGTACTGTACATCTGAGCTGGACACATACAATACTGAAAGGTAGCCTGAAGAAAAACAGAAAGACGTTGGAAAATCTGGCTTTTGCCTTGAGAGGCAAGCCAATGTTTTAGCAGGTCATGAAACTAAATTCAGTGAAGTATCCTCCTCAGCCTTAATGCAGACTCACAGTCCCAGCTGAGAATCTCAAAAGCATTTTTTTTTTCTAAGTTATTAAATTAATGGCTAAATTAGAATCATAGAATGCTTCGAGTTGGAAGGGACCTTAAAGGTCACCTAGTTCCCACCCCCCTGCCATGGGCAGGGGCACCTCCCCCTAGACCAGCTTGCTCAAAGCCCCACCAAACCTGGCCTTGAACACTTCCAGGGATGGGGCATCCACAGCTTCTCTGGGCACCTTGTTCCAGTGCCTCACCACCCTCACAGTAAAGAATTTCTTCCTAATATCTAATCTAAATCTACCCTCCTTCAGTTTGAAACCATTACCCCTTCTTGTATCACTATACTCTCTGATAAAGAGTCCCTCCCCATCTGTCCTGTAGGCCCCCTTTAGGTACTGGAAGGCTGCTACAAGGTCTCCTCAGAGCCTTCTCTTCTCCAGCCTGAACAACCCCAACTCTCTCAGCCTGTCATCATAGAAGAGGTGCTCCAGCCCTCTGATCATTTTCGTGGCCCTCCTCTGGACTTGGTCCAACAGGCCCTTTCTTATGAACCAGGGGCCTCAGAGCTGTACGCAGTACTCCAGGTGGAGTCTCATCAGAGCAGAGTAGAGGGGCAGAATCACCTCCCTTGACCTGCTGGCCATGCTTCTTTTGATGCAGCCCAGGATGTGGTTGGCCTTCTGGGCTGTGAATGCACATTGCTGGCTCATGTTGAGCTTTTCATCAACCAACACCTCCGTGTCCTTCTCCGCAAGGCTGCTCTCAATCCATTCTCCTGTATTTGTGCAGGACCTTGCACTTGGCCTTTTTAAACTTCATGAGGTTTGCATGGGCCCACCTCTCCAGCCTGTCAAGGTCCCTCTGGATGGTAACCCTTCCCTCCAGCGTGTCGACCACACCACACAGCTTGTTATCATCAGCAAACTTGCTGAGGGTGCACTCAGTCCCACTGTCCGTGTCACTGACAAAGATGTTAAAAAACACCGGTCCCAGCACAAACCTCTGAGGAACACCACTTGTCACTGGTCACCACTTGGACATCAAACCATTGACCACCACTCTTTGAGTGCAGCCATCCAGTCAACTGCAAGTGGCCCATCAGTCAAATCTATGTCTCTCCAATTTAGAGACCAGGATGTCGTGCAGAACAGTGTCAAACGCTTTGCACAAGACCAGGTTGATGACGTCAGTTGCTCTTCCTTTATCCACCAGTGCTCTAACATCATCATAGAAGGCTACCAAATTTGTCAGGCACAATTTGCCTTTAGTGAATTCATGTTGGCTGTCACCAATCACCTTGTTTTCCATGTGCCTTAGCATACTTTCCAGGAGGATCTGCTTCATGATCTTGTTGGGCACAGAGGTGAGACTGACCTCTGTGACTGGCCTGTAGTTCCTTGGGTCTTCCTTTTTTCCCCTTTTTAAAAATGGGGGTTATGTTTCCCCTTTTCCAGTCAACGGGAACTTCACTGGACTGCCACGACTTCTCAAATACGACGGACAGTGGCTTAGCAACTTCATTTGCCGTTTCCCTCAGGACCCATGGATGAATCCCATCAGGTCCCGTGGACTGTGCACCTTCAGGTTCCTTAGGTGTTCTCGAACCTGATCTTCTCCTACAGTGGGTGGTTCCTCATTCTCCCAGTCCCTGCCTTTGCCTTCTGCAACTTGGGTGGTGTGGTTAGAGCCCTTGCCAGTGAAGACTGAGGCAAAAAGTCATTGAATATCTCAGCCTTCTCCGTATCCCAGGTGAAGAGGTCTCCCATTTCCTTCCAGAAAGGGACCACATTTTCCTTAGTCTTCCTTTTATCACCAACATACCTATAGAACCTTTTCTTGTTGCCCTTGATATCTCTGGCTAGATTTAATTCTATCAGGGCTTTAGCTTTCCTAACCTGATCCCTGGCTGCTTGGACAACTTCTCTGTATTCCTCTCTGGCTACCTGTCCTTGCTTCCACCCTCTGTAGGCTTCCTTTTTCAGTTTTAGTTTCTCCAGGAGCTCCTTGTTCATCCATGCAGGCCTCCTGGTGTTTTTGCCCACCATCCTCTTTGTTGGGTCCCTCTTCCCTCCATGGCTTTATCCCACAGTACTCTACCAAGGAGATCCCTGAAGAGGCCAGTCTGCTCTCCTGAAGTTGAGGGTAGGGAACTTAACTGTACACCCTCTTCGCTGCCCTAAGGATCTTGAACTCCACCATCTCATGGTTACTGCAGTAATAATTCTTAATAATGTTATTCAGATATTGATTGTGGTTTTCTCCTAAAATCGGCAATCACATGCAATGCAATGAAACTTAGCCCAAACCCTCCAAAACTATAACAATACTCTAAGCCATGCCCGCACTTGAAGAGCTCTGAAATAAATTTGGGTCCTTACTGACATTTAATGATATATCATTTTATATAAGTGATATTCTTGAATTTTTTAACTATTCTACAAAAAAACCCCAACCAACCAAACCTCAAAAAAACACTGTTTAGTCTCGTTTAGCAGTATCTTAAGCATAATTTATAGGAATGGCTAAATTACAAGGCCATTTTATGCCATTAACCTTCTTTAGATCAATACAGTATCTATCTAAATAATAACAGACCTTACAAGTTATTTGATAATTTGCACCAAACAAAAAATCAAATTCTTCATATACTTTGGTCTATCTAGAAAGACTTTCAGACGGATAGTCTTCATCTAAAACATCTTTCAAAGAGCTAACAACATAGACAGAAAGTCCATCTGTGCAATCTGTCTTGATTTGTTTCTCTTCATCATTCATCTGACATCTATGCACGCTACAGTACTTTACACTTTTCTTGATTACATTTCTATATTTTCCAAAATCCCATCTTCTCTTCTAAGAAAATGGAATGCAATCTTGACAGTACAACTGATAATTTCAGAAAAATCACAGCACTAATGATTCGTATTCAAAAAATTTTTTCTTATTGTGCTTGTTATCATTAGTGAATCCATTAATCAATTGATACTGTTGAAGTATGATGATTTAAAGTTCTAAGGACTTTGGAAATATCTTTTCATCTTCCAATCTACAAGCTTGCTAATAGAAAAACAATACCATTTTTGTTGAGGGGAAGTGCTTATTCTTCAAAGTATGCTTTCCACATACAAGAATAAGTACTTATCATAAAGTAGCAGTTACGCTTTCTTCAGATTATTTCTCAATTGCCAACTCAATTAGAATTCAACTACCAATCAGTTTTATTCTCTGCATTGACGTTAAAATACACACAAAAGTCTCCACGTTCAGATGAAAAAAAAATTAAAGTAGCAAACTTCAGTATTAAAGCAGCAGCACATTATTCTTATGACTAATACTTAACACCAACTTTGAAATTAATCTAACAGAGTCAGCATTAAACTTTATTAAATTAGTAAGAAAATTGTAACTCTTATAGGCCCTTCACAATTTTCTCCCCAAATCACAAGCTTGAATGAGATTTTCCTACTTAACAGGTCATTCTCACTGCTAGTACGTACAAATTTACTGTATCTCAACAAACAATAAAGATTTCATGTGCTTATTGTCTCAATGTTGCTATCCACCAACATGCAGTTATTATGTACATTCAGACAGAAAAACTGCAAGATAAGGCATGACTAGCAATGACAGGAAATATTGAGTGTTAGCAAACCCAAGCCCTCTGATCCAATAAGAGGGATTTTTCTGTTCAAAAATATTCTAGTACCCTCTGTAAAACTTGAGTGAACAACTGCTAAAGATAATTCAGAAATTTAGTAAGAGCATTCTTTTAAAAAAATATTTGAATGTTGTTGGTTTGTTAGTAATTGACCATAACTGGTACCCTGCAATGCATTCCCTTGTAGAGCTATCCCTTCATCTGTATTTTTGTCTTAGTTAAAGGACACAGGCATCTATAAAGCTTGTAACTGGGGCAAAAGCTGAAAACCTTCTTAACAACAAACCACTCTACCAGAAATCATATTAAGTACTTGAGCTGCTGCTGTAACATCCTCCTAAATTTAAGAAAGCACAGGCATACGTTACTTGCATTGACTTAAACACTTTACAAATTATATTTCAGTTCAAATTTTTCTATGACTTTCCTTTCAAATCCCTTTCTTCTTCAAGCAGGACAATCCAAGAGTCAGTCACATACAAACAAAACCAGAAATACTATGAATAAATTAATATTCACCACTGGAAGATTTCTTTTGACCGTGTATTTCCAGAAATGTAGATGATTTACAAATAACATCAGTAGATGTAGCTTAAACTACTGTTTTACCAAAAAAAGCAGTGCAGAGAGGAAAAAAATATGAATTCTTTTTAAATACCAAAATTCTTAGTATTGTAACAGGAGGCTGTACTCCAATGTTCATTCAGAATTAGAAAGCATGGAGTAGTATTCTCGCAATACATGCTACTATAAGCTGTACATACTCCAGAGTACCTGTTGCCAGGACCTACTTTAATCAGGAAATACTGTTTAAAGTAGAACAGTGAATAAGAATTAAGCTTAAACAGAAAATAAAGTAGCAAAAGGGAGTAGGTGAAGGACACAGCAGTGATATCGCCCCTTGCAATTTTTTTCATAATTTTGAGGGGATGTTTGGTGTGTTTATCCCAGCGCCTGCAGCTATGTGATCTCGTGATTACTCTGAAGGATTTGTTGGAAACTAAAAATCATGAAGGAGCAGACCAACTACTCTTTTTTTTCTTTTCTTTTTTCTTTCCCCCTTTTTCTTTCCACCTCTTTCTTTTTAACTCAAGAATGAATCTGGAGAAGATCATTTTCATCACACAAGGAACCAGTTGAAATAGATACCCAAGGAACATTCAGGATAGCAAGTTTACCAGTAAATGCAGTTTCAGAAGCAAAAGAAAAGATGGTGAAACTGGAATGAGTTTAAAAAATACATGTAGGAGTTTATGAGATGCAGAGACTACCTAATGTTTATTGGTCGACCTCTCAGTTAAACAGTGTACAACAGAGTTCAAAATGGGGAAAGATTTTAAGCATATTTTAAAAAGGTTTAGAATAAGAAGTTCAGAGTAATTGGGCAATATAACCCAAAGACAAGTCTGTGCAGAACTAAGAAAATCTTCCTCAAGATGATTTTTGTCTTTTAGTCTTAAACTCTTAAGTAAACACTACATAGAAATGTGTGAAAGACAATAGAAACTGCACTTAAGAGAACAAATCAACAGCAGCGGGGATGAAGTGGACTTAAGTGATTTGATAGGTGTTTTCCAGCTCTAAATGCAGTTTTGTTCTGATTCTACTCCTTGCCAGCTTAACTCATTGACTAGAGTTAGTGGTTTTAAGTCAGTACTACGTGCACATGATGAAAAGTTGCTATAATCCCCTGGTGAGTCACCTCTAAGACAGAAGTGCATGCTGAAGGTTGCTTGATTTGATAAAAGGTATTTTCAACAACACATTATGCTTCACCTTACTTAACACCAACACCATGTGTTCCCAGAAAAAAACCCTCATGAAAGCTTGTATTTCAGAAATGCTTCCTTTGCATCTTTTATGTTCCTCATCGTGTTGTGTGGAAGAAGACCTTCCTGCACAGCAAGCCTGAAGACAACCACTGCACTGTGGCACTCTTCCGTGTTAAAAAGAATTGGCCAGGCACTACCACACACCCTTTTTTATAAGATTAACCTTTAATGATTTAGAAAATACAAAATTTGGAAATGTAACCAGGCATGCAGAATTATTTTTTCATGGCAACAGGCCAACTTCTGTTCTTATTTATCAGTATGAATCCCTTAAGTTAAGTTATTCTTGATTACTGCTGGTATACACATGAGCCTGGAAACTGGCCCAATATTTAGAAAAGACCAAATGACTTTTCCAAGAGTGAAATGGTAACAGAAATCAACAAATATTAAAGTTTCTATGGTTATAAGTTGCAAATATGAAGGGTTGTGTATATATAGTTCCCTTGACAGAGTTGGAGACAGGATTTGGGATGGCAAAATGTAACCAAGCACAGATAAAGGAGTACAGGATCTCCAGTTAGACAGATGCCATGACATATGACTGTAAAGAACACAAAATGCTGATTCCTCTACTGGAAGGAAGATGGTAAGTAAAGTTCCTTCAGCAGTTTCGAGAGTGGAAAGTATTTACCCTTATCCATCTTCTGCACAAGTACCTTTCCAGTGCCCTTAAACTAGCTACTGTTGTGAAGAAAGTGAACTGAGGGGTGGGCTAATAGCTCTGTTTTTAAGTCACCATGCTGTTACCAAATTTTAGAGGGTACCAGTTGTATACAGGTTATAGAATTGGATACAACCATGGAAGAAAATTCTTTAAAACGCTGTCCTAGTTTGAGGTAAAACAGAACCAATTTTCTGTTTTGTAATTTTACTTTTTAGCTGGGCCTCTTCTAACTGACTAAAGTCTGAAATTAACAGCACATTGTTCAGAAACTCTTCATTCTCAGAGTGATAAGACCTGATTATACCAAGGAATGGTGTGCAGAGAGGCTCTTACTTATCCTTATTGCTATAACAACCCAGGTCAGCTAACTTCACTATTTGCCCCGTTAGAGGGTCGGAAGTGGAGAAGCATAGAGGGGTCCCACCTGCAGGGAGGAGCGGACAGGTGACCCAAAACTGACCAACAGGGGTATTCCATCCCATATGCATCATGCTCAGTATAAAAGGTAAGGGATCAAAGGGACAAGTCTCTCTCCTTTTCTTCAGTGGCCGACGTCTGAGGAGGACCCTGTCTCTTCATCTGCATTTGGTCCCGATCTGAGTGTTCCTGACTCCAGATCCAGAATTCAGCTCCTATCCATCACTGACTCCAGTCTGGGATTTTCCCTGTGTCTGCTGGTGACACGATCGTCATCCTGGGAGCTGGATACATTTTTGTATATCTTGTATACTTTTTTAAAATTTCTATTAGTATTTACTATTTCCTTATTTATTTTTTTCATTAAAGTAGTTTAGTTCTTTTTCTAAACTTGTAGATCTCCTTATCTCTTCCTCTCTTTTCTGAGGAGAGAGGGAGGGGAGGGCCATCTGTTGTTCTGATTGGCCAATCCGGCCAAAACCATGACAAACGCTTTGGTAGCCAATGCTCCAAGTGGTGAATTTTCTGTATAGTTAACGGATGACATGAATTTCCTGAACAAAACCCACCAAAACACAGAAATAAAAGATGCCACAGAAACAACCACAGCCACTATAAAATATAAAAATGCTTAAATGGGAGAGATATAAAGGAACCATGTTCTGACTTGATTTTCAGAATGGACAGCGTGATGCGTATTTCCCAATCCCATTACAAAGGAGAGTCTCTCCAGTAAGGAAGCTTCCTCTCCAAATGCAGTGAAGTCTCAGTATTTGTAAATTTAAAATTTTTAAATTCTCAATCAAGTTATTTCTCATAGGTATCTACTAAACCACTAAGAAATGCATTTTATCCCTCTAAGAGTAGGTGCTGCAGGATTAAGAGTGACTTCAACTATTATGCTACAGGACTCTATAGTGCAGTCAGTAAACTAAGGGTGATAAGCAGCTGCCTCTCAGTTGCTCTTTTACTCAAGAAAGGTAGTCAACTGCAGTGGATACTCTGTACATCACACTGCTCGTGCTGCCTGACTGGCTGGCTCGGTTGTATGACTTCGTGCAAAGGACCTGACAGAAACTCTCCCTGAGACACACCTTAGTCCACTCCCCTGGAAACCCATATGAGAGAGAATAAATCAGTTTTATGGTGTTCCTGGGCTGCTGTTTATGATGCAGGTAGTGCACCTGCATGGAAGAAAGTCAGTACAGCTTTCAAGCAATTCATATACTGACAACTATGAACAACGCTCCTTACATTTAGTACAGTCCACCATGATCCTGTAAAGCATACTTCCATGTGACTACAATACCAAGCAAAAGTGTAAGTTTTGTAAGATTTGCCCATTGGCATGTTTGTTGAGACAATGGTAGAAGCAAAAACCTGCAAGCGATAAAAGCTAAACCCATATAAAGATGTGGAAAGCAGACATCATCAAAACTGTTTATTTAAAACCATACCTATTATAAGTTCTGGTAATTATTTAAATAACATATAATGTAATGAGAAATACAAGACTCCACAAAGAACTGGGAAGTGGTGTTTTGTATTTACCTTTGGTATTCCCGAAGTGTCAAGCCAATTCTGGAAGATACTTTCTACAGTTAACTCAGATCTTAAGAGAAAAAAAAAAAAAATTAGAAGACATACAAAAATACCATATTTTCCACATGATAATTAATCCTTTAGAAGCTGAGCAAAATTCTGAATTCCAAGAATTGGTTGTACTGTATTGGTACTACATTCTTGGTTTTTTTAATGAATAATACCATCAGATATGAGCAAATTAAAAACAGATCGGTTTTTGTGTGGTTAAAGCTCAATGATAAATTCAGTGCTTATGAGGATTGATAGAGAAAGTGTAAGATGGTAAACTGCATTTATGAAACATGTAAAGTATGAACAGGTGCTCTACTTTTTGTTGAGTAGATTTTTGTTTCTTTTACAGAAAAAAAAAAATACAGGCAAGTAAATTTAGCCAGAGACATTAAAAACCAGTATTTTATTACAGAGGCAGCCTAAATGTAAAGCTAAAATACCAAAGAAAATGAAATTAAATACGAACTTCCTCAAACTTTTAGGTTTTAAAAAGCACTGATGGATACTAATCCCGAAAGTTACCAAGTATCTAATATATTTCAGTTTCATCTTTTCTGCACTTTCTTTATATCCTGATAATATTCACAGTGAAGTCACAGGATAGTCTGGATCCCTAACAGAAGGAAATAGTTTGTCATGATCAAGCTGAAATAACTAATTGCAAGTTCAGAAATTATATTTCCCCTTTTACTTTTGTAAGCAACTTCTGTTGCATTTACTTCAGCTCTGGATGAAGTCTTCCCAAGTTGCAAGGAAGCCAATATGAAAAAATAAAAATAAATCACACTGCCCATGCAGTGTGCTAGTACTCAAAAAGGAACTTGAGTAAGCTCTCAATGTAAATGTTCTGAGAAGCAGGATGGATGTGCATGGTCCTGCCCATGGCAATGCCTTGGCAAGACTCATTCTAATACTTGCAGCTACCTTTGTGAGTGTAGCGTAGACTCATAAGCAACAAAGCATTCATGAAAAGAACAGCCATTTCTAAGCTCTGAAGCAGGAAGGCAAGCAACTCAATACAATTTTTACTGGAATTACATCAAAAAGAAGCCTTTTTTTTCCTCCCCCAATCCCTGACAAAGGTGTGCTCAAAATTCTGACCCTAAGGGATGTTTATTTATGGACTGTATCAGTGACTAAGAAGGATTTGTAATGAATACATCACTCATTTTTACTGAATGACTTTTAAGCACCTTTAAACACTAACTTTCACTATGCCAATGGGAGAGAAATGAACCACTGTTATGCCTGACATGCAAATGGCAAAGCTAAGGCCTAGAGAACTTATGGAGCCTCAAAAGCAGTCTAGCAATATGTTAGTGTGACCCTGCAACACATTCATAGAGTAAAAATTTCTGTGTGTTTACTGATCATAGTTATTACTCTTTTTTTAACTTGGCTAGTTTTATTCGGAATGATCAACGATTTAAATTATTTGATATTAATACATGTAACAACAACACTTTTCCAGACGTGGCTTACATCCCGAGTTACATATGCTTATCCTTGTTGAATCCAAGATGAAAAATTTACCTTCCGCCTCCAAGCAGAACTATGTGTTAGCATTCCTTTGAGGTAGAACTAGCAGCTACCACCTCCACTCTACATCATTGTGTTGGGAAATCTGACATCCCTACTTACACTGAGCAATATTCTACAGGAGGTCCATTAAAATGAGCAGGTTTACCTAACAGAATAAAATTCTGCCAATGTGAATTAGGGGTGGGAAAATCTGATCAAAATGATTGGAGAGTTATCTCTCGGACCAGAGAGTCAGCTGGCTTCTCATTCAGTAATTGTTCAACCATATATGCAAAAAATAAGCAATCTGGTCTTAGTAAACTTGTCCAACATACACAGGAATTTCATAACAAAGGCAAAAACCAGATACCAAGTGCCTTAAATGTAAGTCCTGCCTCACAAATGCTGCCCTAGGTCATTCATCTACTAAGGTATGTTTGCATACAGGGGCTTCATCATTATACTGAAAATCGAAAGAAGCTACAGATTAAAGAAAAAGAACATTCAGATTACCATGACAATAAAGCCGTTTATACATGCTTTAATTTTCTATTAATAGTTTTCTTCAGGTTTTGATCAGTCACATCTTATGGTGGAGGCCAAGGAGACTTAATGTAGAAACAGCAGCAGTCTATTTGCTGCTGGTAATATATTTTGATAGTTCCAGGAATTTAGGTCCAAACTTTCCTTCAACAGTGTCTTTACATGTAAAAGATAACATATCAGCCTGGCTGAGGTGACTTAAAAAGTCCCAGAAGGGAGAATAATTCCCATAGAGACAAAGAAGTCTTCCCAATCACTAAATCTGAAATGTCAAATATCTCTTGTAACATTAGGAGATCACAGACTGTCACAGATGAAAAAAAAATCCCTCTGATCATGTGGTTCAAATAATTGCAGCAGTCATGCAGAAGTATTTCTACATGGCCAGGATTCTGAATTTTCAGGAAATTATCATTCTGCATGTCTGATCACTATGGAAATCAATTTTCTACATATAACTGAACACATACGCCATGCTTGTAATGGGGTGGTGGCCTACATTCAAATGATTTACTAAATATCCAGATCTGGTCAGCTTTTAGTGGTACCTTGTTATGTGCAAATTTATTAAATTTAGAGCATTTGACTGACAGATCGTTTAGGCTATGATTACCTTTACCTTACTACAGTGCTCTAAAAGTTGGTGTCTAGTCTAAGTTAGTTAGCTGAGTCCCTTCCACAGAGAATGGAGAAAAAGAGAAGTATCTCCAAACAGTTAGTCAATTCACGTTCCTCGGGATAAGATGACGTTTTTTCTTGAGTTCTTATTTCTGTCTGCTTACCACAGAGAGGGCACACAGGACTAGCTTAAAACTGGACACTCAGATTTTATATAGTCAAAGGTAGATCAGGTGGATCATACCATTTATTCTGTCTCAAGCAGCATAATCAGAATAACAATTTTTTATTTGTTATTGCATGAATCAAAACCAATACAGCTTAGTGTTCCAATGCTGAAGCAGAGCTAGCAGCTTGGGAAAAATACCCTTATTGTGCATTTAATTTGTCTTACCTAGGGATAAGAAACACAGCCTCACAATGCCAGTTTGTCCTTCCTCCCCTTCCCCACCCTCCCCCCCCGAAAATATGCTTCATTTAAAGTGTGAGATTTCCTCATGAAAAAAAAAAAATCATTTATGCAAAATAATAGCACTACATTTGCTATGTAGTTCCTTTGTTTAATATACCCTCTATTTCTTTCAAAGCCAACAACGGCTCATTTCAAAACACTGGCTTTGAAATAAGCTTATGGCACTGAGGGGAATTGCACTGTTCTGATACCACACTAATCCAGGTGGAAACACCACTAGTAAGTTGCTCAGCTTCTCCTCAAAGTTTGTCATTTTCCTCAAGGGCACAGACAACAACACTGCTATTTCTCTGCCTGCAGAACCCTCCTTTTCAGCTATACACCTGTCATATGACCATATGCAGTCTTCTTTGTTTGTATTTTCACACACCTTTTTTTTTTTTTTCTCCAACTTAGATCATTCTCATTGGAAGCCATCAGAAAAAAGCAACTTGTTTTAGCATTTATTCATTTTTGTTTTTCCCAAATGTATTTGTAATACGCAGACTATTGCAAAGCTTTGCTCTGAATGTGTTGCGAGTTGATTCTGGAGAACTGTAAAGTCCTCGAAAAGGTTTCCACTAACTTGTTGGGCTTCGGATCGAGCCTAAAAACTAGATCACAAACAGATTGCTATTTCAAAACAAATGTCCTAGAGAAAGGACACAGGGCCCGATATTTATACAGGCTGCAGTTCAGTAAAGCATCCATATTCAGAATGGGCTCTTACCACCTGCTTATGTTGCAGTTAAGCATCTGTAAGGACTTAAACCTGCTGTTTGTGTGATTTCCTGAATGGTCTTCTGGTTAAGGTACTGTGGGATCTGAGTTCAATTGATTAGCACTGTAAGAGAGCTCTTATGAGGCTGGGCAGGTTCTTCAATTGCTTTATACTACAGTTCCCCACTGTAAAATGAGAATGCTAGTATATCCATTATCTCATCCCTTGTCTATTTGTTTAGGCGATAAGTTGATCACCCTAGGAATGATCTCCTAATATGTATACGTACTGTTCATCACCAGATTCAATGCTTCAGAGCAAGCTCTGTAAAATACTATCATTAATAATAATTTGGAAGTTAGCATTATAAAAGATGTCTATATATCAAGCTTTCATTGCATAAGGCCTGAAGGCACTCCTACATGGAGGAGAAACCACTTTTAGAATAAGATATTGCAGTAAATAAACAGTGCACATGAAAGTGTGCAACTTTTTTTTTTTGTAAAAGAAGATAAAAAGTCTGCCATATCCAACTAAAAACACTTCAACAAGCATAATCACTTCATCCACTTCATGTATATACACTCATATACATCAATTTCAAAGCAAGCCATTCCAGCTAAATATGAGGGCATAGAGCAAATCAAAGACTAGTAACTGATTAGTGATTCTGTAAACTCGCCATAGGTTCCTGCAGATAAGATTTCCTTTGTTTTTCTTCCAGCACATATATTTTGTCTCACCAAAAAAATGAAGGAATCGGAAACACTGGAAAAAAAATCTTTCCCAATGATTTGCTTTGGGAGTTGGGTGCTACCAGCTGTTTGTCTCAATCAAAATCACCACATTCATGACAATGTAACAAAGGAAGCAAGTATGAAACAGAGACCTACACCTGTATAGCTGAATAGTTAGAAATTACAGCATTATTTTAATATTTATTTAGTACTTAATTGACAATTTCTGAAGACATCCAAGGAATGTGGTTAGTAAGCCTGAGTTATTAACAGTACAAATAGGAGAGCTATAACACAAACCTTCCTTTGTCTATCATGTATTATTAAAACCATAGCTTTATTAGTATACTTATTTATTTTATTGAATGAAATTAAATAAAAACTACCACCAGAAGACCCGAAAGAACAGAACTGACCTGCTGAAAAAAAACTGCCATCATAAAGAGCACAAGCAGCTGAGGCACCATGGGCTGGTGAAACTCACCCTCTGTTACAGGGCCTTAAAACCACTGAGTCTTTGCATGGCTCACATGTTGGGCAGATGTGGACAGGACCAATTTACAGCAAAGACAATGGGTGTAAGCCTTGGGAAGAACAGAACCACTGGGAGTTTTATCAAATCCAGTGCACCGTGATATACAGACACATAAGAGGGGTTTTTGTTGTTGTTTGGTTTCATTTGGCTTTTTTTTTAATGTAGTGAAATTTCAAATTATATGTGGGGAAATAATCTGCCTCAGTTACGAGTGGGATGTATTGTAGATTTTCTACATAAAGGCCAAGATAATGTGAGGTTATAGCCAGTGCACATTATATTTTAAAAGGCTTTGAAAACAGAGAAGGATAATGATAAATATTTGTTTGTCCTTCTTGCCATTAGCCCTTCACACACAGAAATAACCTACCTTAAGGGCAAGTTAGGAAATTCTAAAGGATGGATGGCCTGTCTGATGTCAGCATTCAGCCACAGCCCAGAAACAGGAGGATCCTGCCTTGGAGAATGGATTCCTACAGCTAAAATGCCATTAAAATTGAGTCAGAGCAGGAAGTGAAGTAGCCCGGTAAACCAGGCATAATCCTCCTCCTCTCAGTACAGAAGGCAGCAAAAATGAATGACTGCTGCTTAAGAAGTTGCGTCTGTATCTTGGTACTGCTCATTGCTGGGAATGCACTAAAAAATCTGCTGTAACTAACAACTAAAGGAATTAAGTACTGGAAGAGTGAGAATCTTTTTAGATACAGTCTGCTGTATCCAACAGCACGAAACCAATGTTGCATTACACCAAGGTAATAATTACAGAAAATTTCTACACTGTTGTATGATTTCTTTCTGCCAATGTTAATCCTGTTCTCATTACAGAAGTCTCCCATAAGCCAAATTCTACTCCTAGCTACACTAGTTTGCCTCTGTTGCCACAGCTGAGGGCAGGATTTGGCTTGATTCCCTACTACTAATTTCTATTTTCATCTTCTTTTCTTAAGTCCAGTCTCCATTATAAACTTCAATATATTAGAGTGCTTAATATTTTTCAATTAAGAAGCATTTAGTTTAAACATTATAATTTTACTTGGTAGAACTGCATGAGTCTGGGAGGTTTTGTGTGCTACAAAGAATTTTGTTGCTCTAATCTTGAAATGCATTTCATTTCTGCGACTGAAACTTTGTGCAAAAAAGCACTCATCAGCAGATGATCTCTAAAAATATTTCATTTTTATCTTTCCTCCCTCTGCTTTTACCTCAGACTAGTATATGTGTACTAGCAACAGAATGCATTCAAGAACGAAAAAGCATCTTCATAGCAGGTAAGAAATAAAGGAATTCTGTATATTCAAATGTTCTATTATTCTTGGCATTGCTGTTGATATTGCACCCAAGGTAATTTTGGCAGTAGATAAATTCAGATATGCTATATGTGTAATTGTAAAATGAATTACTACAGATCTGAAATTCTATTAATACATTCTGAAGTGTGATGTAATGCAAATGGAGATGTACTTCTTTTGCATTAGTCTCACTGAAAGTTTAAATATTTTGCATGTTTCTAGGTGGAAAATCAGATGCTTATTCAAATAAAATTTTGCACTGGGTTTGGACTTCAGAGAAACACGAGTAAAAAAAGGAAGGAAAAAAGAGATTTTATTAACAAATCAATGTAAAATCATGTAATTAAATAATCCACTTTTCTATATATTCCCTTTAATATTCTTGATTGTCTTTGGGCTGGAAACCCATACCCAATGATATAAACAAAATATCATCCCACGGTACATCATTGGAAAATGTAACACTGCCCAAACTGAACTCATGATGCCACAAAACACATTATCTCAATGATAACTAGCTTGGGATAACACAATAACACAGCAAGTCTCATATTTTTCGCATATATATGTGTGAGAATTTTCAGAGAAAGATACACACGCACAGTTGAAAAAAACAAGTAGAAAAATACTAAATGAAATCCTACTACTTCTGGCTAGCAACAGCTGACATTTAAATCTGATATCTACTTTCTTCTTTGACTTTTCTAGCCTGGTTTTCACTTACTGTTTTTGTTCAGGGGTGTCTTCCAACAGCATGCAAAGAAAATCCTGGAAAATGAACAAAGCACTACAGTTAGTACGTTTATGAAGACATAACTCTGTGCCTGCATTGCTAGTGGGCAATGGGTTTTTAACAACTGCAGATAATGGCATGATAAGAAAGAAGTTTATACAGCCACTATGGTGATATACTGCTCAGTTATTTATACAACATATGTTATGTTTGTCAGTTTTCCAACCCACTCAAGCAAAAAGTGTCAATATTTAAAAAACTGGGCTTGAAAAGCCTGCTGACTATTTTGACACAATCCCACGTTCCCACTTTTATTTAATCTATAATACACACACACAAACTATATTTAAAACTGTTAAAGGCTGCAGATTCACATACTCAAAGGCTAAGAAACATCAGAATTAAGGGTGTTTATGCTCTCTCTGCAGTTATAACTTGTGTTATCATGCTGTCTTTAATTATATAACCATATAAGGGCTTTTTTTCCCTTAATGCAGATACCTGATTGGAAGATCACACCTACTCCTCATTCCATGAGAGAATAT
Organism: Fratercula arctica; assembly: GCA_947846985.1. Lineage (NCBI taxonomy): Eukaryota > Metazoa > Chordata > Aves > Charadriiformes > Alcidae > Fratercula > Fratercula arctica. The sequence continues at coordinate 45,045,404 of CANTUZ010000026.1, read as the reverse complement.
ACAATGTTGCTGCCAACCACACCAACTAAGATGTAAATTCTTCAAAGAAAAGGTAGCCAGAATTTCTTTCATGGATGTACAAAGAAGGTGCAATGTCAATGAACAATATTACTATCATCCTCACTTATAACAGTATGATAAGCCCTCTTTAGAAAGTTACACCTGACATTACTCAAAGATTCTCTGGCACCCCACACTATGCGTGACCTAATTTTAATGACAATCACTTTGACACAATGCACTCCTCTAAACAATCTCATACGAAGAGGATTTATTAATATGAATTATTCATTTATATGCTATTTCATAAAGCAATACATCCACTTTATTCATACTAATCTTTGTGGAGACAAGTTTCATAGCCTAATGATGTTTCTTTGCAACACAGGAGTGCAGGCTGATTTCTGATTGCAAGTACTTGCTCTCTAGGGTCTTGAAGAATGTTTCCTAAAAGACAAAAAGCTTTTTTTAGGGACTGCCACAACATACAGCAGATGCTGTTTCTCTGTCTGATTACGGCATTGCTACGGAATGAAAGAGAGTGATTGCACAATTGAAACTACTGGTAACATGGTTAAGCCTTCCTCCTTTAGATTACAAGTGAGATTCAGGCTATGTTGGCAGTGGCTGCAAAATTTGCTTACGACTAAAGGTAAATTATGCAGCATTGGACTCAGTGTTGCTGTGGCAAGAATGCCATCATTAACTCTGCCAGGAGTTGTTCTGTCCTAACTACAGTGTATTGCTGACATGATGACAAATTGTGAAACCCCCTTATTTAATGCTACTACTTGCAGTTCTGTAACATTATTCTGTATGTAAACAGAGAACTGTCTCCTTCCACCTGTGGAAGCTTTGATAGAGGTACAAAGTAAGCTTACATGGAAATAAAGAATATGAAAAGATTATCATTAGAGTTGTTTTGAAAGTATGTGAAAAGAAATACTGAAGTGGTCATCCTTGACACTGTTTTCACCATCTCTGTATGCATTAATGCAGGTAGATTCCCTGATTGGATTGCATCAAGTTTTTATGATCAATCCTAGAGTACACTTGAAGATACCTAAAATCATAGAATCATAAAATTGGTTTGGTTGGAAGAGACCTTTAAGATCATCAAGTCCAACTGTTAACCTAGCACTGCCAAGTTACCACTAAACCATGTCCCTGAGCAGTACATCTACATGTCTTTTAAATACCTCCAGGGATGGCAACTGAACCACTTCGCTGGGCAGCCTGTTCCAATGCTTGACAACCCTTTTGGTGAAGAAATATTTCCTAATATCCAATCTAAACCTCCCCTGGCACAACTTGAGGCTGTTTCCTCTCATCCTATTGCTTGTTACTTGGGAGAAGAGACCAACCCCCACTTCTCCACAACCTCCTTTCAGGCAGTTTTAGAGCAATAAGGTCTCCCCTCAACCTCCTTTTCTCCAGGCTAAACAACCCCAGCTCCCTGAGCCACTCTTGATAAGACTTGTGCTCTAGACTCCTCACCAGCTTCATTGCGCTTCTCTGGACACGCTACAGAACCTCAGTGTCTTTCTTGTAGTGAGGCGCCCAAAGCTGAACACAGTACTCGAGGTGGGGTCTCACCAGCACCCAGTAAAAAGGTACAATCAATTCCCTAGTCCTGCTGGCCACACTATTTCTGATCCAGGCCAGGATGCTGTTGGCCTTTTTGGTCACCTGGGCACACTCCTGGCTCATATTCAGGTGGCTGTCAACAAACACCCCCAGGTCCTTTTCCTCAAGGCAGCTTTCCAGTCACTCTTCCCCAAGGCTGTAGCGCTGCATGGGGTTGTTGTGACCAAAGTGCAGAATCCAGCACTTCGCCGTATTGAACCTCATACCATTGGCTTCAGCCCATCAATCCAACCTGTTCAGACCCCCTTGTAGAGCCACCCTACCCCCAAAGAGATCAATGCTCTCACCCAACTTGGTGTTGTCAGCAAACTTACTGAGGGTGCACTTGATCCCTTCGTCCAGATCGTTGATAAAGCTATTAAACAGAACTGGCCCCAACACTGATCCCTGGGGAACAGCACTTGTACCAACTGCCAACTGGATTTAACTCCATTCACCACAACTCTTTGGGCCCAGCCATCCAGCCATTTATTTACCCAGCGAAGCATACACCCATCCAAGCCGTAAGCAGCCAGTTTCTCCAGGAGAATGCTGTCAGAAATGGCATCAAAACCTTTACTAAAGTCTAGGTAGACAATATCCACAGCCTTTCCCTCATCCACTAAGTGGGTCATCTTGTCATAGGAGATCAGGTTAGTCAAACAGGACCTGCCTTTCGTTTATGCTGACTGGGCCTGATCACCTGGTTGTTCTGTATGTACCACCTGATGGCACTCAAGATGATATCCTCCATAACCTTCCCTGGCATGGAGGTCAGACTGACAGGCCTGTAGTTCCCTGGATTCTCCTTCCGGCCCTTGTGGTAGATGGAGGTCATATTTGCTAACCTCCAGTCAACTAGGATCTCCCCGGTTAGCCAGGACTGCTGATAAATGATGGAAAGTGGCTTGGTGAGCACTTCTGCCAGCTCCCTCATTACCCTTGGGTGAATCCCATCTGGTCCCATAGACTGGTGTGCATGTAATTGGTGTAGTATCTTGCTTGCCATTTCCTTTTGGATCATGGGGGTTTCATTCTGCTACCATCCCTGTCATCCACCTCAGGGGGTTGGGTACCCAGAGAACAACTGGTCTTACTCTTAAAGACTGAGGCAAAGAAAGCATTAAGTACCTCAGCCTTTTCCTCATCCTTGGTCATTATGTTTCCCTCACATCCAATAAAGGAGGGAGATTCTCCTTAGTCCTCGTTTTGTTGTTAATATATTTATAGAAACATTTTTTATTGTCTTTTATGGCAGTACCCAGATTAAGTTCTAGTTGAGCTTCGGCCCTTCTAATTCTCTCCCTGCACAGCCTCACGAAGTCTTTGTAGTTTTCCTGAGTGGCCTGCCCCTTCTTCCATAGGCCATAAACTTTCCTTTTCTTCCTAAGTTCCAGCCAAAGCTCTTGGTTTAGCCAGGCCAGTCTTCTTCCCCAGCAGCTCATCTTACGGCACATGGGGACAGCCAGCTCCCGTGCCTTAAAGATTTCCTTCTTGAAGAATGTCCAGCATTCCTGGACTTCTTTGTCCTTCAGGACTACCTTCCAAGTGACTCTGTAAACCAGAGTCCTGAATAGATCAAAGTCTGCCCTCTGGAAGTCCAAGGTGGCAGTTCTACTAACTCCCCTCCTTACTTCTCCAAAAATTCAAAACTCCTGTCATTTCATGATCACTATGCCCAAGATGGTCTCCAGCCTTCATATCACCCACAAGTCCTTCTCTGTTTGTGAACAACAGGTCTAGCAGGGGGCCTTCCCTAGTTGGCACACTCACCAGCGGTGTCAGGAAGTTATCTTCCACACACTTCAGGAAACTCCTAGACTGTTTCCTCTCTGCTGTATTGCATTTCCAGCAGACATCTGATAAATTAAAGTCCCCCAGGAGAACAAGTGATTGTGATTGTGAGATTGTCATTGTGAGACTTCTCCCAGCTGCTTACAGAATATTTCGTCTGCCTCTTGATCCTGGTTGGGCGGTCCATAACACACTCCCAGCATGATATCTGCCTTTTTGGCCTTCCCCCTGATTCCTACCCATAATCACTGAATGCTATCATCAAAACACTCCCTTAACACACACATGGAGAGCCACTTCACTGCCTCTCCTTCCTGGCCTGTCCCTTCTGAAGAGTTTATAGCCATCCAATGCAGCACTACAGTTGTGCGCATCATCCCACCAGGTTTCTGTAATGGCAACTATATCATAGTATTCCTGCTCCACAATGGCTTACAGCTCTTCCTGTTTGTTGCCCATGCTGCATGAATTGGTGTAGGTGCACTTCAGTGCTGCTATTGGTCACGTCAGCTTTTTGTGGGGAGAAGCCCTAATTTCTACCTGACCATTTCCAGGCACTTCCATGATTTCTAGCCCATCAGTATCCCTTGTGTCTTTGCTACCGCGTGGCACTCCATCCCCTACCTCCACTGGAATGGCAAACCAAAGCAATACCTCTGGTATTAGAAGTGGTTTTATATTCTGTATACTATACTATAAAATTAAACATCTCCTTTGTGATTAAAGCTGTCTTCATTTTTCCAAATATCTATTAAGAATAAGGCAGTAACCATCATTCTACACATTTTCTTAAAATCAGGATTAAAGTGTTCTATCTTATTCTATTATTCTATTTTATTATTCTAGCTTATTTTAACTGCTTCAATTTTGATGCTCTAAAACAGAGTAGAAAAACAAATTACCACTTACCTCATATTTGCATGTCTTTTAACATTTGCCGATTACCAAGTCTGCATGACACATCCCATTATCAGTCTGACTTTTCAGTTGCTTATAATTTTGCCAAACTTTCACCATCTGGAGTGAAATTTTATCCTTAGGGTATTTTTTCCTTCCTCCTCAGATGAAACAGTTTGGAAGTGTCCAAGAAAAAAGTTAGAGGATAATGTGGGTTTTTTTAAGCTTTGATGCCATTTCTTTAAGACATTCTAGTGACCTCACACTTTGAAGCAAAGGCGTTTGGATGACTAGGGTAATCATAAATAAATGCTGAGTCAGATCATAAAACAAATTAGAGTTTGATTTTTGTCTTTGCTGTAAGTAATTCAGTGAAACCAAAAAGAAAATACGAGTTCAAAATCACATGCCACCACAGTGCTGGTTTATTAACAAACTGGCTTAATATTCATATGATTAAATAATCTCACTTCCCTACCTACTCCTGTTGCTCTTCCCTGGCTGGAAACCCAGAGGCTAGAAAACTTTTCCCTATATAAAGAAACTGTTATTCTGCAGTTTGTGGTATTTTACTGACATTTGGCCAAACTGAAAAAGCCTTTGAAAAATGAGTTCACACACGTTCACTAAGGATTTGCTAGACCCTCATAAATTCCCTGAAGACTCTTGTCTGCTGTCACCATAGTCCAGACTGAAGCCAGCAATTTTAATCACAATTGTAACTCCGGGCTGCTGTTGAGCAGATCAAATCTGGATACAGACCGTGAAGGGAGACCAAGGAGAAGTTTTCTTCGCACTGTTAATGCATGTAATGTGTCTGAGTCAAAGGCAAAGAGTGGGGATCCAATGACTGAGAAGTAGGTAGAGAGAAGTAATTTTGAGAACCCTAGGAATGAAGGCTACTTGAAGCAGTATCTAGACAGATATGCGTTTAGAAGACCTTTTATTTCATGACTAAAGATGCTCTATTATTACTCCAATTTTGTCTTGAGAAATAACAAGCATGTTTCTACTCTTCAACTGCTTTGGGGCAGAAGACAGATACCTCTCTCTGATCAGACATGTTGATATTAAATAAAGAACACTGAATATTAAGACAGATTATATCCTCTTTATGAAAAACTCAAATCTAGATATTTCAAATACTCTATGACCAACAGATACTTTCAGTTAAGAGCAATGGAGATTTTGCGACTAAAAGTGATAACATCTAAAAGGTTTTTCAGTTGGCAACACATAATCTCCAAATGCACTTACATCCCAATTCCTTACGGAACTTACACACTCAAAGTTGAACTACCCCTATCAATTATGCAGTTTGTAAATGACATAACTAAATGGTAAACTTTGTCCCTTTTGGGTGGAAAAATAAATAATGAGCATCCTTCCTGGGATCCTGTTTATTTGTAATTCCCTCTGCATTCAGCTTCCAGGCTTTTACTTAACAAAATCATCAACATGCTGAAATCCTTTTGGTAACAGAATGCCCCTCCAAAGATGCTAACTTCCTACCAAGAGTAAGCAAGACTTGCTAACTATATGTTCTATTATCAGACAGCAATCATAAGCCAGACAGCTTAACAGTTTAAACCCCAGGCGATGGAGCCACTGACCAGCTCCGGTCAAAAGCAGAAATGGCTGCCCATTTACCCCGTGCCAATGAACTGCATTCAGATCACTAGCAAAATAAAGAAAAATGACCAACTATTGTGGCAAACAAGCCCTTATGAGGATGTGACAAGGATTTCTGGTAAATCCTCTTGTGGCTATTTAAGGTGATATCAGTCCCCCAGATGGCCCTTCCCTGGTATTTCTGGGGATAACTGGGGTTATTGTCCCTGTGTAGCACAGCAGCAGAAGCCTGAACTGCCCAAATTCACAGTCTAGTGCTTTCACACACACCAATCTTGGTAAACTGTCCATACTAATAAGACTGAATTTGTCCTATTAGGTACAGTGTGACTAGCTACGGGAAAAAAGTCTTAAATCACCCCAGCCGTATTAGCAAAAGGGTTTCTGTCAGAGCCTCAAGTCTTTCAAAAAAACCAGCTTTCTACATGTCAAAACACCTCAGAGCAGGTAAGTCCATTCAGGGACCAGGTAAGTTGGAGAAAGTATGTTGACTGTCACTTAATTCGCTGAACAAAGCGTTGGCATTCCTCCTTACCTTATTGCCAGAAAGGTTCAAACTAGACCCCAGGCAGGGAAGGCAGGCATGCAGCCTGAACACATCTTCGCTTAATGCTTTGACACCAGACCCTATATTGTCTCAAACTCACTTGCAATGTTTTAATTTCTTCAGAAGTTACACAAATTCTCACTGTCCCCTAAAAATACTAAATATACCACTGCCTAAAATTTTGAATTAAACACAGATTTCTTCCGTTTATACATATAAAACACTTAATAACACACATGCATACCTAAGAAAATGATGAGGAACTATATCTGTTATGTATCAATGGTTCTACATAGAGCCCTCAATTGTTCTTTGGACTTCTGTTTAAGACTATTCAGCAGAAAATCATGTAAGACGCATTTGACTGATTATTTAAAATACATCTCACTAAATCACACAAAAGCTGGAGCTGTGATTCAGCATTAATAAATCCAGATGCTTTGGGAGTGCTCCCTTGTCAGTTTGCTCTGGTCAGAATTAAAGAATTTATCTTTTTTCCTACCAAATGATATCACATTACAAGCTACCACGCAATTTTAAGCTTGAAAGATGCTAAATGGAAGCTAAGCATAAACAGAAACTCAAGGTCAGCAGAGGAGTGAGAAACTACTGTAATAGAAGGGGAAATGCAAAAAGATATTCCACAGCTGAAGACGGAGGCTCAAGACCTAGTAAGTTCAGCAGCTATGGGAAGGGTTTGTGTACACTATCAGAAAGGTACAAGACATTTTCAGATATATGGGTCACTTCCCTGACAGAAGACAATTATATGTGTAAAACTTACTGCTTCTTTTAAGATCTTTATACTTGAGATAAGTGATACCAAAAGATAGTTGGGTTTTTTAATACAACTATACTGTCAGACATTAAAATGTGTGACACATTAACTGACTTTTTAATCACTCATTTGTATTATACATGATTGTAAAACATCTGCGCTCCTCTTAGCTTCACTACTCTCTGCTTCCTTCTCCAGTTCCACTTCTAGCTCTACTTCATTCTGATCTCTCTGTCCTTTAAAATACACAGTTTATCTTATATAATTATGAAAAAAGTTTTAAGAAATCAGAAAAAAGAAATAAAAAGTTTTCTCACGAAACAAACCCTTGCCTTATACCATGTTAATGACTTCTACGAACCTGGACTTACTTATACTTCAAGCACAATATTTCATACATTCCTTCTTTCAAGATAATTGTACTGAAATAGAGATACGGCCTAAAGCTAATCAGATTTTTATGCATTAACACAATGGGTTGTCAAAATGTGTAATGTAATTAACAGGTCCATACATTAATCGTCACATACATAAGCATTTTAAACACAGGTAGTCTCAGGTTAAAATGTCTGACCTAGTAAAGAAGTCTTTTTTATTGCCTTACACTTAAAAAGTTGAACAGAAAGAAAAGCATACCGCATGGTAAATAAAGGGCCTACGAACCATCACCAGAGAACAAAATACCAAGCAGCTGCTTCATCTGAGAGCAACACCTATTCTACCTAAAGGGGAAAAAGTCTTTGGGAAAAAAAAATAATAAAAGGACTGTGATCATGTAGTAATTTAAAGTTGTCTCACAATGCATACATATAAGGAAAGTGGATGAAGGCTGCATGGTGGAGAGATAAAAAAGAAGTAGGAATATAGGAATATGTTCATTCATGCAAGTACTGGAACAGGAAACAAACTCAATCTGAGTAAAATGCATCCATCTATTTCTGTTTTCCAAGCACATGAGACTGTAGAAAGCAAAACCCCTGTCTTAAAGGCTGCTGCGGATGTGGCAGCGCCAGAATCCACACCATGCCCCACTGATGTCAACAGATGTTCTCTCAAGCTTAAAGGTCAGTAGGCATGGAACAGCTGGGGCCAAACTGCAGAGACAAATTTTTAGTTAAACTTTTACCTAACGAAAAGATTCTAGAGGCTGAAACATCAAAATACAAGCACACTGCATGCTTAGACTTCCAGTTCTGGATAAAGGGTTCTACAAGCTAATAAATAGTTGAATGGCAATTTGTGTGTGCAGATACCAATTTTATAAAATGATGATAATGGTATGTGCCCATGCAAATCGGTGTGCAGGAACATGTTGACATAGGTACATACACGGTGGGCTTGGGTCCGTACATCTGCCTTTAAAACTTTTAAGAATAGCATAAATTATGATTTTTTTGAAGTGCTGCCTCCTTGACTGTCATTTTACTATAGCAAATTACAACTCTATCGGATGAACACTACAGACCTTGGGTTATTATTATAGCAGACAGAGTTACACGAAAATTAAAGTCTGCAAACAATTAAATTCCCAAGATGTTCTTACTTCAATATCAAACTGAACAACAGCTTTAACTGTGTTAGGAATATCAGCAGTTTGTACTCCTTTCTATTTATTTATAGTCAGTAACACTCCATTCATTATTTAAAAAGTTCATTCAAAGTAGTTAGTAAGTGAATTCTCTCACAGAAAAAGAAATGGAAGTTTTTTTTAAATCCTTCTCAAAGATTCCAGACTCGCTTTACTTGTCTGTTGCTAACTCAACTAAAATAAACAAAAACTACTATTAAAAATGTACTGAGCATGCAATCAAAATGAAGGAAAAAGGCAAACTGATTAATGTTTCACATCTGAAGTCATTTCCTTGCACCTGCGGCTCCCATCTAGGGAAAATACTACAAACACCACTGAAAACAAGACTAGTATTGAGAACATAGGCAATTATTTTCACCGTTTTTATTTTCCCTCATCCCCACAATCCCTAAAGCTGGGAACTTTTACAATTATTTTGGACAAGGTGAAAGTACAACACCATGATATTTAAACTTACCATTTGCACCTCTATTTATTTTAAATCTTTTATTCATTTAAACACTGACAGCACATTTGTTGAAGAAGGAACTTGAATAATAAACTTTGTACTAACTTGACTTCATTGCTTCTGCATTTGTAATTCCTGCTATGATTGCTTATCTACCTATACCAGACACCGACATAAATACAATCTTTAAGATTTCTTACAAAGAAAGTAAATGCATTTACAAAGATGTAGCCCTATCCCCTTTGCATTTTTAACATAGTGTCCAAACAACAGAATGGTGTTAAAACTCTCCTCCCAGCAACTTCAATGGGAGCTGGATTTAGGCTGCTGTGGAAGAAGGTAAAAGCACAAAAAGCACACAACATACATTATATAGTACACAACTCTTTCTCTACCAAATCAAGTGTCTTCAAATGAAGAAAAGTATCTTTTTCTGACCTACATTAAGCACATAGCTATGGACATATTGCACATATTCAAATAAAAAGTAGCCCAAGAAACCTGAAATAAAAGCATCACTAACTCTTGGTTGAATAATTAAAAACACTAAACAATTTTTTTCTAACAACCAAAATGGCTGTTTCTGGGTGCAGAAACAACACATAGTGTTTCACCTTATGAGACTGGAGTTAGATAAGCTACAAATTGACATTTCATAGCAGAGTGCTGGAAAAAGGGCAAAGTCGCTAGTAGATGGGTAGTTCAATTGCAATGCAATCTAGCTATCACGACTAATATTATGATGCACTAAGATATTTTGCAGCATTTAAACTCTCTCACATCAACCAGGAGCAACCGCCTAGCTTTTTCTCACCAAAATGTGAGCACCTTTCTTACCACTAGATTAAAACACTGGGCTGTTTCTTGTTTGTAGCAGTTTCATGATTTCTGTTATTTTGTAAAAGTTTCCAGCTGTGTAATAGTGAAGTATCATATTTATGATTCTGAACACCATAATGTAGACAAGGCTTATACAGTCACTGGCATTTTCCACACTATGCCAAACATAACTGCTCAGGGTCTCAGTAACATGGTACAGGAAACAGCTGCAGCAGTGGAAACCTTAACTCCTTTAACACCCAAAATGTTCCTCCATAGGGCAGAGCTGCTGCAGTAGAGCTACTGTGCCTGTCTTCTGGGTGACTTCACATATGAAAGAATCCACAGGTCTGTGAGCTATTTGTAAGATACATGGGCATACAACTCACATCATAAGAGAGATTCAAAACAGCAAGCACACGAGCAAAAATCACTGTGGCTGCAAGAAACAGGAAAGTGTCAGATCCCATTCCCTCAAAATCAGAGGCCCTTACTCTGGGTTGCAAGGAGACATTTATCAGCATCCTGAATCCCCTCAAAGATTTCAACCATAACTCCAGCAAAGACAGACTTCAGCAAAGAAACTGGTTTCAGAAATTCACTCACACCCTTTGTCTCTCTTCACCTGCCACTCACTCTCATCACACTGCTCTTCTAGTGATGCCAAATATTTGTCATGTTGTGCCTTTTGTTCCAGGATGAGTTCAGTGACCTGGTTCACAGACACCCCCATGAATGGTTGTTTTCACAGCATTACCAAAGCAACAAGCTGTAGTGCCACGGCTCAAGCAGGATTCATCACCAATGACAGGATTCCCTAGAACTTTGGGTTCAGAGAGCTATGTCATTCCAGCACCAGGCTGTCCAAGAAAGAGATGCCAGTGGAACCATATTCTGCCCTCCCTGAGACAGAAACGGCAACAACAACCAGGAAAAACCCAAGAGCAAGGGGAGGATCCCCCTTGGGAGGCCGAAGGCAGTAGCTTAGAGGAGAGGAGTAAATGGAAGCAAATCCACACTTATGGCAGCAGGTGAGCCCCCTCCTTGCCCACCCCACCTTCCCAAGTGCCTCTGTACAACAGGTACAAGGCTCTGGGTGTGGAAGGCCCATCAATGGATGATGATGTAGATGACAGTCTATCTTCACCAGAGATGCTGCCAAGGTCAGCAAGGCCTATCCCCTGTATAACGACCACCTCCACAAGGAAGAAAAGACAGGTTATAGTTGTAGACGACACCCTTCTGAGGGGAACAAAGTGTCCAATATGCTGGCCAGACCCTCCTCTTAGGGAAGTCTGTAACCTACCTGGGGCTGAGGTTAAGGACATCGCTAGGAAACTTCCTAGCCTGGTACGGCCCTCGGATTATCACCCATTGCTGCTCCTCCATGTGGGTGAAAATGAAGCCACAACACATAGTTGAAGGGGGATCAAAAGATACTTCAGGGCTTTGGGACAGTTGTTAAGGGGATCTGGAACACAGGTTATTTTTCCCTCTCCCACTTGCGGGCAGCAACACTGGAAGAAACAGGTGTCACTGCTACAATTTGGGGCTTTTAAATAATGGCATGCACAGGCACTGGAAGCAGGGACAGGTATGCTGGGAAGAGTACACAGACGATGCCTGGTTGCATAGGAATGGGGTCAGGAAGGCCAAGGTGCAGCTGCAGCTGAAGTTGGCAAGGGATGCAAAGAATAATAGGGGCCTCTACAGGTATGTCTGTGATAAAAGAAAGGTCAAAGAAAGCATGCTCCCCCAATAAGAAAGACTGCCAAACCAGTAACAACAGACAAGGAGAAGGCTGAGGTACTCAACAACTTTTTTGCCTCGGTCTTCACTGGCAACCTCTCTTCCCACACCTCTCGAGTGGATGGACAGTTAGTCAGGGACTGGGGGAGTAAAGTCCCTCCAACTGTAAGAGAAGATCAGGTTTGTGACCACCTGAGGAATCTGAACATACAGAAGACAATGGGACCCGAAAAGATGCATCCCAGAGACTGAGGGAATTGGAACTGGCTAATCTACTTGCCAAGCAACTCTCCATGATATTTGAGAAGTCATGGCAGTCAGGTGAAGTCCCTGGTGACTGAAAAAAGGGAAATAATTGCACCCATTTTTAAAAAACAGAAAGGAGGACCCTGGGAACTACCCAGCCTCACCTCTTTTCCTGGGAAGATGATGGAACAAATCCTCCTAGAAGCTATGTTAAAGCACATGGCAGATTCAAGACAACCAGCATGGTTTCACCAAGGGCAAGTCCTGCCTGACCAACCACATGGACTTCTATGATGGAGTGATATGATGGAGTGACTACACCAGTGGACAAGGGAAGAGCTGTTGATGTCTGGATTTCTGCAAGGCCTTTGGCATGGTCCCCCACAACATCTTTCTCTCTAAATTGGAGAGATATGGAAGAGGGTGGACTGTTCGGTGGATGAGGAATTGGTTGAATAGTTGCATCCAGAGGGTAGTGGTCAATGGCTCAACATCCAGATGGACATTGGTGACAAGTGGTGTCTGTCAGGGGTCTGTACTACAACCACTTCTGTTCAATATCTTCATCAATGACATAGTGGGATCGTGTGTACCCTCAGCGACTTTGCCAATGACACCAAGCTGAGGGGTGTGGTTGAAACACCTGAGGGATGGGATGTCATCCAGAGGGACCTGGACAGGCTGGAAAAGTGGGCCTGTGTGAACCTCATGAGGTTCAATAAAGCCAAGTGCAGGGTCCTGCACCTGTGTCAGGGCAATCCCTGCTATCAGTACAGGCTGGGGGATGACAGGATTGAGAGCAGCCCTGCCAAGAAGGACTTGGGGGTACTGGTAGATGAAAAGCTGGACATGAGCCGGCAACGTGTGCTCGCAGCCCAGGAGGCCAACTCGATCCTGGGCTACATCAAAAGAAGCATGGCCAGCAGGTCGAGGGAGGTGATTCTGCCACTTTACTCTGCTCTGATGAGACTCCACCTGGAGTACTGCATCCAGCTCTGGAGCCCTCAGTACAGGAAAGACATGGACCTGTTGGAGCACGTCCAGAGGAGGGCCACAAAAATAATCAGAGGGATGGAGTGCCTGTCCTACAAGGACCGGCTGAGATAGTGGGGGTGATTCAGCCTGGAGAAGAGAAGGCTCTGGGAAGACATTATAGCAGCCTTTCAGAAGGCCTACAGGAAAGATGGGGATGAACTTTTCAGCAGGGCCTGTTGCAATAGGACAAGAAGTAATGGCTTTAAACTAAAAGAGTTATATATAAATTAAAAGACTAAATGTAAGGAAGAAATTTTTTACAATAAGAGTGATGAAACACTGGCACAGGTTGCCCAGAGAGGTTGTAGATTCCCCATCCCTGGAAATATTCAAGGACAGGTTGGATGGGGCTCTGAGCAACCTGATCTAGTTGAAGATGTCCCTGCTTATTGCAGGGGAGGGTGGACTAGATGACCTTTTAAGGTAACTTCCAGCCCTAACTATTCTATTATTTTATGATTCCCTTCTCAAAATAAAACACTGGAGGACAAGACAGTACCCCTTTTAATGCTACAGCCAGTGGTTACAGAACTTTTTCATAAAGATATATGTGGAGGTAAATTTGTACTTATAACCCCAGTTTGGTTCTCTACATAACAGGTGGTACAACATACCTTGGAGTGACATGCTCAGTCTTTCCTTTTGGAGCTGTTCCGCTTTGCATGGAATAACTATACACCATTTATGCCAGGAAGAGAACAAGCTAAGTCTGTAGTTTAAGTGATTAATATATGCAGTTGGACTTACGGAGGGCAGATTCCGATTCCTAATTCGACATTATTTTTTACAACCAAGCCTTCACCAATTCAGGAAGAAATCGTGTTCTATAAGAACAACTGCTCTTCAGAGTGGGCTGCCACTGCGTGGTATCACTCTCAGAGAAAGTCTACTGAAAGAAAGAAGCAGCATATCTTAAAACATCCCTGGTAGATTAATACTTCAGTAACAGAATGCTTTAGAAAGCATGGGAGTATGGAACATGATGACGAAACCTATACAGAGGCTGTGATGAGACTGTAATACTGTGGGTACAATGTCACAGAGTGATGTGGACATCACTCTGATGATGAGAAAGTGACCATCCTCATAAGAAAGACTGTGAAATTATAAGTGTTGAATGATGCAGCATGCAGAGAAGAAGGAAATAAAGTTAGAAATGCAATGTGTATGCACTGTGTACAATTTATAGTTTTCAGTTAGATTTCCTACTCTGTGTTTCCTCTCTGTAAGAAAGAGAGAGGTATCAGGGAAAGACTGACTGATCACAGCCAAAACCCACGAGCTAAGACTCCAGGGGACAATTCCAGTACAGTAAATGACTCTGTCTTTGAGAACATCAGTACCTATGAACACTTATCTTTCAAAGCATCAAGTTTAAAAAAAAAATAAATCACCCATTGTTTACATTATCAGATACTAGCAGGGTGTTCGATTTATGTATCACCCTGAAAAAAACGTTCTGCCCTCTAGCAAGTAGGAATTTCACAAATATCGACAAGTTACAATTGCCTCTCTCTTTTCATCACAATCAGAAGTGGAGATTTAGACAGTCAAACCGGAAGTTTAGGTCATTTGTTTTTTTCAGAAAGTGCAGAACAACCCCAAGTACAGTACCTGAGAAAGAACAAGCTGCCCATGGAACTTATGGACAAATTTTCGTAAAGATGTAAGGTATGAAGCCTCTCCTATGATCCTTGCCAGAGACCGCAAAAGGAAATAACCCTGCAACAAATTAAGCCAGAAACAAACAGGATGCTATGGATTTGCTGATGTCTAGAAGAAAGAAGTTTTTATCATATTAGTAAAGCAATTTCAATAAAAATCAGCTGACAACACTCACCTTCAAATAGTGAACTTGCATGAAGATTTTTTCTGCTTTAAGACCATATTTGACAACGGATGCTCCAGACTCACTCAGTTCTCCCGTACTTTCCTTTTTGGGCCTAAAATGGTAAAACACTGATTAAGTCTTGGAAAGCAAAATAACTCATACATTACACATTCTTATAGTTGAAAGCATCATGAATGGCACAGTAACTTCAGACGCCTGTGACTTGTTCAGTCTTTTTCTTTATCCTAAGTAAATAACTTGGCTTAGCCAGACAAACAAATTAATTTCATACTTTTAATGCAATTTTGTACATAGCTGACCAGACAGCTGGGGTACAAATGAAACCCATCACTAAGCTGGTGTACTCTTATCACGTTGCGTGCCATTCTACAGTGCAGACACATTGTGAACAAAGGGAAACAAACCCCAAAAGTAATTTTAAGGGGAGGGGAGGAAAGGGGAGAAAAGGGTAAAGAAAAGGTAGGGAAAGGGCAGGGAAAGGGAAAGGAAAGGGAAAGGGAAAGGGAAAGGGAAAGGGAAAGGGAAAGGGAAAGGGAAAGGGAAAGGGAAAGGGAAAGGGAAAGAAGGAGAGGAAGGGGACAAAGGGAAAGAAGGGGAAGGGGAACAGGAAAACGAAGGCGAAGGCGAAGGCAAAGGCGAAGGCAAAGGCAAAGGCAAAAGCAAAGGCAAAGGGATATTGCAGTCATTATGTTCAACTAGAGATTTCTTATACCTGAACATTGGCTTAACAGCTTACATGACTACACTTGCAAGAATAACCTTTCATCTGCATGCAGTACACTGCAGAAGAAATAATGTTCTATTTTTCATTTTGCTCTTTGGGGTTGGTAGAAAAGTAGTTGAAGTTTTAAAAGAGAACGCTTTTCACACACACAGAGGTTTGGGGTTTGCAGACGATAACGTCTAGAACAAACCTACTTCACTGCCTGATTTTAAAATGTAATACAGCATCTGGTATGCCACAAATCTACAGTAGTAAAGTGTGGAGGACTTCTAGGGACTTATGAGCACAGAGTGAAACTAAAGAAAAGCTATGCAAACATTTTTTCTTCATTTGTAAGCAGGACTTTCCCAGGCATAGTACTGAAGAGCCCTCTAGCTTTTTCCCTTCCACCCAGAAAACATCCCAGATAACAGTGGTCTGAGAACAGATGCCTGTCTTAGGAGCCTAACCCTGTGACTGAAACAACCTCTCCAGTTCTAAGCGTGGATTTTGAAATGGGCAGTCTTGGAAACCAAACATCTTTTTCCCCACTTCTACAGAATAGGGGCAACACAGGCCACAGCAGTGCAGGATTCTTCAAATCACATCACTCATACACTTCTCATGAGCTAATCCTTGTAATCAAATTTTTTTCATATCTATGTCTGCTTTGAGGAAAACATTTTTCCTTTTTTTGTATCTGTGTAATCATTAGAGTTTTGTTCAGAGTGCTAAACTGGTTTTTTCACCTTTTAGGCACTATATTTAGGACTTGTGCACATGAAATCCACTTCACACAGTAAAATCTTTTGAAATAAAATAGAAAAACAAAATGCAGATTCAATTTTACAATGTTCCTAACACAGTCCTTTACCATGCTATATATAGTTCATATTTTTTTTCAAGGAACATCTTCCTTCAACATTGAAAGGAGGAGATCAATAAGTGATTTCTCATCCCATGGTAACTCCAGTTCTTCAAGACAATGTAATCATTGCAGACCCACCACAGGAGAGCAGAGGTCCACCTATTTCCATTCTGGATCAGTCTCCTGGAAGGAGGCCTGATGGCATTCTGTAAGTAACTTTTCATTGTTCTCTGTGTATACAAAAAAGCCAAAATTGCTTAATTTCTCTCTTAATAAATAGCCCAGTTTATACACTCTGAAAAATGGAGTTTGAGCGCAGGCTACAGGATCCACACTAAACTGAAATACCTCCCATATTTCCTTGCTTCCTCCTCCAGCTTTGTGCCCGTGTAGATCCTAGCAGGTGACTAGAAAGCAGTATCCCATCTGGATGATGGTACTGAAGACTTTCCTTCTGCCCCTAATAATGTCAGCAAAAGTGTCAATATTCAGAAAGTTGTCCTGTTCTCTGCTGTTCTCAGCATGCTCTTTTAAAGCAATGCTTAGTATATTTACAACACATTGAAGGCAGACACTGAAAGTTTATTACACTGACCTACAAAACCTGGCATCTAACCTAGTAGATGAAGCTAGGCATAATGCTAAAGGCAAGCTGATTCAAGGTATTCAAGCTGCTACCTGGCACATTTTAGATACTGGCAAATTTCTGAAGGAAGCAAAAGATGCCACTTTTTATTTGCCGGGCAGAGAAGTACATTGTACAAAGCAAAAGTACAATTCACCAGGAAGTCCTTGGTAATTAAATTCTCTGATGCTGTTCTAGTTTAACCCCAGCCTGCAACTGGAACCACACAGCTGCTCGATCATCCCATGTTTTTTCCCCTCCAAGAAAAGGTGGGGAGAGGAAGAGGAAAACAACAAAAAAAGAAGGAGGGGAAAGGGAGAAAAAGCTCGTAGGTTGAGATAAAGACAGTTTAATAGAAACAATAACAGAAAAGGAAAAATAACAGTAATAATAACAATAATAATAACGACATGGATCACTCTCACCGCACAGTGAATTGGTACCGTTGCGAGCAGTGACTGCAGATTTCCACCCCCCCATTCATATACTGAGCGTGATGTCTATGGTATGGAATATTTCACTGACCATTCCATCATTCTGTCTATTCTTCCATGGGAAGCTAAAAAAAGTCTTTGGATACTGTACATGTCACTTAGCAACAACTAAAACCAATAGACATTATTGACATTCCTTTCACAGCAATCACTAGAAAGAAAATTAACTCTTTCCCAGATGAAACCAGGATAGGTTTCATCTGCACTAGGTAATCATGAAAACCTAAGCAGAGTATGAGACAACATATGAAAGGCACATTTCCTATCAGCGTGATAGAATAAAACTCTTTAAACACCTTCAGAGCAGTCAGAAAGCATTGCTTCTGGAAGGAAAAGGACTTGACTCAAGTGGAACTCGGAGACAAATTTAGAGTTAGATATCAACACTGGTTTGTCTTAAAGAAGAATCACAAGCTGGAGCTCACTCATAAGGGCCAGGACATGAAATAATCTCAACACCAGATTTATTCCACAGAATGAAATAGACTTCTCTAGTCTTCTTTGCTTTCATAACATGAGAGGCTGGATGAGAGTGCTGGTGTTAACACTTTCCAGCAGAACGAGTGCCAGGACATATTCCACAGGTGCTTTTAAGCCTGCAGGTTTGCTTCAAACTCTGTGAGAAAATACACAGGATCCTGTCTGAAGTCTTCCCCTGTATGAGCACTACAGTGCCACAAATTCCTTCTTCAATACTAAGATTTGCTGGTGCTGCCTTTCAGAGCCGTTGCTTGCTAAAAATACGGTTACCTACTTCTTTCATACCTGACTTCTTTTTTCACAGGTAGCTTATGAGCTGCTACATAATATCAAATATCCATAATAATAAGAAACATAGCTGATGATCAGTTTGCTGAGTGGCTTTCAGCTCATCTGAACATGCATTCATTTGCTGGATCAAAAAGTTAATAGGATCGGCTGACAAGTTTTGGGCAGGGTTTTCCTGCTGTCAGGAGAAAGCACAGAAAATCACAGGATTGTCCAGCACAGAACAAAAAATTAATTGAAGAATAGGTTTATGCTTGGGAGGAGTGGGTTGGCTGATTTTTTTCTTCCTGACATAATTGCCAAGATGTAACAGTTATCATTTTTTAATATCCTTGTATAGTAACACATGCCTGAACCAGCACAATCTTCAGTACAGACTGAAAATCCAATGTAATGCCATGACTGAAATTTTCTCTCATATACCAACTCTGGAAAGCACATAGACATACTTTCATAAGGAAGAAGAAAAGAAGAAAAACTGTAAACACGCAAAGAGAGAATCTGTTCAAGTCCATGCCACAAAACCAGTAGAGAACATTCATATTTGACTGAAACCAGTGGAAAATCCTTAAATTAGAGGCATATTTTCAAACAAGAAACTATTTGTTACTATTTTGTATTAGCATTGAGAATACCACTATGCAAAAGCTGAGCAGCATGCTTATTACAGAGACTTATGTCTCTGTAATGTCTATGTAATAACTGTGGAAGTCAATAGAGAGCTTCAGTTTCAATTTCAAGATAAATCAATCCTGCCTGAGTTTCAAACTACAATGGATATTTGGGCCCTTAGAAAAATGATTTTAAAAATTTACACCACATACACATTTTATTAAAGGAACAACTACATAATTAATGCAAAAGATGACAAATTTGATTCCGTAACGTTGAAAATGGAGAACATCCATCCAGATAAGCCTCATATCACAAGAACCAAAGTTCCTAAAAATAATTTATTTTAAAACAAACAAACAAATCCCCAGTGTCTGTCAATCAGTAGTTGTGTTGGTAGCAGCTGTATAACAGTTAGTGACAAGGCTTCCTTCTGTATTTACACCTATCATCAAACTACACACTTGCCAATGTGTAACTTCACTGACTCTGCTTACACGTAGGATACACAATTCATCAATAGACATGAAGTAAAACAGATCAATGAAACACTACAGTTATGCAGTTGCTGACACACTTGACATGAGGCCATAGAGAGGAGTTTCTGTGTTGGTGAACAGCATCTAGTGCCCAAATATAACAGGCTTTTAGGTCCTACTGGGAAAGCACAAAAAGAAGGGAAGACCTCGAAATGAATGAAATGGCAACAGTCTTCCAAAAACATTTAAAAGTTGATTATATGGAAGACGGAGATCATTTTGTCCTTCACTTCCACTTGGTGAAAGAAAAGAAGAAATCTACATTGTTTGAAATAAACAATATTTGAACATGCATTAGGAAGCAATCTTTAACTGTTAACACTTAACCAGCTTAGCTGGGTACCGTGGAAACTTTTTTATTGGAGGTTTCTAAGAACATGTTAGTAAAAGTCTGCTTAATATGTCTGTGTATACTGCCTGTATTTCAGGGTAGGAGAATGGTCTCCATAATCTCTTGGAATCTGTCCCTGTACTTCCATGATTTGGTCAGCATAGGGCTAATTTGAGCTAGGATTAGTAAACTTGTTTTTCTTGGTCAAAGACTGTGGGGAGACAAGCAGTGGAGATGTTAGGCAGCCACTCAAGATAAAAGACAATGGGAAATCCCCAAGACACCAATCAGAACAGCCCAGATTATTAATCATTAGAAAAGCACGAATCTTTTTTTGTTCTATTGTCTTTAGCTATGTAAGAAGCCTTGAGCTCAGCATCTAGTACCTAAAGAACAAAGTCTTGTTTACATAGCATTATTAGTAATTTCTAAAGAGAAATTGGATTTATGTAGTTCATTATGCTTTTTCCTTTGTTTTTTATAGCTTCATGCAGCTTGGCAGTTGGATGCCATACTCCTGTATGTGCTTGTCTTCAGCCACAGAAAGTAAATCTGTTCTGGCTTCAAACAGTGAACTTTGTTCAGGAAATGGCCTTTTTTTTCGCCCTGAATAGAGGCTCTAGTAAACTGCTTAGAGACATTTTATATCAAACTAAATCCCATGGTTTTTGAAAGCTTTCTGTAACAAAGAGAAAAGCAACTGCATTATACAGAAGATGAATAACCTAGTCAATTTAATTTGACTTTTCCTTTTTCTTCAGAAGGAAATAAGGAAATGCAGCGGATTTAATCAGATTATTTGGATGCATGTTCTTTGAAGGGAGAAAGTGGTGGAAAACAGAAGAGAGACAACATGCAAAAGCAAAGACTACAGTCATATTGTTACCTTAAAACTTGCAGCTCTTCTTCAGAGTTCTGCACCTCATCTCTGAGTCGGCGCCAGCGAAGTAAAGCTTTCAGTTCCTGCTGCCCTTTTACTTCATCATGCGACAGCTGCTCAGCATACAAAAACCACAGATCACTGATTACTGTTTCCTAACAGACAATAATATTTTCAGAAAAAAAATTCAGAACGAGAAACTTGTTTTGTTTCCCTTTAATGTCCAGAAGATGCAGAAAACAGTACCCATACCCATGATTAAAAAAAGCAAACCCAAACCAAAAAAAACCAGTTGCTGTTATAAGAGTTAATAGCAGCACTAATGAAAACAGAAGCCTCCCTGTGCGCACCAAATCAATACTCAGTTAAATATTTCTGCCTGAGGAGAAAGATGGGCATGCTGTTTTCCCTTTCATGACTGGCAATAAGCGAAGTGAATGTACAGTACAGATACCTGGCATATCAGTTTTGGTTGCATCTTTGCTCTTCCCAGCTTGAAAGCAAAGAGCTGCTTTGTGTCCTGACTTCACTCCTCTTTCCTATTACTTCTGCCATACTCGGGAAAGCTCCCTGTTGTATTTTCCCCCATTTACATAACATTAACAGAGATGTATGCTGATGAAATAAATGCCCAGTTGTCAGCTTACAAATAACAACTAATATATGCTTCGCTATTATGAGAAAATATAAGAGACGGGAGAAAGCAGAAGCAGCCAATATTATCCTGCATTACACCAATATTTCAGTCACAACTGAAATCACTGCCAGGCACTTTGGAACATACTCATAATCCTACAACTGTAGGATTGCACAACGCCAAAACTATTCAATAATCCTAAAAAGCAGGGTGGGGGTGGGTGGGGAAAGCAATTTTCTGACCTTATTAATTAACAACGGCTTTGTTAATTGTTGCCTATTCCTCTCCATTCAGCTACATGGAAAGGTGTCTACTACAATGAAAATGCTTTCAAGGGACTCACGAAAGTGTAGAATTAATGTGATCAGCTCACAGCAGAGGAGCGATGCTCAATGTAAGGGCAGAAATGAGTTTTAGGACCAGAAGGTAAGTAACAAGGAATTCTGGGGGTTTTTTTATGGTGCTATAAATATGCCTGATAATTAATAAAATAGAGGCTCAGAAGAGTGTTACGGTGTCAGTTCCCAGTCCCACCTGCTCTTCCACAGATGGAGCTCTGCAGACTTAAGGGGCAGAACCAGGGCCTGACACAAGCACAGCAAGAAATCACTATCACACAAAATGCTTGAAGTAGCATAGGTACAACAAAAGTAAGAATTGGATCAGAAAACTGCTTTACTAGCTGACATGCAATTTATGAGCTTTTCACTTTAAGGCAGACAGTGATTTCTAAGCCTCTGACATGAGGTTAACTCTGCTGGGCTGTATAAGAGAAAAAAAAGTGGAAGTGCTGGTGCCCTATTTCATCAGCTTCAATTTTGTTTTGAGGTGCGCTTCTTGGCTATCGACTGGACAAAACCAGACCATTTTCATTAGGTACCAGGAATATTACCATATTCAGTAAGACTCTGGTGATTGTTGCAGTTTCAGGAACACGATACAAGTGGAAAGAATGCAGAGCAACTGTTTGATAGCTGAATTTTAATAACTCAGTAGTACATTTGTGGGAAGGTCATCATTGACAAACAGATGTTTCTATTCTCATTTGCACTGACCTCTACCTCTGTGAAGATTAGTGTTCATTGTGGATTGGGAAGGATTTTTTATTTTTTTTTTAAATCAAATTAGCATGCAAATTCCAATATTATTTTAAAACGCTTATCTTCATAAGACAGGAGCTTTAATTTATATCTAATTCACAGCAGGGTATATAATTTTGATTTCCACATAATTCAACTGAGAAGCGATGTATCATCACATTACCTGTTGTGCCCCAGCCCAAAATATATCTTCTAAAAATGTGGCAAAACCTTCGCTTAACCACTCTTCAGTCCAATCACGAGCACCAATGGCCAGTCCAAACCAAGCATGAGCAATTTCATGGCACAGACGTGTTCCACAGAGATGGCTCCCTCCCGGTAGTACACTCTGTGACAGGAAGATGATGTGTGGGCTGCACAATAGGAGTAAGTGACAAAATACATTATTGACCTGTTATAACATGCACTGCATGGCCACAATAATATATAGGCTTTATTAACCTTGTCAGACTCTTATTACTATATGCATGCTAGGTCATGACTGATAGTTTATAGCTCAGCCATTTTTAAGAATTAGATTGTACTTTATTGTTGGTTGGCAGAGAATCAAATTAAAATTGTGCCAAGCAGTTGTTTTGTATTCAACCATCAAGCAGCTATTACACGTAAGAAGTAATTTAAACCAAAGTTTTATATATTTCAAATTACAAGACTGATTTATTTCAATAGAAGCATTTATATATAAGCCAGGATAATAAAAGATGAGCAGGTGTGAATATAGGCAGCAAGTATTTATCCATTAAATGATCAAAGCTGGAAATAAATAAAGCAGAAACATTGCATAAAGAAAACAAATCACTACCCAAAAGCAACATGACCCATGTATAGTAAAGCACGTGTGCTTGTTAAAACTTAAAACAAGCTAAAAAGATACCATCTGATGATAAGAGTTGATCATTTCTGCAAATGCAGAAGAAGGAGAACAACCATAAGCACGGAAGTGGGAAGGAGACTTGATATTCACTAAATAACTGCTTTTCACAACAGGGCAACACAACCCAATCTGTGTCTACTCTGTTTTGGACTCAAGTACTGTAAGAAGAAATTGGAGGAAAAAACTGCTATAAATTATTGGTCTGCTATGGAAAACACACTGAATTGCAAATTACTGCAGTTCCCAGCTCACATCCTGCTGTAAGGCAATTTCTGCTATGCTTATAGACATTACAGACATTAATGTCTCAAAAGTTAATTTTTGAAATTAAGTAAATCTAGGAAAGAAAAGTAGCAGAATTAAGCCCTCTGACTAACATAGGATTAACAGGGTACCACGCTACAGATGGGAGTAGCAAGGGCACAAGCCAAGACCACCATCTGTGGAGTACTCCTGCACTAACCCTCAGCATCCATAATATACATTTCAACTGCTTTCTCAACTCCAGCCAGTTAGGAAGGAAATAAAGCACAACGGTAATACCTTCAAGAACACAGGTCTTTAAAACTAAGTCTGGCCTTCCAGGCATGGGACAGGAGCACAT
This sequence comes from Fratercula arctica, assembly GCA_947846985.1. Taxonomy (NCBI): domain Eukaryota; kingdom Metazoa; phylum Chordata; class Aves; order Charadriiformes; family Alcidae; genus Fratercula; species Fratercula arctica. Next base: position 45,021,355 of record CANTUZ010000026.1, on the reverse strand, counting down.
GGCCTTAAGATATTTCCAGGAGTCAAATATTATTCGTCAGCATTCCAAAGAGCTTCCCCACCCGCCCTACCCTTCCGTTGGAAATGTTAAAACACCCACAGTTTTCTTGCAACCAGTTGAATGTCTGGAACTGAGACCATAAAATGCGATACACATTTAAACAGAAAAACATACTCAATAACCATCTCCTTATAAAAAAGTAATAGTTATCCAACAAAGCAAGTTAATACATTTCAATCAGTTGTCATTGTAAGAAAAAATGTAAGAAATTAAAGCACTAATAGAGGAATCAAGTCACAGAGAAGATAGCAAGAAAAAACAGCAGCTCTCCAAATCTTTGCCAAAAGCAATTCTGATTAAGAGAAGTGACAGGAGGGAAAGATGGGGGTAAAAGTGCAAGCACAGAAGCTGCAGAACATGATGAACCTTTTATTATAAAGCCCCTGATGAGAAGAATAACGGCAGCTTTGGGGGTATTACTTTGGTCAGTTGTAAGTAAATGACCCCTAACTGTGGCATGTGTACAGTGCTACAAAGAAAAACTGCAGAAACGGACCAAGTAAATAACATTCCAGGCATACTGCTGGCAGCATTTAGGCCATTTGGTTAAGCAAAACAAAAGTAACTTTATGCCTTATAAACAGGCTAACAGAATGGTTTGCATTCTAAGTCTACTGCAGGTAAATACACATTAAAATTAAAGATTGTATTTCCTCCTTTTTCCAATTACTTAAATAATAGAAATGCCACATTTGGATAACCTGCTCCTTTATAGAAGGATTACAAAACGCTTCACTTAGAAAAATGTGTATGAGTTAAGTTTTGGCCAAAGAATAAGAAATACAACTTCCTACAAGGCCAAAAATAAGATTACGTGCTGCAGCAGAATTTAATTTTAGAATCTGAGTACAGGCAGCAACTTCCTTTCCTCAGAACACCTTAAATGATTCCTTTTATTTTGTTTACCCTTAACAAGCAGCTATATCTCCAATTCAGAGCCTCATACAGCAACAGATATCGCTACAGAACAGTGCAAAGTTCCCATTTATCTTAAGAGTAATTTTGTTAAAAACTGAACATTTTTCTGTAATATGTCCAGCAACTATTGGTTTGGACAGAAGTTTGATTCTACATATTAGTTTAAAATACAGATTCTCTATTTCCAATACACGTTTGAATTCCAGAAACTCTGCTCTGCCCCTACTGATACCAACCAAATCTACATTTTTTTTACATCATCTAGGATATGTGATGTTATTCATTGCACATTGTTACTATCAATCAGTGTTGTTCCTAAAACACTCAATAATTCAAGAAAATGTCTATGTGAAAAACAGGATAATCAGAATGATGATTAATCTGCAATAGCCAAAACCTTTTCTTCTTTTTTTACCAGAATAGAAATTCGGCCCTCCCACCATCCACTTGACTTACTAGGAAGAAATTGTAAGTCTTGATGTCCATTGCTTTTATTGGAATTGAAAAGGAAAGAAATCCATTCATACACAAGGAACAGACAAAGGTGATTCACCTCAGCAATTACACTAAGATCTGACGAGATGTATGCAGCTTATAAATGCCTCTAGCTGATGTCTTTTCAAGTCTGGCCCAAGTTTCTAAAGCAGGCCAGAACAGGCTAGCTGGATGTAGTAAGGAAGATGGGAAACCTCTCCCAGCTAATAAAAAAATAAAACCCCACCAGTCCTTCCCAGGAAGCTGGACGAATTCCCAATGGCTCTTACAGAGAAAGAAGTTAATGACTTGTTTTCAACAAGTATACACTTGGTTACACTTTTAAAGCAAAAGGTTATTGTTCTGACCATAATCACACCCCCATAACTTAGATCTTTTATCATTTGACTGAAAGGAGGAGCAAGTTCCTTCTCCCAGTTAAACTGCAGTTAAGGGAAACCTCAACACTGTAACTATGGTATGAACAAATATGAAGGAAAAACTGAGCCCCAAAAGGAAATAAATTTTTGGTGTGAAAGGCCAAAGGGTCCTGATGGGCCAGTCATCCAAATCCACCCACGTAGATGTTCTTAATAAATGGTCTCTTTAACAAATTAAAGGTTTCCAATGAGTCCTAGAACTCTGAACAGCAATCCCACCAGTTGAAAGGCCAAATCTCTGAAAGCAATTTCGCAAAACTTTTTCCTCAGACTTAGATGCAGGTGCTGCTTTGCACACAGGCTGCATCAGTGTGCTATCTTTGGCTGCTCACACATAATCAGATGAGACACACAGCACAAACTCCAGCCAAATGTATGTGCAAGAACTTAAGTACACATTCAAGCTAGGAACACGAAGCTCATTTCTAACAGACTTGTTCCATTCCTTTTGAAGTAGAAGTCTTTCCCTCTTAACATACAGGGATTTGCAGATACATTTTCTTATGTACTTATTCAAATAACAGAGCCAAGACCATATCAGCTGGAAAATTATGATTCTGATTATGATTCTGATTATGATTATGATCAAATTATGATATTTGATTATGAGTCAAAAGTAACACCCAAAATCACTATTACAGATCAAAGTTATATAATTTAAAAAAATATTTTTCATTTTTTGATAGTATTCCACATATTGCTCATCTTTGCCTATTTAGAAAAAGGTAGTCAGGTAGTAAGTGGGTTAGACAGTTTTTGTACTTCTAGAAAATCCCTTCTTAAACATATAGAAGGGAGCAGGGAAAATCTCCCTGAAAATATTTTCATAGGAACACATTAAACTTAAGATATAAATTTCAAGATTACTGGAATTTGAGAAAGTTAGACAATTAAATGACCTCTATTTCCATAAAGTTTGTGCAATCTCTCATCAGTTGCCTTCAACCTGTGATCATTCCAGTGATACAAAGAACACTGTTGGCATATTTTCTGTGTTATCTCCATCAGACTTTGCATGTTAGCTTGATTTATCTTTGAGGACACTTGTGCCATTGGAATGCAGACACAAGAACAGGCAGCATTCTATTATTTACCTCTATAATCTCCAGCATTCTGGTATATGTTACAGTCCAGTACTCAGAGAACTACAGAGAAAAACAACCTTTTTAATCTCCTAGGTTCATAATGTACTAGAAACTCAAATATGCATGCAGATGCAGTTGTAGAGACATGGATCTGGTAGTTAGAATACTCTAAGCATTGTTCCAGAAAAAATGGAAACTTGGTAAAGAATTTTTCCCACCCTACCATCATAGTGGGAAGCCATCAAGTAACTGGAAGTTACATCTGAAAGTCATTCTAGAGCAGATGACTAACCTTTTACTCTGTAAATCATGCAATAATACAGTAGGGTAGGCAACAGGGAGAGAAGAGCAGCCCCTGTGTGTTGGAAGGAGGATGGTATCAGCCAACTCTGAATACAGCAACTCAATATCAAAACTTCAAATCACAGTCAAGCACCTAGTTAATACTCTGAACACCTGAGCAGCAGCTGCTCCATGAGAACTGGCCAGCAATCACTTCAGTCTTGCTTATTTCGCTGTACCAAACCAGGTTAATGAGGATGTATGTAAGGGTGAAACCCTCTCAGAAGATACTCTCTATTACTGTTCAACAGCAAAACCAATACTTGGCATAAAACTGAAGAAATTATACAGTGAAAGAAAAAGATAACATAAATCGGGGTTTTACAAAAATTCATGAAGCAACTTACCTGTGGCTGATATCCTGCTGCAGTCATATCATGGTAATAAAATCCTACCTGCTTCATATGTTCTGACTTGGGATGTAAACCAAGGAGGAAAGAAAGGACATTGTATTTTACATGCAGACTTCAGTCTGATGTCTGGGATGCAAGTGAGCTAACCCAACTTTGTAATAAGCACATCAGGAACCAGAGATGACAATATCAAAAAGCAGTCAATGCAAGTAACATCCGTGGAGCTGAGGACTTATTCATCAGTTGACCTCTGATGCCCCCATAATGCCAAAGAGCAGCTCTAGCTCACTTCTTTTCATCTTAGACATTCTGTATCACAAAAGGAACTTGCAGGGCATGAATCTTTTTTGGAGCTCTCCAGATTGTTTCCTAATATCTATGTAAGCTCAATAATATCAATTCATATAGAAACTTCCATACTCCCAGGATTTGTGGCAGGCACCAAATTGTCTGCTGTTGTACAGAAAAAGAAAAAAAACCCCAAACCCAAACACAGAAAATTACAGGGGGAAAAGAAGGAATTACAGATTCAAAACCTCAGCTCCCATCGAGATTTTTCATCTAGATTTGTTTGAAACCTCACACCCAAAAACCCATGAAGTAATGGAATTCTCTTATAAAAATCAATTACACAATACCTCCTAGTAACACATGGCTACAATACTGTCAAGAATCTTACAGTCAGCTTTCAGAGAAACACCCTGAGGACTAAAGCATTTCATATTGTATATCACACAATTAATTTTTCATATATAACTGATTTAGAAGTAAATGCTAGTAAAGTGGCTTCAATAAATGCAAGCACCTGTTTCATGCCTAAAAAAACCTCTCTCTGTATTTTATGGAGCTCAATTTTTAACCTTCGCACTTCACATGTAATTCCTCCTCAAAAAGTACTGACATTGCTAACATTAAAAATAATTTGTGAATCAGTGAGAACAATTTCCATATCCCTTACTACGTATCCATAGTACAAAACTGCATCATTTCATGGCAGATGTTTCCAAACAAGTCTTAGAAGCTACACAACTTGGTTAGCTTATTACTTTTTTTTCTTAAAAAACAGATTGATTGGAAGTCAATCTAGGGTACTGCAGTTAAAGAGCAATGAAATCAAGATCAAGAAAGTCAAAACTTTTCTTGTTCAGATTGTTCTGTGAATAGCATTTCAAGATATGGGATTTTTCATATAACTGTCTTTTTTTGTTTGAAGTAAGATGGCTGATGCAAAGATCACGCTACCAATAAAACATCTCTACTCTTGTTGACATAGGCAGCGTCACAAAAGAGGTTCAGAGGCTGAAGGGAAAATTTTATTCATGTGTAACGAGATAGAGGAAATACCATGTTCCCACTAATTTCAGTAAGAACTTCATATACAAATATAAATTCAATATTTGGTTTACATTCTGGATTTGCAGAATTCATTATTTCCTACGAAAATTTTACCACATTTCTCTGAATGCTGCCAAATATTAGAAAATGTCCAAATGAAGAAAAGAAAAAAAGTTATGTTATTCACCATGTGAAAATGGTTAATAACAAATAATAGTTTGTAAAGTCTACATTGGAACCATGCATTTGTATTTATCCTCTCTCATTTAAAACTGATTTATAAGATTAGGACCACAAAATTAACCTTAATCACTTGCTAAAATAAAAAAAAGTGTGAACAGAAAATAGCAATGGCCATTGATCATTGTAATGAATTATTTTAATTGATCATATTATTTTAACCAGAAAAGGGTAATGGAAACAGATATAGATACAGGTACTCTCACCTCTTATTTTATAAATAAAAATGGTTTTGTGTGATAGTAACTTTTTCTAATGTTTCTTTCTCATATACCAAAGAGAAAAACTAAAAGAAAATAATCTCTTGCTTTATGCTAGAAATGCACATAGCATTTGTTCCAAAGCCTTTTCAAACTGCTCTTTTTATTCTTGCTAAAATGATTAATATGATAAACAGTCTCTAAGAACATTCCCCAATTCCAGTCTAAATTATGACATTTGTCACTGACGGATGATATTATTTGACCATGGATGGATTCCATTCCTTGTAGCTTTTCATCATTGTTATTACTGGAAGACCTGGATTTCCTTTTACTAGATCATGAAGTTTCTGGCAGATATTAACACAGCTGAGAGCCAAAGTGCAAATAATCAACTATGATAAATAGTCAGACAGAAGGAGCAAAATGTATCTGCTTCTCCATATTCAGGGAAAATTCACTCAAGTTAAGGGCCTATACATTAGTAGTCACAAAATGTGACATGGACAAGAGAAAATAAAATAAAGTATGGGTCATTTTCTTCTTCATTTAATATATAGAAGAAAGCTTTTATCCACACTTACCAGAACAAAACAACAAGGAACAACAACAAAGCCAAACAAACCAACAAAACAGAAGGAAATGAGATTGCTTATTCTTTACGTTTTTCAGGATTCTTTTCACAATATAAAGCTCGTGGAGTCACTGTTCTAAAAGCAGCAAGGAAATGAAATCTGCTTGAAGGCAAAAGTGGTTCTTATTAAATCTCTACAGTTAGAGTAGCATCACAAAAAAAAAAAAACCCTAACTTAAGGAATGCTTCTGTTTTTTAAGGATTCCTGTCACAAATACTTCACCTGCAGACCGAGAAAACTCCAGATATATCCCTGACTCGTTCAAGAAATCCCCAATATTGCTGGAGGAAAGAGCGCTACAAATCCCTGATATTTATAAGAAATTAATAAATAAAAAGGTAAAGCTCAGAATTTTTTTCTAAAATGAACAGAACTTCTCACATCATAAGAGGCACAGATCCAGTTCTTTTAAATTTTCAGCTCATATCAAATACAATGCTGCTTCTTGTGCCAACAACAAATGTGGGACCAAACAATGACGTTACAATAATTATCCAGTTTGCAAGTGATGTAAATTTTGCCCATACACAGCATCACCCACAATTCTCACTTTTAGGAACTGGTATCTAGAAATCCATTTTCTGAAGCCTTTCATTTCACTTGAAAGAATGGGTGCAAATGCAATACTGTGAAGTCTATTTTGATTTTCAACATCCCTACTGAAATGTATTATTTCTACTATGCCTTTATTCTCTGTATATACAAATGCTATAACACTCTGCACACCTGTCTTAAAAATGGTTCAGACAATAGAAATTTAACTAACTCATCCTGCTATCATCCATTACCTGTTTTTCTTATTTTTGCCACCTTTAAACAGCACGTAAACTGATATAAAATGCATGCTTTCATTTTACTGAATGAGGATCCAATGCTTCTTATTACATTGATTAACAACATACACATTGTTAGTAAAAAAAGAGAGAACAACATAGAAGAATACGTAATGGCTTCAAAATTATTTTCTTAGTTTATTCTACGCAGCAGCTATACAAGCTTTCTTTTTCGCATGCGTCCGTCAATAAGATATCTGTTGTGCTTTTGCACAAAGAACAAAGATGCCTTTATCAATTCTCAAAAGTCTGTAGGACAAACCATTCATGCTGTCAAACCCCCTAAAATCCTTTCAGCAAATAATGAAATCCATCAGTGACAAATGTCAACATACTAATTTGTTAAATAGAGAACAAAAGTAACATTCAGAAGAGGTGCCTCATTTCATGTTATATCAGCCCTCCAATTTGTAACAACTTTATGGCAGCCCACAGATCATGCAATATTAAAACAGAACAGCATTATATTGACTAAAGCTAGAACAATCTACTCTCCTTACAACAAATGCTTAATAGTTCAACAAAACTGTAAACAAAATCTTTTGGGAACATCAAACTCTTTGCAATGCATTCATTTTCCTCTTTTTTGGAAGATTATTTCCAAGTAAAATCTTACACACAAACACAGATTCTCTTTCAAACACAGTCACATTTATTGTGCTGGTGGAAAAATAAGATTAAATTACATCATATCCAGTGACAGAAGAGCGTCAGTGTGCCTGAGAATTACTTTATCCATTATACAGGACATCCAGCTATTATTGTTGAATCATATAGCAAAGGGACAGTTTAACTGGAAGTAGCTAGTGTGCACATGAATTACTTGATTCATCACACAAATACACCCAGCTATTATTATTGAATCACATAGCAAGGGACAGTTAAGCTGGAAATAGCTAGCATAACTAAGAACTGTGTTAATATCCTATAATATTAAGTATCACCTACTCCTGAACTTTTATTACATTGTATCGTCTATCAATTTACCTTTTCATACATCTCCAAATTTGCTTCAGTCCACCATAATGACTAAATGAGTATTTTTCCTGTTGTCCAGGACACTGCCACAGAATACATTTACCTATTCTTTTCAAAGATACCAAAAAGAAGCAAACACCATTATATTCTAGAAATATCTATTGCATCCAACATTTATTCTGGAGATTTCCAACATTGGCCTGGTAACTTGTGTGTGAATTCACTAAATAAACCTTGAAAACAGAAAGGAACATTTGAAGTTGTTAAATTGAGAATGCCAAATTCTGTATTTGGCAAAATGCTAGGCTAATACAGATTACATTAGTAAGTATTTTTCCAAATCCAAAAGAACAGAGTGAGGTGGTTTCCTGCCTTGCAAGACCACACTAAATAAACTACAATGGATCAAAAGATACCCCTTTTGACATGGTTTTGTTTTGTTTTGTTTTTTAAATCACCAAGGATTTTAAATTTAAAAAAGTAGAAAATTTTTGATTGCTCTCCATGTACTCTCCTAACAACAGTTCTGCCAAAACACTAGAACTTGTCTCTTTTTGTGAGACAATACATTCATATTTACATGTGCATATTGACCATCCACAGGAAGTAAACATATTCCAAAATTTCTACGAAGACCAAACAGAATCAGGTTTCCAGTTAAAAAACAGTAGTTTTTTAAAAAAACAGCCAGTTGGATAACATGTCATTCCTGTTGGATACTTCCTTGCAGACTCAGTTGCATCTGTATCTTGTCAAATGGTTAAAATTTGCTTCCATATATTCTGTATCATCAGGATGGATCAAATTATGGGGTTTTTTAAACCTCAAATGGTATTTGTCATTCATATCAATTTAGATTTATGAACCAATGATCAAAAAGTTATGTAAATTGCATAATTTTTCAGAAAGTACAGATTGAAGTTTCCAAATAGTTGTTTTACAGCCAAATCCAGTCACCCTGCTGTAAATCTAGTTAATCTCCACAGACAGTGTAATTACATTTTTAGTTTAAGCAGAATTTAATGTCAAGTGGGAGAACGCTCACTGAGACTTGCTTCAACTACGCAACAGTGTGTCTCTGACGTACTGCACATACTTGCTTGACTGCAACTTAAACATCAGAATAGCAGTTTCATGTTGGTTTTAGACTAGGAAACACTTAAAAAGATAAATTCCATACTGAGGTCATATTCTGGAATCAAACTTCTATGTCTGTCATACTGTCCTCACCACCTGTTAGTAAAGTCACACGTAGAAACAAGAAGCTGTTACCCTCTCCATGGCCTGACACTAGAAGAGATGGCACAGTGAATGCCACTGTGTTTCTGCTGGGATCAGCTCAAAGTTCTGGTGAGAAAAGCTGTTCTGTGACAGCAATACATACCCTTAGCCCTGCCAAAAGCTATCACTCTATAGCTATACCTCCAACAGGTTTAAATTTCGTTAAAAGAGAATTCACCACAAATATTACAGTTATACTAACATATGCAAATGGGGTGTAGCTGTTTCTTCATAGAAAGCACCAAAAATGCCTCTGTGACCGCAGTACTTTATTTTTTTCTGGGAACCTGAAGAATTTGCATTTATACATATGCACTGCTGTATTAACACTGATCAACTGGCCAAGCAAAACCAGAAATTAAGCTTCAAGAGACAAACAACATTCCTAATCTTTCACCACCAGACAGCACAATAACACCAGGATCTGTTCAAAATCAGAGGCCTGTTTCTCAAATATTGTAAGAAAAAAGTAAACAGCAGTAAGTAGAGACTGGTTTATACTAACGATAATGACTGAATGCTTTGAATTTACAAGGATGTTCCCAGCGTGGCATCTGTAAATCTGTGTATTCCAAGACATAACTTGCACATACTGGTTTTACATATATACCATTTAATATCAATATGTAATGTTTAGCATTATATATCACACATCACACAAAATCAAAATCAGAAAAGCAGCACTGGACCTCACGATTTTACCTTATTATGCTGCTGAAGGCAGTGGGGAAGACAAAAATTTCCCCAAACAGCTCATAATCATGTTCTACAGTTACTTAGGAATATCTGTATTCTCTCCAAACTAACAATTTTGTCTCTGAGACACTACTTTTTTGTCTGTAGCACTGCACTGTAAGTAAAATACAACAGTGCTTAGCTAGCACTGAGAAATGCAAAAAATTTTACGTGTGGAGACAGAAACCTTTGAAATATAAGATATATGTGTAAGATACACAAGATAGTAGGAAAATAATTTCAGTCACTGACAAGCAAGTCTCCTTCCTCACTTCATAACGCTAAGGTCTAATTTCAGCCTCTGCAAAATTTGCTTGGTGACCAAGCCATATGCACCTTTCTTTTGGTGGTCTATGAGTCATCTTCAAGAAGACTAACAAGGCTATTCAGAATTACTGCATAGCTTTAACTCAGCATCTATCACTACCAAGCTGGTGATCATATGAAAAATGTATTCCTGACAGTGAGCTCCCTGACATTTATTTGACAAAATAGCTCTGTGTACAATAAATGAGAAAGAATATTCCAGCAAATTCACTGTACTGGCTCTTTACAGTTCAAAACACTACCTTAAGTTTCACCTTCAAACAATTTAAGCAGAAGATAACAATTTTCCAAGTAATCATAAAGACACTTGAAATTCTAAAATTATGCTAGAATGAAAGGGAAATGAACGTTTATAAATATCAGTGCGGCATTATACCATGAAGGAGACAGATTATCAAATGAATATGACTTCACTGTTTGGTTTCAACATTTCAAACTGGACTTAGAAGTCAAAATTATTATAAGCTTCTAATATCAAAGCACATAGTAACTAACCTCCTTTGTTAAGCAGAGACATAATTTATGCAGTACTGTGGAAAGAGCAGGCAGTCACCACAAACCAGATGCCTGCCACCTGGCAAGAAAACAGACTTGGCCTTTAAATTGAAAGGAATGAAACCATCTATTTCCTTCATGCTAACAGACAAAGGAAATGCAAAAACTATCCCAGAAAACAGAGGTGGTGTTTTACTCACAAACCACAAACTCCAAGCAAATTTTTCATATTCTCAAACCCACACATCTCAATTCTTTTCCCCCAAATCCATCATACATCCAATTCCCTCACAGAAAAAGGAAACACATGGCACTCTTCTCTCCTCCCTGGAAGCATTCTCAGCGGTGTACTTCCCCTTCTGATCTTCTTAAAAACAAGATGTTATTACACGTGTTCCTCCACCAATTTCAACATTTTAACTCTCAGTCTGTATCACGAAATCCCTGCTAACCCCAAAGCAAATCTCCAACAGCAACAACCTAGTGGGAAGCATGCATGCGTGCAGAGAAAATTCACGTGACAACACTCAGACTGCAAGGTACCACATACCAGCCCTTGGAAAAATGAAAAATAATGTTTCAAATTTCCAGTCAAAAAACAATGATCCACAACACAATAGGTGCTAACTTCTCCAGGAAAAACTGTATTTTGACGGTACTCTGAAAAATTCTGTAGTTCCACAGTTCAGCTTTTCTCAAAAAACCCACAAATTTTCCTTAGTAAGCATGATCAGGAGAAGTCTTTGTCAGAAATTCAATCAAGGAAATGTAAAATATGGCAGCAAAATCTCTTTTTAACCCCATTAAAGGTTTATGTTTTGATGGTAATATGGACACCCTTTGGAAAGTGTGAGGGTTTTTAATTAATATTTTTCTTCTAAAAATTAAACAATGTTGTAATTATTTGGATGGAACAGATGGAAGACGACTTCAGATGAAATTGTGTTGAAAGGGCAATTGATATAGTTTAATATATTCTAAAAGTTTTAAATGAACAGTTACTTTACTCACACATGTAAGTATGAAAATCTGCTTGTATGTTTCAAAGACTTTTCCTTCCTATGAGGAACGTTTCCAAAAAATCTTTAAATGAACTATGCACGTTAATCCACTTTTGAAAAGAAGAATTATCATTTTTACTTTAAATATAGTGGAACAGACACAAGGGCTACATGGTTGTTCTCAGGATACAGAAGTCTGTTTTTCATTTTTTCCCTCACACATCAGTGAATAAACACAAGGATGCAGAATAATTTGTAGATGACCAATACATCAGAGGAATCTGCTCTGTATGCAACATAAAAACCTTAAAAATCTGGCAGTGTCAGAGAAAGCCCAAAAGCTAGCAAAGAATTTTGTCAGATGTTTGGTATATAAGAATTATAACAACCATCCCACATTTTGTTAGCTTTATCAGTGCATTCACTGCAAAAGTTTCAGGACAGGGATAAAGCAAGGCATTAATATCACTACTGCCCAGATTTGCCCCAACTTGTCCTATAATGTCCCCTCTCCTTTCAACACATTTTTCACTGTTCTTTAACGAATGTTCTTAGGTATTGAACATTTTTAAAACAAGCACGTGGACATTCATGTCATGACAGAACAGTATATCAAGGCAGTTCTAGCTGGTCTTCTCTATTTGTACTTACAAGTCAAGTAGGAAAACAATGAAAATTAGAAGAGTTTCCTACACCTCATGAAAGAGAACTAATCTACTGCTGAAGAGACCTAACTCACATTCATTAAAGCCTAGAATAAGCAGATGATACTGATTAGTTGAAAGTAAGGTTTGCTGGAATATCTGCTTTGACATTTGTGCATTAGTAATAACAATAGACACCAGCACTACATTTTTAAATCAAGCAATCTCACCAATAAGTAGAAAGGGATAAAAACACCAAGAAATCCACACCATTGCTTGAGGGATTTGCCAGATTTATTGTCACTGTGAAGATTAAAATCATCCGCCATTAAGAATTGTATGTATGCATCCCATTCAGATGTCAAAAGTCTAAAAATTATGTGCTCAAGAGAGTGGTTCCTAGGCAGATAATAAATAAAGGACAAGTTTCCAATAGAAAGGTTGAAAAACATCCAATGAATTACTTATAAAGGAGCAGACCCTTGCTATGATTCCCATTGCAATGAACAGACATACGAGTATGCTCAAAGTAGTCACAATAACAGTAACAACATGTTTTCCCATGGCTTATGATAACAAAGCTAAAGGTAGCAAGATGAAACAGGTTATGGAAACTATCATATTAACAGAAATGAATCATCTCACTGACACTTTGTAAGAATTATGGTGTCAGCATGGGTGTCTATGTTCTCAAAGTGCTTTCAAGCCTAATGAGTAAATACTAAGCAATTTACATGAGTGTCAGAGTGAGGGGAAAGGGAATGCTTTTGTGCCATGGCATTTTGGTGCTTTACCAACACTTTTCTGCCTTTTGTTTTAAAGCAGTAAAAACTGCTATATAAAAACAAAAATAAAAAGTTGTCAGTGTGTAACAATTGTGGTAAGGGGCAGCACAGGACTTTCCAACTACATTTCACATGTATATTCAAACTGAATCTGCTAGAAAGTTTAGCATCTGCAAGCTGGGTTAAAACCTTTTTCTTTTTTAATCCCAACTTTATGACAAAAGGGCTAAAACATCTATCTATCTGAAGTTAATAACAGATTACATGGTATCTTTTCCAGAAGAAGGTCTTGAAACATCTTATATATCCCCTGTAATTCCTCCTTCAGCTATGTTACAAGCATCAGATGGGAACCAGAAGTAATACTCATGACCATCAACAAGCTCTTTACTCTCAGTAAGATCCTTAACTACTAGCTGCTTCCTTCAAGCTCTTAGTAACATTGTCATTGCAGTTTAATTTTGCTATATTAATAAGCAGGAACTAATCCAAGACATTGGTAAGCTCTGGAGGCATCTGTGCTTGTGTTTACAACTGCAAACACAAAGCTCGGAGGAGACGTATCAGAATCTTAGATTTCCTCATGGAGCCTTAAACCAGACCTCAGAAAGAGGACAAGTTACCTCTCCAATCAACCCTCATTTGCCAGTCAAAATCCTCTCAGGAAGATCAGGTGGTATTCTACTTCAAAACTAAGCATACTATTTGAGTATATACATACAGGAGCTGACACAACGTTGGGTCAAGAACTAGTTCCTGGTCAATGTTCCTGGATGGCTATAACACTCCCCCATATACATCTTCTATATACGACACCAGCATCACTGAGTCATACATGTATGAGAAAGCTGGATTTAGGCATAAAATAGCCCAGTAAAGGAAAATCCCCAGTCTATAATGTTGACTTACTCAGAATATGCAGAATACACGTTTCTTCAAGGAGTTCCATGCTATGCTGTTTTTAAGCTGAAACTTTCCAAAGGCATGTATCTTGCTTCCTACATACTGATCAGGTAGTGATGTGCAGAAAAGTTGAATTAAGCTACCACCCAGTTAAAGCAGCCCACTACTCAATGTCAAGAATCAATCAGCTTACCAGCTCCCAAACTTTATCAGCTTTGTTTATTTGTTCAGAAGGATTTTCCTTCAATTAGGAAAAAAAAGCAAAACCAAAAAACCAATAGATATCTAAAGAAATAGTTCTTTAGTTAATGTAGACTTCTGCAGACAAGTCTTGACCACATACATTGGACTGGTACAATGGAAAAATGACAGCAGCCTTAGAATTGAAAAACAGGAAGAATTTAGATCATAAATATGTTACTGTCCAGCTTCTCATTTTCCTGGCCACTGCAGTGCCGTAGCTTATTTGACAATTTGACATAGTTAGAATGAAATTTAGGCTGGTCATGTTACCAAAGCAGAAACAGCACTACAAATGTCCTGTAAATGCAGGAGACATAAGCAAAGCTACCAACAGCCTGTTGCTCCCTAGACATACAGGGACTGGCTGCATCAGAGGTGTGACGCTTGTTGTGCAGGGGCAAGGTTCTGATCAGACAGAAAACAGTTCATCAGCTTGTGGTCCCTCACAGTCATAAAGCATATCCTGCATACAAATCACAAAAAGGTAACTTCCAAGATAGCTGAAAAAGAAAAAAGCAAGAAATGCAACATAGAAGGTGAACACTTGCAAGAATCACATTGTTCCTCTGCACTGACTGTTCTGAGTCCTTTTAGGGATACTCATACAGAGAAATGAAAGCAAGTTATGTTTATACTTTATATCTAGTTGAGAAAATGCTTAAAGCCAAGTTCAGTTTTTCAGATGTATGTATATGACTCATTATTTCAATGGGAGAGAGACATACATGTATCTCAAACTATAATTTTATTCTAATATTCACATGTATAAAACGTTTCAAAACACAAAGCTCAGGATGTTTATAATTGAAGTTTAAAAAAAAATAACAATTGACTGGCAGACAGCAGGCCTCCAATACCTGCATAAGCAGAGTATCCACATCCTGAACTGGAACAGGAGAGTCTAAATACAGCTAAAGAAGGAAGATCTGGTCATTGACGAATAATTCTTACCACAAGTTAGTTATTTGGTAATTATTTCGTACAAAAAAAGCTGTATCCAACAATGCTTCCACAGAATTAGCAGAATCTAATAAATTAGTAGAAGATGAGAGTTCTTGAAAGAAGGCAAGCATTCTTTCTCAACAGTGGAATGAGACAAAGCACTACTATTTTTTTCTTTTTTCCTGTAAGCATTGCCTCTAGCTGAAACTCATCCAACTCCTCATTATGTAAGCCCATGAATCAAACAAACAGTGGGAAAGCAGAGCCTGCACCATCTGGGCACGATGACGAGGAAGGTGGGTACGGCACGCTGATGGCACGGAAGCACAGACTATCTCAAAGGCTCCCTCACTGGCCTCACATGAACATTACACAAAGGAATTGCCAGAAGAGATCTTTGCAAAATGCATTACAAAACAGACCCCAGGAATAACGAGCACATAACCTCATTCTCTGGGATGTTGTAAAGGAATATGTGCAACTACTGCAGAGCTTCATCAAAGGCTTCTGGAGCAGCACACTGCTCTCTGCAATTAGTACCATGAAAAGAAAACTCCAAACCATGTGTATTTGCAAGTTCTTGTCCAATGCATGCTCCAGGTCACATTCAATTTAAACATCATGTGGTAGGAAATAATCAGGTGCTGGCCTTTGCCAGAGCTGCTTCACTGTGCCTTTCTGAATTTTGTACGTAAAACAAGAGAGCAGATATTTTTAAGTAAGTTGGGACCACTGACAATTTAACCAGAAAAAAACAGCCTATTTGTAAAAGAGAATACGTGCACTCTCCTATCAACTGGAAAGTTCTAATGAGCCTGTCAGTGGCAAATCTGTATCTTTACATTAGTTTCTCCTAGCCATAAATGGCAAGAGACTCATCTCAGTTCAGAGGTAGCAACTCTCTCAGCAAATCCATGACCAAGGAAAGGAAATTATCTTGAGGCTCCTTGTCTCTCTGTGGTATAACTGCAGAACCAAAACAGCAGCCTATATTAGCACAATTCTTACTATCTGAACACTGGCCAATTCTTCTTATGAATTACGCACTTAGGAAAAGGGAGTTGGGTTTTAAAACCCTGCTTATAACACAACTTTCTGTTTGTCTCATTACTGTGGAAAGAGTGAGACAGAATCATAAACCAAACAAAAGTAATAGTTTCCAGGAGCACAATCACTTAGATTTTAAGTAACACAAATGCATTTGTATATTATTCATATTTATTTACGGTTTTTGCGAACTCAGTTTATTTAAAAGTACTGGACAAAATAAGGAGGACTAGTTATTTGTAATTTTCAAATTTTTACAAACTTGTAATTTTTTTAAATTTACTTCAGAAGCTTAGAAGAGAAAAAACTACTGACTAGAAGCCACAGAATGCTTTACCTAAGCAAAACTCAAAACTGAGAGATACTAAAGAATGGAAGACGTGCATTGCCCTCCATTCATTCAGCGCAGAGCACAAAAACTAGGTGTGTACAAGGTACAGAATTATTTTGTCTAGAGAAAGCTGAAAAAGCTCAGATGCACATATGCAAGTACACCCTGAAGTGGAACATGTATATTGCCAGTCACTCACAGGTGGCACTCACCTGTCTCAAACCCGTATGGCCTCCGACCTGAACCCTAAGAAGGCAGATACTGCCGTAATAAAAGGATGAATGTTAAAACCTCCTTTCCAGTCTCTCATTTAGGGGTGCAAAGACCGCTAATTGTTGTTGTGGCAAAATTTTTGAGACCTGCAGTTTCCATAGTGTCTAGGAGATCCTAAGGTTATTTACAGACGACAGCAGCACAGATACTATAGTCATCCACAGCAACCACCTTAAGTAACTCCTGTACTGTCAGACTAGCACTGAATCAATGCAGGTGAAAAGCCTGGGGTGTTAGGAAGCAACTCCACTGGCAAAAATAGCTAGTTTAGTCTCATGGCAGGAACTTGCACGGAAGACTAAAAATCTTGGTCCTACGCATAATACCAAACCCAAAGAACACAACTAAATTTTCTCACGTGCAGTTTTGTCAACTCATTCAGAAATTAGGTTCTCTGTAGACAAACATATCAGATTTTAATTTAGCGACCTGGTTTCTTCAGCTAGGTTATCAGTAATACAACCTCATACCTATTAACACAAGCAGGTGATCCAGACCACAATGGTCATATGTAGAAAAATACTTAAAAAATTATATCAAACCAAATAACAATGAAAAATAGCTTTCCTTTAGAGTTTTACTTTATTCCACATATCCAGCTACCAGAAGCACTGATACCTTTGGAGGAAGAAAGTGATCAATTGTTTTAGCCCCAACTTAAAAACACTGCACATGTAATGTACTCTTTTTCACTGTACATGTGGTATTAGTGGTAACTATACTGATAGTATGTGCAAAAAGATGCACACAAGTAGATACACACTGCATATTCCAAAACATAAACTCATTTTCAACCAACACAAAAAGGCACAAAATTGACTATTCAAAAAAATCACACAGCAAAGTACCATACAGTTGTGGAAAACAGAATGCTAAAATGCTAAAATGATGTGATAAGGTGGCTAGCTATGATTTATAATACATCTCACACTTTCAATCAAGTCAAGAACAGAAAAATAAAAGATTGGTCTGATAACAGTTTATAAACAGGAAGGATTTCTTCTTTTATCAATTTGTAATGGTAAAAGCAAAATCTAATCAGAACGAAAAAGAACAAACTGGCAGGCTAAAAAAAATTTCATGTAATATAGCCATTTTTTAATGTGATATTGTATCATTACCTTCACAACAAGATTACAGCACAATATTACATTCAGATCTGGATAATTAGTGCTTGACTACATCTGCCTATGCAAAAGATATAAGGTAGAGGGTAAGCTTTCTAGCACATCTATCCATCAACCGAGACTAGTTTAATTCAAGGTTTGGTTTTAGTTTATATTTTATCCAAAGGAAAGTTAAATTTATAACTGATTGGGAATGATCACAGATTAATCTCTTTCATTTTTTTAAGTGCCAAGATCAACATGTTAAGAATGCCTTGCATTTTCAGACATACTATAGTAGATTAAAATATCTCAAACTATATGTATATTTTCAGCCATTCCACCGTGTCTCTCTATTTAGGTATTTCTCTGGCTCCTATAATCTTGGTATCTAAGCAGTGATCCATATGTTATGTAGTTAAAAACAAACAAGCATGCTCTCCAGATATGAGAGCATACCTCCGACTAACATCAGTAGGAACCCTGTGAAGAATATCTTATGCCGGAGTATGATCCAGAAATCTTTAAAAATAACACCACAAAGTCTACGTAAATCTCAGACAAATGGTCATCCTTCCCCTTCTTTGTGAGCATGCAATGCCCATTAGGACAAGTAAGAGTTATAAATGTTTTTCAAAAGAGCAGGATATATTATATCAAATCAAAGTTTTTTAGGCCAGCTATGGTTATGCAATTTCCTAGCTAGGCTACAAAGGGCAGTGATCTGAGGAGGGCTGACCACTTTCTGTAAAACAGTAAAGACATTCGGCTCCCAGTGGAAGCTGAGGGCATGCAACAGAACAGAGGTCAGGCCCAGCCAGACATTTTGGTAGTAATACTTTCAAAAACTACCACATATATTACTCACTAGGTGAAGAATGAAAACTGTGGAGAATGTTGACTTTTTCATGAGACTGAGAAGTATGGCAACTCTGAGAAAACCTGTGGGAGTAGAGATAATGATGACTAAATGAGAGTAGACAGAGAAGAGGCAGTGCACCATACAAACGTCCTGAACTCTAGAGATGCCATATATATAGATATAGAGATGCCATACAGAGATACTATAATGCAGCTGTAAGATTTTTGTGTCATCTTTAGTGTGCACAATGTCTATTTCACTAAAAATTAGTCGATGTTAAAATTCATTCTAAGTTGCAGTAAATCACATAGAAAAAACCAAGAGAAGTGGAACTTTCCTTATCTTTTGGCTTGCAGAGTTTTTAATGGTCTGCTATCATGAAAATGTGATTTATATGTGACATTAATTGTAAGTAGAGAGAAAATGTAATGGTGGAAGTTTGATATCTTCATCTGTATCACCTCACAGAACTGTCAGCTCTGTTCTTGTCTGCTTTCAAGGTGGTTCTTGTTGGAAAGGTATTTCTGTTTTGACAGATTCAGCATTCTTGTTGAGCAGTAAGCTACACTGTTAAGAAAATGGTTTTATATAAGAGTTCAAACATCTTTCCTTTTTAATTCAAATTACAACAGCTCACAAGTAAAAGCTCATAAACAAATGCAGCTGTCACAAAATAAAAACAAACTCCCTTCTTTGCCTTCACAAAGGATCATATTTAAGTCTAAAGAGATAGACATAAGTAAAAACCAACTCACTTTGAGATGGAGAAAAATATGAATAATTCCTCCTTTATCATCCTTGAACACTGTATTAATCAGCAATTTCGACTGTAAATATAACAAAGCTAGCACGTTTCAGTCTTATTACACAGATGTTAATTAAAAGTTGTTATGCCCTGAAATGCCAGATGTTTTTAAGCGTATTTATTTGCACACATACTCTGCCCCTACTGTCAAACAACTGAAAAAATACCTCAGAAAAGTGAAATCTGTCTTTTGCATTAAGTAAAATGTTATCACTGCTATTAGTCACTGGAAAAGTTCTCTGTACATTTCTATCCTCCTTTCTACAAAATGTTGCCACCTACCTCCCCAGATTTTAATTGAACACACAACTACTTTTCATTAAAAGAATAATTTCAAGGTGTCCAGAATGTATTACACAAGTTTGCACGGTACAGTTTCACACCAAATATGCAACGTATTCATTAGCTTATATCCGTTACTAATTTTCTGCATATATAGTGACCGGTGTATAAAAGCAGAAGTACAATACAGAGTTACCTCAGGACACTCTTTATTGATTTAGTTTTATTAACTTACATTGTTTATTAACTTATTAACAAAAACAACCATTTACCATTAAAGTAACTTTCTAGAGTTATTCATGTTATTCTACTGAGTTACCTATGAAATTATTGGTGGCTATTTTATACTTTGCTACACAAGCAGTAAGATTTGTAACAAGGTGTCGTAGTTTTAATTAGCTTTTGCAGCACTTCCCAAGTGAATATTAATGAAGCACTAAAAAGACAATGCTATCAGAATGAAAACACTATTGGAAAAGAAAAACGAATAAAATGCATATAATTTTCAACTTACTATTGCTGGAATAGTAATTAAGATACAGTGCAAATACTTGCATTGGTAAAACACGCTTTTTTCATAGTTTTGATAACTGAAAAAAGTGCATGTGTAGACCGTAGAATATAAACCCTCTACTTTTATTAAGCTTTAAAGCAACACTAGTGAAGAAATATAAATCCTAAAACAAAAACAGATTGCTATAGGACTTGTCATCTCAGAATCTTTTAACAGTCTTTACATGTTTAAGTAAATAATTCCTGAAAATACACACTGTGAATAAACAAAAGCTCATGACTGAACAGAATTGTCTTAATTAACATAAACATACAACAATATGAAGTTTTGGAAAGTCTTCTTCAAGCCTTACAATCTAAATAAACCATATGTGTGGGCAGGACTAATTCTATTCTCTTATACTTGCATAATTTCGTACTACTTTGCATTGATTTCAGTTGAGCTAATCTACCAATAACAAGGTAAGTAGAAGCAAATTTGTATTCTGCATAGTTTTATAAATCACGCTGCATTAAGCCATGTGACTAACATCTGTTGCACATTGTTCCTTCTTTGATCCTTCCTCCAGAGAACAGCAGAAGCAAAGATGTTTCTTGTTTTGCTAGGGTTTGGGGGTTTTCTATATATCTATGAATATATGCAGTATTTAACTTTATATATATATACATATATATATATATGAATATATGCAGTATTAAATATTTATGCTACATGAGCATGGGCAACGACATTCCCCCTGCTCCTGACTAGGTGGTACAGTATGTCCTGCTTCCTACTGCCTGAAATAATTCACTTGGCAAAATTAGATCAACTCCACTGACAGTTAATCCCCTGGATAAACCTCAGTTTTCTTCAGTTTTACCCTGTGTTGCAGATCACTACCCATTTCACCATGGTGAAACCTTACATGGTCTTTTAGGGTTTTTGTGCCCATACAACAGGGTGGTTTTAAGATATTCAAAGCCTTGAAATTCAATCTAAACTCTGTGGAAGGCCAATCTGAAAAGCAAAGGTTCGGTACATTCCCAAAACAGACCGTCTTGCTCAAGCAAATGCACTAAGCTCCCTGTTTTGCTCTATTTCCTACATACTGAATGTTTGATATGCAGGTGGATTGCACTGTTCAGCCAGGAGGTCACACAGACGTGAACAGCTGAAACCCAGGGTTTGCCTGTTTGGATAGGATGGCATCTCCAGGCCAGCCTTGATGGAAAATGCTTTCCAGCAGACAACATAGCATCAGCAAGCAATGATGAGCTAAAGAATAAAGTGACAAGCAGAACAGGTACAAAAAGGAACAGCTGTCCTACTCCAGACTTTCGAAAATCTTCCTCTGCCACACATATCTTAAAGCTGCTTCTTTCAGCTATTCTCACAGCAACAGCTACTCTCATCCAAAAATCTGTTTCTGAAGGTTATGATATGATACCTGTGACTGATTTGGTAGACAACTATTAGTAAGCACAAAGATACAAGGAAAGGGCGAGCTGAGAAGAAACTAAGATACTACTTTGTGCGTGCTGGACTTGAGCAAAGATAATTCAGCAGCTCTGGTTTACCAGCTTCTTGGAGCTCATTTTCCCAGCATTTATATCCTCTAACTGATACTAGGGCAAAAATGTAAGTTACCAGCTTCTCAGATCAAGGTAACTTGGCTCAGACAATGACTCAGATACATATGAAGTGCCTATCTCATTCTAACCTGCTGATCTGAACTCAAAGAAAGTTTTAGTGTAACAAGTTGTTCTCAGGGAACAGACACGGCTTCAGAGTTTTACAAATCTAATTCTGCTACTTCCTGCTATCATGGCTAAAGCCTTTCTTAGGATAATCATTCCGTGCTTCTTTGACATGAGGATGATATCAACATGTAGGTTTTTGTTAAATTTCCAGTTCAACACCTTTTGCCTATAGTGTTACATCTACACACTGACATCTCCAAGAACTCCAGTTAGTTGAAGGTAAACATAGCTAATTCTTGTGGTAACCAATGCTGACTTGATTTGAAGAGCCTTTGCAAGTATTACTGGATCATCACATCCAGGTTGTTGTGCTAGTAATTAGACACAGGTCTCATTATGGTCTTTTCTGGATCATCTGGAGCTTCTTGGGCCACACAGGCACAGGCTTCTGAGTAGGCCTGTTTGACCTACTGGTATATTCTCCAGGCAGAAAGTCTGTGGACTCCATTGATCAGCATCTTTATCTTGCTGAGACAAAGGCACAGGATTCAGAATGGCTCTGTACCTTCTCCATGCCTTATGTTACTGTAGCTTACAGGGTTGATACTGGCATACACGTCCTGCTGAAAAATGTCCTGGTTTCCAGTCATAGCCTAGTCCAAATTTAACACCACAGCTACAATTTTTCCTGAGAGTTTTCTCTTTAAAATAACTTTTGTGAAAAAATGTCATTGAGAGCAAGCAAAAATTAAGCCACAGAGGATAAAACCTCATTAGTGTCTGATTTTTGGCTGGATATTGTGGAGAACTGCAATAGTATGCATGAACAGAGAATGAGTGGGAATGCATGAGTGTGGTGGCACCCAGTGGGACACACGGCAAGAACAAGGAACTCAGAACATCCTATGTTAATCGCACGCAGATTAGCAGGTTATCAAGACCCCAGCTCACCTGAGCTTCAAAAAGATATCCAGATCTGGGGACCTAGGGACAAAGAGCAATGATCAAAGCATGACCACTCACAAAGGGGAAAAGAATGAAAACACTGATCAGTTAGCTCTAAGAGGGTAGAAAAAGGCATATCCAAAAAGGCATATCCAAAAGCTGCACATGGTTGCCAAGCTAAGAAGAACCCAGGAGACATAAGGACTTGAAACGTGTCTGTCCATCATGTCACAGCAACTGATCCAGAGCCTAATATCTGGACAGAAACATCATGGTGCCAGACTGTTGGACAGAGTTCTTGGACACCATGCACATTCTGGTGCTTGTGTGTGACAGTCAGTGAGTGAAACCTACTTTGTTTCAGGCTTTATTTTAGATAAAATGACCCTTCCCACCTATAAGATCTCCCCATGTTACTATGCAAAATTTAAACACCATTCCACATCATTTGTACTCAAACTACTTAGTGCAGTTTGACAGAGAGTTTATTGCTGCAGGGAGATAATGGTTATCACAGAATGGTAGGGGCTGGAAAGGACCTTTGGAGATCATCTAGTCCAACGCCCCTGCCAGAGCAGGGTCACCCAGAGCAGGTTGCACAGGAACACCTCCAGGTGGGTTTTGAATGTCTCCAGAGAAGGAGACTCCACCACCTCTCTGGGCAGCCTGTACCAGGGCTCTGCCACCCTCAAAGTAAAGAAGTTCCTCCTCATGTTTAGGTGGAACTTCCTGTGCTCAAGTTTGTGCCCGTTACCTCTTGTGCTGTCACTGGGCACCACTGAAAAGAGCCTGATCCCATCCTCCTGACACCCACCCTTTAAGTATTTATAAGCATTGATAAGATCCCACCTCAGTCATCTTTTTTCCCGACTGAAGAGACCCAAATCCCTCAGCCTTTCTTCATAAGAGAGGTGTTCCAATCCCCTAATCATCTTCATAGCCCTTTGCTGTACCCTCTCCAGCAGTTCCCTGTCCCTCTTGAACCGGGGAGCCCAGAACTGGACACAGTACTCCAGGTGCGGCCTCACCAAGGCACAGTAGAGGGGGAGGGTGACCTCCCTTGACCTGCTGGCCACACTCTTCTTGATGCACCCCAGGATGCCATTGGCCTTCTTGGCCACAAGGGCACATTGCTGGCTTATGGTCATCCTGTTGTCCACCAGGACTCCCTGGTCTCTTTCCACAGAGCTGCTCTCCAGCAGGTCAGTCCCCAACCTGTCCTGATGCATGGGGTTACTCCTCCCCAGGTGCAGCACCCTACACTTGCCCTTATTGCATTTCATAAGGTTTCTCTCAGCCCAACTCTCCAGCCTGTCTAGGTCTCTCTGTATGGCAGCACAGCCTTGTGGTGTGTCAGCCACCCCCCCCAGTTTTGATAATGCCCACATTAGTGCAGTATATTTTTAAAGAGAATCCTCCAGTCATTCACACTTACATTTCCAAACCGGTTCAGCTCTCAGGGAGATTTTGGTGCAGGCAACCCAGATTATTTCTAGAGGAAGCTACAGAGGAATCTCTGTTCCAGTTGTGCACCATTTCACCCCAACAGGAACGTAAGGGTGTGAAAAAATAAGCGCTCCTCTGAAAGCTTCAATGCTTAGGAAGGGGTATTTAGCTCAAGAGACCAGACCAAATCAAGTACAAAGTGCATCTCTCCAACTGTATGGACTCCATAAGCAGGGGTCTCCATACTGACTACTTCAACCTATTCATCCACTATAATGGCACTATATTACTTGCTAACACAGTCAATACCAGTAACAGTGTGGACTTTTTAAGACTGCTTTTTGTCTAACTTTTATTTTGCTTGATTTTTCCTTTCAAGCAGAAATACAAAGACATGTCCAGAAGCATTTGTAAAGTTATTGACTTGTATCTCTAAGCATACTGATTTCTTAAACTATAAATTAGCTCAGCACTGTGTCACTGTAAACTTGTTTATTACATTTAGCTTTTGAGTCTGATTTCAATGCAAAACAGGGACATAATGTACTTACTACCTAATATCTGAACTGACTTAAAGAAACCAATTATGTGAACTCACTTAGCTCAACTAAATTTCTCAAGTTTACAGGCCTCCCTGGCAAAACATCCATGACTTAAGTCAGCATCCACGGAGCTCATTTCAAGCAAAAGGTCCAAGGCACTACTAACTGCTTCCCTTCCTGGCTTATTACAGGCAAAAAATCAAAAAAGAAGGCCAGCCAATCCCCCCAACACAAACATTCCAAAAATAACAGCAAAGGATCATAAGATCTTTCCACAGCTGCTGGACGCAGTGTTTCCTATAGTATCTATCAAAAATGTGTACTTTGCTGAAAATGTAACACTGGCTGAGCTGTTCTTAGCAGTTCTGACATCCATCAGACCTTGTAAACAACCAGAATTTTTCTTCTAAAAATAGAAAACTTTCTTGTGGAAGGTATGGTAAACCACCTGAAAGCTCACCTCCAAACATTCTTGCCCAAACCAAAGAAGCAGAAGGCTATTTAATTTTAAAGAAAGAAACATTATATAGTACTACAGCGGTGTGTAAAGTAGCTGGAAGTGATACACAGGGGAAAGATGCCAGAAAGAAAGAGGAAATTATATTCCTTGGCAAAATGGCTCCAAAGCTGCCAGGGTCTGATGGTGTCAGTGTTGAAAAATGAGTTCTGCATTCTTAGCCAAACAGCAGCAGCAGCTTATTGAAGGTGGTAATCGCAGCTCAGCAGTGGATTCAGCAGCAAATTTAACTAATCAGCATTTAAATGCCAGAAGTGTAACATCAGCCAAGCAGACTGAATTAACTATTCTAAAAGCACAGAATATGTGACAGATGAAAACGATGCTTTTTGACGCACTGTGGAGTCTCCCAAAGATTACAGTCCAAACTCAGAACTCCAAAGGGCCCCCAGACCAGCTTGCAGCCTATTGCTGATGAAGTTAGGGAAAAACCTTAGACCTCACATAGCAAGGGAATGTCAGAGCTTTGCTTCGAAAACTAACAATGGATCATGGGACACTAAAGAAAGTTTTGACTATTCCATCTCATCAAGAGTAACTGAAATTTGACCCTTGTGAACATCCATGCTAGCAGATGTAGGGACTGAGTGGAGAGAGAAATGGATTAACAAATTGTCAAAGCGAAAAGGATTACTCTAAGGTGAAATAAACTGCTGAACACTATGAATTTACTAAAACTATCCTTCAGGAATGAAGTCTCCCAACTGAAAGAATGTTATGACAGCAAAGAAATAAGAAGAATAGCAAATACAGGAAGCGTAGGATCCAAGCCATTAAGCAGAGGAAGACTTAACTGAATGGTCATGATCAAAGCTAGTACTGAATTACAACAATTACAAAAAGAGACTTAACTATACAATAGTATAGAGTTAGAGGGTGTGAATGTTATGAAAGTGTAAAGAAAGACTTGCAGCAGCTGAAAGAAGTGGGAAAAAAATCCCAATTACTAATGCTATTAAAAAAGACACCTTGAGATAAGTTTTCAAAGAGCACAAGGTTAAATAAGACCGAAAGCTAAACTGAGGTCTAGGAAGATAAAGTTACCTTGGTCAGAGGCAATGAGCATATCATGAAGTACTTGCAGAAGGTCTCAAAGTTAAAAAAAAAAAAAAACAAACATAAATAAAATCCCAACTGTGACCAGAAAAGGCATTCCTGCCTCCTGATTCATATAAAGTCACAGCTTGTGCCACCAGATTTGCGTATGTAAGAATTTACTGGAGAAATTCTTCATGTGTATTTTGGGGAACAGAAACTACCCCTACTGTAAAACCATAAGCATAGTGGTGAAGGCCTCATCTAACCTGTATCCAATCTCTTAGTACTCAATGAGAAAAAATTAGTAAGATCATAAAAATGATCTTACAAATTCTGCTCGTGGCCATGGAAGAGGAATTATTCTTAATAACCAATACATTATTCCACTAATTATAGAACATGGCTGTGATAAGTTGGTTTTTTTTCCTGCCAGCGAATGTGTCAATATGAACACTGGTACTTCAAACAAGCCAAAGTATATATTTGGGAAGGCTTGTGGAGAAATGTGGAAGGAACAGATGGTTACAAGAAAAATTATTCATTGCAGAGAAAGACCTAATCTTCACAACTTCATAGTCTATGTTTTAAATATTCTGTCTGGATTATTTTGAGTTTATGCTATTTTTTCTTTTAATTTATCCTTCTGCCCAAGCTTTCTGGAAGGAAAAAAAGTATCTTGAATCTCTGCCCCAGAGTAAATAATTCACTATCTGTCTATTTCAAAAGACCTAAAAGCCCCTGTGTGTTGCTCACTTTAAATTACCTGACAATCACACTTCTGGAAAAACACCAAAACCAGCAGAAAGAGTTCAACTCACAGGTTAGGAGAAACATAAATCTTACATGGAGATCTCTTTCTTTTTGTAAACATTCTGTGATCCTTCCACTTGCTTCACAATCAAGTTAAACTTGAATTTCCTCATATCAAAGCTTCTATTCTGAATTTTACTTTGGAGAAGGAAAGGAACAATATGAAAAATAGGCTCTTCTACCATCAGTTCATAGGAAATCCATTCAAACAAGCACTTCTATCAGAAATGGGAACAAACATCAAATCGTTTAAAAATAAGGACTTTGAAAGCTTTCTTTCACAGTTTTGGGCAGGTTTTTTGTTTTGCTCTTAATTAAAAGAACTTTTACGTCAGTTTGTTTAAAAAGACCCACAAAACAGGACACAAACTATTACTAATAACAATAATAAGAGATTCCAACAAATAATAAAAGCAATCAACATAGTCCTGGGATTCTTGCAATGGGCTCTGAACATGCTCATCTCCCTTGTCCACCATTTACTTCTATCACTCCAGAATGGTATCAAGGACTCTCAGATCCCTAAAGAGTGATCCTAACATGTAAACATTTCCAAATAAAGGCCAAAAGAAGCCTTCAACAAGGTACTAACCCCACCCTGAAGTATACAGAAAATATACACTTACATAATGAAAAACCATAAATTTGAAGTGTGTCAGGTTTCAGAAAAGTATTGCTGTGGTCTTCACTTTGTAAGACCAAAAGGAAAAGCACACCACAGGAATTGTTTGACAGGGCTACGTGGTCTCTGCCCTAATTAGGTACTTTTGGAAGACCTACTCCTTTACTGTGGCTTTTGGTCAGTACACAAAATGAAAATAACAGACAGAAATAATATTCACAAAGTGGTACTGCAACAACTTAGTAAATTCATAATGTTTATCCTTCACTGTCAAATACACAATTTGAGTGACCAGAAAGACATTTGCTATTTTTCACTAAGCAAAACACACCTACTGATCCGGTTGTGCTTGGAATATGTTCACCAGCTACAACATTTTCTAGTTTTTCCCCTCACGGGTTCCTATGTCATTACTCATTTCTATTTATTTTTGTTCATGTTATCGCTGCTTAGCTAATCCACTACCTGTTCTTCACAACATGTTTATCTATTTCACAACCATGCCTATGCCTTTTTCCACACTGCCTCCTGGCAGTTTCTATACCCCTGCAGCCAAAAACAAGAGAAAGTCTGCAATTCGGCCTCTGTCACATGATTAAATAAAGTGCACTCGGAACACAGTCTTTATGCACAGAAGTGCCTGGCAGAAGGCACCTCAGTATAGACGCACATAGCTACTGTGAGTACTGGAGGCAGTTTACACTTGTTAGGATTGACATCATGTGCCAAGTCTCCCCTCTTCTCAGCTAGAAAGCAGACACACTCAGCATAACACACACTGCAGTCAAGACAAGGAGAAGCAGTGAAAGGATAATCTCTATCATTTTTTTTCCCCCGTCTTTTTTTTTTCCCCCACATTTAAGAAGCAGTTCTACAAATTACTAGCTACAGGAGAAATGGGCGGGCAGTCTCAAGACTTTCACTTCCCCCCAGCCCTGCCCAAGGATGCCTGTAACCAACAGACGTAGTAGAGAATCCCACCTCTGTTCCCTGTTTTTATTTGATAGACAAAAAGGTCTCAAGGAAAATAAGTTTAATTGCTGTGTTCACAGAAAGTGACTGTGCACAACTGACTAGTGGTCCAACAAAGGTAAAATCTGTCTAAAGCACAGATAAAAGAGTGAATTTCTCCCTCTTCCAGGGCCCCAAAAGTTTTAGTTAAATTAGATGAGAAAGCCACTATAATTATCTGCTTCTTACCTACCAAGCTCTAAACTCTCAAGTAAGTAATCTTGACTTGTGCAGGATCTCCTATTTTCAACAGTATCACAGTATCTCATAAGAAATAACAGCATTTAATAGAATCATAGAATCATAGAATGTGTTGGGTTGGAAGTGACCTTTAAAGGTCACCTATTCCAACGTCATCTTCATCAACAGCTAAAAAGTCCAACTATTTACAAAAGTACCTACCTCTGTATTTTTTGGGATTTAGCTGTAAAATTTTAAGTTTCATAGACAAATTATGATCTCTTGCACGTGGGACAGATCTACCCAGAACTTCATGGAATTTCTCATAATTATGGTGATGGTCACAAATGCAAGTGAGCTAATCGGTGGCATCAAGATTGGAGACAGCCTGGGCTGCAGTGGTTGTGCACTGGTGGAGTTCGTAGTCCTGAGGGATATGGGTCAGGCAAAGAGTAAAGTCAGGACCCTAAATTTTAGGAAAGCAAACTCCCAGTTTTTCAAGGAGTTAGTCAAATAGACCTGTTGGAGCAATTCCAGAGGAGAGCCACAAAAATAATCAGAGGGATGGAGTGCTTCTCCTACGAGGACAGGCTGAGATAGTGGGAGTGATTCAGCCTGGAGAAGAGAAGGCTCTGGGGAGACCTTATAGCAGCCTTTCAGAAGGTCTACAGGAAAGATGGGGATGAACTTTTCAGCAGGGCCTGTTGCAATAGGATGAGAAGTAATGGCTTTAAACTAAAAGAGGGCAGATTTAGATATTTTCTACGATGAGTGAAACACTGGCACAGGTTGCCCAGAGAGGTGGTAGATGCGCCATCCCTGGAGACATTCAAGGTCAGGTTGGACAGGGCTCTGAGCAACCTGATCTAGTTGAAGATGTCCCTGCTTACTGCAAGGGAGGGTGAACTAGATGACCTTTAAAGGTCCCTCCCAGCCCAAACTATGCTATAATTCTGTGATTTACACCAGCATTACGGGAATCGTAATATTCATTGTAGTACATTCAAACTAAAAGAAATCATCAGCTGCGTGTATTATCTGGTTGCTGAAGCTGTAATTCTATGGGCAAAATCAAATTGCTTCCTTGGACACATTACTTGGAAAACTGAATCCAAAATATCAGCACACATTTAAAACAGATTAAATCATGACCCACGTGGCATGGGTACAAGAAAGGAACAGAATTCACAAAACTAGCAACAAACAGTTGTAAAACTGGTTTTTTAATTACTTTTATATTATTGCCAACTAATGACACTTTCTAAAATAGATATCTGGTCTTTGGCTCATGGCTTAATTTTTTTTCCAGAGCTACACATGAACATTTATAGCACTGAAGGGGGAGAGGAGAATTTTGTTTGTTTGTTTTTTATTTCTTTGAGGGATAGGGAGAGGCAGAAGGGAAGAAATTAAAGCCATTTTTCTTGCCTAAGACTATACTGCTGGTTCATTCTGAGCTCAGCTTACATCATCATAAAGTTAAAAACAGTCATGATAGCCACCTTCACACATAGCCAGTAATGAAATGTCCCATATAGTAATTTTACTGCAGCTAACATGATTTCTCAGTGGAAGACAAAACCAAAAAAGAAGTTAAGAAATATATCTTCAACCAAACCAACCAGTAAAAAACAATGATGTTAGATGAGAAAAACTAGCAACACCTAACCTGGAAAAAAACCAACCACCACCGCTATTCACAGTGGCCAGAAGGGAAAGATGGAGCTGAGGACGGATCGTTTTCTTCACAAGGACTGAATTTCATAGAGCTTTTTCTCAGTAACATCACTGTTTTGTAGGAACATGAATCCTCTTAGCTTTCTCTGAGGTAGTCACCGGCAAGTAATCAAATGAGAAAAGGGTTAGGGATCCTTAAATCAGCCTCCTATGAAAGCTTCCATACAGAGTAACTTGATGTAGTCCATCAGCATTGGGAATACCTACTAAAATTCTATACTATCTTCATTCTATTCCGGTCTACAACTTTTCTGACATGTTCCTTCCTATCTCAAATCCCCGTCTTTAAGACTATCTTTCATTTTTCTCTCCCTTTAGCAAAAAAAAAGAAAAAAAAAAGAAAAGAAAAAGAAAAGAAATACAGAGCCATCAGTTTATTTACACAGTGTTAGTTGTTTTTTGTTTAAACTTGAGACCAAGGCTGCAGTGAAAAAGACTGACATTAGCACCTGACAACTGGTGCCAGAGGTAAAGCAGTATGTATGGATTTAATGCTTTGTATGCACCTCTGTTTTCTTTGAGCATCATTGGTCTTGCAGTCTGCATTTAAAATCTAAAATCTATTATCTGATTCAGGTTCTTCCCAGGTGGGGCTGGTAAATTGCAGACTACTAGGGATTATCATAGATAGAAACTAAGTAAACTTCACATACCTGATATGGTGAGTCAGATCAGAGATAATCGCACGACAGAAGACTGTGGCTGCTTTGAACACTGCCTTTCTTTTGGCCCTTTTCAAATCAAGCTTCAAAACAGTTGGCCACAATATGAACTACCTTCTTTCTTATCACCTACAGCATATACAGTGCAAAATCTCTGCATTAATAAGCACTTCACCATTTATATGACTCAGAAACGGAAATGAAACACTGTAATACTGCTGATTGTGAATACAATATTAAACAGTAGACAGACTATTTTACTACTGATCTGCAACAAAAAATCTTTTTCCATCATCTTATGCAACTCTATTGGTAGAAGAAAAGTTGAGGGGTAGAGATAAAAGTAGGATACAGAGAGAAGAACCCATTCTGAAAATTAGTTTCAAAACCTCAAAAATAGTGTTCAATAATGACAATGAATTACTATTTTCATCTCTCCATGTTCTATCTCTCTATACCTAGGTCACTTTTGAGGGTAAAGAATACTTTTTACATTCTAAATGCCATGCAACTCATATGATCATATATATGATTAGGCATATATATACACAATCTGTGTAATATATAGCAACTATAATATGTGTAATCCTATGCCTGCCTCTCATATATGTGTGTACAATACACACACACACACACACACACACACACACACACACTGTTCCTAAGCCTAACCATTTTATGCCAGCTTTAATCTGGAAACAAGTCTTTACAGCCAGTTATAAAGCACTGAAATACAAGTTTATATGGGTAATGCTTAGGCATCCTTAACTATAATGATTCAAGTAGGCTCTGCAATAATTCCAATCCTAGAATTCAATAACATCCAGTCACTATGCTACAGCAGCATCAGAAGAGCCCCATTAAATCTCCAGCTTCTACAAGCAGAAATGGTATTTTTTGTAGCTAAAGCCAAGAGAGGGGGAAGAAATAAAAGAGGGAATCGCTTCATGTTCCAAGTTAAGGCCTCAGTTTAAAGTAAAAGGACATCTTACGAAGTTTATTCTAGACAACGTAACGTTCACTTCGCTCATTTGAAGTAAGTGAATTTTGTACCAGAACCAATTTTAACAATGTTTATTTAATAAATAAAGATACATATTGTTTGAGTGCTCTTCTAATCACAGTGCAGGTCCCACCTCTTCACTAAACTGAGATACAATTTTCACTCTTCAAGAGCCTTTTTAACAATTCATGTGACATACAGCAATAGAGGCAAGTGGTTTTTAAACTCCTAAAATGATTTTCCTTATTCATCTTGTAAAATTATAAATGGTAACTATTTAAAGTTGCGTATTTAAAGGACAAGTAAATTCACATGTTCTAAAACATCCCTTTTTGCTTTAATTTTGGTCAGTAATCTGTGACTGAGATGTTATCTTCTTGTGATACTATCCAAGAAGTGAAGCATCTTCAGACAGGTAAATATTGTACTTTGTCTTCTGAAAGCATTAAGAAAGCTCTATAGAAAACTACCAGAAATGCCAAAGAAACCCCCCTGAAACTGTAGACTACACATCTGGCTTGTTTATTAACACATTCCATAGCAGAGGCTCACTTTAGGTGTTTATTATAAGGAAGGACACGTTTCAGAACTCCAAATGAGACTGAGGGTTAGTGGCAGGGCTTGGAGAGTGAATTGGTTTTGTTTTGAAACTGAGAGGTAGTCTGCATATGCAAAGCTGGATGATCAGGTCTCTGTTCCCTAAGGTGGCCTAAAGGCAGGACAATGGGTTTCAGAGACTTATCATCATCTTTACCATTATCAATGATACTCAAGCAAGACAGTTTTACCATTTTTTTACCAATTTTGCCATTTTTAAATAATTTTCCGTATTTACCATAGTGTTCAAAAATGAGGAGCAAATAGTACTTTTCTCAGTTTACCTACTAAGATTTGGTGATAGCTGCTTTCTAGATTAGCAAGATCTTCACATTAGTCTTTCTGCCAGATACTATACAGAAAGGATGACCTAAATAACTGAAGAAGTCTCAACAGGATAGCTCTGATGCAATACTGTAAACTCAGTTTCTACAGTTTTGTGTCCATGAAGAGGCAGCAATCTTACAACTCAAAAGCAAGGAAGTCATGACTGACAGATTGATACAATACACAGGCAGTAAGATTATACATGGATCTGTTTGGGTCCTGATGAGTGTCTGATGAGGACCTACGAGTGCTCCAGCAACAGACTGCTGACTGTACCAGGCAGTATCGCTGCAATTTGATTTCAATTCAAAATTTAGTTTCAGAGCATGGAATTTACATTACTGTGGAGCCTTTTCAGTCCACCTTAAGCTGCAGCTGTTGCTTCCACAGTTTTAGTAGACTACTGTTTTTCTGCTGTTGCTACTGGAAGGAAAACAATACACACTCTTGCACAGATGTTACATGGAGATATCACACTACAGCAAAAGGACACGTCATCTGAACTGTGGTGGTTATACAAGCCATTTGAATAATCTCCCTTTAGGGATTAAGTATAAAAGCAGCTCTTGCCATGGCACTGTAAGAAGGATGGTGAAAAAAGCCAAAGTCAATTCTTATTCTTCATAGCCTCAAATGCTATTTCATCAACTTGTCAGACTGTGAAGCACAAGCCTAAGAAAGAAAAAAAAAAATTCAAAAGCAACTTGTGTATGTTGAGTTTAAGTGTGCATTAGTGCCTATCATTTATGCACATTCAAGTGTAAAAAAAGAAGGGCATGGTTTTCAGATGGCTGGGAAAAAAATGTTTTTCAGCCATTGGAAAAAAAACCCCCACCATATTTAAAATATGTAGATATCCCACAGATTAAAGAAACAAGGCTTCCCCTATCACAGTCTCATGTCATATTGAAAATGTGTAGTTGACAGTTGACATCAACTGCCTTTTATTTTTATGGTGTCACAAGACGTGCAAAACAATTTGGCTGTTAGGTGGTGGGAGTGGGTGAATAGTCAATAATAACAAAAAAAGTATTTGCAGCAGGTAACTTCTACATCCCACAGGATTGCAGCAGTCGAACATGACTGACACCAGTGAAGATGCCAGTATAAACTATACCAAATAGTATCCGGCTTAAGAAGCTACCTTATACAAAACTTGAAACGTTTCTTAAAATGAAGCAGTCATTTTATTTTTCAGTGCCATTCAAAGCACAAGAAAACCTATTTGCCAAGTTAAAATTAAAGAACTCTTCTATTTTGTAAGTACTTATTTTCAAGAAACTAAAGGGAAAAAAAGTAGTACTGAAGGTAAGAAATCTCTTTGCTTTATTAATCTTTTAAATATCATTCTGAAGGAGGAAAAGGACATGCTCTTAGGAGTAATTAATCTTATTCCTGACATTTGTTTAAA
The DNA here is from genome assembly GCA_947846985.1 of Fratercula arctica. Taxonomy (NCBI): domain Eukaryota; kingdom Metazoa; phylum Chordata; class Aves; order Charadriiformes; family Alcidae; genus Fratercula; species Fratercula arctica. The sequence goes on along the minus strand of CANTUZ010000026.1, from coordinate 44,986,356 downwards.
GTAATAAGATTTCTCTGTAGCAATTTATAAAATGATGAAAAACGAATTTTGATTTCCATCAAGAAATGAACTTGTTTTATTCTCTTTGCAGGTTTACATTCAAAAGAACATCTGTTAAGAGTTAATAGACCAACAAGGCAGCTCAGCACATTAGTGAGGAAATATATTGTGCCTGAAGTACTCCAAATCCTGTTTTGATCCCAAAATGACAACTGGATGAAGGACTGTGATTGCAGTGGTAGCAAATTACTCTTTAGGCTCCAGCTAAGAGTCAGAAAATATTCTCAATGTCTAAATACCATGAAGTTCATACACATGTGTTTGTACAGCCACATACTCTGAATTACTGTGATCACAGCTAAGACTCTAACTGGGATGAATTTTGAATGACTTTATTTTCTTGAAATAGTAAAGCAGTGCTTCAGCAAAAGTAAAAGTCACTAAAAAGCTACCCCATCAGTAGATTAATATTAGTTTCATTCAAATGTAATTAAATTCTATAGCACTAAAAACTGAATCCAAATTCCTAGGACAGTAGCAAATTTGAGGAAGGAAAGAATAAAGCAAAATATAATGAGCTAAATGTTTAGATGGCTGGAAGACAGATCCAAGATCTCTTCGAATTCAAAACTGACTGTAGGTTATAGCCTGTATAGCCAACAGTGAATTTTGAGTATTATGTCATCCAGGACTGATGGCCTTTCTGGTATTAAAAACAAAACCAACATTTTAAATAGATACCCAACTTTTTTCTCTTGTTCAAAAAATCTCTCCGACTAGTATCAGATTTTCCCCTCTCCATTCCTCAAGGCATATCTCTGGAGTCCCCTTGCTGAGCATAGGTATACTGAATTATTATTCACAGCAGCATTGCAACAGAGCATGTGAGATAAGCAAACATGCCAAATATCTACCAGAACAGTTACTGTTCAAAAGGAACCTCATGTAAATCAAAGTGAATCTCTGTATTTTTAAGTCTCTAGGGTGGTTTTTGTACCATCGACAACATAAGGTCTCCCCTTAGCCTCCTTTTCTCCAGGCTGAACCACCCCAGTTAAGATCCTCCACAATATAATGAATAAGAACTGAGTTAAAAAAAATAATCCATTTTTTCTTTCTCCAGATATCATACTTTTATTTTTCACTTTAATTTTTGTACATTGTTATTTCTGTCGGATAACCAACTAGTGATATGTAAAAAATAGACTAAGGAGAGTTCATGTTTAAGGATTACACTTGCAAGTATTTTGTCAAATGAACACAACTGAAAATGTGCAAAAACATTTATACAAATGTATATACTCACAAAAGGCTTCTAGAACCGAAGCAAACAGTCAATTACAGTCCTGCAAGACTGAACAAAACTAAAGGCTGACATTTAGGTTTGACACTTGGATGTTTTCCAATAGTCCTGGCTGATTTTACTACAGACTTATCAGTTGTTGTTGTAACACTGCAGACGTACAGATTGGATAAATGGTGGCTACAGACGCACAGATCAAAGAAGCTGCTAGGGCCTCCCCACTACTTCTCCTCCCTTATTTTTTTTTTTTCCTTCTCCCTTTTTGATTTAAAAAGTTAACAACCTTAGTGACATGGCCTGTAAAGACTCTAGAGTTCTGTTGATATACAAAGTTTTGAAGAAAGGGATATCCTTTCCGCTTAGAATACCATCAAAGACCATTTACATGAGAGAAGAGTGACTAAGACCTTTATAAATAGGAATTGAAAGCTGGGTTGCTAAATCCATATTTAGCCAGCTATATAAGTTGACCTGATTTACAAATATGCCAGACATCCTCTATGTTTCTGTCATCAAACACCATTTGGGTTCCAAGGGTGTCCAGCATACTTGACAATGAGGACACTAATTTTAGAGCCTAAATGGGATTCAAATAATCTAATGTTGGGATCCTGTTTTGAAAATGTCACTATCTTGCTCAGAAGTTCTTTTGTTCCACTTACTTGCTAGCTCTGCTAGGCAAATCTGCTGTAAGAATAGCCAAAGTAGGTAAGACCATAAGTCCATCTATCCCATCATTCTGGTTTCAGCAGTTACTAGTCCTAAGTGTTTAAGGAAAAACTAAGAGCATGGTACATACACTAAGGGACACTTTTCTCATCATACTCTTCTAGCTCCCACCAACATGTGATGTGACTGGTCAAGCTGTTGACACATAGTGCTTGGTGAAGAATTTTTTTTTTGTGCTAGCACTTATTACAAAACTAGTCCATCTAAAGTACATTAATTCAAACAGAAAAAGCAGGAATCTTATGTTACTTAAACTATGCTGCTGGAAACAAAAAACCTTGAAGACCATAGTTTCAAAAAACGCATTTCAACTCAATTCAAACAAAGGCTTACAACCCTCAGGGGAGTAAAATACGTATCAGCACATTTGCTATTAAAAAGTAGAAAGTTTGTAAGCAGTTTCTAAAGCCATAGAAATACAAGAGATTGATGTGACTGTGAAAGGTTCTCCATGATTATCACGAAAAAAAAGACTTCCATTGGAAAAAAAAAAAAAAAAAAAGAGGACATGCAATTAAACTCTGCAAGAGAAGTCAAGGTCTCTAGCACAGGCTCAGGTGGCACAAAAAGTTAGAGTCTCTATATTCAAAAGAATGTTTTTCTTTGGGGAATGAAAAAGAACAAGGAACTCAGAGTCTCTTCGGGTTTTGCCAAAAGGAAAGGAAACTGAGTCAGTTGGAAGAGATTTTGAAACACTCGGTTTTCAAATGTGATCAACAAAACTGGATTGGGAATGAACTGATTTGAAGAGCATGAACAACCAGGGAACACACAGACCCTATTTTTTATTTGAAGTCTATCAGCCAGCTTTGTTCACATGAGTAACTACTGCCTCATATGAGAGCATTTGCAACTATGAAATAAACGCTATTTAAATGCCAGTGGGGTTGACAGTACCTCAGGGAGTAGCACATCATCATCAACAGCATCAAAACATGGTGCTACTTTTAATCTCCTGCTCTTAACCTCTTAGTTCTCCAAGTACATGAATGATGCACACCTTTCAGTGTAGTGTGAGGTCAGGGATCTCTTTCCTGAACAGTCTAATGAGGAGCTCTACAGTCTTTGCAGTCTGACACACTTCCCTACTCTTTTTCCTCCAATTCACTCCCTTCTGCTAGTGAGATAACTTAAAATCAGATAACTAAGTGCTGTTAGGTGTTCATGAAACTCTCAAAATTCTACAAAAAGCATCGAATCTCTGGCTTTTAAGCTATTAAAATTTGGTCCACGATGCTTTATTAATTTAATTTATGTACAATTTAACTTCATATCACCAACAAAGACGTATAGGCCACATTCTTCTTTTACTGGCATACATCTGGAAGAAGCTATATTGAATCACTTGAACTAAAATAGTGTTAAACAAAGAGAGAGTGCAAAATTAAATCCTCCAGCTTCAAAGATCTGCAGGAAGCAACAGGGGATGACTGCAATTACTATATACATACAAGATCCCATTTCCATACAGAAGTCCATAGCAAATTAAAAAACACAGGATGAGATGTACAGAAAGCACAAATAAAACGAATATGCTTTCAACTAGAGTTTTTCTCATAAAGCATCTGTCCCATTTCAAGAGAAAGGCAGCTGACCCACAGTAGCAGCTACTGGAATAGACAGCTTAAAACACCTAATTAGGTCACTCTATGCAAGAGCTATCACAATTTCATAGTAGTCTAAAATGTTGGGGAAACATCCCCCTTAAGTAAAGGGAAGTATTTTGGGATATAAAAAACACAGTAAGTATCAGCTAATGAGGAACAGACAAAGAAAAGTGCCAAAGGCTGTAAAGCCCCGATACTTCAGATAATGACTAAAATTTATGACTGCTTCCTTCCCTGGCAGACAGGAGTACAATTAGAATTCTCAAAACAACAGCCCCTTTGTGCTGGCATGCTGTGTTATGTTTATACTGCCACAGATAGACTAGAAGATAAAAAAATAAATAGTACAGCACCCTTTTTAACCCAAGATAATAGCTAACTTTTTTTTCTTTTTAATGTGGGTTTGGACACAGTTTTGCACATAGTTTATTCTTAACTGAAGTAATTTAAGTAATTATCATTGCATGCACAGGAATTAACTGTTTAAGTAGCTTGCTATACATATAGAAGCATCTATTTGAAAAATCACACGAAACAAGAACAAACGAGCTATTATGAGTCACTTAATAATTTCCTTTACTGTCCAAATACAGCTTGACATTTAAACTGCTTAAATTATTCCTTTATTTCAATTTTTAAAAATTTGAATGTGCTTGGCTTGATGAACTGTTGAATGAAAAGCATCAGGAAGTACGCATGCCCTTTCTTTCATCCTAAACTTATATTCAATGATATGGATCTCTTGGAACTGACAGGGCTTAGAAGAAGCACAGGGAAACACAAGCATCGGTTTTTCTCATCTCCTTCACAAAGAAAGCACAAGTACTATATTCTAAACATGCAATCTGGACTCAGATAACCACAGATGGTTTTGCAACCCCGCAGAATACCCCACAGGCATCTTTTCCCTATAAATTCTGGGAAAGGTACATTCAGGGGGAGCTCTGACAACTTCCCAAAGAGCGGTAGCATATCAACGACTGAATCTTGAAGATTTCTTCTACTGCGTGCTGTCATTTTCACCTAGACATCTCTCTCTCCTATCTCTTTCATTCTGTGCTATGTGTGCGTCATGCCCTTCATGGCCCCACTGATCGCTGCTTTTATCACACAGCTAAGTTAAACGGCCAGTTTCTTCCTCAGTTACAGTGATGATCCATAAGGACCTGTGTCAACCTTTTACTACTAGGCCTTTGAAGTCAGAGGAAATCACTAAGCAGCTCCACCAATTTCATAGAGCTTCAAGAACGCGTTATGCAACACCACACTTACCTCCAAATCAAACCACTATACAAAACATCAGAAAATAGAGAGCCTGTGGCAGATGCCCAAAGCAACCAGGACTTGTGTAAGTTTCTGGATGCTTCCATGTAGGAGTTAATTATTGAGTGAAGAGCTACCATTGAAAACTCAGTAACCAGTATAAGGTATCTACAAAGCAATGAGGCTTATATGACAGAGGAGGGTCACTGAATGCTTAAGTTTTAAATTTTAGAGATCTTCAGGAAAAAAAGAAAGTAAACTTATTCTAAAAACTATACAATATTACTGCACGCCAGCATAGTTTTCTACTTTTATCTGTAAGGAGGATTGCAAAAGGAAAGTTGCAGAGAAGAATCTATGTAAATAAGAAACAAAACATGTAGCATGAAACAAAATGTTTCCTTATTTGATTAATTATGGAGTTTGTAAAAAGAAATAAACTTGGGGTTCATCTAAGCACTTGCACTGACAATTTGTGCATTTTTTTGAAGTTGCTTCAGATATCAAACCTCCTCAACAATTGCCCCAAGAGCTCCAAAATACAAACCCAACAATCTGGGAATACACCTTTCCCTTTGGTCCTCATCTTTCTATCAGAGCTTTGCCTTTAATTCTCCCCTTGAATGTTTTGCCCATCTGCCTAAATGAATCCACTCTACTGTTGGCAATAGGTAAACAGTGAATAAAAATATTGTGTCATTCTCTGCTACTCACAAACACTATCTCATTACCAACTTAAAAGAATATCTATTTTTAAGAAAAATAAAAGCAAATGGGGAATTTCAATTGCTAGGCATTGCCTTGCAAGTAACAGAACTAATATTCTATTGTCATTGCACGACTGGAATATACTGTAAAATAAAAATATTTAAGTAAGCTTTTTGTTCTCCACAATTCCATGAAAACTTGATAATATAATCCTTACAGTTGGCCTTAGCTTCCAAAGTCCAGTGTTTGAGAAGAAACTGATAAATCACAAAAGGCTTACAAATAAACTCTAGATCTGGATTTTAACATGCTCTTGTTCTGCCGAGATATAATGGTAAAATCAATGCCAAAAGAAAACATGACAAAATGATAGCAGCATCAAGTATTTAAATCAATAGAACCAATAAAAGAACTTCAGTTCGGCAAATGAGAAAATTCAGACCCACATGTCTAATGAGCTTGTATTTTCCTTCGCTGTTAAAACTAAAATTAAAGATCATAGCACAAAGGACGCAAACAAACCTACCCACACGAAGCCAGAACTAGAATTTCAAGTTTGCTTTAGGAAAAATAGCACAGCAACTTTATATTGATAGCAACTTGATACTGTTAACTAGCTGATAAAAAGGAGTCCAACAAAATACAGGAGATGAGATACTAAGAAGTTTCTTTACCTAGCCATTCCCAGGCTGGAAAAGTTGGAAGGAACTATCAAAACATCAAGCCTGGAAAAGGGGTGGGTACCCAATGTGGTATAAGCAGCTGAGAGGCACTGAGGAATGAGCTGAAGCAAACGTTCTTTGCAGCGTTCCATAAGGCACGAGGGAGCAAAGACTCTGTAAGGAATGACTGCCTGCAACCTGGCAGCAGGATTTTGGAAACGGCAGGGGTACTCCACATGACCACAGATTTCTTCATTACATCTGACAATAACAAAAAAAAAAAAAAAAAAAAAAAGAAAGAAAAATAGTTTAATGTGATACCAAAAATGTGCTCAATTGAGTATGCTAAAACAAGGATATTCTCTACACATCAGAATGACAAAGTTAGTTCGCAGAAAATCATCTCATTTGTATTCTCACACTGTTCACACGTGTGCAGCACTGTGAAAACACTCGTGTCTGAGTAGAACTGATATGGTCACTCATGACTAAAATAAAAAGAGAGTAGTCAAACCTTCTTTTCATAATAGATATGCATTAAAAGAACAAGTGCTCAAAATGTACATAAAAACCCTAAATAACAGTAGAAAAATACTTATTTATTCAGAAAATTCCTATTTAAACTTGACTATGAAAATAAAATTTCATACATATTAACACAAACATATTATGTGCCATTAGAATGAAATTCCAAGGGGTTTGTTTTGTTGGGTTTTTTCTGTTGTTGTTGTGAAATTTTCCAGGAATTTTTACTGATTTTTTTTTTTTCTGAAGTAAAAAACAACAGTAGATATCAATTCAGGCTTGACATTTGAAAATATCACATTAGGATCAAGCTTACTTTACATCACTTTTACAGGATATTCAGAGCTGTGGCTGGAAGAAAGGAGGGGTAATTCAAATCCTTCCTAAACAGTGAGTCATATACCTTCACAATAATTTATCTACCCAAATAGACACATATCGAAGCAGAAATCAGTTTCATGTTTTCACCTGCTAGCCTGACTTCAGTAGAGCGCAGAGCCTCTCCTTGGTTTGGGATTCAACTTAGGGGAGCTGGTTCTACTATGTCTGGACAGGCAAAGCACTTATTGTTACTGCACCCAGCATCGCCCAAAGCATTTTTATTTGGAAGATCATGCTCTAGGCGAGTGCTGACACCAAAAAACCAAAATGATAACACATAGAAAAGGACTACAGTTTGCTCAAGTGCCAACACTTTAACGCCTTATGTAACTCTGTGAAAGAAGCTACTTATTGATTACATATGCAAAGAAATTACATCCATCACTACACTTTTTTTTTACAAGGGTGGTCTAACCCAGTATATTTCTGCTGTAAAACAATGTCACTTTGTATTTAATTATCAGAGTTGAGATTAGGCAAGAACATGAAAGGTAGCACCCTATCTCTGCAAAAGTTGCCAAGTCCTTAATGACCACAAGGAGATAGGAAACTTATTTAAAACGCTAGCTCCATTTAGCTTTTTCTTTAATAGTCTCCTTATGTGAAACTCACTGACATCTGCACATAAATTACATTACACATTTCAACAACTTATTTCAGAAATCCTTCCTTTTCCTGCTGCCCTCCATTACCTTATCTGCGATGCTACCTTAACATTTGCTTTTCTATGCATTTCACACCCTTTCTAGAAATGTCTGCTACTGTGCATAACGTTGGTTTGGTTACCCAGTCTTAATGACTAAAATAAGTAACAAGTGTCTCTTGTGTTAGCTTCCAAATAAAGATTTATTGGATATAACTGTAAGAGCAGATTTTTAAGGACATAGATTTTTATGTCCTAATTAACTGCAAAACAATCTTGTATACTTAGACCCTCCTTTTTTGTCTATGCATAATAGTCACCACCCTTGCAGAGGATTTTTTTTTGTCAGTTGTTTTTGGCTTTTCTGCAAAACATACTAGTTCTGCTTCTTCCACTGTAACTAACTCAGCTGCTGCAGACACATCACACTACCTGTGCCAATTAACTCGTCCAATGACCATCACACTGACTGACTCAAAACAATGACCATCACACTGATTAAAATTTGCACTAATTTTTGCTACAAAAAGTTACAAAACTATTTCCCTTTTCAGAAATTTTACAAAAAACAGAAATGTTCATTTATTCTATCAATGCTCTGTCAGACTAATCTTTTGCACCAAATCAATAAAAATTCCTACTACTGAACATGGTGTACATTAGGAAGGAATATACAGTGAATATCTATTGTGTATTCCTGTAGAGGCAGTCATAAACATATAAATAGTAGAGGAATAAACATAAAACAATTTCTAAAAGCTTATCAAACCTAAAAACTATTTTAAATCTTGAATAGGCACGTCCATGTCTTACCAATCTTAGGTAAAATATAAAAACTCCTACTATAAAGATTTAGTAGAATTTTTTTAAACCGATATTAGCCAGGCTGCAAGCCATCAGAATCCTTTAATTTTAAATTCCAATAAGAAATCCCTATTAGGTCCTCAAGTTCCAAAGTCTCACTATACTAGACAACAGGGTATTTTTTTATTGAAAAGAATTATTGGTCCAACTTTATATTACGGGACCCCTGCAACATGTACCCAGTCGGAACACATCACCCCAGGCGAACCACTGCACAGGCCGGCTCTGGGATGGAACTGGACTGGAAGAAAGAAGCGAGTGAGCAGGCAATATTGTAGTAGGGGTCATTAGGTATCTCGAATGGACCGAGTCTAGTAACACAAAAGATCTTACAGCCAGGCATTGTAGAAACAAGGGAGGACCCGGTATTGCTTTGGCAGGGCATTAAGAGACACAGGATGTAGGGTGCAAATCCAGATGACACTGGGATTTCTTAACCCTATTGCTCACTAAGCATCTTGTTTTCACATAAAAAGAACCACACCCTTACCCATGAAATAATGCCTTTGGAATTCTTTTCCTCTCAAGATTTTTCTGCTCCGATTAAACAAGTTCTATTTTGATTCTTGTACTAATATGACTCATTTTCACATTCCACAGAGTAAATGAAAATGTTACCCGTATATCTCATTGTTCAACAATATTCTAAACACCAACCTGAAATCAGCTTGTGAAGGTGGCAAGGAAACCTCAGTGTTTGTCTGGATAGAAGCTGTGAAGGATGGCTGTTTAACTTCCTGCCAGCAGCCCACAGCAATAGTGAAGGTGGATGCTGGCATTGGCATAGTCACATAGTAGTACCAGCTCAAGATACCTGTAAATAAAAAGAACATTTGTACAGACTCATCAGTCACAGCACACACTTAGTACTTGACATTTTTATGTACTTGAGATTTTGAGCCAAACCTCCCACCTTACATCCTGGTATTTTTGTCGAGGAAAGAAAAATAATTTCACTGAGACACATAACAGCAGTCATTATTCGGTCATGATAATCCAGGAGCTGCTAAAACAAGATTAGAGAGTCTATTAGAAGGTAAAAAGATGGTAAGTCTTATCATTGTGGGAACACAGTGCTGGAAGACAAGGAGTACGATATAGGATGACTGTAACTATGAATAAAAGGGAGGATATTTTAGGACAGCATACTTTTCATGAATCTAAATGTTGCTTAGGTTTTCCTAAGGGTATAGCTTAAGGCTCACATTCAAGTACTCATTTATGGTTACAAGTACAGGTCCTACACCATACTAATAGGTTAACTACTCACAGAAAGAACCTAGCATGAATTACAACCTGCTGAATCATGTGCGAAAAACTGTAGCTGAGGCAACTGTGGAAACACACAAACTTTGGTTATTTTAAGAGAACATTAATACATGTTCTCTTGTAATAGTACTCGGACCAGGGCTATGGAACACTGTCAAAAGGAAAATAAGGAAAAAAACCAATCCAGTGGAGGCCATAAAACCTAGAGGAAAGGAAATAAACAACTGCAGGCAAGAATCTCCATGTTTCCTACCTTAATGACCACAGAAGGTCAAGCTGTCCAAAGGAAGGACAAGCAAAATCTTTTTGCTTAGCCTCAACAAATCTTCCACCTACTATTTAGTATGACAAAACAATACTGTATGTGAAGTCTTGTAAGAGGCAGATAAAGCCTCTGCCTCTTATATGCACTAGCAACCACTTAGGCTTCCTCACTCCGTTCCACTTTTGGCAACATCCACCACTAACACCAAAACCCTTTTATCTGTATTGTCAGGTGAACATACATTACTTCTGTAATTTTCCTAACCTCCTGTCAGTATGCGAGCAGAAGGAACTTATTTGCTCCAAACATATTAGGAACAAAGAGGATAGCTGTTTTCTCAAATTCCCCCCCAAAACCTTTTTTTCTTCAATAACTTACCAAAGCTACAAATGAGCCAAGGCAAGCAAGTGCCACCTTGAGAGAAAGAAGTCACCTAGCACAGCAGCAACTTATTATTTTGAAACTCCTGATGTAGAGAGTTTCATCGATATAAACTGTGCTAGAGGCCCAAGCCTGCAAACACTGAAATTAATAGCAGCTTTACAATTGACTTAAATGTGTAGAAGAGAAGGCCCATAGGTAGCCTACAATACTTCACTTTGTGTTGCATCTGTTATATACAAAGCATTACAAAATGATCTGTGCGGTTAACGTTTATTTTAAAACCTTAGGAGTTAAGTCAGAAGAAGAATGACAATTTGAGGATTTGTAGTGGAAAAACAGTAATGAGATTTCAACTGAGTTCTGAAACAAGCATGAAAGTCAAAAGGCAGTCACAGAAAACTCTTCCAGACGGCAGGAGGTGTAAAGGAGAAAGCTCTCACAACAGTGAGGAGATTGCCTAAGAGGAAAGGGTGTCGGCCTGTGCTATGCAGAGGGAGCAGAGAGGGTTACAGAGAGAAACAAATTCAGCACGACAGGCTGGAGCAAGCAAGAACATAAAGAGTTTTTTGAAAAAAACAGGATAATTTTAATAGAATGTCAAAATCAATGGGGAATCCGTTTAGCAGTCCAGCGAGAAGAACAGCATGTACTGTGTTCAGAAATTTACATGAATTAGCAATAAGAATATGCTATTCAGAGCTTGAGCAAACCTTGCAAAAGAGTGAAGGTACCAAAGACAAGGAAAGTTAGTTTTTCTTGGTATCTGTATTCAGATTTATCTAAATTAGTATTTCTGAAATAAATACTTTTTCACTAACTAACGCAACTAACACAGAGATCCTTGTCTTTTTTCCAAGCCCCTTATATTTTGCAGGCATTATAGAGACCATGTGAACTCTGGCTACTCCCAGAACAAGATCCAAGATTTATACTGTCTTTACACACCTAACTGGGGGTCAATCCATTTCCTGCAGGGCTTTTAGATGCCCTCTGCATTCATACTCTAGAACTGTGCAGGGCAATTATATATTTATCCTACAGTTGTTCTGTCTTGAACAACTGAAATCACACACGCTGGCATTACAAGTGAGTTGTCTCTATAGTGCATTCACTGATTGGTGACTGAAATGGTCTTCACGTAGCCAACATTTCTCTACAGCTAGCATGATGAAGTACTGTTTCAAACACAGTCTAACTCTTATCTTCTGTCTTTTCCTCTCCCTACTGGTAAGACTGTCTCCCAGCCTGGCCTTTTCTCCCATAACTTCACTTCCTTTCTTTAACGTTTTTCAAGTCAGTGGACTTTGCTTTGTTTTCCTTCATCTGTAACCTCAGATTTAGCCCAGGGCACAGACTGGGATCACAAGCTCCCCTCTACTCCCTTTCCCTTCTCTGCCCTTCCCCTGGCTGCTCTCTGCTTTCCAGTGGCTACCTTGGAGACAGCACCACCTCTAGGGTAAGAGAGAACTGTGCAGCTGAAACGGGGAGACGGCTTGCTTTACCAAAAACAGTATTTGGGACCACAAAAACATTTTCAGACTAAGCAAGGACACCTTGGGAAGAACGAGAGATTCGGCTGGGGTTAGTCCATGGGAAAAATAGAGGAAGAGCACCTCAGTCCTTTTATTTGTAATGCTTATATGCTCTCCTTGCAACCAGACTTACTTTAAAAGCAACTTGATTCCTACACATAATTATTTTAGGCAATCGCAATACTTTCAAAATATTTTCTCTACAGGTAATTTTGGAAATAATTAAAAAAATTTTTTTTTCCACTTCTGCAAAGCAAATCTATCATGTCGTAACTGCACAAACCATGCAACAACAATCACCTATTCTATCAGGTGTAACTGCAAAACATCCCATGCAAAATTTAGGACTACATTTAACAAGAGTAGGAAATTATAATCTATTTATAATTATGCAAAAGAACAATTTAAAGGCCATTTTTTTCCTTTGCTTGGAATAATAATGATGAATGATGTAATCACGTCCTCGAATTTTTAATGCATTTAGCTATCTTTTAAACCATCAAAATTGTTTGAATCCTGTGGAGTCCATTATAACTGAAGAAACACCTGAGAGTCAGTATCTGTTAATGTCAGATGCAAGAACATTAAGGGTATTTTTACTTATTAGGATATTTTCCCTCAAATAGTTTGCACTAACACAAATATAACCATGACAAAATACAAATTATGTCCATGATTTACTAAAACCCACAAAACTCAGCTGCCTCTAGGGAAAAAGAGAGATAGCATTTGATATTTGATATACAGCATTTGATATACAAAGTAAGAGCTAGCACTAATACATAAAACTACAGCTAAATAAGTGGTTTTGCCAAAAGTAGTATTTGGCTGGGGCACCAGATTAAGAACCCTCCAGCTTTCTGAAACTGTTTGTAACTTGCGGAGATCTTTGACCTCATCTGAAAGCCAGAATTTCCCACAGAGCACCCTCAGATTCATGCCTGAGCATTAGTTAGGCACTGGCTCAGAGGGATGAGTAGCATGTGATGAGCTGTCAACTCCCATGCTGTAGTTCCTGATATATGCTGGAGATCAATCAACAAAAGTACTGGACTCTTTTGTTCTGCCTTGTGAAAAGTGAGAGGAGCACAAACAAAAGCAAGTGTTGCTGCTGCTAGCTACAGAGCAGTAGCGGTGGCTTCTCTAGCACTCTATTGCCTCTCAAAAACAGAATGCACCACCTTCTCGCTGAAATCAGAGATGGCAAAACAAGATGAAGGAATACATAACAGAGTAACCGTAACCGCACAAAAAGCAAGCCAGTCGATTTCACACTTAACTGTTGAATATCTACTTCTTGAACATGAATCAAAACAAACGTAAAGGTGTTTGTGACTACATACATTTGCACCTTCTATGTGTTACAGTAATATGCTGAAGGAAAGTAAAACTGACAAGTGGTGAAAAGTAAATTCAATGGTTAAATGGCTCACATTACACACATGCACGTTCAGTGCTCCCTGTAAAGCTTTCTCCCAAAGGGCATTGTCAATTGCATTTTTCTGATAATTTTTTTTCTCTAAGTACTCCATAAAGAATGCACAGTATTTTTAAGCACTTTTAGGTCACACTTGAATTGTACTTGAGTAAGTGACATATCAGTATTTTCAAACAAATGTGGCCTCGCTTTATTTCAAATGACAGGATGAGCCATAATTTTGTAGGAGACAGAATGCAAAAATGGTACATATGGAAGAAAGTACACAATTACCAAAACCTGCAAATGCAAGTGGCAAACAAGGAATCCGTACATGTGAGTACACGTAGTCTAGCTATGCACTGGATCACAGCATCCATGCATCTAGAGATGTAGGTCTGTGATGCAGAATGTAGATCTCTGTTTAAAAGCATGAAGGTATCATCCTGACTTGCTGTTCTTTTATTGTCTGCCTGCACACTTGTTATAAATATGCCTTCTAAAGGAAAAAATATTAAGCTAACTTGTAATTCTATTCAGAATAAATTAATTCACAACTGCTTGCCACAATGCTTATTCTTTCCAAGAAACCCCATTTTTTAAAATATATTTTCGTGTTCTGCCAGTTATGTGTGATTTTATAAATAGGCAGCACAGCAATAGTATGTAAATAATTTGGCAAAGAAAAGTTACTTTAATTGAAGTCGCCCTGAAAGGTTTTTAGGTGTGTTTTATAAAACGTAAAGACAAAATTTTAAGTTGCATAGATTTCATATGCCCTGCATAATTGTCTAACAGAAGATATATGTGGGACAGGTTATTTACCACTACAGACAATTTTTGAACTTTTTAACTCTCAAAAGTCCTACTAATTAAACTAATGAATTCGTGTTCCTAAATTCACTAAGAATTTATTTAAGGCTTCAGATTAGCACTTGAGCCTTGGGTTTGTTTGGGTTTTAAGTCAGTCCTCAGTATTGCTCCTTTCCCTTCTTTCTTCTTTATCTGTTTTGTAAATTTTTTCAATTCCAAACAGCTATCAATACAGACTTGTCATTTGAAACTATATAAGCACCAAGATAATGAGGGTCTCATCCACTGTTGAGTCTTTGAGAGCTAGCTACTGGAGCACAATGCCTACTACCTTTAAAGAAAACCAGCAACCCTTGCATCATTAGCATAAATAGTTATCTATAAATTAGCATAAATATATATATAAATTAGCATAAATAATTGTGTGTGCCACATAGATCTGTAAGCAGAATCTTCCGCACTCGGGAATTCCATCTTGGGGAGAGGAAGAAGGAAAACTGTAAGGACAGGACTGCAGTAGGTGCTCCTGCCACTTCTCTTCAGTTCAGTGAAGTTCAGCACAAAACTTTGCATTGTCATATGGCTCCTAAAGCAGCAGGCTTTAATGCTACATTTGGTTCTTCCCAGTTCACCTCACACTTTTCACTCAGCACTTCATTAGCACAGTGAAGCTAAAATGAGTCATTTCCTCTCTGCTGGCCTTTCCATTAAAGACTTCTTACAGTATTTCTTGCTTTCACAGAGCTCTTCAGAAAGGAAATACACTGAGCTAGCCTTTGGAAAATTAAAAAAACAAAGAAACAAACAAACAAAAACCCCAGACCCCCAAACCCCTAAGCTTTAAGCTGACACATGAATTACCAACATAAACTGACCCACTGCAACTACAAGGATTTCAACAAAAGCCCCTTTGGTTCTCCACGGGTTGAAAAGGCTGACTTTGGGTGACTAAGCCCCAGTGCTACCATTAACAATATGGTGCCCTGATATCATTCTCCACACTCTATTAACAGCATTTTTAAAATGGTTTTCCCCACAACTAGTTTTTTTCCTTTATTCAAGTACAAATTTTTAATGGCTTTTTTAAACTAGAGTGACAAAAACATGTTAATGAGGAAACAATTCTTTCACATTACAGCCTTTTCAACTAGCTAATTGGTCTGAGAAAGTATCAGTTTTAACTGACCTATGCTAATTTATAGCACCTGAATTTTTTTCTGAAGTTTGTATTTCTAGGAAGTCACATAAGCATCCTTCTTAATATTTTAGATCACATAGCCACCTCTGAGGGACAGGCAGACAGCAACTCATTAGCAAGATGTAAACGTGGATCAAACTAATTAAACAATGATGGCAGAGCTGTTCTCCTAGTCTGAAGTCAAGCACACTCTTGCTTTCTTGATGCCAAGATGGGAAAGTATTATTGTCCAAGTGAGCTGGGCAGCTCATCATGGCAGTTTTCCATATTTCAACAGCAGAGACAAGGCTTGAAACAGGCTTCACATATGGCCAAAAATAACCAGACAATTCCATACAAATGGATTAACTGATGGTTCTCAAATCCAGGAGACTTTCATTCTTTTTTTTCCCTCAAGAATAAGCTTGCCTCTTTAAAGGGTAACAAAGATATTTTTTTCCCCAGAAACATCGATTCGAACCTTTTCCTATGTGCTACTTTCATCAGTACAACTTACGCTAGAAAATACTGGCCCTGTTTGACAGATTATCTCAAAACTAATGTGAGCAAGACATACTTTGTATTATTATGTGTAGAACTTCTTTAAAAACTTCCTTGTCTGTGCAGACAGAGGTTTAAAGAATAAAGTATAACCAACACAGAAGAAAAATGCTTGCCTGCTTACTGCTGCACAAGATACGATCTACGAATGCAAAAAAAGCCACCAAAGACCAGTTTTTCATGATAGTCACCTGGTATTCTTCATCTATTCCTTATATTTCAGGAAACAGATATAACACAATGACCACTTCTAATCATTGCTGATCTAGACTTGGACTGGAGAACTAAAATTGAAAGTTAATTATCTACCAAGGCCTGAAGTTGTCAAGAGCCTGATAAGGTGCTTCATCTATGAAACATTCAACTGCAGAATGATTAAAACAAAGCCAATTTATGACACATGAAGTCTAGGTTTGGAAGAAGTACAAGGAATAAAAACACAGAAAAAAGTAAGTAGCAGTAACACAGTGAAATGCAGTTGCCTTGAATTCTTACTAAATTATCCCAAGGCTTTGAGCAGGTAACTTTTCCATAGAATGACATACAGATTACAGATAGACATGTAAATGCTTTTAAGGCTAGGAACTTCAGTCTTTCTAAAATCATGTATTTACTAAGTTGTATTTCTCACTATAAAATTATTGAAACTAATTTGCCATAGAAAATATATTTCACCTTCTCGAAGCTGGACTGGTTCTGCTGAGTTTTCACCACTCATTAACACAACAAAGCCTGCAGCTGTTCGGACTGAGGCTTGCCATGTTGACAAGGCAACGGGTGGTTCTTGGCATGGGAAAAGGGCTCTGTTGTTTATTGGCGATCCCATCGTATACACACATGGCCTAGATGGAAGGAAAAGAGATTGAAGATGGCATTACAATAAGAAAGACTGAATTAAGTTTTCTGTCAAAAATCAAATATTGTTGTACTGAGGTGTCTTTTTTTAACATCAGCTATGTAGGTTTCAAACCTGTATGACATGACCAATCAACATACAATCTAAATCATTTAAGACAGGATGAAGACAAGCAAGATTACCACAATAATTTTTACATAAATTAGAAAAGAGTAACTTCAGTCTTTCCCCTCTCCTGCTTCTGCATGGGCCTTTCAGCCTCATACCATAGCTCTCAGCTGGACCCTAAGGCCAAACAGAGAAGGCTTCTGAGTATCTTTGGAAGATGTCATTGAAGGGCTTCACCAATAACTGTGACACCTCCCTGCTGTCGTCACAGTAATGCTTTCATTATCATTAATCCCATCTCTCTGTACAACTGGAGGCTCATCCAAACTCAGAGCAGTAGATCTAGCCTTGAGCCTTCCTTAGCCCAAGCCTCAATAAATCTTGACATTTTTACATTTCTTCTTGCAGTAAGGTAATGGATGCTAGCTCACATTCCTTTCAGTATCTCAACCACAGGGCATATAATGAGGAGAAAGCCTGTCTTCCCTATCAGGCTCAGCCTCCTTCTTGCTTTTCGCACAGCAATCTTCCTTATAGTATTGCACTTTTTGCAGTTTCTCTAACCCTCTCCTAGGCAGCCTCTTCATCTAGTGCCCCTTTCCAATTTCAGCTGTAATATTTCATGCCAGCCAATTTCTTATTAGCAGCTTAGCCACAACTGGGAAGGTAAAAAGGCCTTTTATTAACTCCTTCTAGCTTGCTATTGCTGGTGCACAGATTTAGTAATTCTTGGTTTACTTCTTTTGTTGCATTTTGCAGTTTTTTGTTAATTCCTTGTACTTGTATAATACCATTCCTTAGCTTAAAAAAGCCAAGTTTTCAAATATAAATTATATAAAACAAACACAGTCAGTAGGTTTTTCCAGCCAAAGAAAGAAAATCTTTAAAACATCACTTAACTGCACTGAGTTTTTAAAAAACTGTTATATTTAAAACCAATATTCTGGGAGCACATCACATTATTTTGTGAACACTTGAGGCTGAAAACATTCTGATCAGTATCTTTCATCACTAGAGTTTAAAAATCATCAAAACTCTTTGGAAAATAGAAGAAAAGTTGTTAGGGCAAAGCCTATTTTGCAGTGACTAAGATCTGAGCATCTTGTTTACTCCCCTCCAAACAGCTCCTCCATTCAAATTATTCCTTCCCTAAAGCCAAGTCTGAACTTCACAGAGGGAAAGAACTTGGACATACGGACGATGACAGATGAAAAATATTCTGGAGCTATTTTTGCCCTCTTGTCATAAGTGCTATCTGTGCTATTGCATCCAGGGCTGTCCATGGCACAAGCAAGTTACTGTGCTTTAACTGATGCAGGCCAGCTGATCTTTCAGTAAAACAGGGAGGGAAACTGCAGTTTAAGGAGGCCTATTGATAATGTGCAGAAACAGAAAAACAAAATAATCTGGCTCCTCCTGCCATGTATCAGAGTGAAATAACTAGGACATAGATATCCAGTGAAGCTCAATAGGTAACTGCAGCAGCGACAAAGTCAACTGGCTGTCTTTCACCCTGTAAAACACAATGCACAGCTAAATGTAAAACACTACTAATCTGTATAAATCTTTAATTAAATTTAATTTCTTTGGCATTAATCTCCTAAAACTGCATCTGTAAGCAACTCCGATATACATAAAATAATTTATTTTTGTCCCAGAAAAAGAAACAGTGCATGGCAGTGAGTTCACAAGAAAAAGGAAGAGCTTGCTTTTTCACCAGGAGATTTCTGCTTCCTCCTTATAATACTAGCCAAGAGATGCTGGACATATTATTTACCCTAAAACATATGTGAGCTGGGTGGGGATGGGGAGGAAAGGACGGTTCCTCATTTGTGAAAACTTTATCAAAATACATAGGATTATAAAAAGAAATCCTGGTAGAGTTTATAGGAATAACAGGGAAGGCGGGGTTAACAACTGCTAATATACATATTTTACCAATGATTTACTATGCATTTGTGAAGACTGTTTTGCTCTGTGCCATTGGTACAACCCAGTTTTAAGAGCAATACAGGGGATTTCCACATCCTGAAGAAATTTTAGAGGGAAATGCCACAATGACTGACAAAATGGTCTGGCAGAACAACACTGAGCAGAAGGTTGCAATGCTGTGTCAAATACAATACAAACATAACAGGGAGCAGACATTACTGAGATAAAACTGAGACTCATTGCTGAGACCTGAGCACTTTTTATCTGCAGATCATAAAGTTTTTTACAAATAATCTCAATAAGATTTTGCAGACAAGGAAAATGAAACATTGTGAACAGATTTGCATAGTACTGGTGTTCATACTGCGCCTATAGGCTTAGTTTCAAGCCTCCCAGTCCAGCAGCTTTCACATTGGACTAGGAAGCCTCTCATTATGAGAAAAAATACATATTACATAACTAACTTTTTTCCATAAAACATTTTAATGCTCAAATAGATACACAGGCAGGTCACAAGTCTCTACAATTAAGGCCTAAGTAGAGAGGGAGTTAGAAAAGTGGAGGAAGACTGGTCAAGTACATAATCTTTTCTTCAACACTAAGCCTCCTTTCTACTCCTCACCTGTTTAAATACTATTTTTGTCCAGGTATACTCATTAACTTCATTATTTCAAACGAAAATGTATTCAAATATGTCAAAGTCTGCTAAGAAAATAGTAATGACACACACAAGTTCTAAATTTCAAGAGGAAACTATCAGAACAACAGTTACATCAGCTTTTAATTAGATATTCATACATTCACAGCAAGATCACCTGGAGGCTTGACTGACAGCGTGCCATCAACTGAGATTTCAGCTATCATTGAACAGGCTCCTGTTCTGCTTTAGAGAGGAGCATTTATAAGGTGAACTCATGATTTTTTCTTCACCTTTTCTTCTTCCACTTGAAATTTTAATCTATTTTCTTCTCACCCTAAAATATACCTCCACAGATTTTTTTTCTTCCCTTGGCAAATCATGTTTTACTTTGCTAACTTTTTATACTTCATTTACACTAGTAATTTCTTTTTACAATATTGGTAATACTGCAGTGTACTTTAGGACACCCACTGCAGCTGACAGTTTTCTTTGTTATCGGTCAGGCAGCACACTTCCAGCAGGTAAGACCAGAAACAATTTTTATCCTCATATGGATGAGATTTTTCACCTGATCCAGAAAAAGAAAAATTACTAGCTAACCAAGGTACATCAAAGAATAGCAATGACAAATAATTAGTTTTGGAATGCTTTTGTAAATTGATCCAAATTTGCCCTTTTTTCCTGATTCATCCCTACCACTGCTAGCAAGAAACTTCACAGTTCCTCTCCTTTTTCCTGCTATCTATCCTTTCCACCCCTCTTCTTTCAGTTTTAATGGTCTTGTCATGTTCAAATCATCTAGTTAGGCAGTATGTTGTTATGGGAAAGTATCAGAAGATCAGTGAGGACTATAAACACACTCAAGTGACTTGCACCTGGGGTGTCAAAAAACACATATTATTGTTTAGTCTTGTGTGCTTCACAAGTAGAACATCTGCACTTATAACACAGGCCTGTGATGGACCCAGAGGCAGCTTATTGAGCATGCCTGAGATGCCTGTCCTGCTTCAGAAAAGATCAAAGCACAGTGGAAAACTATGCCTGTGTGAATCCCTGAAATACAGGTGAGAACAGCATGTTCGGACACTCTCTCTCTCTCTCACTCACTAGGAAGGACTCTCTTGCTAACAAGGATTCTCTCTAGCACGGACCAAGCTCTGCAGTGCCTGCGTTCCTGCTTGCCTGCCTCTGCCTGGGTGCTGCTTCAGAGATCCCCTCGTTCGCGAGGTATTGAGATTAAATTTACTCTTTGCATTCCATCCATGGTTTTCTGGTTGTTTCTGCATCCTGCCTATGTCAGCTCACACAGTTGTTTATGCCAGCCATAATCTTTGCCACCATAGGTTGGAAAAGATAAGGAAACTGAATACAGCAAAAGTAAAATTAGGAGAGAATTCAGACTATTTGTCTAATTACCTCTTACATTGGAAAAACAACCACCCACAAAACACATCTGCGGTCACTCATCTGGCCAACTTTAGGACTAGTAATTCCCAGTGATCAACAATCCAGGCTACTGGAGAAATCAAGTAGAAATCAATACCACTAGTTTTGGTATTCTTTGGTTTTGCTCCAAGAGGAGACTCTGGGCTGCCTGTTCAGTAATCTCCCAGAGCCAAGGATTCTGAGGAAAAATTCATTCATGCAACCCAAACTCATCAGTATTCCATATATTTTCGTAACATAACAAAACCAGTTCAATCCAGCTCTTGGCAGATCTCCCTCTCCCATGTAAGCATATCAACTATAATAACAAATTAAGCTACTACCTTAAAGCTAATAATAAATGTTCAGTTGATACTCTGTTCTCCAAACAGGAATCTGCAGGTATTCTTTGAGGTATCTGCCATCAAACACCTGAATCATGTCCTAAACTCACCGTGTCAACCTGCTTTGGTTACTGCCTGTTTGAAGATTTCTCAAGGAAAATGCCCAGATCAGCAACTCTGTATCTTTCCTGTATTTGAAAAAATACATTCCCTATTTCTTTGAGGGTTGTCTCCATGTAAGGTGGCAACCTCCTGCAACTACATGGCCGCTCCCTGTAAAACCACTGCTGTTTGCAGCTGTTTCTTACTCTAAATTACAGTGTCATTTCCATGAAGTGGCAGGATTTCCTGCACCTAAATCAAACAGCTTTTTTGTTCTGCCCGTGCTGGTTTTGGCTGGGTTAGAGTTAATTTTCTTCATAGTAGCTAGTATGGGGCTATGTTTTGGATTTGTACTGAAAACAGTGCTGGTAATACAAGGATGTTTTTAGTTACTGCTGAGCAGTGGAGCAGTGATTACATAGCATCAGGGCCTTTCCTGCTCCTCACACCACCGCGCCAGCGAGTAGGCTGGAGGTGCACAAAAAGTTGGGAGGAGACACAGCTGGGAGAGCTGACCCCAACTGACCAAAGGGGCATCCCATACCATGTGATGTCATGCTCCGTATATAAAGGTGGAGGAAGAAGAAGAAGGAAGGGCGGAGATGTTCAGAGTAATAGTGTTTGTCTTCCCAAATAACCATTACTCTTCATGCAGCCCTGCTGTCCTGGGGGTGGCTGAACACCTGCCTGCCAATGGGAAGCAGTGAATGAATTCCTTATTTTGCTTTGCTGGCATGCGTGGCTTTTTCTCTACCTATTAAACTGTCTTTATCTCAACCCATGAGTTTTCTCACTTTTACCCTTCTGATTCTCTCTGCCATCCCAAATGGGGAGAGTAAGCAAGTGGCTGCGTGGTGCTTAGCTGCTGGCTGGGCTTAAACTATGACACTGCCTTATCGATTTACATTATCTGCAAGGTGCCAGTGATTTTCATCAGGTTCCAACAGAGGAGCCTGATATTCTTTGGGTTTTTTTCTGTTGAATAAAACACCAGCCAATGGTGTAGTTACCCATGCCTTTTTCAAAGCATTCCTCAACTTAAAAGTACTAAATGTGATTATGAGATAAGTGATTCCACTGACTTTTCCATAAATCTTTGCTACTTTGATGCTGGTTTTCCAACAGCTGGATAGCTACATTTCTAAACTGATACTTCACTGTAAATTTCTTGGACTTTTGCCCACTAGTTTGTGGTCCACAACAGGTATATCAATCCTGCTTCTGCTAGACATAGTACATGCACAGTCTCCTGTTCAAAACTTTTATCTTTTGGTACAGCCATCACTGGGAAGCAAGGATAATCAGGTTAAGACAGGGTATACCTTTTTCATCCAAAGTAAATCAATTGAATACTTATTGTGCTCCCACTTTGCCTCTAACAATAAAGGATTTTTTCACTTGCTTTGACCTGTAGTTTTGGCAAATGCAATAAACTTCACAGCTTCTTTGATGTTGTTATGAGAAAGTTTCCTAAATTTAAAGTCACACGTCTGACCAATCCCTTAGGTATTCCATCCCATGTACATCTCTTAATACTACTTCTGTAACACCAGAAAGTACCACCTGATCACATTTAAACAAAATTTAATTCCATAGCCATAGTTCATGTTCAAATGGTAGTAAAGATTGGAAATAACTGACTATAGGCAGAAAAAACAGGATATTTCCTAATTGCTCTGTTCCCACAGCAGTGAACAAAAAAACCAAAGCCCTTGTAAGCCTCTGTCTTTAAAAACAGAAGACAGTTTTCCTATGGGTATGAACTATGATACAGCTGGACTTTCTCAGCTTTATTCTGAAATCAAACATTGCTTTGGTTTCTTGGCTGTCCATCCAATTCATAAACACACAAGTGCTGGTTTGACTCTTTATTCCTCTATCTAGTATGGTCCTCTCACTGGCACATTTTAGTGAAGCAACTTACCTCTTGTCCTCCTTCTTCCTGAATAGGTATCATCAGCCTCGCCCCTTATACCTGGCATGCAGTGCCTCTGTGAGTGCCCAGCACTTTCCTCATCTGTTCTGTGCTGTAGGCATCCATGTACTCCACCTGCATCTGAGCATCATTTGTCCTGTCAGGCCATGAAACTTGCTATAACCCTGACAAAGTTCACTAAACAAAAAATCGTTTCTCATGGTCTTCCTTTTTGGTTAGGACAACTAATTCAGAGGAGCTATTTTGAATTTTTTTAGAAATATTTGTTCATTGCCATCCACATTTCCAGAAATACCAAATCAGTTGATTTTCTACTCAAGGTCTGCCTACTTTTTTTTGGTTTGTCTTTATTTTACTTCTCCATTCTATTCCTAATAACATTTGTTTTTCCTTAGAAATCATTGTGTCAGACATGAATAATCCAACAAACTTCAGACTGCTTCGTTAATTACTCAATTATAAATATTCAGCACTGGGAACAAAAATTACACAAAGTAAAATGAGAGAATTACCCCCAACTGATGTTAACTACTTAGATTTAGTCTATGACTTGCCTGGATTCTGGAGCATCTTATTCTCCCCAGCCTTGCCACGGAAAAGAACAAGCTCTTTATTCTGTTCCTGTATTTCTAGCATCCAAGAGCACAGAATGATGCTAACTCATGCCACTGAAAAATAGACATCTATTTTCATGACACATTTTCTAACTTGCAGTTTGAAATGGTGAAAATCTGGCTAGTTTTTCCAATTTCTGCCCTGGAAAAAAATGGCTTTGAAAATATCAAATATATAATGAAAATTCAAGGGATGCCTCAGAGTCCATAAAGGCTACAGATGCAGGGTTACATTGGCACAAACCTGTACTACCAGTGAAGCAGATAACTCTACCTTCCAAACTAACCTCAGTAGCATATTCCAAACTCCTATAAGGCATTCCCTTCCCCTCTGCTGTTTCAGATTAGCTCCCTAATATGCCTTATCACCCAGCTGTACACACATGTATGTCATCATACCAGTGGTGGAGGGAACCAGCATCCAGGTTTAGAGAGGTCAAGAGTGTCTCTTTCAGCAAGTGTATTTCTGGTAGGCTTCTTCCTTATTTCTTTTTAGCTCTCGCTCCTTCCCTCTTTTCATTAGTACCAGATAGCTCTGTGGTTGACTCCTGTATTGTTAAGACACTTTGGAGACAGAAAATACAAACACAAAGCATTATGCTGAACTTCAAGGGTAATCAGATAGACTTCACACTAGATGTACACTGAGGGTGGTGAGACACTGGAACAGGTTGCCCAGAGAGGTGGTGGAGGCCCCAGCCTCCTGACATTCAAGGCCAGGCTTGATGAGGCTCTGAGCAACCTGATCTAGTTGAAGATGTCCCTGCTTACTGGAGGGGGGTTGGACTAGATGACATTTAAAGGTCCCTTCCAACCCAACATGTTCTATGATTCTATGAGTAAGTAGGAAGAAGCTGTGTGATTCTGCCTGGGAATCAGTACAATTGCCCTCTGTTTTTTTGCAGGCCTACTGTAAACATATTCTAAGCATGGCCTAAAATGCCGAGGTATGTAACTATGATTAGGAAATGACTTGTAGCCAATACCCAGGCAATATCCACTGCAAATTGCTAGCTCACCACAGCTAAATGCAATTCTTCACTCTTAAGGACACTAAGAAAAATTTTGGAACCTTTAGATGGTCATTATGTTTGTAGGACATAGAGATGATAGACTTAAACGATTCTAAATCAAAACTTTGACGACTTATGTTTGGAAAGCAATTCTTCCACATGTGAAATGGTGACATTTTGCTTCTCCAGCAGTCTCTAGATAAACCAAAACAATTTCATAGTTCTTGCAAACTGTTATGAAACCTAAGGAAATTGTATATACTAAAATGTATTAAAATTTACTTCTTGATTTTTAGTAAATAACATTGTTGTGGCTGAAACTAGAAGCATGGCGTTTACAACTATACAAAACATGTTTTCTAGGTTGTATTTCCATATACAGAAAGTTCATAAACATGGACTTCTATGTGTAACCTCCTGGAAATTAGAGATCAATGCTCAAGAATTCACTTCCAGCTCCAAGCTTTAGCTAAATATTCAAGAAACATGTTTAGTGTGTTCCCACTACCCTGAGTATTTATAAAAAATCTGAAGTTTAGAACATTTATGAAAATTTCAGTCTCGTTCAAAAGGGAATATCAGCTATGAAGTAAATGTTAAAATGGTAAAAGATTAAAAATTTCAATGTTGCTATGTGTACTTTTACATAGTTTTTATTTGGTCCTTATTGTATGCAACACACTACATAACACGGTCTGATTGACTACAGTGCCAAAGAAGAGTATGACTTCTTAAGAGCTTATCTTCAGAAGTAGCCAAATTTATTAATAGCTTTTGTCACCAGTGCATCTGAACAATTGCAACTACTCTCTTGGAACATGATTGCATTTCAAAATATATGCATCTTAAGGAGAGGCAGGCTTGAAACAACCAGTTTCAAAAAAGGTAAAATATCTCTTTTTTACCTGCAGACAAAAAATAATGAAGAAATGTGACAGTCCATGCCAGTGAGATCCAGCCTAATACAGACTCCTGACATGAGTCCACAAAACAGATCACGATAGGTTTGTCAGAACTGTTCTACTAGTTCTTTGCTGTTTCAGCAGAATCAGTGGCATGGAATTATTTAAATAGGAAACGAAGGTCTGTTTTATTCCTACATTAGGTACCACCTCTTTGGATATTCTCCTAATCGCTATCTACCTCAGGTACTTCAGCTGCACATTACAGAAATGCAAGATTATTTATAACAAATGAGGAACCATGCAGTTCAGTGATGTCTGCAATACAGCTGAACTCTACATCTGAAAAGAAGTATTTAATTACAGAACGTGCTAGCATTAGCACTTCTACCAAACTGCACATTTATGCTGTATTCACCTTAATTGCGTTTATAATGGCAAAAATATTTCCTGAATTCTTTAAAATACATTGCTATTTTAATCTAATAATAAGATATCATAAAGATAATACACTAGAGAGGTACAAAATATTTTTTTAGAGGTAAGACATTTAAATTGGTCAAATAAATATCAAGATATCATAATAATTTTTTTAAGGAGATCATTTCACATTTTCCAGTATTTTCCATTTTGGAAAATTAGCACAAGGTTAACTCTTTCTAGAGTGTTTCCCCAAAACTGTTCAATCATCCTGTAATAGCTTCTAAAAATATACTTTTTCCATAGCATTCTCATGAAAATCTTACACTCTGAGTAATTCAACCCATCTGCTTTACTTCCCAGAATTTCTCCTTTTCTGTGTATCTGATATCTACAGCTCAACCTGAAAAAATAAATGCACGTGCCTGACCTATTCATATACGCCAAGGTAAATGATGCCCAGGTAGTTTACAGGATTAGGACCCAGTACTGAAAGGTTTCAGTGTCACGGAATGTCTTTCATTGATGTCTTTCATATTGAAGTTACTCTTTCATTCCTAATCCCATAACGAGGAAATGAGTTCCATTCCACTTGCTCGTTAATATCAACAAAACCATTAACTAATTTATGACAGCAACATAAGTGGCAATAAGTAGGGCAGAAAAAAAGGTGGGAGGAATCTCCCATTAGAGAGGCTGTTTGATAGGAAAATTACCCCTTTAATTTTAACCAAAATGCATTTAATCCTTTTCTTAAACAATAAAGAGATGGAATCCCAGGATATTTTAACAAATAAGGATTCTTAACATCTGTCATGAGAAAGCATTTAATTTGAAATACGCTGGTAGCTATGACGACTTAACACTGACACATACTCCTAAGAGTTAGGCAAAACTGCTTAAACACCTCGATGGGCTGGCAAAAAGTTTCTCCTTTCCAGTAATGAAAGATGTTTTATACACATTATTCCCTCCACAAAGTGGTTATTACCGTGTGTAAATAAGTTTTTATTTTAAATCATTTTATAATACTTATCATTTGTATGACTATTGCAATTAAAAGTATAATTTTGTTAAAATTGGAACATTACCATCCTATTTTGAAACGCCAGTGCTGTATTGTGCTAGTAAAAAATTGAAAAACTTTGAAACAGAACTGCTCTTTGTTCATGATAAACATATGACAAACATTATAATCAACTTTTTTTTTCCCTATTTTAGTAATTCTATTATTGATCACGGTTAAAAGTTACGTGCCAATTTTAAGAAGTGATATAGTCTTTGTAAGTATAACTTTTGGAGAGACAATAAAGTATGTTTATTTATACATACATGTATAAATGTATGTACATACCCCTATATACTCATACACATACCCTATGCGTCTATTTTGCCCCCTTTTTAATACTTCCACATAAAGGCCCCCAAAAGCATGTTATTACAAAAAAACATATTCTGAGGCTAAAGAAAACCTTCCTTCTCGATCATTAATGTGTTTTCTAGTATCAAAAGCTGAAACACGGAAATGCTGAAACTCCACGTGTCCAGTTCCTCTACTGAAAACAGAAGCGTGCCCTGCTGTGCTAACATTAGGTTTGCATACGCATATCTCAACTTGCCTAAACTCATCCCACAAAGCTTTGTGTTAACTGATCTTTTTGTGCATTATAATACATCATTGTTGAAGACAATTAAAATAGAAGTCTTTATAAAATGGTGCAGAGGTTAAATTTCAAAACATTGTACTAGTGTTAAATAAGAGGAAACATACTGGAAGTGGCCACACAATGCTTGTACTTTGTTATTCACTTCTCTGTGCTTTGGGGTTAGAATACAGACTCCTCTGGGAAAGGATCTGACATCTGCCTAGAACAGCACCATACACATAATTGGGAACAATTTAAAGATCTCTCCTATGAGAAGATAATGTAATAGTACTTCCTCCATACATTATATAAATGGGCCTTATTTTTAGAAAGGGAAGGAAGAATATGACAGCATTTTGTACAATGAGATTTACCACTATATTTACGGGTTTATCACATACAGAATTTAATTTTAAAAGTGTAGCAAGAAAGATTCCAACGACTGTGATATGAAAACTTGTTTTCTTTCTGACAGGCATTAGCTTCTGGAATACCGTGCAAAAGATTGAAAATAAACCAGTTTGAAACCATTTGCTGCCATCAGACTGCCTGACCCACCATCAACCCATCTTTTCCTGCTTCATTACTGATTCATAAAATTCCATGTGTTTGTGTAAAACTGCCATGAAATGTCTCTAAAGTAAGAATAATGCTTTGCAGTGAAAGGGAAAAAGAGTCAAAACTAAAAGATGTTAATGATTTAGATGCTTAAAATAAACCTTCAAATACTCCAAACACACAGACAACACACAGAGGAGGCGTCCTATAGCAGCTGAATGTTGCTAACATTAGTCTCAAAGACTTTAGTAAGGGGCGGGTAGACACGGACACACTGTGTGACCACTAGCAATTGCCCTACCTTTGCCGACACTCAAAATTCAGAATTTTCATAACTAAAGATACTAAATTGAGCTAAATTTCCTAAACTCATACCAAAAATAACTCCCTGGGGATTGAGGAAGGGAGGGGAAAGGGGAAGAGGTAATGAACATGACTGAGACATTCCTGGACTTGATGCAGATGATGGTTTAGCAGTAGAATTACCTAACTATCAGATGTACAATTAAAAGGCCTCATTTTCCTCCCTAACGTGGATGCCAGTTAATTTCTCTTAGCCTAACTGAAATGAAAGGTGAGTATCCATCTCTAGTTTGGGAATGAAAAGCAAGTATTCAATTAGACCAAACTTCTTCGTCTTCCAACTTTGTTCTGTTTTTTAGGTATCATAAAGAACTAACAGCCATTAAAATCCAACTTGGAACATTACAGTAAAACAATTACTTGTTGCTGAAGTTATGGAAGTCCAGAGTAGATTGTAGCTTCTCTCCTATAAGGAGCTTATCTTGAAGATTTCTGTACAGCACTGTGTACCTTCACAAATGCTAGATAAAATGCCAATTCTTCTTGCAGTTTCAGTTTGCAGTTCATTTGTATCATCAATGTACTTTACATAATAGATGGAGATTTTAAAAGTTGATTATGAGAGACTAAACAGGAAGAAACTGCATTACTAAGCTTATTACAATATTGATAAAAGACTAGTTGTGCAGTAATTCTATTAAAAATTATGTATACTGAACTTTATGTATACTGAAATGTGTACGCCAGGAGCGAAAAAGAACATAAAGTTTTAAAGTGAAAATAACCCATCATGCATACCTTCTCTTCTGCTAAGTGATAACTCCCTATTCCCTCCACACACTCCAATACACAATTATTTACTCTCATTCAGAATGAGCAAAATAACCCGTCATGCATACCTTCTCTTCCTCTAAGTGATAATTCCCTATTCCCTGCACACACTTACTCCAATACACAACAATTATTTACTCTCATTCAGAATGAGCAAACGCAATCATTTAGGCAGGTCTGAGGCCTGCAAGTCCATTGGGGTTTCTTGAGCAGAGTTTGTCCGTTCTCCTGCAGGACAACAGCAGGATTCAAACCAAGGATGAAATGAAAACAGTGAAAGAGAATGCTCATCATTATCTTCACACAGTTGCTCAGCTTTAGACAATTCTACCTTCTCTCACCTATGTGTGCAAAGTTTTCAGCTAATAGTTACATACCTGCCACTCTGGTCCATAGTCCATGTAACAGATCTTCCCTCTGGTTTGGTTTTGTACCATATTCTTATTGCATGAGGAAAGTCTGTTGGAGTCTGAATTCCTGATTTCCTTATCTCCAAGCTCCAAGTGCCAGCAGTAAACAGAAGCTCTCCACAGCCAGGCGCCTGGCTGCAGCAAGTAAAATAGTATAGCTGTTCCTTCCAGCGATCTGCAGGTAAAGTCACAAGTTCATGTACAATCTGATTCCTGAGATTTTCCAGATCCTTTGAAACATCAGTTACCTTGGCAGACCTCGTGAATTTTTCAATGCCTGACACAGCAGCAACATCTACCTCCTCAACCTTTAGCACGGATAAATCACAGCAGTCCAATACCAGCAGAAAATCCTTGTTCCCATGATTCTCTATGTCATAGCAGTTCTTTGAACTAGGAATCCCAGAAGCCTGTTCCTTGTTGCTATGGTTACCATTTTTATCAGAAGTATCTTCTTCACCTTTACCACAGACAGCAAAATCATTATACTCCGTTTTAGATGAGCAGGCACTCACATTTGTCACAGGAACGTAGCAGGGTTCAGATGCCCTCATTTTACAGGTTTCATCAAACTGTGACTGGCAGCCTTCTTCGCCAGTACTGCTCTTTTTCCTGTACTGGCTCCCAGTCTCAAAGAATAAAACTATGATTCCTTCAATAACTTTACTTTTAAAATCCACATCCAAGTCCAATATGTAGTGCTTTACAAGCATGTGGCTAGTGTTGGCCATTAAGGGCAAGTCATCCTTCATGGGGTCTAGCTGTGTCTCCATGTTCCAGTTTATTGGGCAACAGTTTTACAAAGCCTTAAATGTTTCTTACATACGATGTCTCCATACAGAGAAAGGATATTCAGCCTCCCAGTGCCAACAATAATTTTGATTAATATTACAGTATTGAAACCAATTGCAGTTCCTCCACTTCTCGCATTCTATAAAAAAAACAAAATACAAAAAAGAAATCAGATAATAATTTCACAACCATTTCTGAAATGCACTAAACCTAAAAGTTACTTAAAGTCCAGTTGCATTTATTAAAAATAGTACAGCCAAAGGGTGATTGTGCCTCCATAGAATGGTATCAAGCTAGTTGCTTCAGGATTTGCTGCAAGAACCACTGGCTTTATTTTTCAGAGAAGATCTCAAGTGAAAATATTTCTAGACAGTTTTATAAACAGAAAGAAACAAACTTTATTATAGGCCTCCTATTGACTCTCTTCACCCACAATATTCCTTTAGAAAAGATACATGGTTATGCAACATCTGTTTTAATTTATTACTGCACTGATTGTTTTTAAGGTTGCCATATTTATTTCCAATGCATTACCTCAAAAGATAGTGATCATTTTTCTACTGTGATTCCAAGTAACAAGAGTAAGCCTAAATCACCTCATATATTTTAAAGTTTTACAGTAATAATTTAATATATACAATGCATCATCAGGGATTAATATACTTTCCACATTACAACTTGTCTCATATCGGCACTTCTAGTAAATTACAAGAAAATGAGCCAACTTACTAAGAGTGCATTCCAAGTATTCCTTTGACATTGCTCATTAAGATTTTTCAAATATATAGTTAAATACTTAATGTATATGATTACATCTTAATAGCTGGAAACGCATTAACACTCGGGATAATAGCATCTTACAGAAAACAAAAGGTCTTCTCACTGGAAAATATGCAAATACCCACAAAAGCAAGAAAATATTAAAATGCATCACAATTTGTTGCAACAGCAGGCAGAAGTTCATCGCAGAAGTTTAACTGTCACGCATTGTTTTGCTATGACCATTAAGCTAAAGTTACGCACTTTTAGCTCACTTAAGTCCTTTTTGTCTACTTTCTAGACTAGAAATAGACACCAGAGGAAGAAGCAGCTGTTAAGACGTGCAGTTCACTCTCCTTGCCAGTTCAGTGACACTTTCATGATAAGTAGCCAAGTCCGGTTTTAAGCACCTTAAGTGAACAGATATTCCCTTGTGACATTGTTTCGCAGTATCACTGCCTCATCATAGACTTCAGTGTCCAAAGACAGTTTTTCAGTCAGAGTTCTCAAAGTCAGCACAGAGGAGAACCCAAACTCCCCTAAAAATACCTATGAAAGAATCCAGGGCATGCTATTAATCTAGCATCAGTAAGTGAAAGACTCAGGTCAAGAAATTATCTATACTGTTCACTGAACTAGCTTCACACAGAGCATACAAAACATAACAAGTATCTCCCTTCTTTGATGGCTTTCTATAAGTCGAAAACCGCTCTTGCAGGGCTGTCTTTGAAGACAAGCTGAGAAAAATCTTTCTTTCACTTTTATATCAATGCTTCTGCACGTTTGTAAACATACCAGGGCACCAAGTTCACTTCAGAAGCCCTTCTTTCACTTTTGAATAGCCTGGTAAATTCAGAATAATTTAAAGATTGCCTGCAAGAGAAACTTATTGCATCTTTTGAACTACTTCTAGTAGATACTTCTCTATTCTCTGTTTGAGAGTTTTCCCAAACATTTTTTTCTGAATTTAACCATCTTCTTGTTTATCATAACAGTTTACTATTTTGAATGCTTTCAATCTTCACATATTTGCAAGAAAACACTGCATCTTGCACTGCCTTAACTGATGTGTACATCTGTGTACTTTCAGAATTCAACCTTGTATCAGGACCCAAAAAGAGATTCGTGAGCTTCTGCAGAGTCCCCATGATTTCAGTGTGGCTTTGCAAAGATTACTTATCTTTGCAGATATATGTGCAGTGTTAATCTGTGTTTTGCGAGATTGACTTAAAAACAACAGAGGTATCCTGAAATGCATATTGGGCCCTAATATCATCATAGTGATTGCTTTCTACTTAATTTAAGCAAGTCTGGAAAACAGTACCAGTGGAACTAAAGCATTCAGGAAGACCTGGAAGAAAGGCTGAGGGAAGATACAGCAAACCTCAGCTTGGTGAATAAGCAATGTCTATAAACAGCATATAGCCGCTACAATCACATCCCTGTCTTGACATTTAACTGGGAATATCAGTAGAGAAACCAAAGGTTATAAATGCTGCAACATAAGCAATGCCTCCACAATGACTGTGCATAACACTCTGAACTGAACTTGATTTTATCTGGACTTTTTTCTGACTACCAAAACCTTGTGACTTCTGAGAGGTTAGCCAAGTACTGCTGGTAGAGAAAACAAATAAAGTGGCTTGGTGGGGAAAAAACACCAAGACTGAACTGGCATTTAAGAATCCCTGTTTTACACAAATACTTAGATTTTCTCATTTGAAAACCAGGTGTAATGCTGATACATTTTGTAAAACATGAATACTATACTAACAATAAGTATGTGTGCTGTACTACTAATAAGTGTTTATATCACTGTTTTTTCTTTTTCAT
Organism: Fratercula arctica; assembly: GCA_947846985.1. Lineage (NCBI taxonomy): Eukaryota > Metazoa > Chordata > Aves > Charadriiformes > Alcidae > Fratercula > Fratercula arctica. Next base: position 44,952,829 of record CANTUZ010000026.1, on the reverse strand, counting down.
TTGGAAGATGTGATCAATTTCTTATCTCAAAAGCATTAAGATAATTACACTAATTTACATTAAATTCTCAGCTACCATGGTAAGAAGCACCTCTGAACACCTTAAAATAAATAGTAAAGCTGCAGTTCAATGCCTACAAAACTACATGTATTTTGTATTTAGAGGACTGTCATTAATTAACAGGGCAGATTAGAAGGATTAAAAGGTGAAATAGTGCCATGCAAATAAACTCAATCCAAATTTAAAAAAAAAACAGAATTAGTTGAAGCATCATCAAAAAACTAAATTCTGTAAATACAAATCCTCTTCAAAATATTGAAACCAAAACATCAAATCCATGCAAGTCGAGAGACAATCGAACACAAAGGCCAATGCGACTAAAAAACACACAGAGTAGACATTCATTTTCCACAGTTGAAAGTTTCAGATCAACATTTCTGTTAGTGGAGAAGACACATCTGATCATGTTTACAAATCGAGCAACAGACAAGAAGAACACACTTGCAGACAACTAACAACTATTGCTGCATACACTCGGACAGTGAATTTTAATTCAGCTGTAACACTGCCTGTTTAATCCTCACTCAAATCACCTTAACTTCAGATATCTCAGCTTTCAAAAATTTTAGGTAGCCTCTCTATCTCCAAGCACTAGTAAATGAATTTAAATGGCTGTTTGCAGGTGCCTTGGCTTCTGAATCTCTGAAGAATTTCTTAATTAAATATTTTTAGGAGCCTACAGAACATTAGCACTGTGCAACAAAGAAGCTGATATGCTTCTCTATTCTGATGGTGTTGGCAACTCATTCATTAGAATAACTTTGTATTTTTGTACAATACTTTGATAATTTCATATTTATATTGAATTACCAAAAAAGTTCTTTTTTCTGTGCAAAGCATGATTCTGTTATGAATGATAATTTTACTTCTCCACTAAAGCCTCACACTGGAAGTTGCATCCCATAAAGTGAGGTGGTGTCTCATGTAATTTGACATAGTCCTATTGAAAGCTCTCCTAAGCGGGAAAGACACTGAATTTATGCACTACAGTTTTAAGATAGGGTAATCTTTTATGCTTTTAATTTAAATGTTAATTTTGTAATAATTTCACAAATTTTAGCTTTTTTTAAAGTAGGAGTTACATCATGAAGGTTCAGCAAACTCTGCTAATCAGCTGTGGAGTTTCTCAATATAAGGACTTCAGATGGTATAATCTGCAACAATAGATGGAAAATTATATGAAAAAGAACACTGAAGAAGTCCAAGGAAATGTATGACCATGAACTTATTTGTCAATCTTGGGATACACATCCTCAGCGTGAATTTCTGTCTACATGATGTTAATTGAAGGTCTGATACTTCACAGCATACCTGCTTCTCGCTGAAACAAACATATTTGCTAACAGCTTCACCATTTCGTTTTTCAGTATCCAACTGTAAACACACATACACTGAATTCAGAGGAGGAAAAAAATGTACACAAACAAAAAGCCTTTAAAATGTCTTACACTACCTGGTTTGTGTCTGGAGCCTCCAAAGAGTTACTGCTCACTAAATAATATGCCAAAAATCCACTGTTAACAGAACAGAAATGATAAATGATATATTACTACCTTTACCTGTTCTCTACTGTTTCATTGTCATGTACGGCAGCAATGTTTGTTTTAGGCAGTTTTGTACTACTCTACAGATTAAGGAATAACAGCAATATACTATAAACCAACAAAAAACTATTTCAAAACATTCAATTTTAAGAGGTTAGCTTAAAACTCCTTTTGGTCATAGCTGTACAATTTCAATTCCAGTAACTGAGACATATTTATTTCTATAATATAAGTGGCCAAAAGTAATTCTCTACTTCATGGGCAAAAAATGAGATATTAAAAAATGTTCTTTTGTATCTATTTTTAAAGAAAAACAGAGTATAAAGACTCTTTATACAGAAACATTTAGCTGTACAAAATAACGCTAGGTATTAGTAGAACACTCCTGCTACATCACTCTCTGGGGTTCCACAGTATTGATAAGGCATGGGACTATCAGCTCTTGCCCACTCCTACTCATATTTGCCCAAATTAACTTGTCTAGTTTCTTTCATTTAAAATATTCAGAATGTTCATAACCTGACTCTAAATATCTGCACTGCTCTAAATACACACCCAATACTCATTAAAAGCAATAATTTTAATATACATGCAGAGAGCTATTTAAAATGTGCCCTATATGTGCGAACTATAATTTTGGCAGGTTACCCTTCATTCACATCAAAATGTATTTTCATCACCCAGCTGTGTTGTTTCTACCACATTTGGCCTTTCTTAACCCATGTCATCCAAACTCGAGATATATTAAAAATATTCTCAAAGCATATATTTTTTGCTTGTTTGCTCTGGTTTTTTATGCCTCCACCATTGCATACATACCTCACATATCTGATAGATTAATTATATCATCTGGAATAGTCATCAGTGGAATAATCCAGTCCTTTCCCTTGAGATGAGACAGAAGTACGTGAAACACTCCTCTGTTCTCTGCAGAGGGAATTGTTCCGTTTCACTCCATTTTTTTCATAATATTTAATTAAATATTCTTTCCAGTAAACATTTTTTCCCCTCTAAACTTTACTAAGGTCATGTTTCCTAAAGTTTTGGATAAAGAGGACCTAGTTACACTGTGGATGCGCTCATTTGCTTCTCACCCCTTCTAAGCCCACCCCCACTCGGAGGTCACTCTCTCCAATCACTAAACACACTAGTTTGGAATAGGCAGATTATTAAAATAAAGTCTAAATTGAGCTCTGAGTCAAAATAGTTCATTCTGACCATAATAAATTAAGACCATTTACATGGCCTGGTCAACAAATCCACAAGGGCAGCAGAGCCCCAGCAAGAAAGACAATAAATACTTGTATTGCTAAAGCTAGAAGTGGTGTTTCTTTGTAACCTCAGCCTTTAAATCTCAGTGGTTGCTCTATTAAAACTGAGCAGTATCACTATAATCACAAAACAATTCTCCAAGCTTTTCCCAATTTTTTATTTGAACACTGAATTTCTCTTTCTGTAATACTTGGTGCTTTCTGCTATTTAATTTCATTTTTAAAAATAACTTAGGTCCGGAACTCCAAAGTGCTTGTAACCTCTCCAGATTGGCCCCATCCAATCACCTGACCAATGCAAGCATAAAACACAGGAGGGTGTGTAGTCACACAAAAGACAATCATAGCCTGAGATGCCACAATAGAAAATGTATCTTTCTTCCTCAAATTTCTCCACAACTTTGCTTCCTATGAAGCTACACAAGTGCAGAGGACAACTCAAGGGAAGAGGCAGGAACATGCAGCTGGGGAAGACAGAACATGGTTGCCCTTTGGGAGGCAGTTCAGATTGGGATAGACTTAAACCCAGCCTGAGGCCATATCCAAATTTAACAAAAGTTAAGCAAAACGCAGGACAGACTCAACTACATTTAAGTATATTGAAATAGATTTAAAATGCTCTCAGGGTTAAAAATTAAATGACTGGTGAATGCTGAAGATGGTCTGGAGAGTTTTGTTTGGTGCGTTTTTAAACTACAAACAAATTAAAATTAAAAATTAAATTCACTGTCAAATTAAAGAAAGCTGATACAGGACACAACAGTCCTTGCAAAAGCAAAGTGAAACGTATGAATTCTTCATTATCTAAGAGCTCAGTTGGTCAGTAAGAGAAAACAATTAGATTATTTTAACAGCTTTAACTTTTGACAAGCCTCTACTCCATGTTTTTTCCCACTAAATATTCATAAACTGATTGCCTAACAATTCACTTAGCTTAACTTAATCCTCTGGAAAGAAACCAAGTTTAAAAGAAGTCTATTGATAAATTGCAATTTCATTGCCAGAACAGGCCTAGCAGAGAGCCACTAACATGGCTAGAGGGCTGAAGCACACGGATGTAGGAGGAGCGGCTGATGGCACTGGGTCTGGTCAGCCTTGCGATGAGGCAGTTACGGAAGCATACCTTCCCTAACACCTAACGGGGTGCGCACAGAAGATGCAGCCACACTCTTCTTACAGGGACACAGAGAAAAGACAAGGAAAAAGATATTATGCTGTCTTGCAAATACAATTACATTCTATATTATACTGTATTACATAGACCTAACTTTTTTAAAAATACAAAAAGTAGTCATTTTTATATTCTGCAGAGCTGCTTTTGTGTTGTTGAACTGAAACACTACATGAAAAGGTAAGGAGCAAATAAATAAGAAGAACAGAAATACATAATTTTAAGAATGAGTACACCAAAATATACTCCCAGGAAACACTGTTCTTTAAATTTTCAATAGAAGTGTAGAACATAGCTGAAATAACAAGCGAACAAACAAAATATTACTCTTCTGCTCCAGGGTCAAGTTAACCAGAAATACGCAAGATAGATTATAAATTTAGAAGTAGTCAGACTACATCACTGTTTCTAAAGTTGCTGGTTTATTTTCCACATAGAATTTAGCTTTAATATGTATTTCACTGCTATGGTATTCGGGTAATCTTCCACACAGTAGTCAGAGTGGCTACTTAAATATGTTAGTTGTTTGTAATAATGAAGATGACTAAACAATATTGGTTAGATGCCTAAACAATTTTGTCTACATTGTTTTTTGAAAGAAAAATTGCTTTAGAACCTTTTTATAGACATCTTAAGACATCTTCTGCAAACTATATGACAAATTTTCAGAAGGTATACAGATCTACAGAGATAATACCTAGTGCTTTTAATGGAGATTGGGCTATTAAATGTCTTCTTAGGGAGGGAGGGATGGGAGAAGAGGAGAGATTAACAGAAGCCCAAATGCATAGTGAAGTCTAATTATTTACTACCTCCAATGACCCTAAAAAGCTCTGAAACAGAATTACAAAGTTAACACTAGTACAGAAAAGATTGAGGGGAAAATGGTCCTTAAAACTTAAATCAGTTGTTACTTCACTAATAAATTAGGACAAATCCAAGGACAAAAAATCTTCAATTCACTCTCATGTATCTTAAAAAAAAAGAATTCCATACATTAATTTTAGGGATGGAAGCAGAGAAGCACTGTGCTTGTTTCAGAGAGAGAATACAAAATAAAACCTGCAATGTGGAAAGATCTTTACCAAAAGTTAACAATAATTTTTAAAAGCTTTTCAGATCATTGTATGTTTGTATTTGAATCCTGGAACTTCACTTGACTATGGGAACCATTGTATTTATAATCTTTTGACTATAACACACTACGGTAAGAAAGAAATGATGATGAGTGTTAGGGTGCTTTCTACTTTACTTTTCTGTAAGGCAGCTTAAACAACAACGCTAATCTTCAGTCACAGAACTTCACAATATTCACTGAACTAAACCAAAAGGACTTCAAGATAAGATTAGTTAAGTTTTCTGTCACATACATAAAATATTCATACAAAATGTTTGTTAAAAATTATACATAGCCCCACATTCAAGCTGTGCTTTTATTATTTTCTTTACAGATATTAATTTACCCTAACTGAAAAGGTTTTCCGTAATTATATTCCAGAGGACTTAGTGTGCCCTCTTGTGTGCGGGTAATGTTACACCACTAGGCATTACATAAGCTGGGTACGTAGGCAGTAACATTCTCTCTTTAAAATGGTGTTGTAAGTGATTAGAAAATACAAACAACACACACTGCCTTTAAACTATTCTTCTTACAACTTCAGACTCACATCAGACCAAAATTTACCAAAGATTAGTATAATCAGTGCTAACACAATGTATCTTCCAGATTTTTTTTTAAAAAGCAAATATGAATAGAGCTGCAAAACAGATGTGCTTTTTAATCCTATTTTATTTACATCTACTTTTTAACAAGAAATTTAATGGTAAAGTCATGTATTTTTTGAAAAGCACACAGCATCTGCACTACAGAAAAAACCAACTGAGAACAATCTAGTAGAAATATTTTAGGGCATATATATGATAGTCATCCGACTAAGAGCTAGAAAGATGATTTAGATGTTTCATTTGTGCCCAAAGCCATGTTATGTAAGAACTAACTTGACATGAAATGAATGGATGTGTTGTCTTCAACAGGACTGCTGATTTTATGACATTAAAATACATGGATAAATAGCTGCATTCCAGACAAGATGGTAACTATTCCTCCTTCGGGCTGTGCTTGGCTTATCAAATATTGGATCTCTGCCACCCTGGGAGAATGTTTCAGGTTTATCCAAGAAGAAAAGACAGGAATAAACTGTTTATTTGGTCACTTAAACAGCCTTTTTAGTATCAAGAAAAGAAGTAAAAGATCAAGGCACCTCTGTAGCAATGAAACGGATGGCATAGGAATCATATTACAGCAAACCAGAAATCAATCCAAGTGAAAAAAAAAGACAAGCAAAAATTGATAAATGATGGATACACTTCAGCACAAGAGCAGGATAAAAATTACTGCAGAATGTAGCATCAGAGGTAAAAGGTAATTTTTTTTTCTTTTTATTTTCTTAAAAGGACCATTGTGAAAACCTGTAACTGAACAGGACAAAAAGATACACACGTATATATACTGTTGCATTTATTTAAATGCTAGGCTTCTGGAACTTTGCTTTCAATCAGTACTGCTATTTCAACAATATTGTAAAAAACATGCCAGTATTTTGTGTGAAGTGTAGCATCTATACATAGACTATCCCTCATTGGCCCAAGATGACTAGATCAGCAAGACGAGACAGAAAGAATGTGTGCACTAACAGAAGCAAAAAGTTGTAATGATAGGTACAAGAGATAGGCGAGAAGAAAAAAATTTTTAAAAAGGTGATAAAAGTATAGCTGTGCAACAATCAAACATGCTTGTAAACCCCATGCTCTCCTCTTCACTTGAACTGTGATGTCTTTTATTAAATTTGTGATAATTTGGGGAGTTTAACAGAACAGGCTGTAAATAATTATTTAATTTACCATGTGATTCCAAATGTATTTGATTAAATGCAATTTCTACCTTTTCTTCAATCACATCTTCCCAAAAATGTATGAAAATCATAATACAGTTATCCCACCAACATGTTTTCTACTGCAAGTACTAAAATACAGCTTATCAAAATGCTAAGCAAAATCAGCAGGAGCTGCAACATTTTCAAATTTGCAAGTCAAGCCTAGGTACACAAAGGGAGGATTCTTCCCTACTTTTTTTCTAACTAACTGAACACAGATTCACATGAAGTGTAACAAACTTGACTCCCAGTGTATGATCATGGAACTAATTCAGACTAGTATTTGTCATTCAACATATGGGGCTTTTGTTTTAAACAAAAAGAACTCCCTAAGCTAACTATACAGAAATTGAAAGTCTTGCCTATATATTCATAACTCATGTATTTTTTGAACACTGATGTAATTAATGTATGTTTAGTTGTTACTTAAGTGGTTTAGATACCTCTAAAGTGTTTTCCAGACAATCAAAAGCCATTGCTGTGCATTCTGCCACACAAATGTCAAAGCATGCAGGTTTATTTTGTGGTCCAGCTATCTAATACACTCTTATAACTGAACTTCTATTAATTCTGCATTTCTTTCATTCTTCCTTAACAGGTTAAGAATAAATTGTAATGATGGTGTTCATATAATACAAGAAACATACCACCTTGACTGCTGAAGCAATATCCTTGCTGTACACCTTGGAAGCTGTCTGTGCACATCCGAGCTTTGTGTATGCAAATAGCACACCTTTTACTACTGCTTCCTAAATACACTGTTCTGTGTCGGTATTCCTTGGCTTTGATATGACAAGTTCCTCACTACCTTATGCACATATCAAGGTACTGTCATCATAGAGAAGATACTAGAGCTGTTATTTCTGACATCTTTTTTTGAGATACTTCTCTTAGGCAACACTGTCTTCTGTAATATTTTTTGCTATATTCAGTTCATAATATGAGCATCTGGTTTTCTTTTTTTTTTTAAAGCAATGCATTTCACCTTTAGAAAAGCAGGTTCTCTAGCTGGATTCTAAGCATCAAAACGACTTAGGAACTGCAATGCCACCACAAATTCTTGATGAACATTTCACAAACGCTGTTTCACATCATACTTGTTCTATACACAAAGACCTAACAGATTACTAGTACATTTTAAAAATAGACTTCACATTCCATGTACCTTCCTTATGAAATGCACTTCATAAAAACATAGGGCAAGCTAATTGTGTGGTTATATGTTTTAATATTTTAGAAGATAATGTTTGTGAAAGAATAAACAATAATAGCAGATGGTGGCCAACACGAATAGAGTCCCTATTCATCATTTGTGCATCACACAGTTGCATAAAAGGCACAAAGAATGGGAAGTAGGGGAGAAGTGATCCTTCATGGAATGATATTTGTGTAACATTGCTTTTACACTTAATACAGAAAGCATCAGCCTAAATTAGAATCATATGCCTCTGAAAGCAATCCCGAGAAAAGAGCCTCCAGGCAAAATAAAACATGGTTGCAAAACAGACAAGGTAAGAGAATAAACTTCCCAAAAATATCCACAGAAAAAAAAAAAAAGTTTCTTTGTGGCAAGAAATACACAGTAATGCACAGTTTTGGTTGTTACAGTTAAAAGGAAAATGAAATAAAGAGACAGGAAAGGGGAAGAACTTGGAAACATAATTCCATGCTACAGGGGAAAGTGAAGAAGAAAAAAAAAAACCATGCATCTGAACTACTCTGGGAATATACCCCTTCCAAATAGTAAACCAAGAAAAGTGAGAATAGCTGTTATACAAAGTAGGCTAGCTAAACCTGTAAATAGCCTATCAAAAACTAGAATGATCAATTATGATACTTGATATTGATGTTCCATTAGTCCAGGAAGCTGTTATTTTCCGTTGCTAACAACTAACTATTCCAGTCTAATTCCACTCTAACACTAATAATCCACACGAGAAAATCAGAAAACCATCTGAACTTGTTGAGAGGTCCAGCACAGGCACTACTAGGTGAAAGCAAATGAGAAGCTTACAAACTTAAAAAAAAAAAAAACCTTGAAAAATGTAGAAGATAGATTGTCATTAGCAATGACTCCCTAATACAGTGGCACAGGGCAGAAATGTACTATCTAGAATGCACTGAATCATCTACTCTCTTTCCAAGCACATCATTTGATTGCTCTCCTGCTGGATCAGCTAGTGACAGACTGTCTTACACTGTTAATGTAAGTGAAATGTAGGTGCAAAATGAAGTCATCTAAGATATGTCTTCATCACAAAATGTAAGACTATGCTGAACGTGTTCTTCTATAAGCATAAACAAAATACCTCTTACTTCAGAGCTCAACTGCAGCTGTTTCTTTTCATGCATTTCTAAAATCTTAGAAAACAAAAATAAATGAGAGGGCTGTAAGAGAGAAGACCAAGAGAACTGATCTCCAACCAAACCAGGCAGTTACAACTCTGTATCTGATGTCTGCCAAGCCCTGGAAAATTCCCAACTTAAAGCTGTTCCAAAAATTCAAATACATTAAATGGTTAATACCTTAAAAAACATACTAATATGTTTTATTGTGCAAAACCAGAGTTGCACAAACTTATTCACACACAAATGCATACAAGTAGCAGGCATTAATCCCCAAGACAGGGGCGATTTGTATCTCAGCTTTTCTGTTTTTCAGACAGTACACGTACTCATTCCCTCGAACACTAGCCAATTAAAGCAATTAGATAGAAATTTACACAATTTGAGTTTCCTAGAAAACTAAGGATGGTCAGAAAAACGCTACCAATTTATGATAGCTCTGTTTGAAGAGATTTCTCCCAGCTGCCGGTGCTGCAGTCAACAGTGATGGGTATCTCCATGCACAGTCACACCAGCCCACAGCCTGGCACATGTAGCCGAACTCATCTTTTAAGCTAATATTCTGGGCTGCAAGCAAGGATCTCTGAAGCACAGACACAAGCTTGGTTTTATCATGTACTCACTACATTCTTCAAAAGGTGTAAAAGTATTTCAGCACCACAGACTTTCCTTACACGCCACTGGCTAATATGCTACACGTTTAAACAACACAAGCTTTTTATCCCCATGTAAAAGACAGTGCAAAATAAAGCCGTGTTTGGTTCCTCTTCAACTTCAGTTAAGCATGATTTGCTTCGGCCATACATAAAAGCTAACTCAACTGCTTTCATAACGTGTAGGTGTTAAAACTATAATCTACAATGCTCTCCACTTAGCATTTAAAAAAAAATACAAACTGAAAAAAAAGAAGTCTTTTGGATAAACACTCTCTTTAATAATTATAAGAGGTTTATAATTAAATCAATTAATTCCATTTAAACTGCTTTCAAGGAAGCTTCTTCCAGATCAAGTTTTAGAAAATTTTCACACAATGTAAGACACAAAGATCCTACCAAGAAGTCAGTTTTGAACATCAGCATCAACAGTAATTTTACTCTTTAAATATCAAGTAATACGCATACATATTTTTCAGTAATTACAAACTTCTTTTTATTCCACACACTTAACACAAATAGCTAAGCCACCTTCCACCTTTTTAAGGACGGAATGAGTTCTTCTATAGATGAAAGTAAGGCTTAAATAAACTAAAAGAAGCATTTGGTACTGTTAAACTACTGTAAACCAATCCATACAAAAGAGCTTGCACACCTCACTCTGCATCACAAGAAAACCAGCACACATCCTAATGAGGCTTTGATGTGAAAGTTAATTCAATTAGTAGTATCCCTTGAGAAAGCAATTGGTGCCTTTCCAGAAGCCTCTTTTAAGTCTGGAAACTATAGAAATAATGAGTGTAACAGAAGACCTTCTTTACCAACTACAAGTCAGCAGCAGTGGAAGCTGCTTCCCATGAGTTGAAATTACAAGTCTTAGAATCACAGAATCATTTAGGTTGGAAAAGACCTTTAAGATCATTGAGTCCAACTGTAAACCTAACGCTGCCAAGTCCACCACTAAAGCATGTCCCTGAGCACCACGTCTACGTACCTTTTAAATGCCTACAGGGATGTTGACTCAACCACTTCCCCGGGCAGCCTGTTCCGATGCTTGACAACACTTTCAGAGGATAAATTTTTCCCAATATCCAATCTAAACCTCCTCTAGTGCGACTTGAGGCTGTCTCCTCTCATCCTATCACTTGTTACTTGGGAGAAGAGACCAACCCCCACCTCTCCACAGCCTTCTTTCAGGTAGTTGTAGAGAGCAATAAGGTCTCCCCTCAGCCTCCTTTTCCCCAGCTAAACAACCCCAGTTCCTTCAGATGCTCCTCAGAGGACTTGTGCTCTAGACGCTTCACCAGTTTCATTGCCCTTCTCTGGACATGCTCCAGCACCTCAATGTCTTTCTTGCAGTGAGGAACCCAAAACTGAACACAGTACTCGCGGTAAGGCCTCACCAGTGCCAAGTATGGGGAGATGATAATTTTCCTAGTCCTGCTGGCCACACTATTTCTGATCCAGGCCAGGATGCTGTTGGCCTTTTTGGCCACCTGGGCACACTCCTGGCTCATATTCAGGCAGCTGTCAACAAACACCCCCAGGTCCTTTTTTTCTGGGCAGCTTTCCAGCCACTCTTCCCCAAGCCTGTAGCGCTGCATGGGGTTGTTGTGACCAAAGTGCTGAATCTAGCATTTCACCTTATTAAATGTTGTGCCATTGGCCTTGGCCCATCAATCCAGCCTGTCCAAATCCTTCTGTAGAGCCATCCTACCCTCAAGCAGATCAACACTCCCACCCAACTTGGTGTCATCTGCAGACTTACTGAGAGTGCACTTGATCCTCTTGTCCAGATCATTGATAAAGATATTAAACAGAACTGGCCCCAATACTGAGCCCTGGGGAACACCACTTGTGACCGGCCACCAACTGGATTTAACTCCATTCACCACAACTCTTTGGGCCTGGCCATCTGGCCGGTGTTTTAACGAGTGAAGAGTGCTCCTGTCCAAGCCATCAACAACCAGTTTCTGCAGGAGAATGCTGTGAGAAACACTGTCAAAGACTTACTAAAGTCTAGGTAGAAGGTAGACAATATCCACAGCCCTTCCGTCATCCACTAAGTGGGTCATTTTGTCACAGAAAGAGATCAGGTTAGTCACACAGCACCTGCCTTCCATAAACCCACGCTGACTGGGCAGGGCTGTCCTGTACGTGCTGCGTAATGGCACTCAAGATAATCTGCTCCATGACCTTCCCCGGCACTGAGGTCAGACTGACAGGCCTGTAGTTCCCTGGATCCTTCTTCTGGCCCTTCATGTAGATGGATGTCACATTTTCTAACCTCCAGCCAACTGGGACCTCCCTGGTTAGCCAGGACAGCTGATAAATGATTGAAAGTGGCTTGATAGTTAAGACAGGAAATCAAGATAGAAAATTCCTTCTTTCTTTCATCTGAAATAAGGGAAACACCAAAAAATCAACGTCCCCTTCCACCCTCAAAATAACCATTCCCAAAGAAAAACACATAATTAACCAAAGATTGAGACAGAAGCATAACTTACTATACTATCAGTAAAAAAGCTAGGAAGAGCATCCTGATATTTCCCATACACTCTCTTTAGTCCACTGGTGTTTTTTTTGTATTACAGTAGCGACCAAGTACCTAAAGTCATTAAACAGAGCCCAAATATATGCAGCTAAACATTTTACAAGCCCCTGACCACAAATCTACAATTACTACATTTACAGAAAATGTATTTGTGTAAGGATGGATTTTCAGGTTTTTATTTTAGAAAATTATTTCAAGGTGGACATGGTCCTAGACAACCTGCTATGCCTAAGCCTGCTTAAGCTGGGGCATTGGACTAGATGATCTTTAGTGGTCCCCTTCCACTTCACTGAGTCTGTGGAGATGCTGAACAGCATTAAAGAAGAGCAAAATTATCTTGGATTTTATTTCCACTCAATACACACAAGGAAGCGGGGCGGGTGTATTTGATTTTCAGGAAATGGGGCTTGCAAGTGAGAAGATATTCATACATGAAAGTGTCCAAATCAAATCTGTGTTGAAATACAACTGGTTTTAACTCAATGTAGCTGTCATTTATAAATACCACCTACAATGTGAAAGAACTATTTCCCTAAGGCTAAAATCAGAAAAGCCATCTTCTGTTTCTAACCTTAACAATGGCAAGCCAACTCAGTTACTCAACTTGACCTTTGCAAAACTAGGCATTATCCTGAGTAAAGGACCTAACACGCAACTAAGCCGAAATCCTCAGATGAATTACAAAATGTCATTTATTGAGATAAGAGTTTCACCTATACATTTCCAAGCGTTAAAGCTGCCAATAAGCAGAAAAGCTTGTCAATCAGCTTTGAGAAGCTCTAACAGAACTACATTTCAAGTTGAGGAAATTTTACTTAGAACTGGAGTCCTACGAGAAGGACACCGACTCAAGCTGCAGAAGTGGCGTGGGAAAAGACGGCAGGTATTCCTGGCTGCGCATCCCCTACTGTTCGGCATCCTGACCGCCCCGCGGCCGGCCACCCTCCAGCTGCCGCGGCTCCCTGGATACGGCAAGGCAGGGACGATAACTCCGTAACTCCCAGGAGCGTCCGGCACCGAGGCGGAGGTGGGAAAGCGAAGCCCGCGGGCCCGGCAGAGCGCGGCCCGGCCCCTCGCGGGGCGCCGGCTCCCTCTCAGGCCTCCTTGGCGCCCCAGGCGGGAGGCGCGGGGCTGGGGGCGGCGGGGAAGGAGCGCTTACAGCGAGCGCTTACAGCGGCCGCCGCCGAGGCGGTGACAGGGAGGGAGGGAGGGAGGGAGGGAGGGAGCGGGCGGGACAAGCGGTCGCTACCAGCCCCCTCCCGTTCCAGCCCCGTCGCGGCGGGGGCTTTACCTACCGGCCGAGCCCCCGCCGCCCTCCGGCCTCGGCCCGCGGCGCCCGGTGATGACCTCATCGCCACGCCACGCCACGCCTGCTCCTGGCTCCGCCCTCACCAGCGCCGCGTTGAAAAAAAATCCCCAACACTGACCTCAGGGTATAAATAAAAGCGTTTATTTTTGCATCGCAGATTCAGTTAGGGGCTTCAGCCGTCCGGCTGGTCAGTGGCGGGCTGGCGGCGTAGCCCCCCTGCCCACGGAACCCCCCCGGGCGCCACCGGCGGTCTTTGAAGTAGCTGGTTTATCTCGGTGGAGTCTGGTTTTGTGAGCCTCGCAGCCTACCGGACTCCCCGTCCGCGGGTGCCCCGGCTCCTTACAGAACCTAGCGTGAGGAGCGAGCGGGGAGGGAATGGAAACCCCCCACAGCCTGTCTGGCATCAGAAGAATAATTAAGTATTCATTAGAATAGGGATTCAAACCTGGCACTTTGCAACGTCAGTGCCTTAACCACAGCTGGGCAAAGTCACCTTCTTCTTTTTAGCCCCGTGAACGTTTAATTATTTGTGCAAAGAGGAAAAAAGCTGAGAGGGGAAATTGTGAGAGTCTTCCCCCAGAACTCCCCGTTGCATTTTCTAGCGAGGTGGGGAACTCAGATTCACAGGATCGCAGAATGGCAGGGGTTGGAGGGGACCTTCGGAGATCATATAGTCCAACCCCCTGCCAAAGCAGGTTCCCCTAGAGCAGGCTGGACAGAAATGCAGGCAGGTTTTGAGTATCTCCAGAGAAGGAGACTCCACAACCTCTCTGGCAGCCTGTTCCAGTGCTCTGGCACCCTCAAAGTAAAGAAGTCTTTCCTCATGTTGAGATGGAATTTCCTGTGTTCTGGCTTGTGCCCGTTGTCCTTTGTCCTGTGACCGGGCACCACTGAAAAGAGTTTGACCCCATCTTCTTAGCAGCCATCTCTCAGTCTTCTTTTCTCCAGGCTAAACAGACACAGGTCTTTCAGCCTTTCTTCAAAAGAGAGGATCCTTGATCATCTTTGTAGCCTTCCACTGGACTCTTTCCAGCAGTTCCCTGTCCTTCTTGAGCTGGGGAGCCCAGAACTGGACACAGGACTCCAGATGTGGCCTCACCAGGGCAGAGTAGAGGGGGAGGATGAGCTCCCTCGACCTGCTGGCCGCACTCTTTTTAATGCACTGCAGGAGACCATTGGCCTTCTTGGCCACAAGGGCCCATTGCTGGCTCATGGACAACTTTTTGTCCATCAGGACTCCCAGGTCCCTCTCTGCAGAGTTGCTTTCCAGCACGTCAAACCTTAACCTGTACTGCTACATGGCATTAGTATTATTCACTCCCTTGCTAACCAGGGAAATCTGCAAACAAAGCTGCCTCCCCCCAAGCAGATGCTGTACGTTTGGATTACAGGGAAAGAAACACATAGATCATCTGTTTTGCAGACCTCCTGTCCCCACTGGACAGGGTATGTGAGGCAGGGAATTTGTGAATGTAGTTTGAGAATCCTTCTGAGGAGAAGGATTTGGTTTAGTTTTGTGAATGCCTGCTGGAAGAAAAAGTAGGCATATCTGCACAAGGCAGTGCAGCAATGTATTTTGGACCCTTAGAGCAATCTATCTGCCTTATATTGCTTCAGTGCCAGGGTGAGGTAGTTTAGCCTCCACCTCTGTCAGCTGTAAAGTGCTGGTTCCAGGCCTAGCTTGTGTGGTTCACTGGTTCGGACCTCTGCATCTGTTGCTGTGTAAACCTATAGATGTCTTAAAGACTGACTGGCAGAAATTTAGGTAGCTGGAAGCTCAAATCACAATTGCGTAGAAATTTTAAGGTTTTGGAGGCTCCCAAACATTGGACTTGGGAGCCTATATGACATCTGGGTGCCTACTTGCCGTTGTGAATCAAGCCATGCAAACTTACTTAGAGCGGGTCTGACTGAGATGGTTTTTAAAGTGTTAAAAACTGCTAGAAATCTCAGTCTTTCCAAAATGATTGGAACATGCTAGCAGTGGTAGGAAGATGTTAGAAAACATTCCTGACCCAGCCAGATCCCATACAGGGTCCTCTCTTTGAGGATCACAGGCACACTACCCATATGTAGGAAGGAGTTTCTGGCTAGGGCTATCTGCAGAAATCAAGGAAAGGCTGAGTCTGAAATCAGTGTACCACTTTGGATAGGCTCTGAATCCAGATGAAACCAATGTTCTGTTTGAGAAGATCTGATATACATAAAAAAGAGGGAATGACCATGAAAACACACATTACTTCACAAATACTGGAAAATCAATGCATTTTTTTCTGAACCAGAATGCTGTAGCTTAAGCAAAAGCTGCCCTGCAGCAGCCTTAGTGTTTTTTTTTTCTTTTCTGTGCACAATATGGGTCAAGATTCCTACTGATGCAATAGTGATGTACAAAGTTCTTGAAATCAACTGCACTTTTTTAAAGATCCGTCGATTGTCAATGTTTTTGACAGTTCTTTTTTCACTTGTATACGTGGCAGCCTTTTCCAGTAACTGGGAGAATGCATTGTTCTAGCCTAAAAAAACTAAACCAGAACCTCATCATGTGCATAAATCAACCTCTCTCTTGCTCCATATTTACCTTAAACCTATTTACTTGTTGAAAGAAGAGCTATTCTCTGACAAATAGCATTTCCTGTTGCTGTCCAAATGCATACAGCATGACACATCATCATCATCCTTCCTATTTACAATAAACCACTCTGAATTGCTATTGTCAAGTGAACAGCAGATAGCCTGATGCACATGAATATTTAAGGCTTGCTTTATTGGGCCTTAAACATGAGCAGAGTAGGTACCTGCTTGTGATTCTGGTAGTGAAGTTTATTTGTTATTAAAAAGAAAAGATTAGTGTAAAAATATTGTTGTAACTTTCACAAAAAATCTAAATATTACATAAAGGGGTGTTTTAATAACAGCTTAATTGGACAATATTTCAGTGGTATTAATATTTTAAACCTTTAACAGTCAGGCTTAAGACAAGTTCTAAAAGTCAAACATACTGAATGTAACTACTAAATAGTTTTTTTTTTTAAAATTGTCACTAGTACCACATCAACCTTATTTCAGTGCCAAATATGACAGCAGTGGCAATTATTTGGAGCAATTGCTCTATAGAAGGAATGCTTGAAACATGAAGAGGGCAAAATTCAGTCTGATAAGTTGAGTCTAGACTGCTTACAATTCACAAACTGTAATTACAAATTAAATTTTGATTGATGACCAACAAGAAATAAAAGACGTGAAGATTGCATTCCGGAGTGACTAATTACTACCCCGGTTGTCTAGTAACTAGTATTACCTGATAACTAGCATTTTATCCATCCTGCAGAGTCTAAGCAGATTAAAGCTAGCGCATAGATTCTCTTTTTCAATTATACTACGAGGTTGTGCTGTTCAAGAACAATACAAGCTCGTGTTAAAAAGTGAACTCTTCTTGAGATCCACAAGCAGCAGCACTACATGTGAGTACGGCACCTCGTTGCCACAGCAAATTAAGCTGTCAGGTGAAGATTATATTTGATGGTTTAAGTCAAAGATGTATTTGATTGAGGATGTGCGTAATTTTGGGCATTGTTTGAAACTGGATGTTGGCTCCTTTCGAACTCTTTTGAACATAGGGCTTGCCTTGCACTGTTAGTTATTATGTTTGTGACAATAGTGCCTAAACCCAAGTTGAGCTAAAAGCTGTACCAACCCAGAGGAAGAAGCATCCTGTATTCCAGAGAGTTATCACCTAAAGAAACAAGAGGCACAAAGGATAGGGGAAAAGGGTTTAACAGAGAGGCGGCATGAACGGAGTGATGGCGGCAAGGATCTCCCACGCACCCCCACTCTAGCGGTGGTATGTAAGTTTCAAATGTTATAGATGTTTATAAATGTCATAAAAGGAAACAAAAGTGAGCATGAGTAAGGAAGCACAGTGGAGGAGGTGGTGTAAAAGCACGTATGTGTGAAACTGAATTTAAAAGCCTGGGAAGCTGGCATACGTCAGTCTTTTTTTTATTTATTTTCATGACTTTCATAGGTGGTCTTACCAGTAAGTTCTTGGCTTGCTGGGTTTTTTCGCAATGCCACACATTGTTTAGCAAAGTGAGTTAACAAAAGTACCACCTGGTATGCTGCTTGATATTAAAACTGGAGATTTTTCCCGCACGGTTCGGAGTGATGGGGTGGCCTCGTTGCGGCTAAGCTTTATCCTCTTCAAGGAAGTCCTTTCTGCTTTAGTTGCTTCTGCAACTAACAGCTGGAGCCAGTGTTCCACTTTGTCAGTATTTTGGTTAATGTAAAGGGAGACTCCTCTGCAAGCGGTTTCTGAAATCTTCAAAATCAATGTGTTAAGTATACTGTATGTGGAAGCCTGTAAAGCAAATTGGCTGTGCAGATGTCCCTGAAGCTCCAGGAGAAGTAGGAAAAAAATTATACATTGCCTGGTAATCTTTCCTCAGTTGCACATTTTAAAATAGTACAGACTAATAATAAAAGACAACAAAGAAGATAAAAATGAACCTCAGGTGCTGTATTTTATCTTAGCTAGACACATAGACCATTTCCACTTTTGGGTTTCCAAAGATATCTCTCACATGAAGTTACCTTTTGGAAGCAAATATGAAGACAAAAATGGGCACCTGATCTTAGGATCAAGTTTTATGTGGATTCAGTGGCTATTGCTACCAGCTCATCATTGAATGATGAATATCATTGATGTAATTGCTAAATATGGTAGTTCTATGGCTTTACTCTCACATCAAGAGTGTTGTGATCTAATCTAACCTATACTTTCCTAAAAGGATTATTTCTTTTATCTGGTATGTTATTTCAGCTGCAGTGATTCTTATCATTCAGTGCAGAAAAATACTCGCTCCACGTGAACACCAGTGGTTGTCTTAATTTGGCCTCGTGCTTTAATACCAATTTGTCTTGATAAAATCCTAATACAGCCATTCACATATGGGATAAAGAGACTGAAAAGTCTTGTTTTCAGGAAACCTTTCCCAATCAACACAAGAAAATTATTTGTTACCCGTGACAGTGTGGGTTTCATTATGCTCTGTGGAGAGATCAGCTCATTGTGAACCCTTCCAGCTAATACACAAAAGGGAATCTGAATGGAGTGAATCATCACCAAAAACTGCTATTCACACTGTAATCTTCAAATGTAATGTAAAAAAACAATATAAGTAAACATATACATAATTTAATATTTTCCTGCAGGCCCATGACTGTTAATAATATGAAGTGGCTTGCCACTAGCAAACTGAAAGAAAAGGTTCAGGAACACAAGAAGTGCTGCAGGACAGGACTAAATATAAGCAAATGAGGGTCTACAGAATATTTTATAATCTGACAGAGAGGCTGAAAAGCTTCTGACATGTAACTGGAGGAGAACGGCTGCAGGGAATGGCCCGTGATGCTGTAACTTCCCCAGCTCCATGTATGTCAGAAAGGAATACAATTGCAATCCTGAAGTATATGGGTTGCTCAGTGTCAAAATGAGTTTCACTCATTACCTGGAGACCTCTTGAGCGTGCTGTGTGTATTCCCCCTTTTCTAAGCAAGAAGATGAGGAAAGCTGGCAAAGTCCAGTTTTTGGAGCCAGCTGCCAGCTGTCAGCCCCTGGGGCTACCTGGGCGCAGAGGGTGCCTGAGAGGCAGCTGCTGGCCCTTCAGCTCTGCTGGCAGCCTTCACTCTCCTGCCAGCTGCACCACTGCACGTCACCAGCTGTGTCCATCACATCCACAAGAAGCCACAGGAATACACTGACATCTTTTGCTGCAGCCTGTGCAATTTTCCAGACACCACCAAAAATAAGTATGATGGAGGGCTCACATCTGCAGTCACATGAGGTTCAGCTCCCTGCATTACTAGATTCAAAATCCACAAGAAACCTTTTGTAGGGATGGTGAGGACATGAGCGAGAGAACCTGCCAGGAGGATTTATGTAAAACCCTCTGTCTCTTTTAGGCCAGTAAGCACTCTCTCAGTATTTAGGTGACATACACACTTGTCTGAGTAGGCACCGATTGAAACTGAACCTGAAGTAACTTGGCATAAAAGTGTAACAAAGTCATCTCCCCCATTCCTAACTGCCATCCAGTTACTGCATCTGGGGACCAAGATCTCAGAACTGGACTGAGAATATCATAAAAGGTAATTTTATTTCAAAATCAAGTTGATTGCATTCAGAATTAGTTTTAAAAAACAAGCATAATTCTTTGTCTCAGCTTTCTTCAGCACGTTCACCCCATTTCCCCCACTTAGGAAGTGAGCTGTGAACTAGTCAGGCTATTTACTCTTACCACTCAAGCTGCTTACTCCATGTTTTGGAAGGGAAAAGAGTAGATGTAGTGGAGATAGAATTTATATTTCAAAATATTTTAGAGGTGTTGAGATACCAGGGTGATGGGTGACATATAAAAACCACTGTGCCAGCTTTAATAAGGGAAATATATGTATATTTTTTACCAAAATAAAGCTGTTGCCTTTTTGAACTGAAAGTGGCATTTTGGCTCAACTGTTTGTGAAAAATCCTTTCATTAGCACTTGGAGGAGTGTGTCTGGGGAGGCTGACGGAGTGTGCGCTGCATCTCCATTACACCCGATGCCTGTTCTGGGCAATCAGCCCATCATGTCAGCACCAGTGTCGAGGGAAAAAACCCCAAAGCACCTAGATTAAAGACCAAAATTCAGCATTGCTTTCATAGGACTCAAGAGTAAGTTTTGCCCTAATTTAAAATGTCTCCAGTAAATTATAGACTTGAACGCAAGGAAGGTTAATTAACGTTTAACCTGAATCTTCTGTATGACGTAGGTGAAAGAATTTTAAAACAAGAAGTTTTGAAATGTGGAAATATATAATGTGAAAAACAATTTTTTTAAAAGATGTTCGGATTATGTACTAATCGATGAATTCACAAGAGCTGTGAAATGATACCTTTTCCAAAAAAAATGTACATTGCAACTTCCAGAAGAGGACATACTGCTCAACACGTAATTCCACAATATACACATTACATGTCTTGAATGACCTAACTGATTCTGACTCTTACTACTAACAGCTGCAAATGTTAAAAGATAATTTTCCTCAATTTATCAATGAATTATAGGTTTTATTCTCATGAGTTAGACTCCTATGATGTATTCATAATTTACAAAGAAATAATAAACACAAAACAAATACATTTGTTTATCATTTTATAACATGCATATCATATATGTAAAACATAGCATTTAACTTTCGGATGTTGCAAGTTTAGGGAGATTTTCTGGAATTACACTAAAATTATAAGAAGAGCATCAGTTAAGAGGAACTGTTTGAATTCTAAACCTCATTCACCATCTGCATTGACAACATGAAGTGTCTGAATATTTCAAAGAAAGAAAATTACAATATCCTTAACAAGCATGCTTTGAGAATAGTGTTAAGAATAACTCAAGTTATTCAACCCTTGCTAATAAAATTTAATTAATTTATTTATTAATTTATGTTTTGGGTTTTCTTATCTTTGAGAACAACAGGTATAATTGGAATTATCACTGCCTGGCTCATGTTTTGCTTAGTTTACAAGCCTTGTGCTTCTTTGATACAAAGTTTCTGTGGCTAAATTTGATGAGGCAGACAAAACACTTGGCTCTCTGTCCCAAAACTAATTTGCAGTTCACAGCCTCTCTGGTGTTCACAGTTGAGGAGAGACCGTCAATCATATGTAAGTATAGGATGGTGATAATGTGGAAGCTGAAATTTTTGGCAGGAAAAAAGTGACCATAATGACTCTCTGAAACCTGCACATTAACAGTGAAATAATTCTGTGTGTCATCTCATTTACTGTCCAGGTGAAATATGTTTGCCACCAATACCATGTGATAATGGTTGCAAAAATGTCTAGAAGTATCACCAAAAAAACCTTTTTATTTCTGAGGATCATAAGAAAAAAGTTCTTTAGTCGCAGGCCTCCTGGTAACGTTCCTGAGACTATTTTGGTGTATGCATGGGTGAAAAGCATGACTGGGGGATATGCATGATTATGGTGATATTGCAAGAGTTTGAGCTTTCAGCAATCTTACCAAAAGGAAGAAAACTGGAAAGTGGGTGTCATTCAGTAAGTCTGCTTGACACATGGGCTTTTTTTAGTCTGTGATATTCTTTCAACAATATTTGACAACTTGTCGTTTTGATAGAGGACCTGGTTATGTCACTTCTCAAGGACAGTAGATATTTCCCATTGGACTTCATTGGTCATGCAGGGTGGGGATCAGCTTTATAGGTGGTAGATAAGACCCAGTGCCCCTGGGTTTTTGAATAGGTTAGCAGTCCCAGTGATATAATTTTAGCTTGGGAGAAGTTTTCTGTCATTCCCACAAGCTCCATTTTAAGGATTCAGTCAACAAAGTAGGCTACACAAGCATATTTTGTAGGGAATGTGGGATGCTTTGAGAAATTCCTGGAACACCTCTGCTTGCTTTAAGCAAATTGATGCAGTCATATTTGAATGGGATGCAGGAGATGCAGCTGTGCGTAAGAGGTTTTTTTTTAGCTTTTTAATGATATGAATACATGTGAAAATGATCCTTGAGAATTTCCTATTTTTCGTAGGCATGCTACTTAACAGACATGGTATTTCATCTGGCAGAGCTCATAAGAGAACTTGCTGCTTGTGTGGATGATTTGAATGAGGAGCTGTTGGGAAGACGGACTCATCTTCTATGGATAGTGGTTTGTTGCTGCCAGTTTTTGCCGTTGGATCCTGCCGGAATCAGGATTTTCGAGGTAAGAGGTGACTTAGCTCACTATGTGGCAATGATGGGTTGATTTTAAAGTTTGGCACTGGGAAATGACATCACAGACAATATTTCCAGATCACAGCCAAAAATGCACTTGAATATGTTCAGCTTTGCAGCCATAGTCAATAGCAACCTGTGAAAAGCCTTCAGTGGGAAAGAAGGGGGCTATTTTTACATATATATTATCTGTGGGGATGTTAAATCTTTGAGAAAATGAAACTTGGTAAGTTGATGCATTTTCACTGTTCAGGAAATGTGAGGTAAATTCAATAAAAATTTTAGACTATCTGTTTACAGCACAATACACTGCACAGGGTTAGAGATGCTGAGCTTGCCATATACTGGAGATTGTACAGAAAGACAGAGACATTAGGTCATGCGTCACTAGCTTGAGTAGCTTTGCACAGTATCATGCGGAGTCAGCATACTGAAAAGCGAAGTCAAGCAGAGCTCCAGTATGCATATTCAAAACATTGAACCTGAAGACTCTTGCTCAGGTGCTGCGCAAATCCCAGGGGCCCCTTGCGCTCTTACTTAAAAGCTCCTGAGCTGCTCGCCTGGTTACAAGCAGGATATTTGCTTAGTAAGAGGGAGTACTTAGTTCCCTTTTCTCCTCCATTCAAGGTTGTTTCTGTGTTTTACATTAAACAGTCACTGGATAAAATACAGGACTAAGGACAAAAGCACATAGCCTTCCAAGTAAAAGCTTACACTGGTATAATGGTTTGTACAGCTGCATGACCTCAAAGTTTATAGCACTTTTTCCTTCTGTAGTTAAGCATAACAAATGTTAACACAGTGCAAATCTACCCTGATATAAAAGTAAGGACTAGCATTTTGACTTGAAGCTGGCAGAGTAATCAACTAGTTTTTATTTTATTAAACTGAGCTGCCCCAGGATGTAGGAAGAAAATTCTAATAAAAAGGCAAAAGGCACAGAAGGCAAGATTTTATTTCATAAAATACATAATGGAGCAAAGCAATGCTGATAATTTAATTTATTGAGGACCACTGTGCATGTCACTCATGATTTACTTTTCACTTACTAATCATAAATTCACTGGCATTGCCTCTGTGTCTCTCATTATTATATCATAATTTCTGCTAAATTAATTTCCCGTCCTTCTCTATTTTGAAGTTAATCCCCTATCTGTAGGAACCATGTTTATATTACACACACAAGCAATTCATAGCTTTTTTAAAATATATAACGTATATTTATAGTATATATAATCGAGTAAATCTTAAAACTTACGAATCCTAAAATAACTGGAGCTGGCTTACAACATTGCCTTAAACTATTAGAACTGTGCAGTAAAGGTCATGCTAACTAATCACGAGCTAACAAACATACTCTAAAAGACTACCATTGAGAGAGCAAATTGCCTTAACCTGTAATGCTTTGTTCAGTGCTAACTTGAATAACAATCTGCACAAAGCTGCAGGCAGTACTGTGTCCTGGGTACATATGAATAGCTACAGATCCCATGCTAGTTGCTGCAAACAGGCAATTGCTGTCATGGCAACTCTGTAACTTCTAATTTATTATTAAACGTTTATATTGCAGGTGCATACAGAGACTCAGACAACAGAAAGACACTGCCTTTCCAGATATATCTAGATGTTTACTTTCCAAGGGGATGGAAGGTGCACAAATGCCGTGTGAATATAATGTCAGTATTGAACTAATTTTTAATTGCTATAAGACTAAAGATAAAAACAAATAGATTAAAATAAAATATATTTTGCACTAAAGCAGTATTATTGTACTGCAGGTATTGTAAGAAGATAAGAGAGCAAAGCTTCAAAATCAGGTTTAGCTTCTGCAAAGTTTCTACGTATTTATTCCAGCAAGAGTTATAATCACTTGGTCGTTATCAAAATTAAGTCCTGATATAATACGGCACAGCTCTGGAAAACTGAGATTTATAGCTCTGAATGTCTGCTTACATCTGTGCTGAATTTGTTCTGTTGCTCTTATGTTATCTTAGCAAATGATGACCGTTGCATCCTGAGACCTTATCATTGTACCATTAGTTCAGCATGGGATCACCTAAGTCCACCGTAACACAGAAATATCCACAAAATAAATGCTTGTCATAATAATTCAGAATTGAAGTGTTTGCTGGTGCTTTATTGCCATAATATATATATTCACTTTTTAATCTGTTCTCTATCCATAAACAATGACACTTCGGTAACTCTTCATTTCCTCCTTCCCTTTATCTTTTCTGTACATTGGATTTTTTTATAAAAGAAGCACTACAAATGTGTGTGGGACAATTCTTTAATTAATGGTTGCAAATTAAATAAAGGACTTCACAAAAAAACAAAGATTTCAAAACTTGCTGCCTGGAGACAAAATTTGAAACTGAGTTTTACCAGGTCCCCTGTAACATTTCATGGATTTCCTTCTGTGTTTGAGCTCACATCTCTCTAATGAGCATCCCCATGTTTCTCTAGCACAAAAAGGATCTGTCTCCTCTAGAACTGGGCAACACTTTGAATTTGAAAGTGGATTTTTGGAGGCCTGGTCGTTTCTCCCTTATGGAAAGAAGAAAAAGTCACTGGAAAAGGTATAAGGAGCTTTCCTGATGTGTTTCCTCTCATAGCTTTCTCTTGGTTTTAGTGGAATAGGAACTTGAAGGACGGTAAAGAATGCAGCTGATGTTTTCCAAGCAGCACAGGAACAGAGTGGCTGACAGGAGTTCTTGACTGGAAAGCTACTCTTAGGGATGGAAGAAGATATCAGCAAGGTTAGACAAATTTTCTGTTCTAATTGGACAAAAGAACTATGGATTTTAGACTTGGACTGAGAAGAAGGATGCTCCGTACTCTTTGTCTCCTGAGGACTAAGTGACCACCCAACAAAAGGAGCTGAGGCTGAACAGGATAATTACTTGGAGTCACTCAGCTCTCATGTTCATGTTCTTCAGTCAGTAAAATTTCTATTGTGATTCATGAACTGAAGTCTATTTTTTCACTAAGCCTAGGAAATTGAATGCCTGCTTCAAAATGGAGTGACACTATCGTGTTTCCTCAGGTAGTAAACAGTTTCCTTTCCAAATACTCTTGCGATACCTCAGTCACGTCCCCACACTGGGTCTGCACATCACTGTCTCCTTTCCAGAGCGAAGCAATGCTGTGAAAGGGAGGTGGGCATGGGTCAACCTCTCCCTGCTGTTGGATGGTAGATGCATACCCAGGGCGCGATGTATATGAAGTCCATATGGTTCCTCTTCTCTGAACTCCAACAGGCCATTCCCTCTTCTGCAACCCTCTGAGTGGCCGTTGTTGGTAGCGAGTCATTACACATGCTGAAGTTAATGGGTTGGATTTATACACAACCTTGGCACTTCACGCTGCTTCCTGCCCCTCTGTTTTTCCTCTGCTTAGCGTACTTCATGAGATACATTCTTTCCTATACGAGGGAATTAGTGAGACTGACATCTCTGTTATATATACGCTCATGAATTTTCCTTGTTCAGTCATTTGACATCATTATGTTTAGATTTTTTTTTTTCTCTCATCCACTCCTTTCGCTGCTGTCCCCGTCTGTCAGTGGGAGTCAGATGGGCTGCCTTGCCCCCTCTGCAGCACAGGGTATGGTCTGAATTGCGAGACCAGGTGAGCCTTTTTGCCTACCCAGACCTCTGCTGTTGCCTGCAGTTAGCAAGTCGTCTGTGTCAATTGCCATCATCTTCCTGTTGAACACTCAAAGCCAGAAAGGAGCATGTGGTGTAGGTTAGTGTCAGAGCAGGTATTTTTAGATGGTTCTGCATTTGTTAACTATTTATGATCTGTGGTGTGTAGATATGAGAAAACTGAATTTGATCACTTGGACAAAGTCCTTTCCAGTATTAAATTGTAATTCTGGGGAACTACTTTACCTTGGGTTTTCATTCACACCAAGGCCCATAATCCAGTACAGAAATGGTTGTTTTTTCAGATCAGTGCACAGCCACGCTGACAGAATTGCACTTCTGTACAAAAATCAGTTCCTGTGGATTTGACTGCAGAACAAGTGACACAGACTGGAGTAAACGCTAAGGAAAAGGGAGCCACTTTATCTCAGTTTTGTCATGTACGTATATAAATAAATAACACTAATGTTGGGGAGGGTGATTGAACTCCCAAGCAACCTGAGAAGTCAATGAAAGGCCAAGAAGAAACCTTCTTTTATGCATTTCCATTTTTTTAACAGGAAAGCAAAAGTAAAAGGAGACAGCAATTTTGTGGAATTTCATTCATAAAGTTTCACTCTGGAAAGTTTAATCAAAAAGAAAGGGGAGCATAAAAGCACTTTTGCAGTGGGCAGACATCACGCAATTCTTTGCTGATTCTTGTAAATGCAATTGTTAGTTTGCACATGGGATCTCTGTTGGTTATAATTCAGGGAGAAAATGATTAAATTATTTCTCTTAGTTTTCATTTCTCTGTTTCATGCCATCTAAGAACTACCCTTCTTTCTTAGCACATAAGTATTGCTTTTGATCAACTGCAGAAGAGACAGAGCTGAGTTTTAGCAAGAGGCCTCTGAACAATGTCAAACTGGCATGTTAAGCATCTGTGCCAGAAAACTGCAGATAAGCATTTTGACAAGAAAATAATTAAATTACTCCTGCAATGGACAAAGCTAATGTGAAAAAAACTAAGTTAATGGTTGACAATATAAATTCTTAACCCTCATGTTTTTTTCTTTCAGAAATACCACTGGGAAGGCAAAAGGCATTGGGAGAGAGGGATTAAAATAAGGTGTACTATTGTGGCCCAAATGGGTTACTCACTGGAGATGAGTGACCTGTTTCTATTTCACTTAACTGCTTTACTGTAAAAATGAAGGCAACATTTGTAGAGAGATTTACCATAGCTCTTTAAAATTTTATGACTGCCCATGCAGTCCTTGTTATGCATTCCCAGGATTAACAGATCAGCCATGGGGATGTTCTTGGCATTTCGTAGCCTGACCTTTTGACTGTTATAATTGTGTGAGAATAAAGAAAATTTGTAGTACCATAGCAGATCAGCATGTTTTGCCTAAGCATTACTTCCATTATTCTTCATTTTTAATTCCAATGAAAGATTAAATGTGAAACTGACTGCTCAGGGGATATTCCTAGCAGTCAATCATGCAGCAGCCTTTGGCTTTGTAGGTAGCTTTGGCTACCTACAGAAATCAGAAGATTTCTGCTGATAATTTACTGGTTTGACTTTCACTGAATATAGAGAAACAGTATAGCATTTGTGGGTACCTGGCCACTAATTCATTCCAATATCCTGGTTCTTACACCATTACTGTTCATGGTAACCATGAGTCCCTCATTTATGAAGTATTATGCTACCTCATTTCAAAGCCTGTGGCTTTACATAAAACCTTGTTATTTTTTATTTCATGTCCATATATAAAAAATCCTGAAATTCCCACCAGGGTGGTAGAACTTAAAATGTGCCACTATTTACCTTAATTCATGTGTTGATTGTAGCCACCAGATAGCCCTTACTCCACTTGCTCAGTAAAGCACTCCTATCTTGACTGTAACTCTACTCTGTTTCTTCAGAGCAATCAGTGTTTCCAGCAGTCTTCTGCTTTCATTTTGTGGCACAGACTGAAATTAACAGACTGAAACCAGAATTACAAGTTCCAAAAAAAAGGAAAATGTGAAAGCAGTAACCACTCATTTGTCCAAGGTTTTACTCTCCTTTCTTCTATAAGAGCTCACCTGCTTAATTTTTAGGTAAAATGACCTTTCCAGCTTTTTACTCTCCTAACAGGTTGAGACCTAAGCAGAAGGCCAAGCATCCTATCTTGTTTCCCCAGTTTACAGAAGTGTCTGAGCTGTGGAGTTTTCCTTACTAGTAGCAATGCAGACCCAGTAAGAACCCAGCTTAGGCAGCAGACTGAGTTTACAGGGCTGTCAGTATAAGTAAAAAACAAAAAAACATCTGAAACAGAACCCAAAGTAAAAACTGAATGGCAGTGACAGTTTCTAAGACCGTTGTCATCTGAGGCAAATTAAACAGCAGGCTCTTCACTGACCATACAAAACTACAGCGTGTCAAAGGCAAAGACAGTAGTCTACCAGATTGTCTCAGCAGAGGAGGAGGAGAGAGTATATATCATGCAAGTGCTATTCTGCTGGCAATACACTGAATCCCATTCAAAAAATTAGTAAGAATCATCCCAAAAGTTGCAGTGCATGTTTTCCTGCTGTCAAAAATCAGATCTAGAAAACAGAGATCTACATTTACAAAACAAATGTCCAAAATCAGATTTTTAAGTTCATTCTAGGACAGAGGTGGTCTGGCATTCAGTGAGAGCGAGATTCCTGACATTCCACTGAAGTATGTTGTGGTTTCAGACACTGTCCTTATTTCAGAGAAACATGTTATTTTTCTTCTATTCATGGATCCTTCTTTTTTGCTTCACATCTCTTCAGAACTCTTTTTTCTTTAGCCCATCAGGCAACGAAACCCTTTTCCTTTTCCCTGTGGTGATGCTGTGCCAGCATGTAGGTACTTTGTTATTCAAATTCTGTCTGCCTCTATGAACCATTCCCAGCATGGTTTCAAGAACAAAAGGGTAGATGTGACTGGGGTCTGAAGATCAGTAGCTCAGAGAACATGGGCTAAAGAAGTACACATGGTGGTGTGCAGAAACCTTGCATTCTCCTGCCACAGTTTTGTCCATGGAGCACCAGTCAACTTTATAAGACTGTTTTTGGTTTGCCTTCATGAGACCAGCATCAAAGGTGGCATGAGAATTTGAAACACTGGAGTCTCAGTTCTCCGTTTAGATTCCCTGATCTATTTTTTCATTAAAAAGAGTCCCGTAATGCCATAGATTCCCCAAGCCATTTTCAATAGCAAAGCTTTTATAAGAAGCATTCAAACAAAAGGAGTTCAGTGGGAAGCAAGAACACACTTGCTAAATATTTGTGTAATTAATGTAAAATCAGGACACCCAAATTTGCTGACAAGCTGATTTAACTTCCAGTAGAGGATATAATCTCTACCAAGAGAGTATACCTGCAGCAAAATTCATTTATATGAAGTAAAATAACCATAGCTCATACCCTCTCAGAAATTTTGTACTTATTCAGGCAGGCCTTTGTGTACTGAACTTGCCTTCTCTGGCACTAATGTTAATATTTAAAAGTGAATTAAATGCATGTTATTAGTTGAAAATGAAGAGATTATTGGTGAAAAGCAATGTGGAACAGCACAGGCCTCCTCCAGTTCCCAAACTACTTGCTTTGGATTGTAGACAAGAAAAGTCTAAATTAGTGAAAGAAAAATCAGGCTAAATGTGAGAAGAGTTTTTTTTTTTTTTGAACTTTAAATATATCATTAAGCATTCATAGAATGGCAAGTTGCCAAGAAAGCACTCAGTGGAGTTTTCCATTGCCACTGCAGTCTATAGCTCATTTGCAGATTTTGCTCTCAAGAAGAATGCAGGAGGTCAAGAAATTTATCTGTCACTTAATGCTGTTTTTCTTTTTAGCTTCAAGTGTGCTTCACCCAATCACATACAAAAAAATTTGCTCTGGGTTAGTCTGTATGATCTTAAATTTAATTTTGCTAAACTCCCACTAACCTACTATATGAATACATTAAGACCTGCCTATGAAGTTTCTGTAGCGGACAGTTCTTTGTTCAGGTTTATGCCTTGCTTTCCTCCATAAAACTTGGGGTTTAATGATGTGACCTGCTGGCCTCCAAGGGAGTTGATTTCAGGCCTTTGAAAGATGACAAAGTGAGGTGGAGCCACACAGAGGTGCAGGCACATGACAGGCTGCCTGGGGGACTCTGACCTCGGGCAGAAGGGGAAGGGAAAGAGCAAAGGCCAGTGACGCTGTGAATTGCCACAGCAAGTTTACACACATCCCCTAATGGTGTTTACATTCCTTCAGCCAACACACGTTCATTAGTCTAATGTTTAAAAATACTTTTAAGCCTATTCCAAGCCTCAAACAATCATTTTTTTAAGCTTTGTGCAGACTTCAGGGAAGCGACTCCTTATGTTCAGATTATGTTTTTAAACTTTTTTTGCAACTCTTATAACCTTTTTTTTTCATTCCTTTGATAGTGCAGATTTCTGCAGCAATGCACAGCTGCTGCAAATTCAGAAAGTATCTGGAATAAGATGGCCACATGTTTTAAAAACATATATGGGCCATGCGAAAGGGTAAGAGCCCTTCTGGTTCCACTCAAGCAGTGAGACAAGCTGCTGAGGCCATACCACAGGCCCATGCAGTGTGTGCACAGCGCTTGGGAGGAGCATCGTGTTTGGTCAATGGACCTAAAGGCTTGTGCCACAAACAGTGTAACGACAGCCCAGATCCACACCTCAGTGTATGAACGTTGAAGCTACCTCCCTCTGTGATGGAGAGGCTGCGAAACAGGTGTGCTCAACCTGTGAAGCTAGAACTGCAGTTGGGGTTTGGGTATCACAATGTCTGTCGTTGGCCAAAGGGCTGTAATTACTTCTGACAGTGGTAGGGACTGCTGGGCTGGATTGCAAGTCTGGCATGGCAGCACCACTGGTCCAAGTTTCAAGAGAGTGCTAGAAAGTGGGCTTCATTTAGGGCTGGACAGGAATGGTCCAGTTAGCTAAGATTAGCTCTGAGCTTTGCAGGGGATACAGTGCTTAGATTAGTTTGGGGGATGGCAGGGATCACTAGGCAAAGTCTGGGATTTGGAATTGGGCTAATAGGTGACCTACAAACCTCCATTACAGCTTAATAAACAAAGGACCACTTGATCCTTGTTTAGGGGTAACTACATTTGGATTTCTGCCTGGAGCAGCTATTGGATGCCTAAGACTATGATTAATAATTTGCTCTCAGATTTGACCTTGCAAGAAGCTGAGTTTAAGGCTGAGTGGGCATAGAGACATTACTCTATGATAAGACCTTCCACATGGTTAGTGGGTCTAGGGCTTCAAGTCATTACTGGGCTATGACTAAATTTGAAATTAGGTTTGAGAATAAGGTTTGTCATAAAGAAGGCTGACAAACCAGGTAGAGACAGAAGCGGGTACTGGGGTAAAGAACGAGCTGGCTAAATTTAACTTCTAATCTAAATTTGGGGCCCAAGGGGAATGATTACGAATAGTGGTGGGTCTGGAAGGAGGTCCCAAGGCTAATGTGAGACTGGTGATAATAGGGCCCAGATGGCAATCCTTTATGCTCTGTATAAAGGGATCACTTAACACTGCATAAATGTCAGATTTGGGTAATGAGCCAAACAACTATGATATGATCTAGGCAATGCGGAAGCTATTGGCTGGGCTAAGATTTGGGTTGTGATTTGGTACTCACTGCAGCCTTCAAGCTACTTTCAGAACTGGAATCTAAAAAGCTTCATACAAATGCTGAAGGAACTGGAGTTACTCCTAGGAAGTGAAGGGCTGCTTGAGTAGCCTTAGGTTTGCAGTTGAAAAGCCTTACGACTGTTAAAACCTGAAATGAGAGTAGTGTTATGTCTCATACCAGTTCTAACTGTTCAGCTCCGCTTGTGTGGCTGGGCCAAAACGGTTCCCCCTGCGATGCCATGGCAGGTGCTAGCAGATGTCTGACAGCTAGTTTTAGATGTGGGGCTTGCAGGAGTCAGTTTGTAAATGTTAACATGAGAATTACACTGGGTTGAAGTCAGGCTGGGAACTCTTAGTCTTTCACCTTGAATGCTCAAATCCCTGACTAAAAAATCCGCCTACAATTTTTGTGGGTCAATTAGAATTTGACCCCAGGGAGACATTTTCTATGGAAAGTTCTTTCTGCATGACAAAAGATGGGAAGAGTGGCAGGGACTTCTTAACTGAACTTAATCCATCATTTCTGATTTTCAGGAAGTCAAGCAGTAAGATGTCTCAGCAATTTATCAGAAACCATATCTTTGGTTCCAATTATATTATTATTACCTTGTTAATCCCTTGATATTACCCTGGTATTACTAAGGTTATAATATAGTATAATTAGATAAATTATGCTTAAATATTAATGTTTTTGAGTTTTGGATCTGAAGATTGTATTACGTAAAAATGCTATTTAAAAATTAGGAAGTACGGTTCTCATGCAGGGTTGCAAAAAATATTTCAAAAGACAGCATTAGCATTGGAGAAACTGTCTGTAAATTTCTGCCATGAGATTTTCACAGGTTTTGTGAACATCTGCTTTCATAAAGCAGCACTGCTTCCCATTCTAAAGTGCTGGCATAACATTTTTCTTCCTTTTCTCTTTTCTTTCTTTCCTCTCCTGTTTGCCTGTCCTCATCCCTTCCCTTTTCTCTTTTCCAATCTCAATAACTATTTTTATTTTGTTTCATTTCATTCCTTTGTTTCTAAAAGCACTTCCCCATTGAATTTCAATATTTGAAGCATTCCCCAAAATGCCATTAAAAAACACTTGCACAAAACTGTTGTAACATATAAATACCTCATAAACAAGCAGCCACACACTCTACAGCTTTTTGTCCTTCAAAACCTATACTGTTTGCTGTGTGAGATCCCAGGAGCTTATTAATCCTCAAGTGATAGTCTTCTGATAGCTCTTTAAGTCCTGTTCAGCTATGAACACCTTTTGCTTGCAGCCATCCACATATGTAAAATTGGTTAAAAGGATGCCACGGGTTCCTGTCCTTTGGAACGGAGAGACACCTCATATCCTGGGTAAATCAGAACAGAAACATCCTTTTGGCCAGGTACAGGACAATGGATATCAGACCTCAGAGCTTTTGTGTGTGGAGCAGTGGTCTCCAAACTGGGGTTCCTGCACCTCAGGGTATACACAAGACAATCCACTGGGGTGCAGGAAGAAAGTATTTTTTTACCATTAAAAAATAAAATAAAATTTAAAAATAGTGTTTATTTTATGTCATCCTTTCAAAATTTCTATTTTATGTATATTTTTATTATGTACATAACATTAGTACAGTAGTACACATATATAATTTATAAATAAATACACATATATTGGAATGCATACTCAAACATTTTTTACTCATAGGGGTACACAATGAAAAAAAGTTTGGGGACCATTGCTCTTGAGCGTCTAGTTCACTTTGAGCACTATATAGCTATTATATCAATAATGAATAAAATACACGTATAATCCTCTGCTTAGGCCTGTATCTGTGTCATGAAAGAGAAATCCTATCAGCCATATAAAAACAAGTATCTCCTTTCCCCTATAAAAATAGGCTAAATCAACTTCCAGCTGTGCCTTGTTGTGCAGTGCTTGCTCATCCTTTGCAATTAAGACACAGTGGAAGCTGAGGGCAGGATGTTTTGACTCCTGCTGTGTCATAAGGATTTCATGTCACAAAATACACGAGGGCTATTTAATTGTTTTTGATATTCAGCCAATAAATGGCCAAACCTGTGATCTGGCCTTACAAACGGAAGGAAGCACTGAATGTGCAAGGCCAGTTTGTGCTGTCTTTTCGTTATGTAAGCTGGAAGAGTTAGGGATGTGTTACTTGGCAACCTCACCCAATTTGAGCATCAAAAATTATCTTTTCTAACTCAATATATGTTATTCTTACAGGTTGCTTTTTTTGGGAGTATGGTTTGTTCGTGTTTTTTTTTTACATTCTCATAGATTTTTTTGTTTCTTTTTTTCTTGTGAAGGTGATATATTCAGCACACAGTAGCAAAATGTCATTTGCAGAATGACATAGATTGCAGAATGCAAAGAGGAAAAGGTGAATAACTGACAGTGAAGTTTTGAATGACAGTGGAAGTTTTGTCCATACAAGCATTGCAGCAGCACATCTGCAAAACCAGGCACATCCTCATATGCCTGTGTTTGTCTGTTTTCTCTTATTCTCAGATTGCGGATTGTGTAGGGCAAGGACTCTGTTTTGTTCTCTGTCTGTACAGTGCAAATAATTACTTCCGTTGCTACAAAATTATGCCCTTCATAATAAACAACAACTGTACTAAAAATAATAATCACAGCCATCACGACAGTGGTACTTAGGGATCTCAAATCATAGAATCATAGAATTGCCTAGGTTGGAAGGGACCTTTCAGATCATCATTCAGAAATGCAGAAGGTCTAATCCTGTACTGCTAGAACAGCTTCACTCACCCCTGGAAACTGCCTGGAAGGAACCAGCCTGGGAGGACTGACACAGCTGTGGGACTGCGAAGTATTCAGCAAATGGAAGCAAAGAGCTCAGGGTAATGAATACACAATTTCCAGGAGGATTTAAATTATTATTTTATGTTAACAGTATGCTCAAAACACAGTGTCAATCTCTTCTCTATAGGTATAGAAGAGAGGCAGCCTTTCTGTTTCCCTCCGTTTACTTAGTCACCATGAGTGCTAAAAGCTTCACAAGCTCTTTTGAAGGGAGAGACACACGAGGCTGCCCAGACCAGCCTTTGCGCCTCCGAACAGCGGCCAGGCTCTATTTTGCAGTAGTTTGGCATAAATAAGCATTGCCATCTGATGGCCGAGCCTTGGTACTGCACAGCAGATCCCTGCGAGTGGAAAGCTTGACATTGAAGCAAGCGGCTTTTTCTGAAAGGAGGTGCCTATGGCTAAACACCAGATTTCATTTTTTCCAACACCATTTTATGATGATTTTTCTCATGATGAAAATCCTGTTTCCTGAACTAAGCAGGGTTTAAGCAGCAGGAAAGAGATCACTTTAATGTTTGCAACATTAAAACCCCTTTTCATCCCCGATCACTGTGTTTGTAGCTTTTCCTTAGAGACAGGATGTTAGAAATTTTTGCTCTGTTTTTGCTTTTTCCTTCTCTGGGCCTTCTGTGGTATCGCTCACAGCCATTCAGACAAGCAGAGGGTGGTAGGCAGGGAAAGCTCTTTGAGTGCACGTAGTGTGATTTTGGATGGTTGGCATTTACTGAGTGCCATGCTATTGTTCCAGGTGTCAGTGTGTCTTGTGCTTTAACAGACATTCCTCATAAAGACCTTAGTAGTGTATTTCAGCTGTCAAGAGTCGTGGTTTCATTCTCCGCTATGCACTTCTGACAGTGGTTTGTATAACCGTGTCTCAGCCTCACCACTGTAAAGTTTATTTTCCAACACTGCGAGGCTTACGTCTTGGCATTGGAAATCTCCCCTTCCGTTCAGAACTCTGCTCCCGCTTACAGGTCAATTATCATCAAACAAGACATACTGATGATCTTGGTGCTACTACTAAACAAAGTCAGATTGAAATAGCATTGGATTTGAGACCTGGAAAAGGAAAAGATTGATTACTGCTAATTTATTTTAGGAAGAGAAAAATAAGTAGCTTGCAATTCTACACCATATTCCGTGCTAGCATATCAAAGTGCTTCACTGTATGATTATTTTTATAGCCTATCCTATGTGTGAGGCAACTCTGATGTATTGCATCTCTTTGAAAGCAACAGCAAAGACCAAGCAAATAACTTTATTAATACTAGACTTTTCAGTTTCTTGATTTGGAAGATGGTACTCACAACTTTGTACCTTACCAGTTTCCTCCGGGGAAGAAATGAGGTATTGAGATTATTTCTCCAGGAGCCTGGAAAACACCGTTAATTAGCTCATGCAGAGCTCCATGCTGCTTGCAAGATTTAACCTAGCAAGTCTAAAGCCAATGCATATATATTTCTGTATGGTGGTGCAGACACACATATGCAAAACCCACAGTCCTTTGAAAACTGTAACATACCTCAGTCACTTGAACCCTTTAAAACATGAGCCTTGGGTTTATTATCCTTTTTCATGCACGGACTTACTGCTGGAAAAGCTCTCACTGTTTTAATTCATCACTTGGAAAGTACCATCTCACCTTTGTAAAAAGATACTACATTTAGACAGGAACAGTGCTATCTGTAAGTGCTGGATATCTGCTCATGTCTTACTCAGCATGCTGTACCATATTCTGTACTAATGGCTTTCCAGAGAGTAAAAACAGAGGTCTTCTGTTCTCATTAATATGTACAAACATGGGACTTAAATGGAGATATGATCCAAATCTGTTCAACAAATATTTTGCCTCAGCCTACTCCAGCCTGCTTTTAAGTTTTGTATACTAGTATTTTCTCTAAAGCACAACAGCTCTGCTAGATCATGGCTATTCTCTTGCTTAGTTTTCTAAGTTGTTCCCCACTATTTATCTCATTTCATTAGTGAAATGCATGACTCCTCACCCAGGTTTTCTGAGGTGCTTCTGGTTCACAGAGACCAGATTGCAATCATCATAAGGGGCAATGAGCGGTGCAACTGAAATAAGACAAGACAGGGAAAAGAAACTGAGCACCTACTGGTGAGACAGAGCTTTGAATACTGTGCTTCAATACATCCATGCCAGCTTTGTGTACCCCCCCAAAAAAAAAAAAAAAATCAAAAAAAAAAAAAAATCTCTATCTTCATTATGGCCTGTACTTAAAACTCAAAGTTTTCCTCCACCATTACTCTGTAACACACCTATTGCAGCAGGTACACTGCAAACTGATCCTTCCTCTTTCCAGAGGTCACACACACCATGTCACGTGAAGATTTGCACATAACAGAGAATCAGCTGAATTTATGAGCAATTTCACTAATAAATTCTTAGCCCTAATTAATAATAAAGAACTCTGCCATTAAAATTAATGGCATTTCAGAGCCATTTATTGTTTTGAACTTCCATATCCTTCTTTGTCTCCATAAGCATTAGGAACTTGAGACTGAAGTTTTTGGCCCTACTGATCTGTTGTTATGCTCTCCTAATGATGCTGCAGAAAGACTCACTGTTGAGAATACAGTTAATTTTTATTATTTTGTACCCTTCCAACAGAAGCTTCAGGCAAGGAAACTATGCCTCATAGTTGATAAACCTCAAGCAGTATTACAAAAGAAAGAGAAAAAAATAGAGAATATATCTTTTCCACCATACTGAATAATGTCATTGCTGTTACTCTTTCTGTCACTAGCAAAATGCCTGTAAGTGAAGCATAGTCTCAAATGACATGGAAGAGTAGGAGTTCCCGCTTGCACTGGTATCATTATCCATACCAGCATCATTATCCCATTTGTTGAAAGCTGTGAGCGTGAAATTTTCTTTCCCCACCCTGATTTTTTATTTTCATCTCAGCCTGTGTGAAAATAGAGAACAGTGTCATCTCTAACATGCCCAGGGAATGGTCACCAAACTGCAGTTTGCAGTGAATTTTCTCAGCTAGTGGTATTCTAAAAAGGAATAAGCAATGGCTTATGAATTGCTGCATCTTGATCTGCCCTAGACCTTTGGACAGTCTTAGCTGCAGGCCTTCATATGTGTGAGATGATCAGCTGCTGAACAGGACGAAATGAAGACAAGAAATACCACTTTCTGCAGGGAAACAGTTAACGTCTGGTCTACAAGAATGGCTTAAGCAGCCGTATGTTCTGCATGGTAAAGAAGAGCAGATGGGATTAACATGAAAGGTTATTCCTAAAATAAGCTTGCCATGATGAAAGCAGTTCCAAATCTCTATGCTGGTTTGTATATGTAGGCATGGTGCTGTACTACATCCCTATCCTGATCATCTTGGGCACGAACAGACCAAACAGTGTTCTGTGTTGAGTGTCTCAATTCTTCCCACATATTAAAAGGATATTCTTCATGGCAGGTGCATGAAGGCAGCAATCATCTGCCTCAATACTGAACACTGATATTGTTACCTGTATGTTACTCTGTCAAGGTGTCTTTATCCTGAAGGGAATTCTTTTCTCTCTTTCAGTGTTCATGAAAGTAGTTCATTATGCTAGCTGTTTCCACCTACACTCCTCTCCAGATTTCCCTCTGACCCAGCTGACAGCTGCCATTGTCTGGCAGCGCCTTCTCAGACTTTGGCCTTCTGAGCCACCTTCTGCTCCATCATCTTCTGTCTCTCAACTGAGATCAGAGATCAGACTTCCTTTCTTGCGATATAATATACTTTTCATGAGCTTCCAGATGCTCTTTGGTCGGGCGAACATCATATGTTGCTGCCTCAACAGGTCTGGTTCTCATCAACCCAGAAAAATGAATAGGCTGCCAGTCGTACCAGCCCCGCTAGAAGTGTCTGTGTGTGCATGCGTGCACGTGTGCCTGCTTCTCCCATGTTTTGGTGTCGGCTCTGCAGTTGCAGTGCCCTGGTCCCACTCATGCGGTGGCAGTATCTGGCCCTAGTGGAAGGCTTTCTTCAGTGCCACAGCACTTGTGATCTTTCCTAGTCTCTCCCTCTAATCATTCATACATGATCTTTTAAGTGGTTGGAGAAACCATTGCAAACGTGTCATCAAAAGTGATATATTTTGCTGAGGTGGATGATGTAAGAGCCAAATATCCCCGGTGGAGTTAGTGTACACTGGAAAAATTATGATGTGTCAATATTCCGAGGTAATGGGCTGGCATCTCTTTTTGCTCTCTCCAGTCAATGCTGAATCTCCCATGGGCAGTACTGAGCAGTCTTGAAACCTCTTCCACCACAAAATTTCAGTCCAGTGCTATGGACTCTACAAGCTTCACCCCATTGTTACTTCAGATGCTAGCTTGGACAGTTGGCTAACTTTTGTAGGTTGTTTCTAGGGGTAGAAGAACTGGGGGGAACCAAGTGTTTCCGTGATACCTACAAGGCCATGGTGTTATGTTTGTACCAACACTTTTCATCTAGAAAATAAGCGTGTGACAGTGATGATGGCCACCAAGGTCCTGCTGTACCATGAGGCAGTGTGTCTTGTGAGTCACTGCCTCTCCCCGGATCATCAGAATCTTGTTCCACGGAGTAAGGGCACATAACTCATGTCTCACCAAGTCTGGAGCTTAAAAGGAGCAGGGAAACACTGGTACTCACAGCAGGAAGATACCACCTACGTGGAAAGGAAGAGATCCTGGCTAAGCACCAGTGCTGAGTTCCCAGCTCAGCTGGAGACAGTACCTCGTGTGGAGGCTAGATCTTGGCTCTCTCCATGGCTGTCACTAGGAGCCATGGGAGCCAGTCAAGACACCTCTGATGCACTCAGAGAAGCGGGGGCCTACAGCTCCTGCTGAGTTTGAGCTGCATCCATGCATTTTTTCCTCTTCTTCAGGCACTGACTACTATCCTGTTTTCTTATAAAAAGCACACAGTGACAGTTTGTCTCCTTCAAGCACAGGAAAGAAACTGTGGGACGGTTTATTTTCTTGTTGTTCAGATCTCTCTCAGCCAGCACACATATAAAAATCGCTGTCACAATTTCCTCTGAGTCACAGTGAAAAAGTGCTTCTCCAGTTAGATCCTTGGTATCCTTTTTGCCTTCTCCGTGTGATCATGCTACTTTCCTCAAACTCACAGAAATTAGTTCAACCAGCAACTCCTGCCTTTGTTACCAGGGCCATGCCTTGCACTGCACTAGGGTTTGGGTTATGGCTTCCTATTAGTTTACCTGTCAGAAAAATACCTGAACAGTGAACACTAAAGCAACAGACAGGGTTCACCTTCTCACATCCCTAGTTCAGTTACTTATGGAGGGAATGGGAAGGGAAAGGACTGCAGGAATGTCCAGGCTCACACGCTCTCCTAAACAGCACTTCTGGCTGCTAGTGCAGGAGGTGGACCCTGGGCTAGATACACCCCTCGGCTCTCTTACCTATGTTCTGAAATCAACTGGGAACCAGTACACCTGGATACTGGAGGTTGAGCAAACTGAAATACATTTCCCAGTGATCAAAAGCCTGATTCTGACATTGCCTTCTAAACCAGTTTCTCACACACATATTTTGTTTTGGATCTCAGCCTTGTGTTGTATGATGGACAGGCACTGAGAACTGTACAAGCACATTTGCAAAGCAAGGGCTAGGGTTTAGCCTGCACAACCCATTCATACTTGTGTGAGTCATGAAACTAAATTCTCAAGCAGTCTTAAAAACTATGCTTTTGTTTCTAACCCTGCATGTGTACTCATGCACAGGTGGATTTACTTTTACAATATCTTGTTTGATCAGAACAAAAGCAAATAAGGTCAAGACAAAGTTGCTTAGCATGCATATCAAGCAAGACTGATGACAGTGCCTTTTCTGTATGGCACCACCACCTGCAAGGTCCAGTCACAGACTAGATCCCTCGCATGCTAGAGGCTGTACAAAGAAAGCACTAAATGGGTATACACGTGTCATACTGTTATTATCAAAGGAAATGTTTTTGCTACTACTGTCATCAATAAAGCGAGCCTACTTGAGTGCACCCTCAGCAAGTTTGCTGACACCACCAAGCTGTGTGGGGCGGCTGACACGCTGGAGGGAAGGGATGCCATCCAGAGGGACCTTGACAGGCTGGAGAGGTGGGCCCATGCCAATCTCATGAAGTTCAACCAGGCCAAGTGCAAGGTCCTCCATCTGGGTTGGAGCAACCCCAAGCACAGATATTGGCTGGGCAGTGAATGTCTTGAGAGCAGCCCTGAAGAAAAGGACTTGGGGGTGCTGGTGGACAAGAGGCTCAACATGAGCCATCAGTGTGCACTAGCAACCCAGAAAGCCAATCATATCCTGGGCTGCCTCAGGAGAAGCGTGGCCAGCAGGTCAAGGGAGGTGATTCTCCCCCTCTACTCCACTCTCGTGAGACCCCACCTGGAGTACTGCATCCAATTCTGGAGCCCCTACTACAAGAGAGATACGGACATGCTGGAACGTGTCCAGAGAAGGGCCACGAGGATGATCAGAGGGCTGGAGCACCTCTCCTATGAGGACAGACTGAGAGAGTTGGGGTTGTTCAGTCTGCAGAAAAGAAGGCTCCGAGGAGACCTTATAGTGGCCTACCAGTACCTTAAGGGGGCCTACAAGAAAGCTGGTGAGGGACTTTTTAGGATGTTGGGTAATGGTAGGACTAGAGGGAATGAATTAAAACTAGAGATGGATCGATTCAGACTGGACGTTAGGAAGAAGTTCTTCACCATGAGGGTGGTGAGACACTGGAACAGGTTGCCCGGAGAGGTGGTGGAAGCCCCATCCCTGGAAGTTTTTAAGGCCAGAGGCCTGAGCAGCCTGATCTAGTGGGAGGTGTCCCTGCCCACGGCAGGGGGGTTGGAACTAGATGATCTTTAAGGTCCCTTCCAACCAACAATTCTATGATTCTGTGATTCTAAGTTGTAAGATAAAATTTGACTGTAGAACAGGATTTTATAGCTATCTAATAACCTGTTAATGGAAAAAGATTTTGAGCTACTGCTTATTAATTATCACAATCAAATGGACTCCATAGCAATCTAAAGTATAGATTTCTTTCTGCCCACCTCTCACTCCCATTTTTAAAGTCATACCATCTTGCAGTGGTGTCCTAGCTGTATGGGTTGAATTTTCTTGCTAGTTATCCGCAACTGACCCAGTATATGCCTGACATGTCCCTGCTCTGCTTTCTTCTGTACTGTCTGCAATTGTGTTACCAAAGAAATACCAAGTTAGTAGAGCAAAAGGAAATAAACAGAAATGCAATTCTTGTATTGTTGTGTTACATGCTTCATTTTCCCATTGTCTTTCACTCTCTCTCAAACTGTGTAAATTCTCAACTTAATCATCCAGTGTTTCATTCTGGCACAGATTTCCTTTGTGGTCCAGGATAAAGTTTTTTCTTTGATTTTCTTTATTTGCCTACCTACATCACAAAGCAATTATATAGATTAGCTAACGCATATTCGGAATTTAGAAGCTGTGGCAAACTCTGCAAACTATGGATAAAATTAAATTTAAAAATGTAATAATTGACAGTTATTTAAAATTGGTTTATTGCCTGTACTTTTGGTGTGGAACAGAATACATATAGTAAAGAACAAAAGGGAATAACCATATAAAGAGTCACTCAGACTCATTTTTGGCCATATTTTTTCAGAGACTTACACAAAAGAAGTCTTTTGTGGATATTATGCTGCATTTCTGCATCATGCTCTACCGTATGTATCTCACTAACAGAAAAGTTTCAGGTCAAACCTTCCTCACACTGCCAATAATGCTGGAAAAGCCAACCATTCTTTCTTCTGTACCTTTATAGAAGAAAAGTCTTTTAACTGTGCTGAAAAACATTTGAGATTATCTAGAAATTTTGAATCTAATCATGTGAAGTTAAAATTACCAGAGCTGAAAAAATGCCTGAGTTAGACCTTCACAACTGAACTTCTGTGACACTGACTTGGAATGTTTACTTAAAAGACTTTTAGTTTATACATTTTATAAGATGAGAAGCGACATGTAATATTCAGGTAGCATATTCCTTCCTCTGCGTCCCAGGTAGAATCATGTAGATAAGTAACAAATACAGAGATTTAAAAATTACGGTTCAATATTTGTATTTCAGAGGCACATAGACTTCCTTT
Organism: Fratercula arctica; assembly: GCA_947846985.1. NCBI lineage: Eukaryota > Metazoa > Chordata > Aves > Charadriiformes > Alcidae > Fratercula > Fratercula arctica. The sequence continues at coordinate 44,909,925 of CANTUZ010000026.1, read as the reverse complement.
CCAGGATCTACTATTTGCATTTTAAGTGCTCTTTCACCCTGCAGAAAACTGCAACGGTACTCTCACAGGAGCCAGTCTCACACCAGAATGCTGACTATGCTCATACTCCCACAAGAGGGCAGCAGGCAAGCACGGTACAGGAAAATCCCTTCACACTGTATTTTAATTAATATCAACATTATGGTTCAATTCTACTTATTAATCATAGGGAAATCCGTACAAATTGTCAAAGTATTTTGACGCATAATATCAAATGAATCTCATTTTACAGCTACTATACTGAGAAATTATTTTTTAGCCAATTTGTGCTCATAATTACATCCCTTTGAAGTTTATGCCTTCTGGTGTCTTTCACCTGTGTCCTGAGATGTGAAGTGCTTTGCTACCACAGTCATAAATAAATATTCCGGAATGCTGTCCCAGCATGGGAAATTCATGTAGGTGAAATGAAGCACTTTGTGAAGCAAAGAAGACAAAAGACTGATTGTCTAGCTAGAAATCAGCCTGGTCATTTCCCATGTGGTACTCTTCCCTGCCTGAAGCTCTGCACATGCTACTGCACCTCCTCCGGATCCATCTCCTGCAGCAGCCAGGACCAGCCCCAGTCACCCCCTTCACACTGCTCCAGCCCTAAACATCATGGCATAGCAAGGTAGAGAGAATCTGCACTGGTGGAGTGACACCCCTTGCAAATCATCTCAGTGTGACTTGCTGGATCTTACCCCCTGTCCACCCAGCCAGCACAAAAATTCTGCAGCTGTGAGACTTTTGTGCAAAGAAATTTTTTTTTCTCAGTGAAAGTGGGATCTAAAGCTGCCTTTCCAACATGGGCACTCTTACTTCAGGAAAAAAGGCCTTTGTGAAGGCGTTTCACTCCCATCATCTTTTTGGATGTCATTTGAACCTACAAAAGGCATCCCCCATAATAAAATACCTGGAGATTTCTCATCAGCATGTGTCTTATTTTCAAAATAATAACACATTTGGGATTTTATGTGCTGGGAGAAAAGTTTGTTTCATAGAAGTTACGTGGTTTAGATGCTTATGGTTCTAAAACAGCTGTGAACTGTGTCTAGTTTGATGTCATCTGTTCGCAAACAAGACTGTGTTTTCTTCTATATAGAAGCAAGCTGTTTCAGCAATGTTTAATCAACCAGCACTGACCTTTCTTCTCAAATGCCACAAATTCGTTTTCAATAAATGTTTAACTACTGATTTCTAATGGGAAAGGTTCACAACATGTAGAACCTGCTTTTAATCTTACACTGATTTTATAGCTACCACGCAGCATGGTTGTTGTAGGGCTGCATATATGTTTCAGGAGGTTAAATTTTTTTTGTCTGTATTCCAAATGTCTTGTGATGTTGTTACCCCCTTTTTCATTATGCTTCTGACATCTTTCTGTATTGTCCTAAGACACATGAAAACACTGACAAAGAGGAAAAATAATTATGCCCATAGTACAACGCTGGCTTAACTAGTGACTTTTTCTCTTAAGAAATGCATGTTTGAGAATTTATCAGAATAATCTCAGGATATACCTATACTGCAGTCTCTGACTAGTACAGACAAACTTAGATAGATAGATTGGCTAGATAGCCAGTTGTCCCATCAGGAAACTCACTGCAGGCAGCAGATTCTGCCCGAAAAGTTGGGTATCAGGCAATTTATGGCACTAAGCTTTATGTTCTCACAACTTGTCTACCCTTGACCATTAGATATTAATTATTTAATGTCAAGTGAACTTTCTACACTAGAGTGTAATCCCAGAAATTACCAATGTATGCACATATTCTAAGGCCAGGGATGTAGAAATGGATTAATCTATAGTATATTGAGTTGCCTTGACTGCAGAAGATTATGAACATTCTGTATCTCCTAAAAATAATTACACTACTTTCCCACAGGGGAAAATGCACATCTGGATGGACCAATGTGAAACCAGCATCCTTTCAAATTATTGGTATTTCAGTTCACAACTTGCTTGTTTCTACCTGGCTTCCACATTAGGAATGGAGGAGTAAAGCTCTTGTTCCACTCACCTCACCAACTCCAAAAGGGCACGGGTTTCAGCTCAGAACTTGAGGAGGGTATGCATTGCCCTGTGAGTACAGTGGAAGAGCTTAGTACTCCTTAGGCATGGATATCAAAACCTTAGGTTGCGACCATTTTGAACTGATCATAGAACAGTTTGGGTTGGAAGGGACCTTAAAGATCATCTAGTTCCAACCCCCCTGCCAGGGGCTGGGACACCTTCCACTAGACCAGGTTACTCAAAGCCCCATCCAACCTGGACGTGAACACCTCCAGGGATGGGGCATCAGCAGCTTCTCTGGGCAACCTGTGACAGTGTCAGTCTTGGCTATTTTACAGTGAAGTACGGCTCTTCCTGCAGGTTACTGATGTATTTGTTAAGGTCTTCACAGTCAAGGTAAGTTTTCACAAATCAGCAGGTCTGGGTTTTTTTACCGTAACTCATGTATTCCCAGGCTGTTCTAGCCTACTTGCTTCTACCCAGTTTAAGTGCACTCATCAAAAATTTTATGGGATCTTTGCTATTAGTTCTTCTTAACTATTCAGACTGAAGTAGGTGCTATAAGTGGTTGTAAAACATTGTTTAACCTTAAAGAAAGAGCTAATTTCAATGTTTTGTAAATTTGTAAAAATTCACCTGCCGCTCCAAGAACATTTTTATGATGCTGGGCTGGTTACCACTTGCCAAAAACTGAAATATCCCATTTGGAACAGCTTTACAGCTACTTATATCTAACATCTTCAGGACTGTCTGTAATTCTGGGCATCGCTAAGTTATGCCAAAGTTGTGTGCTCTTGCAGGAGAAGGCCTTTACACATACCTTTGAAGTATGTAATGCATAGATATGCAATGGGCTTTGCATGAAGAAAGAATATACATATGCAAAGAAGCACATATTTTAAAAGATTTTTGCCCTGCATTTGACACCACCTGTTATGATTTCAGTCTGTGGTTTCAATTTTAGGATTTGAGACTGTGCTTATCCAACTCATGGATGTATTCTACTGAAAAGTAACCAGAATTTCTTGATTCATCTCCTTAGATAATACACACATAAAATGATAGGTAATACAACAAATTGTCACTGTAATGAGTGGATTACCCACATCAATATTTGTATTTTTCAAATTATTTTGTGAAAGGGTGTATCTAGCTAGGGTCAGATGTTGCACAAACTTGGTTTCACTTACTAGTGCCTGGTGAAACGTTAGCAGCAAAGCATAGTGCTTTGTTTTACTGCACAATGGGAAAGGCTGGAGTGCAAAGCAGTGAGATTCAGGAGGGTCTAGGTTCCTAGATGTGTTTTGCAGCAGTATTTGTATGAGGTGCATTAATTTCTAGCTTTTGGAGTGTGACTTGAGCTACAGCTTTCTATTGAATAGGTTTGGAGAGTTTGTTCTAAAGATCACGTTGGGCCCAGTTGCAAGTGGCCATTTCCCTGCAGCTTTTGTGCCATTTTATGGTGTCAGATGTGATGGCGCATGTGGGGTTAGCATGATTTCTTTAAACAGAAGTTAATACTTGACAGAATCAGTTACTAAATGTGTGTTTTTCCTGTACTGATGGGTCACAATAAGAGCATTCCCGTGAAGCAGGAGACACTAACCTTGCTCTGTAGGTTGTGTGCACAGTTCAACATAACCCACCTGCCAGACTTGGAGTTTTCGCAATCAAGTGGTGAAAGAGCAGCCTTCTGAATTTTGGGGGCGTGCTTTCGGCAGCATGAGCACTGACATGTGAGCATGGCCAACACGAAGAGCTACCGGGACCTGTGTCTCGATTCACTTTCTGTCCCATTCACATACAAGGTGACGCACGCATTGGGTGTGTCATCGTCGTCCATCCCCCCCCCACCCCTCCCACCCCCGCAATGGAGGGGACAGACGCTTTGGTTAAAAAAAGGATGTTTGCAGGGTTTTCCCCGCCGCGAGGGAGGGCCCCTCTCCCCATCCTCATCTCCATCCCCGACCAAGAGTGATGCGGGGGTGGCGGGGCGGGGGGACGCGGTGAGAGCTCTCACCGCCTACCCCCGCCCCCGGCCACGCCCAGGCCACGCCCAGGCCACGCCCCACAGGGGCTAGTGGCGGCGGCGACGGCGGCGGCGGCTCCATTCTCCCTGTGCTGCCACCATGACGGACCGCTCCGCTTTCGACACCAATGTCATCACCATGACCCGCTTCGTGATGGAGGAAGGCAGGCGGGCGAAAGGCACCGGGGAGTTCACGCAACTCCTCAACTCCCTCTGCACGGCCATCAAAGCCATCTCCACCGCCGTCCGTAAAGCGGGAATCGCCAACCTGTAAGTCCTGGGATGAGCGCCGGGAACATCCTGCACCTTCATGCATCCCCGCAGGTCCAGGGGATGCTGCAGCCTCCAGGGCCTTGGGGATGGGGATGGGGATGGGGGGTATCACCCGAAAGGCATGTGAGTGGTGGTGTATCCACCCACACCCTTGCACAGAACTGTAACTAACTTTTTTAACATCTCAGACTCTTGATTTTCTCAAGTGAAGTGGATCCTATGACTTTTTTGATAATGTAAAGCATGCAGTCTTTGACAGATGTCTGCTGCTGATAGACCTTCATGCAAACCCTTGGCGGGTTTGGGTGCTTTGAACCAGAAGACCAAGAAGAACAGACTGAAAGACAAAGCATGTTAAAATATGGCTGAATTTTGGCTCATTTGTAGTCAGTAGTTTAATATCAAAGCACCATTCTATGTGATGAGACATTTAATCAAATTCAGTGGCTTTTTTTTCATATTGTATCATAGCAACTTGAGTTTCTCTATGAAGCTTTGGATGTCTAAGGCTTTTAGAAAGAGCACTGGTTAGGAACAGTAGTGCCTCTAGTCAGCCTGTCAGAGGGGAGTTTCTCTGGAGATGCATCCAAAGGAAATTAGAGCTCTTGAAATATTAAATAGGTGAAACTGGTTGTAGGTAACTAATCGCTCTAAGTATTTTACATATTGTTGATAAGCCAAATTGTGTGCCGATCAGGGCTTTAGACAGGGGCTGCTCCATTACTTAATGGAAAATGTAATAGAGGGCAAATTAATTTGCCCCTACAAACCATGTAGTGGAATATATAATATGTAAAAGGCCTCTGGCAATACAGAGTAATATTTATTACAAAATATATCAGAGAGTTGAAAAATGTAGAGACTGAAGTTAATAAAATAGAAGGAATGGCAAGAGAGAATAAAAATCCTCCACTTTGTGTATGTTTGAATTATTTTTATCTGCTTTGACTTCAGACTTTATATGTCTGTGATACTTTTTAATCACTATGTGCTAGCCCTTTCATGTGCCTCCCATGTCTATCAGTAAAGTACAGGGTTTCCCACCTGTGACCTGATTTGTAACACTTTAAGGTCCCATTCCGCCCATTCCGTATGTGTCCTACGTGTGTGCCTGTTGACAGCTGCCCACAGGTTCCATACCTGTGCTGATAGCTTTGCCTTATGATCCTACGCTGGATTTGACTCTCCACCAGTGCTGGGTAGCCAGCTTCAGACTCATGAGCCTCCTTGAGCAGTACATCTCCCATCGTGGGACTGCATTTTATAACCAGTGGTGGGATTTTGCTTGGCTATTGGGGAATGAGAACAAGTAGGGATTGCCAGGGTGCATTTCTTTGGATCATCCCCAGGCTCAGCTGTATGCTCAGTGCTGCTCAGGAGCCGGGGTGTGAAACACCTGGATAAGCTACAGCCCCTTCCCAGGTGCAGGCTCTGTGCAGGGCACACTGCATCCCCTCCCAGGAGTCCCCAGCAGACGAGGTGTGAGAGCTGTAGCTGCTGGCCAAACAGATTTTCCTCTGAGGATGAGGACTTGTGCCTCTGCTCTCAAGTGTGGTGTTCAAAGTACGTTGTTTTCTAAAAGCGCTTTCACACTTGCAGAAAAATGTACAAACCACTGTATCAGAGAGAGAGAGAAAGACAGAGAAATGCCAGGTCTTTTTTTCTTTTATATCTCATGCATTAAACTGAAGAATTGCAGTACATTCAAAGTAGTGTGCTCAGTGTTATTACAAAAACCTGAAATATCAGTATTCAGCCTAATCGATGAATCGTAGCTGAAGTACGTAAAAGCCATCTTAACGTGCACAGAGCTGGCTATTGTTTTTCTCTTCCTAGAGCTAAACTTCCCCTCTCTGTTTTGCATGCTTTTGAAATCACCTGTCACAAGGTCTCCTGGTACTTCCGCATGACAGATGACTTGATTCTGATTAGCTGGCAGGGGTTTATTTGTGTTTCGATTTGTAATTCTCAGTTTTATTTTCAAGGAAATGTTTACTACTTAAAATCAAACCTGAAAACACTGAACCATAAAAATATTGATTTATTTGTGAGCAAAGTGTTTCTACTGCAATTTGTACATCAGGAGCAAATTACATACAAAGTTGTAGTGTAACTAGTGTCATCATATTCATTGTTACTTTTTAAATGTAAGTTTTGTAATGAAGTCTTAGGTTTTAGGGTATACAACTCTAATATTGGAGCCTAGGATTCAGGGGAAGTATTTAGGTCCTAAAGGTAAGAGCTCATAGATAACACAATTATTGTAACTCAGCTTTCACAGCTGCTCTGGCTGTGTTTGCCTATAGTTTATGGACTATTGAAAGGTGATTGCTTGTTTTGCGTTCCTCACGTTCCGTGTCTTCTAGATTTGCCACCACAGCACATCTCAGCAAGAATCCACTGGACAGTAAATAAAAAACAAGCTTAGAGAACTGAGTTATCATTCAAAAGTGTTGTTTGTTTTACAAGACGTTTTACAAGCATGAAGTTGCCAGGAACACGGCACTTTGGAAGACGTAGTGCCCCAGTCTCACGAAATGCTCTCTCTTGCCATTGCTCTAGCTATGGAATTGCTGGGTCTACCAATGTGACAGGAGATCAAGTAAAGAAGTTGGACCTCCTTTCCAATGACCTGGTGATTAACATGCTCAAGTCATCCTTCAGTACATGCGTTATCGTGTCAGAAGAAAACAAAGATGCTGTGATAGTGGAAACGGAGAAGCAGGTTAGTAGCTGTAAAGGTTCTCCTTGCTTGATTTCACATCAGCCTTTACAGGTGTGTTGCTTCAGATTTGAGAAACTGAAACTGAGCTACAAATTTCAGAAAACATGTACTCTTCTATACTGGCAAAAGAAGGGGGATGGGGGCCAGGTGGAAAGACTGTCAGTCAACATTTGTCCTTTCTGTTATTTCTGCTCTCAAGACTGATGTTGTGTTTATTTTTTTTCTCTGCTGTTCCTCCCCACCTTCTTTTTTTCCCACCTTTTCCTAATTATGGAGGAAACTTATTTCTTGTTTGTCCCATCTGATCTCTGGATCTATGCTCTGAGTTAGTCAAGCCCTTTTGTAAAGTAGCTTTGTCAGAAGGACACTGAGGAGCTGTTCTGTGCCAGTCAAATCCTGAGTTCTTCAATTCATGCAAATTCTCCTTGAAGCCAGTGAAAGACTTAGCAACAATGAAACAAAAAAATTTTTTTACTTAATTATTAGTCATTGTTCCTTTTTCCTAGCTAATATTTTGGTGTGATCAGGTAAAAATCTGAGTAAAAATTTAATGAAAGCAAACAACTAAAACATAATTTAGAAAGTATAATAATGTTTGCTGTGTCAAAGCAGTTCTCTCTTACGCTCCCTGTTGAGAAATCTTCAGAATTGATTTTATAGGCATTGGGTGAACAAAGATTGCTTTAGATCTGAACAAATATGGTTTTAGATCCTCAAAGATCATTGAGGAAGGTGCACTGTTAATGGTTTTCTAAAATCAATGTGAGCTAATATGGTGTTTTTATTAGAATTCCTACCCAGAATTCCTACCTGCAGAGTAAAGCATTGCAGGACTTAAATAAATTTCTGGCATGCAGGGTGAAATCAAACGAAAAGTGAATAAACACTCACTGTTGGTACACATGATTATTAAAATGACTGTGGATAAAATAAGAGGAAAACAAGCTATTTAAAAGGTACAGTTGATTCATCTGTTTTTCCTGTACTGTCAATTTCCTGTGCCTTCAGGAATCCTTAATACACGGATAGGCAGGGACCATTCTTTTTTGGGGAGGAACACCTCTCAAAATCCAGGATAAGACCACAAATTGGCTAAGGTAATTTCTGATCATCTGTCCATTTAGAGCACAGATAAAGTGAAATGTATAGTTTATGAACATCAGGTGTTAAAGGTCTTTTTATTGTCTCTAATTTTATCTCTACATGAAAAAGGTTGATCTTCATTTGTCTTTCTCCTTATAATTCAGAAAACCATTTTATTAGAGACAAGAAAGTGTAGCCTAGATGGTAGATGTTACAGGATATCTATAAAAATGGATCAGCATTAATTAAATAAATGAAGCTAAACTAATAATTAAAAAGCATTCTCTTTTTTTAATATTAAAAATTGTGTATGAAAACTTCATATTTCCCATGTCATCATCTATTATTTACTTTAAAGATTTCATAGCTCCTACTGTGGTGAATTACACAGTTGTAATCAAGAACGAAATCTGGGCCAGCAAATTTCTAACATTGAATTCAGTTCCTTCATAATCTATAAAAGCCTTTTATCTTACATTGCTTTTAAAATCTCTGAGCAAATTTACCTACTAAAGCACTCTTATTTGGGCTAAGTGGATAAATAATGTCATTAATCTAGTTTTTCCCTCTTTTGTGTTTTCTAGGGTAAATACATAGTCTGCATAGACCCTCTAGATGGCTCATCGAACATTGACTGTCTTGTTTCCATTGGGACCATCTTTGCCATCTATAGAAAGGTAAAATGCTTTCATGTAGGACAGGAAAAAGTATTATTGTGCACCTTTTGATGAAATAAAATTGCATGTGAGGACTTAATAAAACCTAACCAAGCTTGTTTGTGAAAGAGACTTTCAGGACCAGCTTTAAGTTAAATCTGCTATTTCACAGACATTTGTGAGGGATTTACATTAGTCTCTTAGAAGACGAGGCACCTATATGTACATGGAAGGCTGGCTGATACTTAATTAGCCAGCCAAAGGAGTTACCCCTTACAAACAAATCACGTCTCAAGTTTTCACGAATATTTGTGTGGAGACAAAATACCACACGGTCGTCATCTACTTGCCGAATGTGCTTTCAGGTTGTCTTGTTCTCTGTAATAGTCCTGTTAGCCTGAGGACAGGCTTCAAACACAAACCAGAGTTGAAACATGGCATGTGCATTTGAAGTGTCTAATTCACTCTGAAAGGCAGAAGCCTTGTCTGAAGAAGCCTGAAATACTGGAATTACATGTCACAAGATGGGGGAAAAAGTAAGTCAGATAAAACACACCCAACTGTCCATTTTAATCATCTTTTGTATGTTGTCATACATCTGAAAGCAACTTCATTTTTGTATGAAGCGAAAGAAAACAAAAAATCCCAAGCACTCTTGATCAGCTGTGAACTCCGTGAGTCATATTTCATTGCTTGCTTTTCAACTGTGCCTTGGAGTTTTCCTCCGAGCTATGTTCATCGTCACCTAACAAGGAGGTACCCAGCTCTATATTATCTCTTTAATCCTTTCCTGCTTCCTGCATTCCAACTAGGCTTATACAAGATAATTGTAGATCGATGTGTTTGTCTCCTCCGTATAATTTGTATTAGTGCATCCAGTAGGAATCTCAGTTGTGGATCATGGAAATGTTTGTGTCACCTCATGCATGGATATAGAGTAGAAGACTGTCCCTATCCCAAAGAGTCCAGTTAAGTACAAACTATAGAAATGAATTAAAATTGACTATACTCCTTCTTATTCTAGATGTCCCCTGGTGAACCTTCTGGGAAAGATGCTTTACAGCCTGGGCGTAATATTGTGGCAGCTGGTTATGCTCTCTATGGGAGTGCCACAATGCTGGTACTGGCCACTTCTGCTGGAGGCGTCAACTGTTTCATGCTGGATCCGGTGAGAATGTCTTCTGTTTATTTGTTTCTTTATTAGGGATAACAAGGTACTGTTTATAAGAACTGTTTGTCTCCAAAAAAATCAAACAAAGGAGCAATTTTCAAGCTATCGTGGAGACATGAAGTATACTTAATAACCCATCAGCAATGTCAAGAGATTTTTGCATTTTGCCTGCCAGCTGCAGCAGTGCTATGTGTGATTCAACAACAGGAAGACAGCTGCCAAGTCAGTGAAGCAAATATGCAGCCTTTGCCAAATAATGTGATATTTAAAATGAGCTGTTTTCTGCAATGCAGCATGCTCTTTAAGACTGGTTTGTCTTTTCCTTAATGCTAGGACCTTAGTAAACCAGAGAAGCAGAAATATTTAACCACCTTCTGTGTTTTCAGATCCCACCATGGTGTGTAAAAGAGTAAGTGATATGTGTGGGTGTGTTTGATGTTCTAGCATGCATTCACTGTATGAGTTTTAAAATAAAAGTCATATTGATCATGGCAGAAATTAGTTTGCTTTAGTGACCTGTAATCAAGCTCTGCCACCTGACAATATTAAATTTTTAGAACCTGCAGTGGTCAAGCATGAGGAAATATAATTCAGTGCTCCGTGTTAAGTGACAGCTTAAGTAGCTGCATGTATTTTTGTCTATGTTCAGAGAGCAGATTTAACTTCGAGGATGCATGCATGTTATTTTGTTTATTTTTAGCCCTAACTTGGAAATTTACTTTAGTGAAAACTAAACAGACCAGCCCTTGGTTACAGAGGTTGGCTCTCTTGACTCCAGGCTTCCAGTCAGCCCAAGCTAAGATGAACTGGAATTTATTGTCTACAGCTATTTGAAGATGTTTATGCATTGATTCAGCTGTCACTCTCAGTTTCCAAACTGCTTAGAACTGTACTTTTATTGTAAGTCTGGCAAAAGAGTAGAGAGCTAAATAAATTTACAGGCAGCAGCCTTTTTTGGCATAGAAAAGTGATAGACAGCTGGGAATGGTAGTACGAAGAAGCTTGCATGGCCCCAGGATTCATGCTCTGTCTGTATTTTATGGATAAACAACACACTTTGCATCTAGACTGCAAATACCACTTCTTTGTAGGTACCAAATTATTAAAGAAAGCACTAGTAAATTTTTCCTAAATTGTGTGTATGATTGGTTTTTGCCTTGGTTTGTAAATAGCAATTAATGTTAACAAATTGTTTTTATTTTTTATTGTTAGGCAATTGGAGAATTCATTTTGGTGGATAGGGATGTGAAAATCAAAAAGAAGGGAAATATCTACAGTCTCAATGAAGGCTATGCTAAATACTTCGATCCTGCAGTCACAGAGTATCTCAAAAAGAAGAAATTCCCTGAGGTAAAAGATCCTGTTTCAGAGAAACTTTCTGATGACAAGCAACATCATAATTTCCAACTTTGTGATCAATCACTGTCTCATGCACTGTTTAGATCTTGTTTTCCTTTCCTGTTTTTTTAAAATGTGTCTTCATGTATGACTGATAATTACAGCAGCAGTTGATGTGACCAGTTATTTCACCATCCTTCAGTGCTGCACTGCACCTCTTTTATTATTTTTTTCCTTTCCTATTTTTTTTTTTTTAATCTTCCTTCTTGGCTAGGGGGCCTCAGTAATGGTGCTAGAGGCAAAACTGGGCATTTGGTAGTCAAGTAGAGAGGAGGTCTCATCTGGTGATGAAGAAACTTGATGGACATGTGCTAGATTGCTGCTTCCTCATTGCAGCGTCTGAGTGAGTGGAGAGCTGAGTGGGGACGGCAGTGGGTCAATGCTCAGTGGTAACACAAGCTGGGTCCTGAGGGGGCCTCTCACTTCAAAAGCTATTGTAGTTTCAGGGTTCACTTTGTGGTTGTGCAGCTTCCTGGGGTCAGGAGGCCTGAAGCTCTAAGGAGTGCCCATAAAAATCATGTCTGTTCTCATGTTCTCATACCTTACGCCTATCATCACTGGAGTTATTACATGGACAACGAAGTGTAAACATCTGCTATTGTTAAGTGTTCATATCCCTTCTTGACTTCGTGATCTTGCTTTGAGGTGTTTTCTTCCGGCACCTTGCCAGGCTTAAGGTATTATTTATTTAGATATTAAAATGTACTCTCTGGAGTATAATAAGGAAATAATATCAGTAGTCAACTATTAACTTTTTCGTGTGAAAAAGTTTTAGAAGCTGTCAAAAATGGGTAGAAGAAGTAAGAAAGATCACTTGTTTTGCTCCTTGATACCTTTTGCTGCTACAGAAGAAAAAACCGCAACATAAATTCCCAGCACTTGATCTTTTTGCTGCTGGAAATGCAGTATTCTCCAAGGGTTCGATCACTGATGAAGAGCTGGGATGCATTTTTTGTTATTGGCACTACCACTTACCTATCCTGAAATCTTCTGTCAATCCTTTTCCTTGGATTTCCCAACTAGAAAATGAGGATGAAACTGAAATTTTCTCCAAAACTACTTTGAGTAGTTTCATTTATCAATGAAACACAATATGGAGGAGTTAGATGTTAGGACCACTAAGACAGGGAAAAGAAAAAAAAAAAAACCAGATTAACTCGATGTGCTCAAAAGTTACATTTATTTAAATGTCTTTCTCTAGGATGGCAGTTCACCATATGGTGGGAGGTACATAGGATCTATGGTGGCTGATGTGCATCGCACGCTGGTATATGGAGGAATCTTTCTGTATCCTGCTAACTCCAAAAGTCCCAAAGGAAAGGTAAACCTGAACAAGCCCAACTGTAGAAAATGTTGCATTATCTAGATATTTCACTATCACAGATCAGTATTTCGATTGCAGAACATGTGTTTTATAGCTTGCACCTCTGGTGGGTGGGTATGGTCACGCCTTGCACACTGTCATGACTGACAGCAGCCTGTTGTCAGACACCTATTTTAGGGCTGCTGCTAACCCGTTTCAACTGCACTGACTTCTCGTTATCATCGAATCACAGAATCATAGAATGGTTTGGGTTGGAAGGGACCTTAAAGATCATCTCGTTCCAACCCCCCTGCCATGGGCAGGGACACCTCCCACTAGACCAGGCTCCAGCCTGGCCTTGAACACCTCCAGGGATGGGGCATCCACAGCTTCTCTGGGCAACCTGTTCCAGTGCCTCACCACCCTCACAGTAAAGAATTTCTTCCTAATATCTAATGTAAATCTACCCTCCTTCAGTTTGAAACTGTTACCCCTCATCCTGTCATTACACTCCCTGATAAGGAGTCCCTCCCCATCTTTCCTGTAGGCCCCCTTTAGGTACTAGAAGGCTGCTATAAGGTCTCCCTGGAGCCTTCTCTTCTCCAGGCTGAACAACCCCAACTCTCTCAGCCTGTCTTCATAGGAGAGGTGCTCCAGCCCTCTGACCATCTTTGTGGCCCTCCTCTGGACTTGTTCCAACAGGTCCATGTCCTTCTTGTGCTGAGGACTCCAGAGCTGCACAAAGTACTCCAGGTGGGGTCTGACGAGAGCAGAGCAGAGGGGCAGAATCAACTCCCTCGACCTGCTGGCCACACTTCTTTTGATGCAGTCCAGGATGCGGTTGGCTTTCTGGGCTGCAAGTGCGCATTGCCGGCTCATGTTGAGTTTCTCGCCCACCAGCACCCCGAAGTCTTCCTCAGGGCTGCTCTCAAGCCATTCTCTGCCCAATCTGTATTTTTGCCTGGGATTGCCATGACCCAGATGCAGGACCTTGCACTTGGCCTGGTTGAACTTCATGAGGTTCACACAGGCCCACCTCTCAAGCCTGTCCAGGTCCCTCTGGATGGCATCCCTTCCCTCCAGTGTGTCGACCATGCCACACAGCTTGGTGTTGTCGGCAAACTTGCTGAGGGTGCACTCAATCCCACTGCCCATGTCACTGACAAAGATGTTAAACAGCACTGGTCCCCAGATATGTTCAGAATACGGAATGTACCAAGGGATGTGCTGTTCAAACAGGCTTCTCTGTACATCTCAGCCCAAACCATGCTGGCCCCAACCAAGAGAAACATTACAAGGCAAAGTGAACAACCCACATTACCTTGAGATTCCTGTTACAAGCTAGTATATAAGAAGCCTAAATGTAGTGCCCCCCTTATGAGAAGCTCTGCCAAAGAGAAAACCATCTTCATCTTGTACTTGGTAACACTGCCTGATCTGGTGGAACTATGCCTGGCTGCCTCTGCCAGGACGATGGTCAGTCAGGGAAGATTACACACTTACAGGCTGACAAGGGGACTGTTTATTCAGCAGAGACCTTTCATCTGTTTTGTAATTGTCCATAAATTATTGCTCAGTTTGCAGATAAGATGCAGTTATTCATTAGAGAAACCTAATGGCACGCTCAGGGTCGGTGTTTTTCTTTCTTTTCATGCAGGCCTACGTGGTCTGCTGCCTTGTTGAAGGCTGTGTCTTACATATGAGCTTTATCTCTGTGTAAAGAGCACAATGCAAACATGAGCTATGGAGAAAGCACTCAAATTGGGCAAATCCAGCATTCACCGTATTTCGTTTAAAAGAAAAATACACACAATTTCATTCCTGAGTCCAAGTTTATATGAAATATGAAGTACTTGGAGTGTTGATTGGTTTAAAATCAAATGCAAAATATATTTACATTTCATGATTCTCAACATTGCCTGGGTTGACCCTTGCCAGTTTGATTTTTGTCTTCTAGCTGAGACTGCTCTACGAATGCAATCCTATGGCTTTTGTTATTGAGAAGGCTGGGGGAATAGCAACAACCGGGCATCAAGCAATACTAGATATAGTGCCTGAGGATATCCACCAAAGAGTGCCTGTTGTCTTGGGATCTCCTGACGATGTGAAGGAATACCTTGAGATAGTGAAGAAGCATTCTGCCAAGTAAAGAAAGCTTGCTGGAGTCACTGTGCAGATGGGGATAAATGCCTTACAGCTGAGCCAAAGAACGCACTTCAGTACTGCAAGATTGAACTATATCTGATCTCTATAGCAAGAAAGCAAATGAGCCATATTTTCATAAGATTTTTCTAAAGTGAAATCCTGTGCAATTGCATTGTGCAACAAAAGGCATTAAAAGAGTGCATTAAAGGAAGCATTAAAAGTAAAAGCAAAGGGAAAATACGTTTGCTTTTTCATTTATCATTTGTGATTACGCAAAAGCCCCTGTGCTACAAGGAAATACTGTGTTCAATTCAATAACTAGGGGAAGACTCAACTTTCTCAGACAAGGTACGGAGACTATCACCCAAGTATCTGTCTCTGTCTCTGTCCTCTTCTAAAAATCTTGGGAAGAAGACTCAGCAGTCTCCTACAGTGAGTGATCTTTCCTAGACCAGTCTCTAGTTCTTTGGCAATAAATATAAATGCTAATGTGGACACTTTCACACGTTGTTTCTAGACCCCAGAAGTTACTCACTGTACTTCAGTCTGAGATTATTCTAACTGAGAATTAACATTTGTGAAATACGTACATTAGCGTATGTTAATTCTGACACATACTGTTAATATTGCCAGTTGACACTCTTATCAGATCCAGTTACACAAGGATGGAAAATGACATTTTGGAGGTGGATTTTGAACAGGATAATGAGCATGTGTAGACAGCTTGGTACCATTCTGCTGTGATGAGCTGGCTATTTTTGCCAGAAATTAACCTGCTTGCTTGGTGACAAAATGAATCTATGTGTTGCTAGCAACTGCTCCCCAGGTGTTCTTTGTGTTATTTTGGGAGTGTGTATTACCATGGAAAAGGATTCTGCTGTGCAAGCAGAAGTAAGTTGTGAAGATCCCCGCAAAGCACACTGACATTTAAAATGCTGATTCAGAGCATGCTGCTGAAACAAGACATTAGTGCTCGGGAGCTAGATGGGCTGTCCACCTGTCCGGGTGCAGTTTATGGCCGTGGCTCACAAGCTTTTTGAATCGATCCAAATCTGCAAATCTTTGACATTTCTCACTGCCCACTTGCCTTCACCGAACTCAGAGGGACACATGGATGTTGCTGTTGGGTAGACTGCCACTGAACATTTACTCAAGCCATGGGCTGTGAGCCCCTGGGTGCAGTGAGCTATAAACCTGCCTGTCTGAGGATTTTGCATACATCAGTGCAGGTACCCTGTCTGAGCTTGATTCTTGCTGTAAAATAAGAAGAAAAGAGTCAGGGGGGAACCTAGAGGCTATGTTGTGAAGGCACGCTCTGTGAGGGCTCACACACAAAAAAATCTGGGGAGCCTTGTTCTGACACAGGTTGCATTTGGGGCATTTGGAGGCATGCTGGCAAGCCTCAGATGGGTGTATATATGCATCTGTTGTTCAAACCGATAGGGGACAAGGCGTTTCTGGCAGGGGCCGAATGGCTAGTTGCTGTTGAAAATGCTGTTTCTGATGAGGCTTTAGTGAAGTTAGTGAAGATGGGGCTTGCAAGGACCTGAGCTCTTAAAAGATTGGGACGGGCCTGGAAATCTCCACTGAGCTCTCGTTCTGGTTGTGTACTCGCTTTTCACGCTGTGAGGGTCTGAGTCTGGCCCTGCACAGGATCTGGCTCCTCTGTAGGACAAACTGCTCTGGGAAACAAGCAGACCATGGCTTATATACTTTTCCTGATATGCACCTGCAAAATCAGGCACCCCACAAAAAGCAACCGTGCAGTATGCTGTCTAATTTTTCATCAGTTCCCCTCTGGAAGAAGGCTCAAACCCGAGCGAGGCGCCCTTGTTGCCAGTCTGGGGGCCAGCCTGGAAGGAGAGGGTTTACTGCCCTGATCTGTGTGAGTGCTGTGCCGTGACCTGAGAGAGGACTTCATGTCAGCGAGTGGGACAGCCATGAGCTGGGGGACTCCTGTGGCCCGGGCTTTTCTTCACAGGCTGCTCTTTCTTGTGCTAGGGCCAATGCTGCTTCCTCTGCCTCTTCACATGAGCAGCCAACCACTAGGCTGTGGCCATGCTCTCGCTTTTGTAAAAGAAAAAAAAAATGCTGTCCTTGCATCTGTTTTGTCTTTTCATTGTGATTTCAAAAGAAACAGCAAGTCTCTCTTGGTTTTGATGAGGAATGAAGGTCCTAGGAGTGGCTGGAAATTTCTACCTTGCACGCTGAAACACTTCCCGAAGGAGCTGGATATTCTCCTCCTGAGTATTCACTTGCTGGCACTAGTACATACCCCATAGCACTTCAAAAGGCTCCAAGCTCACTAAATCAACACCAGCAGGCAGCATGCTGAGAAGGACTCTAAACCTTTCTGAGGTTCTGGATGCTGCTCCTAGAGGAAAGTGCATGGCTGTTGTTGTCATACACAACTTTTTTAGATCTCTGAGTTTTTAATTTGACCTGTCCCCAGAACCATAGCTGGACACAATTTTGTATTTAGTACACTAAGCAGAGGATAGTTGGAAGCCCTTACAGCTTTTTTCTGGCTTTCTGTGTATCAGTTTGGACTACAGTGCCTCACAAGTCTGTTAGCACAACTTGACAGAGTATCCACAGCAGCCATTTTTGTCTAGTTACAGGAATTCCTCGGCTCTATTCTGCCCTCAGCCCCTTCAGGAATCCCTGGGTTGCAGGGATATATCTATTTTTAAGACACCATACTGGCAGCAGGTGGTAAAGGTTATAGATGGAAAGGCAACACTGCCCATGTCTGCTAGCTCAGTTTCCACTGTTTTGGTTTTGCCTGTAGGCTGACATTTTATAGTTAGCATTTTTCACATTGTGAGCTGGGCTTTTCTTTCTATCTGTAATATGTAAACCCACATTTGAACAGCACCCCCATGCAGCCACCAGCAGGGAGAACAGTTCAGTAATCTGCTTCCACAGCCCCCTTTCCAGAGCTCGCTCTGCGTGTCGACGCGGGGCAGGAGGGTCAGTTTGTCACCGCCTCCACCGTCAGCCCCCCTTGCAGAACCACCCCCTGCCCTGCTCACAGGCTGAACTGTGGCATTTGGTGAAAGGTCGCTGGCTCCAATTTCAGCCAGCGCCATCCAAGCGACTAACGTTTCAAATCAGTTAGAAGAGGTGTCACCTTTAAGGCACAGGGCTAGCCTATATGCCAGTGGAAGTGTGACTCATCTCTAAGAGCTCTTGTGTAATCATTATATTAGAGGGCAAATCTCCCACGGATCTGTCAAATGTAGGTGTTTATTTTTTTATCCTTTCTATGCTGTTCCAACCCATCTTACTGAGCGGTTCTTACAAAGAATCATCACACGTTTTTGAAACAATCTGATTTTTCCCCCTTCTTCCCCTGCCCCTCATTAAATGGTAATTATTTATATATTACTTATATATTTATATTATTCAGCTTAATCATTTTTTTCATTTGGTGGGATCACAGTATTTATTAAAGCAGGGTAAAGTTTTCATGCAACCCAGTCTTGTGCCTTTGTCCAAGTTTTATTCTTTTATTTCTCTTCTTGCTCCACTGTTGGCTGCAGTATTTCTGGAAAGCTTCAGTGTAGAGTCTGTGTTCTTTACATATTAGTGTAAGTTAAGTTCATATTTGAGCAGCAGCTCAAAGCGTTGTGCTTTACATGTACTAAAAAGTATCCAGTACCTGTAAAAAGCATTTGGGGATTTTTCAGTTGAAAAAAAAAAAAAGAAAGAAAGAGGCAAATAATGGACTTATTAGCTCTGAGAACAGCCTTTGAACCACTAAATCCAAAACAAACTTTCTGTTAGAAGATGATCTGAACTTTGCCTTTTTGACCAGTGTAAAAGATCACTTGGAATCAACAGTAAAGAAGACTTGCACGTGATGTTTTGACAAATGTTAGAAGCCATAGGCCAAGTCCTACCCCATTTCTTATTTGCTAAATTGATTGTGTATCTGGATGGTATTTTAGCTACACAGCAGAGAGATTTTGCATTAAAAGCGTTTTAGTACTGGTCAGGCTGATATCTGCCATGGTGATGAAATAGTGTGCAGAATGTAATGGCTGTACTTTATGACAGCAGGTCCATTTGCATGTATAATGTGAAACGCATCTCCTTCTTTTATCAACAGCACCATGTGCTATCCCAGAGCTCCCTAAATATGTTACGTTTTGGTTTTGTACAAAGTATGTTCAAACAAAGAAAGTCTCCTAACCTGGCAAAAAATGCTCTGGAATATTTGTCCCATGATGTGAATAGTATCTTATACTTTCAAGTAGATCAGTGGTAGAAAAGAGAAAAAGAAATCTTTGAGATCACTTTCTTCTACCGTTGCCTTAGAAGATGTAGTGCAAAACCTGCCTGTTGTTCCACGGGAGGAGCTCTGCTTGCCAGTCCTTCCCCCTCCTTAGAATGAGGCTTGAAAAGCTAAGCACACGGGATGCAAGCAGCACTGAGGTGGTGTTGAGCGCTGTCAGTCTCTGAGACCTTTGCTTGAGGCTGGTTTCAAAGTAGAAAACCTTAGCATTCAAATCCCTTTACAACTCTCCAAGTAATGTGTTGTTCGTAGGTGAAGAGATGCTTTTAGGAAAATTCAAAGAAATGCTAACGATTGAAAAAGGAATGCAAAAGGAAATCCAAACTCTTTGCCTACGGCTGCAGTTCCTATTAACAAAAAGCAACCTGGGTATAGGTTTTGTTACTTAATTTTGTTTATGTCTTCCTGACATGGTTTCAGTGCAGTAATTTGCGTTAAATGGATGATAACAATGAAACTCAATGCAACTTCCTTAACTTCAGATTTTCTTGTTTTGCTTGTGGGCTTTCCAGATCTTCTGCTTAAAAAGAGTGCTGCTAATAAGTAAAATGAAGGCTGCAACATATAATTGTTGCATTATCTGAGTGGGAAGATAGTGTTGTAATTAATATCTGTAATTCCAGTATTCCAGATAGCATGTACGTAGTTCACTGGCATTTCTGTCTACCTTCACATTAGCTTCATGTGATCCAAGTGTATTGCTTGCTCGTAAGGAGTTACTGGCAAACTGGACATACTTGGACATATTTACATGGTGCACTACAATAACAAAGGCAAGGTAAAATTTAATTTTATGAGTTATGACACAGTTGGGCTTAAATCAGGTAAGTTTCATTTGTATATTATTGAAGAAATAATTACTTTGTAACCAAACAAGCCACAGCTCACCAATACTTCTCATTCATGCAAGCCCTATAACATTCAAGTAGCCCAGACTAGGAATGAAGTCATTAAAATGTGGTTGCAGCGTACCAACTAGCGACATGAAACATCCTTAATAAATGCATGTCTAGTTGCACCCTGCATCTCTGGTTGATTCCCCTGGGATGCGCCGTACACCTTCAAAACCCTCCCCCGTGGAGGAGGCCAGGAGTGGGTAAGCAAGCAGAGATCAAGGCAATGTGTAAAGGGAACCTCACCATACGGAGTCACAGCGTGGTGGGTGCTCTGCTGCGGGACACTATGGCACGCGTGGTTACTGATGCCCTCAATGGTGCCTTCATTTCTGGTGCCTTGCACATCGTGTGCTTTGCCTTGGCTTTGCTGAGCTCGTTGCTGAGTGGCAGCTACCAGAAAGCAGTTTCCAGCTAAGCAGCCAGCCGGAGTTTTGCATTACAAGCAGTCTAACACACAATTAGAATGTGTTACTAGATCTGCACATCACTGATTTCAGTGTGTGGGAAGGGCAGCTGAGCAGTGGTTGCTCAGCTGTAGTCCCGTCTCAGGCTCCTTTCCTGCATCCCAGAGGAGCCGTGGAGCCAGCCTGGGGTGCAGTTATTCTGAGCACTCAATCACATGGTCTCAGAAACATCTTAATAAACTCTGACCAGCAACACAGCCAACAGCTTCGCCTCAAAATAAAACAGCTACCCAGGATCTCCGCGCAGCAAGAAAGTGTCTCGTCCAGCCGAAAAGATTGGAACTCTGGTACTCAGCAAAAATGTCCGACAAAACCCCCTTCGAAACGGATATGCTGACACTCACACGATTCGTTATGGAGAAGGGACGCCGCGTTAGAGGAGCGACAGGGGAGCTGACACAGCTGCTCAACTCCATGCTGACTGCCATAAAGGCCATTTCCTCTGCAGTCAGAAAGGCAGGCCTTGCCCACATGTGAGTCCTACCTAGCAATATGGGGAGGAAGAGGAGGTAGAGAGACTGCTGCTTGCACAGCAAGGCTGGGGAGAGGACAGGGATTCATAAATATGTTGGAAATGTCTTTTTGTAAGCCGAGTGACTGTAGGCATGAGGTCAGAGCCTGGATTATCAAGAATGGGAAGTGGGACATCTCTCTTTCAGGAGCATTTTAATATTGAGTGCAAGATAGACATTTAGACTACCTGCTGTTCTGTAATACTTTAAAAATTTAAGTCAGAACTTCAATGCACTGCTCACCTCCTTATTCCTTGTAAATGTTGATACTGACGTATTTTTAAATCTACTGTGAATTTGCAGAATATCACACCATTATATTTTTAATGCAGAATATCACACCGTGATATTTTTTGCTAACATCCAAGTTGGGTGCTGAGCTGTGCAAATCAGGGCTTGGCTTATCTTGGGAAGCTGATGTTCTGCCTGACTGCAGTATAAGTAAAGCTCTAAAGCAACAGCCCTGCAAGAAACGCCATACGCTGCCGCGTGTGAGTGCATTTCCCCTTCCTTCCTTCCTCACACAGTATCAGGGTTACAGGTGGGCAGTCTTAAAAGGCCCTATATGAAAAGCAAACACAACAATTTGGCATCTAGTGGTTTAGCAAATGGAATAAAGAATTGACTTAGCAAAGCCTGGAATGAACCAATCTGTTCCTCACACAGCCAGGTGAAATAGACAGGGGTGTCATTCTTTTAATGGTGATCTAGCTGAAGCAGTTCAGAGAGCTGGAACATCCTAATAAAATTAAGCATTTAAAATATTTTAAATATACAGGTTTTGTTATGTATTGAAATATGTGTTTCTGTACATGCCTGTGTATGTACATATGCATACATGCATAAAAAAGACAAGGAATATATTTGTGTAAGAAAGACTAAGAAAGACAACATTTGTAATTTGATCTTTTTTTTTTTTTCCCATGGAAACACCAAAATGTATGACTCCTCTGTTTTTTTTTGCGTTTTGGTTGACTATTTGATCAAAGTCCTCAATGATCTTTGCAAATCATGAATTCAATGTCTCTCTACTATCACCCTGACTTTACAGGCATGGACCATGAGACATACTCAAAAGCAGCGTCAGGCTCCTGTGCCCTAAATGTTAAACTGTACTTTGTCTCTAGGCCTACCAGGTGAAGCTGAGCTGTTTTGCCTCCCTGACTTAGAGGAACAGTTGCTTTTAACTCATTTTTATCTTTCAATATCCAATCTCTGAAACATTTAGTAAGTTGAGAGAACCTCTATTTGATCGACTAGAAGTGGAATAGCCACCTAGCCTACAGGACACATGGCTACTGTGCTGGATGAATCTTCCCTTTAGAAGGAAAACATCCATTATGATAAGGAGCAAATGTGTTTCTATAAACAAAAGTTTCAGGTCATGAACCAGAAATATCTGAAGTATCCAAACCCACAAATGAGTAACTTGCACCCTTCAAATTGTGGCAACTAACCATGAAATTTCAGAAATTCACATCGCAAACTTTCAGCCATGGTGACTAGCTTGCATCCATCTGCATTTGTGAAGTCAGAGAGCTCTGATTTTTCTAGCCCCTCTGAATAGGTTACTTTGAAATGACTTATTTAATGTTAAAGAATTTAGCATGAATTTTTAACAAATTTGCCATTCAAAAAAGTAAAGCAGGACTTTTTGAAGCAATAGACTTGAGCTGGGAAATGTGCCTAAAAACACACTAACTGGAGAATGCCCCGAAAATCCTGGTCCTTTCCAGTATCTCCAACCTGGCAGTCCAAAATAGAGTGTTCAGAATGCTCAGTAATTCTGAAAAGCTCAGGCAACTTTGAGCTTTGGGTAAGACAAAAGACGTACCCTGCCCCTAACTAAGGCCTGCTGCTGACCAACATCCTATGGACTAATCAGTTGCCCCTTTCCCCTTCCCTTTTTTTATATAATACTATATACTACATGATTAGTATATTGCTAAAGTCAGGATAGGGAATGGAAACATCATCTTAACTCATACAAGGATCACCAAATAAAACAGACTTTGATCCTGAGATACAGTTCAGCATGGCGAATTACCTGGGGATGTCTTTAAAATTTCTGATTTTGAGGTGGCTGGGGACTGGGTGGATGTGGGTTAAAGGACCGTCATGGAGCTCTAAGCAGCCAGCAGCAGAAAATAATGCAGATGCTAACTGCCTTCCTCAAAGCTGCTGCCAGCTGCTTCGCGGGGCTGCTAGGGAAGCCTGGTGCCCACTGACCTGTCTGTGGGCTCTGCTCCTGGCCTGGAGAACATCCAAGGAAAAGGACGGAAGTAAAGCCCCAAAACAATGCCATCACCCTTTCTCTTTCTCATGCATTTTCTAGCAGCAGCAACCATCTCCTAATGCACCTTAGCAGTTTAATCCAAAGGTTAGAGGTGAGGGAGGATCAGAGGAAGAAGCTCCCCTGACTTGTTTTTTTCCTAAAAACCTGTAACATTGGCCTCCATCAGGTTTCTCGATATTTTTACTTTTCTGTAGGTTTGGCATAGCTGGCACCGTGAACGTGACCGGTGACGAAGTGAAGAAGCTGGACGTATTATCCAACTCCCTGGTGATTAATATGCTCCAGTCCTCCTACAGCACCTGCGTCCTGGTCACGGAGGAGAACAAGGAGGCCATCGTCACCCCAAAAGACAAGCGGGTCTGTGCAGCTCCTGCCTTCAGGGGGTTATCGGCTCAGGCAGCAGCAGGTGGCACTCTTGTTTCAAGTATGAAACCTGGGCCTGGCCCCAAACCCAACCCTTCCCGGGGGAATTCAGGAAATCTGCAGCATTACTGCATTGTTTTGATTAATAACTGTGGTGGATAGCACGGTTTCAACAGCTAACGGAGCTGTGGAGGGTAAAATTATTATTAAAGTTTGTGAGGGGGGCAGAATAATTATTTTGGAGCTTGTTAATACACCCCAGATCCCAGGTGTAAGTGTACTATTACATTCCCTGACCGCCAGTGTAACAGTTTTGGACTGCATTAATATTTAGGCAAGATAAAATGAGATGAGAGACTGGCAGAACTGGGTTTTATGTTACATGCCCAGAGGAAACACCTGACGGCTTCATCAGGCTTCCCCCAGGAGGGGATCCTATTGCAGCGAGATGCTGCTCAGACTGATGTCACCTGCCCTTTCCCCAAGATGCCTTCTTTCTGCCTTCTTACTGTCTAGCCTCACATCACAGGCAAAGCCTCTCGTCCAGAATGAAATGTAACAAAACAAAGCACATTTACTCGAGGAAGATGCTTGCTTCCAGCATGAGTCACTCCTTTTGCTTTCAAGCGATTTCCTGCACTGCTTGGCAGCAGAGGACTGCTGCTTTCTGTCATCAGATTTTGTGCTGTCTGAGCAGAAACGTGCCCTCTGCCATTTCCCTGGCAGGCCCTGCAGGGAGTGGGCTTTGTGCTGCAGGGCCAGCTGGGTCAGCACTGTCGCCTTATCTGGCAAGCTGTGTCTGGCTGCTTGACGGCTAAATGCAGTCATAAAAACACAGTTTTCATCAAGTAAAAAGAAATAATAGTGCAAGACTACATATCATGTAATGCTTCCTTTGCCACTTCTGTTTCAGGGTAAATATGTGGTGTGCTTTGACCCCCTTGATGGCTCATCCAATATAGACTGCTTGGCACCGATAGGAACAATATTTGCTATCTACAAAAAGGTAAGAGGATGAACGAAGCACACATGACACAATTCACTTGGTGAAAGCAAAATGTCTTGGGTATATCAGTTTGCTTAGTTTCTTTCCTAGGTCCTTAAATTGTCTTTGGGATCAACAAAGCCTCTGAAAGCATAGAAGAGGTAACACCTGAGATTCATATATGCTAAAATTTTGCCTGAATTCCCAGGAAGGGGACACTCAGCCCCATGTAAGTGGCAGCACTTCACTCCTCCAGGCACACAGGCAGTTAAATAAAATCCTCTCACCATCAGGCAGGTAGTTAGCTCTTTAAGTGACCCTTTACTCGCTGCAGGAGAGCTGCGGCGTGTCATGGTGCCTATGAATCAGAGTATTTTTCTTCCTGGATACTGACTAGGGAGGGCTGACAGCCACTGCCTGCACCGTAGCACAGTTAGCAGTGTGGTGGCCTTCCAGTGCGAGTTGCTATGCCTGTTACAGGTGGGGGTTTATAATCATGCTAACGATGGAGGCCACCTGAGGCTGAAGGAAGCAGTCACCTACAGCCACCAGGACCTTCCCAGCAGGTCTGCTCCCTTGGGGCTGGACAGAACAGCAACTGCACAGCCAATTAACAAACGTTAATAGTTAGAGTCATGCCAAGTCTTGTGATTTGACTGCTAATCTCCCAGCATTTGGTGTTTTTCCTAAAGCCTGAGCTCACAGTCATATGACTATGGGAGACCCTCAGCCATCACTATTGTGAAGTAACATTTACAGTACTTGTGACTGCAAAGAAGTCTTTGCAGAGTCAGACACTGAACCTCAAACATATGAAAGTATGTTTTTTAAGTCCACTCTCCTCCTTTAACTCATAATTTTCAACAGGCCAGTCCTTGCTTTTTTACATTTCTGGTAGGCAATACGCTAATCTTCACTGTTGAGAATATGCATCTACTAGTAAACCAAATCGTTACAGCACAATCTCAACAGGGTCATGGCATAAGCCAAGTGCTGGCATATGGCTGTTCACACTGCTAATGGTTAGTGCAAACCCCCATCACAGTTTCAGTCCAGGCCAGACAATAGTGAGATGACACCTGGTTATGGCTTGTGGAAAGAGCACCCCAGGGGCTACCCCTAGTACCGTCTACCACCTTGCTTTTTGCAGGGAAGAGAGTTTAGCTGTATGGATGCAATCCATGCCATGAACCCTTATGGTAAGCAGAGTCACCACTCTTTTAATTTATCTCTCTAAAGAAAGCCTCAAAGACTACAACGCCTCCTGACATTTACAGTAGGCAACAACTGCATTGCCCACTATTTTTAAAGGTGGTAAGCACCATCTTACAAATACTACACATTACCTTTTTGTTTAGAAGTGTTGTGTTAGGTTACTCTGCGTAACTATTAAGGTAAGTGCTCAGTGTGATTAATACAGTGAAGCAGGTTGAAATACAGATTAGATTTCTCTATCATCTTTAATTCACCTGTTCATGTGTGTAAAGACTATGGACTGCCCAGTCTTCCCAAGGATTCTGCTTCAGGATTGAAACATTTCCCAAAGAACTCACACTGTTCCCAAAAGCACAAGTTTTCAATTAATTTTCTGATCCTTCCATAGTTGTTGTTGTTCTAATATATATTAACATATTTGTTGTAAATACTGTTTCCAAGTTACTGGTTTTCATGTGGGTGGATATCCTTCAGTGCACATAAAAAGAAAATTATATTCCTTTGTACAAATGTTTCATATCCAAATGAAACCCCTGCTGCTAGGATGAAGCAGTTAGTCAATTACAAGAGCAACTTCTCAGTTTTCCCTGGAAAGTTAGAAACAATGTTGAGTTTACACACTTTCACTTGCATAATTCTTGCCACTAAAATGCTAATTCCAAAGTACATGTTAATTAATGTGCCTTCCTCTCAGACAAGACAATTTCATAGCAACACAATTAAATTCAAACCCTTTGAAATAATGAAATAATAACAAGTGGTTTATTGATTGTTACTGCAGGGTAGTGTGAAAAGGATAAAAGTGAGATGTTTATCCCAGTGAAGGAGGATCACTTAAAAAAGAAAATATAATTTTAAGCCATTTGGGTTCATGAACATAATTTTGGAAAAGCTAGAACAATTGTAATTTCAAAAGATGATGCTTAGCACCTGTATGATATTTTGTACCTTCCAGTTCTCAGATGATTGCATGACTGATTTTCTTACTATGTAAGTGCCTTAACTTCATTTCCAAAGGCACACCCTCCATAACTGAAATATTTGCCTCATTTTAGGGAAAAAAAAAAAAAAAAAAGAGATAATCAGCACTTATCTACAAAGGCCAGACTTGTCCAATACATTTCAAACCTGAAAATGGTTCTCTGGCTGCTCCCAATCGAGAGCCACCACCATGGTGGTACCACTGTCTCCTGCCAGAAGAGCAGAACACTGCATCGGTTTCTTAGAGAAAACCACTGGGAAATAAATGCCGTCTTAGGTTTATTTACTTTTCCACCTGGCTTTTACTTCTGGAAGCATGGGTGGTACTGTTAAACAGACCAGAAATCTCAGAAAAGTGAGGCTGAAGGAGAAGCCTTGCTGGATCAGCAGAAGCCAGAGCAAGGGATAGGACCTTGACAGTCCCTGCTGCTGAGGGGCTCTCAGCTGGTGGAGTGTCAGGATGCAGTGACCATAAGTATTTTTTGCTTGGATTCTTCCCAATTTTTCATGCCACTGTGCTGAATCTACAGCTCTCTGTTCATACTCCACACATATGCTATGAAACTCTGCTGCTTTGTTTCATTCTAATTTTAATTTGCAATGTTGCCCATTTCCTCAGATGTATTTTAATTCCCCTCCCTTTGCTGTCATGAGGACAATGTTGTCACCTTCATGTGGTCCCTCAGAGGGGAGGAGTAAGAATTCAGGGCAAACGCGAAGGATACTCATGAAACACATGATACAGAGACCTCGAAACCAAGTCCTTCCAGAGCTGCTCGCAGTGCTGATGAGAACTCCCTCATGTGATGCTGGCAAATCATACATGCAAAAATTTGCAAACTCAGATATCACCTGAGGGTACGCTATAGCCAGATTCTGCTGACCTTGTTCCATCTGCTTCACACCAACAAGCCAATGTGACTGTGTCAACGCTTGACAGAGCTTCTCTGCAGTCTCTCTGTCTGTTTCAGTGCTTTGCATAAAGACCTCTAATGAGATTTCACTACCACCATCTCGTAGTCAAAATATAATAGATAGGAAACCCATCTGTGCAGCAGAAAGAAGTGAAAATATTTCCTAGTAATTAATTCCCTAGTTTCTTTCACAGTACATGGTACTTGGCAGGACAAAAATCCTGCAATCTTAACAGAGAAATATCCACTAGCTTTTTTACATTCTGACAAGCTCTGCAAAATGTTTGAGACTGAGCTTTTTTCCTTCCTTTTTTGAAGCTGGCTCTTGGAAACACAGTTGTGAATAAGGATGGAAAAACAAATGAATTCTGCCCAACTGTCCATCTCCCAAGGGAGGAGTTCCTCTGCTTTTTCAGAACAGTCAACAAATATGTGATTTCTCAGCCATATAAACATAGAAAATGCATTTAAGAGAAAGGACTGGAAAGCTCATCTCAGAAAAATATATTTTAAATCAATATCATATGTAACCAGCAGCTACGTAGACAGTATATACACCATGTTCTACAAAACAAACATCTTTACTGTATTTATAAAAAAATAGTTTTCATTTAATGAGGGAAGTGTACAGAAAGCTAGGAGAATCATAATATGTTTGCAACTAGTGGTGTAAAAATATGTTTAATTCTGCATTTAATGTTGCAAATAATTAGTTACTGTACACAACCATTGTTTTTGATGTTGAGATGTACGTGCCATGGGCATATATTTTTGAAAGAGAAGATGCTATGTAGGGTATAATAGTTGGTTCTGTAAAAGATGATTGTTTAGCAAAAGATTAGCCACTAATAGTCAATATTCAAAGCTCTGGAATGTACAAGCAGGGGTTTTAACTGTCTTCATTACATGTGTTATAACATCTCTGAATAAGCAGCCCGACATAGAGGAATTTCAAGGGACTGCATACCAGATGTATTGTATATGCTATATTTCAGGTCCCATGAAGAGCTTGTTGGCAACTGGATTTTTTCCCACAGAAGAACTTGGCAAAAAAAAAAAAAAAAAAAAATTAAAAAAATTAAGTATTATTGTTATTATTTTTGAGAAAAATACAGCTAAAAACTCTGTAAGTAAAAGTAGCAAAAGTAACAAAATCTTTCAGCTGAAAATTAAAACACTTTGATGTGGAATTACTGTCTTCATATGCCATGAAAGATGTAGTTTTAGTGTCCTGCATCTTGTTCTCCTCTAGATGTTGGCATACAATAACAAACGGGATCCTCAGGTTACCCTTAGCTTTCCACCTTGCTAAGACCATGGCACCCTGAGAGCTCCTTGCCATGGGGCACAGCAGAGAATTTCTCTGTAGGAGGAGAGGTGTTTTCCTTTGGAAAATATCTGTGAAAGACATTGTTGATTTTTAAAAGAATTTGTTCAATATTCACCAAATATTTTATTTCCTACACAAAACAGTCTCCACTGATTTTTATTTTTTTAACCAGGTATTTTAGGCTAGGCCTGCTATTTCTGTTTAGCTGCTACTCAGTCTCAGACCATGCAATCACTGAGAAATTGTCTGAGTTTGGATCAATAAAATGCTAAACCAGGGCCTGAAGAAAAGATCTGAGGGGCTTCTCATTTTAATTCCTTGTAAACCACCATCAAAACATCCATGGAAAATCCACTGCAACTGACAACCTTTTAAAGGAACATTAAGATCAAGCATTCCCTACCCACTTTGTAGTCCCAGGAGGTGAAGCCTGGAGCCAGCCTTCCCAAATACTCTTGGCTGTTCTTTCTCACCCCATCAGTCAAACTCTTGTAAACCGCAGCTGAGGCACACAACCTAGAGCTGGATGGAAATATTTGCACCAGGTCTGCTTGGGATGTTGTGGTTCAATGATAACCAAAGTGCTAAATCAAAATACGAGTGACAGAAATTGATTATAAGCCTGAAGTGAAGTGCCACGTGAATATCCTATGTAGAGTTACATATGCGTATCTGCACACACACACACATTACATACACAAATGCTTTTGTTATTTTATAGGAATATTTCTACCACCTCAGTTACCCATCTCTCCACCAGCAGAGACCAATGCACAATCTTAGTTCTGTCATGTTGCACCATCTACCCTTTTATTTTGCATTACTGGAAGCAATTTGTCTGTAATGTCTGTAATTACTGCATTCACCTCACAGATATTCCTTCTGAGGGGTGTCAGTATGATAGCTTATGTTCATATTTCCAGAAAATTAGTACCTTTGTTCTGTCTCAGATTTCTGAGGATCTTGAATTAATAGACTGGGTTGTAATGCTAAGGTACCAGCGTTGTTGCAGGTATCATATTGATTGCATGACACATATAAAATAACAAACTCTCAAGGTCCTGCCCCAGCATGCACATGTACTTGTAGCAAACTTGCCCTGAACTAGGGGGAACAATCTCTATTTCGGTTGTTTCAAAGGCCTGCATAGACACAAAAAGGAAATCTGCCCCACTTTATCATTGAAGTGTTGCTTTTATTGTTTCTCATAAGAATTTAACCTTCGGTCCAATGGTAATTTTTCCTCAGGAAACAGACGATGAGCCCTCTGAAAAAGATGCTTTGCAGCCCGGACGCAATATTGTTGCCGCAGGCTATGCCTTGTATGGTAGTGCTACGCTGGTCGCCCTCTCCACAGGGCAAGGAGTGGACTGCTTCATGCTGGATCCGGTACAGTCATGGTGTTAATCACGTTGCCACTGTCTTTTAGAGCTTTCCATTCTTGGGTTTACTGATTTTTCTTACTCCTTGTCTCTGTAATCTAGGCAATCTATGCAATATTTTTTTTCACCCATGTCCTGGAGCATCCCCCCTCCAGTTTACAAGTATTCACATGAGTATGTTGGTTGCAATACCTCTGTTTCTTTCCAGTACTCAGTGAAAGAGAGTTTAAGTTAAAGAGCATTTGAAATCCTGTTGATTCAAACCAGACTGCTGGTTTGCAACACTTAAGAAACTTATTTACTATGAACAGTGTCTTTGCCTCCACTTAAAGGACTCTGCTTTTCTCTTGTTCTTGCTCTTTCTGTCTGTAAAAGAACCTCAGCATGTTCAGTGTTTGTCCTGGGGCGAGGACCATTTCTTGATATAGTTAATGCAAAGGTTTCCTGGGTGCAATTTATTTTTAAGGCTGAGTCCTTTAAGCTGTGTACCCAACAGTTTGCAAAAGCACAACCATACACATACAATCAGACGTGTGCCGCTCCTTGGTGCTCAGCTCAGGAGCCCAACAAGTGTTACTGGAGGAATGTAGGAAGGAGATAATTAATTTGAGAAACCAGCATTAGATGTGGGCAGTAACATAGGAGTTCATTTTGATAAAAGGATGCATTTTTATCAAAACTCCTTTTAACATTTATAAACAGGCTCATTGCAAGTGGGAAGAACTGTCAGCTGAACTGCTCTGGTTAAAGGCAGAGGAAGAGAAGGTGGAAGCTGGACTCAAGCTGCAGACAACAACACCTGGGGAGAGCTGACCACATTCACTTTAAGATATTTAGGCCAGACAGGCAAGAAGAGTTAAAAAATCAGAAGGCAGTGTAATTTCTTAACTTGTAACCTTATGATTTGTGGACAGAGATTCATGATCCATCTGCTTTCAGGGCTGACTGGTGTTCATTTGATATGCTAACTATTACAGTCAAATTGCTTTTTGTTTATACTACCAATGTGACAAGTTTTCATGAACTTAACGCAGATTCTGTGCTTTCTGCTCTGTTTGAAATACTGTGAAGTTATACGCAAGACTGGTGCTGAAAGGACCAAGCTGTGCCAGCATTTCTGCCATTTCTAGTGTGACAACTGTTACAGCAAGTCAACAAAAAGTTCTGCTGCTTGCTAACAGCTGGTCTACCCTGTTCCTCTGTAGGGTCTCGGTGAATTTATTTTGGTGGACAGAGATGTTAAGATCAAGAAGAAAGGGAAGGTATACAGTCTCAATGAAGGTTATGCGAAGTATTTTGAACCTGCAATGACAGAATATTTACAAAAGAAGAAATTCCCTGAGGTAAGAAAATAACAGCACTGTACCCAATGTACTGTGTGCACTGGCAAGCACTGCTTTCCGTGAAGTCCTGGCTGATGGGAAAGGGTTTGAAGGCCTCGCTGAGTTCAGCCCCATGTAACTCTTTCGTGCCATCAGGTCCATTTTGGTTATGTATCTGATGTGTTGGTTTCTGGTGGCCTGACATATTTTGTACCTTAGAGTTCAGAAAGCAAATTCATAGCTTGCTCATCACTGTGTGGAGGAAAATGTGCTGTACATGAAGAACAAGGGGGTTTTTTGACAAAGCTCTGAAACTGTGATGGCAAAATGGGAGGGGTACCCTTGTTTTCTAGCTTATCTGAATATGCAGCTCAGTCATACGTGCAGCTGGGCATTTGGGGTAAGATTCCACGTACTGCCCAGAAGGTGCTTGCAGGGATCTGGGTGGCATCACCTTCTCCTTCCTGCGCATGCTTGCATCTGAGAAATGCAGTATCACTCTTGCACTGTTTACTTGCATCATATGGAACACCAACCAAGCCACAGGTTGAAAAAAAGAAAGGTATGAGGCACAATTTCACTATATTCTGTTGTTAAGAGGATTATACTGTATTCCTCAGAGAGAAAAAGCTGAGACTATCCTATGTTTGATTAACTTCCTTGTGGGGACATACAACTCTGTATGACCTCTAGTCAGTGCTAGGAGGACACAACACAAACTCTCAATGTAGAAAACTGGACACTCTCTAGACAGTGTTGCTATGTGACCAAAATGTCATAATGAAATATGGTGACATGTAACGGCTCAGGACTGAATTTGGCCATAAAACTGGTTTGAGTGTTCCTCCTGTTAACAAAAAATCCATACGATTCTTTTTTAAGTTATTAGTTGTCGAGAATACTTGTACAAGGCTCATGTAAAAATCAGTGTATCCGGCTGAACACTTCAGGGTGCTGTACAGGGGAAACGTAACGAGTAAGCATTTAAACCATAGTTCTGTGAGAAAGTCCTTCTGAACTGAAAATCTGAATTTACTACATTGGATATAGCTGCAATGCTGACCTCTTCTCAAAACCTCTTTTCCATATTACCCTGATTGTCATTACTGAGGGTGCCACATCACAGCATATATATTCGTTTTTGAATATTTAAGGTTATTTTGAAACTTCAAAGTCTGCTTTCAGTCCAGCTGTGAGAGAAGCAGAACTTCTCTCACAGCTCCATGACACAACTTTCATACTTCCTGAAACCTAATCCAGCTGGAAAAGAGATCTGTGCTTCTCATTCTGCTCATGTTATGCTGAGCTGTGTATTCAGTATAAAGCACTAACACTGGATTTGTTAATTTGTGTTTCTGAAAAACACCAAAGTGGTTTTTAAAGAAAAACTGTTTAAAAAAAACCCCAGGCAACTATGAAAAGACTGAAGAGATTTCAAACTCAGTAGACAAACCAGACAGGGATATTTCACCACGGGCTCAGTGAGGACAGCTCTGTCATATGATTCACTAAACACTTCAGTTAGGACATATAGGAAAAGCCTCATTTGCAAACACTATGTTATCTCAAATCTATGCTTTATTTGAGGAAAATATATTGAAAAATGTTCTTGCACTAAAGCAGCAGAAGTTGGCAAAGGGTGTTTTTGTCACTAAAGCAAGCAGCAGAGCTGTGCATGGGTTTTTTGGGGCAGTGGGTGCATGGGTTATTTGGGGCCTCCTCAAGGGTGCTGAGCAAGCACATTGCTTTGCTGCTCTAAGGCGTAGCATTGTCTGCGTGAGAAGGGCCAAGGCACCAATGTTATGCCCACAAAGCACAAGGAAGTGCCCGGCCCATCTAAAAGCTTGTTGTAAACCTGAGCTTTGGAAACAGCATAACTCAGTTCCTTGATTTAGAAAGGGTATTATATTTGCATTGTGGAAGGACAAGAGAGAGAAGGTGTTGCCACTCTTCCATAGTATGAAACCTGCTTCCTGGCATCCGCTGTAAGCCTTACCAGCTACAGACACATTGGTGCTGCTCCTACCTTCCCTGCAGTGCCCAGGTGGAGCATTGCTCAGCTTTGGTCTCTGTCTTTCCCTCTTCAGCACACAGAAGGGCAGTGGGGGGTATCTGCTGGAGACCCCCTGCCTATAACTTGAGGAGGAACTGACACATGGGGCATGGGGGACCCCTTCTTACTCAGGCAGACCACAATCACCCTATGGCCTTGTTGCCACTAGAAGCCAAGAGACTAGGCATTAATTTGAGCTACTTGTCACTTTGTTATCCCTTTTTTTTTCCTTCGATCCTACCTCTGTTTGCTGCTTCCTGTGGTTCTTGGTCAATATGATGTACAGACGACTCTCTAATATTGCCACTGAAAAATGAAAAGTTAAAAATAAAACAGGCAAACAAAGTAGAATGTTGTCCACAACATGTCCCGTGTTCTGTATTGCTGTCATTGGCAATCAAACATTACAAATCAACCATTTGTGTGGAGAGGAGAGATTTTCCTTTATTGTCTAACAGCAGCATCCCGGATCAGACAGTTTGGACTACAAAGCCATGTTGGCCCTCAAGGTTTCTTCACCATTCACCAAGGGCATCAATTCTGAATTAAAAGCAATGAAAAAGTGCTGCTGTTCTCCAGGTCAACTGTAAACCTCCTACCATTGTCATGAGGATCTTAGTGGAAATAACTTGTCTAGACACATCTCTTTTCAAAGGAGAGTCCAGACTAAACCTAATTTTTTGTTAAGCATCACAAAATCTCCTGCTGCTTAACCAGCTTGAAGAGCAAGCAGCTATTTGAAACATTGCCTGTAACACAAGACATTTACTCCAGTCTGCACTGTATAATGGTCACTGTTGGGCTAGGAACTGTTTCACTCTAACTCCTTCCCAAAGTGGGTTCTTCCTCCAATAATGTTTGCAGAACCCTGGCCTCTAGCTGACACTGGTTCAGTGATGGTAGAACTCAAAAACATGCTGTGGGCATCATTGTACTTTGCTGTTCCATGCATTTTTATCTTCGCTTCCTACAGCCACAAGAGAAGTTGAGTTTCATCGCAGCTTGGTGATTGAGAGCCATGCAATGGAGACTCCTTGGTTAAGGATTTGTCTTAGCAATGCCATCAAAACCTTATCATCAACAGCACAAGCGTTCTTCTGCCAGTCAGCCCCGCTGTGCCCGAGTGACATAAAAAAGCTAATAAAAACACTGTGCTTTTGTCACCATAACTGTATGTGGAGGAAGGGATGCAGGGTGTTGTTGCTATAGTCTGTAGAAAAGACTATTTTCCCCTTACTCTCCTTGTCATCACAGTTATGCAAGAAAAATATGGTCTTGTTCTGCTGTGGAGGAAGATAGCCGTCAGAAATCAGTAGAATAAAGGAGTGAGAAAGTGACTTCCATCACACTCTGAAGAAAAAAATCACAGGACCTATCTGTTATGAGCCATTTTGTTCCTCTGGGTTAAGCAAAGAAAAGCAGCAGAAAGGGTGAAATTAAGGGCAATCACAAGTTCAGTCAAATGCCATGGACGCTGACCAAGGGAACAAAAAGTTCTCCAACTCTTTCATTAGCATCAGCTGAACCAGCGCGAAGTGCTCACTGGGCAAACACACAGTGTGGCATTACTCAGAACTGGGGATGAATTTCCCTAGCATTAGCACTCTGTTATTTCGTCTGAGAAGAAAGCCTGGGCTATATGCCAACATGCATGCAACACCTATTAACTTTCTCATCTGTAAGAAAATGCATAAGTGAATAAACAAGAGAAACAAGAAGTAACATTTCTAGAAACTAAAATGACTATTTATTCCTCACAAGCAGATAGCTGGATGCTAAGGGAAGTGAAAATTTTATTTCAGTCTGTGGTTCAAGTGATAACTGTACCAGAATGGAGGAATTTCTCTTCTGTGATTTTCTCAGCACTGCATTTCTGGTAGGTGAATTTCTATCAGGGTAAGAAGCAACTAAAATTGTCAGTGGCATCTCATCAGCTGTACACATGTATGCATAAATTGTGTAAATGACCTGCACACAAACAGGAAATCCAGCACATCCCAAATGTATCTGATGATTTGTACACAGGTGGCTCAGCTGTGCAGCTCATTGTTGGTAAATTTTATACATGTGAGTTGCAGACTCCTTATTTGATAATGTCATAGAAGCAGTCCTTAGCAGTCTGTTTCAGGGCCTGCTTATGATCGATACGCTATGACTTAATGTTTAACAAACTTTTTGTAAGACTGGCTTCATCACCTTCTGAAGCCATAAAAGAGAGCTCTTCCTTTGACTGTATTTTTAAAGGAGATTTCAGAATGAAATCACATCTTTCCCTGAAAACTGTCTTTTCTTAAACTGAAAACTTCTTTTGGTCTCCCTTTAACACCTCTTAAAGTATTTTTTCTGACCTCAGATTTTTGCAGTTGCAAAGTCACAAGTGTGAACAGCTGTGAGAAAGAGAAGCTATCAAAGTATTGTTCAGGTGTGGCTGGAAGTAATAGGCCCATGTTTAAACAAAACTAAATATAAAACCTCCAGGCTGTGTCTTATCCATCATGTCTTTCATACTTTGTATTGTTTTCCTCTGAATTTTCAATCGTTCTCCTAATGTGTATAAGAAGAAAGAATCATGGAAAGAGCACTGGTACAGCTGAACAAAGGTTATTACTTAGGCTGGAACCATTCTCTCTTCCGTTTTTACTACCAGGTATATCAAATATCCAAGTCTTATATGTAGTGGCTTAGGATTCAACTTCCTAGTATTGTCTTGCATTATATTGTGCAATTTCATGAGAATCTATTCCCAGTTTAAAAGAGAGTAAATACTCAAATGTTATAGCTGCATAGAAGAGTTTGAAAAAGTTATTTCAAAATTGAATGATGTTTTTCTCTATCTGTGTTTTTTTTCTTCCCGATTGTGGATTTTTTTCTCCCAGCTAACCTCATGATTTTGCTGGGAAGGGTGACTACCTTGTGATGTCTGACAGTCTGGGAGCTGGCATTGCTGAACAAATTCTCTATGTATTTCTCTGGACCTAGTATCAGCAGAAGGCAAGCTTTGTAGGAAGCACTAAGATCTTTTATTAGAAAAGTGATCCAAACAGAAAAAAATTGCAGAGGTCTTTTAAAACTTTTAGCATTGCAACACACAAATACATATGCGTATTAAATGTACATGAAGTCCCAGTCTCTAGTAACTTTCTGGGGATGCAAAAATTCCTCCTCTGCTTCATTGAGGACAGAGTGAGAGATATCAAAAGACCAGCAGACTTCTTAGCGTAGTAGCTTTCAAGATTTCCTTCAGTTTACATTTGTATCGTGTATCTGCCCTTCACAAAAATATGGTGCCGCATGGCTTTTCTCAGGTGAAGCTCATTTGGTGTATACAACTTCTATTTGTGCAAGACACCTTTCTTGTCTTCTGTATTTCCTAACCTACCATTTTTACGACCAGGAAACCTGAGGTTGATATGAATACTTCCCTGATTTCTCTCACTAAAATGACCGCTCCTTCAACAACGTTAACTTCTAAGCTAAGAGCAAGGAAAACTACACTCATTAATAAATTGCTATCTCTCAAACTAAGCTGCAAAATGAATGGTATGACCAACTTCACAACTTGACAAATAAGCTAGAAGGAAAAAAATGAGGTCCTCTGGGAACCATCTGGATGTGTAGTGAAAAGTGGCATCATAGCCTGCTTAGGAACCAGCAAAGGACCAGCAATCAAATGGGTACCTTGTTCTGATAATATGAAGAAGCTTTCACTCACTGTTTGCAGTGTTTGCTTTTTCACAGGCTAGGGGTTGATACCAAATAGTGCACTCAAATTGCAGACACCCTGGTTTCCGAACTGTGAATGCAGCTCTTTGAAGTGCTTATTTTAGAACCCCATAGACGATCGCTACGTCTTACAAAAGGCTAAGATAAAATAAGATTATGCTGTGCTACCAGCTGTCTAGCCTGGTAGATATAATACTTTATGTTTTTCAGGATGGCAGTTCCCCCTATGGTGCCAGGTATGTGGGATCCATGGTAGCTGATGTCCACCGTACATTGATGTATGGTGGGATCTTCATGTATCCTGCTAATCAGAAGAGTCCTAAAGGAAAGGTAAATCATTTGACTTACTCTCTGTTGAAATTAGTTAACCTGATTGTGTCTGGTTTTCCCGGAGATGTAAAGGAATAGTTTAGAGATATCAACAGATAATAATTTTCCATCCCTGGAAAAAATTATTAATGGATATGATGGTCAGCAATTGAATTTAGGTGAGAAATTTAGGCAATTGCCAATTTAGCCAGAAATCTTCCTGTGTGATTTTGTATTACAAACTAGCAAAATGATTTTCACTGCAACCAAGGGATTTATTCATTTTTCTAAAAAGAAACGTTTCAGTACCATAGGAACCCATTGAGACACCTGTGCAGACCTGGCAGATACAACACAGGCCTAAGGAAGACCTGTGCACTTTATACTGGCAACTAGAGTCCAGGTGGGATATGCTGAACACTGGACAGGGTTTTGTCCAATGTTAGACAACAGAGTATGCCTATCTACTATTTCCAAAGGGTACTGAGCTTACTATCACCAGCGCTGCACACACAGGCTTCTAATAACTGATCTGAAAGACTCTGTCAGCGGAAAGTGAGTTTCATGTGTGCTGAGATCAGTATTCTGCAAAAAGATGATTTCCCATTTGGACACTTGTACAAAACACACGGTGACTTAATGCAGTGCAATGCAAGGCAGTGACTCACTGAATCTGCTGCGCTGTGGACCATAGTCAACCTCAACTTTTCTCCTACAGCATTAAGATACCCCTGTTATCACACTTTTAAACAAGTATGTTTTAAAAGAGATCTGGTTATACAGCTGATCTGTGGACCACCAGAAACCTGCAGGTCATGCTTAGGAAATGATTGGCTGGATGCTTAACAGATTCGTCATGGTGTTCTGACTCCAAGACCTTCTTCTTTCCTGGTCAATACCATACTTAAAACCTTCTATTCAAATGTTTTTGTGTCCTTGGCTGGTATTTGCAGGAATTTGCCCTCACAAAACTACTTGCCCTGTCTCCCACACTGGTATCAGAACACCTCAATGCCTACAGTTCTTTAAGGGACAGAGGACTACTGGTTCCATCCTGGTGGCCATGTATTTATCACAATAGCAGCAGGTCCAAGTGGTCCAGGAAACAAGGAGAATGGGAAGAGAACTCTCTTCAGAATACACAACAGAAAATGTCTGCATTTTTGTCCAGGCAAATTTGATTTAAATATTTGATACAGCATCCCAGGAAAACAAACAAACAAACAAACAAACAAACAAACAAAAACAAAAAAACCCCAAACAAACAAATAACCCAAACCCACAACACAACATAAAACTAACCCCCCTTCATCTATTAAACAGTGTGGATCTGTTTGTGTATCAGAGCAAGAGACAAAAAAGAAATTTGCTGTGTGTGGGAGAAGTGGGTTGTTTTGAAATCTGTGTTAAACCATTGTTGAAGAGAAAAGATGAGAAATGGGACCAAGTAACAAACATACCAAGTACTCATATAATTTTATAGAAATCAAGATGTCCACACGAATTAGCCTCCACTAACTATTGGATTGATCTGGCTTGCACTGCCATAGCAGAGAGAGTAAGAAAGAAGCAAAACTGTACTATCATTACAGATGAAAGTTTTCTTCTTTCCCTCTCAGAGTGCAGGTGTAGAGAGTTCTTTTCACATAAACCTCTTCTTGTTAGAGAGATAATGCCTTTGTGGCAGGTGCCCTGATCATCATTCCCCTGAAAGACAGGCTATGCACTTGGATAGAGAGCTGAGAGGAAGCAAATGTCATTGGAATTGATCCAAAGGCTTTTGAGCAAATGTAAATTACATGCATGTCGGCTCTTACATATAGAGCTCCTTCTTTAAGCTAAAGAAAGGACAAGAACAAAGTGCTCAATGATTAGTGCAGAACCAGGCAACAAATAGATCCTCTTTTCAAATCAGATATGTTAAATAACATTTTTTATGAACTTGAAGCTTATAGTTCTAATGCTAGGTGAAAAGTGTTAAACCCATCCAAAGACAGAGCCCATTTGAAGACCCCTAAGTGCAACTGCAGTACTACCTGAAAGAAAACTGCTTTCCTTAAGCCACATAGTCACAGTTAAGCAACAAGAAACTCAACATGTGGTTCCACAGTGGTACCACTCCTGTTCTCTGGCTCATGATCTTCCAACAGCTGGCCATGCACTAAGGAGAACAACAAAGGCTATTGGTCCTATGTTGCCTGCCAGATGGAGTCCTTGTACCAGAAGTAGCACTTCATCGGTAGGCTTCAAAGATAAGAATGAAGGTAATATGCGCTATTTAAGTTTGTGATATATCATGGTTTTATTACAAATAGTGTGATAAAGGAATGATGCGTAGTAAAGTCTTGTGTCCAACCCATTTCTTTCTATATATGTTTACATTCTGTCATGTCTCCTTTTCCCCAGAAAACATTCTCTCTTTTGCATATATGAAAACATAATACAGACTAACATTGTTGTACATGAGCACTTCAGAGACTGTCGAAGATTCAACTAAACCTGCAGAAATAATGTCTGTTAAAAAATAACCAGCTATCACCTATGTCCATTTAAACACAGAAACTTTTGGCATATGTCCCAAATAAGTTTGCATTCCACTGGAACGCAGGCACCCCATGTAACATTTTTAAAGATGTGAACAAATACCGGGGTCCAAACTAAAAGTGTCTCCATATCAAAAGGGAAAATTTGCTTTTAATAATGACTGCAGTTACTTCTGAAAACAGAATCACTGTCTGGATGAGTTCAGGCCACTAATATCTATCCACATATCTAAAGGCCGCAATCAAATCCTGAAATTTGAAACTGGGAGCATCAAGTTTCAAACTCCAAAATATCCTGAGCAAACACAACGCCGCTACCCCAAGCTTTGAGGTAATACATAAAGCCTGTACATGAGAAGAGATTTTGGCTTTTCTTTCCCGGTACTGTTAACGTAGCTGGCTTAACTGTTTTGCTGATGAAGCTACTTTTGACATTTTTGACAAAATAGAGCTTCACTGATGCTGCATATCAGTACGTCAGCTTGGAAACGATGATGCTGACGCTTGGATGCAGGGTTGGTACATTCTTCCTCGAAACAGCAGGTGTGAAGGAAGGGGAGGAGAGGAGAAGGAAGAAGGAGGGGCTGATAGAGGGACATTGCCACTTAGGTCAACTGATGTTTGGTAAAAAATTTTCCAAAATCACAAAAGGAAGGTTAGGTTCTGGTAAATCCTTTGGTGTAATTTCCCCCAAAGAAAATCATGCGTTCCCTCTTCCTCTCTAGCTCCGACTTCTCTACGAGTGCAACCCTATGGCTTTCATCATTGAACAGGCAGGTGGGATGGCGACTACAGGGACTGAGGCGGTGTTGGATGTGAAACCTGAGAGTATTCACCAGAGAGTCCCTCTTATCCTCGGTTCTCCAGATGACGTGCAGGAATACCTCGCTTGTGTACAGAAACACCAAAAGAGCAGTTAGGGGTTTTTCCACATCAGACCTTGCTCATTTGTCTTTAGACTACAGGAAAGCCCATACCTTTCAAGGTGGTGGTTTCTAGCAGCTAGCACCCATCTCTCAGTGAAAATCCCACTTATTGAGAACAAGAAAAATAGTGAGAATGGCTAATGGGAAAAACAAAAATTTATTTCTCCATGCAGACAAATGTTAAAATCCTTTAACTCTGATTTGTGCAGTGCAAATGTAGAGACAGAGGCCTGATTATTAAACAAAAGCAACTTACTTTATATTATATTAACAAGAAGAATAGGATTGTGTCAGTACTCCCATTTGATCTGAAGCTTTACATCTGACGTTATGTGGTTGGCACTGTTTGAGACAGAATTTTCACATCTACATTTGCAATGCCATTATCTGGATTTTCTGCCAGGGGTTTTGTTGCAGGTGCTTTTTATCTTGTCAGCCATGAGAAGACCAAAAGTCTCATGCTGTCTGAAACAGTGTTTTTAAGCTCCAAATTATGTATGTCTTGGGTAATTAATAAAGATGAAAAGGCTGCAATGTTGCCAGAATATTTTGATTCTCATAAGAAGGAAATAATCAAGGAAAATGCCGTGTGTTATTTACAGACAGGTAACTTTCAACTGCACAAATTACAATAAACCATTGCCACGGATGTGACACTCAAATCGTACATACTACATTTATCCGTGGTTCTCTGCAACAGAAGATGAGCAATTGCCACAAACCCACTGTTACACCTCCATTTTCTTTTACTTTGAAAGGTTCTCATTTCAGATTGAATCTTGCCCTTTCATACCACGCCACACCACCGTTCCCACTCACCTCCAGCACACCCGTCCTGTTGGTGCCCTAGTGCCACATCTCAGGCTTGACACTGCCTGAGATTGGGAATCTGCTCTGAAACCAGCAGGCATTCATTGACCAATGAGAGCAAAAATTATTAATTAAAAGAAATGTGATTATATTAAGTGACAAGGGCATGAAAACTGGGGTTTAGGTCACTTTAAGTATTAGACATCCTGATGCCTTTGTAACACTCCTGTTTCATTATATGGGCACTTCTTTTGGTGACCATCTTGCCCTAAGCAACACCTTGCCCCGTCTGCTCATTATCACCCCTGGTCCATGCCCCCAGACATGCTGGTACAAGACTTCATTAAGAACGCTCTGTGAATTACATTAGGACATAGATTGGAGTTAAAAATACCCCTGCCAAGAAACTCCAATGTTTTTTTTTTTAAACTTAAAACTATGTTCTGTTATTCATAAAGAAGAGGCAGGCTGAATAAAGGCAGACAGAAAATTACACAGGACAGGCCTTATTAGGTATTGTTATCCCAGGGGTGTGGATGTGATTTCAGTATTGCTTCAGGTATCAAAGCACCCTTTCTGCAGGTCTTTATCTGGCACTCTTTAAAGCTGTAACAGTGACAGCTGCCCAGGATCAGCAAGTACAGCATGTACTTGTTTATTCTGTTGCTTGTCATGTGCTTCCCAAATGTCTGCTATCAACAGCGAAACACATGCAACACTTAAATCCTGGAGAATGAAGAGAAAGCAGAAAAAACTGAGAGGGTTTAGGTAATAGCCGACTTTATAGTGGAGAATGCAATTGTGCACTACGACTACGAAAGATAGTAAATATTTTCCTGCAAAGAAAATATGCACACAGTGTTTGTGTGCATATATATGTTTGTTTATACATACATTTTATACATGTACAGTCACTCTCTCTCCCCCCACAATATCCACAAATGAACACAAATAGTTGTTGATATCACCAATTTATTCTCTACTGCATTTTTAAAATCGGAAACAAAGCCTAATTCGAGGCTAGTCTAGCAAGCTAACAATACCAGTACTGCATCAGAAGAGAGATGACATGTAACTTGTTTCCAACGGGCCACAAGAGACAATTAAGGACAGAGCAAGAAGAGGGACTTGGTACTCCCCAGTGTAACGACAGGGCCTCTAAAACCCATCACTTTTTAGGGACATGCTGAAAGAAAGTTTGCATTGCGGTGGGTTTAGATGCTCCAGTGACTAAGATCTGTGTTTCTGTGCTGGCAGTTAAACTATATATCTGTGTACTGCAACGTGTCAGCCACTCAGTGCCCTAATCCAGCATAACAGCACCTGAGTTGCCTTCATGTAAGTATGATTGCACAGCAAAAGCTGCGTATAATCCCAGCTGCTAGCCTTCCCATGATTGTTTTTTTTCTTTCCCTGAGTTAGCACCAGGAGCACCTGTTAGTGGAGGAACCAGCGCCGGGTCACCGATCTGACAAACAACTGCAGTCTGGGTGGCTGTTGGTGCTTAAATGATAAGGCTCCCAGTTTGTGGGCTGCCGGGTGGCTGGTATCTACAAAGAGATCAGTATCTTCCCTGTATAAACAACCCATGCAAACCCCAAGTGCAGATTAAGAAAGCAGCAACTTTCTTCAGTGTGAACTATGGCTTTTCTTTGCCAGACTCCCACTTTTGCCTACCCTACCTACACTGTTTTCCTAAGTACTTGTATGTTCTCTG
Source organism: Fratercula arctica (assembly GCA_947846985.1). NCBI lineage: Eukaryota > Metazoa > Chordata > Aves > Charadriiformes > Alcidae > Fratercula > Fratercula arctica. Next base: position 44,866,066 of record CANTUZ010000026.1, on the reverse strand, counting down.
CTACATATAGCACAACCCTGCAACCGGACTGCTCTACAGAGTCCTCCTTAAACCCTCAGGACGGAGTTTAGTTTCCCTTCCCACCGCGATACCAGTTCAGACATTTCTCCAGAGCTCTCTGACACAAACCACAGGGTGTCTGTCTTGGGGGGGTCACTGCCTACGAAGCCTTTGCGATACTGGGCCACTACTTCTCTCTCTGGTCAGCTGCCAGGCTGCCTCAGGACACCTAAACAGCTGAGAAAACGAGACCATAGCATTTTTTAAATTTTTTTTTAAGAATTCAGAGACCATAGTTAGTGGTTGGAGCAGTGAGAAGGGGGACGCACCGCAAGCTGCCATCAGTGCCTCTGGGAGGAGCAGGGAAGCTGGCGTGGCCCAGCGCTCACAACGAAGGTGCTCTGACTCTGCTTCTGCCTACAGGAGGAGGTGATGCCTGATACTACTCCTCAGATATCATCATGACACAAAAATGAAAATATGTGAAAATATCATGAAGGAACAGACGTGTTTAAATATTAGTTCACACGTCTGCCTTTATATTGGGATTTAATTGTTTCTTGACATAAAATTATAAATAAACCAATGCCAGCTTGATTTGTTATTACTTTTGGGGGAGGATGTAGAAAGGAAAGTATACCAGTTGTATTGTAGCAGGTATATAACAAACATGACTGTTCTTTCTTAAAGGACTGATTTCTGACTTACTGACAAACCTAATTCTTAGTTCCAATTTCAGGGCACCTTTGCACCGATTTCAGAAGTAAAATAAAAGCTAACTACCTAAACCTGGCGGCACCTGGTAACACAAGAAAACGCAGAAGCCCCACCAAGCTTCTAATAAATGAGCAGTTGTTCGTGAATTGCTTTGACTGGAAATTAAGTTAGCCTGAACAGCCAGCCGCAAAAGGTTGGCCTTGTGACTGCAATCACAAGATGGGGGATCAGAGAGCAGGCTGGGGCTGGCAGGCTTCCCACCAGCCCCGCAGTGCCTGGGCTGCCTCTGCTGCGGCCCCGCCAGCCAGCCCAGCTCCCACACCCGGGGCAGCGGCCCATCACCCTGCCCCGATGTGGAGATGCCTTTTGAAACACGGGATGAAACGTGTCTTTGAGCACCTGTATCGAAAGTCAGTAAGTTATTCTGTTTTCCACAAAATGTAAGCGCAGGGAGTTTTGTTGGTTTGTGTTTTGGTTTTGTTTTTTTTTTTAATAAAGCCAACTGATATTTCTGGAAAAATCAGGCAAGACTTTTCTTTGTTTATAAAATGGTAGCAGTATACTTCAGGCTAATTACAGACACAGAAAAAGAAAGAGCTCTTAATTCACATTCATTATGCTAACCACTTAGGCTTATTGTGAGAAAAGGTACCTATGGAACAGAAGAGAGGGATTAACAAGAGGAAAGACGATAAAATCTCCTGCAAGACTGTAGAGATAAAAGTATCTATTTTCCAGAGATACCCAAGGCTCAAATGTGGGTAAAGCAAGGAACAAAACAAATGCAGAGACAGAGGATCTGCACACGATCACCCAGAGGTACAGAATACAGAACTCCAGAAGTTTGGAGGAGACAGCCCCTACCATTCAGGCTTCCCGACATCATGGACCAACACCCACAAGCACCATGCACTGCTACTGAAAATACTTTCAGGTTTTATTCCTAGCTTTCTGCAAATACAGATGTGGTTTCAGAGAACAAAAAACCAAAAACCTCAAACCAAGCATGTGGTCTGATTCCACTGAACTGATTTTAATACTTCGTAGAGGTTAAGTCACAGATAGGTTTACCCCCTGAGATCTGCCCTGGAGGGGGTTGCTTTTGCCCGATGCAATGATTTGCATCATGTTTTTTTGGGATCCTGTTTGTCAGGAGCCGAGTAGGTTTCTGGTAGCAGCTTTTGCATTTCTGGCCACGATGATCAATGACAGGAGTTTGGTGAGCCAGCTCGCAGAGGGTGTTGGCCAGGACAGCTGCGTGCTCACAGGTTGATAAACGGAGCTTGGCCTAAGCATTCTTGTCAGCTGCTGAGCAGATCACCTGGTGAATATTTTATCCCTTTTGAAGGGATGGCTTCGCAGAGGAGATAACACACCCGCTCAATTACCTGGTCAACTGTGCTTGGGCTGAATGTACGAGACCAGCCTTAATCCCAGCCTGGGGCATGACCGTCCACGATGTCTCATCCTTTTGGCATTATGCTCAAATGCACTGTCAGCACATGCCCCATGCCCGGGAAATAAAGAAGTCAACTTCTCCCCATGCCCCGCCACGGCAGCACCTGCCCCGGGATCACGTGCTGCCAAAACCATAACCCGGAGAGACCGGCACGCCTGGCACTTGCTTACTGAGCGATGCACTGATCTGTGTTTTGCCCTTTTGATTGCCTGTTTTCCTGTTTTCTTCCTGCGTGGACAGTTTTCTCCTTCTTTTTTAACAACTCAGCGTGATTTACTATTCTAGCACAGGAAGAGAAAAAGGAGACTGCTCAAATGAAAAGAAAGCAGGGAGGATAAAGGGAAGGGAAATGCAGGCAAACAAAGATCTGAAATATAAACTCAGTAGAAGAAAAAGAATGGGGGTGTTTACATTTTAGCTCTGTTGAAGTTACACTGGGAGAAAACAAAGCCAAAGGAAAAGGCTAGCTTTCTCTCAGATGTACACACACAGCTGCTAATCAGTGGCACAGCCTCTGGCAGGCAGCCTCATTGCTTTTGGCCTTTTTCCTCTCCCACTCCTCAGCAGCGTGTCAGTTTAGATTAAAAACTTGGTGGGGAGGGAGGTTCTCTTTCTTTTTGGTTCACAGAGCGCCTAACAAAATGGGATGATAAAGTTTGTTACAATATCTGGAAATAATGCAACTGAAATGACACTTCATCACAATTCCTGATGACCACAGGCTTCCTTCAGAAATGCTCTATTATATTATGAGAGAAATGCCATCAAACCTCGTAACAGCACTGAATCAGAAAACAGAGGTCACTCCAATTCTTCCTGTGACTAGCGAGCAATTAATAGCAAAACAGCAGCAGTATTTATTCTTAACGTTTGCACAAGGCGTTGTAATTTCTATATAAACAGAGAGACAAGTTTCTTTCAACTAAAGGAAAGTATTATCATAAATCTCCAAAAGCCAATGCAGTTTCCCATCACAGCTGATGTTTTCAGTATGTATTTCCCATTCCGAAAATACGCTGCTGTCAGCCAGTGCATCATGCTTGAATGAGGAGAGCAAACTGCAATGCTAGAAAACATGGCTGAGCACAAGGAATGGTAAGAGGGCTATTGAGAAGAACTTGCATTCACAATTCTTGCATTGCTGTGCTATTATGGTAAAAGATTGTGGTATGCAAATAGCCATATGCACATCTAGCAAAACTAGGCACCTGCGTACACAGCAATGAACTGTTTAGAGAGTTTTGTGGGCAGCCCTATCTAGGTTTTTTCTGTGACCTGTCACCAGCCTCATAAACTGATCTATTATACATTTAGAGATAAACTTTCTTTGTAAGTGGAAAAAACCACCTGTGACTCTGCAGATCTGAAGCCACATTTATTTCACTTCACTTTTGGATTTTAAGGAAAAGCAACTGTGTTCCAAGACATCTGCTTCAGCCTCAAGGAGTTCTCAACATCCCGTTTCAGCATCAACTTCCCAGACACCCTAAGCTGGTTTGAGCATCTTAACAGCCCAGCATGTATTTTAAATGTTTTTTTTTTTTTTTTTGCCACAGCATGCATGCTGTGCAGGAAGCTTTCACTAGTAATTAAAAGAACCCCAACTTAATCATTAAAGCCAGAACTCAGAGATCAGTTCCTGAGATTGCGATTTTCCCTGGTAGGTGCATAAAGTAATAGCTGTAATAGCTTATGAGGGCCCTCGGTGGCACCCCAGTAGAGCACACCTAAACCACTCTCGCCCTGGAGGAACACACATTAACATAGACAAAGAACTTTGAAACACAAAAGTTAATTCCAGATGAATGTCCAAAGTGGATCAGATGTCACTAAGCATATGGACAACCCTCACCAGGCTGGAAAATCCTCTCCTCTTCTCTCAGATGTCAGCCCAACCACAGTCTTTCCCTGGAGGCCCTCACAAAGCCAGCCTTACCTGGAACCATCTTCTGAAGGTGGCTAGGGAGGGGAATAGCTCACTCTCTGACTTTGCTCTATCTTTGACCACTTCTCCCCAAACCAGAAGGACTGCAGAAGGCAAGGTAACAGGTATCAGACCAGCAGCACCTCACCTGGCAACACACGTTGGTATTTCTAAAACATGTTTCCCAGCATCACTTTACTGCGAAAGGCTATTATGTCTCGCTCAGAAGTAGGTTTTGGATCTCCTGGAGGTGGTAAGAACTGTAAGGAACAAAACAAGGAAGAAGCATTTTAAAAAGAACCCAGTACGTATTTTATAAATGCCTGCTTTCATTGTTTTTTTGATGCTTTATTCACAAAGGCTGGCGGTAGCTCTTCAACAGACACTAGCATGATGGAAACAAAAACTGCTGCAGAAATAAAATGTTAAGACCACCAGAAAATAAATCTTCATGCAACTTAGCATGAAAAAAAGAAATAAAGCACAGTCATTCCCTGTGAACACAAGGAAAGGTGGCTTCCTCTGAGGCCTCTAATATATTGAAAGTAATCAATCCATGGATCAGGTGTCCACCATGTGGCCAACCCTTCTCCCAAACTGGAGTTTCAGGTTGGGCTTCTTGTCCGTTTTCAGATAGGCTTTATTGAATGTCATCTTCGTTCAGTTTTGTGAACTGAATCTTTGAAAATTTGTGTCTGATTATATCCTTTCTTCCAAATGCTTCAGATGCCCCTGCACTTACCTGAAATTTCAGTAATGATTTGATAAAGCCTTGATGACAGAATAAGAGAAAACATCCCCATTAGTGATTTCATCTTTAACAATTCTTTCTTCAAAACAGTGTATTAGTTAAGCCTTAGCGTCTCCTGCTGTGACTTCACAACAAAATAGTGAATGGTATTGGGACAGACTGCAGTTAAAAATGGGCTCTCAATCTGTCGTGTACCTTAATAAAGTGCAAAGAGAGCTAGAAAACAGGAGCATCAGCTTACATTATCACAGCCATCAGGGTATGCTCAATTCCTTGGTTAACAGCCAGAAATTGCACTTAATCTCTAATATGTAAAAACTGATTAGTTGGTATTAAGCTTAAGAGATACATGTCAGGATTTTTTTATTTCATCAAGGAGATGAATTAAAGAGCAAATACAGAACAGCTGATGTTCAGAAGTTAGACGTATGGTCTTCTTGGTTTTTTGAAGTGGATATTCCCATTTTCCTATACCTCCACTTGTCTCAGAATGATGTGTTTGCCGAGTGCCCTTATGCAGATCACCACTTAACCATTCACTATAGTAAAACTTCACTGATACAACCCATCATATCTTTGGCTTCTCTGTAAGGTTTCAACAGAGCAAGATGACAAATATTTTGTCGCTGTTGCCCTTCAAAGTATTTTGAAAATTACTTTCCTGCATGGATTGTGTAGGGGGATAATAAGCTTATTTATTCCACTGTTAATGTTCGGAAATTGATTTAACATTAGCAAAGATGAAAAACAAAGCACATTGAAAAAACCAAAATTCCATTCTATTTAGCAGTCACAGATAGGAGGAGAAAATGACTGTTTTTGGAGGGAAACAAAATAGTTTCCTACATGACAGTTAAATTCATTTCTCACTGGAGCTTAAAGAGCACTTCATGTTTAAGTGGAATAATTTCTTTTCATGGTTTTCCTTGCCTCAAGAGTACTTGTCTTTAGAAACTCATGACCAAATTACTGATAAATACAGTCATTCACCAGGCAGATCGGAGAAACTGTTATTCTTACGAGACCTTTAAGACAAGCACAGTCTATCTAAGAACACACACATGGAAACCAAATGCAAAACTTTTTTTCTTCCCAAATTCAAATAAAACAATTAATTTACACAATGAAGATGAAAGCAAACAATGACCACAGGGCTTTACCACTGTACAGGACTGTCATCTGCCATGCATGTAACATAGTGCCCAAATCACATACTTAGCTACGAGCAAGTATAAGACCCTGTTAACAACAGCAGTAACTAATTTAGACAGGGTCTAAACCAGGTACTCTAGATAGGACGTTTTACTGATAATACATGTGCACTCATTTCTTTAAAATAATACATCTTGCAATAAAAGCAACTTCAGCTATCAGCAGGAATACAAAACCAAAGAAAGCCTGGGAAAAAAACAGTGGATCGCAGTCATAAAGAGCTTTAATTACCCATAGCTTCTGTGGGAACAACTCAGGAACTTTCTGTGTGTGCATGCATAACGTGCATTTGCTGTATCTTCAGAAAGGAAAAACTTTGAAGAGAGATGACACTTTCCCCAACAGGAATCATTTGCTACTTTGCAACAGTACTTCTAAAGTAAATCAAAGAAGAACCAGCTCTACAGAAGATGGGGCCACTGCAATGGAATCACAAAACCAGATTTAATGTAATTCTTGAAATGTTAACGGTTTTAAATTTCTACCAGTGTGCCGAACCGCAATTTGTACAAAGTTTTAATGTTTACAGTGTCACGTAAGGCAATTTTGTGTGAAGCTGTTACTTAAGAAGACCTTGTAAATATTGAGTTATCTGCATGACCTCACTTACCCTGTCCCCTTCGTGATTATTCCATTCAAAACAGAGGAAGTTCAGCCAGAACAGTCAGCAAGTTTCAACGCATACAAATAGCTGTATTACTACATCTTATTTCTAAAAAAAGTCAGAGGCTGATGCCTCTTTTGTGAGCTACATTCCCATTTATGTGCATATGCTTTGGAAAGCTATTTCCTTTTCATTTCCCATCTGTTCATAAAAAATATCTTGTTTTCCCAGCAACTTCTATTAACCTTGGCCTTTGTAACCAAACACCTTTCTCTGCTGCCCATTTTTTTGCAGCAGTTCAAGTCCTAGCAGGCTTTGTACTGGTCTCACCCTGTGCTGGATATTCTGTCATGTTGTTTTAATCAATACAGAAAAGCAGTAATGCTCACAGCAATGCCAGCTTCCAGGATTCAGAAGTGTTTCAGGAGATAGGTCTCTGTTCACCCCCAGTTCTGTGACAGCAAGAATGAAAAGCAGCTACTGCGTACGGAGCTTATGCAGTCACTTCCCTGGCAGCATTTTGATCTTGCCTCCCAGTTTGAATGTACAGACCATTGCCATTTCCTTCTGAACATGAGCCTTTAGAGGATCAGCAGTTGAGCTCCATATTCATTTCCTCCACAGCAGTGTGGATGCTCTCCGTAACAGGCTTAGCAAGTCAGCTTAATAGCTAAATTCTAACCGGTATTTCTGCTCTGTGGCTTGTTAAATAGCTACTAGGATGAGAAGCTCTTCCTTTTCTTTAAAAAAAAAAAAAAGTTTGTAGGGATATTCAGGTTGAAAGAATTTATCTATAAGCAGCATGTGAACAGACACACAACTGAGCAGTAGTTAAGTTTTGATTATCCTAGATACCTCACCTTATTTTTCTTTCAAAAAGCGTTCATGAAATGCAAGTTTAAGACTTTAAGTTTAATCTACAAGGAAATTCAGCTTCCGTAACTTGTAGTCCAAGTGTTCCCTTGTGTGATGACTATCAGACTCAGGAAAAGATACTGCGCATAAAAACCTAGTGGTCCATAAACTCTGAAGTGGCATTAGTTAAACTGCAGAACTAGATTCCTTCCCCTCCATCCCAAACGCAAGAGTGGAAAAGTCAGCACTCAAAAAACAAGGCAAGCCTTCACTCCCAGCTGTTTTTGATACTGACAGTTCTTCCTCCTCCGCAAAAACTACTGGTACCCAAACCGCATCTAAATAACAGCTGGTAATGATGCTTCAGCAGTACAGATACCTGTAGAGAAGAAAAGTCCTCTCAGAAGAGGTACAGAGCACAGTATGAGACACCACAGTTCAGTCAGCCATCGAGAATCCAGGGATTAACACAGCAGCCCAACTTCACTTTCTATTGGAACAGCACTCCTCCCCCCCCCATCCCCCCGTAACAAAGCTGGTGTGGAAGAAGAGATTTTCAAGTGTACTACATACCTCTACAAACAAAACATGTTCCCTGCAAACAGACCACGTGCCTTAGGTATTCCTGCTATTCCTACAATGATCAAAAGCAGACAACTGCTCTAACTACAGCAATGCAGTACTTTGAGGTACCATAAGAAAACACTGATGGTATTTAAAGCTAAGTGGAGATCAGATGCTGCACACAGGACAAGAGAAGACTGAAAATCTTTTTTATCAAGTACAAAGAACCAGAGATGGTACCGCCTCTGTATCATAGGACTAAGCCAAATTTGCTTACAAATACAGTTTCAAAGAATGAAGGTTAGATTTTTCTGTCACTTCTACTTTAATTGATAACGACATTTTTCCACTTCCCATTATACATAAGTTGTGTCACAAGTACTACACTGTGTAGCTATATTTTATAACAGCTGTTGACCACTTCCAGATAGGGTTGCATTTTAGTAACTGATGAAAGAGGCATGCATATAGGCTTTAGGTAATGACTCAGGATGCCTATCTGATGAAAGTCTCACGTGGAAAAAACACAGACCAAAAAGCCAAGTCATCTGTACACACTGGAATTTAAGTGTTTATTTAAAAAGTAAACCTTTGGGCACATTGCAATTTTAGAAAAAAGGAAAAACTACAAAGAAGAATCTATTAGATTAAGCAGTTAGAAGCCAGCAATATTACAAGCTGTTTACATACCAACATTTACATTAATTTAAACAAGTGGCATGTCACCAATGTGTAAAACATACTTCAAAAGTTTAAAAAAAATCAAGTTGACTTTTGAAGGACACAAGTCTACCACATGTGTGAACATGGGTTTGGTCATTCAGTTTAAATCCCCTTTTGCACTGAAATGTTCAGTCTTCAATTTATACAAGTGGATAGCTAGCAGCTGTTGCTATTCCACAGTGGTTCTTCCTGTCCTTGGCCATGTAGATATATCCTTTGTCACCCCATTTCTCACCCCAGCTGAAAAGAAAAGTAAAGGGTTTGTTTTTACGTTCAGAAGAAACTTATTTACCCCCCCCCATAAGTGTTTAAATTGAAAATTACCGCCTACCACATTTGTGGAGAAAACTCAAGATAGCTGCAGCCAAACTAAAGTGCTTTCCAGCAGTTAAATTGTTACAGAAGAGGCATCCCAAGCTCACAGAAATAAAAGAGTACGGCCATCTTCTCACTAGGTGGAGACCTTGATGTGCAATCCTGGATTACAGGTGCCTGAAGCTTAGGCACTGCTCCCAGCCAACCTTAAGGAATGACCAAAACTGTAAGCAGCATTTGAGGGTGGTGCCCCAGTAATGCTGAAAACATGAGACAAGCTCATGTGATGTGCCCTTTGGCATTAACTTACTGTTTTCCCTCCAACCTAGGAGGTACCTTGATCTTAGAAGTTCATTACCCTATTTCACACAAGTGAGCAGTGCTGCACTTGCAAAAAAAAAAATCCATTACAACCTCACAACCTGGTTTCCTCCTGCTCCCCTCTGCTCCAACACTTTAACATCTACTAGCTTCATGGGCTGTTCCAGTACTGAACTCCCTCGAATTAACTGAAAAAGCAGAAGAATGAGTTTGCTGCTTTGGGCCTACTTTGAGCTGCTAGCTGCATAAGGTTAACTTTTGTCATACAATAAAGTTTAAGAACCCTGTTCAGATTTTCCACACAATGATTTTTTTTTTTTTATTACTGTTGTCTCCGCACCCCCCAACTACAACTGACAACCTACCTTCTCTTCTCCCCTACCCTCAAAGGGCACAAGGCACAGAGAGAAGTCTTACCTGTTCTTAACAATCCAGTATTTCTTTCCATCCACATCTTCCCCCTCAAAGCCATAACCTACAACCAAAACACCATGGTCCAGGTCTTCACTGCTGCAGTCTGGTTCATAGTAGATACCTGTGGAGGCATAAGTTCACACGTGAACAAGCTGATCTGCAAGAAACCCTTCTCACTCAACCAGAAGCTTTGTGTATTTCAAATTAGATGTTGCACAGCTTATTGAAAGTCAGAGAAAGGAGTCTTAAGTGTATCATGGGAGACTCTGAGGGCCAAGTACACACATATGCAAGAGAAGTGTGGAGAACCTGGACTAGAATTAAAGGGACTGCTGATTATGTCACAAGATCATAACTGTTGGGTTTTTTCACCTATTAAACAGAAGGGTAACAAACACTGAGTATACAAAAGAGTTCTCTGCATGCAAGTTGTTAACAAATCCCCACCTGACTGATAGAACTGGAATGAAGAGTGGCCTGCATCAATAGCAACAGACACTGGACCCACAGCTGCTACTGCTTTCATGAGAGCTCTTTCATGTCCTTGAGGGATGTCAACAAAGCCAGTGTCATTAGCAGCATTATACTCTGCCTTGTAGCGACAGTCTTCATCGTCCTAAATAAAGAAAGCCCTAGTTATTACATAGTTCTTCACTTAACACACAGGTGAGCACAGGAACTACCAGACATTCTGTGACTTTTCTGCCTTGAAAACAAGGGACTGAAGATGATCCAATTGCTTCAGCAGAGTTTTGAAAGCAGAAGAGCAGAGGCAGAACATAGGAGCTGCTTCCAAGTTTCTCAAAGGTACAGAAACTGCCAAGAACCACCAAGCGGGGCCCAAAAGGAAAGCTTCACTGGGATGCTAAAGACCATCACATCCTGGAACCCTGCCTTCTTTGGTGGGCAGCCCAAATCTCTTTTCAGGGAGGGAAGCAGCCCAGAATGCATTAATGGTCAATGGAACAAAGCCAAATATTCATTAATTACAAAGCAATCTAGAAACTGCTCATTGAGCAAGCACTTAAAATCCACAATTTTAGTCTGTCATAGCTTGAGAAACTGTACAGAATGATTTTTAAGTTAGTCATTTGTATTATATGACCTTACATACAGCATCCAGGTATTTTGTGTTTCTTCACGTTCTCTTTTTTTTTTTTTAACAATGAAGCCTGAACTGTTCGTGTCACAGGCATTTATCTCAGGAGGGAGGCCTAGCTTGGAAGTCAGGCCATGTTAAATTGAAACAGAATGAAGTAAGCACATGCCTCCTTTACCTATGTAGCAAGATTAGTACTTAAGTTACCTGCCCCCCAACTAAAGGAACAGAGAGTACACTTCAGCTGCTTACTTTTTGTACTCAGCAAATTAGGCACTTCCTACAACCAACTGGGATCTTTGGAAGAGACAAGATTAGGGGAAAAAATTGAGATTACAGGGATGCAGGTGAACAGGAACCCAAATCCAAAGGCTTCTGTGTTGCTCACAACAAATGGCATTGCTATTGCCCATTCAGTCAACACAAAACTAGCTGCAAGGATAGATACTCTATAGCGAGCAGAACTCCCAAGTGGCGAAAAGCCCAAACCCTAGTCTCTCAAGTGATACCACAATTTACTACTGCTCATTAGATCATTATCTGCATTTATGCACATTTAGTCCAGAAATAGAACTTAACTACTGTTAAAAAACAATCACAGTAGCTGCAAGAATTAACTGTCTATGGGTAGCAACTCCCCAATAGCTCAGTTATGGGAAGTTGAATTGCACCCCTACAACTAATTATCAGTCTTGACAAGGGCTGGGTCATGGCTGGTATGTCAACCAAGATAAGGCATGACATCCAATAGGAGGGCAGCAACAAGGGGGAGGAATAAAAATATTTGCTCCAGTTTTTCCCAACTGGTCTGGTAAGATTTTGACCTCAAAGACCAGTGCAGTATGTGATTCCTTACTGGGGCTAGCAGTCATTCTAGTTTTCTTAGGAAAGACAAAACAGGAAGAACAGATGTACTGATTACTATTTAGGCATTTTCCTTTCTAGGTATGAGTTTCCCAGCACAGTTTGTCCATACAGAAGACGTGACACCTGCAATACAAGTCCAGCTATTACACTTACCTTTGCAGTGTATGGGTAGGATTCCTCTGAATCAATACCGCCATTATCCTGCACATACTGGAAAGCCTGGTCCATGAGACCACCATTGCAGCCTTGATTCCCTTCAGGGCGAGAGCAGTCCACCAGATTCTGTTCACTCAGCGAAACAAGTCTGCCAGTTTTTCTGAAGTGCTGCCCTTCAAGAGCTCCTGTTGTGCTGAAAGCCCAGCAAGAGCCACACTGACCCTTAAGCAAGAAATGAAATTACAAGTTACAAATCCAGACAGATTAAGCAATTTTAGTTCCCTTACCACTGATCTAAACATGAAAAACGCAAAAGTCATGAGACCAACTTCAGTTTCACACTACTAGCATGTACAAGTGAAGATACTACAGCCTTTTCAATTCTTAGAGATTTAGTACAGAATTCCTTAAAAAATCCTAAAGGGGTACAGCAATTTAATCAAAACAGCACTTAATTTAGTTAGCTTGCATGAGGCTTCATTAAACAAGCCCACAGTCTTTTTCTTCTATGGAAGTGGAGGTAGCATTCAGGAAACTGGACCTGTAACTGTTTAAAAATCCACCATCAAAGAATACCTGGTCTTTAACTGGAGTTACATATCCCTTCTCTCTCCAGTCTACTGATCGTGGCACTTCCAGGAAGCTGGGCTCAAGAAACATCGATCCTCTGTATTTCCTTTCTGACTTCGTGTGTGCATAGCCATTCATCAGCTGTCTGAACTCCTCAGTTGTCTGAAGAAAATTCAAGATATGCAGTCACTGTTTATTACAGTCTGCTGTTTAGAACTGTATGTTTCATACCTCTGTACATACCATGTCACCAAACTGATTCATTCCCAACTTGTAGCTGTGTTTTCCTAACGTGTGATCCAGATTATGCAGTTCAATCTTTCTCAGATTCTTCTCCCACACCACTCTCCTCCAGCTTTCCTCTCTCTAAGGGGCCAGAAAACAACAGACTTCAAGAAGGCAGTTCAGACAATGTTCAGTTGCATGATAACGTGCTCTGTCACGACTTGTATACACAGGGAAATGTAGACTACTGGAATGGGAAGTCTGAAGGCTCTTGAAGAGATAGTCTCTTTGCCACCCTCGTAACAAAAACAAAGAGCACATACAGCACAGGCGTGTCGATGCACAGACAGAGGGAAGGACCTCGTAAAAGGGGGATCATCCTTTTTCGGCGCAGACCATACACAGCCGGAGTCAAAACAAAGCAGACGTGACTCAGCGGGCAGGGCCCAGCGCGCCGCCCTCCGCCTTCCCCGAGCGGAGCACGGACCCCCGGACGCTCACCTCATGGTAGTTCTTGTTGTGCCACGACTTCCACAGCTCCCAGTGGTCGTCCAGATCGGGGTCGGCCCTCGGAGCGCCGAAGGCCAGCCCCAGGGAGAGGCAGAGGGCGGTCAGACACAGGTTCATGCTGGCGGATCTGCCAGGAAAGGAGGGGGCAGCGGTCAGGCGGAGCCGCCCGCCGCCTCACAGCCCCACAGGGGGATGTGAGACCCGAGACGAGCCTGTTGGCCGACCCACCGCTTGTCCCCCGGCTCCCTCCTCAGCCGATGACGGCAGAGAACACCAAGCGGTGCACCCCGCACCCCCGGGGCCGCAGTGGCCGCCCCCACCCCGCCGAGCCCTTCCCGCAGGCCCCGGCCTCCCCTCGATCCCTTGCGGGGAGCGGGGCCCTCCGCCGCGGCTGTAAACAAGCTCGGACGGCGGAGCCAAGACGCGGGGAGGTTGGCCGGCAGCCTCCCGGGGAAAGCGGCCGGAATGGCGGCCCCTTCCCGACGGGAGCCACCCCACCGCAGGACAAGGCCAGAGCCGAGGCCCGCCCGGCAGCCCCCCGCCCTGCCCTGCTCACCTCGCTCAAACCCTTTCGTTGTTCTCCCGACTCTCAGGCCCAGCTGGCGTTCAGCCCCCGCCGCCCTTCTTATACCCGCCGCCGGCGGCCCCGCCCCGCCGCGACGATTGGCGGCCGCGGCCGGGCCTCGCCCCGCCGGGGCCAGGCCGTCGCTGGGGCTGGGGGTCTGCGCCGGGGAGGGGAGGCCTCGTCATGGTGGCGCCCCGCCGGGAGGCAGCGGCCAGCCCGGGCGTGTCAAAGCGGGGCAGCCCCGCTCCTGAAGGCGCTGTTGGGCCGCCCTGGCGGCATCGCGTACTGACGAGGCCGTTACGTTGGGCAGTGTTCGTCTAAATATTTATTATGAGGCTGGAGATAGTGGCCGCACGCTAAGCTGATTGGAATGTAACCTGGGAAGGACTTAAAGCTGGCAACTGGCAGAGTAAAGAAAAACAGAATCTGGAGGAAAAAGGACAAAAAAGGTGAGGTTTCAGAGCCAGCCCCGTGTTCCCGGTTGATGGCTCTTCCTCAGGTCAGGTCAGGTTGGGGAGGCGGCGGCCATGCTGCCCCGGGGGCCAGCCGGGTGGCTGTGCGTGCCTCTGCAGCCTGTGCCCCCTTGGAGCGGCAACAGACTGGCCCGCGGTGGGTTTTCTTAAGCACGGCAGGTAGGGCAACTTCATAGAACCATAGAATGGTTTAGGTTGGAGGGGACCGTAATGATCATTTAGTTGCAACCCTCCTGCCATGGGCAGGGATGCCTCCCACTAGACCAGGCTGTTCAAAGCCCGATCCAACCTGGTCATGAACACTTCAGGGATGGGGCATCCACAACTTCCCTGGGCAACCTATTCCAGTGCCTCACCACCCTCATAGTGAAAGACAACTTTCTGGTATCTAATCTAAATCTACCGTCTTCCAGTCCTCCTCCAACTTCTCTGATGCTGGCACCAGGGAAGGGATGATGGAGCATCTCCCACTGGGCAGGGCCCCAGCGGCATGGCTGTTGGCTACACTGGTATAAGAAACATTTCCAGGAAAGTCCCTTTTGTTCCCCCATGATTTAATATCCGAAATCTGCCTTTTCCTGCCTCTGAACCCGAGCCTGATAAGAGTCAAGTATTTTACCACCAGTGTGGCTAGTGTTTTTATGCTAGGATGCAGTACTATCTATTGGAAAACACTGCAACGCCAAGAGTTGCAGCACAGATGAGACATTAAAAGATTTATATATGGTCCACACCTAGCCGGGAGTAGGCAGACTTTAATTTTTAACAGGGAACTTGCCTCTGGTAGTAGAGTAAGTGCAAGAGGTTTCCCCTTAAACTCTTGTAAAGCCAGCATCGCTGGTGGCTATATTTTGCAAACTTGAAAGCATGTATTCAGAGGAAAAAACAGGGTTTGTAAACTGTTGCACAACAGCAAAAAGGAAGAAATCATATGATACGTGCTTCTCCCTTTTTTGATGTCTTAGGACACACAGTGTGTCGTTAAAACAAGCAATACATGTTTCTTTACTCAGATTGTCCCAGGGTCAGTCTTTGCCCCACACAGCAAAATACATAAAGAGAAGCTGGAGAGGCTGTCCTATGCTTTCAAAGTAACTGTGCAAGTCTCCTGCCACTGAACTAGTGTACTGATTCCACAAAAAATGTGCACCAGCAATGATGCTCCTTGATTAGTCAGTAATCATAACAAAGCCTTATAAAACCTCTGAGAAAAGAAGATATTTTAAAGCTAAAGTACCTAGTTTAAGTGAAAGCTCGCATATGAACACTCAGGACTGATCTATCAGGATGGTTCATACATGTACAGCCATGCAATTTTGAGCAGGAAAGTAAAACATGGAAAGGACTTCAAAATAGGACTGCAGCAAACACACACTGGATGCATTACAATTTTTAGGAATTACTTACTCATCATTTTAATATTTACTTGCTTTGCAAAGTTCTGTTATCAAATTTGTAGTCAACTTTGCAGCTGATATTTCTGAAAGTTTGTCTTTTGCCTTAAGTTCACCTGTAAATACCTCATGGGAGTTAGGTGAACTTCATATAGTTTGATTAACTCATAGGGTTTTTTTTGTGGTTTGGGCTTTTTTTTTGAGTTGTGTGGGACTTGAAAAATTTCTACTTAAGAGCTTTTTGCTGATATTTTCTGTGCAGTGGGACTTGAAAAGTTTCTACTCAGCAGCTTTTTGATGATATTTTCTGTGCAGTGGGACTTCTCAGTCCTATTTGTATTAGCTTTTTTTTCTGCAATTGTATCTGATATCAACTGAACATTGAAAGGCTACAATTAAGTTCTCAATGAACTATGGATGAGGACTTGTTTTCTAAAAGGACAAGATGTTTAGCTGGCATGACAGGAGGTAAGGTCAAAATTACAGAAGGTCTTGCACCATAAATCACATGTCTGCTGCTCTGTAATGTACCCTGAGATGCACCAAGACAAACCGATGCTTTCCCAGATGATACGAGCTCCCACCTCTCTGGGGAAGTTACCATGTAGTCAGCTAGCATGTGATACACTGTGCTACCTCTCCTTGTGAATACTCTTAGTGCATGTACACACACACACCAGTTCCAGATACCATTTTTACTAAGAAGATAAGTTCACCCTACAAGTTTATTTAACTACCATACACAGGGAAAGAAAATTTGTTGAAATTCCTGAAGGAAACGGGAATACTTTCACCTTTCGGCTTTTACTGTGTCATAACTGTTGTGTGGACATATCAGTTCCCCAGGTATTTTGGGACAGAAGCCTGGGAGCCCAGGTGCAGAAATGTAAGCATATGCAAGGGAAATCAGTTATGGGCAGAACCCGGTCATCACCAGAGTGCCATTTAGAAATCTGTGATAGGAAGCTGGCCTAGGACTACCTCCAACTACTGGATGAAAGTTTCCTCTTTGAGAGTTGTATTATAATGTCATCAATGTGAAGAATGCCAGCCATGCTTCAAAGACTGTTCACGACTTCAGTCAAGGTAAAAATGCCATACAGCACAGCTACTAGACATCCCTCGGTCCCAGCATTGTTCCACATTGCTCTTGTCTGTGCACCATGATATGTTTACAGGCTAAACTCCAAGCCCAGCACAGTGGTGCTTTGCTGAAGTGTAGAGAGGGCCTAGCAGTAGTAGAGGTAATAGCTGGGCAGATAGTGCTGGAAACCATTTTCCATCAAACTGTGTAACCTTGTAACACGCTGCTGCACTCACACCAGCCACAGCAGTCTTTGCTGTGTTGAAAACATCTAGCAAGTGTGTGGGGTTCTTGTGTGCAAAGCACTCCTTCCAGGTTAGCAGGGAGAAGGGGTGAAATCAAGAGCTCCTTCAGTTTCTCTGTTTCAAAGCTCAACTGAAAGCCATGCCATCGAGTCCAGAGGAAACCTAGAGAGCCGTGCTAATCACAGTAGTGACAGGCCTTTCTGCAATAATCTAAAGATCAAAACTTTGAAGGAAGAAGACCCTTGTCCATTAATTTAAATCTCTCCTTTTGGGAGGGTAATTTTCCAAATTGCTTTGAAAAAAACAGCTTTTGAGGAACCCCATATACGCAAAACTCTAACTGTTTTGCCAAAGGCATACCACTCTTCTAAGATGCAGGAACAATACCTTTTAATAACTGATCACGTTTCCGTTGCAACAGCCAAAAGATTGCCAACCACCCTGTAGCTAGCTGGCCCTACAAGTTACCAGATGACAGAGGCCATGCATTTCTCAATAGTCCTGAGAACTTGCATAGTGGTGTGCTGCCTCTGCAGTTGGAGGGGTGAACTCAGCACTGATGTCCAGGGAAGCATCTCATCAACATGAAACTCACCTGCCACTGCACACGTGCAGTACAATCCTCCCCCTCTGGAATCACTCTGTTTATTTGAATCCAGGATTTCTGAAACTTGTTTTGTACTTTCAAATCCTTTTCCTTCTTTGTTCTCCTGGTACAAATGCACAGAGGAAAGGGCCAACCTGTATCTGCCAGAAAAAGATCCAGAAATCAGAAAAGCAAAACTCCTTTGTAATGGCAGTTGACTTGCGAAGCTACAGCAGGCTGGCAATGTATCAAAACCATCTGTGCAATGTAAATAGAATGGACTAGGTCACACTTAACTGTGATACAAGTGTGGCACAAGCAGCTCCCACAGACCAGCTATCTCAAGGTGGCTTATGTACTGTGGTTCTTCCTGAACTAAAAACAAGTGGTTTGTTTGGATGCCATTTCTCCAAACAGCAAAGGAAGGACATTTTATTTAGGCAAACATCAATTTTTTCATTAGTATGAAGACTAAATTCAGGGTCCTTATTCCTGGAATACAAAAAGCTGAGCTGGCTTACTTAAAAGGCTATGACTGTGAACATTTTTGCTTATACCATGTTAAAGTTCTCTGGCTAAAATCATTTTACCTTACTACACCATAACATAAGAATGGGCTTCTATAGCAGCATGGTCTTAGTCAAGGTGTATCTTAAAGCGTTATCTACCCTCAAATGCAAATTACTATATTTCATAGCAAGCTTTCATTAACCAACTTTTATTAGATGCTACCAAAAAAAAAAAAAAAATCCAGTCATGTATGTACACGTTCAGCCAAACACTGATCCAGTTTAGAAAAGCACAGGTATATTTCAGAGAGCACTGTGCTGATTTTACATGCCAGAGTCTGTTTTATGTGTAAGAAATGCCAGAGTCGCATTTGTGTGTAGAAAAATGAAACTTGAAAAAAACAGATCAGCTTTCTTTTCAGAAAAATAATCATGTTTTTATTCTATCTTACTGTAAAGATTCTTCTTACAGAAAAAAAGCACAGTAAATTTCCAACACCCCAGTGACTGTTTCAGAAAGCAATGAAGATGTGAGAAGACAATTATAGAACAGATATCCCCATGCCATCTTAATAAATGACACTCACTTTAATTTATTTTTAGTGTCACTTTCAGAAAAGTTTTAGGAACTGCGATATTTTTTACCTAACTTGATTTGAACATGGCTGGTAAAAAGGCTACCAAAAAAACATGAGCAGTTTTTCTTCTTCCTTGCAGCTCTGTGAAAAGTAATCAGACTTCCTCCCCAACCTGGGCTTTCCCTACCACAGATCTGAGGTGGCTCTGGAGTTTATAATCTCCCTCTGGTTTAAATGACATTCATAAGTACCCATTTAAGAATCTTTATTTTGGATTCTCCATAATAAAAAAAAACAGATTCAAACTGTGCTTTCACTGGAGCACACATAATGAAGTTAGTTGCATCATTATTAGGTTAAAAAGGAAGCAGCATCTCCTTCAAGGGAACATAGATAGGGTTCTGTGAGTTTTCTGAAGACTGGGAGATGGCTGGGGAGCAGTGACACAACCCTTCTGAAACACCCCTTTGTTTTCAGCAGTCTTGTGATCTCCCAGAACTATCATTTCCTCACCCAAGTACCAGATAAGAAACTGCATTCCGGCTTCTCTGCTGGCCAGCAAGGCAAAGGCAACTTCGTTTGCATCTCAATGTCTTACCTGGTCACAGGAGTTGGGGATGATGCAAGGGATTGCTTGCCTTGCAAGAAAAACTGGGTGGGGGGTCTCACCATCGCCACTACTTCAGGGTTAGGGTTTCTCAAAAGCATTATTGTTTTCCTGTGAGGTTTTATGATTAAGTTATTTTTGTATGTGTGGAAAAAAAAAAGTTGTTTTGGTTTCTTTTTTCTTTTACCTTAGCTTGTATTTTTTTTACAGAGGTTAAATCCTGAGTCATACTTGAAGTCAACTTTGAAGCTTTGATCATGGTGTAACTCATGTACTTAAAATTTCAAACCTCAATTTGATTGATTCCTCATTCTTTACTTGGTGTCTCCTCCTGATTTCTGGCAGACAGTAATTTCTGAGTTTTGGGAGATCTGTGATTTTAAAAGCTAACCTGCGGAAATAGTGGTAGGATGTGTGGAAGTGTCGTAATAAATTGCTGATGTAGAAGTTCACAAATACAGAATAATGTCCACATTGTATTGATGATTCTCTAAAATTTAAAGGACGTTGGTGTTTTTCCCCTCATACTAAAAAGGATATTTTTTGAATTTTTACTCAAAAGTAGTTACTATTTCCTAACTCTCTTAATTTAAAATTTTATTGTAACAAGTTGGAAGTTGCAAATCCTGTCTATATTGTAAAGTTCCTTTGACCAAGACCAATTTTTTTAGTGCCCACCTCTGGAGATCACATTGAAGGCATTTTAACAGAATTCAAAGAAGACTTTGGGGAGCATTTCACATACTATTTAATATTTGAAATCACATTTTGATTTAAATGAAGAATGATACAACATTTCTGTTTTGAAACGGAAGCAGTAAGAAAGTCCAGAGAAGTATAAATCTTCAAGTGCTTGAGTGCAATATTTGTGCTTCTGCAAGCTGTTGTAAACAGTTGCTAAGCATGAAAGAAAAATCTGTTTGTCTGTCTCCTGTTGTTCTTGGAGCAGTGGTGTCTAAAGGGCAAGCTGACATGCTGGAAAGCATTTCCCATGATAAGGTTAGAGACTGCGAGTGATGCAAGGAATTATTTTTAAACTTAAAAGTTACAGGCTGGGCTTCATTAACAGATCATGTGAGGGAAGGTTAAACAAAACCGCTTGCAGAAAAGGAGGGAGGCAATTGAAACAATCTGGTTTAAAGTTTGTTTTCCTGAAAATCAGGTAAGAGGAAAAAGAGACCAGTGCATGTGGTTTTTGGGTAAGAGCAGTGGTGACTCACACTGCTGTTATTCCTGCTTTACAAACAGGAAGACTGAGGCAAAAAGAAGCAGTATCATGCTGTTGTGGCCACTGAAGTCAAATGAATGAAACGTGGATAGATCACTCTAGGCTCTTCAGTACAGAGGTTAGCTATGGTAAATCATAATGTATCTTTTTTCCCCTCTTCTTGTAATCAAAATAAATGCAAGGGTTAGCTCATCTTGGAAATGCAAACAGATGTGATATAAATTAGTGCAATACGCATTGCCTTGCCTGTCTCTGAGAGCCAGTTGAAGCACACTCAGCCCACTGAACTCCAGGATGCTGGTAATTGCTGTCAGATTTACATAATCATTTCAAATATTTTAATCACTGTTTAATCACTGTGGCAGACACACACTACACTAGGTCTTTCATAGGGCCTTTGTGGCCACCAAAGACCTGCTTGATTGGAATCTCCTCACTATCAGTAGAGCAGAGTTTCTTTTGATCTTCCTCTTTGATCACCTTCAACCTTTAGGACCATCATAAACGTACACCTCAAAGCTTCAGGACAGCACAGCAGAAGGAAAAGGACTTCTGCACTGGTTCCTCATGGGGTACGGAAAGTGAGTATGCACAAGAGGACATTTGTCTGGATGTGAGATGAAGCTGGTTTAGTTAGTGGCCAGCATGAAACAAGATATTTTAGGAAACTGTTTCACATCACAGCAGTGTCTTGATGACTCCATAGCAAAGCCATACATAGTGCAGCAGCCATAGAGTTGAGAACCGAATGCTGCTTCTCTGACTTGTCTCATGAGCAGCTATTAGCTTATGCAATTTCCTCTTGCTCCATATGGGAACATCCACAGGGACTTCACCAGACCTTACCCTTAGGCTTGCAGAAGAGCACAGTGCGTGACAGACACAACATTCATACAATCAATTCTTATCCCCATCACCAGAGTCTTCCTCTGCTCTTTTAGCAGGTGATCTCTTGGTGTGTGGTCGTGTGGTGCTAGAAAAGTGGTCTGTCATGGGGTGATCACTGTGGTGCCTGTGGTAGCATAGAGCTCTTCTGGACTGTGGCCCAGCTGCCTAAAATTTGGGCCTGCTGAAGTCCAAGGCTCACCATTCACATGTCAGCATCCTTTATGAGCGCATTCCTCTCTCCCTGAGGAGTATCGCTGCAAATCAGACTCGGGTATCAGCCAAGTAAGCCGTTTTACACACTGGCTTGCAACCAACTCATTACCTACAATACCCATGATTTAATGCAAAAATTTGACCTTTGTCCATTGCTGGAAAGGTGGTGATGAAACCCCTTTGCCCAGGCGCTGGTCTGATGCCACGTGCCTGAGTTGCCTTCTGCTCCTCTGCCCCCTGATAGCGGTCCCAAATGCCTCCCATTAGCATGAAGGGCAGACAGCTGAGCACACACTGCAATCCAAACACAGCACTGGCGGTTTCCGCTATCCCAGTTAACTTTTTTTTCAAGGATTTTGTGTTTGACTAAACAAATAACTGTTCAAAACACAGGTTGTGCTTAAGGGAGAACAGTTTGGGCTCCTTTCAGCTTTCTTTAGTTGGCACAGGCTAGGGCAGCCACGCTGCGGGGACACAGGAGCCACTGGCTGATGTGTCCCTCCTCTGCGCCGTGGGAGTCAGTTTGCCTGGGTGAATGCAGGCTGCTCCAGCTCCCATCTCTGCTGGCAGGGGCATTCCCCGCTGCAAGTTTCAATGCAAATTTACACAGGCCCTCAGTCTTGACACTCGGATCTAGAACTGGGGACATTCACCACATGTTAATCCCCAAATACTTTGATGGAGACACACAGAAAGGAAGGAAGGGAGAAAGAAAGGAAGAAACATACAGAAGATTCAACACACTAGCAGTGTAGAGTGTTGTAAAACCTTATTTTGTGACCATTTTGTTTTTTGGTTTTTTTTGTTTTTTTTTCTTTTTGCATTGCCAGTAACTGTTTCATGAAATAATATATCCATAACATTTATAACATCACACACATTGTTTCTTGTATTGTTCAGTGGGCTGATTTTTTACTGTCCTAAACCATTCACGGAATGTACATGAAAATGACTAGAAAGAAGGGTAAACTATTAATGGAAAAAACATGCTTTAGTGATGTTCTGCATTTAGTATGCTACGATCATTTAAATTAAAATGCTCCTTCATAATAGTATTAAAAATTTCTGCCCTTGAAGCAGTAGTTGAAGCTAAAACTAGAGAATCCTGTAGTCAAATACAGGATTAGACTTGCTTGAGCTGGCTAGAAAGATTTCTAATTCCGCATAGGAAGCTTTTTTCCCCTCCTCTCCCTCACTGCTCACTAAAAGGCAAGCCAAGCAGAAGTGGCAAAGTCCAGCTGGGACTAGCCTATACTTCTCTCTGTATTTAGCTACATTTAAAAACTACATATAAAACATTGCCCATTGCCTAGCATTCATGTATTCAGTTGCCTGGTTTGTCTGAAGGGGTTGAAAACATAAATAAACTTCTAAAGAGCTATCAAATAAAGGCTGATAGGTACAGATTTTAAAATAGTTTAGATAATTCAGATAACTCTCTGGCTTTACATGTTTGCTTTTTAACAGGAATCGATATACACATGTTTTTAAATGATACTGGAATGACTAGCACAGATATGTCTGCATGTTTTAGCTCTGGCCATAACATGCCCTTTTCACCCGGAATCAAGGATAATTTTGTGCCTTGCAGATGATCCCATACAAACCCAGTGCTGCCGACGTTGTTTGCTGCTCCCGCAGTCACCTCGGTGAGGTAGAAGTCCACTTCCTCAGCTGCGGGCCCCCCTGCCGCCAGTGGTCTTTCTCTTAACCTTGCCTCATGTGACAGAGGTTGTGTGCTGATGGTTCCTTGCACCCAGTGAAAATGAAGACAAACAAAGGACAGAGTTGCCAGTAAGCTTAAGCAGAATACTTGGGATTTCTTAACATTTTCCCTGTCTTTTTCCTTTCCACCCATCAGGTCAGTTCATAGTACTTTATAGTGCTCTTTTATGCCTCAACTTCTTCAAAACAAAAAAGAGCAAAAATAAGCTTTCCCTCCCTCTTGCCCTTTATCAGCAAGACCATTCACTCTGTAAAATTTGGTTTCGTTGAGTGTCCGCCTTACCTTATCACTGTCCTTTGGGAGAAGCAGAAGGCAGCAGCCGCCCTAGATACTGTGTTAGTGATCATTGTATGTTTTCGGCTAAATCTTGACTGAAGATAATCAGAACAAAATAAAAAGGAGATAACAAAATACCCACTGTAATGATATCACTACTAAATGTAATGCTTTGCATTGATTGAATGCCTTCCTCTTCCATCAAAGTTAACTAATGATGCTTTGTTAATTAAATCCTGTGAGGGAGTAATAATTTGGGACTGATGTCTCTATATAATATCCACAAAGCTGTCAGGATGCTATCCTACGTATTTTCCTAGCTAAAGCTTGGCTGCAAAGACAAATTCCTTGGGTTTACAAATCAGCATATGTGTCACTGCAGGGTTGCCTAAACTTTAGGGGCAGAAGAAGGGGGCCTACAAGAAAGCTGGGGAGGGGCTGTTTGCAAGGGCATGTAGCGATAGGACGAGGCGCAATGGTTTTAAACTAGAGCAGGGTAGGTTTAGATTAGACATTAGGAAGAAGTTCTTTACAATGAGGGTGGTGAGACACTGGAACAGGTTGCCCAGAGAGGTGGTGGAGGCCCCATCCCTGGAGACATTCAAGGCCAGGCTTGATGAGGCTCTAAGCAACCTGATCTAGTTAAAGATGTCCCTGCTTGCTGCAGGGGGGTTGGACTAGGTGACCTTTAAAGCTCCTTTCCAAGCCACCACATTCTGTGATTCAAAGATGAAAGCTAATTCTCTAGCTGATTTTTCTTCTTTTCTTGAGATAAAATGTTAGTACGTTCTTTGAAAAAGGCCCAGAACCATTTGTTTCATGCAAAACATGGAAAAACAACAAGAATTCATCAAATAGATTTGTAATTCATCAGCTCAGATGTAATTCTGCGTCCTGAATTCACTACAGAGCTGGAGAATAAAATGGCAGAATGGCAATATCACGGTCCACTGAGGTCTTGGCTGAGCAGAGGAACAGAGGAGGATGCTGGTTACTTGTTTTCACGTACTACAGCAAAGGTATATTAATAGGAACCCAGATGCCCTTTGCAGTGCTTTTTTTTTCTGATAAGACTGCAGATAGTGGGGCTGTGGATGTCTCTTTATGAATGCTAAGTAGGTGAGATATATCACAAGAGCACAGTTTTGTCCTCAAGTCCCTGGAAAAACTTCCCCTCACCTTTGGTTACGTACTTGCAATTGTGGCCCTGCGTAACTCACCTGCCTGTTGTTTCCCCCCTTGTTTCCGTTTTGTTCCTCCCTCCCACGCGTTCTGGGAACAGTCAGGGTTACATCACATTTCTCAGACAGCTTTTTGAAGTTACTAACCCCAGTGTTTTTCTCATTAAATTGCTGAGTGTGCCACGAAGCAGGGGCTTCTTATAAAAAGGGGGTGCAAACAGAAATTCAGCACTAGTTTTTTCCATTTTCCTGTTTTGGAAAGACAAGAAAATACTCAGTTTCATGTGAATCATAGTGAAGTGCACAGCACCTTATCCTGCATCCTTACGTAGGCTGAGTTCAGAGAGCGGAAGTAAGAGTTTCGCTGGGTAGGCAATGCAGAATAAACAGTGAGATTCACGCTTGCCCTGCTCCTGCTCCCTTAATCAGACCATCACTACCTTCTGTTTCATTTTTTTCCCCTCTCAGAATATGAGACCTAGGGCATCACACCATCTGTATGTCTATTTCCCTCCTCCTGTATTTTTTGAGCACATTGGCCACCGCAAATCAGATGTGAAAGGGAGGAGAAGTCTCCAACTTGCCCAGAAGGCAGGAGTTTGGTAGGAGAGAAGAAAACCAAACCAGAGCCTTCACTGGGGGAAAGCCAGGCAGACCACAGCTGCCACAGCTGCCACAAAATAGTGCTCGGCAGCTGCTGGTACTTCCCCATCTGAGCCTGTACAGCTCCAGAGTATCTGTGGGACAGATATACAGAGAGGAAGGATATACAGTGGGATGTATACAGCCTCAGTGTGATGGCAGAATTAATTCTTTTTGCTGGGGGAATACCTGATAACACTCAGTCTTTTGTCCACTTGTAATGCAGTGCCCTCAATTTTTTTCCACACTGTACCACTAAATTTCATGAAGACTGTAAAATAAAAAATAATTATAGAGTGCACATATGCAGTCTTACTGAAGAAAGTGTGTTTTAAAGAGTGTATAATTTAAGATGGTATTTTTCAGAAGACTAAATGGAGAGTAACCTGACATTTTTGCTGTGGAAACATCTAACTTGAGAAATCAGCAACTTTCTAAGAGTTGTGTAAGCAAATTGTTTACTATGGAGACCAAGTGGAACTGGTGCGAAGATATTTTCTCCCTGCCCCAAAGCTGTTGTGAGCTCATGCAGCAGTTGTTGCAGGTGTTACTCTCTGCACTGCAGAGTATATAAGGATCGTTAGTGTTTTGTTCCAACCTGTACAAGTGTTAACAGCAACATTTCATAGTTATATACATCCAGTGTCCAAAGACTCCAAAGGGCTTGAATGTCGTGAATCAACGGTGGTGGTGGTGGTGTTTGTGCTCAGCGTGTTTCATGCTAGAGGGATGCTTCTCACTGTCTTAAAACCCTCCTGGTTTTCTTCCCTTTGAGGTTACGTGTGGGGAGGAGAAGGCTCTGAGCATCGTGTGCTGAGCTTTCTTGTTAGGCAGAGTTGATGAAGCAATGCCACTCACAGATGAGATTAGCAGTTGCTGACATTACTTATACACGGAGACTGGCAGGGTGAGAGCAGAAGATCAGAGCTGCTGTTTTACATAGACCTTGCTACAGCCTTTTTTTGACTGGTCTTTAAGCCTTGCTTTCTTCTCCTACAGCCTTTGTAGAGGTTTCTTTTGTCACTTGGAGGACTTGATTTCTTCTGAGCTTCCTCAGGCTGGAACAGATGTGGGTTTTTTCCCCTTGTTGACTAAATAAACTATCCCTTGTACCATAAAAAGATCCCTGCAAACTCTTGCTTTCCTACTTGTCAAGTTGTTTTCCCTGACAGAAAAGCCCAGCTATCTATGTACATGGAGAGGGTCACTGAAAGGATGGCATGAGCCAGTAAATGGCGTGGAGGATGGCCTTCTGGACAGGGCCCTCTTCAGCATGGAGCCTGAGCTGAACAGGGTAAATTCACACCCACTTACATGGATGGACACAGCACCCAGAGTGCTGGACAAAGAAAGGCATTATGCTTTCCCTTTGAAAGATGCAACAGCTCCCAGACTCTTTTTGCTGCTGCAGGAGTAGCATGTGCCTAGATACATTTGCATCCAGCCAAGCATTTACAGAGATGTTTAAGTGTGTTGAGCAGGACCCTGCTAGCCTGGTGACCTCAAACGCCTGTGTCCACACATGACTTATTTGGCTAGCAGCTATAGCAATTAAACAAGTTCTGCCAGTAGCTTGGGTCGATGTAGTCTTTTTCCCATTAAATAGGTCAGAACATTGTTTTTTGATTTGTGCTGTTGTTTACCGGATTCTTCCCCTGCCTGACAGATAGCCTGAAGGTGTGATGTTGCAAAGGGGCAGTGGGATGGCTGTAGGTCCTCTAATGAGAGACACATCCCTCCCGTGCAGGCACAGAGCTACCAGTGCCCTCTGTGCTTCTACAGGAGCCCCTGCACAGGCAGATGGGAGCCGAGTGAGGGGGTGAGACAGGGGGTCACGGCATGTTGTGCTCTGTGGTTTGGTGGTTGTGCAATGCAATGTCCCCAGGCAGAGACTTAAGCTGGTGTAGCGGTGCATTGAAGTGTCTCCCTGCGCCAGACGCCTCCCCTTACTTCACCAGAATGCATCGCGTACAGGCTGTGCAGGAAATGGGATGTAATAATACGTGGTTCTGTTGCGAAAAAACCTGGCTGTGTGAAATCACCACATTGTTTATCTCACAGAATGGTCAGATGAGAGACCCCTCAGATCAGGTGAATTGAACAGATTGTGCCTCCAAGCGTGACTAGGGGCAAAATGAGACTCTCTCTCTCACCTCCCAGAGGCAACTGTGCTGACAGGAGTCGAGGAAGGATTGTAAACCAGCCAAATAAAGGAGGAATGTTGCAATGGTCATTTTGAAATAAACCTGTTTGTGACGAGAAGTGACTGTGGCGATATTTATGCTATGATTCATACCAAAGTGCAGCACCTGCAGTTTTAGTCTGGATGACTTTTAGGATAAAAGCAAATACCGTTCTAACATTTTAGAATGCAAAAAAAAGCACCAGGGGTGTTCTTGGCTCTGGGACTGCATTAACGTAGAGTAGAGCTTGTGTGAGAGGTGGCTGGAGCATCTTTCCACTGCAAGGTGCAGCTTGCTTGTAACTGACTCATGACAAACAGGGGTTTGCACAGTTGCCTATATCTCTGTATTCACTTGCAGTCTCTCTTCTCTTTTATGTGGTAATTGCAATTACATTGAACTCTTACCTGGTGTGTATCATACTCCATTAGAGCTCTTCGAGGATGCCCTCAGAAAGTCCCTTACCCTACCTCCCGCTCCTCCTTGATGACAAGTCTGAACTGTCTTATCTGTGTCTCTGCTCAATTGCCGGCGACAGCGTCTGCCCCTGTGTCTGTGGGCTCCCGGCACCCCCTGACAGCCTCCTCACAGCAGTCCTTGCTGAGAGACATGCTTGTTATTCTCTCAGCGCTACTGATAAGTAAACTGTTACAGCCAGGAAGAGGTCAGAGATGGTCACTGCTTTGTATGCCTGGTTGTTGATGCCGTCAGGAGGCAGCTGGGTACCTGCTTTTAGAAACTCCTCATATTCCAGTGGGCACGTGTGGGAGCTGCATGCGTTAACACTGGAAAAACAGCTCTTCTGGGAGAATCAAAAAGTCAAACTCCCACTTCTTTACAGAAACACAGCGTGGAGGCTTCAGAATGTGGGACTGCACTCCCACTCCTGCCTTATGACCATTGCTAAATATCGAGTGAGTGAAAATGCCTAGCTTACTGCCTGTCTTACCAGGCAAAAATGAGATCAGGAAAGGCAGCGTCTAAAGATTATTTACTCCAAGATCTTTGCTTCCAACAAAATCCTCAATGCACAGACTTCTCAGTTCAGTCCTCAAGGGTATTCAGTGTTTTTTCCTACAAGTGCTTAAAATACTTGAAAGTGCAGTGAAAAATCTTTACACAGGCTGGTTGGATGACTCCTCTGCTTAGCACTACACGTGTTCTTTTGTTGGTTTTTCCCTGTACTCAAACACTGGAGCTAGTTTTGAACAGTTTAAACAAAACACCCTTAAACGCTTAGGGAAAAAAAAAAAACCCAACAGTTTGTTCAAATACACAAATGTCTATCCAAAAGCCTGGAAGAACTGCTTTCTGTGGGAAACCTTCTCGCTGACATTTTGCCCTTCTTACCTGACTTTAATTTTTCACTTGAAGTAATTTTTGTTTCTTTTAATTTCCATTTCAGACAAGGAATGTGACTCTATCATCTCCTGGGTCAATGCAAATCTCAGATTCAAGCTGGTGCATTTTTTTTTTTACTGCTGGCAGGATAGAGTTTGTACCTCTGCACTTTGGAAGCGGGTGTGTGAAAGCCAGTGTTATCCCCACCTGAAGCAATGACAGATCCCTTGCCTGTCCTAAACTTAACAGCTTTTCCCCACAGCACAGCCCAGTCCTTCCTACTTATTTACTTTCATGGGTCCTTACATTTTTTTTTTATAAGTGAAGAGGAAAATAATTCACAAATACAGATTCCCAGAGTGCTGCTAAATTAATGGCATTTTCCATACATAGTAAAAAAAACCCCAAACCTGGGTTTGGGTAAATGGAATTGCATTGGGTAAATGGAATTACAAATAGCTTTCTGTATTCCCTTTTATTACATATAGAGACTACTCGAGACACATAAGCTCTGGAAGTTGTACACAGGTACATCCTCTTACAATCACATGCAGCGTGACCTTCCCAATCTGCAAATCTTCTCAATGAGGTAGACCCAATGCAGAAAACATCATGGGGCAGGGAGAATCGGGAGGAGGCTGCATCATTGATATCTCTGCAGCTGATGCTGTTACACAAGAAACACCCTCTTCCCTGCCAGCAGGGTCAGGGGGGTGAGAGGAGAGGTGCTGTGGCTTTAGTGAGAAAACACGGGCGACTCAGAGAAAAGCTCACCCTAATCTGTGGTTATGGTTTAGCTGTGATACTGTCCAGAGCCTGGTATCCAGATGCAGTACCTGGGGAACCCATTGTCCAAAAGCAATACCCTGATCCTTGGTCACACTTGACCTGATGTTGGGGACCGAGTTGTCCTCTGCGCTGGCCCTCAAGGTGGTGCGTTCATGGGAAGGCTGGTCCTGGACCATGGCCCCTGTGGACAGCCTGTGCTGTGTGTCAGCCACAGCGTAGCAACCCCTGCTGCTTTGAGGGTGAAGCATGAACAGATTAAATGAACACCGTTCTTCAGAAGCAGGATCACAGAGCATCCTTTAAATTAATCAGGGTTTGTTAAAATACTAGGCAAAGTGCTTTAGAATTTGTTTACAGAATCAGGAGGGTTTGTTGGTTTGGTTTCCTTAGTGCTTTCCCAAGCAGAGTGACCTAGACTCAGGTCTTGAACCCAGAAGCAATATTTGGTGTACAAGAAATGGAAGACTGAGCCTTGCTTTGTGACAGCACCCTTTGATTTTTAATTCAATTTGTTCATTATGTTGGCTTAAGAAGCAGCAGTTACAGCAACTGCTACATACCTATAAAATCATGGGGTTTTTTTTCCCCTTGTTTTCTGACTGAAAGGAAAATACCAAATCCAAATGCCAACAGACTAAAAATATCTGCTGGGTATAATGAAAGAGATTAAAGGGGTCAGATGACACACAGATGAGTTTTACTCAGAAATGTTTAATGGCAAGTAGTACCGTATTTCTTCTTCATGTTCCGTGGCTTTCCATCCGCATGTCCAGCTAGCCTCTCTCCTCTCCTTTGTTTTGTTGCAGTGTGTAAAGCCCAAGTCCCACTGAGTGGTATGGCCCCCATCTACATCTCTGTGACGGTGCTGTAGCACCGCAGCATGCCCTGTACACCTCTTGGGAGTTTAGCAAAAGCAACGGCCATCTGAAGGCTGAAGTACAGCTCCTGCAGCGCTGAGACTTCCACCGCTTGTTAGAAACATCCCCTGTGCTGAGCCTCAGCCCAGCCCTCGCAGACAGGGCGGCACTATTATCCGCCTGCATCCGGCAGAGGGCTGAGTCAGGGATGGACTCTGCCACTTCAGCAATGCCACAGGAATCCTGTGGCACAGGCCGGAGCACAGCAAACTCCCCTTTCTGCGCTTCAGACCTTGCCTCCATCACCAGGTGGACCAAAATTAGCTGTACCCAAAGAGAGCTTGAGGAGAGAAGGAAAGGGCTATGGATAGCATTTTTCATTCACTAGCAGGAGTAAAAAACAAATTGCAATTCCTAGTACTTCAGGGATGGCCGTGAGTCAGGAGGGCTCAATCCCACAGTGGTGCCTGTGCTGTGTTGCCCTCCCCTCCACAGCAGAGCAGCTGTAATCGTTCCTCGGGGCTGGCTTTCCTGGTTAAACACCCCCCCAGGGAACGGGCTCTACCATCTCATGTTTGCTGGGGTTTCTGGCTTTGGGATAATTGTTGATTCCCAAGAAGGGGGTAGATGACTGTTTTAGCTTACTGTGATCTTTTTTTAAGTGTCTTTTCTGCCAAGGGCCACTGCCCAGACTTTTATCAGAGCTTGTGGAAATGCTTTTAACTAAAACAAATATTTAAGTAAAACCTTTACAGGGGTTGAAACTATTTATGGGTGTGGTTTCCCAAGCAGTTTAGGCAGATCTGGACAAGCATTATGGCTGAAAAAAGGCAGTCTGGCCCTTCCCTGCACTAGTGACTTCTCATTCCTGCTCTAAACCATAGCAGCAAGCTCATCAGGCTGCAGACAAAGGCAACCAAACACAGTGATAGCTTCCTGCTGGATCAGGGAGCTGAACTGGCTCAGCACGCAACCACACTGGTACTGGTGCAAGCCCAAAATACTGCAGTGCAAGGGTGGCGAGGACAGGAGTTCCCCTTTCAGTAGAACACAGCGTTAGATTAGCTTAAGATACTTCGGAAAATGGACCATCAAACCTTACAATCTCAAGACTAGAGTGCTGACTTGAGATATGGCAGAACTTCGTTGAAGTCTCTTCTGTGTCAGGCTGAGCAGGGATTCAGACCAGCCAGCGTCAAATTCACCTACCCTTACAAACACAAATTCTCTGTTGATCTCTCTCCATTATTGTGAAAATATTCTGGATTAAAGATAAAAAAGAAGAAAAAGCAAAATGTCAGAACACGGGAGTTACTGCAACAGGGTCTCCAACCCCCATCAGCTGTCCTGAGTGTAGGTACAAACACACGTGCACCACCCGCGCACACCAACTACCTTGCACATAAGAGACGTCAGCCCTGGACGGATTTGCTGATCAGTTGCCAGCAGTCTCCTGACCAAAATACATGGACGAAGGCTTTAAGCTGTGGCTGTCGGCCACAAGAGCAGCTGCTCCTCTCTCTCTGCCCCAAACACGTAGTTACGTTAGCTGCTGCATGCTTAGCTTTGTTTACTGTTTCCCACTAACCTCTACTGTGCTTCGTTTCCAGGACAGCTCAGATAAAGCTGAACATGACGCTCATGAAGCTGGCAGAATTGGATTTCCTCTCGCAATCAATGCAAAGGGGCTCTGCCAGAACTGGACGTACAGGGCTCTCCAGGAACCCCTACCAGAACATGCAGTGGCTTTAGAAAGTGCTTAGTCTTACTTCTCAGGTGCACTCGACTCCTGTTTACTACAACTAGGGATGAACCAGGGCCTCGGTCTCCTAAGCCCCTCTCTGAGTCACGGGAAGTCATGCAGAGGATTTGTCACTGCCTCCTTCTGCCATTTAAAACTGTTTCTGCTCCCTACAGAAAGCAGTGCAGATGTTTCACAAAGGTGAATGCCATCAATATGCCTTCTAATCTGACTGTTTCAACACTTAATTATTACATTCCCACTCTCCCAAATGTTTTATTAACTCAGGTCCTTGGAGCTGGCAATCACAGGCTTCAGGTAGCAGAGGTTTGGAGGAGCACATCTGACTTCCCAGATTTGAAATTGTCCCTGATATTTGTTGCTTCCATGGACTAAAAGTCGGAAGAAAGGACTATAGCTATTTGTGATATAGCAAAGCCAGATTATGAAATTTGTTCCTTGTACAAGAACACCAACCTTTTTTTGACCCTAGACTCTAATTTTAGTCCTTGGCATCTGAACACTGTATCTTTGATCAACAGCTGTACTTAACATCCCCAACAATATGACAAGGTCAAGGCGGCACTGATTTCACAGATTTCTGTATTTTTCACATTCTTGTTCTATTCTCATCTCCATCCCCCTTTCATATAATTAATAGAAATAGCCTGAGGTGACAGAGAACACTGAGTGAAGTCTCTCTCACTTACAGCTTACACTGCAGTCCTCATCTCTTCACAGGAGAGTCCAGAACAGCC
This sequence comes from Fratercula arctica, assembly GCA_947846985.1. NCBI lineage: Eukaryota > Metazoa > Chordata > Aves > Charadriiformes > Alcidae > Fratercula > Fratercula arctica. The sequence goes on along the minus strand of CANTUZ010000026.1, from coordinate 44,832,916 downwards.
CCTTGGCCACACCAACTACCACATCTCTCCCCATCAGGAATAAGATGGTGCCACCCCTGACTAATGCTGGGAAACGTGAGGAGACAAGATGTCAAGAGTCTGAACTTGGGTCTACCATAACACTATGGCTGTGGCTGTAAACAATTTTTACTGTAACACAATTTGGACAACATCCCTCATCAACAGTTGGACTGATTTAAACGCCAACAGGAGGAAGGACATCCTCACAATTAAGCATGTGTCAGATGAAAACTAAGTGGCAGAGGCAGTTTAATAACCTGCCACCACACCCTGCCTGATGGCAACACGGCACGTCAAGAAGTCACTGTTGTTGGCAGTGCTAATGGAGGCCTTGTCTTAATTACAGAAATGTGCACCTCCACAGGACATCTCCAGCTGGGATTTCTAAGTGTTGGGAAGTATCCTGAAGCACTGATAGTGACCCAGAGCCACATACGATAATCATATTTGTGAGAAGATGCATGTATCTGCTGGTTATTGTGTTGGCCAACAGTGGTCCAGTGTAGAGACTCTTCTGCTGGCCAAAGACAGGAAAAAATTCTACCAAGCAGAGGAGACAGAAGTCGGACTCTTGCTTGGAGAGCGAGACAGTGCCCTTGGATAATTTTTCCAGTGAGTGATTCCAGACCAATTTCGTAATAGTCGTATTTCAGAATATAGCCCTAATCACTCACACGACAAGCTTTCAAGACTCTGTTACGTTTCCTAGATTCAAAAAAGACAAGTGGCTTTACTGGGCAGCTTTTTGTCTTTTTTCTTTTTTTTTTTTTTTTAACTGGAAGTTGCAGAAAGAGACTAAAACCAGCTTGTTGTTGCAACTGAAATGACCTTACTGATCTTACAGCCTCTCAAAATTGTCATTAGCGCTGTTTGCACACTTTATTTTTGAGGCGCACCTTAGCTGAATAAACATGTGGAGTTGTGGGCAGATAGCAGGAGTAAAAGGACAGGCAGAGAAACGCAAGCCCTTGAGTAGGACTGAGACCAGGTCTGCGAGTCAGTTCCTCCAAGCTACAAATGGAAAGCTTGGCTTCAGCTTATGAAAAATGTGGCTCTGGGCCTGGTGGGTATTAACAATAAGGTTGCAGTGGCAGAAGCGGTCCTCGTAGGTCTGACCACCTGTAGAAGGAATGACAAGCTTCACACCTACTGTGTATGCATGGATCCACAAGTCTCTACATACCTGTTAGGGAGGGCAGTCATCATTCATTTCTATCTATTATGCAGAAGTCATGACTGCTGTGGTAGTTACTGTGTAGATGCATAACAAGGACTTGTGGCTCTGGAATGATAGTGGATTAAGAGAGGTTCTTCTGTCAGGTTTTGAAACTAGTTCTTCTAATGACAGAAACAATTTGCATATTGCTTCACTTACCAGTCAAAGTAACAGTCAGCATCAGTCTCTATTAGTAGCTTCTATGAGTAGAAAATTGCTGCCAAAGGCTTTGTTTCTGTGCTGGGGAAAACTTTTCTTTCAGAGATTTCATTGAAACCACATCCTAGAAAATAACATGGACCAGAGATGGAGATGACAAACACTTGCTGAAAACAAGTGGTTTCCAGTGCTTGTACAGAAATCAGTTTCACTTCTGGGAATAAAAAGAGAAAAAGTGGAGCCCAATGAACACTGAGCGAGGTGGGAATGCCCCCCTTCCTGCTTAACGCAGTGGTGCTGGGCTTTACACAGACACACACAAATAAATGTCAAACCTGAGTTTCAGAGAGACTGCTTTGTGCCTACAGTGCCTGTTCCTGAGCTCACTGGTACAATGTGAAAGCTGCTGTAAGTCAATCACACCATAAAGAAAAGCGTAAAACAGTTTCTCCTCTATTCTCTTTAATATATGTGATATTTTGTGTTTGCTGCTAATGGCCTGAGAAATCTGGAGAGATCGCACCCGCACTGCACAGCTGAGTTGTGCTGGGGACAGAATCATGGTTTGACTGACAGTGGAGAGAGGCCCTGTAACCAGAATAAAAAATACGCATTTATCTGGCCAGTGACAGCAGCCGCCGCGTCTGTTTGCTTTGACCTGTGCTCTTCCCCCATGCGAGACCTGGCTCGCCTGGTGCTGCAGACGGCATTTCACACGAGTGATGCAGCACTCTTTCCTGCGGTGAGTAATTTAAAGCAGAAAGGCAGGTCTGGCAGGGGAACTGTGAAAACTACTGCACTAGCACGTAAGACTGGAATATTTAAATAACTGAATGTCCTTTGTAGAGTAGAATACATAAAGCAAGCCGGAATTTCACCCTGTCTCTTACACCTTCCTTTGGTGGCTATGGGAGTTCTTACAGAGCTTTCCTAGCCGTGATAGTAAGAAATACAATAACTGCTAACTGCAGAGCGCTAAATCACAGCTGGGAAAGTGATTCTTCCTGTAACACTCCTTGACTTTCCGCCACTCTTGGAAAGATGCTCTCCCTGTTTCATTAAGTGCAAATGAACACTGACCCTTGGAGAATGAATGGCAAATGGGGAGGTCATTGAGTGGCTCTGTGTCCGTTCTTTACACCCATCCTGTACACCCAAACTGATACCAGTAGATTAGGTTCCTTCTCCTGTTTTCCTGAGAAGGCAGCAACAACCGCTTTGAAGAAGCGCGTTTCCTGAGAAGGCAGCAAGAACCACAACTTCTCAGCCAAGTAGTATTACCTGGGATACAAAGGTCTGGAAGTCCTCCTGGTAGCACTTCCAGACTCTGGGCTTTGATTCGGTTCCTGAAGCGTACACAGAAACTGTGTTACTCCACCAGTTTAAACATTCACACAGCTCCTTGCTGAACCTCTGCATGCTGCAGGCCTCAGGCTTCCTCTGAAATCTTTACTGGCACTCGACTACCAGGTCTAACAGCTGCAAGCTATATTTCCTTCTGACTGTGAGCAACTGAGGAAATTTAGCCCATCCTATCTGATGCTAATTTGGTTATGGTGACTCACCCCCTTCCACGGTTTCCAGGCTAATTGCTACAACATACTCCAGCTGCCAGCACAATGCCCAGGGGTCTGTAGAAAATTTTGATTTAAAGTGTTCTAGTTGTAGAGAGCGGTGGTTTAAATCCTTATGTATAATCAAGTCAAAGAAATCTAATCCTAGCTATCAAAACCTTTAATGCGTGGAAATGCCTCCAAAATAATCTCTTTCCTGAATCTTCTGCTGATACGTACCTTAGGAATGATGAAATAATCCACACTATAGGTTTAGGAAATTAGGATCTGCTTCTGTCCTGCAACTGACCTGGGTTTGGCACCAGCTTTCATGTGCACTGACACATTGCCTTCAGCACAAAATTCAAGACCTGTACCCTCTGTTTTCCACAGTAATAAAAGCTTTGGCTTAGCAGTAGTTGATTGCACTCACCACTCTGCAGAATAATTATTTTTTTTGCTTCACATTTCCGACCAATAGAAAGAATAACAAAAGATGCCAGTGCTACAAAATGGTAGTGCTTTGTAGGTAAATTTAGTGATAGCAGGATTTGCTGATGTTATCCCAATGTTCCCAGCAGATGACCCTTCTCTCTGCACTCCCTTTGCTCAGCTGATTCGCTCTGCCACATACATTTTGGCTTGTAAGCAGTCCTGTGTAGGGGGTGGGCAACTGGGACTGATTCATCTCAAGGAGGAACAGACTATAATGAGCAAAGTATACTTCTTTGTGGCCAGGCTAAAATAGCAGATTTTGCAATGCAATGAGCAGCCCAAAAAGTGAAACACACAGTGTCTCAGTCACACACACACACGATCTTTTATCAGCATGGTAAGCATGTGAGAGCCCTCCCTTCTCTCCCATGTTTCCCTGAGAACCATTCTGAAAAGCGCAGCTTTATTCTCCCCTCCCTGTGCACCACATGCTGGTGGTGTCTCACCCTGCCCTTACTCACTCATACAAATTCCACCCCCTTTGCCAGGTAATCCCCCCATCTTCCCCCAGCCTCAACTGCTGAGACGCAGCAGAAGCATCCTGACTTCCATACTTCCAACGCACAGCCTGAAGCTTCTCGAGATCCGTTACACTCGGCTGTGACAATGCCCGAGTCTGGAAGGAAGATGCCTCATTGAGCTGCACTCTTTGGATCCTGTGCAGGTGCAAGAGAGTGGGACCTGAAGTGATTCCTGAAGTGGGACACAGAGCCACTAGAAAAGCCCAAACTATTGCAGCAGGTGCTGTGTCGTTTCAGCAGGAGGGAGTATGGGCCCAGGCTGTCAACATCTCTGCCAGCATGCCTAAGCATTTACTCCTGTTCAAGACCCCTAATCATTCTGCACAGGATTTTTGCTAATTTTCCTCTCTGCCTGGGAGATGCTGAGTGCATATTTGTTGTGTAGGTGTCCTAGGCTTAGTGACAGCAGGACCCAGAGTTTGGGCAAGACAGTCCAGGTTTGCACCATCTCAGGGCAGGGCTGTGATTTTTAAGGTACGTCCAACTGACTTGGCAACATGGTTGCATGCTGAAGAATGATCTTTAAACATGCACGTTTTGGATGTGGACCTCACCCAGGGTAGTCTGGCTGGTGCAGAAACTCTAGGTCAATTTGGCTAATGCAAACCTGAACCAGGTCCACCAAGATCCCCATCTGGTTTTGAGGCAGCATTAGCTGCTGGTCCCACTGTTCCTGTAAAGCTTGTTATGATAAACAGTGCATCCACATGGAGGAATATCATCAGCCCTCTTTTATCTACAGCTCATCTGACTTTTGGAGACCCAGGCACTTCTACCTGCAAAGTCTGAGTGGCTTGGCTGTAACCCTTTTGGCAATCAAGTACCTCAGTCATTGCTAAAAACTGATTTTCTTCCTCTTCTCTACCCACTACCTTGCCTTGCCTTCCAAGCCAAAGACTGAAAAGATATGGGAGTGAAACTGTGGTCCTGTTTAATGTTTTTTTGTGACCTGCTGGACTGAGTTTAACAAGCAAAATGTCAAATAGAAATAAATTTTAATATTGTACCTAGTGCTTTCAGGCCACCTTCAAAGAAGATACTGCACTGCTCCATCTCCTCTGACCTAGAGAGGTTTCAGCCAAGAGCACACTTCATTTACTTTGTTTGGAGTTACAGCTCGGGCATTATTCCTCCATTTCATTGGTGAAGCTGAAATAATGATGCGATTCAAATTGAGGCACCTGTTACAAACAATGATGCTGCAACACAGCATCTTTGAAATACAAAGGTTGCAATGACCTAACAGGTAACTCCTCTGTGGAGTGGGCAATGCAGCCAGCACAGGTTTAGGACCTGGAGCTGGCTCCAGCACAGCCAGCTCTAACAGTTTCACCGTTGCTGTCTCTAGAAACCTGACCATTTAGGAAACTGTCCTCTGGCTCCTTTCTAAGCCTCCTGGCCCTCAATCTCTTGACACTTGGGAGTTGCTAAACCCCTGTAGTTTCATAACTCTTTCTCAATCATCTGAATCACAAGGATCCTAAAACCTGTGGCGGTCTCCAGTTTACATCCTTTTAAGGCGAGAAGAATCATACAGATCCACCTCCACCCAAGGTCACCTCTGGATGCCCTTCTTGAACCACCCGTGAAATCATTTGCATGTAGCCACCGATCTCTTGTGGCTTTCCAAACTCAGCAGTCATGTCAGAAGCAAAACTCCCACAGACAGTAAAACCTAATATGAATAGCAGTATGAAGCACCTTCCTACCCTATGAATGCCTGGGAGAAAAGACTCATACATTGGAAAAATGGTTTGCACCAAAATGCTCGCTTGCTCCCTACCTTCACCTTCTGGAAAATTTCTCCAGAATTTAAGTCCAGATGCCAGTAACATACATTTGTAAACTGCAAGATCATCTGTCATGCATCTTGGCTTTGAGCAACTGCGTTGCAAGCTTGAGAGTTTGTCCGTATTATGGATTTTGAAGTCAAAATTAATGTTGGGGCTAATCTTTATCCTCAAAATTGTGTTTCAGAAGCTCTGCTCTGAAGCTACAAAGAAGGGCAAGGAAGAGAGTCTCCTAATGGTTAGTATCCAGCTTCACTTATTTCACCAGCAGGAGCTGAGCTTAGCATGTTCCTTGGACAAACTATACATAATTTACATTTATGGCTAACTTTTTTGACCTTGCAAAGACTTGCATTTCCTTCATTTCTGGAGTGAGTCAGGCAGGATCAGTGCATTTTAAACACAGTTCTAGAAATTGTGGAATGAATCTCTGCTCCTAGTTTAATTCACAAAACAAAACAAGAAACATGCAGAAGTGAAGCAACTGAAAGGATGCCCACTTGTATCACTGCTAATTTTTTTGTCAAAATTGTCATTTAGGACAACAATATCTTTTTTTTTTTTTTAATGTCAGTGGCATGTGATTTATAGGAAAGCAATCCAAAGCTATCCTATGACTATGATTCAGTTTCCTGAACCTACTACCATGAAAACTGTAAATGATGCAATAGGCTGTTACTGCCATTCAAAGATCCATCATAGCATCCGTTAAGCAATTTATACTCCCAGGGCTGCATTTTACAATAAATGGAAGCAGACAATTGCCAGGAACGTGCTGTTAGGAGAAAAGGAAAAAAAAAAAAAAAAAGAATACTGCATCAATGTTGGTAATTGACCATGCATAAAGCATCTGGGGAGGCAGGCAGGGAGGAGCTACCTGGTATCTCAAAATCTTGCCACTCCACAACACACAGTACAGTGGTGAATTAAATCCTAAACTAACAGACACCACTGACAGCCCTGCATGGGAAAGCATCTCACAGTAGTCACTGCTCTCACTGGACTTGTAATATGAAGTCCCACTCCCCTGCAGGCACACAGACTCAGTGAAGGTAACTCCCAGTTTGATGCCTGAAGAATAGGCCTAAAGAAACCAGCTAGAAAACCAGAAAGTCTTTTGAGATGAGAAAGACCCCTCCACATAACAGAATCTGACAGAAGTGCCGAACACATCCACAGTTGGGAGGTGAAGCGTGGTGGTGGCCATGAAGCAACACAGGCAAATAGGGGCTGTGGGAAGCTGGGCTCTTCACTCCGCAACTTTGAGCAGTGGTGGGAGATGCTGAACTCAGCTCGACAGAGGCAGAACCCAGCGATGCCTGGGGAAGGATTTAATAAAGCAAGATTAAAATATGCACAGCAAGGCAGTGGGAAATGGTGACGAGCATTTTAAGAAGAGTCCTTTTAACTCCTTTGCAGTATACACAGGGTGGAGGTATTGTGCAGAGCTGCCTGCATAGAGTGCCGTACAGAGACTGTGCACCTATCAGTGAGCAATGCTGAGAGTTTAAATAAGCACCACCAGCAGCAGCACAGTCCCTCATGTGATGAGGGAATCCTTACTGTGGAGGACCATTACTGCAATCCTTACTGTGAAGGACCATTACTGCAGCACAGGCTCTAATGCGGTGTTCTCCCCCTTGCAACACAGCATAATCTGGAGGATTCCTGATGACAGACTCGCATCTGCTGTTCCAGTTTTCATTGTTAAAAAATGCAAAGGAAAAGCTATGCAGCAAACAGCTTTGGCTTGCCATTTGTCCAAATGAATGCAAATCCCTCTGCTGCAGAGGGACCACCTCTGCAGTAAACAAATCCATAAATGCTTCTCCAGCGCACTGAGAAATCCCCCTGAAGTGGAACAGGAGGTTCTCACAACTTCAGAAGCCAGGCATTGCCTCTCCAGGATTGCGACCCTAAGCAAAAGAGAAATTTTGGTGCCTTTCAGCTACAGAGTATGAACAACAAGGATGCAACAAGCAACAGTTTATTTGTAGAAAAATCCTTTAAAATTTTACTACGTTGTAAGATTAAGGAAAAAATAGTATTAATATATGTACATACAATATATATAAACAAACACACATCGCACCATTAAAATTACATGCTTTTTAAAACAGAGAATGGGTCATATTCCCTCATATCAATTTTAAAATTATCACTGCAAGAAACCTTGCTTCCTTTTTGTTTTTATCCCCATCAAAGTTTTCAAGTACAGGAAGTAAGTAATGCAGGATCTAATAGTAGAAAACCTTTGTTATACACAAATTACAATGACAGCTATACAATATTATTCTGCAGTATCCAACACTTGTGTTTTTTGAACTCTATAATGATAAGAACTTTTACCTGAGGTGCATGGAAATAATGAAGCATGATAATTGGCAAGTTTAAGAGATTTTCACATTATGATTTGACTGTAATTGAAGTTGATTAGGTACCACACAACTATACCCATAGCACTGGCACAAGAATGCTCTGCGTGAGTTATCACCAATGTCTTAGAAGTGCAGGAAAAATTAAAAGGCAAGCACCACTTGCAATGATAAGCATGCAGACAATTTAAGTGAAACAGAGGTAGCATGTTCTTGTAAATCCAGCAGGGTCATTCAAATCAACTGCACCCTCCCTTCTGCAAAAGGCACTCGCTTTTTCAGCTAAAAACAATGTGGTTTTAAATTCAGTCAGATTGACCACAAAATGGTGGATTTCTCTCCTTACAAATATAAAAAATGTTAAGCAGAGGACACAATGAAGAGAAAAAAATGGGTGTAAGAAACACACATTTCAGGTAATATGTGCTATTCCTTTCCCCCTACCTTTTATGGGGAGAATCAAAATGTTTTATAAAACAGCTGCAGTACGTAATTCAAAATTAAGACTTTCCAGTTAAAATGGCAGTATTAAGCAGCACATTATGTATCAGGAATAATTTTAAAACACCAGAAGTACACCAGCCTTTTTAATAGATAAAAAGCAACAATTCATAGTAAGAAGTAGAAAGTTTATGCACAAAAAGGTGGTGTTGGAGAAGGATAAAGATCCTTTGATGTAAAACCTCATAAATGAAAATGCACAGAAACTCTTGTACTGTATCCTTTATTTTTTCTGCAGTTTGAAAAGATGTCCATGCAAAACACCTGCTCTTACCGTGACACTACAGAGCTAATCGAGTTATAAGATGTGCCACTGTTGCAACTGGAAGCATAAGCCTCTTGACCATTAGCATCTAAGTTTATTTTAAATACAGAAGATGCCTTCAGTAAAAAGTCTGCCGCATCTCTGCGACCTAATTCCCTCAGTTTAGACATTAGGATACCTACAGTGCTCTCAGGAGCATTACTCCACTCCTGCAGAAGGGCATGGACTGGGCTTGAGAGAAAGTCATTTTGTGTTACATTATTTGTATTGTACTTTGCAACAAGATCAGGGAGGCCCAGATTCATGGCCAGAAGGCACCAATCTTTGCCCATAGGATCAGGTGGATCCAAAAGTCGACTTAGTTTTCTCCTGGTAAGTAGACTCAGATCGGAAACATGAATATCCATTCCTAGGCTTCCCTGGGAGTAGACATCAAGACACCCAAAACACAGTATGCTGCTAAAGCTCTCTTTATATCCCCCCATAGTGTTAGTTAGTGATGTCTCTTTTTGACTCTGTGCACGGAAAAAGTCTCTAGGCTGGTAGACCATTACTGGTTCATGATGTTCCCTCAGCTGCTGAGGACTAAGGTAGTATTTCACAGTCAGAAGGCCTGGTAAGGTTGTGGCCATTAAGTTATCAATGGTGCTGCATACAGAATCCAGAAGTAAGCAGCACTTGATCTTCTCTGTTTCCAGTCCTCTAACTTGAACCTCTATACCCTGACCATGGTTGACCAGCAGCACTAAAAGCTCTGCTCCACGATTCATAATCTTCGATCCATTTACCCACAGACGTATATCAGCATCTCCCTCTGTGCTTTGCTGATGAATCCACCTGCAGAGATTCACCTGAACTTTATGAAAAATTCCACAAGGAAATGGGGTAAGATGTTCCACAGGAACGATTCTAACACCACCATAAATCAGAACCTCATCCTCTTCATCTGTCCAAGACCTGTGGAGATTGTCAGTCTTTATGAGAGCAGGAATATCCACCATTGCTCCACTGCTAAGGTCCCTTGCACAAATATCCATGGCATCCAAAATCTGTATCAGTTCTTCCACATCACTGTCTGTCACCAGACGCTGGATGTCCTCTATAGTGTACCGACCTCTATAGTGATGGAGGGCTTTTGGGTTCTCCACTGACAGGATTTTTGCAAGGACGTTTGAACAGAGCCAGCGAGGATCCAGAAGTACAACATCTTGGACAGTTTCACTCTGCATAATGTTAATCTGTTTATAAATATAAAAGTTACTGTTTACATCTTGTGAAGTACAAGATGATACCCCATCTTCTCTCCTTACTAACTTACTGACCCAATCATTTAATTAACACTGCTGACAGGAGAAAAACAGTGTATTTTATTTTCTTGCAATTATTTCGAACAAAGACCAGTTCTTGTTCTTGATTGCCACTAGTAACGAAGCCATTAGAGCCCAACAGCTGTAAGGCCTAGCCATGCCTTGCAAGCTATTTATGCAAAGATGTTATCCTACGATTCAATTTCTAACGGACACACAAATTTCTTACATGCAGTGAACACATTAGGCACTATCCCATTTAAGACTATAGCATACTTATCCTTTCTGGGTATTTTATATCCTTACAACTACATCAATAAACTTAATTCTCCCTGTCTCAAAGAAACAATGTTGAATGAAACAGGAGCCACACAACAATAATGATAACAAAAAGCATTATTAACCAGTCTCTACTTCTTATGTCTTAAGAGGGAGGAGAAAAAAAAATAACTACAGACATTTGCTTAAATCCCATTAAGCAATATTCTACCAGACCAATAGTCTACCATTGCAGAGATACGCAATTTAGTTAAAAACACTTACTTCTCCTATGCTATGCAACTGCTGTGCAATATGTCGTAGGTCATCTTCACTTGCTAGTGGATTAAGCTGTTCCTGTACATCGTATACAAACTGCTGCAAGGACATCAGCTGGTTGGGTCCATTCATTTTTCTCCATGAAGGCAGTGTGGAGATTATTTTTTCACACAGATGAGTCATAGGTGGGCAAGTCTTATAAAAGCACAGAAAATATCCATTTGTAATTCCACTCTGCTGATAATAACAATACTATTGTTGTTAGGTTTTTTTGTTTTAATGGAGGTTACAATACATTCATGATGTATATTCATGTCCAAAGAGTTCCCCTTGTGATGGACCCTTACTCTTCCATGTGTCTTTCACTTGCCATAAGATCTAACTTTTCTTAATAAAGTGAAGTCCAGAAACAACTTTTTCGCTCAAATAAGGAAACTTTCCAAACATCACCATGATTACAAAGGAACAAAGTTTGGTTTATATAGTCCTGCCTTGTCAAACATGCTGACCACCTGAAAGAGTGACTTCAAGATGTATCAATTGCCTTCATGCATCTAGAAGTTAATTGTTATTTCAGAAATTGTTAACATTTAATTAAAATCTGCACTCATCAGTATCTGTATGGGATCAATTTACTTCAGCAGATGAGACAGGAGAGTACCAGATAGGAAGTAAAGGTGGTACTTTTATCTATTGATTGTCTTGGACATCACTGATGCCTTCATCCTACACTCAAGCTGCAGCACACACTTCTTATGCAGCAATGCTCTCCAGATTTCAAGCTAGTGACCACGGCTACAATAAAGTTTTGTCAGAGAAGAAAAGCTTATTAAGTCAAGAGACCATTGGGAATGTAAAATAGGCTGAATTATGCATAAAACCAAACATTTTCCTTGATGTACAGCATGAACTCAGTAATACACTCACTTTTAATTAATTTTTAAAAAAAATACCTATCAGAAGTAGCTGCAGAAAGTCTTGTTGGCGTGTTACACAAGTAAGAGGGCCTTTCGTATGAAGACACAGGCTATGTAACAACTTGACTTGGTCATGGTGATTCATGATTCATGGTAATGACATCAAACCATGGCTGTTCTACCTTTAGTCTCATATACGTATACCTAACACATATATATACACAACTCCAAGCACGTATTTTTCAGTAAAGAAGTGCAGTAAAAGTTAACGCATATTCAGTTCACACATCTATATTCGGTATTACCTTTCTAACAGTTGACGACACTGTTCTAGTCTGGTGGTTTTTTTAATGAAAAACGTACTTGCCTGAAATATATTCTGTTTCTCTGTGATACACTCATAAAAAAAAAAGATTAAAAACAAACAAAAAGGAGGGTCAACACTCTGAATCAAAACACTGCCAATTCAAAATATGAAAGTATAACTTAGAACCGAAATTCTCAAACCATTTCCTTTCAAGAGAAATAATTTTGGTGACCTGTACAAAACACCTGAAATTTTGAAAATGCTGACTGACTCTGTGATGTCAGGAGTTTGTTTATCACCAGGTCTGTCAAGATTGCTGCCAAAAAAATGAAACAGCACTCGTTTCTTTAAGTTTTATGATGTAAGTACTAAACTTACAGTAAATTATTACACAAGATTTTCACATTTTGTCTGGCCCAACCCAGACCATTAAACATTACTTACAGAAATTATTTGGCTTCTTATTTCTTGCAAGTGATTTCGGAGAAGCTTCATATCTTTAGACCCAGATGCTCCAGCATCCAAGACAAATAACTTGTCTGAAATTTGCAGATCATTTCCAAATCTAAAAGAGAAAAGGTGAGCAATTATTTACTTAGTCCCAAATCCACTTTTATTTCTTAATCCAGTTGTACTACAGTCTTAAATTACACAGTAGTTATTTTTCTTCAAGGAATGATGAAAAAGTTTAAGCACTGATTATGCTAAGATATTTTATAAGCACAGACAGCTGCTCTCAAATTTTCTTGAAAATGAACAGAGATGTTGAGAGAAAATCGTCTTTCCTAAGGAACATGGCTGAAGATGCATAAGAAATTTACAACTGCATCACAGTACTTGTAATTGCAAAACCAAACTTTTTTCTAGAGAAGGAACACCAGGAATTAAATCTTTTTAAGGTCTTCATATTTGCTGTTTTCTTTCTTCTCACTATAAATAGTTCAGTTGTCATTGCTATTGACACTGTTTCTCACTTCCTTTTGACTTTTCAACCACACAGACTTGTTTTCTTCACTCTGGACTGATTTGGATTCCAACACCAAGGATTACACACAGGTATTTTGTGTTGCTTTGCTGGAATTCCTACGATTGTTTCTTGTACAGTCCAGACAAGTGTCTAAGTGTCTGTGTTCACAGGAATGGATGATTCCTCATACCACGAATTACCACTTATGTGCTCACTGTGAATATAAATTATTGTTACTTTATACAATAGTATGTTCATGAAAAAAAATCCCTATTTCCATCTACAATTAGCATGCTCTCCAAACATCTGCTGAAGAAGGCTACAAGGTTCCTTAACTTCTAGGTACCTCTTGGCTGACCTTGTCACCTGTGTGACTGTCACTGTGTCCAACTCTTCACAAACTGTGTATAGAGTACCTCCAGACTTGGTTTAGGTTTTTTCCTACCCGTCCTAAACCCACTCAGAGCAAAGGGTTGCTCTTCTGTAAGGCACCCAGAAGTTGTAGCTGAGAACTGCCCATTTTTCTGAGGCTGGTGCAAAACCCAAACACCCTGATGTTACACAGATGGCTGATATGGGCCTTTGCACGTATCCCAGTGTTTACAGAGTAAGACTTCCTGAGCCTCCACTCATTTTTGCACCACTTGGCTCATTTTAGCTCACTTAAGGCAGCTTGCTCACTATAATACTGGTAATTTTTGCAAAATATAAGCTTCCTGAACATAGTCAAAGTATCATAATATCATCAAGTGTAAGCCACATAAAAACCTTTTACGTATTCCTGTGCATGTTAGCATTTTTTCTTTCCAATTTACATGTTTAAACACTACATATAAACATACTCCCCACTTACCTGTTCCTGATTTCTTTCAACAATGACATGTCTTTGTCATACCAAAACTCTCCCCCAACGGGCCGAGGAAGATTCACTATGTCAGCATGTGTGGCGACCAAAACAACACGCAGGGGACTTTTCAGCTTCCCACCAAATGCTAGAAGAGAAACAAGAGCACCCCCTCACTATGGGACATGCCTATGGCGATGGCTCTCTTAGCTGCGAAAGCAGCAATGCATTTTACATTCTTCACACCAATCACTTTTGCAGTGGATTTACCAACTCTAAGTACAGCCATACTGTGCTTACACCACTGGTGCTTTGGCTGTTATCTGCCTATATGATTATCTATATACTGTTCAACTTGAATAGCCAGACTCTTTGAACCTCAGATACATTGGTATTACATGACTTTATTGAATGATGTTTCTGTTGAAACAATAACACTAATGACATATCTATTAACTACAACCTGTAATGGTGTCAGGAAAAATAATTAAAAATAGCAGCTTCTTGAAAGGGTTTCTCATAATCTTTGGATGGTCCTTAATACTACAGGTATAGAGTAGAGGATTACAAGTAAAACACAAAATGTCTACAACATTCATACATTGGTATGAATGCTATTTTGCGGTACTTACACAATGACCTCTCACTTAGGTGAGAGTTAAGTAGGAAAGCCTGGCAGAAACCATGAAAAAGAATAAGAGAGAAAGAAAGACACAAATGGAATGAATGAGGTGACAGTATGGAACACACAGTTTTCAATCTTTTCTCAAACTGATCTTCCAGAGAAGGGGACACACCATTAAATTATTTTTAAAAAAGACAGTACATCCAATCCTGCTGTTTTAGTCTGGCAAAACTTTACATGGGAGAAATATGCTTATATCACTTCTCAGTTTTCATCAATTAAAAGCTACAGAATCGTGATTCAATTACAAAAAGCTACATCTTCCCAAATCTCTGCATAGCACTTCAAGGTAAGTATTTTAAAATTGCGGGTTTTTTTTTGGCAGTTGAAGGCATGGACACCTGAATTGAGCTAACCAGTATAAACAATGATTTAAGCAAAGTATCTAAATAATGCTACTAATTAGATCAGCAAGAAGAAACAAGTCAGATCTTAACTTGGTCAAACCAAGAACTAAGTTTCCCTGCTAGATTGAGGAGCCGTGAAAAGCTTTCAGCAATTACAAATTAACTGTATTTTCAGCTTTGATGCTTTTCTGCAAATTTCTGGGCTTTTACTTCCAGAAATAATTTCATGTCAGTTAGATCTAAATGCTCATATTGTTAACCTTGTAATTAGACCTAAAATGGAAAATGAAAGGCATGCAAATGCCTGAACTGAAAACTGAAGGTCTGCCTTGGCTCATCCTTATTATCTGGCTGAGAGTGCATACAGAATCAAGCTGAAAGTAAAAGAGAAGGGAAATACTCTTTGCACTATGTATTTGTTTTGCTTGTCTGGTGAGTCCCTAGCAGCCTAATAAATGTCCATGAGAGCTGAGTTAGACCCACTGGCTGAAGTAACATTTTGGTTCACAGAACCAAGACACATGTCAGAGCTTGGCTCGACCGTGAAACTCACAGTCTGCAGGCAGACCAATGCTCAGAGACAAACACAAACAAGTTATATGGTATATATACCTAGACCTACAGACCCTTTAAGAAAGAAAGCCCCCTCAAAGTTATTTGTTTGCCTGCCAAGTAACTTTCTTTGTTACAAAGCTTGCATATAAAACAAGTAAACTCACTTAAAACTTGTGCAAAGTTGGAGAACGTGTGAAGTGAAATTTACTAGAAATACTGGTTTCTGTACTCCCTGATGCTCCAAAAAGTTAACAAATTTGAAATGCAAATACAACTCTAGTTAAGCATGTTACAATGGCACGTATTGAGAGGTAATGCCACTCCACGATGTTGTTCTCTCCTGTTCTCACTGACAAGACTAATTATGCTGGAAACACTGTTAACTGGACTTAGATATAAGTAGAATATAAGCAATGCGTCTAAAACTGGTTTTAAATGGTTCCAACCCTCTGAAACTCTTTTCCATGCAGCTTATGTGACATAAAACTTCATCTGCCATTTACAGATGTAAATCACAGTGCCACAAGAGGCTGCAGTGTACCTCATGACTCTTTTTAGTTGGACTGAGTGGTCTGCACAACTTTTCAGGCTTGTTTCACAGATAAAATTCCCTTTCTGTAACAAACCTTGTGTAAAGTTTGTTTGAATACATGCGGATGAAGACACATAACAGCACTGAACACACAAGAGGTACAAACTTGCAGAGAAACACAAGAAGCTTTATCTTAAATTCCCTCCTATTTCATTAACAGATAGAAGAGCATACCTATTGGCTCCTCAACTGGGACTAATGATTTCAGGAAACTGAGCCAAAAGGTCACTTGGTTTAACTGGATTTCATAAGGCTCCTCAAGACTAAAAAGCACTATGTGAATTGCAGTGGGATCATTTGCAGCAAAATAATCGTAACAGCAGAAATACACAGGATTCCCAGAGAATTCCCAGATGCTGAAGTCGCCAACTCCTGAAAAACAGGCAAACAGGTGAAGAGATCAGATCACAGTAAACATGAAGCATCTTTCAGCCATGGCAAGACAAACAAAGAGTTAATCTGGATAAAACGTATGCACATGAGAAAGCAAGACTGCCAATGCAATCACGAACAAACGGAATGGGTTTCAGTTGGCCTCAGAAGCTGGGTCCTCACAACCTGTTCCTCTCTCACATTCACTTCTCTAGGACATTCAGCTGGATGCCACATGGAAGCACCTGTGTGTTAAATGCATGCAACCTTACACATTAAATTGGCCTTTGCCTTCCACAACAGCAACGGATTTTGTAATTCCCTTGAAAAACAAGAAAAAAAGGCTCCCATTCTTTTCCTGCTCACCCCCAAAAGCTCAACATTTTTATTAATTTTTCTTCTTAACATGCCACTGCTGGTATTAAAAACAGCTGAAGGAAATTCTCAAAGAAGCCACCCTGCTTTACAGAATTGTACTATTCATGTCACATTGTTAAGTCAGGACTGAAGAATCACGATGTTAAAGATCCCAACAGCACCATGCTTCTTTTTGCCATCTCCTGTAGCTGCAGGTGGGAAAAGTATTAGTGTGTTGCACTGTAAGGCACTTCCCAGACTCACCATCTGATTAGGGTAAAGTCTGGTGCATTTGTACTACCTCTATTTAAATAAATGCTGATGAAGATGCACCTCAAACTTGTAGAAGAAAATAACCCAGAAACCTCAAATATGCTGTTATGAGTACAGCTATTCAGAGTTCACCTATCTCCACACTTTCCTTCTATATCAACACAGCACAGAGAAAGAAAAGAAACCCCTTCTGTCAGTCTTTTGCACAACTCTATTTCACTACAGAATTTGACTTCGTTTCAAATTACACTGAAAGAGGAAATTAGCCTGGACAAAGAGGGAGCTTTATCTACATGCCAAACTCTTCAGCATGCAGGACAAACATTTTGTCACTGCATGTGTTAGGGTGCATATACTGCGTTCATAAATAGCTATCTCTCTCCAAAATAAAATCTTGATTAATCCTAAAACTCAGCCTCAGAATTGTGGCTGCTAAGGCATGCAAAATATTGTCCTTATTAAGGAAAGACCCCACAGAGAGATACAGCAATTAGTATTTCTGGAGGTGCATATGCACCATTTGTAATGGTCTTCATAGTCAAAAGCCATATATGTACTTACGACAACTTCTCTGACTGACCATCTTACTGCTAACTGGTTTCAATTGCAGAGCTGTTAGCTTCCTTTCAAAACAAATTAAATCAGAAGCTCCACTCACCATGTTTGGTGAGCTCCAGGACTCACCAAAGATGATCCAGCCCTGTCACGGGGCGAGAATGGTAGGTCTTTCATACAGCTGGGAACCGCTTACGTGGTGAAGAAGCTTGGGTCTATGGGACCAGATTACATCTGGTAAAATCCCCAAACAACATATAGTATAGGTGAAGGAGCTTTCACGCTAGTAGCCGGTCTGCCACGCACTCCTATTACACCAAATCCCTCCTCCCTGCTGCACCACTTACTCATCTCAAAAACATTTCTATGTGATACTATAACAATATGACACAAGTGATTACTGTGCGTATTACAGGTAGAGAACTTTATGTAGATTTACTTTCTGCTTAAACAAACCAAACTCCACCACTGTTGGATTCTCAACCACAGTAATTACCATACCAAGTCATATTTTTTTTTTCTCATTTTTATTTTTAAAAACCAGCAACATGGCATTGACTGTCCCACAGCATTAAGGCATGCCAGCTCAGGGCTCTGCTTACCATGCAAGCAGGCATTTTGAATGTCAATGGCCTTGGTGGACTGGTCATCAGCAGAGAAGTGAGAGTGATGAGCAGGTGAAACGAAAGCTTCTAATACTCCTTTGGTCAGGCCCGGCTCAAACATCATACTACGGCTTCTCACGCTGACATTCTCACAACCAGGATAAAGATTTGTAATGCTTACTGAAACTGGGTCAGGGAAAGGAAAATGAGATTACAAACCATGTGAAAATCACAACCAGATCACTTCAAAATTAGTATGCAAAGGATAAAAGCTGAGTAAAAAAACCCAAACTGCTCTTCAAAGAAAGGAGAGGACTACCAAGCTGTGAGCCATACACAAATACATCCTTATTCTGAATGATGAAAAGGAAAATATTAGGATGATCCCATATAACACTTACTGCTCTTGAGCAGATACACCGCTGGGTGGGAAGCATAGAAAAAAAATTGAATGATTTGTAAATGAATGGTTTCAGTAGTTAAAGTTCTTATTTGGGCTATTTTTATTGGCATGGAAATGCTACATAGTCATATAGTTGATTCCTGTAAATAAGGATAAAAATATCACCGTGTAACAACTATTTCTGGGGAGGTGGAGGAGAAAAGGAGGCCCTTAACCAAAATTATGTTACTATTAAGCAATTTGCTTAGTTCATGCTTAATTCAGATTCCCTGAGTAAATGAGAAACGAAAGGGCTTTTTAATTGACTTGCACCATCTAGTGGAGAGAGTAAAGATTTCTTTCCTCCACTAGATGCTGAATTCTTAAAATCTGCGTTTTAATATAGAAAGAAACTACTTGTCAGCTGTAAAACTATACTTCCATGTTTGATCTTCTAATGTAATATTTAAATCTTTAGGCTCTTGTAAATAAATACACGGTGAATTCTCAAACTTATTTTTACAGAATTTAAACAAACCTAAGCACATGATGAAGTATAGACCAAATTGTGCTGGTTTAAATGTTTATCTGATTAGGTCACTTAACCCATAACATTATTTACACGTTATATAATGATTTCAATCCAAAAAGAACAGATACTGAAACAAGCGAAAACCAAAAATCCAAACATAATAACACCACCACAGTACCTTTTTTTGCACAGAACTGCAAAACTTTCAAGTGTGCACAGCACTGCATAACTTTCTGACTTCCTATCTAGGTAAGCTATTTTCATGCTTCAGATTCACTGTTATTTCTATAAAGAGTTGCTGACATGACTGGCAGTCTTGTCTGATTTTATGATGGTGTGAGCACCTAAGACTTATCCTCTGGTTCTGGTACCAACCAATATAAAAAAATTTGTCTTCAGTCAAAATCTTCCTGCACTGCCTGCAGGAACTGATATTCCTTGAGTGACTTATCTCCCCTTGTATGACACAGTAAATTACGGTAAGCAAATCGAGAACTTCTGACTGATTCATTTCATCAATTTCTTTATTCTGTTGTCACAGATGTGAGCCCCTTGTGTTAAGTGAACAGCAAATAAAATAAGAATCACTGTGCCAGGTATCTTGTCTTGTTAAGCCACTCTGTGAGTACCTTCAAGCTTTCTCAGGTGACTACAGACAGATATGAAATCTACTACTAGCACTGTTCTAACATTACTTAAAAAATGATGGATGAAACCTAAACTTGCAGGTATTATCCAAACGTTTTTAAAGAAAAAGACAAGCCTGATCCCATCTAAAACTTACATAGTAACACTACTTCTAAACATCAATTTAAACTTGAGCTCCTCAACATGCCTGCTTAGCTTTGTACACATTGCGCAGCCCCTCGGTGTTAGGAAAGGGAGCTGGACAAATAGTTCACTATTTGGAGTATCCTGCCACAACTGTGGGTTCTGCCAAAGCTGGGGACATGTCAAAGTATAAACCTAGCTAGTTTCTCCACATCCTAAAGCTCTTCCCACTTCACACAGGCTAACTGGTGCTAAATCGTCGAAGTTTCCCTATTATTTGTGCCCATTTACTTCAGTTTAGGAAACCTTCATTTTCACCTTGTCTGGAGGCAATTTTAGACACCTCTTAACTGGGTTAATCCACTCTTGTACCTTATGGAAAAGCACCCCAGGGCATCAGAGGCAATTCTGAATCCTCTGTTACTGCTTGAAGATCATACAAAGATGCAGCAACTATTTCAATTTTGCATGGAGTTTAATGAAGCTACTCAACCAATAATGCCCAAACCCACGATGGTGGAATCCGGTTACGACACTGGCATTCATAGCCTAGGAATTTTTGTGAAAAATAAAAGTTAGTGTTCATGAGTCCTGTCCTCCGCTCTCCAAGTTCACTTATGCAGCATGTGAGTAAACAAAACCTTAACTACTACACCCTCCACACCTGCTGCTCCTCTTTGCTCTTACTTTGGGTATGAGCTGGTGCATAGAGAACTCAATACCCTCTCTGCTTTGGTTTCTTACATGCTTAGCTTGTCCTGTCTTTTCCAATACAGCCACCAGCTCTTCTATAGGAGTTGCAAAGACTAAGAGGAAAGTGTTTTCCCGTTCAAACGTTACAGCTTTGAAGTCATACCTGAAGGTTTGGAAGACAAAGGAGATGGAGGGAATCTGGTTGAGTTTGTGGAGGAGAGCCTAGGCCTACGTCTTCGGAAAAAGCTTCGTATCAGGCCACACTTGAGAGACTCCACGAGGGTGGTTTTCCCAGTGCCAGAGTATCCGAACAACTTCACTTTGATCCGGGGCTGTGGATTCTGCATATGTCGCAGCTGCTGGATAAAAAGCCCCCGGTGTGTATCCTAAAATTCAACATAAAGAAGAAATCAGAATGTGTGGCAGGGAACTTCTGACGCCCAACGAACTCAAAACACAGGGTTTAGATAATGCTTTCTTGCCAGGTTGGTGTTCATCTGGATCAGTTCCTCCATCTGCTTCATCATGCAAATGATCAGTTACTGGCAGAAGGGCAGGGACAGGTAGACAAGGCACGGCTGAGTGCTTGCTCTCAAGAGCCACCTTGAGCCTTCATAAAAATCACACATGACTTCAGGCTCAACATCAGTAAATCGTATCATTTTGACCTCTGATGGAGAGGGCAAAAGAGAGAAAAGCTAGCCTATTTCAGTACTCATTCTCCTTACCTGTGAATCTCAGTAGCATAACCAATATCCATAATCTTATACAGTAAGAATTTTGCAGTGACAGCTACCACCTGAGCAATGTGAAAACTTGATGTGCATTTCCCTTCTTCTTTACATCAACTTTTTCTGTATTTCTCGTACTTGGGAGAATTCTGCTCTTCCCTCTCCCTCCTCCTCCCGCACCCAGTACTCTGTTTTATTCCCACTTCAGTTCTTTGCAAGGTAAATATTGCTTTTCCCAGACCAATCTTATCTCTCCTTTCCCCACACACTTATTTTTCTTTACCTTAAAAGACCTCTCATATAATATTCAACTTCCATTTTTCTACCCCTCTACTGCAAGTGTACAACCTCCAGACTGGCTTCCCTCTTACTCCAAGGCCTCAAGAGATCTGCCTCTCTACTTAATTCTCCTCTCACAATTTGCCCTCTGTATGCATTCATTGCAATCTCATCCTCCCACACAGGCCCTCCTCAAACCCAACCACATCTCCTACAGAAGTTTCCAGTTTGAGCTCCCTCATTACCCCTCTGCATCTTGTCTTGTAGTGTCTGTAGTATACTCCTGTTCCTGTCACAGACAGAACAGGGAATGAACAAAGCAAATCTGTCTTTTCTCTTTGTCCAGTAAGAGGCAATCAGACACGGAAGCTCTATTTCCCACACAAGCTAAGCTTGAAAAATCAACTCAGCAAGGGGTCATAGCGCAGGACAGCAAACTAGCCAGTGTCTGTCACCACAGAAAGACCTGTTTTAAGGAAACAAGTATATAGCAGAAAAGGAAGGGCAGAGGAACTAGCTTCATCTTCCCTTCCTTTATTCCCTCATCTGGAGCTGAGAGAGAGGGTCTGTTGTTCTGCATTTGTACTGAATTTAACATGTAGGATGACTCATTAAACGAGCACCTACAGCCCCCCGAAATTATAAGCATGCAGCAATTAAGCTCAGAACTCTGACAGAAATAGTAGCGCATATAATTTAGTTCCTTCCTTGGTAACAGGCATTTATTAAATAAGTTAGTCACAATGCAAATCCTGCAACCCCCGATGGCTAATACCGAATCCTCTGCAAGAGCCATTGTGACAGTAGGTTCTTCATGTGAGTGTTATTAAGGACAAAACCCTCCACAGGCACTAACAATAAAACGTGTCAGGTACACTCTGTACTAGATGAAACCGACCATTTTGGGAAGTACTAGAGTATTTTCAGTGGTTTGATGTAGTTTATTAATTTCAGTTGATCAGATTCTCTGTGGCAAAGTATACTCTGATAAAGTATATAATTATCACACATTTTCCCTATATATGTAGGCAGGTCTTCAATAATTAATACTCTGCTATCACGAACAGAGTTACCATCTACTAACATCTGTCTTAGAAGAGATTTATCTGACTGTCTCTCTTTGGTTCTAAGTCAACTTGTATTAGTTCCTTATTTACATCATGACTAAAACACAAAATTATTCACCTGCATGCAGGCACAGGCAAGGGTTTAGTGCAGTGATACAACTATGCAAAATGGATCCTGTTATGACAAACGGTTACAAAAGCTATCATTGCAAAGAAAACCTGAACTTTGGCACTTTCTGACATCTTTGCTGATATATTTTACAATCCTAGCAAGTACAGATTTACTGCCAGAACTAAAGGACATGATTCTACTTCCACCTTGGCAATGCTTGCTACACACCATCTTCTATTGCTACTCTGAAATGGTCATTTATTTCAGTTTTCCAGAGACCCATCTGCATATTAAACAGGATTGTTTTAACTGGTCTGGCTCTTGCCTGTAATCTCCAGGCAAGTGGTCCCTGAACCTTCACGGCATGAGTGATGCTGCCTATACGGAACAATTGGTGCGTATCAGACGTGTCAGACTTACTGCCTTACAACAAGCCCAGATCAGCTTTGCATTCTAGTTGTCAGGGGATTTGGAGATACTGAAATTGCAAAATTTAAAAAAAGACATTGAGAACTTATACAACTATTCCACGTGGTATTGGAGTTACTGGAAGGGGCACAAACCCTTCAAACTTCGTAACACTGATCTAATGGAAATGGTGATGGTGGGGAAGGAAGTCGTCTTGTGGGATGTGCTAATTATTAATAGTTATTAATAGTTCATTTTCCAGTTTCTTCTAAACACCTTAAATGCTTTGTTAGGCATCAGCAGAGACAGGATAAAATAGATCAGTGGTTCAGACTAGTTTAGCCGTTTTTCTTAGTATGTACATACTAGCTTTAACTAAGGGCACCATTTCAAATTAAAAACAAAGGGAAAAAAAAGACAACATCCCAGTAAGGATATTTGCAACAGCTTTTTAGAATGATGGCTTTGATGACTATCTTATTGTATGATTTCCCACTGCCAAGTTTTTCTTGGTATCTTAAAAACATGAAAATCTCCGTTAAAATTAATGCATTCCTAACCTTTTTAAGTCTTGCAAGCAGACTGGCTACGTGTTCATGCTGCTCTGCTCTGGCAAGATCTTCTGCTGTTTTCCCATCCTGTTAAAACACAAATTATTAGCAGCAGTCCCTTCCTTTTGCCCACAATAAAAAAATCACACGCAACATAGCTCATCTGCTCAAGGCAGTAACAGAATTACTGTCAGATGCAAATGAAAATAGAAAAAAAATCCACAACACAATCAACCAACAACGAGTAACAATCACCCCCCACCAGAATCCCTGTTTTTTTCAATTGTCCAAAAAAATACAATACAATGCAAAACAATGGCATTTCTTTTACAAATTGGCATCTGGATGCCACTGTAAGAAGATACTTTGAATTCAGAGCCTGAGAGCAATGCCAATGCTGCCCATCTGAATTTCTCTTCTGTTCTCACCAATTGGATGATAGTGATTTCTAGGTATTACATACTGAACAGATCTAAAAGTTTAAACATTTCACAAAGAAGGAACACATCAGCATATTCACTCACATGAACAGCAGACAGATTTTAATGGATAGAGAATGACAGTGGCACACCAGTCACTGGAGGTTTCCAGAAAGCAAGAAAATTGTAAGGCATGTGATTTAAATGGCTGTTTAAAAGGAGAAGCAAAGCTGCCTTCAGCATTCTGGTCTTGCCATTTAATTACCCATGTTTCACAGGTCAGCAGTTTAATATTAAATAGGCTGAAAGAAAAATTGCTCACAAGTTTCACTCTCATGACTACATTAATGCTATTGTGTTGTTTTAAATTTTGGTAACAGGTAACTAATTTACAAGCACTTTGCTGCTTTCACTCTCCCAGCTAAGGACTTTCAAGTATTAAGAAGAAGTATTGAAAAACTAAGATCTCTTTCTTGGGTTTCTATCTTTGATTTTACTAGTTTTTCATGTGAAATTTGCATTGTTTTAAGTAGCTCCTGAAGTTACGGTAATTATTATCCCTACATATGAAATAAATATCTTTGACAAATGAGTGTCCACCTACAGAAACCATTTTCAGGTTTCCATAAAAATTATGTACTCCAGAATTACAGATAATTCAGACAGAACAGGAACAGAACATGAGCAAGAAACAGCCAAATTTGTAGTTGATGGTGTGAACCGACTACATTTGAACCAACACCTTACCCTTAAATTCCTTCTGTAGTTGACACGTAATTGCAACTTTAGTAAAGAAACATCTGAATGTATTTTTTAAAATTAATTTCCCTTATAGAAGATGTATCAAAGGGGAAGAATCTCTTGGTCTGTGCTGACACTATCCTCCAAATCCCAGTTAAACCTGACTGCCTGCTGTATGACAGGAAGAGTGTTCTGGTGGCTGGGCAGCTAGCTGCCATCAGGAGAACTGCTTCAATACTTTCAGTGCTTCCTGAGTTTCCAGTCACATTCAAGGGAATCCAAAACCTCCAGATAAAGGGGAAACCTTGATCCCCTTCCTGAGAATCCCTGTGATAACAGGATGCAGCCTTCTCCAACCTGAAGCATGAATTTTATCTGTATCCCCAAATCTTTGGCCTTTGCTTAAGTTGAAAGTAGGGCTGCTACAGCCTGGCCCTGCACGCTTTCAGGGTGCAGTGTGTTTCTGTTGCAGCGGAAGATTGGAGATGGCCTGGCAAACTCTAGCACCAAGCACATATGCAGTGACAGATCCCTGCAGAGGCACTGTCCCTTTGAATCAGAGCAGGTCCCACAACTCTCAATGGGTATGGCACAGCTGCTGTGGCATGGCTTCGGTAACTTGCCACCCTTGCTTGCTGTGTCTCATTGCTCCATGGGGGTTTGTTCTGGCTTCAAGCCTGGCTTTGGCTAAACAGCTGTACTCTGACACATTGTTTGTTTAGCTCAGTCACAGCTATTTGGGCACAAATACAAAGGAAATAACCATCTGGTAAGTATTTGGCAAGGAGTGTGGATGGCAGTGGCTGAGACAGAGCCTGATCAGTGAGCACGGTTATAACAGGATGGAGGTAACTGCTCCCAAAACTGGAAAAATGACAACAGCAATGGGTCAAATTGCTCAGTCTAAACAAATGTGTGCACACAGCAAGCCTATCGGTAACAGTGGGATGGCACTGTCATGACTCAGAGCTCCCTCCGCACTTCCTAACAGGTTCCTGAGCTCAAGATCAGCTGCCTGATACAGCTGTCTAATCTTGCTTCAGACTGCTGTGAAGGACGAAGACTTGAAGAGAAGCCCCATCAGGGGCTTTCATGCTACCTTTTGCTCAGGTGTTGCTTTTAGGCTGAGGCTTTTGCCCGTGGTCCTCACCTGAGCAGCACTACAGCTATATGCCTGCGTATGGCCATGTATCCCACTGACCTGGCCCCCAACTTCCAGGCTTGACCTTGAACCTGTCTCTTAACTATGAACTTGCCTGGTGAACATTAGACCCTTGGCTGAGCATGGTCACCGAGCCCAATTCCTGACTTTGTCTTAACCTCAGACCTGCCTCATTGTTACAGATGTGTCTGGTGACCCAGACTCCTGGTTGAACCTGGTTGCCATCACTGGATCTGCTCTGCTTGCCTTGCTTGGGAACTGTGGGACTGCATACTGTCCCTGCTCTCTTTGTTTACTCTTGGCTTCTAGCTCACCTTCCCTTATGGAGGAACACCTTAGCAAGGGCATTGCCTGACAAGCATCATTTTTAAAGCCCACGGTCATCAGACCACACGGTAAACAAGACAGGCAGAAAGGCCTGTGGTGTAGGTGAAGGATACCTCAGAACATTGGCAACAAGCACCGAGAACAGCAGAGAGCTCTAGCTCCAGTTTACCCCCAAAAAGCATTTCGACATATTTACACTGACAGATGGCAGCAGTTCAGTTCACACGTCTGTTGAAAACTCAGACTCAGATCTGGAAGCTCAATTTATTGATTGAGATAACAGGTCAAAAAAGCGTTTGCTTCCGTGAAAAAGAAATTAACAGAACAAAGTTCCCTATTTTTATCCAAAACTATGAACAAGATGGGTCTGTAGATGTCCACTACAGGCTGAACTGTAGAGCACAACAAGAATTAGAAAATACACACACAAGCGAAATAGTGAACAGATTTCAGTAAATTATTTTCCTATTGAAGTTTTCTCGAGAAGTAGAAGGTATCTATACAATGGAATATCAATGCGTAAGCAAAGTCTGCATCTGAAAAGGGCTTGGTTACAGGATCCATAAAAGCATATTTTGCACCTGCTGCTAATATTTCATTGCAATTGCTGACTGGCTTTTTTGTTGCAAATCAGACAGCTATGCCTCCAAGAGCTGATCCTGAGTTTAAGTGGCCATTTGCAACTATCATAGAATCATATGGTTAGAGTTGGAAAGGTCCTTAAAGATCACCTAGTTCCAACCCCCTGCCATGGGCAGGGACACCTCCCACTAGACCAGGCTGCTCAAAGTCCCATCCAACCTGGCCCTGAACACCTCCAGGGATGGGGCATCCACAACTTCCTTCAAAGTATTTAAGCAATCGACAATTTTAAACTTGGTAAGATTTTAGAAACTTCTGTGAGGAGAAGCCAAGGACATGGTGCCAGCTAGCATGTGAGCACAAACATTTTTTTGGGAAAATTCAAGCATTGGAAATGATTGTATACTCCAGGACCGTAACGTTTTCTAAGGTCACTTAACAACATTCATGCAATGAAATTCAAAATCAAACCAGTCCTAAAATGGGCTTTAGCCTGGGGAGGAGGCAGGGAAATCATACTGCAGGCCCGTTAACAGTGCTGGAAAAGTTAACTCTCAGAAAACGCATTCTGAGAAAAGAAAAAGGTAATTAATTCTACTGCACTGGCCCGGAAAGAGCTGTTAGTAAAACTTTTCAGAACAGTTTAACATTCACCCAGCAAACTAGTGCAAAACTGAAATGCTACTAAAATCACCAGACACACTTCCTCCCTTTCTTTCCTCCTTTTCCCTTCTCTCTGCCACAACACTGCTGGAATAATGCACAGATATGTACATCCAGTCTGTTTCTCCTGACAGATTTAGTATCAGCATGATTTACTTTATCTCCTTAAAACTGATCTGAACTAAGGACATAAAAAGTACTTATACCTTGGAAGGACAGGGTCCACACAGGTGATTATACCAACACAGGTGTCGTGACATAAATTAAGTGATACAGCTCAAGGATTGCCCCATGCCCTTTTTGTTATATCTTATCTCTAGAGTATGTAGTAGTGAAAATACAGATACACAATGGGACACACCCCAAAAAAAAAAGAAAAGAAAAAAAAGGAAAAAAGGGGAAAAAGGGGGAAAAAGGGGGAAAAAGGGGGAAAAAGGGGGAAAAAGGGGGAAAAAGGGGGGAAAAAGGGGGAAAAAGGGGGAAAAGGGGGAAAAAGGGGGGAAAAGGGGGGAAAAGGGGGAAAAGGGGGGAAAAGGGGGAAAAGGGGGGAAAAGGGGGAAAAGGGGGGAAAAAGGGGGAAAAGGGGGAAAAGGGGGAAAAGGGGGAAAAGGGGGGAAAAGGGGGGAAAAGGGGGAAAAAGGGGGAAAAGGGGGAAAAGGGGGAAAAGGGGGAAAAAGGGGGGAAAGGGGGGGAAAGGGGGGGAAAGGGGGGAAGGGGGGGAGGGGGGAGAGGGGGGAGGGGGGAGAGGG
The DNA here is from genome assembly GCA_947846985.1 of Fratercula arctica. NCBI lineage: Eukaryota > Metazoa > Chordata > Aves > Charadriiformes > Alcidae > Fratercula > Fratercula arctica. The sequence continues at coordinate 44,804,631 of CANTUZ010000026.1, read as the reverse complement.
GGGAGAGGGGGGAGAGGGGGGGAAAGGGGGGAAAGGGGGGGAAAGGGGGGGAAAGGGGGGGAAAGGGGGGGAAAGGGGGGGAAGGGGGGGGGAGGGGGGGAGAGGGGGGAGGGGGGGGGAGGGGGGGGAGAGGGGGGAAAGGGGGGAAAGGGGGGGAAAGGGGGGGAAAGGGGGGGGAAGGAGGGGGAAGGGGGGGGAAGGGGGGGAAGGGGGGGAGAGGGGGGGAGAGGGGGGGAGAGGGGGGGAGAGGGGGGAGGGGGGGGAGAGGGGGGGAGAGGGGGGGGAGGGGGGGAAAAGGGAAAAAGGGAAAAAGGGAAAAAGGGAAAGGAAAAAAGGGAAAAAAGGGAAAAAGCGAAAGGAAAAGAGGAAAAGAGGAAAAGAGGAAAAGAGGAAAAAAAGGAAAAAAAGGAAAAAAAAGGAAAAAAAGGAAAAAAGAAAAAAAAGGAAAAATAAAAGGAAAAAAAACCGGAAAGGAACAGAAACAGGTGATAAAGGAAAAATCTGTAAAACACCCCACAATGTCCACTGCATGCACATTTCATTATTAGTGATTAATAGGGGACATGGTAATCTACAATCTAGTAGTTATCAAAGAGTCATTTTTAGACGCTAAACTTGTTTAAGCCACAATTCCAAGTTCACTGGTTTTAATGACTGCTTTTTGAAAGCTTCCTCCTCCACATGAGATACACACTTAGAGGAAAAAAACCACAGTGCTAAATGTATAGGAAAATAAAAAAAAATTTGTATTTTCCACCAAATGGGTAGAGCAAATGAAACAGAAGTTTTCTCCTTTTTCCTTCCATTTCAGCCATCTCAGGGATACTTTGTAAGGAGAAAAACTTTGAAAAGCATGGACTCGACTGAAGTCTAATCACGACATGATTTCAATATACAGAGCGATAGTTATTTCTATGCACAGTGCATTGGTTAGGGCGAGGAGCAACGTTAACTGATCCAATGCATATGAAAATAACACATCGTCAGTTTGTTCAAAACACGGGTAAATGGTGTGTATGATGCCTATAATGTATTGTGCGTATGAGGTGTGCATGATGAAGGACACTTCATTCCTGCTGTGGATATATCACCTAGGACATTTCTCACTTTAGTGAGAATGAAAAATACCTTTAGTGGTGCTAATTGGAACCAGTGGTGCTGACTCACCTGACATAAATTATTTGTTTTACAAGGATACTTGCATGCTGGTTCACTCATCCATGCACCCACACATCTCCCACCATGAAAATAAAACTTTTTTATCTGCTGAAAAATATTTAAGATACATACAATACATTTGTATGGTAACAGTACCTGATGTGAAATTTCATACATCTTAATGACAATGGCCCACTGTGCTTACAGAAAACACAATGCTAGTAATTCTAGGTAAAGAAATTCTTACGTGTAGATGAAGCTATAGTTGTACTGTACCTTAATCAGTTTCAAATTCAGTTGTAAGAAGGGAACAAGTTGACAACAGAGAAGCTTTTCAAGCTGTGGACATTCAAGAGCCTAACATCTTTTTATTTTATTTTCAAAATGTTATTATATTAGACCATTTCCCCCCCACACCTGAAGAGATGAATTCGTTTCCTACTATCATACATAAAAAAAGCAGGAAGCATAAGAGTATCAATACTTACAGAGGTTAAAGCTTCTACGTTGGCACCAGTAAGACACAGGAACCGGACAACATCAAGAATGCCATTGTTTGCTGCCAGATGTAAAGGTGTTCTTCCATACTAACATGGTGAAAAAAAGTGTCATTATGTCAGTCAAAGAACATCACTCCAAATTTTATAATTAATAATTGAGCATACTGTACAATTATACATACTGATACACAGTAAAAGTCTTGCAAAAACTCTAAGAAAAAACTGTAAGACAAAGCAAAAAAACTGTAAGAAAAAAGCTTATGCGTAACTGCTTAAAGCTCAATTAAAAATAAAGGCTAGACTGCCTACTTAAAAAATGGGAAACAATTTTATAGCTAAATCCGCCACAACTGTGAAGGAATCCTTTAGAGTTTTTTGGCTATATTTCAAAATGCCTTTCTAATTTCCTGTAAATTTGATTGCATTTTGCTTAATTAAATATGAAGCAGTTAAGCAACACTAAGTCCTTAACCTTTAAAGCTCTGGATTCTATTTCAATCCAGGTATTACTGAAGATTACCTATCTGCAGTCTCCCCACTTCCATTGAAAGGAATAAAAGGGATGAATGCAAGAAGTCAGCCTGAAGGAATTTGTGCTGTCAGTGACAGAAGAAAGAGCTCTAAGTATTCCTTTCCCAATTTTTGCTTTTACCCCTGAATCTCTCCACTGACAACAGGTTCTCATGGCATCCACTTCTTGTCTTTCATGTTCAGAGCTGTTACAAAGATCATTACTATGTATTGTCTGCTTGTAACTCCTCTTACTATACCTTCACACTCTTTTGTGTTTCCAATATAGTTCTCCCTGTTCCAGCCCTACATTCAGAAACAAACTCACAAACTTACTTCTCAAAGGAGTATTCAAAAGCAAAGCTAACTTTCTGACAACTGGAAACTGAAAAGATGCCTGGCTCCTCAAAGCCCTACACCACAACTCAAATAAATGCATACGATGTTCTACTGCACATAAGTCTGTGGAAGAAGCAAATGGTGCCTTCAGTCAGTGTTATGTACACATAGGACAATGCCAGATGTGAGGACCAAGGATGCACGGTGATTATGTTAATGCACTCCCATTACAGGACTTGCTGCTGAAGGAGACCAGTAGAAATAAAGGCTATCTATTTGGTAAGACTTAAACTCACCCTTTCAAAGAAAAATCACTCTAGTATACATGACTTCTAAAAGAGTAACAGGACACAAACTTTAACCACAGCTTCTGTAGCCATGATCCCACCCCTACTGAACACTTGAATGTTATTTATTCCCCAGCATGCTTGTGGCCAGGCCACCGATCCTAGCTCAGCATTCTCCATTATGAAAACAGGTGCTAATCCAGCCTTGTGCTGCATTAACTCACCTTCCCCAAAATGTATTCCCAGCTTTGGATTTGGATGTAATTGCCTAGTCAATCAGGTTTAAGCTAAGAGGCAGGACTGGGGAGCTCATTATTGTAAGTTTTTTCACTTGGCAGCTGATGATTTTAATTATTAAAACCAAAAGTGATTGCACTGGACAACTCCCAAGCCAACACAACGTTCTTTAGTTGACTAATACAGAGAAGGTCAGTGCTTTGGTAATAAATGGAAGTGTTAACTCGCAAAATGTTATTGTCAGAATATGTACTTTTACAGAAAAACAAAGAAGCTACAACTCCCGAATGAAACAAATTGCAAATAGCAACATAAATACTCCTATGAACAACTTTGAAACTTAGTAGTGTATAAAAATTAAGTAAAGCAAAGAAGGACATTCAGAGCTAAATATCAAGCCCTAAGCCCCCAGCCTGTCAGCAGAGTCCAATGTCTGACCTTAACCTATTCAAACTAACCAAAGGAAAGTTTCCTGAAACAGCTAGCTTCTCTCTTAAATATCCCTATGAAGAAAGCCAGAATGTCAATACTGTAAAGTATCACATTCAGTTATTCCATGCACTGCAACCCTAGCACAACAGAAGAAGCACACAAGACACTAGTATGTAAAAGTTTAGGGACAACCTATTAAACGTTCTCTTTGGAGGACTGCTTTTTAATTCTGAAGTTCATTTTAATTCTGAGATTTCCTGTACCCTGCCAGTGACAATTTGTTTAATAGATAAATTAAAGCTATTCTATTCTATTCTAAGTGCTTGATTAGGATTTATTTTACTAAATCAACTCAATGCAGAAAAACATAAACCAACCAATGTAGCACTTATTTTTATAATTGGGAATACAATCTGCAGTTGATTTAAATTCCTTGTTAGATGACAGTGCAGATCTCTTCATGCAACTTGGAAGAATTCAAGGCAGATTTTTCATAAAAATGTACTAGTATTCAATTCTGTACATAAATTACTGTTATTAAATCACACCTGCTTAGGCCAGCAGCAATGCATGTCATCTATTCTTCAGCACCTAAATCTAATCTGCACAAAGCAAAGCTATACAGCTAGGGAAGAAGGTTGGCACATACTTCAACATTAAAACTCAGTGGCAAAATACACTGTGGTAATTCACTTGGGTTCCTTCTTCATGGATGTTGAATCACCTATTCAACTAAAACAAACTTAGGTAAATTTGGAAGGCAAGTCATTTAATGCTTTGCAATTGTCCACTTTAAGAGAGAAAAAAATAAAAGGAAAAACATATTTTGTATCACAGAACCGAAAAAAATCATCTAATGCAATAGGTAACCTATTAAACAAAGGAGTTCAGTACCTGTATTCCATTTACCTTATTAGTGACATCCAAATTACAACTTGCTTCACAGAGTGTCATCACAATAGGAACATTTCCATCTTTGCAGGCCACATGCAAGGGAGTGTTGCCATGTCTGTCTTGGAAATCTACAAAACATCCTTGACTGATGAGAGTTTTAACTACTTCTATTTGACATCTTCTCACAGCAAGGTGTAGGGCTATATGACCATCCTGAAATCACAAGACAGCTTGTAAGTGAGATTTAATAGTGCTAAAAGTCAAAGCATTTTGCAGAGCCACAATCATTTCACGTAACTGGGTGCGTCTCCTGGCCTCAAGAGTCACAATGTTTTTAATTTGTATTTTGAGGGTGGAGGCAGGGAGATGCACAGTATCTGTCAGAACAAATCAGCTATGGGATGAAAGCAAATTTCTATTAAGCCACAGGGCTTTGCAGTGGAATGGATGAAATGCAAATACACATTCTCTACTGATGATTTCCCTAGGAAGTGGGACAGTGACCAACTATTAACAACCAGCTGAATACTGTTCACTGACATAAGTTAGTGATGCAAAAGTCATGCAATCTGCTTAGTGATCAGTAACTTTAGAGACAAAGCTTTCTATCTCTGTGGAACAACTTAAAGAGACAATGTGACTGGAAAAAAACAATTTAATTATTTTAGAAGAAAAAACCTTTTTCTGAACTTGCTTTAATAACTCTTTCGTAACTATGAGCAATACAGGTAGGTAAAAGCATACCAAAGGTATAAAGAATGAAATGCAAAATTTACTTGTTGGGACTACACTATGGAAGACAAAAAACGATTCTGAATCAAACTGAGCTGTATTTTTAAATAGTTGGAATTTAGCTTATTGTAAATAGGTGTGATTTATTGAGCCCACGGGAATCAAAGGCAAACAGCAAATCCATCTTTTTTCTTTAAGTTAATAGTTTGTTGCCAATTACAGAACCCAGTGTTCTTGCCATTTTTCATAGAGTGTTACTTATAAGGTGATAATTGATAAGGTGATAATGAATGAGTAAAAACCCAATCCTGGAAAAACAATCAGTGGGCAATTTTAAAAACTACTGCAGTCATCAGCAGTCTCCATGTGAACTGCTCAGAGAAACCGCATCATGGAAACAACGCTGGCTTGCAGCACTGAAATGAACCAATTCAGAGATATGGCTCTGCAACACCTGTGATCTCTGAACATAATTCCTGACCAAAGCAACTCAAACTAACCTTGTCTGTTGCATCAAGGTCAGCCCCGTGCTCTGCCAAGCATTCCACAATATCATGGTAGCCCCTAGCAGATGCTGTCAGGAGCGGAGTCTCCCCTTCTTTGTTTTTAATGTTCACATTACAACCTGCTTCACAGAGCGCTTTGGCAACAGAGTAGTAGCCGTGCCAAGCTGCACAATGCAGTGGCGTTTCTTCTTCCTATCAACATGAAAAATAAGAAAAACCAGCACACCTCAACCAAATGCTAGGAGGAACAATTCCCCAGCTTAACTTAGAAAGACAGGAAGATGACATAAAAGAGAAAAGATCATCTACTAAGTAAGCCCTATACAAGATGTTGCGATTTTTAATGCTGACATTCTCAAAGTAAGAATAATTCCTGCTGCCATACTAAGTGATTATAGTAATGCACTAGATTTTCGTTACCTGGATTCTGAGAGTCCATATTTCTCACCATAAAACGATCTATTGGTAACACCTTGCATGTCATCAGTCTTAGTATAGATGTTTCCATGCTCCTGAAGCTAACTATCTTGGTTCTCTCACTTGAAAACTGATCCTTGTTCATAACCAACTTCTACATCCTGTGTGCTGAGGGACTAATCCAGTGTTTAAAACAGATCGCTCACCAAGGAGATGCAAATCCCACTAGACTTGCCATTTGAGGCAGGTCACTCTGCTTACCACGTTCAAAACCGACATCCTCATGATTTAGGAGTGCAGGCAGTGACTTGGGTACTTAGAAACCCAAGTCCTTTAAACGCACATCACAACAAGCCTTTGAAACTGTAGGTGTTTTGAGTTCAGTTGTGACTAAAGTTCTGATTTGCTTTTTGTATGAACCCAGGAAGCTTCAAAATACTCACCCTCAGTCCTCTTGTACTTCATAACAATTACATGGAACACCATTAAGAAACTCAAATATTGTACAAAAATATTATTGAAAGTAGCTATTGAAAGTAGCCCAAGGAAAATCAGGGAAGATTAAAACCTAGCAAAAAAGTCATTCTATCAAATCCTAAGCAATGGGACATCCGTTCTGTACCTGGCAAATATCAATAAGGAGACAATCGATGTTGATAATATCAGAGGACTTCAACTGTATTCAAGGTTTCTGTAAAAATCTGAGGAAAAAGAAATAGCCGAACAGCACGCCCTGTGGTCCCTTGGCCTGCTGCTGCTTAAACAATATAAAGGTAGTCCTAAAGGATGCTTGTGTAACTCCCATACACAGTTAAATTTGGGTCAAATAGATGTTTTTTTTCTATTGCGCTTTTTCTTTCCTGTTTTCTCTCAAGAGTTCAGAACTCCAAAGGAGCCCTCCTGAGCTCTCCTCTCATTTTAAAAAATGAGTGCTTGAGACTTCAGAAAAGTCACATGATTGCTAAAAATAAGCTGAAGACAAGGCAAAAACTAATAAAAGCTTTAGCTGAACTCACAGAGTGCACACAACCACCCATACCTTCACAATGTTGAGTTTCTCCATCTTTAAGCTTTCATATTTGAGATAACCTGTTTTATAACAGTAGTTGGTTCATCCACACTCTTTTTTGAGTAGTCTTCATCTATTAAAAGGTATCGAAACCTCCATAATTTTGTTATTTTTTTCAAATGCAAACATGCCAGAGGCTTCAAGGCAAGACTAGAAGTTTTGACAACTCATACTAAAACCATATTTGTTGAAGAAAAATAGACAGTGTCCATGACTCACCTTGTCTTGAAAGTTTGGATTGGATCCAATGCTACAGAGAAACTGAACCACATCCACATGCCCATACCGAGCTGCGACGTGGAGAGCGGTCTCCCCAGACTGCAATTACAGAAGAACATGCCAGTGTAATTTCATATGTCAGCCCTTTTTCCTAGTAGCCCTATCAGGAGTTGAACACTAATTTTGCTAATGTGTCTCGCCTTGCACTAGTTCCCTCAACAAAGCAAACTGTGTTTCACAAGTATAACTGCCTCTGTACCAGAGCTTTGGCTGGTATAAAACCATCTCTATGGTATAAGATTTTAACAGCAACTAGTTTCTAGGGCAAATGTTGCTCAAATAACACTGCTGGAGACAAGGTAAGTGCTCATCAGCTATGAATTGTAAGGCTTCATTATACTCAACTTAATAACAGTCAAATTTACTTGTCAGACAAAAGTGATTTTCAATCAAGAGGAATGAAAAACAGAATCACGATTTTACCCTGAGTTCCACCAAGAAATCTAGTCTTCAAGCGAAATTTAATTTAGGTTCGTACTTCCCCACCTACCCACCATGTACTCACCACATTTAATATGCATGCTTGGTTAACATTTGTCAGGAAAATAATCAGTACATCCAGCTGCTTTAAAGTTGTGTTATCACAGCCCTATATGTCAGCTTATAAAACCACAATAACAAAATCCAGTTACATTCCTGGAATTATGGCACAGCGGAAAATTATTCCAATTGAAAGACCTCTCTCTTTGCTAGATAAAGTTATCAAAAAAAGGGTCTCGGCATGCAAAATGACAAGAATTTTTTTTCTTACCTTATCCTTAACATCCAAAGGACATTTATTATCATTGAGAAATTTCAGTGTTTCTACATGACCATGTCGAGAAGCCCAATAGATTGCATTAGATCCAGCCTGCCAAAAATATTTGATTATAGATGCTATCGATAAATTTAGAATCCTAATTCTAGATTTTCAAATGAGGCATACGCGCACTTAAGATGTACACAGATATATTGAACAGCTATTCAAGTTTATATGAATCTATTTACTTTTTTTAAAAAACCCTTCAAATTAGTTGAACAACCCCACATACCAACAATGACAACAAAAAACCCCTTAAGATGATTAACAGGATCGCTGATGTTTGCAAGGATAATCCTCTTTCCCCTTGTAAGGGAGTTCTTTGGAAAGAACAGTCATGAGATAAAAACCTTTCTGTGCTTACTTTACTGCCTATTAGATAGAGAAGCAGACAGTGCCTCAAGTTTGCTTTAAATGAATCCCAGACCATTACAACACATTTAAAAAAAAAAATTGTTGCAAAGCATATCCTCCATCACATAAGAGTTTTCACTGCAATATTCCTTGATGCTAAAATGTGCATTTATCATTCCATATTAAATTTCACCAGTGTGTTTTAGGGTAATCACTAATTTGAACTAATTGAGGCAATTTTGTGAGCACGAACTACATTTTAAGATTATCATCATTCAAATTACTTCAGCTACTAAAGTGATCAACATCAGAGGATGTTGTAATAAGTTACATTATTAAAGATTTGCTTTTATCTTTTTTCTGTGGAAGACAGATAACTGGGCATACAGCCGAGATTTTTTCATTTCCAATACAACTTGGTCTGAACTGCTTGTCCTCTGCTAACTGTACTTAAAAACTTATACAGAATGATGACAAAGCAGAACCCTGACCTTATCTTGAACATCAATACGGGATCCACGCTTTAAAAGCAACTGAAGCATCTGAACGTTTCCACAGCCAGCAGCAATCAGTAGTGGAGGTGTTCCATGCTAACAATGAAATACAAGTGAGAACAACATATTTAATTTTCGAAGGATTAATAGAGTGGAATAAAAGGCAGGTATCGAATGGCATCTCTGGATTTCCAGATTCAAATTAAATCTTCAGGGAATACTGTATAGAAATTAGTTGTCCCTTTGGTTCAAAGAAATTTATCGCACAGCGATCTTCCATATTTTTGGCATGAATTCACATTTACTACATGACACACCACACATTAAAGGCATGCTTTTCAAATTAGGAATATTAAAGTTAATCTCTCATCAGGTCTATTTGACAAGGATGTTCCTCTTTGCAACTTCTTTATATCTACATTTTAAGCCAGATTACCTAAGGTGTTTGCCACACCACCACAAAGACACAAGTTCAATGGAAACAAGGAAACAAGGAAAGTTCAATGGCATTGCACCATTAAAACAAAAAATACAGTGATTTCTTGAAAAGTTCGAGAACCCATCACAGTAAAGTAACAGAAGCTTTACTTCTATAGTGTTCTTCATGAATATTTCTCAAAGTACTTTATAATGAAGGTCAGTAGAATCATTCAAAAAGTGAAAATTACAGCAGAGATGATTTATCCAAGGTTAAACAGCAGAGCCAGCAACAGAAATTTGGTCTCTTGGTCTCAGTTTCAATGATCCTGTTAGTACAGCAGCACTAACATTACGTTACATTCACATAACTAGTTTCTGCAGTATGGGACTTTTGCTTTTAACAGTGCTTGCAAAGTCTGTTTTGTCAGTCTGGTTATTCCTGTATATTCTGCCATCTTCATCTGCCACAAGAAATAACAACAGCAAGCAAAAGCAAAGGTTGACATCTGATATACCACAGCTCTTGACAACAGATTTGATTAATACTTTTTCAAAGGCCTAGGCAAAAAAAAGCACTTTAGGCTGCATTTTCAGGTAGTTTGAGGAGACTGAACACAGAACACTTTAGAACTTCTCCTAAAGAAAGGCAGAATTATTTCGAATCCACTTGTCTTTTCCTTTTTATTCCGAGTGTTACATTTCTATTTTACAGCCACGTTTCTCTATTCAACAGGATGATAGCTAGTCCCCCACACACCTCAACACAGACCCACACTACCTTGTTGGGTTGATTGACATCGTAATTTGTCAGAGATCCCAGAAGGTGCTGTAATCCAGGAACATTGTCATCATTGATGGCATGAATAATAGCTTTCATCACAAAAGAATCTTCCTCATCCTTGTAATTAAATGAGAAAGAAGAAAAATTGTTAGCTTCAAGCAAAAAAATCCCTATCTCAACAGCTACCAAGACATCTAAAAAAGTTTTAAAAGTAAAATTTTTAAAATCTTTAAGAGTGCTTTAGCTGCAAGTTGTAATCCTTTGTAAAGCATATGGCTACCATGTACGCGTGTTATTTGAAAACCCACACCAAAACCCCCACACTTTTTCTAGTACAATACGCTTCCCTCTTCTTCGTACATGAACCCATTACTCATTGAGATTCTTTCATTAGGCGTATTTTCTTTTTCCTCCTAGGACTTTCAATAGATGAAATGCTTGCATGAAATTAAACTAATTCCATGCCTATATGTGAACATTAAAAAAAACAAGAGGTACACAAATATAAGATGGAGTATCAAGTTTCACGCTATCCAGGAACGTGACACAGGAGAGGTACTCTGGAGCAAGCTTTCATCTATTCAAATGGACGCGTTAAAAATCTAGAACATGTAATGAGCCTAGATACCTCTGCAAGTGTAACTTTTATTTTTCTCCCATGCACTAGAATGTCGCTAAGAACTGAAATTCACTGAGCCCAATATTTCGATCCCTCTTACCTCCTCTCTCTTGAGGTTTCAGATTTTTTAGGACACTAACATTAGGCTACAATCCTTCCTGCTCCAACAGAGGTGTGAAATACTGATTCGGTGTTAAAAGGCATACTGATAACTGAGGTGGAGGAGTCAGCGAAAGGAGGGCAAGACTGAGAGAACAAAGAGCATGGAAGCAGAAAGCTGAGAGGAGGAAAAGTGGGAACAAAAGTGTGGAGTTGCACAGGAGGAAGACAGGAAACATAATATGGATAGAAAGAGCTTTGTAGAATTTTTCAAGTTTGATCCTATAAATGTTCAGAAAAGATAAGGCTACCCAGCTCTAAACATATTAACATACATACTTTGCTGATCACAGGGAATTTGTGGAGTGCGTATTAAAACCTGGAGAGTAACCTAAATAAGAATGCTTTTGGATTTACAAGCATTTGCAATTACAAAGCATACAGCAATTGCTCTTGACTACTTAAATCTAGTAGACGTATATAATACCACAAACTGAATACTGGCCAACTTTAAAATTTCCTCCTTAACAAATGCTTTTTGCGATATTGCTGCCTAGCATTCATTGGATCTAAGAGGGTCGCAATGATTTTGAATCTTATGTTAAAAAAAAGCAGTATTATTTTACTGTACACACTGCCATAAAAAATTCAGATGCAGCTTTTTCACATTATAATTGCTACAGTACCAAAAATCCTCCTGATTCAAAACTTCAAAACCAAAACCAGATGACTTTCTGGCACTAGCTATCAGCCTCACCATGGTAATTAATAAATTAAATTTCAAGGTTTGCATCATGAAGAAGATCAGACCACGGATAACTGACCTCTGTAGCCTTAAAATCCATTTCTTCCTAGATATGAGAAAATTATGCATATTTTTAATAGCCCAATATTTCTGTTAGAATCATTTCAGAAAATGTTAAATTTCAGATGTAGTAAAGAATTCTAAGCATATAAGTACACACTTACCAGAGTATCATCACTCCTAGCGACGCTCATGTTACTTCTGGACAAGAAAGATCTTGATAATCTTTGGCACAAGGATATTAAGCGCACTGATTGCTTTTTAAAAATAAGAAGAAAAAAGCTATATGTAAAAAAAAAATCAAAACAGAATACTTGAGATAAGATGCTACTGCAGAGGTTTTAAAGGAATACTGTCATATTAGCAAAATAAACTGAAGTTTGACTTCAACACCCTCCATCTCCTTTTTATATTGCGTTTCAACCGTCAATTTCTTTTGACATTTTTAATCCATACAGGCTATTCATATGCACTAAGCAAAGCTACATAATATTTCTGGATTGCTAATATTTCATCAAGCTGTTCAAACAGAAAGCAAAACAGATTTGTATTACATCCTCTTGTTCACATTGAAAACATTTAAAGGTACACATTTTAAAGTATGTACACACAGAAAACATAAATAGTGTAAATTAGCTGACAGCATTCCTTTTAAATGCCACATTACAAAATGGTTTAAGATATTCCTAGACCTGCCATTTCATTATAGGGCAGCAGACCAGTACTTAAATTTTATAAATACCATAGATGTTCACCTAACGCACCTATGGCAAAAAATTGTACTGCATAGCTGGATATTTTGTGCCTTTGGTCCATAGCTTAGTAAAATCATCCTGTTTCTTGGGCTCTGTGATAATGAATAAAACTCCTTTTCTAATAATAGCAACCTCTGTTGTCTCATGTGTCATCTCTCCTCATGATAAACAGATTTTTCATGCAACAGTCCTGCCCTTGCTTAGCATCAGTGTGAATTCCCCAACGTGGATGCTTAAGGAGGAGGAATAACTGTGGTATCTCAACTGCTCCTTGCACAGACCAGTGCTTTCAGCTAACACCTTGCCCCATTTCTGGAAAGATTAAGTGATGCCAACCTTCTAAATAAGTTGGCAGTCTCAGACCAAAAATCCTTTGTGGAAGAAAGTAGTTTTTCCTTCCTACTTTGTGAGTGTTGGCATAACTACTGGAATAATAAATTCTGTGGGACCTGCTTAAGGGATGTTTGATTTGCTGGGATTACTGTCATAAAAATACGTACCTACACTTAAAAGTGCCTTTTATCTGAAAACATTACCAAGACAAATGATGACAGCATACAGCTAGATGCACAAAACAAACAATCCACACACAAGTATTTGTATGCAGATCAGTAACAAAGAAGTCTTCTTCCATACCACCATACTCAATCACCTAATTTATTCCAAATGACAGAGGAATGGGTTTCTTCTTCCTTCTTTTCCACTTATAAAGTCATTGATCTGTCCCTGGAGATGGTAACCCTACTGCATTTGTGTGTCACCAACATTTTTGAGATTTATTGAACAACTTACTTTCCATTTTCGTCGTGCTGCAAACTTTTTGAATTTCTCCATATTCACTGCAGATGCTTTTCTACTAAGTACTTGCTGGGTGTCTTTAGGCTATGCACAAAAGGAAAATAAAGCTGTTGTAAAATATCCCACAATTACAACCAGAACTTTTGTAAAGCACCTCTATCTAAGACTCTGTCCTTCAGTGATGACTTCCACTTACATTATAATACTACTGTAATCATACTGTAATAATAAACATCCACAGCCTAGTGGGGCATGCAGATGGAATTTCTTGAAAAAATGTGATAAAGGAAATCCAGACCTAAGAATGTTTCATGCAACACTAAAATGTGTTTTTTCCTTTTAAACAGAAAAAGCCAATACCCAACAGAACATTCAGTTTTATCCTTCACTTCCTTCTGTGATGCAGGCAACAGATACCATCTCCTAGATAAATCTTGTCCTCTGGGAACATTTTCTGCCTGATTTTAAACGCAGTCAAACTTTGCTCCAGTGTCAGTGTCATCAGCTGGATGCTGCTGGAACCCAAAAAAATCACATCCCACCTACCTGTGCAGCGAGCTTTAAGGCTGCACCCTTTGAACTTTCTCATAGGCTAATACTAAACACCAGTTACCAGTGGAGTATACCAAATTTGCATTATAAGATCCCATACTTGAATTAATTTTTATAGAGAAATGCAGGTAAAGGTAGTGACAGAAAGGGGAAAAAGAGGATATGACCGGTGGGATGAGGGGCAAATGCCTGGAAAGTTACGATATAAAGGAACATAACAGGGTACAAAAAAACATGTCCTGTTGGAGGAGTGGAGACCTTGGTCCCTGAGAGACAAACTTGGACAATGCTTGCTTCAGCAGTTTAAAAGATCATTTCAACATGCTCAACATGTTTCGACTGTTTGAGATTACCCAGCCAAAAAGTCAGCAAAGCCCAGTCAAATATGTAGTTTGGCATATTGTTGTAGAAATGTCTGCCCTAGGAGGCTGAACTGTGAAATGGAGCAGCTGTGGCATGGATAAATATTCTGCTAACTGGTTCTCTGGGAAGTGGAATGAGGTCAAATACCCACTGTGCATCCCCAAGGCCTGGGAAATCAATGGCACCGAAGAGGTTTACTACTCACAATTAGAATGTGATATGGAATTGAAAAAATTAAGTGGCACACATTAAGAAGAATGATAGGTCCCATTTACTCCATCTCAACCTAGTGGTACCACAACAGCTTGATCCAAACCAAACACTGTGGAACAGAAAGAAGAAGTGGACCACCACCCTGCATCAACTGCTTTCTTCAGTCTAAAGAAAGACAGAAGAGAGATGACCCTTTTTTGCCCAATCTAAATAAGGAGATCAGGAGATGACAAACAGGAGAGGAAACTGGACTGGATTCAGAGAATGTATCTTTGTCAGTGCAACGCTCCCTGAAGATTAGCTTCTCTGCCTAAGCATGATTTTTATCTCAATAGTGGGCTACTTCCCTATCGCTAACTTACATAGAGGATATGTTAATGAAGTCCACATTTTGCATGTATTAGCTTTCCAAAACAGTAAGTTATATCAAACAATTACGCCAATTTTCCTTGTTAATGAACTTAGAAAGTGAAAGCTAAGTATGAAATTAAGAATTATTAAAAACAGGACAACAGAGAATTAATTACATGCTAACCTTGATCCAAGGATGCAGCAAACTATCTTGAATAGTCATTCTCTTCCTTTAATAGAATAAAAGACAGAACTATTTCAGATACCAAAAAATACATACTGCTATATGTTTATTAAACTAACATCTCAAAATATCATGTAATTTGAAATACTAGAGACACAGGTTACAACAGTACATACACAAGAGAAACAACTCACTTTGGATCCTTGACTAGAAGTCTTCGTATAAAATCTTTAGCTAGGGCACTGGTATTACTGAAGAACTCTTCTTCAAATTCGTAATTCACAGCAGACACATTTGCTAACGTTTCCTGTTTGGTTTCTCCAAGAAATGGTGATGCACCACTTAGACTGCAAGAAAGACAGAACATTCCTCTCATCGCATTGCAACATTGCTGTTTCAATCCTCTGAGATGAAATAACCACAGAAAGTGAACATTTTTCTTTTCTGCTTTAAGACCGCAAATGTACTTTGAGGAAGATGTGGTCTAGCTGGGCAAAAGCTTTGCTGTAATTTTAAGATAAATTTTTGCTGAATATTAAGATAAAGCCACTGTGGAAAATCACCTACAGATTTGAAGACAGCTTCCCGTTCTATCTCGATGATGATTAATGGCCATTCTTTCAATAATTATACTATTGCTTTCATGATCATTCAACTTGAATCATAATGTGCAAGCAAAATGGTTTGACTTGTACAGACACCACCAAAAACCCAGAGGACAGAATCAGAATTAAAAACCCCACCATTTGCAAGAACCACCCGTAGATTTTGGTACTTACAGAATGTAAGTTATTACACCAATGCTCCTGGAGTGAAGGGAAAAGAGAAAAAAAAAAAAAAAAGGATGAGGGAGAGGGGAGAGAAACAGATGGAGGGAGAGAGAGGAGAGAAAAAAAAAAAGGTTAGAACATGAGAATAATCCTGAGAGATTTATTTCAAGTAAGATCCAATAACTTACCACATATCTGCTTCAAGACCAAGAGGCTCATAGTTTACTATTTCAGGAGCTAAAGGAGAAAGCAGGAAGATCAGTACCTAGTCAAAAAATAGACCTACGTCACTCTGAACCTACATATGTCAGAGGTAATAAGCTAAGATGCTGATAGATAAAAACACCTTAATCAAGTCCAAGTTGGAACTGAATGCTACGAATTGCTTATTTAAATTTCATAATGTCATGAATTACACACAAATTACATAATCTGTAACTCATCCAAAACAAGCTACGCCACGTATACTGTTTCACAGACTGAGAATGAATAGTTTGAAGAAACAACAGTTTTCTCACCAACAAACTCTGGTGTTCCGAAGATATTTTTGAATTCATTTCCAAAGTCAATTTTGTGTGCTAAACCAAAGTCAATAATCTTGATTCGAGGCTTTGGTACGTTCCTGTCCAACAACATTATGTTTTCAGGCTTTGAAAAGGAGGAAGGGGGAGAGAAAGAGAGATTATACATAGGTACAAAATGACACATACCAGCATTCTTCCACATTGAACACTTCTCTTTACCTCCTTCAGCCCCTCCAGCAGAAATATTATGATCTAACATATGCTAAAAATTAACTACAGTAAACTAGGATTTCATGTTGATGACAGACTGCTATGATTTCCATAGGGCCAAGATTTTACCTCCTGTTGATACACAGCTGCAGTTTTTATGTGGACTCATCCTAAGTGAAACATGCTGTCTTCAGTAACAAACACAGCCCCTGCGTTACGGCCATTCAAGCAGTGCTAGGAGCTTGCAAGAAACAAAGTCGTATAAACTATCATTTGGGTTTGGTTAACATTACTCCCTGAAAGAGGTTTCCTCCACACTGCACAAGCAATCAGAGAGGTGTACCTTATTGCCTTTGGCTCTCCGAGAGAAACTTTAGGAATGGTCCAGCTCCTAGCTTTAAGGCTCAACGTACAAAAAAGGATTAAGAGCAGGTTCTCATGTCTTTTCTAGCTATATTTTAAAATACAGACTTTAGATTATTTTACAATAAAGATTTGCAAAACCAGAACAAAGTTAGAAGACAAAATGTCACGATTATCATCAATGGAGACTGCTTCTGCACTCCATCCGTTTAACTAGCACACAGAACCAGCTACTTAGTCTCCACATTCTGTCATGTCCATTAGCTGGCATGCTCTGAAGAGTGTCTGGAGCTACATCCATCCTGCTCACATTGTTAAGGACTTCCGGAGTCATTAAGGACAGCTCTTCATCATCACCCTTCTTTTACCTTTCTTCCCAATATGCAGGGGCTGAAACGTGCAAATGTAATATTCTTCTTTCCCTCCCTACATTTCTATTGCATACTTTTATTGTTCTGCATACTGTAATTCACATATTCTTGATATCCGGTGTAAGGATGCCTTGTTTTATTACAACCATCTGTTTACATTTCTTATTTTAAGAAATGTATTTCTTACTATAATAATAATTCTTGTCTTCCGCTGACTGTCACACAAAGATCAAATATATTACCGTAGGTAATGAGGATGAGACTGGAAAAGGTATGCTTAACCTGAAAACCATTCCCTTCCCTACCTCGTCCCCAGAACACAGCACCCCTTTCAGAACTGCACTGCAATATAATAATTATGCCTCCTTTTCCTATTATATATGTAGCTGCTGACTTCAGGGAATGCTCAGCTGCCTACCTCTGAAAAAAATCTTAACAGAAGAAAACATTCTGAAATCGAAACATTAAAAAAAGCAGTAACTGAGGTTAGATGCAAAAGCTTTCTTTTCATTACCAAGAGGATGCAATTAACAGTTTTTCTAAAAACAAACAAAAAAGCCCTGAAAGCAAAGAAAGAGGAAATTATGTGCTCTGTCTGCTCCACAAGAATCTTTTTATTTAAGTCTGTACTGTTTCAGTTTAGTATCTATAAATAATGTTCACGTGAACATAAAACGTGCACAACAGAAAAAAACAAAAGTTGAAAAAAGGGCATCCTGTTCAGAATGTTTCATCCAGATCCCATTTGCATTCCATAAAATCATAATCATAATTTTTATTTCAAGATTGCTTCCTCAGAATGGTTTAATTTCATCGGAAGTTACCATTTTCCATGAAGAATCTTACATTAAAAACAGATGGAAACTATTTACAGTTCAGTAATTTCTTTTCAATGGCTGAGCTTTCCCCTGTCTACATAAGCTACCAAAACAGAACTACAGCCAAGATCTGCATGATGGCAGGTCTGTGGCTGGTGTTACAAAGGATTTTAATGGGTGTTGCTTGCAGTTGTCAAAGTTTTTATCTGCTCAACGCACCTTGAGATCAAAGTGGGCAATTTGCAGAGAGTGGAGATACTGAACACCATTAAGTATCTGTTTGAGAAATTCTGTGGCTTCCTCCTCTGTAAGAGATTCTTTCTCGGCTAAGAAGTCGAAGAGCTCTCCACCTGCAACACTTGGAGAGCAAAGGCAGAGTTATTAATGAGCTTATTTTAACCACCGGGTTCCTTTTAGCTATTCTCAGAACAGTGCTGAGAAGGATCCAGATGCTTTAAAAGTTGTCAATATCAAAAAAGATGATGAAGATTACTTAATTCAATATCCAAAACAGGCAGTAACTGCCCCTCCTCCCCCTGAAAAGAATACAAGAAGAAGAGTCTTATTTTTGAACAAAAAAAGGTTTAAAAAAACAAACAAACATGGTTGGCTGTATCTAAATTTAAATGAAGTAAAACCCACCTACTCTCTCTACACACATTTAGAAGAATAAAATTAAATGCGAAGTAAGTAGACTCAAAACATACTAATGCAATGGAACATACAGAAAATAAAACATGAATTAGCTTGTACTACCAGTAAAATATCGGATTTCCACCCCTCTATTGAAAAAGACAAAATTTAAATCTTCCATTGAAATCATTACTGGTAGTTGTCCTACTATTCAGTTTCTAAACTCCACAAAGCATTCAACTCTTTGAAAATATATTCTGTTAATTGAAATAGTGTATTACATTCAGCACGTGTGTGGTACTTGAACATTACTACACTTTTCCTACAAGGAAAAGACAGTACTGCCCTTAAGACTATTTCCGGTAAGTGTTTTAGCTGCACAGGCAGAAAGAAGAGAGGTAAGAAGTGAAGAGAGTACATAAGCACATCTAGGTTTTTGTATTTGAGGGACAGGAATAAACTGAGGATGACCCTTTTCGCAGCTCAGTCAGCAATCTGGTGGGAGTGATGACAATAATTGTCAACAGAAAAAGAGACACCAAAGTGAAGTAAATAGGAAACATGAACTACAGCTATTCTTAAAATTAACAACGAATGTCCTTTCAGTTTAAGGATGTATACTGAGATGACTGTCCACTGCGGAAAACTGTTTTTTCCGTTTATAAAAGCAGCATTATTACATAGATATCACAGAATCACAGACACAGAAATGTCTGAGACTGCAAAGATGGTCATATTATCTGCTATATTTTGCATGATACTGATATTAAAAAAAATTCAGAAAGTACACCCTAATTTATGTTGCCTTTCTCCAGGGAAAAAATTATCTGTTCACAATTTAAACTTCTGGTTACAAAAAATAATGCAATTAACATATAACAATAGCTAAACAGTCCCGGCAAATTTCTGGAAATACATTTGACTTCTTTATCATGTCTACTTTTCAAGAGACTTAATCTGCATTATTGTAATGCAAATTGCATGAAAAGTGTATTTTAATGAGTTCTTGGAGCTTTCACTGAGCTGCCTAGACAATAATGAGAGTATTGTTCTGGGTATTATTTGTGTTGTAATATTTTCTGCATGAAAGCAATTATTGAAACAAAGTGCCATTAAATACAAGAATTATAAACTGGAAGGAAGAGAGGTCATTTTAATAATCTTTTTTTGTTGTATAGACATTAAAATGGAATTCCTAATGATTAAATATAGTCTGTTATTTTACAGGGGCTGGTCAGAAACATCTTACAAATAGATACACATGCATATTCTCTCATTCTTTGCTTCTGACTGAAAAAATAGCAAAAGGTTTTCGGGCTAAGGTCTGTATCTCTGCAGGACTTTGTGATGATGAACAGAAACCTGGATGGTGAGACACAGTGCTGGCATTTCTCTTCATTTCCAATGACTGGGATGTAGAGGTCATATGGAACTTTTTTCCACATGTTTCCAAGTGGATGTTTGCTGCAGCTGCTGGGAGGCTGTTAACTGAAGCATGCCATGTGGAGCAGTCACACTCACTGTGGCTACTTCCCCAGCATTGGCAGCAGCCACAGCAAAACCCAGCACCTTTATGCACTCAGCATAGCTTGGCACTGGGCTAACCATCACACAGTTTGGGGAGCCAGTGGAGCCAGACCCTCAGCTGAGGAAGAGGCTGAAAAACTGCACCAAACACATGGTTAACCGGTCTGCTTTTCATGTAGATGACCCACCCTGTGAAAGAAGTCTCTGTGAAACTTACTAGTCATCTAGTACTAGTGATTACACACATTCCTTTTAAATCCAAAAGAAAGATTTCATTCCCAAGGTTTACTTATTTTTGAGATATCTAAGAAAGAAAACTAACTGTACTTGTGTAAAATGTGAAAAGCCTCTTCATCTTCAGCTTCTTCTTATCTGCAATCATTCTGTTTTGTGCAATTTCATATCCTGAAACTTCAGACCACATGAAATGACAAGTTTGTTGTACATGCATTTTTATGCATTTCAAAGATGCATTTGTATTTGTGAATAGTTAATTGCATGAGATTGCACATAGCTCTTCTCTAGCGCTGCTGAGTACTGTCCTCCCGTTTTTGCCACAGGTTAGCTGTAGTGACATTTCTTTTATGATTGTCATAGGCCTTAAAATAGTGTGAAATAAAATGTTATCTGTACTCCACAAGTAATATACCTTGTGCTTGCAAATCTTGAAACTGAGGTCCAGAGAAGCTAACAGGTTAAAAAAAATATTTTTTTTTTTCCTTAAAATTGGAAGTTAATCAGCAAAAGTGGTAGATTTTTCCAAAGTGGTGTGTGCTTCTTTACTGACTTGGCAGCCCTTGCTTAAGGAGTAGGTGACTGAGGAGGGACTGCACGTAATGCACTCAAAGCTTTGCTCCAGAAGCAGCTGTACCTTGGGTCTATGGGACTTCTGTGTGCCTCTTCACATTACACACTTCACACTTAAAGCCTCGGGTGAAATCCTACGTGGGTTCACCTCAGAGAGCTGGCCATGGCGATTTCTCCTGTTGGTAACTCCCCAGCTGCAGGGGGCGAGCTCAGTACCTGGTGTTCTCCCTTTGGGCACTGCCATTGCTGGCAAGTCCAGTGTCCAGCCAGCTTCTCCTGCTGCTTACTTTCACCAGCAGCAAAATAAGGCATGAGAGAAATGGGGGTTTAAAGCAATGATGAGTAAGTAAAGTGTTAAACTAGAACACACGAGATGACTTGGAAGCTCAGAAAAGCCTGGCTTCCTGGAAAGGTCCCTCTGCTTCAGGCGGCCTCCAGGGACCCTTCCAGTACATGAAGGGCTGCAACCCACAACCCCACGGGAGCACAGTAATGCAGTTTGTGTTTCTTAGCTTCCTCTTCATGCTCCTCAGAAGACTGCTTATTCCCTACCTTCCTGCTGACTCTGGCAGGTCTGATATTAAGCTGTACCACCACAGATTGTGGAATAATTACTAATTTGGCTAAAAATACAAAAGCACAGCATTGTTCACACATTAAGGAAAAGTATAAAATCAAGAGGCTTCTGAGGTAGAAAACAGCTGCAGCTGGCAAGAAGAATACAGCATCCGTGGTTCCCTGATAAGGATGCTTGTGAAGCTACATGAGGTACGGGGCGGGATGCAATTATTCCGCGGCTTTACCTTATGATGTATAGCAGATACGGGGATGGGACGATACCATGAAACAGATAAGCTGCCAATTAGCTGCCTGCTCGATACTTAGAGCCAACATTTTGTCAAATTTTGATGAAATGCTGTCCTTTGTGCGAACTTGGCTCATTATAATGTCATTATAATACCAAAACACACCTCCATCCCAAAGGCTACCTGCCTCCAAGGTGAAACTACTCCTCGACTCTGCGCCCTGAATTTTTCGTAGACTATACCTTTAGATGTGAAGCGAGAGAATTTTACACCAATCATAATTGAAGTATTTATGACTGAAGTCACTCAAACTCCACCTTGAAGATAACAAATAGTATAAAAATAGCCCGAGAGAGGGGGGATACTCAGGGAAGACACCATCGCGAAGAACTCCATCACTGACTCCTGGGACCAGCCGACGGGCTGAGCCTTTCTTCCCCCCCATAGGGACGCCTTTGGGTAAGTCTTAGATTATACCGAGTGCTTTCTCAGGAAACTTAGAAATCTCTCTAGAGAATCTCTATCCTACATTTATAGCCAGGCTGTATAGTTTATAACTTTGTCGTGCGTTTGATATATGTAATAATACCTTCATTTGCACGTGCTTTGCAGACAGTGTATTTATCACCGGCAATCCTAAGAACCTATCTATCTGTTGTTTAAATAAACTGCACTGTTTAAGTAGCTAGTCGTTTCGGTTCCTCACTGAACGCGACCAAAGATTCGAGAGTGGCCATGCTAGTTCATGAGCACGACTAGACTGAAGGTGCAGTCCGCTATTAGTGTATCCAAATCGTAATAGTTTAATACATATTAAATGCGATTGGATTGATAGTGCTGAATTGGGCATCACTCAATTTAAACCCAGCCGCACCTAGCCTCCCACCTCAGTGAGGAGCGTTAGAACACAAGGGGGTTTATCTTCTGCCAAAACCGCTTTGCCCCTTTCCACGCACCACAGATATACAGAAAACCATGGTATCATTGCAAGGCAATTACTTCAAGGAAGTCGTAGAGGATTAATACAGGTCCACGCTTAACATCCTTCACAAGTTTCACTTCCACAATTAATTCACTGGATTACAGCGCCCCCAAGTCCACCAGCAGAGTCTTCTTTCATAGATTTCATAACCAGATTATACACTGAGAATCACTAGATGATCTTGACTGGACTTCCAGATAGCACAGATAAGAAATGGGCTAGAACAAGCCAGTAAGATCCTGACTACTTAAACTATTGCAGTCTTTGCAGACCTCCTGAAATGCTGCTGTGTTTTCAAGTCTAGCCCTGTGCCTCATCCAAGATAACAAAGTTCCATGGTAAATAGACACTGCACATTTTACTATCCCATGGTCACGTTCTCAGGTGGAGTGAGGAGCTAAGCAGAAAGCCTCATTCCACCAAGTACATGTGAACACCCCATCTCATGCACAGAGGCAGTCTTAATCTAAAGAAGTTGCTGCAGACAACTCCATACATCAGCCCCTACGACTAAGCTTCTTCCAAGAAGTACACTGCTACCACCTCCATTACAACGCCCCAGCCTTGTTTCTAAGTGAGCTTTGGGGTTGCTGGTGTACAAACATCCTGTTGAAATCTCATTGAAACCAGACCACTGCACAGGTTTCCAGAGCCATGCAAACTCACTCCCAGCCTGCCTTCGGGGTTCCGCAGAGGAGCCCATGTAGTCAGTGTCTAACAGACAGCCACCAGCTGGATAAAGATGGCTTCCTGAAGGGAGCAGAGGCAAGAGGTTCACCGAGCACAACTGTTTCTTCCTCTGGAGTGTCTGTACCTAGTATCCTCTGGAAGTACAGAGCTCTCCATTCAATTTCTTTCTTGACTGGTAGGAATTATGAGACAGCTTTCTGAGCAGTTCGTCTGTGCCATAACCCAACTTTGACCTCCAAAGTGCTAGCAAGTGACTGATGGGCAACAATTTATACCGCTTCAGATTAACAGAGGAACTTGATTACAGTCCAGTCACAGCTAAATTCCTTTACAGCTGCAAAACCTCAGTGTTCACCTTCACATACTGTTTGCCTTTAAAGAACTAATTCTTTAATGTTCCTGTATAAAACCTTTCTGTTTACCTTTAAACCAAGTCACAGTCCTACTCTGCAGTCATAATAGGTTATTCAAATATTTTGCTCAATAAAATAAGAATTTGTGATTGATGGAGGTCACAACTTAACCCTAAATGTCACGTTACATTATTGAGCATGTTCTAACATATAAAGCCATAAGGGCTGAGTAAATCTGTTTTCACTGTTATAACATGACCACATTTTATACTGTTTTCAAGTAGCAGAGCACATGTTTTTAAAAATATTGTGTATACACATTTCCACTAAGAGCAAAGCTGGTATGTGTTGCTTCCCTGGTATTTCTAGGTAGAGGTGCTAGCCTTCCTGAACTCATACAAGTAAAATAAAGCTTCAGGTCAACTGCATTCTTTCTTACAAAATGCAATAGTAGTAAGAGCATTTCCCAGTCTTCCCAAAGGAAGGCTGACAGATGTGTTTGCAACCCACATATTTCCCTCTGGCAAAGAAAATACATCATGCCTGTGGAAAAAGGATTTCTGGATAGTGCTTTTGCAGGTTGCCAGGCTTTCTCAACTATGAAACAGAACTGATCTCAGAGGAAGTCATTATGGGAACCTACACAGTGAACTTAGAACCAATTAACCTTCAAAGTCAGCGTGGTTACCTCGTAACAACTCAGTCACATGCCATGTTGATCACATTGCTCATATTGTAATAGCACCTAAATGATAATTAATGATTATCTAAGTATTTCTGATGAAGTTAAACAAAACACAAACAAACCACAAAACCTAAACTCAAACTCCTTGTTTGAAGAACTTGACCTAGTAAGTTGAAGCTTATAAGGTTTAATTTTGCTTACATTTCAAAACTGTATCAACTAGTAAAGTGGAGGAAGAATTCCAGAATGAATTTGTTCCATTTTGAAGCAGATTAAATTTGGTAAATTATCTGAATTCTTCTCCAATCCAAAAGTTTCTTCTGTCAACTTGCAAAAGAAGTGTTTTCACTACAGAGTCTGTGGTTAAATGTCTCTTGTATGACCCCTTGCATTATTTCCAAACAGAAGTTATCAGCCCACGACTAGACTGAAATATTGCTACTTCTGTTTTATTCAAGGTTAAGGAGTTTTACATCCACTTCATTTCACAGCCTTTATGAACTGTACTGTTACCAACCCACTCCTCAGAAGTACAAAGTGTACCAAATATTCTGAAAGAGCACAATAGGGCTAATAGCTCGTTATGTTACCTACCCACTGAACAACATTGTACTTAGTTTTTCCTTTATCTAGCTACCAGAAAAATCATGGCATGTTACTGTGTCACTACGCCTTGTCATTTTCATTTGTCCAGCTTCTATTAGAGACAGCAACTGTCATGAAATCCTCTCTTTAGTGTGCCTAAATTCTTCAATTATATTTAACAAGAAGCATTGGCCTATAGAACGGCCAGCCAGAAGAGAACATAGACACCAAAACCAGGACTAAGATTTAAGCAGTTAAGTCTCACTAAGAAGGAGACCTGAACACTCCTGTGAATCTTTCCTGCACTCAAACATGGCTGTCATTTAGGTTTTCATCACTGAATTTCCCTAAGTGCCCAGAATTTGGACAATGCACATAGTTACCAAAACTTCAGCCCAGTGGAGTGCCTTAGTATTTTCATCCTACCTCAGACACTCAAATTTAATGTACGAAGAGCATTCAGGTTTAGCATACAAGAGCACCATGCATTTTGCTCAGGGACTGCAGAGCCCAGAAGCCACATGCTCTCCCTCTGAGATGGGCACAGTGCGTTGCAGAGTTACACTGACTTTGCTTTATTTTCAGCCCTGTCAAGCCTTCATTCTTACCTGTCTACACATCCTTCGTGCATCTATCTGCAGGTCTACAATTCAGGATTTTGAAGTCAAAAGGTGACAAAACATCTACAAATTAGCAGTGCAGCGCTTGCTTACCTGCTGCTACATCCCACTAAGCACTGAAGATTCAATCCTCCTCTCAAAATTCAGTACAAGGCCACTCAAAAACAACTTTCTTATGACTTACAGGTAAAACTAACAAAAACTTCTGAGCTATTTCTATCAAAAGCCAATTAAAAAGTAAAGAAACTCTGTGCAGACTTCAAGCTTCTCTGGAAGCCAAGCTATTATGAATGTAACAAGTTAAATTAACTCCCCAATAAGACAGAAGAGGAATTAAAGAGTTCGTCATTATTTGCGCTTATTTACTCTTCAGTGAGCAACTCATGACATCATCAGAATTTTTATACATGGATCTGTCATCCTCTCCTTGCTCTGTTCTATTTTGGTTACTATTACGAAGGTACCAATAAGGTGGATACTGAGACACTGGGATGCACAGGACCAAATTTTAAAGAAAGTAAATCTAGTATTTAATGCACAATCACTTGCAAGTTAATGTAATTCCTCTCTTTCTGAGCTAAGACTTTCAAAGCTTTCTTCTTTTTTGAACTTCAGAAACAGATATTCATCATTCAGAACTATGCTACAAAAGCTAATGGTCTTAAATACAGATTTCTAATTCAGAAATTAAGGTATGTTTTTTTGCAGGGAAAAACATGAATACCTAACTCCATCTGCAGCTTCCCAGTGAAAAGTCAGGTATTGCTATCAAGCTATTTTAAAAAGTGAGACAATGTGCATTACTTTTGAGGATTCTAAGGAACTGCAACGTAATTCAGGATAAGGGTACTTATTCTTTGTAGTTGCACCCAGAAACCATAGCCAAGGCTTTACAAAGCACCACATACTGAGTGTATTTTGTAGGTCTGCAGTCTAAATGAAGATATAATAAAGCAGAAGGAAACACAAAATAGAAGAGAAAGAGATTATGCATCTAAGGTTATCAGCAAACCAGCAAAAGGGGAACCAAGCAGATGCAAAACATGCTTGAGGAAAGAAAGTAATTATCACTGTGCAACAGAGGCATCTATGTTTTCTAGTCCATGAAGTCTTGATAAAGCGATGGCTTCAGCACAGCCCACTGGAAATAGCTTAGTATTGCTAAGATGTAACAGAGACTAGTTGCTGCAGCTGGAGAGAAAAAAGTACTACGAAATTCTGACTATTTCCATTATTTGTGTGATAGGAGAAAAAAGTATTACAGTTTTAGGTCAGATGATGAAGAGACAGCATCTTCCAGTTGATACATAATATGCACAGCATTCCTTGCAAGATGATGAAAGAGTCCACAGAGTGGGAATTTCAAAGGTTATTTCCAAATCAAGGACATACTTCCCACTAAGTAACACCTAGAAATACAAAAAAAATGCCCAATTTCTCTAAATATACCAATAGACTGTAATAAAGTAAGGCTCTTCAAGGATATCTCATGCTTGTGTGTGACTGATGAATCTTTTAAGGAAGCACTTGATTTTGTAAGTTTCAGAAATTAAATGTATTGTAATTTTTTTCTTTTGTAGTCAGTTTCTTGACATAAGGTAGTTGAGAGAAAAACCTCTGAGCACCTATGTGGATAAAGTTTTTGATATGCGGCTCTGTTTTGCATTCAGTGTTGTGAGAACCTTGCCATTGCAATAATTGATGAACTGCCTACATATTTCTGCATACAGATCGCCACCTTGAATACTTCACTGGCTGACGTAATATTTGCTACAAGGGAATGAAGGGAAAACTTCTACACTCACCTCTGAGAAACAGATGACTGGTAATGCAGAAAAACGTTTAGCAGGCTTTGTGCAATACTGGAAACCTCTTGGTGAACCAGGGGATAAAAATCAATAGTGAACAGGCAACAGATGCCATTGTCCTGAGACTGTGCATGTTAACATCTACTGGCAGCCACCAAAAGGCCAGCTGCAGTGGCTAGATGTCTCTAAGGTGCAGCTTCTAACAAGAACAAAAACTAGGGATAATTTTCCCCATCACTCCTCGTGTTATTACACTTGCTTCCTGATAAGAAATCAGTGTTTCTTCTGGGTCTTTGTTTTGAACATAGCTGAAATGCTGATTTTTAGTTTCTGTCTAAATTCTAGAAAAAATAAGTTACACAGAATTCTGTCTGTATGTGGTATACTGTCTCATCTTATAGTCAAAAAGGAACACAAGTCCCAGGAACAATGCTATTTTCTAATTCAAAGGGAAAATGGTTACTTAGGATGGATTCTGAGGACAGCAAACCAGATTATTTAATAAGCTTTCAGCTTTATTTGTTTCCTTTGAAAATGTTCTGTAAGAAAAAGAATGTTGGGGGAGTAGGTCCCTTGGCAAAATGTGCATATTAGAACCGTAAAAGAAAGGGATTACATATTTAAGTGTTTAAGCATGTGATTAAAATGACAATCTGTTGCCTTTTCAATAGCTTTACATAATATCATAGTGATTTTGAGAACTACAAAACTTCACAGCAATTAGTATATTCAGTTTGCAAGGGGATCACTAACGTGTCATTTTTTCCACTTTGACCCTCTAACTATATAAATATGATGCCCCAAATAGCACTTCTTCAACTTGAAAGACTCACACAGCAGTTTGTAAAAGTGAAAAAAAAAGTCTCCAACTGAAACTATATGGGGATTTTAAACTAGGCAAAACAATTTGCTACACTGCAATGCAAACAGTTTGGTGAGCTTCACACTATGGAGCTTACAAAATATTAACACATATTGTCAGAAGCAATATCTGTTTCCATTTGATAAACGTTAGTGGGTACACACAGACACACACAGCAGCCTTGCTGCCAAAAGAGCTCCTATCTCAGGTAGAAAGGAGGGTCTGGGTCAGAGCAGCCCCACTCCTCCTACAGCTGTCCACGACTACTGGGTCTCCCTCAGAGCTTTCCACTCCAGACACTGGCCTGATTTCATCTGGACACATGACAAAGCAGAAAGAAAGCACCGCAGAAGCAACCATACACTGACAGTAAGGTTACAGAGGGGAAGAAAATGAGAGCTAATATGAAGTGGGGAGACGAAGGAGCATCACACTAATTTTGCTGTGTATTCACGACGCATTTAAGAAGTTCTCAACAAAAATGAGAAGTAGTAGATATTCTGACAGGAACATAAGGAAGTTCTACTTCACACAGGATGATAATATAGCTTTTTTTTAAAAAAAAACCAAACTTGCTTAAATTATCCAAAGTTGACAAACTAATACTACAACAAGCATTACAATAATCACATGCTGGACTAGAAGTGTAAAAATATGTCCTAACATAACAAAGCAGTATCATGCACGTATATACCACAGAAAGGATGAAACTCCAAAAGCTACTTCCCAGTTTTCTTTTAAAATCTATACATGTGTTACTGAAAGCATGTAACACTATACTTGTAAGGTAAGTAGAAATATTTACCAAAGCTAAACAACAGGAAGACATAACCTATATAAGAAAAATTACATGAATTGATAAGGAAAAGACACAAGTGCTGCCCAAGTTTCTGGTACCAAATCCTTTGTTTGCATAAAATACTTATTCTAAAGCACATTTAACTGATACCATGCAAGTATGGCAATAATACAGTGTCAGGCATGCAAACAATGTAAACATATGCACATCCCACCAGCTGACACTGCCAAACTGTCACAGATGAGTAACGCTTAACTTCTAAACTTGCAGTCTTTGAGGAACTTGAAGCCAGACTTGAAACAATGCAGAAGTGTTCTCTGCTGACATATTTACCTCAATCCATTAGCAATAACCCTGGATGAAAAATAGGAACTACAACAAGGATATGAAAGTTCAGTTTACATTTCAACAGGACAGAACTGGGAAAATTCTGTTCTCCGTTATGTGACTTAAAAAGAGAGAAAGCATTCAGCGATACTACTTTACACCAACATAAAACACAGTAACATTTGCTAAACTATCTTCCACTTAGAATCTCTATTTCCCTCTGCTCTTATCTCCAAACTAGTTTATTTAGCTCCAGGTTACTCTTTTGGATCCATCACATCAACAACGATTTAAGTAACAAGCAGAAAAGATTCCTAAATATGCTGGATTTTTTTTTTTAACCTTTGTAGTGCCTTTAGAGTGAAAAATATGTGTAGAAATCAAGAGGCTACAACTCTGACTTAAAAACAAAAAACTCTCAGGCTATTATCTATCTTTTTTTGGGGTGATAAGGAATATCGATTAAATTTGTGCGATTCTCAGATAAAGTGGCTATTTTTTAAAAACAAACAAACAAATAAATATTCTGTTACACCTCCCCAGGTCTCTAGAGATACTTACAGTTCCAGAATAAGAATGACATCTGTTTTGTTCTCATAAACATCATGCAGAGTGATCACATTAGGATGTCGAATCTCTTTTAGTATGCCAACTTCTCGCTCGATATCTTCCCGGCTCACTCCGCGCCGGCTGGATTTCGTTCTCCGTTTCTTGATGAATTTTGCTGCAAACTGATGACCGGTGCTTTTCTCACGGCATTTTTTCACTACAGCAAACTGCCCACTTAAAAAGAGGGAAAGAATAAAGATGAGCATTTAGTTCAAGGAAGTTTAGAGTTAAGAGTACCCTCTATTTACTACTGCAGGGCAAACAGTTGCACTTCCACATTGCCAAAACAACTAAAGTACATTACTGTTTTTTATGCAATCTAGAATAATACCTGAATAAAATCCTAGAGGAGGCAGAAAAGGTAAGTTAAGATACCCCTTTTACATCACACAAATGTACATACATACATATACACATGCACTTCAGCACACTCATACATAAAAGATAACACCTGTGTAGACCTTTGGATTTTTGACAAATACATGTATACAGGATTACTGGGGAAAAGTAATGGTTTCTGGATTTCTCTTTCCACATGCATGCTGAGGATAAGTTTTTTTGTTCTGCAAGAGAGACAGTCCGTAGTTTCTTCCAGTCTGTATGATCACTCAATATTCACTTTATTCTATCTTCAAGTTTGTTTTTTTTAAAGCTTTAAAAATATTCCTATGTTTCAGGACACTGCTTTGCTTTGGTTTTTAGTTTTAAAAGCACTGACTAAATATAGCAATATCAAGAATTACAGTTATTGTATCATCTTGTTAAGTATGAAGATTTTGAAGGTGAGAAAAGTACTGAGGAACAAAAACCTGTGACTGTGTTACAAAACTCCAGGGAGCTGCTGACTCCAGCACATTATCACTGATGTGTAAGCCTGTTGCTGCTAGATGGATGTACACACTGATTCAGACCAGAAATCTCCAGGAATCTAATGCTGAGTTAAAGAACAGGATTTCTAATACTGCTGAGTTTTCCTTTTAAGTTTTCTTAATCTCTTCACGAGGATTCTCTAGTAACTCTGTTCTTGGTTTATTTCACTGTATGAAGGATTCACAGAATTACAGAATGATACCAATGAGAAAATTTTCTGAAGTTAGCCTACTCTGTTATCTGAAGAAGTGGTGTCTCCTGAAGTATACGTAGGTTAAATCAAAGCTAAGCCTAGCAGGCTTGACTAACTACATGTGGGCATGTATAATTTCACCCAGTACCTGGAAGAGGAGCTAACCTGTATTAGCGGATAATTGATTACAACTGACAGAGATCTCTCTAGGAAGATGCATCTCCCGCAAAAAGGGCATAATGGCAAACTGCCAAGTGGGAACCACTCAAAGCTACACATCTCATGCATGAACTCAATGCACACTACTACTCTATTACTGGAGAATGAACATGGGCCAAATACGCCAACAAAGTAATTAAGCAATTAAGGAATGCATGACAGATAGAAAACAGAAGATGATAACTGATCAGCAACAGCGTTATGCAATAAACGAACATAATAAAATTCTGTAAGAGAAAATCACGCTCATGATTTTTAAATTCAGAAGACTGATCAGCTGAGAATACTCCATGCTGCTGGGTCACCACTGCCACCATTACTATGCTGACCCCATACAGAACACTGAGTGACACACTGTCTTGAATTGGGACGTGCAGTTGGGCAAGGCAAAATGACTGTCACCTGCAGAAGGCAGGCTAGAAATGAATCCTCTCCTATGAACTCCTCAAAAGGGACTCTAGAGTAGCTGCCACCAGATGGGAAGCCTTTGAATGCAGCCACAAGCAGTGAGAGAAGGTAACTCCAAGAGAAGTAGTCTACAGCCTTAAGTTTTATTGTTTGGCTTGGTTTTATTTCAATGTTATGATCAGCATTAAGTTTTATTACTCATTTTTGCACTAAATCGGTTTATGAACTTGTGAGATGACTTCATGTTGCGTGAAAAAAGTCCCTGCCTTAAATTCTGGGCACCCATCTTCCCCAGATCTGCACAAAGTCATCAATGGCCAGGTTCACCAGACAGGGCCCAACGTGTTGTCATTACAAACAGCAGCGGACAGAACAGTGCTTTAGACCGCACTGTATCCTGTTCCCCATTACATGCAGTCTGGAAGAACTGCTTCACTTGCCTAAACTTGGTCAGCTAGTGCTCTCTGAGATGCTCTTGGACACCTAAGGCATTCATATGGGACTGGCAGATAAGGCACAGGACCTCTGGAAGGTCTGTGTCATCCTCATTTGGCAGCACAGGACTAGACAACGTATCCTGAAGTACATCAACCCTCCCTGCTTGGTTCAGTTCAAGTTCACAGCGACTCTTCCTGCAACTGTGACTTTGGGTTTGATCTCTGAGGTCTAGAGCAATTTTGCACTGTGGGACAGGCAGACAGAGTGAAGCATGCACTCAGGTATTCACACTGCTGCAGAGAAATGCAAACAGTCTTCTGGCCCTTGGGGATGCAGGTGGGGGTTAAAAGCAGCGATTCTCTCACTTTCTTCCCCACAACATGCACATCTGCACAGAAGTATTCATCTTTATTTAAAAAGCAACCAGCTTTTCAGAAAGTTCACAGTTCCAGAGAAATGGCAAAGTCAGGCAGTAGACAGACATAGGCATCACTACAACTCTGAACTGCTACTCAAGCGCACGGATCAGAAGGAAGTAAAGACCCATTGCTTGCTTTTTGGCCACCTGGCTGGCTTTCAGGCTAGAAGCCTAAATTGCCCAATAGAGGAAGAAAAATATTTCCGCTTATGATTCATCCATAGGCTTGAATGCTATGTGGCTAACCACTTTCTTATCAATGCTCACCTTGTAAGTCTGACAACAGCTACTGCTTCCTTAAAAAAAAAGAAAAACAAAAACCAAAACAAACAAACCCCACAAGGCAAACCAAACAAACCTAACAACAAAACCCCAAAGACTTAAAAACAGAATTACTGATAACATCAGCTTTGGAAAGGCTGGAACTGAAAAGTAAGTCTAAAATATATGGATGTACAACACATTTTGATATCCCAGATGAAATCATAAAAGTTGACTGGGATTAAGAGTTATCTATATTTCACTGACAAAGTATTTATCATTGACTTTTGGAAAATTCTGGTATTTGAATTTCCAATCTTTAGCCCATGACAGAATTTCTCTTTAACACTTCTTCACTAAAGAGAGTAATGCATTTTGGGTTTCTCTCTAAATAAAAAACATTCTGCAAGTGTTTAAAAACATATACTAGCTGTGGACCTGTAAGCTAAAGAAAGGTATTTTTCCATGGTATTATTCATATTTCAATTACAGCATTCCCCAAAGCCACTTCATTGCTTCCAATGCCTTTAAGGCTAAGGCTGTTTAATCTTATTTTAGCAATGTGTCAACTATGACATTACAGCATGAGGCTGGCCTACTGAAACAAAGGGAACCAGGTAAGACAACTAGATCTCCTCTTTAGCTTTATTTTTTCAGTCTTTTACTTTTTTTCTCCAACTACAACCGCCTGTTTAAAGGGTATCCTGAGTTTTCACAATTCCATATTTAAATGTTCTCAGAAGACAAATACATTGTTTAAAACCACATGACTTTGTAGATTGGTCCCATCCACGGTTTATTAGGATGTCAGGTTCCAGAAATCTTTGATGTTACTCAAGACTGCAAGAAATTATCAACTAACAGGTATCTAGAGTAAGTGCCAGTATACACCAAATAAACTTCTTATTGTTGCTGTTTTAGTATTCAGCACATAACCCCATAATTAGCCGTTTGTTATTAAAGGCTGCCCATGCAGATCACACTTAAGCTGCAATCAAAAGGGCTATTTCATGCTTGGGATCCCTAAGCCACACTATTTTATAACTCCTTCTAAACTCCTGTTTTAAAAGCAGAGGAGAGGTGTAAATCAAATGGTATTTACTGGGCTTTAACCTCTACAACTGCAGCGACAAGCTGTGATAAGTCAACTCCGTACGGGCTAACACATTTATATCCAGTAATATTCTCCCACATATCCTACAGTTTCAGATCCAGCATTCATTCATACAGTGTCGTCAAAGCCAGAAAAGCCCTTTAGTTTTTAAGTTCCCTCGCTTTTGCAGGTTTGATGTAAAGTGACTGGGGTAAAAAAATGATTGCCATTTTAGGAGACAATTAAACTGAAAAAAAATACAGAAGTAAATCACAAACTCACACTTTATAAAGTATCTGACGACTTTTTCCACATGTCAGGTTAAACAGCAAAGCAGGATGACAGCTTGACATGAGAACAAATACTTCTGCTAATAACAGTAATTTGGTTTGTGATCTTGTAATTCTTACTCAACCAGTAGTTAATTACTACCCTAAATCCATGCTTTTCAGGACACTTGGCATATCTCCACTTTCAGTGATTTTTCAGGCTACCTTCAGAACAAGTACTGATCCCATTACCTAATCATTGCATTTCTCCGTCTTTTTTACATCGTAAGATGACACACACTGCCCTTTGCAATACATATATATATATGTATATGCAAAAGTTATGCAGAGAGGTGATGGGCCCTATACTCCACCCTTTATTGGTCCTCGCTTAGGAGGATCACAAAACAACTACTCATTAGCATGAACTATGGACAGTTTGAACTAGAGAGACAGATGCTTTAGAATCAAAGGGAAAAAACAAAAAAAAGTCCTTTCATTTTTTCCAGGAGGATGATCACAGTGATTAGGGGTGTCAGACACTTTGTACTCCTCCCTCCTCCTAGCCTTCTGCAACAGCTCTTCCCAACTAGCTCCTTCTGTGAGGAGCGAAACTCTTGCCCCAAGAACCCTCCAAAAGAGCCTCAAGCTGGACACAGAGATGCTCAAGTAACACTCAGGGACCCATTTTCTAGTATTTATTGCCACAGTAGGGCAAGCATGGGGGAATTCTGCACACTGTTTTCTGAGGACTGCATTCAAAAGACAAGGTTTAATGAGAGTAGGGCACAGGAATAAGGAAAAGGCGTTACGTTGACATCAGAGTAGTAAGTCATCTTGGTATGTTTCTGACACTTAGGCATTTTTTTTCTATTTTAAAAATTTGGTATTCACTACTCAACTCTGAAAATGTGGTATATTAAGATTCAACTGCTTTTCCTATTTGTTTCACTGCTTTCCTTTTTAAAATGATACTAATCCAACAAAAAAAGACTTACATAATAGTATTAATTAGCCCCTGAAAGAAACTGCAACTCAACCATAGAGCCATTTGTTTTCCCCAGTAAAACTTTTACTAGCAGACTGTGGACGTCTCTGCCTTTCTTTAAGAGATCTGCATCAGGGAAGGCCAACTGAGCAGCTGATTTCCTCCCCCAGCAGCATCTCAGCATCAGTCAGCTCTATCAGTCACCACCGCCACCCACGTACTGCTACCTGTCATCAAGGGCTTCTGAGCTACTTCTGCTAATAAGGTTATGTATTGGGTTTGTGTGGCAAGGTTTTGGTAGGCTTCTGTGCGAAGATGCCAGAAGCCTCCCCTATGTCCAACAGAGCCAATGCCAGCCGGCTCCAAGACAGGCCCGCTGCTGGCCAAGGCCAAGCCCATCAGCGACGGTGGTAGCACCTATGTGATAACGTATTTAGGAAGGCAAAAAAAAACTCTGCTGCACAACAGCAGCTGGAAAAGAGAAGTGAGAATGCATGAGAGAAACAACTGTGCAGACACCAAGGTCAGTGAAGAAGGAGAGGGAGGATGTGCTTTAGGTACCAGAGCAGAGGTTCACCTGCAGCCCGTGGTGAGCCCATGAAGGTCCATGGTGGAAGAGATACACATTCTGCAGCCTTTGGAGGACCCTATGCTGGAGCAGAAGGATAACTGAAGGAGGCTGTGACCCTGTGGGAAGCCTGCCAGGACCTGTAGACCCGTGGAAAGAGGAGCCCACACTGGAGCAGATTTTCTGTCAGTACTTGTGACCCCGTGAGTGGGATCCCACACTGCAGCAGGTGAAGAGAGTGAGGAGGAAGGAGCAGCAGAGACAATGTGTGATGAACTGACCACAACCCCCATTCCCTGTCCTCCTGTGCTGCCTGGGGGGAAGAGGTAGAGAAACCAGCAGTGAAGCTGAGCCCAGGAAGAAGGGAGGAGTGGGGGGAAGATGTTTTTAAATATTTAGTTTTTATTTCTCATTATCCTACTCTGATTTGATTGGCAATAAATTAATTTCCCTGAGTTGAGTCTGTTTTGCCTGTGACAGTAACTGGTGAGTGATCCCTCCCTGTCCTTATCTTGACCCACAAGCCTTTCATCGTATTTTTCTCCCCCAGACCAGTTGAGGAGGGGGAGTGATAAGAGTGGCTTGGTGGGCACCTGGTGTGCAGCCAGGGTCAATCCACCACCGGTGAACTCTCACAAAACTCCCCAGTGAGGCACTAGTACCTGAGTCTTTTTCAAAGGAAAGGAAGACTTCTCCACAAACTGTGAATCAGAAATACAGAACGATTTGGGTTGGAAGGGACCTTAAAGATCATCTAGTTCCCACCCTCCTGCCATGGGCAGGGACACCTCCCACTAGACCAGGCTGCTCAAAGCCCCATCCAACCTCGCCTTGAACACCTCCAGGGACGGGGCATACACAGCTTCTCTGGGCAACCTGAAGGGTTATAGCTACACTGAGTCCCTCCACACCTTCTAAATCAAGCAAAACAACATTTTCAATTCAGCTGCAATGCCAAATTGGAGGCAACATCTTGCCCCTCCTTCCCCTCTCCCTGTTTATCGTCTTGCAAAAGACAGTAAACTTTATGAGGCACTTAAGAGCCTCTCTTGTGTGTATAATCTTAGAGTACCGCTGACAGTCACTAGCACAAACTGTTATACTTATCCCACTGAGAAGATAAGCTATTATCAGCATTATCAAGGTGGGGTAAGCCATAGTTAATAGGTTAATAGAGCACTCCAAGCACATGTGACTGGGAAGTGGTGATGTTTTATGCGTACCAGGCTCAAAAGACAACCTGTTTCATGGAATAACAGCTTCAGTGCTAGCTACCAGCATTAGGCCTGCAAGGAAAAACGACTTCATTGATCTTGACAGATAAAGAAACTGAGATACACTAAAACAAGGTAACTTGCCAGGTGGAGTTTCTCCAAGTGTGCATGCACATCTTTTCTTTTCTCCCCAGAGGGCATGCTAGGGAACATTAATGGCTCCTTCCCCAAATCACGTTTTTAATTTTGCCGTCAACCAATGAGTACAGGCAGATAGGGAACGAATGCAGGACTGACTGACAAGCTCATACCATATTTATTTAGGCTCCAAAAGTCAGAAATACTTGAACAGTGCTGGTTTGTTTTTTTTTTTAACTCCTTCCCTTGCTCTGAAATGTTTAATTCTCCATCACAGATGCTGAGAGAATGCCAGAAGTATGGTTTAGCTGCAAGCCTTCCAAGTACTGGAGAGCTTTGAAAAGAAATGGCAAACAACATGAAGGTGAGAACATCGCAGGACACCTATAATTGAAAGAGACATGGATCCTGGAGAGATGATTAGGCTTTTCTTGTTTGTTCATGCAGTTGGTTTTTAAACAGCTCTGGTGAAACAGTTTTGCAGGTAAGTAACAAGTTTACACTTTAAGTGCTGACACAGGTCTCTTCAGTTGACAGTCAAGCTGTCTGCTTTGTGTCCATAGCAGACAAAC
Source organism: Fratercula arctica (assembly GCA_947846985.1). Classification (NCBI taxonomy): domain Eukaryota; kingdom Metazoa; phylum Chordata; class Aves; order Charadriiformes; family Alcidae; genus Fratercula; species Fratercula arctica. The sequence goes on along the minus strand of CANTUZ010000026.1, from coordinate 44,766,886 downwards.
GCATTTTCACAGTCCACAGCGAGTCTAAGTGGCAGCACTCAAAGTAGTTGACCGCTCTGTAACATGAAGGAACAGCACCTAATTACTTAATAGGAGAAAGAGCAGCAAGCACCTGAAGCCTATTGATCACCATAAACATGTTCCAGCTGCACATAAATGCTCATTATAGGAAAGGGCACACTGGCCATAGCACAATACAAATAGTAACTTTTGGGAGACACATGAAAAAAGCAGTACTAAAGAAAAGAGGTGAAAGAGGAGTTAAACTTGATACAGCATTTAAACTAAAGAGAAAAATACTACTCAAATGCTGTATGAGTGACTAAGCAGAAGAATAAGCCAGCTGAAATCTGAAGGTGCACCACAGAGATCATTGTTAAGACCGGTCTTTTCCAACTACTACTAATATAGAAAAGCAAATACAAAGGACTTAATTAAACTTGACCATGAAGCTATAAATAGTAGAGTCCTGCAAGTACACAGGCAGAAGAGTAACACGTTACACTATTATGCAGTACATTCCCAACATGTACAGAGTTTAAATCAAGTTGTAATTTATACCCATCAGTAAAGTGCATGCTTATACACTTTCCTTGGGAATATTTTGGAAAAGCAGCAAAGCCAAAAAGAGCAAGGACAGCAAGGAAGGGGAAGCAGAGGGGAAAATCAGACAGACTTATAAAGAAAATACAAACAAATGTACTGACAACTGATACTTTATAACTTCTGAATTCCTTCTTATGCACAGATACGCTTGTGAACTCCGTAACTGTCTCTTAAATTCTCTTTCCTAATATCTGACTTAGAACACCTTTTGGTGTAAAATTACTAAATTTCAGAAGTACCCCAATCCCAATATAGTGACTCAGTGTACATGATGATAAAATAGTTTGATTATCTTTCAGTACGAATACATCAAATATTTCATTTGAAGTTATTTTACCAAAACATCTAATGTACAAAAAGGACTTCTTCCCTTATGTAATATTTTAAGAAAAAAAAAAAAAAAAACAAAACAACCAACAGCTTTAAAAATAATCTGTATTACTACTCTGTGAAGTATTTCCAGTTAGAAAAAACATTGCATTATCAGATACCATTTTTGCTTGTATAATAATTAACCAAAACCTCTGCTGTACTGCCTATTCAAATATGGTTTGAACAGTATAACTGTAAACTTATTAATAAAATCAATAGGAACACTCTGACAGTGTCTGTAACATGGTATCACTAGATGAAGCAGTCAGAATTCGAGGTTTCAAACACTGGAAGAGGCAAGAGAGCTCAGTTAACTTTTTAAGCATACCCATAGGCTAAACCACCTACCATAACTTTGTGTAACTCAAGTCAGATTGCAGGAATAACCAGAAAGTGAAGAATCACGGAAGCAAGGAATTCGTCCCATCTGTTCTTTTCTGCAGCATTTTATAAGCTCAAGCCTCCTATTTTTGTGGTTTGGTTATTTTAAAAGCAACTCATCATGAATTTCAGCTTATTTATCTCCTGCAGAAATCCTCTTGTGTTGTCAGCCTCAGCACGTTACGCTGATCAAACTGGAGGTCTCTGTTGCTTTCTGAAATTTCATTAGGCTGCTAACAGACTTCTCTAGATGTTTACTAAGCTTACAGAAAAGTGATTTTTCAGTTTCTTCGTTGTTTTCTTAGAAACCCAGAGGAGCTACTAGTCCTAAGGGAGGACTTAACATCACAATAAAGAACTTATCTATGGCAGAGCACAAGAAAGATACCACATTGTTTATTGTTTATTATTATTTCTTATTTATACTGATCTGAGTCATGTATGAAAAATTTTAGAGATATAACTACATCAGATGGTGGACTAAGAGAGAGATGGAAATACAGAAGACTACTTCTTTATCTGCCAACATGTATGTATGCGTACCCAGCACTGAGTGCAGGACTATGCTACCGACTTCGTGATACCAGTTTATTATAGTATTATGTCGCTTTCTGGGCCAAACATTTAAAAAGGCAAGTGAATCAAGGGTGTGACTGGCATTGCCCAGACCGTTACCCATGTACAGATTCACTCAAGATCACATCTCACTGAACACAGCTCCCCAGAATAGTAATTACTGTTAAATGCGAGCAGATTAATCAGATGGCTCTGGCTGACTCTGAGAAACAGGGATGAGGAGAGCTAGATTTGGAATACTTTTAGTGTATTGTACCCACAGGTTGAAAGTAATACCAAGAATACCAGTATACCTTTCCGTGGCCCTTCCCCAATGCTCGTGCCTAAAGGAAAGGGGCTGATCTGCTTGCAACCTGACGATTTCTCATTCTACTCAGAGAACTATGACAAAGACTTTCCAACATAGTTAATGTGAAACAAGTTAAACTGCTGAAGCGTGCATGCATGCCCGCACCTGTGCATACGTTTGCTGAGCTGAAAAGCACTTATTGACTAGTCCATCACGCAGAGATGATGGGAAGTGGATCCCACATATTAGCAGTTTTCAACTGCAGACCACTAAAGAATTGTTCACAACTCAAAACCAAGAAGTTTCTTGTTTCGAAGATGTCACAATGATTAGGCTTAATTTTGTGAAGTGGAAAAAAGGACAAGTTAAAAATCCAGCTCTTTCCCTCCTGTTTACATGCAATACATTTAAATGCTTTCACTCACTCTCTGTGTACCTATGTCAGTATCTCTCTATACATCATGACAAGAGCAATGTAAAAACAGGATACAAAAATAAAATATGACTGCATGATATTTTGTTTATAGTTTATTTTATACACACTATACTGTGGAGTGACTAGATAGATATTTGGTGTGTTCTATCTTTGTGAGCAGTAACTGAGTTACTGTCCTTGAAAGGGTTTTAATTAGAAACATAGCACCTTGAAAAAGAAATTAAGAGAGGCAAAAAGCCTGCAACATTTGCATCGTGCTGATGACTTTGCCTGAAGGTTAATGCATAGTCCCTGCCAAGTATGGCTGCCATGTAACCAAATGAGAGTTCAGTCCCACCTTTTAACCAAGGAAGGCACCTTCACATATTTTCACTTTAAGGATGGCTTTGTTTCAAGACAGGGCTCTAAACTGAACAGGATTTCAGTGTGCAAAATGTGTTACGACTGGGTAACATTAGTCTCCCCATGAAGTTGTAAATGTGTCTGCTCTGCACAATTCCTGAGCGTTAGCATACGACTTCAGAGTAGGCAGAAGAGTGGAAGGAACTACAAAAAGCAAAGTTAGAGCTGCTTTATGTGACTCAATGTGAAAACAGTTATGAAAACGGCTGAAAAAATAGCATTATAGGTTCTGTTTGAAACACAGGCCATTTGTATTTTCCTTATGTAGTCCATCTCCTTGACATTTAACTAGATGTGACTTAACTGTGGTTTACTTCATCTCTGTAAAGGGATGTTTAACTTGAGTCACGATGTATCACACATTAAAGGAAAAAGTAAATGGTGTTCAAGAACATTTTAATTACCCAAAATAAAGGCAAAAGTATTAAATCATAACTAGGCACTAAAACAGAAACATGTATAGCAAATTTAATACAAATAAATCACATGAAGAACATACCTCTGAAGACTTACTCTGCATTGAACACAAATTTGTCTCTGTTTAAAGATACCATTGGTCTTAGTTCAAAATAACGAGGAAGAATAATATGGGATTTACAGCAAAGAATGGAAAGCTCTGTACAAACCAAATATGACCCTTTGTATATACAATACTTCAGCAAATATTTATTATCTAAATGGAACTGCCACACAAAGCATGTTATTGTGAGACACAGTCAAGGCTTACCAAAGCACTTCATCATTGTTTAAAAATACTAAATAAGTTTACCTAGGACTTTAAGTAAGAGTTAACACCTGTAAACTCAAAGTGGCAGATGATAACTCAATAGTGTAAGAAAGATTTCAGTAAGTTCTTCAAAAGCTGCCTGCTCAAAAGAAAATGCTTTGCAAGAAAGATGCATCTCAAAGCCTCCGAACAGTCCTTAAACAGCTTCAGAGGTTAAGCTTAAGTCCTGTGTTTCTTATATATATGTATATACTACATTTCTATATATACTACTATATAAATGTATATACATTTCTTAGTCTTAAATTCAGCTTAACATCTTTATTGATTTTTCACCTTTTTTAAGGGAAACACCTCCTATTCAATTTCCCTCAATTTAGATAACTATAAAATGAATTTTAAGTTTTAGTTTCCCCAATTATCTTCAAATTTCCTATGACATTAAAAATAACCCTTATAATTTCCTTTCCTAGCCAAAAGAAGAGGGATTTATATAATTCAGATGCAAAATAAGTGAAAAAACCCACACATGAAATTATTACTTTATGATGAGACATGACAGAAAACAACCTCGTATAATATGTTATGTAAATATGTAAAACATTACTGATGGGCACGCATTCACACAAGTCTTCAAACTATTTCTCTAGGTAGTATTTCTCTTCTCAGCATCAATAAAATGGAATAATTTTGGGTAGCACTTGAAGATTACAGGAAATAGCTCACATTTGTTAAATGTAATACCTCTATTTACACTGCTTTCCAGTGAAGATCTTTGACTAAAATGTTTTATTGCTTTAACATACAGCTGCAACCATGGCGTAAGCTTACTCCTCCTCCTGATTAGAAGTAATGGCAGGGGCAACAAAACTGACAAGTCCAAGATTTAGGAGAGTCTGGAGCACAGTACTTCCTACTACTCACCCTCCTTTCCTTTCTTCCACTGCAATCATGAATTATCTCCTGGTTACAAATCATCTGATAAATGAGGCTTCTGTCACCAGGTGGCCCGCTGTGGCAACGTGATGAGATGCTGTGCAACATGCACCACACGTTTTGCTGTATAGCTAGTAGTCTTTCTGTGTGAAAGTTCTGCAATGCAAATTAAACACTGCTTGTTTGCCTTTCACCTTTTTTGAAACACCAATTTTTGAATAAGCTGCAGGGTTTCATAGGCTGTTTATCCTGTACCTCTCCTGCAACTCACTGGATCTAGGCATTTAAGCCGTTGTGTCCAAAACTGGAAAAATTACAAATTCCTCCTCACTCCTTCCAGCTCTGCTCTCTTCTTTATTGCTGTGCTTACACATTCAGCTGACTCCAGTGGGATGGTCATGTACTCGGGTCTCTTCCTGAGGCACAATTAAAGAAATGCATTAGTACTCCCCACAAAGTCTCCCCTAGGAGAGACATCCTTTTCCAAATCACCCTCTTGCTGCACATGCTATGCCCTAAGCACAACACTTGGTTTCCTTCCAACTTGCCTAGCTTACCTTCACAATAAAATGGCAAAGCACACAAAATAAACAGACTTGGGAAAAAAAAACCAAAACAACCAACCCTGACAATTATGCTTTCTTTCTGCATTAAACAAAGTGTTGCACCCAAAATATGGCATTCATACTTCTCGTGCACCTTTAACACTCAGTAGAGCTTATTTACTACGTAGAGAGAAACAATTAGTCAGAACCTATCAAGTCCTCAACTATGGGTGTATGAAACAGGTAGACCCATAGCACGTTCAAGTTAAAACAGAGTTTTAAACATATTCTTTACTGTATCTAAATAAAAGAAAAAATAGTAAACTAAGTTAATAATATAAAGCTTCTACATACCTCATATTAAAAAACCACAAATCTACTACTTTCCAAGTTATTTCCTTTCTTTTACCTAGATAGCTGAATAACACTTGTAACAAGTGTTTTAAGGAATAAATAAAAAATAAAACCATGTATGCACAAAGTCTAAATTTAACTTAGCAGCTAAGTGGCAGATGGCACATCATGTGGTTACCCATCAATCTGCAGCATTGGCAAAAGGATTAATCTACAAATCCTGCTGCATAGCCAGCATCAATATAGAAAGTATTTGCCTTCCTTCCTCACTCACCCATATTCTCTCCTCCTCCCCCTCCCACACCCACACACACAAAAAAAAAAAAAAAAAAAAAAATCAGTTCCTTAGGCAATGGTATTCCAGTAGGAAATTCTTGGACATTTACTCTATCTGTTTGCTTTTGGGACCAGGCCAGTCCATTTTTAAGTGCAGCTCCATTTAACATACAAACCATCTGAAGTTCCTATATTTGCCACAATGTTTCCCTTACAGGATTACAGGATTTCTCTTATGTATGAAGTTTCACATCTCTTTTATAATTCCAATCCACTATTCTTCCAAAGATGTATACATAATCTCCACTGGTTTCCTTTAGGTGTTTTAGCTGCTTTCTCTCCCACTCCCAATTATTTTAAGTATTGGTATCAGCAGTCTCACCATAACTGATCTAAATGGAACAATTATCCAAAAACATAGCAAATATTGTTTTTCTTTGTCTTACTGTATATAAGCTCTAACTTACAGCATTTAAATAATTTTCTAAAAAGTTATTCCAAAGACAGAAAGGGCTGGGGCATTGGCATGCTCTCCAATCTGCACGCACAGGAAAGATTCAATAGCTGGGGGGAGCGTAGGGGGGAGACAGTGACAACCATTTTTTTTTTTTTTTTTTACACCATTTTTACCTGAACTGCTGTAACTGTAACCTAACACATAACACTCCAATCCCCTTCCTTCCAGGGAAAACAGACTGTGATGTAGCAACTCAATCTATGCATTTTTACATTGAAACATAAAAACGTTGAAACATGCTGAGCTGAACATCGCTGCTCTTTGTTACTTTGGTATGGGCTTTCTTTAACAGGGAAAATATTTTATTTTAGGACTTTGTGCTACAACAACAATCACAGTGTACTTGTGAAAGCAATGGATGAAAACCACTGGTGCCAAAAACAACTACTTTGCTCCTTTCATTAAAAACACAGTGTTTTCTTCCTTTGGTAGGATTTGAAAGTGCTGTTGTGCAGCCCCAGAGACAGCAAATTTGGAGCACGACTGCTGAATAATTACATGGGCTCAGGTTAAGCACGCATTTTATTCACGAGTGCTCCTTGTGGAACAAGAATGAGGCTTCCAGTTAGACTTCCAGATGGGATTTGAGAAGAGGAGAAAACATCAAGTCTTTGGAGGGCTGATTGCCTAACTGTTCCAGAACTTAGAAGGAGAAATAACAGCAGATCACTGAAAATTAAAAAACTCGTATCAAATTGATATGATAAATAGATGCACCACCATTTTATTCATCTATTAGCTCTCTTTAATGGTCTGAAATAAAATAACACCACCACCACCATCCTTTGAGATTCCATCCATTTGTGTTCCAGATTCTTAGTGGTATTGACTGTCTCTCAAAAAACATCTAATTTTACTTGCAGTTTTTAACACGCTTTCTGCCTATAAACACTTACTTTGACCCATCATGAAAAAGCCAGCAGTATGCATTTAGTTACGAGAAGAGCATTAAAAGCTTCATTTTTCAGTATTAGTGCTGCTACACAGAGAATATCCTAAACATTTTTTTCTATAATTACAGGCAGTTGAGATGATCTTCTTTTGAAGCAGAGAAACGGATTAAGTGATTTCTAGAGATGTCATCATGTTCTAGCTTTATACTTCATATAAACGAGCTCATTGTTAAAAATGCATTTTTTTTCAAATGCTCTAAATCTGTATTTTACTCGATGTAGGTAGAAAAATTACTGTGCCTTAAGAAAGATTAGGGAAGATGCAGTGATCCAGATTTAAGGTCATTTGAACAAAAGGATCTCTGGAGACAGCAGCACTCTGCAGCATCCAGAACTTACCTGAATCTGACGAGCTGGGATTCAGACTTTCATACTTCCAACATTAATATAACCTACTTACGGGCTAAGTTCCTTGAGTGGCAAGCAGTGTCTTATTTTCACTCCAAGTTGTACTTAGAATGAAAGATTAATCTATTTCGTAGCTCCTAAGCTTAAACTTGCTAGAGAAAGCTTATGCACAGCGGGACTGGGGCTATGCTGGAACGCAGCATGTGCGCAGGCAGCCGTCCATCGGAAGCAGCAGCTGTCTCTTGGTGATCTGTGGGCACAGAATGCCTCGTCTACTCCAGCTGCATTTCTGCAAGTGGATGCTGTACACAGAAACTCTTCTGTAAGCTTTGACCTGACAACACTGATTTCTTAGTTGGTCAGTATTTTGAAGCAGTCCAAAATCCAAATGCATGCTTGGTGACCTTTATGAAAGCTATGAAAACCATTACATTGAAGAAAAGGTCGGGGACCATTGCAAGCAACGTATATACTTTCATTAATACATGCAGTATGGTCAAGAAATATCAACAGTGAGAAGAAATACAACACGAAAAAGAAGAAAAAAAAAAGATAAGAGTTGCAAGGCCATATCAGCATTACTAAAAAGAGCTGCTTCCTAAAATTCAGCTTCTGTGCCAAAACAGAAAGCCTTTTTTTAAGTTTGGTTTTAACTAACAGGATGCCAGGAGATTTGTCATTCAAATCAGTTGTGTATTTATAATCACTAACATTGCATCAAAAAAGTTTCACTTTCTACAGTAATTCAGCCGGACTACAAAAGACTCACATGCTTTCAGTGCTGCAGCTCTCCACTCAGATCAAGAGCTAGACATTAGAATAAAAATGCAGTCACATAGTCACATGGACATCAGCATAACAGTCACTGTAAGCTGCTACTGAAATCCTTTCTTCCCCTGTTACAAGGGCTAAGAGCAAAGGAGTACACAGACTACAGGAAACATTATAGAAATTATGGTTCTTAATCAAGGGGCACTTCTGCAGACTGCAGGCAGTGGAGAATTGGAAATTGTCATACATAACCTGGCCTTGCCCCCCTCCACCCTCTTGCTTTATACATTATGGATATACACCACAGATAAAACAAGTGGGATAACTTCGGGACGCTTGGTTAAGACACGAATCATGTCTCAACACAGCTTCAAAATAAAGCAATGAATTTTGACTTCACAAGTGACTTTGTAAATGGAGCTGCAACAAGAGTATTTTTCCAGAAAGCTTGTACTCTGGTTAGAGCTGGCAAACTAGAGGGTAGAAGTTCTACAAAGATCAGTATCTGAGTTCATCCCTCAGCCGTGCTCTGCTTCAGAGAGTTACGAACGAGCAAGTAGCGGATCTCTACTTCTTCCCCATTGCTACCACCAGCAGTGTGTGCTCCCTAGTTCCTCATCTTCCCTCTAGTCTGGACCTCCCTGCATCTCAACGGAAGATGGGCAGGTCCCTGGAAAAAAAAAAAGCAGAAAACAAATGGAGAACCATTTGCCCAGCAGCATTTCAGTATTTCCAATAAACTTTCTCTGCACATCACTTCCCCCTCCACCCTTCAAGAGGTATTTTACTGCACTCCCTTTGCTGTCATGACTTCCTCAAAAATAATGTAAGAAATTCACTTCCTAAAAGTGCTAACTCTGTATGTAATAAATTTCACAGCCTTAGGGATGAATACTCTTGACATGCTGGAAGGGTACAATGGTCTTTCAGTTAATTTTTACTCTGCATCAAATCTCTCTTTGGAAAGTTTTAGTCAGATGTTTCTGTATTACATGGTATTCTAATTTTAAAAAGTTGCCCACAAATGGCAGCCTGCCTTATGGAAGATGTGTTTCTTCTAGTTACTACATATTTTTACACACGGAAATAAATGACAGACAATCCTGAAGTATTTAACTTCACAAGCCAGAGTCTACTTTGATCTATGATTTTCTAGATACAGACTTTTCAAGTAAAGACTTCAAATATTAAACAGCACTAATTCCTGAAATTTTCTTGTATCTATTGCCTTTTTGACAAAGGTATATTCCCAAAGGAAACAGACAGAAACGACTCAAGCTCTAGTAGTGCAAGCAAGGCTGTAAGTAATTTTTGCTGCATTTTTTGTTACAAATCCAGTTCACAAAGGCATTTTATTTTGGCCTCAAGAACATGAATTCCATTTATGCATCTCCTTCCTTTTTCTGCCATAAAATCATAGAATCATTTAGGTTGGAAAAGACCCTTAAAACCACTGAGTCCAACCGTTAACCTAGCACTGCCAAGTCCTCCACTAAACCATGTCCCCAAGCACCACGTCTACCTGTCTTTTAAATACCTCCAGGGATGGTGACTCCACCACTTCCCTGGGCAGCCTGTTCCAATCCTTGACAACCCTTTTGGTGAAGAAATATTTCCTAATATCCAATCTAAACCTCCCCTGGTGCAACTTGAGGCTGTTTCCTCTCGTCCTATTGCCCGTTACTTGGGAGAAGAGACTGACCCCCCACATCGCTACAGCCTCCTTTCAGGTAGTTGTAGAGAGTGGTAAGGTCTCCCCTCAGCCTCCTTTTCTCCAGGCTAAACAATCTCAGTTCCCTCAGCCGCTCCTTGTAAGACTTGAGTTCTAGGCCCCTCACCAGCTTCGCTGCTCTTCTCTGGACATGCTCCAGCACCTCAATGCCTTTTTTGTGGTGAGGGGCCCAAAACTGAACACAGTACTTGAGGTGGGGCCTCACCAGTGCTGAGTACAGGGCACAATCACTGCCCCAGTCCTGCCGGCATTCATCTGCAGGAGTTGCATCTACTGGAAACACTACCTGGAGCAAGGTTTCTCTCAGCAGGGACTGCTATTGTTTCTTTCACAGAAGCACAAATCTCTACCAAAACCCATTATGTTGGATGACCACGTGCCTCTTGACAGCTTTCCGCACATACTCCCTGTGCCAGTGAAATGGTAAGCAGCCTGTCCTTCCTACTGCTGGCCACCAGCTTTTCAGCTCAATACAAGTTGTCTCAGGGAGGCCAACACAATGTGCTCTCTCCCAGTGCCAAGCTTCATTTTGTTCATTTTCATGTTGAAGTGTCAGGCAAAGAAAAATCGGTCTGGTGGGGAGTTTCTCTCAGCTCCTTGCATGGGGAAAAAACATCAATGAGGAACTACAAGAAAGCATGAGATCAGCATGGTAGTGCATTTGCCACAACTGACCTTGCAGAGTAGTTTGATGAAGAACAACAAATTTTAATTTTCCTTTTCCATCCTGGGGAAAGAGTTCTTTTAAGAAGGGCTTATTGTACTCAGTAAGAAAACCTATGCTGCCAGAGGCAGAGTCTGGCAAGCAGCATTTTCTTGTTTCACCTCCTGTAAAGGTCTCTCACCCGGCCACAGAAGGCAGCAGTGGCTGCTCTTTAGAAGGCCAGCAGTCAAATGCAGCTCCGTGAAGCCAGGAGAAAGCCCAGCGTTTCGTAGGATGACTCCCTCCCTATTCATGGATGTCTCAGTAACCTGCCTCAAGGTCACTTTTTGTTTCTGCATCTCCATTGCTCCATGTGCAAAACTTTCCCTTTTGAATCAGAGTCCTGCTATCCCTCTATCCCACAGTGTTTCTGGAACTATTTTGTCTGCTCAGTCAATTTCACCAAGTAGTGAAATGCTGGGTGCCAGAAAACGTTGCCCTCTTTTGGCACTGATCGGGAGCTGGCGGAGCAACCATCACCCTCTGTGGAGGGGGTTGTCCTGAGGCAGAGCTCTCCACCAGCAGCAGGGAGACGATGCGCAGATGGGGTCGGTACCACCTTTGAATCATTTCTTCCCACCGAAGCAACTGCAGACAGCCCAGCATGCACTGAGGAACACAACCAAGCGTTTGGCCACAGAGGGACGAGTGTCCAGCAGGCAGCTCTCCGCAGGTACTACTGCCCCAGTGAGACCATGGCCCTTGGCATGAGGGCAGCATGCACCTCCCAGAACAGGGGGAACATCTCTATCATGTTGTAGTTCAAGGATATGGGGCCAAAAACCAAACCCCATTTGCCCAAGAGAACATGCCTGGCTCCCCAAAACATCTTGGTTTCTTCCATTGACCTTGCCTGCCTTGCACTTGGAGGAAAAGCCTCACAACCTATCAGGAAGGTAAGTGTGCTGGTATGCAAACAGTGTTCTGGATGGACTGCAGTCTATCGCTGCAGGAGACACTATTTTGTGGCAACCTGTGGGGTACATCCACTGTGACCAGTCATGAGCAATATGTGGCACACTCCTCAGCAGTCACAAAAAAATTTAACAAAAGCCACTCATGGTCTCAGTAGCCTGCCCAGAAAACACGGTGACACCTAAGTTTGCATCTGCAGAGCAACAGTCACGTGGCAGAGTCCCTCTTCCCTCACAGGTCAGACGTTTCTCTCAAATTCACAGCAAGAGAGGCTTTGGCCTCACAGCTTCCTCACGTCTGAACACCAACAATGTGCTGGAAGGAAAACAAGTTTTGGAAAAGAAAAACAAAACTAAAAAAACCAAAAAGGACTGCCAGAAATGGAAAAGTGCTAGGTCACCGAATAAAGACAGCTCCCTTCCTATTTCCTACAGTGACACCAGTGAAATCTCTCTAGCAATTAATGAGTTTGCACAGGTGTTACTCCAAGTGTAACCATAAGACTGTCTAGCTGGCAGTAGCACCACTGAAGTGATAGCGTGTTGGTGGCAACAGAGAAAGAGAGCAGAGCTCATCTGCCATAGCACACAGTAACTACTGCGGGGTTGGCAGTCAAAAATCAACTTGTAGGCTTGACATGGAAATCTGTCAAATGGAATAGGGAAACCCCAAACACCTTCCTGTCTGAAACCATGCAAGCACACCCAAGGAGTCAGAAAAGCTTCTGAATTACTTTTCATTATCTTGGCAACAACAACAGACACACCACTGAGCCTTACCTCTTTTATAACACCTCTCAGGCTTAAATTCACTGTCATTCTCAATGCACTCACTAGGTACAACTTAAAATATTTAATGCTCTTTTTGAAAGCTTTCTCAAAGCGTCAGAGAAAGTTTATCTCAAGCTTTGTCTCAAAGACCATTTGAGTAAACAAGGTGAAATCCTGATAGGTTTGTGGGTTCAGGCTTCCACTAGCTAGTGAACATTGCTACAAGCAGCCAGACACAACCTTTGTCAGAGATGCAGGTGTAAACCGTCTCCACAGTGAGTACAAACTCCTCCCAACCAAGGTTCCTCCAAAACCCATGTCCTTTTGGAAGACCTGGCACAGTAATGGCTGCACAGGGAAAAAGAAAAGTTACCATGCAGCTGTAAACAACCCTGCATGGAACCATTTCACCATGCTGCTGAAAGACGACGGTTTGTCAGAGATGGAAACGTGGTGATAACGTGAAACTAGATGACAGAATGCTTGAAGCGGCACCCACATGAAAGATAAAGTGATCTCTGCTGAGCGAGCTGTAGACACTACCGCTTGCACTACCTAAGCACAAACACATCTTTTTTTCTCATGACCACAAGTACAGCAGGTACTGGAATTACTGTGAGCACAAGGCACACTGCCCTCTTCCAAAGAGGTTACAGAAAACGCACAACCATGTGGAAATCAGACCACCACCAAGAAACAGTCACTGTTTCTGTCCTCACATGATTTTTCATGCTATAACGCTGAAACTCTTTCCCTCATCTGCCACATGACTAGCAGAAGAAACAACCTTCAGTCAACACAACCAAGGCAGCAAAAAAAAAGGCCAACACTGAACTCTAAAAATAAAAGCAGGGAAGGTAACAGCTTTGTTGAATTCTAAAGCTCTGCTCCAAAGTTAGAGCCTATTAAACGAACATCTTAGGTAAATCAAGAGAGCACATAAAATTACTTTAAAAAGCAGTACTATGAAGAACAAAAACAGGAGACTTGGCTATGCAATTTATTATCAATTTATAATTTTCTCCACTCATAGTCTTCCCAAAATAGTATTTTTCCCTAATTCAGTTTAATTAATTTCCACATTAACTTCATATACTTTACACACATTTGTTGGGCTGGATTGCTAGTAAGGTAGCAATTCTACAGCATATGGCACTGCAGAAAGGGCCCCTACCACGGTCCTCCTCTGTCTCAATGCAAAGCTGGTTCAAAAAAACGTCTGTGTACACATTACCTACTCTCCTGCACGCCCAACTACTTGTTCCTTGTCCCAACTACTTGCTGTCACACCTCTTCTTCCACTGATCTCACAAAATCAAAATTTACTGCTAACCACTAATGCTCAATGATCCAGTTTAAAAGACAATTAAAAAAAAAAAAAAGTGTTAACACAAGTCATGCAGGAATGTGCTACCAGATGTCCTAGGATGAGATGGCAATGAGCTGACGTTCTTCAATCCAATGCTGCCTTGTATTCTGCAACTAGACTAGGAAAGACAGTACTGTAAGAGAGGCAGGATAGACCTTAGAAAAGTGGGCAGACTATAACATGAATATATCAGAGACTGTTTTCAACTTCTTTTATACCATGTTTTTATGAACAAGAAAAGTTTGTTTGCAAATACTTACGGAGTTCTCGTTTTCTACTCCCTTGGTTTTCATTTGTGATAGAAAACCTCTCACATAAGTCTTCTGTTTGGCCATCTATATCCCAGTCACTAACATTAGCCAGAGAAGTCAGAGGAAATATTTTGGGGGTAGCATATGAGAGCCTTTTGTTTTGGTTTGGTTTTGCTTCTCAGCAACTAGTAGTTATTCAGCTTAATTTTCTCAAATTTCAATTCCTTTAAGATGCTTCACCGAAGACAAAGATGAAGTTATTTGTCATGCAGTATGATGTGACTAAGGAGAGATTTACTAGTCCTTACATGGGGTTCAGTCAAAAGCTCCAGTACTTTTCCATACTGCTCAGTTTCTTCCAACTATTGAAAATTAATTACTGTCAGGTTAAGAAACAAAGCTGAAATAAATTATAGATAGTTCATTACATTTGGGATACTATTCTGGAAACATCAAATTTCATTTTTATATAGGGCAGTTACAGAGATGGATTACCTAAAATGAAAAAGAAGCTCACTGTTTTGAATTAATACAGACAAAAAAGGCAAAATAGGTGAGAAAATTTTCCCTGTAGATAATTTCCTCCTTGAATTATAAAGTTGAGCGGATAGAGTTTAAAAAATTACACTTTGTTACCCTAACTTCCAGCAGTAGCACCAGAACACCTATGTTAAGAAGTGCACAGTTAAGGCCAAACATTTTCAGCAGCATTCACTGCTGGCAAACTACATCCAAATTTCACAGAAAACAAACAAAAAGGTCACATTGCAATGGTTGTGGAGGTCACTTCAAGTCAGCAGAATGATCAAACCCCACAGTTGACCCTTTAACCTAAAATCCAGTAGAAATGCTTCCAGTATAATAAATATACTCCTTTACTGTGTAGTCATCTCATCCCAGAAAAGTATCAGTGTGTAGCCTGGATGCTCAGAAATTTCATCAGGAAGGTCTGTATGGACAGTGACATTGCATGCAGGACCAACTCTGGTGTTTCCAATTAAAAAAGTAATTAATTCAACTGTTGCTTCATTATGAGCAGATAAAAAGGTCACGTTACAGCCCCATCTCAGAAACAGTTCTTCATTCAGGTTCAGAGTAACCTCCTTTAGCCTAAAATGCGAAAGACTGCACCTAAAGGAGCTTAAAAGCAATGCAGTTACTGCAAATGGCAAGGAAGAGACACCTGAAGGTGAAAAACACTAAGGCATTTACACTAATTCTTTTCTCAACATCCTCCTACCTTATGTAAAAATACAGTTACCTTACAATTTTCAGAAAAATTCTAAATAGCTACAGAGAAATGAAACTTTCCATCACAGCTACATATGCATAAGCAAGATAAATAATAATTAGCAATGTTAATTAAGATGGATGCAAAAATTCACTGTAAGATGTCTTCCAATACTAATGATCTCAGCTTCACTCTTGTTTCAGTAACAGTATTCCAGTAACTTTCAGCTAAAACAACTATGACTGCATAAAAAAAACCAAAAACACAAAAACCAACTGATGAGAATTCACCATGTATCAAGGTGAGCTTGTTACCACACAACACAACTTTCTGAGGCAGATGACGCTGTCAAGATGCCGGACAAAGACAGGCTACGAGCACATCACAAACGAAGGAGATACTTTCAGACTAAAAACGAAGCTGTTGCCATCCTTTCATGACTATGAACATCCTGTAAAATCACAGCTTCTTGGTGTTTATTAAATGATTAAGGACAGCATGGTGCATTTTGACACTCTTGAGATAAAGGCAAGGAAAAAACCCAACAGGAAACAGGCAGCAAGTATCGTGTTGAGACTGAATAGCTGGCAAAGGACAAAAAGCAAATGTAAACAAAGATAATACCCAAGGCATAGATCAGAATGCAGTGATATATTGTTTCTGATGGCATATAGAAACAACCGAACCTTGATACAACAAGGAAGAAAGAGAAGGGAAAATAAAGGGTGGAAAATGATGATCTAAATGAAGCTACACATATAAACAAGCTGTCAAACGTATTTAACAACCTGGTCTGAGCTTTACAAAGATTAAGCAGCCACAAAGATTAAGCAGCCTCTCTCTGCGCCACCTTGAAACACAGGGAAGCTACTGAAAAGATAAGGTGAGCAGCAGCACTCCAGGCAGCACCTGACGCTTGCAGCTCTGCTTCATTTCTGTTACAGTAAGCGCCCCATTCCACACTGCACAAGGACACAACCATTACATATATCTGCAGTAAAACTAGAGTAAACTTGCTCTCACTCCACTATAAGGCTACATGGTGCATCTGATAAATACGCATTATCTGCAACCTCCAGGTGGGTACCTGCCACCCAAGCACATGCACGCACATTTTATAACCACCAGAGTGACATTTACCATATCCATAAAGCTCATCCCTTTCCCTAAAGGATGGATTCAATTCTCAGTTCAAGAAGCATCACATTACGTTATCTTGCTTTTTTCCAGTGTTTCAGCTCTAACTGTAGCTGAGAAACTGTTTCTGCAAGATACCTCTTTTTTCCGACATCAGCAGAGTTTGTCATTCTTTAGAACGTATGAAAAACCACCAGCACATAAACACTATTAAAGATAACATTACTTAGTAGATATAAGAAAGCTGTGTTCACGTGTGACAGCTCAAAAAGTTTTTAAAAATACATAATCCTCTCAAATGAGCCAGAGAATTGGGTGAGGGAACAGAACTTTATTATTAAGCCATTTTATGCAGCTGACTAAATACAGCTCTCAAAACATGCCAATTACAATACAATCTATCTGTGGGGTAAAAATGGAAGAAAAAACAAACACAGAAACCTCAATACCATACATCCTGTATGTCCTCACAAACAGGCACACGAAGTCTTTTTCCTCTTCCCCTCCACCCTTGTTTTTAAGAAAAAAAGCGAGTAAGTGACCTCACAAATATATTCTCATTTGCCTTTACCTCTCCTTAGCTGCAAAAGACCTGCTACAGAGGACTTACGGCTGTATGGTCAATGACCTTGGGCCATTAAAACTTTACCATATAAATTACAGACCAATAGGATTGCATAAAAAGAATAATATTAGTTTGAAAAGACACCCTTGACAACACATGGCGTACAGTACACACACGACATTTGAAAGGGCAGTCACCTTTTTTTTTTCCTAACTTTTTTTTTTTTTAAAAGAAGTTACAAAAAAAAGAAAAAACAGGATCACTAATACTGGAACACACAAACAAACAAAAACTCCGTGCAGTTTGCATTCTAATTTTCAACTGAAAGTGACAGTCAGAAGAGGTCTCCCCCTTCAGCCTTCTTTTTCCCCTCAAAAAACTGGGCATGATGACAGCATGAAGGATACTACTCAACATTACAACAGACGAACTCTGATTTCATCAGGAATTGCACAGTGATAGAGAAGTCTCCTACAGAGGCACAGTAATTCCTCCAGGAAAAGATGAAAATTAATAGCTCACAATTAATTTATTTAGCTAATGAATCCAACAGTAGCTAGGTAACACTGATGTTTTCCCTTGTACCATGATTTTGCAGACCATTAACTTCAATAATCTTAAAAACTTCACACTTGATACTGAAGGTCTTTCTTATTAGCAAGTGGATTTTTCCTGTCACTATTTTACTCCGTAGGCCAGAAGAATTTCTGCAACCCTACTTAATTTGGGACTTGTTTTAGTAGAGACAGTCAGAAACAATTTCCACCTGCCACACAAAGGAGCCCGAGAAAACACTTCTTTGCTTGATTCATTAATGTTACTGTTACGCACAGCTTAAACCAGAAGTGTAAGAGGGTTTCACAGCATAGCCCCACATTCATCACTGTAACAAATGACAGCAGGAAACGCAGGTTCCAACAGATGGAGGATTCGCTCTGGGGCAGCCTACAGCTTCAGGTTTTTGAGAGGTGACCCTCCCAAAGTGTGAGCACACAGACAAGAGCCAATCGTGCTCCCTCTCTTCCCACCACGTTTGCTTGCTGCTGGGCTTTGAAGGTTTTCGGAACAAGGAGGCTAATACCTATCATTGCTTTACTTTCTCTTCCGGTCTTTTATTATTTACCAGTTTCCACATCATCAGAGCATTTCTGATTTACACTATGCCTGCACATAAGGCTTCTAAGGAACAACATGCAGGAACACACGCCCTGATATTTTTCATTTGGGGAAAGTACAGACTCATTCAGTCAGGCACAGATTCAAGAGTTTGCCTCTTTCTTAAGTGCCATGCAGCATGAAGGATAAGGGTTTTCAGGAAGAAAAGGTAGCACTGACAATGGTATTTCAGACAATGAACGAAAAAGAAAAGAGAGATCTTGCAGCTGCTAAATCCTCCACAGACAGCACCAGTGCACAGCCGTCCAGACCATTAATGTGGTCATCTTCTTTCAAAGGAGCACATGACATTAAAGAAGTTATGACCACAGGGTTAGCAGCCAATATATGGGATTTCTCCGTGATCATACTCTGCTAAGCAATTAGGTCAAACCATGCTCTTGAAAATTAGTTTAGCACAGCTGAAGGTCAAGGAATGAAAGCATGCACAGAAGGAGATGAGGCAGAAAAGGAGTTGAAAGATTTATTTTAACTCTCAAACATGTACAAAGCCCTTGCCAGAAAGAGGAGTTGCGCTGTTGCTAGAACTTTATAGTGTATGAAAGGAACATTCTTGGCACTGAAAAAAACTGGCATCTGTGTACAAATAGAAAAAGCGTTGTTCCAAGTTACAAGCTGTACAGAGAAACAAAAAGGAACTCCTTTACATGAGTGTGCTCACCAGTACTGTCTTGTTCATTTTAAATTACACTTTTGTCAATGGATTGATGTGGCTTAATAGTCACGTAAATAAGCAGATTTTTGTTGCTGTTAACCAGAACAAAGAGATATTACATGCTTTTATTACAGACAGAGTTCTGTAATTCTGTTTTTTTTAAAATAGATTCTCTTGCATGAGCAGGAATTCTGATGTCAGATTTTTTTTCTATTCACATTTGGGTTTTGGAATGCAAATTTGAATGAATAAAGTACTCTGGGTCTTCGTTGGCAGCAGATGTTCAGAAGACAAGGCACACTGAAAAAGCTGGAAGCATTACTGAAGGCTTGATGATTCTGTCCTCCTGGATACCCATAAATTACTGCAGATACAAAACAAAGACATACTAACAACTTTACAGATTGCTAAAAGAAGTTGACTGAATTATTTAAGTCTGAAAGTAGACAAACAAAGACTAAATTCTCTTGCCTGCTCTTTATAGTGCTTTGAATGCTTAGAATAGGTGGGTGAGAGGCAAACACCAGACAGGCACAGACAAAACCTTCCCTGCTTCCTGTATGTATATAAACAATTCAGCTCTGTCCTCAGATTCATATTATCTATCCAGCATTCACTTGTACAGTCTGGGTAACACCAGACACGTGTGCTTGTCACTGTGCCAGTAGATGAGGCAAGAAATGCAAGTTATCAACATCACTGAAACTTTTATACAAGACACTGAGCAATGGCCAGACACTAATTTTTTTTTTCTGCTCTCTGATCCAGTTATTGCCTAGACAGGAATAGCAGTTACAACATTATCGGGGAAAAAAAATAAGTAAAAATTCAGGCTGTTGGCTATTCTTTTGTAAGCAAAAGCGTAATATCTAAATGCTGTGACTTGCTCTCTTTAGGAGCTGTAAAACTTCTCACTGCTCAAGAGAAAAACGTGTTTTCATGGTTGCTTGTTGAGAATTCATTTTACCGTATAATCACTTTTCACTTTTAAATTTCTTCTAATGAAGTTCAGTGTGAGATGGCCTAAGTGCACAGGTATTATACATACAATTTGAAAACTTTAGAGTTAAACAGTCTTCTCCATGCTATGCTCAATCCTTTTTTTTTTTAATTTTTATTTTTAATATGAGACTAAGCCACACTACAAAGCTCAAGAGCTCTTAGCTTCCTAGTATACAGACAACAGCAGTGCTAAACCACACTTTCACATTCTCACTGTCTCTCTCATACGTACTCGACAGTTCACAAAACACTGTGTAGTGACAGATTGACTGAATCTGGGTATTCTGTGGTTCTCTCTCAATGAACACTTCCAAGTCACTGATCTTTGACATGCGCATTGATAACACTGTAACAAAAGGGAAAAAGTACTGACCTATTCTAGGGAACTTTGGAGCTGGTTCTTTGTCAATATGCAGTGGAAAAAAAAAAATCACAAGTTGTGTGTCAGTTATATCACATGACAAGCATAAGGTGTACACAACTAGTATGAAAGTGAACTCAGTCTAAACACACATGTATCATTCTTGTAAAACTTGGAGATGGTAAAAACAAAGCAAAAAAGTGACAATGTGAGACGGTCCCATGCCTCAAGACCCTTAACACAAACACTTATAGTTAAGTGATTGTCAAACTATGGAATGCAAAGAACTAGGTATTATCTTGTTTGCCGAAGCAAGAAAATGCTTCAGACAGAAGTCTACTCACAGACACAGTAGTTTAAAGTACCAACGTGAAGTCCATGCCGAGATGTAGTGGTATTTAACATATAAACTGGGGGAATATGTACGGCTTGTAAAACTTCCAAGTCAGCTGGATGTCAGCCATTTCCTATTAATGATGCTTAGGCTGGAGCTTGCTCAAACCCATTTGGTCTGAACACACGTACATCTGCTAATGCCTTTTCAGAAATCATATTATAATGTGAAAAGCAGAGTGCTCACACTTGAGAACAGTTCATGTAATAACTACATCTATGATGGAAAGGAAAAAGCAAGAAAGAAGGTGGGGTAATGCAGAGATTTTCAAGCAAAGTGCTACCCTTACTGCCATTTATGGTATTAAAAAGGAGCCTGCACATACAGGTACATAAAGGATCAATACCTAAGTACATAGCCATATAAATAAAGAACATAATACACCATGCCAGTACTTAATCCCAGTGTTTGAGTCTTAATGCTTCTATTGTTCTTTAGTACTTAATTTTCCCCCCTTCATTTGGGCTTTTCATTAAATTTGTAAGCCAGCTCAGCAATTAACATTAAATCATAAGTTAGTCTTGCTGAATATTAAAAGATGTACATGAAGTACATATGATTCAGAACATAAAAGCTCACCACTTACTCAGAAAGTCTTGCCCAGGATCCTGGGCTGAATATTAAAGCATATGAGCAGAACAAATATTTGGTTTTAGTAATGCTTAAGACTGTTGTTGTTGCTATTTCAAAATTAAGATGTTTTGAGTTTCCTGCTTCTCTTTCGTAGCAATGCCTTCTGAAGCATACCTGAAGTGGATGCTTGTCCTTCAGTTTAGGGAGGAAGAGCCTATTGATAATGCTTATCAGATCTCAGTTATGCCATTCTCTCTTTCATCACAATGAGCAGCTTCCCTTTATTTCACCTTTTCAGAACCTCCCTGTTTTATACCATATGACCTATGATCTTAGCGAGCAATAACAATGTGTCTCTAGGCAGCACTTCTATGCAGATTTTGACTCTGGAAGATATCTACATTGAATGGCCACAAATGAAAATACACGAATGCATGACATTCACAGTACAGCTGCACCTGTTAGATACATTACATGATGCTAATGTAAGAAAATGTTGCTTTTTCAGTATATTTGAAAGGTCACTTAATATGATGATAGGGTATGGATCATTCACCAAACACTTGCTAGACAAAGGGTAAAATCTAATTACTGCAAGTGGAAGTGAGGATAGACTGCAGAGCCCCAAACAGGTTATGACACAGTTTTCCCAAGAAATAACAGAGTTAAAAGGTGTGGACTGAGTTTCACCAGGTTTCATTACTTCCCATCGAGTACGAAGAATCACTGTCAAATCCACAGGTATCTCACTAACCTTTCAGTACCAGAGCACAAGCAGAAACATACATCCTCAAGCTTATACTCCACAGAAGATGGCAGAGTAATTTTTTGTGTGGGGAAATTTCTCGGTTTTCTCCTCCAGTTATTACTTTGAGGTTAGCTAAATGCATAAGAAACTCATCAAGCGATACAATCTATAAACACATCATTTAATTTAAGCCAAAAGATTTAACGCAGTGATGAAAATACTGCTTTTCCTTGACTGATGACAGCTTTTTTAAGAAGACATGGCATTACAAACAAAGCACAGTTTGTGTCATGTACACAAATCTCATACCAAGCACCTTAGTAACTGTCCATATACATTATGGTCTTAAGAGCTGCTATTTACAGACAAATAATTGCGCACTTCCCAGCTCTTCAGCCTTTATCCACAGCTACTCACTCTCCAGACAAACTTGGGCACTTAGGAATTTAGAACATTTAAAAAAAAGAAATATTTCAAGTTGTCCTCTCTGATCTCCATGCAGAGGACGGCTTGCCTGGCTACCCTATGGCTGCTGCTGCAGGAAAACATACTTAGACTGGGCAGTCACGGATCTTGTTGTCCAGGGTTAATTGAGAGTCAGGTTTTGCTTCCTAGTTCAGAGCAGCTCTTCCACGTGGTCTTAGCCGGCCACACCTGCACAGCACTGGCACAAAGCACACGGGACACAGGCTTTACGGTGCGAGTTAGCAGACTGAGCCAGCATCCGTCACAACCAGAGGCTTCCCCATCTCTCTGTCCATGCATTCCTATGCCATGCCGGTGGCTGGCACTGGTGCTTCCCCAATGTGGCTATGCTGACCCAACGCACGGAGCTCAATCTGTAATGCTCTCCTGCTTCCAGGGCTGTGTGCGGGATGGTGGCAGTGCCAGCATGGGAGAAGCAGTGGAGAATGCAGCTCAGCAGGTGAGGAACAGGATCATCCCATTCACTAGACCTCTCATTTGGCTGGTTTAGCCACCCTCTAAAAATACGCTGGCAGGCAAGCAGGCAGGTAGGGCAGCACTGACCAGGAATTAACACACCCTTAGCATAGACAGTAATGTAAAGGTTTCTTTTTGAAGGAACGAAGGGGCAGCAGAAGTGGACCAGCTTTATAAAATATAATCTGGAATGATCTGTTCTCCAGTTAATGTTACAACTGGCAACAAAAGCAGAAAAAGCGATCCTTCTTTTAGGCAGGACTGTGAAATAAATAGTATCAGAAGGCCCTTTCAAATAAAAAGCAATGAGAAAAAGATGAGACATAAGGAACGAAGCCGTTCCCTGATGTGCTTTCCTTTCCCAGGGAATCAACAGCAATTCTGTGCAGATGGCCCTGCTCATGGAGATAATACTGCCAGAGATAATATACCAAAAAAGTCCCAACTTCCATACCAAAATGTTTCAAGTCAATGCTTGCAGAACTGCCCCCCCCAAACACATACACACAAAAAACCCCAAAACCCTCCAAGAAGATAAAGAAAGAAGGAAATAAAGTGAAATATCCATCTCTGGGACTACATCAGCATCCTCTTAATTAAAAGTAACAGGAGCCAAGTGTCCCAGTGAAGGAATAGGAGTCAGCAAGAAGAAAGCTATCAAAAAGCTAGTTTATTACCACCCAAGACTCCCAGGTATTTTTTTTTTCTTTAGGAAATAATAAACTACCAGTTTTATTGATGGAGCTATTGAAAGTTCTTAGACCCAAGTAAAGTACCCACTAATATTAAGTACCTCTGTGGATAAAGGGGAAAAACCCCACACCTTAATCTCCGTTAAACTTGGCAGAATAATTTAGTTGTAAACAATGCCAGAACAGAATACAATATTATCAATTAAGAAAAGTTAGCTCCACCTAGTTACACTCACATAACTAAGCAAAGTAAGCACCATACCAAATAACACACACCACACAAAGTACATATGATTGTAAGTTTTAAGCATTGGCTTTCTTAGTCTCATTTAGAAATACAGGATTACAAAAGACCATCTCATCAATGAAGTCCAATCCTCTTAAGCAGCAGACAACCCTGCAATAGTGCATGAGACTAAAAGTTTCAGAAAACAGAGAAAAAAAGAGATGAGAGGCCCCATACTGCTCCTCTATAATCACAAGACCAAAGACTCCAGAAGATGAATGCCCTTTCTCTGTCCTGTAAGAGTAAAAACTCCAAAACACCACAGCTTCAACACACTGTGACCTGGGGAAAGATGCCTCCGCTATCAGTTCCCATGATACATAATCAGGTACTCTAAGTGAACACTTCTACAGGCACACCCACCCAGTACCTTGGTCTTACAATGACTACTTCTGATATGTGAGAGAAAAATGAGGAAGGGACAAGAGCTCAGAAGCCCTTTTACATACCAGACAGAAAGTAGGGATCCTCAACTAACTTGTGAGAACTTAGAAACACAGTATTAATTGCTCACAAGTAAAGACACAGTGGAAAACAAATATTTCAGGTACACCAGTTCAGTTACTGGCTAACTTAGCATCCTGTTTAAGCAAGAAGCACGCAGACAAAACACTACTGCCCAAAGCCATTTTTTTTTTTTTTCTTTCCAAAGGCTCACTTCTCTGCATAGTTCAGCAGAAAATTCAATTAAACTATACCTTTCAATCAGGCCATACGTGCAGTTGTAATTTACACTGACGGTGAACTCTTCCAAGCTTTGGATATGTCCCCTTATGTTTACGAGCACCCAGTAAGAGATATTTTTCTTTAGTTTAGTACAGGCAAGACCATCTCAGCCTCCTAACAAACAGACTTGCTCCTACAGGTAGACAACACTGGGGAAGACTTGCTCTAGTCAAGCAACTGCACTGCAAGGTCCCTGCTG
Source organism: Fratercula arctica (assembly GCA_947846985.1). NCBI lineage: Eukaryota > Metazoa > Chordata > Aves > Charadriiformes > Alcidae > Fratercula > Fratercula arctica. The sequence continues at coordinate 44,741,970 of CANTUZ010000026.1, read as the reverse complement.
CTGGTGGTCAAAGCGCACATGTCGTCTGGGCAGCCATGCAATGATGCTTCCTCCTCAACAGTATTCCCTCTTGAAGCGGAAATTGTCTGTCACATTTGCTTGCATAATCAGGAGGGAATAAGGGGAAGGAAACACAACATCAAAACCAAGAGAAGGAGGTTGCAGACCATCATGTGCATTACTCAGTGTGGTGTTTTACAGCAATACTAAACCACGTGAACTATTCTGGATTTAGGTGAAAGGCACCTATTACCAGATGTTCTCCCCAACATCAGTGTGTGCCACAACAAAAAAAAAAACCACAACCAAATCCAACACACTAAAAATATAACATCTTTAGTAAAAAAGGACAACATCCTCAAGGACTACAATATGCCTGAGAACTCTGAAAGAGAGTGTTAAAACTGATCTAAGATATCTACAATGACTGTATCCTTATCAGCTTCGTACTTCCCCAGGACAGTATCATGAAATCCTTTCCTTTAATTTTAGAAGCTCAATCTTGATACAATTTAGGTTCCCTGTTCACATTGGCTTCATTTCAAAGACACATCCTGAAGTTCACTCTCCTGGAGACAAGCAGCCTTTCAACTTGTGAATCAGTGGATCACTAGCCTGCCGATTCACCTGTAAACACTGTAAAGGTAAATCTAGTTTCTAAAGTTTCTTTGTTTACCCAAGCATTTTCATTTTTCCAGTGTATATAAAAAATCATACCACTCCAAGCTTTGTGGCGCAAGGCTAACATACTAAAGTTTTACGTCTCCTCTCTTAAAAAGCTTGTTCCCACAGCTTCACCACCTTAGTGTTTCTTCTTCCCTTTAAGAACAGAGCCGCAGCAATCTCTTTGAAATGGAGAGATGAGAGCTGTGAGTACTATCTAAAGGAGGACATAACCAGGTATTGCACAAGGATACTGGAAGATACACACTCCTACAGTTCATCTCTGGTATTAGCCTCTTCCATAACTGCACCAAAACCAACAGGAATGCCACCCAAGAACCAACCAAAACATGCAGGCTCCACTCCTTTTGTATCACCACCTAGGTGATGAGATCTCAGAGTTTAACAAAATTACCTAAATTAGACTCCTTGGCACAGGCCTTTGTATCCTCTTCTACTAAATTTCATACCATTTATGTTACTCCAAAATTCACTGCATAACGAAGACATGCAATTAAATAGTTTAGGCTTGAAGATCTTAAGGCTTTGTCCACACTTCTGTCAGCTTCTGCCTAGCTCAGCCATGAACTAGAGATGGTTAAGTCGGATCTACTATACAGCAGGGTAAGGCAATGAATGCTTTTCAGGTTTGTTGGATAATCCTCTGTTGCGTCACCTATCTTCCTGAAATGGGGTTAAAATACAGTTTGAGAAACAGCAGTCTTATTTGAGACAGAGCTCCTATGCCAGCCACTAGTATCCAGGAAACAGAAACTACTGAGCCTCTGCTATGAGTGGCACCTTTTCTTTGGAATATAAAATTGTACCAAGAAGTTGCACCGGCTTGCTAACGAAGACAGCTAAAAACAGGACACCTGACCAACTGCAAGAACCATTCATCAATGTTACTCCAGAATGTCTGCATCAGCCATCGTTCTCCTAATTTCCAGCTTAACTTCCTTCTTGCTGGTTTATGTTCTTCTGCCTTTGTAGTAAAGCGACCCTTTATCTCTGTCCCTCCTACATATTTAACTTGAGGTAGATTTATGGAGGCAATCACAACTCCATGCAGGCTGAGATTTCACAGTGCTTTCAGCTGATCTGAGTGTGCACTGCTGCCATAAATTAGATATAAGGTGGTTTTTTTCCCCACTTTGACAGCACTGCAGCCTCAAAAAAAACCCAACCCACACAGAAACACACAGCAAAGGAAAATGATACTGCTCCTTTCAGCCACTGACAGAGTGGACTGAGTTTGGCACACAGCTCTCATGAAAACGCAGCCTCAGCCTCCCTTTTCCTAAACTAAGGGGGCCAATTTCTTCTCAGTACACACAGCGCCAGCAGAGGAAGTGACATACTCAAACATCTGTAAAGGGAGATAACGGGGAGGAAAAAAAAAGAAACACCAACCCTCCCACCCCCCCCAAACACATAAGGACAAAAAAGCAAAGCCTGGAAAGGTGGAATGAAAGTTTCATCACACCCATAACATACCTGCTCTGGTACTGATTGTGCCTCACTGAGCCTGGCTAGAAGAGAAATCAAAGACAAGCATTTTTATCTGCTTTCTGATAAGTTTAGATTTACGAAGATTTGCACGTTTAAACTGAAGGCACAGAATAATCAGCAAGCTCTAGTTTTAATTACACTTCGTTTTAAAAGACTTACAAAGCAGGCATTATTCTCCCCCACGGCAAGCAATAAACTAAACCGGACCAAGCAGTTAGACCCAAAAAGCATCTGCACCTCTTGTGCTTTTCATGCAGCAAACCTCCAGCACATTTTATAAGGCAGTAAATGTCACCAGTATCACTGTATGGTGACAGCCTCACGCAGCCCGTGCAATCAGCAGCTTGCAGGTTATTATGCGTTTGTGAAAAGGAGGCATTTTGAGGCACGGCTGGGAGGTAAAGTGACTTGAGATGCAGAAGAATAATTCCTCCCACCACGCTTTCCAGTTAAGACCTTCTTTTTCTGTACCCACACAACCACCAGGGACAGGACTTGCAGACAAGCATGGAATAACCAACTTCTCCTCTGAAAGCTAATGTGACTGATACAACATTTACTCGGTTCACTAACAGCACAGAAAGGGTTCTTTGCTGTAATGTGAATTTCACAATTTTCAACCCTTAAATAAAAAAAGCACACAGAGACACCAATCAACCATGTTTCCTGCTCAAACAGTGGCTTTGTAGCCAATGTTTTCAAGGTTCCTTCCCAGGTCCTTGTCTCTAAAAATCTTATACAGTCCACTCAATTTACTGTAATTAATTATCGTGTTCTACTGGAATTTGCATACATGTAGTTATAGAAGCAGTGAATTCCACACTTACAGTATTCATTGTTGTGCCTGTACAAATAACACAGGAAATAGTACCACAGAGGTTTGCACCTTCTGCATCTTCAGTACTTAACCATTTTACCTCTGCATGAAAAGGAAGGTTAACACCTGCCTTTTGATGGAGCAATGGAGATAAGGTTACAGCATGAAAATCCAAGAAAAGACAAACTGAATATTTCAGTGTATCGCAGTTAAAAATTTTATACCTCACATGCAATACTTTGAACCTTACCAGATCGTCTTTCACATTACTCCTCCCCCCCATATGACTTTCTAATGTGATAATTCGTAGGAAGAAACATTACAATATAACTTACTAAAGACCGCTCGCATGGGTTTTAAATGTGACCATTTTGAAAGAAACTACCACCTCAAAGGAACTTCACATCCTGTACATCTCACAATGGAGACTGACAATATTCACACTATTTTAGTACATCAGCTAGTTAGCAAGATTAGTTTAGGCTGTCAAATCTGAAAAGTGCCATGAAGGTCAAATTCTAGTTGCCATCCAAGTATTTTTGTTTGGTGTTTTCCTTTCCTCATAACACGGGAGTGCAATTTAGTTAGAGTTATGGTGTGTGGATAGGTGACGGACAGCCTTCACAGTTCTAAAAAGCAGCATTTCTGAAAACTGGTACGTGAATAACCAAAAATACATACATGCATATATATATAAAAAAATCTAAATATATATATATATATAAAAAAGTATGTATGTATGTTCTACCTACGTGTTCTCACTGCTTACTACAGAAATCAGTTTCCAGCATCCAGGAAAAAAAAAAAAACCCAACTTTTCACTCAGCACTCAAAGGTAAAAGAACATTTTTCAGATTATAAATACACACTTGCACAATTCCCCATTCTCTCTTATCGGCATCTTCAGGACGTTATCCTATGCATTTTTCTCTCACAACTGATAAAGCAATTACATACCTTAGATAGCAGGCTTAGCTAACTTTCTACTGTTAGCATCTCTGCTTAGTGAGATACCAAGCAAAAACAGACTGGTTTCCAAAACTGCCAAGATTCATCACAGCTTTTATTCAAGAAGTTGCGAGTGTTCCCTAGTGAGTCCAACAGGTCCAAACAAGCCCGAAGCTTAAACCTGTTAGATACCTCTTCCTACTTTTTGAGTCAACAAGAATCTAAAAATTGCAAACCACAGCACAATGCAAACATCGTTCTTCAATTCCCAAACTTTATTTCAACAATCTGCATCTCTTCTAGGAAGCAATGAAAATTTAAAGAAAAACAAACAAATGGGGTGGGGGGCAAGGAGTGAAGCAGGAGAGAGCTGCTTAAGACCAGGAACTAAATCCTTTCAATTCACGTATGTATCTATACCACAGCTTTGTTTGGGTACCTCTCCCTGTAATTATTTAAGAAATGCCGCTTTTTTCAGAGTCCCGAAGCAACTCCCAAGTAAGGCCAGTCACAGGAGGGTAAAAAAATATTTTGATTAGTTTGATCTGGTTTCAAGGTCTTTACTTGCATGCTCACCGTGGTGAGGTTTTTAATACTGATGAACTTGAATTCCTGTCTTCTGGGTGGACTGAAGTAAAAGCACTGCAGCAGGGTATTTAAAATGCACAGTCACACTGCCTGCAACTGCAGGCAGAATTAAAATGAACAAGATAGCTTTAGTAAATTTGTTGTTCTTTCATGATGATCTCTACCACCCCTTGAAATTTCATGGTTAGATGATTGCTTAACACATCTGTAGGTAGCCTGCATCTGAACAATGCAAGTCATACGTAATCACTGCAAATTTTTAAGATGGAAAAAAGTGTATGTAATGCAATGCACACCACAATCAAGAGCACAAGCTTCTTGTATGTTCTGTGCTAAAGACAACATTTGATCCACAAGTCTCACAAGACTGTTTTGGGACAAAAGCCAAACCAACCAAAGATAAAACAACTTGAACAGTCACAAACATGTTGGAAGAAATCATGTACAGCCAGGACAAGGTAAGGGTGATCTTGTCAGTATCCACAGTCCCAAATCCTCTTCTTCTTGTTCTCCCCAGGCATAAATTAAAACAAACGAAAAAATGGAATAAAACTCAAAACATTTTGGTAAAAGGACAAGGACTGTTGATTACTTTTTCTTCAAAGGCACTGTGAAATACCAGAAAACTAGAAAGTGCATTTTTCTTTTAGCCCAAGCCCACATCCCTTCTCCTTGTTTCTAACATCTCTAGGTTTTATGTTAAGCAATATTTAAATCTCCTTTATTAGTTCCAATCAAAAATTTCATTTACACAACCCATTTACTTTCTTCAAGACACCTCTCTTAGATCACTTTCTTATTCAAATGATTTTTAATTCTAGTTACTGTCAGACACATTATAAGGTAATAAAGACTGCTAAATAATTTACAAGGGAAAATAGTGAAGATGGTTAAAATTTCTGAGTATTTGCATCTTCACTGAGCTTTCTCAAAAGGCAGGTTGGCCTAGGAGCTTCAGGATCCGTTCATTCAAACACACCTCTGTCAATAAAAACTCGTCTGTTCGTTTATTCACCTTGTTTGCCGCATGACTGCAGGTAAGTAAGAGGAAATAAAAGAATTCTTCCCTAAGAAGGGGGAAAAATAGGTTGATTTTGCAAAATGGAACCTTTCATCATTGCTTAGCTCAAGTATTAAATCACAATTCGGGTTCCCACAAGAAATTTTAAAGTCAAAGCTGTTGTTAATATTAATGTTTTCTGAGTTTCGAGCCTCAGGGTTGACATTTGCAACTACATTTACATGCAAACATAACGGTGAGAAACCTACCTAAGGGGTAAAGGAGGAATGGAAAGCAACGGGGTTTTACAAGAGAGTATTTCAAGCAACCCTAGAAATTTAAGTTTAAAAAGAAGTTAAAAACACTACTGAACTAAACCATACAACAACTATCCTGAGATTTGCTTATTCTTATGGTTTTATAGCAACACTTCATAGGGAAACAATCCCAGTTTCTCAAAGTGATGCTGACGTGAAAGCTTTGGACCTTTTAAATAACCGCATCCCATGTTTAAAGCAAAAGCCCTGTCACACATTTCACAATATTTTACTGTCCACTAGCATTTTCTCAGAAAAGCAGAAAAAATTGATGAGGCTCTTAATTTTCTTCACATTTTTCAAGGAAAAAACAGAGCAGAGTTTAACATGCTTTTAAATTCTTAAAATATTATCGGTTTAGACTGCATGCCAAGCTTATATAGTGTTAAGATTAATAAAACCAACATCAGTACTGCAATACCTTGTCTGTAACTGTTCACGTTCATATACCAGGTTTTTTACTGAACTCTATTACCTAATATTCTGCTAATTGGAATTTTTTTTTTTTTTTTTTTTTTTACCATATAACATCATTCAGCGTTTTCACTTCCACATACTTTAAAAATGAAACACTTGGTCTTCACAGCTGTGTTCTGGAGCTAACACGTGACTTCCAAAGCATGTTTGTTTGGAAAAATCCCCATATATTTAAACATTTCTTATGTAACTGGCCTAAGGGCAAGTGTTTTACTTCATAAATATGTATTGGGGACCAAACATTGCATTGACAGTTTCTCTTTAAAATAAACACAAGAGAGGTTACATAAACCTTAACACTTTCTGAACTGGTATACTGACACCATCTTCTCTCTGAAGAACCTTAAGAAAACACGGTAATTTCCAGATCTGTGTCTTTATTTTCTTCTAGAAAGAAAATAATGTACCAGTGTCTGTAAGCACAAGCATAGTTTAGGCCCTAAATTTCAGAACACTTTATCTGTTCTTGACAAAAAGAGCAGAAACCAAATCAAACAATTTTATGCGTCCAAACAAAATTTTTAGACCTCACAACCTAAACTTGAGGTTTAGCATGATAACATGTTTTTCTAACAAGATATCCAATATGTCAATATGACTTTGCTGTCCAACACAACCTGTCACTCTAGATGTGTGAAAAAGCCAACCCAGAACACTTTGTGAAAATAAAAGCACACATTCATCATGCATCTATACAAGGCACAGCAACAAGCTTGCACACAAATGAGGTGAAGTTTATTTTAAATACGGTCCAATGAACTTTCTGATAACGTGGGGACTTTTTGTTTGGTTTGGTTTTTTTAAGAAACGGTGTCATATGTCTAAGTTCCTGCCTATGCCAGTACCTTGTCTGCAACATTTGCTACTACTGGACCCTTCATTGGACCCTTTGCTACTACTGATCACTTCACATGGGATCATCTGCCCCACATATAGCAGCCTGTGGTAATTAAATGCTGATCGTAAGCTTTGAAATTGCTAAGATGAACACTAGAAAGGGATTCTGCCATACTGGTGTGCTAAAATGCCACCGGATTCCCCCTCAAAGAAGGGGGAAGGAACATAAAAAAGGACTTGCTTTAACACAAGTCAGTGTTAAACTAACAGTTTTAAAACATGGAAAGCACTGAAAAAACCAAGGCATGAGTAACAGCTTGAGCTCTTTACACAAATAGTGTGGCAGGAAGAGATCACTGCACAGCATTCAACAATCAAGGTTCAAGCAAGGCAGTGCTCCGCCGGCAGCGCTCTGCTGCGCATCCCCTGACCTGACTCCCAGCTCCCACAGTGATGCCCGGAAAGTGGATCTTCACCGCAGGACTGCTGATGAAACGCAATTACAGACTTTCCCTCGCTTCTTCAATGGCGTTACTAAAGCCAAACCGACAGGCGCTACGTATGGAGTCCCTCGCTACCGACACAATGCAAACTTCAGCCCTACAAACCCACCCCGTCCCCAGTTCCCGGCGAACGGCGGCCAGCCCGGCAGTGTCACCGCAGGGACCGGGGAAGCCACCGCTCAGCCGCTGCCCGGCTCACACCCCACCACTCCCGGACCAAAAACCCAAACGCGCCGCAGATCAAAGCCCAGCTCCGGGCACCCGACAGGGGGCAGGATGGCGGCGCGGGGCCACTCCCAAGCGGCAGGAGCCCCGCCTGCCCTCACCCCTCCGCGGCAACGGATTCCCCCCGCCGGCCCGCACCCACCTGCCCAGGTCCTCGCCCGTCTCGTAGTGCTCCTCCAGGTTCTCCTGCCTGAACACCGTCATGGTCGCCGCCTCGCCGGCTTCAGCCCTTGCTCGGCGCCCTCATCACCAGCGCCCCGGAGCCGCCGGGGCCGCCCCGCGCTCGGCTGCGCGCCCTGCGGAGTAGCGCGGAGGTGAACGCCTGCCGCCCCGGCCAGCGCCACCCGCCCCCCCCTCCCTCCCCCCACACGCGGAGGAAGCGGCACCGCGGGCGGGAGGGCGCCTCCCCTGCCCCCGCCCGGGCGGCGGCAGAAGAAAGCGGCGCCCCCCGCCCCTTCCCTAGCGGCCGCCCAGCCGCCGCATTCCTCCGCGGCTCCGTTGCCCGGTCAACCGGGACGTGCCGCCAGGCCTGCGGCGCGAGCCCCCGGGCATCCCCGCACCTGACCCCGCGGCAGGGCGAGGCGGGTGATCCCCTCCCCTCCACCGGGCAGGGCCTCGCCGGCGCGGTCCCCCCCCCCGCCCGCTCCCTCGCCAGCTCCCTCACCCGCTGCCGCCGCCGCGGCGCCCCGGCCGCTCCGCGACCTGTGAGGCGGCGACAGCGCCGCGGCCGCTCCTGGCCGGCGCGCAGGCACCGCGCCGGGGCCCGCTGCCCGGCCAATGGGAAGCCGCCCGCCGCCTTCCCCCACCCTGCGCCGCGGCCCGCCCGCCGCCGCTCCGCCGCCGCCGCCAGGTGCACCCCGCCCCGGCGGCGGGGGGAGCCCGCAGCCGTGCACCCCCATCCCGCCCCGCCCAGCCGCGGGCCTGCCGGCGGCCCCGGCGCCGCCATTGTGTGCGCTGCCGCCGGCCGCGCCTTCCCGCCGCCCTCCGCCCAGCCCGACCTGTCAAAGAAGCGGGTCCCCGCGGGACAGAGCGGGACGGTGCCGCCGCCATCGCCCGCCGCCCCGCACCGGCAGCCACGCGTCTGCCGCGCCGGAGCTCCGCCGGGCCCCCCCGTCAGCAGGCGGGAGCGCGGGGGCCCAGGCGCGGCCCCGCAGCCGCGTCGGCCCGGGCACACCAGCCTGGCGCCGGCTTGGCTCCTGGGCCCTTTGCAAAGTGAGCATGGAAGTACCGTTTGCAGGTGTTCTTTTGTCACCAGGCAACAATACTAAGCATTTCTTAAATGCAAAACATATTAAATCCTCTCTGCAGAGTGCTGCACCTTGTATTTGGCGTTTGTTAACGTTTCCTGTCTCCACACGTGCTGCCGCTCAGGGTCAGCTTTGCCCGCCATGGTGTTTTCTGTGGTACCATGTTGGTCCTATGCCAAGTTGGAACGTTGGCTGCTGCTTACGTTTTGGAGATGATTTTTTTCCCTGCTTGCTCTGTTTTCTTCCCATCTGTGTTGTTCAGCCTCAAGTGAGTGCATGATGTCCGGTAACTGAACAGCTTTTAACTTCCGTCTGAACTCTCAGAAAGAGAATTGCTCATCAAAGGTGAAAAAAAGTTCAGTGCAATCATACAATTTTACACTTACTTGATTTAGCACTGCAGAGAGCCTGGCCTTCTTTGCGTACAGGGCAGCAAGTACAGAAGCCTTGAAATTTTCTGAGTGAGTCACGGCGTGACCTTGGGCAAGCGTCAAAAATTTTTCTGCCTCCACTGATGTCATCTGTAAGATGAAGGGAGAGCATTTGAATGGATGGTTGGATGTGAAGTTACATAAAGCCATCTTCAAAGAGGGCAGCATGGTGGCGCCTCCTCAGACCGAGTTACATTCAGAACTAGGCACCCCTCACTACTTGATTTATATCCAGACATGCAGAGTATGATGCTGTGCTTTGTCTTCAGCCCATCTTCTATTTGTCTCTAAGAGATTTTCAAAAAGTCATAACTCTCACACTTTAGATTATTGGATTTTCAGCATAGCTCAAGGTTTTTAACAAACACTGGATACAGGTTCAAAAGTTCATTTTGGTTTTAGAGATTCTTCCTTCACCGGAAACGAGGCCAATCACTGGAGCCAGCCCATGACATTTGAAGCACTCTGGTCTTGTTTGATCTTCCGATGTTTTTCACTTCTTTGTTTTGGGATTTTTTATGGTGGTCCTGAGCTCGTACAAGAGTAACTTCTGTTGCAGCTTGTATGTATTTTGCGTTGCAAGCGCTGCTCAAACATGCAGTTCAGTATTACACCTCACGAACCAGCCCGCCTTTAACTGAACTAATTGAAATTTCAGTATTGATTCAAGTAAGAGCAGGCACACATTGAAATCAATACACCACAACTGAGATAATTACCGAGATGCATACAATCAACAGAAAAATGAATTACTTAAACTGTTTCTCTTTTTCCATTCATTTGAAGGGGGAAATCTTGCCCCTGTCATGGGTCCATCTAGGTCTGGGATGCCTGAATTTTGTTATTCAGGCCCCTCAGTGAACCTGAGAGTGGTGTTTGAGTATTCCTGAGGCAGCAGTGACAGCACACACCACCATGTCGTGTGCATGAGGAGGAGTCATGCTCCACTCGAGTGGAGAAAGCCATGGTGGCACGTCTGTGCCGTGGCATACACAGGGGCAAAAGAAGGTGTTTGCCAGTTGAAGCACCTTTCCTGTTTCTTCAGAGAAATACCCAACCAGTTGTGTTTGATGCAGTGCACTTTGAAAGGGCCTGCCTATTCCTGGTGGCACTCGTCTTGCCGTCTGGGAACACTTGATCTGGGTGAAAACCCAGCCCCATTGCTATGCTTTCAAAATGCTCATTGATTTCCATGATGATGATACTGGCTTGCACGTACAGTAAAGGGGAAAAATCATTTTAAATTTCTGTCAAATGTAATTCAGCAATTGTCATTGCGGTTTACACTTACAAGTTTAATAGCACATTGGATGAAATTCAACCCTACTAAACTCAATAGCAAAATCTCCATGATGTCATGGTTCCATGATTTCAGGCCCATGTGTATTTTTTGTTTATTGTAATGTAAGAGAAATAATAAAGTGAGATTAACCCATACTTATACAGTTTTAAATCAGGAGTGGTACTCATGTCAGTAACATTATTTCAGTGTGAAAGAGGATCAGGACCAAGATTAATAACAACAATGTGTTTTCAAAGGAGTGATTTGTGCCTGCCAGCTTACTACGTCAAGTGGCTCATGTATATTTTGCTGTGTAGAAAAACAAGCGTTCTGTTTCTCAACAAATGTTACAAAGAATTCAAATTTTCAGAAAGCATCTGTATTCCTAAGCAGCATTAAGTGAAAGGAAAGCTACATTTTTTCTGCAAGTCAAGTGATTTATAGCTCTCTTCAGCCACTTTGCTACTGCATGTACGCAGCCATTTCTACATAAAATTAACTGACAAGGAGGCATATTAAGTGTATTTTTTCAGGATAAATCTTTTCAAGATCACTGATTTGTTTCTGTCATCCAGGTAAAATGTGTCTGTTAATAATGTAAGACGGCAAAGAACATAAATTACTTACACTGGATATTATTTCTTCTGTGTATAGTTTTCTTTTTAAGAGATCAGCATTTATTTTTGACATAGCTATAAAAGCAATTTCCTGGATTGTGTGTGATGTTCTGTGTGCTGATTCATAGGGTTTTTATACATATTTGAATTTCTCACAAAGCAATCTAGTTCCTGCCCCTGAAAGTTGCTCTTGTGTATCCGTCAGAGACACCAGGGATGACACCAGAATCGGAGGGTGACCATTAGCGTCACAGAGACAGTCAGTCTTGGTAAACCCAAAGCACATTTTCCTACAAAAGGAGCTCTAGATGTGCCAGGACTTTTGTGATTAGGGCTCAGATTGCTCAGAAAGTAGACTGAATCCATTGATTCCTTTCATGAAGGCCTGAAGCTGCTGACAAAGAAGGCAGGATCTGTAGCTTCACAAGGCAATGCTTTTAGCACTGTAACTAGACTCAACTGAGTGGTGCAGAGTAAGTTTTGCAGGCTGGAAAAATCATCCCTTACCATTTCAATCAATAAACAAAACACTATTTTGTTAAAAATTGCTAAAATTTATTATAATTGCTGTGTTTTGGAAGCCACATAGAAGTCAAGTTCATAGAAAATTATCAGCATCGCTCTTCTGAAAGCACCACAGAATGATTAGTGCCTCTTACATTCTCTAGGTATTTATGTCAGTTCCTCATAAAAAAAAATGTGTTCCATCTCCCAAAAGAGTTACAGCTAATCTAGGATCTGCTAATTCATGTTTTTATTCATCAGGGGCCCATATCATGTACATCCCCCAGTGAAGCCTCTCTTCGGCAAGGCTATTAATTGAATGCCAGACTTGGACCAGCAAATTGCAGATTATCTGAACTACTTGAGGGCTTAAATGCATATGTCTCATCATCTCCCTGAATCACCTTCTGGAGTTTGGGTTACAAAGCTGTATGCCATTTGTTCTGTGAGGATGCCCTTGCAGGGCAGCTCTTCTGCTCTGGAAAAGTCAAGCTGTTGATGAAAAAAGGAAGACTCACATCTACGGTGGATGGGTCTTTCCCTGAAACTGAATTAAGATTATAAAAGCATCTGACAAATGACCTAAGAGTAACGACTAACCACAATCAGAACTAAGTAGCAATTACATATCTTTGACTTAGCTTTCCTATAACTATTCTCCCATATAGGTTTGGTCTTTGTGATACTGTATATTTATTTAACAGAAAACAAACTGCAAATCATTCAATTTTTAGCAGAACTGTTTCTTTCCGAAAAGAAAGTTTTCTCCAAGTCAAAACATTTTGACAAAGATTTCATTAACGTGTAATTTCAGTAAGGTAAATGTGTAATTTGTTACATTTAGTTAAAATATTACTTTTAATAGTATAATGTATCTTTATGTTGCATATAGGATTACATACTCCATGAGACAAAATATATATTCTAAAGTAGCATGAGAAAGTCCTTTGGATTTTTGGCTTTTTAATGCTGAGCTCAAAGAGTTTTGGTTTCCAACAAAAACAAAACAAATCAAATATGAAACAGCACATTTGGTAAATTTTCTTCAGTCAGATCAAAGAATATTCCAAACCTACATTTGAAAGAAGAAATCAAGAAAACACTTGCTGGAAGCCCTTGGTAATTCTCAAATGACTTCAAGAATTTTACAGGGAAACTGAAGGCTTTATTTGTACAGTATATTGTGCTATAAACCTTGAACTTGACTGACATTTCAGTATTGTGATATGCATATTTAATAGTAATAATTTATGACATTTACTATCATAAAACGATGGGCTTTGCATTGGCTTCTTGCACAATATGCACTAGAATTCCTGCTGCTCAGCTTTGAAATTCAGAAGTTCAGCAGTCCTATCTGTATTATATTGTACTATGAAAACATATTTACTTGGATCAGTAAACTTCCAGAGGTAATGGATGGCGGGACGAGGTAATATTTGCTGTCCTGTCTTTATGTCTATTTCTTTTTTTTTTTCATTTTCTAAGGGAGGGTCTACAATCCAAGTCATGAGACCAACAAAAAAATCAAAGTATGTATATAAAAGGAAAAAAGACTCAACCAGGGTAATTAAATTTATATAACGACTCTCATTCAATGCTCCCCAAATGCTTTGCAAACATCAGTTTAATTATCCTGTGCTACACCTCTGTAGCAGTGAGGGTTGTTAAGTAATTATGCTTGTAGATGCTGTATGGTGGTAACAGGCGCTCACCGCACTTGCCAGGGATGAGAACCAGCTTCAGAGAAAGCCATGTGGGGGACAGGGGAGCTTGGTGGGACAGTGCCTGTGGTGGTATTTTTTGGTGCTGTGGTCAGCCAGACCTCTCACACCACTTTCCTGCCGATGTCAGCTGTTAGAAGGGAAATGTGCTTGCTGACACTTGGCCTTGGCTCGCTGCCTGGCAAAGCCACTTGTGGGTTCAAATTCCTTTGGCATAGCACGGTAATACAGCAGTCATAGCCTTACCCCTAGAAATAAATGCTGAGTAGTATTTAATGTAATCATTTTACAGATAAGGCATTGGAAGTGCATGCTAGATACAGGGTTTAACCATGTATTTCATTTAACCAGTATTTAATTGCTGGAAGTAACTTCTCTTTTCTTTTTTCTTTTTTTTTTTCTTTTTAGCTAAACATGTGCTGTTGTACATGCAGAATGTCTGTAGGATCAGTCAGACTTGCACAATATTGCATTTGAAGTGAGTGATGATGACTTAAAAATGATGCTGACCTAACGCTTAACTCCTTATTCCAATTAGTCCCTCAGACTACCTTTCTTAGCTCCTGTGAGCCAAGACACCTAGGTGATGGTATTCCCTTTGAGGATGCACAGTGAAAGTCTGTCTGTAAAGTCATAATTGCTTCTAACTGCTGCCCCAGATTCTTACTGTCTCAGTAGATCTGGCATGACAGATATACTGCTGTGGAGTCCACATTAAATACCTCATTACTGCAGTTAGCCTTATTGCGTCTTCTGTTCTGAAATAACTTTTACCAAGGGAATCTCAAAATCTGTACACTGTGCTGATCAAAAACACTGTTCTCACACTGGCGCTTGCATGTGCCTATCACAGTTTTTGTAGGAGAATAGCTCATAATGCAAGACTTGACTAGTATTAACCAGAACAGACAAAGCAGGTGATACTTAAAGGTGAAAGTGTGTGAGATTTCTTTTGTTGGATTAGGACATGATAGCATTTCCTCAAAATACTGGGAAACAAAGGGCAGCAGTTTGAAAATCATGGGATGGGATGAATTTACCAGCTGCCTGGCACCCTGACTAGCTACAGGGGCAGTGTTAAGAGAGTAGTGCTCTCCAGCTGTTGGTGAAATGCCTACATGTGAAATCATTAGCATATAAAAAAAAAGACTGCTTGACTGTTTTGCAGCATTTGCTGAGTGTATTTGGGCATTTGTGAAAGCAAAACATCACTAAGCATGAATCTACAACAAGTATGTCTGCATGAAGTTCTCATCTAGGTGTTTGGGAGATAGGGTAATCATGTTTGTCATGTTTCATGCCCATGCATTCCATCTCCCCATCTTGCCTACAGGTACAGCAGGCAGTGGAACAATTGTACTCTAATTTCTGCAGAGAGAAATTTGAAGTTTGCACTCAGTTTCCTTTGCAAGTGATTCCTTTGCCCAGGTACTGTCCATGACCCACTCTGATCCTGCAGCATGCTTTTGTGTGCATGCTGTGCAGTTACTTAGGTAGAAGCACAATTAAGCTTTTGCAAACTGCTGGATTCACCAAGCAAAAGGGTATGGAAAAAAGCACAAGAGGCTTCTGTTTTGTGACACTTAATCTTGGCAGTCTGATTAAGAGATACTGTATATTGTTCATGTACTGTAATCCAGTTAGTTGAAGTTCCCTGTGGTATACCAAAAAAATCTGTCCCAATGATGTGCCAGTTTCTGAGGTTGATCTCTAACTTCACCTGGCATAAAGAGGAATGGTTGTGATGCCCAGCCATTTCCTGCTGAATTTTGGTTCCCTGGCCCTCCCCATTGCCTTTATTCCCCTAGTTGCATTGTTAGCTCAAGGTAACGCATCCTAGGTATGTTCCACCTTGCTATGGATGGCTACAATAGCCTGCCGAGGATGAGGGCGTCATGACAGTTTCCCTGATAGCACTTCTTTGCTGGGAGTAAGCTGGGAGTCAACATGGTGGAGGAAGGGCTCTGGGCCAAAATAATAATTTCCACAGCAAGGCAGGATACAGCTGTGGTGTGGAGGGCCATCAGCCAGTGCCTCCCGTGACATATAGAATCATAGAATCATTTAGGTTGGAAAAGACCCTTGGGATCATCGAGTCCAACCATCAACCCCACTATATGATGCAGAATGTATTAAAAGTGGGTAGAATCCATTTTCCCCAGCTGAATTAATCCCTCACAGCATGCCTTTGTTTCACTCAGTATTGTATCCCTTTAATTAATTTATTATTTATCACAGATAAAGCTGAACAAGTTACTTAATGAGTTTAGCTACTAGGATGGATAGGTTATTTGTTCTATGTTTTGGTAATTATTTTCTTTCTGTGCAATTTTCAAAGGAAAAACAGCTGTCATTTACCTGCGTACTCAACTGTCCCAGTAGGATTTTACATCCCGAGACAAGGACCTTGCTTCTCCAAATACCCTAGAGCCTTGTCAGCCACAAATAGAACAGGTGTGGCAAGCGGTGTTACTGCTGCCGTTGCCAAAAACAATAAAATTTTTCTTAGTGATTGTCACAGTCACCCACAAGGATGGAAAATTCTTGCAGGAATCTGTAGCTGAGATTTGGCAAAGCAGATCTGGAGGTCCAGATGTTAGACAGAACATTGTGAACTCTGAACCTGCTCACACAGGTACTGTCTGTAGAGTTTGTAATCACTCCGCTAGGTGAGTATCCAAGCATGCAGCACCCTGCAGAACAAAGGGTGAAATTCTTACTTATGTGCTTAAATATAGGGACTGCTTTTCAATTCCAGAGTCTTCTCCTGACTTCAAGTTGTAGGGAGTAGCATGGGTTTGTCCACCATTAAAATGCGGAATGTTATTTCAGTATTCTCAGCACAAAAGTAGCATCATGATTCATTCATAATCACACTACAAAAATGATACATTATTTACATGCATATTGCTTAAATAGATACTATTGTATCCGTAAAGAATTACTACATGGGCGGTAAGCACTGTAAACATTGTGTTCCTGAATTAACAAAGGCATGCACTAACAATGATGTGTCTTGTACCTGAAACCATATTTAGCAGCTAATTTAACTGACAAGCAAGGAGAAAGAGTTCTGTCATGCAGCTCTTTTTTTCTTTTGACTTTTAGCTATCATGCTGTTGCAAAGACCTAATGCATAATACCGTGCAAAGCACTTTTTTTTTTACAATACGTTCTATTTAGCCAAGTAGAAACTTTTCTTTTTATTACAAAAACAATTTTTATTATGCAAAAGAATACCAATATTTAGAAAACAAAAATATTTTTCAAGCTGGCCAATCAAAGAAAAATCTAGTCAGGGTGTGTGAAAGAACAACAAAGACATATCAAGAAATTCAGATTAAATACTAGAAATTACTATGGGAAACCTGGTGGATGTTGCTTAAGGGGAGAGGCAGCCCTGAACCTGAGTGAGGGAGGTGGATGGATTGGTGTCTCCGCCGTGTATGACCAGGACCTCTGACCCTGGAGTGAAAGCAGTGCTAATGGGAAAGGACTGGGACTGGAGCGGGAGGAAGGAAGAAGCTCATGTCCCTTCACTGCTCTTCATAAATCTGTAGTTGCATTGCTTTTTCTGAGTAGTGACAACATGAAGAAACACTAGAAAACAATAGCTTCTATTTCAAATACAGTGAAAAATGTTCAGCAATATTAAATGTCAGAAAGTTGTCCAGAGCTAGTTCTTCAGATAGTGTAAATGAATATAATAAATTGGTCCTCTAAAACAATGGGACCAGGATAACTTAAACAAGGTCAGTGATTAACACGAATTAACTGTTTAACTTAACCACTTGCTTTGATTTGGGGGATTTAGCATTAAAAAAGCACGTGTGAATCCAACCTTGGAGAAATACCCATACAGCTAAACGCGGGGCTAGATACTCAGTGAAAGAGTGGTAACTGTACATTGTTGCAGAATAATTACATGGAGGCCAGGATTTTTTTTTTTTTTTTTTTTTTTCTCTTGTACAAGCCTGTTACATTACATTACATTGTATTCGAATCTTCAGAATGTGGTGCGTGTTCTACAAGCTCTGCTCCGCGTGTGGATCTGCTACATTTCGAAGTTGTGGTGCAAGGGCCAGGTGGCACACGGAGTTAATGCAATAGCATTTTACCTCAGAAAACCAGCGTTCTACTGCAAACTTGACATTGCTTTGGCAATGCCAGGCTAGCGTGGGTGCTTGCTCCCGCCCTTCCCAGCAGATCACAGTGCTGTGTGGTAGAGCCGACACCAGCAGTTGGCACGCGTGCAGAAGAGGTATGGGACTGTGGACGGATGGGCGCTCACAGGCGTTGTCGGAGGGGTCCGGGATGGAGACATTTCAGGCAGCATGCCCCGTGCTTCCTCAGCACACTGAGACTTCACTTGGCTTCTCTACACCTGTCAAAACAATAACTATTACGTCCTCCAGCCCAAAACATGCAGATGAATAGAGACTGGGGGTGGGGAAGGTTTGCTGATTATTGACGGTAATGAAGGAGAGTGGGTGGTGATTGCACATTGCAGAAACCTAGAAGAAAGGCAGTATGATATAATTTCACCCTGGGAATCTATTGCTATGGCAACAAAGAACAGATTTTTTTTTTTTTTTTAAAAGTAGGGTTCAATACAAAAGTATCACAAAGGCAGAAATAAGATCTTTAGCAAACCTTTTCTTCTCTTTGCTTGCATTTTATTCATTTGTATTATTACTGAAATGTTTGTAAGCATGAAAAATAAGTGTTTGTGGCCCACAGACATTTCCCCTAAATGAAATAAAATATTGTTGTGTTAGCTTTATTGACTTGGTGTGAAGTCACAGCAAAAATCCTTGTGGTGTTCTTGATGTTCAGCCTACAGACTACTTAGAGTTTACATTCCATTTACAGCTGTTAACTCTTCCTCCAGATTAAACGAGATGTAACTGAGGTCAGGATTCAGCCAGCACCATTTTCTATTCCACATAGATAAAGAATTCATGAACACAATTACTTTTACTTAAAGCCACTGAAGTAGGTTTCGATGGCCATTACAAGACACTCTGCCGGCAAAGTTTCACTTCAGGAACTGCAGTGGCTTGGGCTGGTGAATGAGTGCTCAGGGAGGCAATCTTCTACATTTTCTGTGCCTGAAAGGTTTAAGCTCCGCAGTAACATTAAATGAAGGACCAGTGCTAATCACTTCTCTACAGGAAGAAGTAAGGCCTTTTCTCAGAAGGCAAAAAAGGGAATCCAGGAGCCAGATGAATACTGCGTGTCTCAGTGCCAGCATCCCCTGCCAAACCCCTGGGATCACCAGTTTGAGTCTGCTGGAGTCAAGCTGCTGGTACAAGGAATAGTGGCCAGTTCTGAGTTTCTTTCCCTCTTCAGGGTTTAAATGAGAATTACGAGTTACTAGCTAGATGAACCAAGGATTAGCCCATATCCAGGATCTGCTCCTCTGTTTCCCCTCAAGACATCTTCATTTTTAGGCTTCATCCCACCCCATTTTACTAATCACATTTACTGTTTCTCTGTTTAGACATCATGTTCATTTCAATTACACACTCATGTTTACATTGTTTTAGCTCTACAGCAGGCATAATTACATTTTTTCGTTATATTGATCATGTATTTTGCAATATCCACGGGCTTTTCATGTGATATTAAAATGATTTTTTTTCACACCTTGTTTCTGACGTAGAACTTGCCAAAGAGATCTCTGCTGTTGTGAGATACCCTGAACTCTATGCACAAAACCTCTGGGAACATCAATAACGTCGATAGTCAAATTACAAATTTAGTGAAGAAAGGCAGCATGCCTACAGCAAGAGGCATTGAATCAAACCAAGCAATTTCTCTCTGTATGACTAGTTTGCACAAAACACAAACAAACCCAACTCAAAATTAAAATAAGAAACAGAGAAGAAACAGAAGAGAACCAGGGACTCATTTTGACAGAAGACAAGGGTAAACACAGAGAAGGGATCCTCTGGGCTTTTCCCTCCAGCATGTAGACAGGATGAGACAAGGATGCTGTTCTGTTTAAATGTCAATTTTAGAAGCACCTACCAACCTGAAATACTGATGTCCCATACTTTCACTATATTTAGCATACATGTATAGGAAATAAGATTGCCAGGCATTGCTCACCTTTTGGACCATTTTGGGAAGCTGGTGTGGGCCTCTGTTGTGTGTGGGAATATGTGCTTGGCATTGAGCTTACTCAGACAGCTCTGCAGTACCCATTTCCTCCTCTTTGCTGTCAAACAAGGCTGCAAACAAACCTTAGCATGTGTCAGGTGTTCCGAGATGAGAAGATAGGGGAGAAGGAAGTCTTCTTAGTGTATATTGAGATGTGGCAGTCTTTGGCTGGCAGAACCATCTGTAAGGAGCAGTAGTGCTGAGAAATTTTCTGAGACCAGTTTCTTCTTCTCTCCTCAAACATCTTGCCTATAAATTATGAATTTCCAATCAAAGGACTCTGTCCAGCAGATAAAGCTTCCACCGCATAATTACGGCTCACAGAAACTGCAACACTTGAATCTGGATGGAGGGTGACTGAATCATGTTTTCACAACACTGAAGAAGTGAAAATTGGTCTCAGAGCTCTTGCTCCATAACGAACAGGGGCAATCTCATGCCCCTCTTTGGCCTGGCAAGTGCTCTTAATATTTATTTCCTCTTCCTGTTCTCACAACAACACTACCAGTTTTCCCGCTGGCAGGGTCTCTGGCAGGACCCCTGGCCCCTCTGAAGTGAGCTGGAGCCTTGGCACTGCCACCAGTGGCAGCGGGGTGTCAGCTCCTTCTACGCCTTTGTGTTGCTAATGGAGCTTAAAATGAACACAGCTTCTCCATGTGTTTGGACAGTAACTTCATGCTGTTTTTTCAGAGTTCATTTTTTTGTTCTTGTTAGTTTTTGCTTTTTTTTTTTGTTTTGTTAAATTCAGCTAAATTCAGCTGTGCTATTTACTCTACTCTAAGCAATAATTTTATGGCAGGCATAAATCCAGTCTCTGTGTTCTTCTAAGGCTGATAGTTATTGCAGAGACCTCTGTGAATACTGTGGAGTACTTTTAGTTTGCTGTTAGTTAAGTCTAACTTATAATGATACCTTTTTGAAACAAGCTGTGTTTAGTATGAACTGATTTTTGTTGTGTATCAAATGCCTAGAATTTATGCAGGAGAGACTTCCCACCATGTATATAACAGAAAGAAAAGTAGCAATTTTACCTCTGGTTAAACAATACAGATTTACTCTGCCATGTATCTGTGTAGGCTGCAGTAAAGGTGCAGGTTTTTTCTATGGAAAAGCATTATTGAATTGAGCAGGGAAGAAATCACTAAGATTCCATAGAAATTTAGCAGCTAATAGGTTTAAATGGAGAATTACATCCCTGTTGCAGTGCTCCCTGGGTTGTTTTAAGCCTTATATAGAAAGCTTGTCATTCCCTATTAAACTCCATAGGAATTTCACATAAATGCTGTTTTTTGAGCTATTTGGACTGGAATTAGATCCTAAGCGTTAGGAAGTGCCATCCATTTCTTGGACTACTAAAAGTTGTCATATAGTCTGCCTTACATAGCTGTCATTCCTCTGGAACCACAAGGCAATCCAAAACCTAAATTCCATTATGGTGTTGCACTTACCCAGCAATGCCTCTGTAATGAGGAGGGATTCATTGCAGCTTTACCCTGATAGAAAGGAGAAGAGAAATGGGATCCTCATTCTTATTTTTAACTCCAGATCAGCAGTATAATCCACATTATAAGGTGTAGTTGCACTACTGAAGCCTTGGGTACTGTTCAGGGGTCAGCAAATGAACATATTTTTAGATTGGTGGGTTTAATACATCCTGTGTTGTAAGTGCTGGAATTGTGTCTGCCTGCAGGCTGCAGAAGGAAATCCTACTGCACTCCTGTGAATGACACTGAGTCTACGCGATTCAGGTATCATAGCAACCTCCATGAATCACGATCTTTGTTTCTCTGTAACTTGTTTATATAAAAAACACTGCTAGTGTGGGGCCTGCCCTTCCACTCTTCACCACAGTGAAGGACTGCAGAAGCGGTACCATAAGCTCCAGCATGAGTCACGGGAGAAGAATCGTCTCCTTTTGTACTGAGTTCTCTGTGGTGGGAACTGCTTTGTTCTAGGTGCCTGTACAGGCAATTAGCACCCACTGAGTTTTCTGACAATTATGCGGTTCTAATACTGAAAAAGGCTTAGTTTTGCAATAGAAGAAATAATAAGGAAATATCACTTAAAACAATCCTTCCCAAATGTGCTTTTCTAAGAAAAAGGAAGAATTTAAGGAGTTAATGTGCTCATGCAGAGTAATACTGTGTGGCTGGCCTTCCTCTTTGTGCTCACCAGGTCACACTGCACGCACTGCTGAGAAGGAGGTAGCTCAGGAAAAAGTAAATTCCTTCAGTGCCTGACAGTAAGTGATTCACTTTGCTTATGCTCACTGCTGTCTTCTCAGGTTGGAGAAGCGAACCTCAGGTCTACGCACTTCTCATCAGGCTCCACTTCCTCCCTCCCTCTCTCCCTCCCATTTGCAGTATGATTAAGGAACAGAGGCTTGGCTCCAAACCAGGCCCACCAAGAAAGCAAAGGGGTGAGATTGATGTAGTGAGGCTTTTTTACTCTCTGCTTTGTCAGGTAAACACAAAGAAGGTGGTGCTGGAATTTGCTCTTACGTAGGAACACAGAAAGACAATGGCATGTGGAAGAATAACTGCAGTGTGAGTCCTTGGGCTTATAACTTTTGGTCAAGCTATTGTTTCCGTTTGGCCCTGAAACTTCTGTGCAAGAGAAAATGCTTTCGTTAACAGTTCCCCTATGAAAACATAAACTACCACAGTGTCAAGTATTGCATGGAGAGGAGAACAAGGAGAGAAAGAGTGAATCATCACTATGACCAAGCAGAACAAGACTGGCTAGCTATAAATTTCTACTGATTTAATTTCCTCTCCTGTCACTGGTATTAGTTCATGCATTTGTTCAAAGTGGGGAAAAAAAAGTTCTTAAAGCCACTGCAGTTAGATAGTATTGGCCTGAAAAGGAAGAACATCCATTAAACCCTTGAAGTTCTATACAGGGTAATAAAATCATACTGACTTTTGTAAAATAAAGCAGAGAAGTTGAATGACTATCTTGAGTATTACATTAAATTTCTTATAAAATTTCATAATCCAGTAGGGCCTTTTTAAACTTAAGTTACCGATGCTAATGGATGGCAACATAGGTACTACTGAAAAGACAAAGTTACTGCTAACTTAAAAGCTCATAACTTTACCAGGCAAAAAAAAAAGTGGTGTAGATATTAAAAAGCCTCAGAGGTACTGGTACATTGTCCTTCAGATGAAGAGTATTTTGCGGTTGCTGGGAACTTGAACGTTTGCAGTCTTGATTCAGAATGCAGCCTTTTGGCAACAACCTAAATTTGATACTGCAGTCAGTACAGCTAAAACACAGGAGTTCAGAAATGAACTGTAAAGATGAACATCAGACATAAAATATAATTCTAGGTGAAAAAAACCACTTCATATCACAAATACAGAACCCAAAAAGAAATGTAAATGTTCTTGTCAGCGCTACAAGAAAGATTCCCCTATGCATTCTTGTGCAGAGGTAGGTGGTGGCTCCATGTATGCGTGCATTAACCTCAGTTCCAGGATTTCAGGCCAGTTGGCCTATGGGAAGTTAAACATTAGTCCTGGCATTATACAGCGTGCAAGCCACCTCCACACTTCACACTTTCATTTATGGTGTTAACAGAGAGGCCAAATATGTGATTAATGTGGTGATTGTGCCTGAAACAAGTGTTTTGCTTCCAGGGAAATACTAACATACTTCACTGCTGAGCACCCTGGTGTGGTCACTGCCCTGTTTTTTTAGCTCTGTTTTTTTTTTTTTTTTTTTTTTTTTCCCCACACTCGCTCACCCTAATGTGAAAATGGTAAAAGAAGCATTTTGCTCATGCAATACTATCTAAGTGGGGGTTCCTGTTATATCTGCTGTATCAGTTATATTTATTAAATATTGTAGATAGCTGTGGCAGGTAGGCTGCAGTTCCTTAAAGTCTGAACTACCTTCCTTGTTTCTCAACAAGGCAGGGGCATCCTGAGGAACTGGTAGAGGTGGCAGAAGTCTTCCAGGGATGAATGTGTGCCTTTCCTGACCCTACTGGGTTTTCTTCACTCTGAAATTCAGATGCACTATCTAGAGGAGCCTAATGCTGTGTAACTCTCCTTCATTTTAAACTTTGTTCTTTTATTTCTATTATATATTTGTTCTTATCTCCCTTTCACCCCCTTTGCCTGATCCCCCTCATATCTCTTAATCTTGCCCTGTTTCCTATACCCTCCTATTTTTGGTTGCTCGAGGCTCTTGCTGCCTTGGCCACTTGCCAACACCTGGGCTCTGTCCCGGCAGCTGAGGCTCAGTGAGCTGCCTGATCCCACAGACCAGCCCAGAACAGCCCTCTTCTTCCTTCCTCCAGTCTGAGACCAGCAGTTATGAACTGCCCTTGGTCTACCAAATATGGGATAAAGGAACTTGGAGCCTTGGCCTGCGATCCTCTTCCACTTTTCAGTGATCCTAGAAATTGGAAAGAACACCGAGGGTGTCTGTCCAGATTTTCTGTGAAAATCCTGATACAAAGCGTGTTGTGCCTGTTCCTATTTCAATTCTGCTGTTCCAGTCATTATTTCCAGAAGACAATGATGAATTCCTGATCTCTGGTTTCCTCTGTTAACAGCGCTCATTACAGCAACCTTGCAGTGCTTGGCAGTACCAGATACCTGACCTTTTTTTCCCCTGACATTTAACAATTACTCTGGAGGTATAATCTGTTTACAGCTCTTGAAAACCTCTTTGCCTCATATGAAGCTGGTGTCCTTGACCACAAATTGAGGGCACACTGTAGCAGCTGGTTCTTTATGAATCTAAAGGGAAACACAGGAGCAATGCCACTGACAGATAAATGTAAATCAGACAAACAGGTGCTTATAACGGTGATGTTCAACAAGCTGGGACCATGGAAAAAAAGGTTGCATAAGCAAAGTAGATGGTATCTAGGAAGCTGCTGAAAAAAATCAAATCCATGAAATAAGGTAGATTTCCATAGTGGTTTTATATGTTTTCACAGCAAAAGAGCTTTTGGGGATGCCTCAGATATAGATGTAAAGGACACAAAGAGCAACCTCAGTTCCACATTCACAGATTAATCAGAACATGGAGCCACATGTTTTCATGTGACCATTCATAGAAGAATGAAGTTGGTGCCTCCAACATACAAAGACAAAAGATCAACAGCTAACACAATGTTCTTGATGTAAGAAGTTACTTCTGGTGTTTCCACAATAGGGTCCCAGTTTGCAGACTGTAAAAGAGAGAGTGCCTTCACATATAAATTCTGGATAGATTCTGGATAAAAGAACACAATAACTGAAGTAGTACCCATGGTTGCCAGGGTTCAACTCTGGGCTCCTTTAGACATCATGTTCCTCAGCAGAGCCTCCTACATAGACTTAAAAGGCTCCAGTGGACCTTCTGTAAGGAAAAGAGCACAGTAATGTGCATCTCCAGTTCTTTCTAATTCAGACATTTGACCTTCTTGATTGTCGTGAGTGGTTGCTAGTGGAGAGCATAGCTAGTGGCTGCTGTAACAGAAATAATTAATCTTTTTCAATACTTATGAAAAGAGCTGACAAGCCTTACTTCACCAAAACAAGTATCTGCTTTCATTCATTAGGTAGGATAAGGGAGCAGAAAGGATGGAGCTGGAAAGGTCTTTCATTCCCAGGATGCGACTATGGTTGTTGCCTGTTTCCAGACCTGGAAGTCCATGTGAGCCTTTTAGCATGTAGGAGAAGGTTTGCTGATGCCTGTTCACAGGACTGTTGGAACAGAGCAGTTCTCCTTGTAGTTAGGCTTCATAAGTAAAGTCTTTTATCATTTGATCCAGGATACTTAGAAGTCAGGGGGAACCACCACCACAGGTAGCTCAGTTATACAGCTCAGATCCTTTAGTCCAACACACAGCTCCTGCCTCCTTCCCCCTCCAGCTAGACTACACTTTTTACATTGTATTTTCTTCTACTTTCTGTACAGTTCAGACTGGGAGGTGCAGTTCATTTCTATATGAGGTAGATTATGTTAGGCTCTACACTTCTTCTCTCCCAGCAGGAGAGAACATTGCTTGCTGAGGAAGTTGCATTTCAGGGCTGCTAAAGTTGCCTTTGATTAGTACCGTTGCCTTTCAACCGTGAGTCACCCTGTTCTCTCCTCCTGTGAAAGCTAATCTTAGTTGTTGTTTTGGGACAAATACTTTACAACTGCAGAGTTATTCAATAGCAGTGAACTCAGTACCTTTCTATTTAGAGCGAACTTCCCACACTCTGTTGTCTTGTGATGGATCTGAACTTCACGGAATCACAGGGGATGGCACTGTACCCTTCTGTGCTGAAAAGAGCTTGAGAAGAAAACTACGTGATACAAGAAGCAGAGAAGTGCGAAAGGGCAATGGAACAGTCTTCCATGGAGATGCTTTGAGACATCTGAATTTGCTTCTGAGAAGGTGGAAAGGAAGCTGAAGCCCTAAGAAACTGTGGGCCATCACTAGCCTCTTGCTATGCAAGCTTAAGAAGTCCATTGGCTCAGGTTGGCAGAAGACCTCTTAATACACAGCATAACACCATCCTGCTGGAGAAGGGGAATCCATGTAAGAAAGGTAATCACTTGAAAGAAATGCTGTTGTGGTCAATCATTAAGTTGTGTGACTGTGTAAACACAGATAACTCTCTATACCACAGAGATTTTGTTTCCTGCTGGGGAAATTAACAGTGACTGAGGAGTGCCTACATCTCTGCTACAGGGAAGCGTAAGACCTATTTAAATGTGTGCAATGGAAAATAAGACAGGGAACCAGGGCACAACTGGCTGTCCAGGCTGTAGTGACGTGGGATCTATTAGCTTCATTTAGAGGTTTATTCCAACCCCTGCGTATGTCTGAGTATTGCTAGATGCTACTTTTTCTATGTCTCATTTATTTATATATTTTTCCAGGTTAAATGCAGAAAAGCAGCAAAACAATCTGAAGACCTAATAGAGGGGAAGAAGAGAGTCTGAATTCCAAGAAACTATACCCCAGATGTGTCTTGATAAGATTGTGCAATACGAAGAAGTTTCTCCAGAAACTGGGTCATCCTGCTCCCATCTGTTACTTCTGAATAAATCCTAGTGTTACACCATCTGATTCATTTGCTCTGTTCAGGATAACATCCTTTTAAAGAAAATATTTAGCATATTCTATCTTCACCGTTAGCTACTGACACAACATGCAATCCTGCAGTTGCTTTGCATTTTTATAGAAAAGAGAGACAAGTGGTAGCTATGGGGAAAGGCATAGTATGGTTTTCAAACTTGTTCATGCTATGTGACTAGGGGATTTTACTTTCTGAACCTAAGGATCTCTTTTACTCTCATTCACCATTGTATACCATCCCTGTGGCAACACCAGTGACTACTTACAAGGAAACATAATGTTACAAAAGAGTGAAACATATTTCTAGCAGACTAATCCACCTCCGTGGTAAAGAGATAAACTTCCCATAAAATATCATTTGCTCCTTACCAAGTACCATTTACTCCTCATTGGAACTGTTATGCTCTTGTGGGTTCCAGATTCCCATTCCAATGTATTTCAGGTGCATAACTGAAATCAGCTGGGAGAGGGGAACCTGAAAAGGTTTGAGTATTGGGCCTAATAGTTACAGGCATATTCTCAAGTTTAGATCTTTCCAGAACGTGAAACCGAGAGTCAAATAAATTGTAGAATGCAGACTCTATCAGCTTTTTCCCCTTAACTTTTTAAAATGCTACAGTGACTAGTGAAGCAGTGCATACCTAGCTTGATGCATGCATAACTTCTGGATGGCCAGACATGAGTCCTAATCCTATGGTTTGGTCAGGACTTAAAGAATCCAGGCAAAACACTGATGCTCTCAGGCAAATTGATAACAAGTTTGGTTTAGTATCTACATGCAGAAAGGTCACGTCTTCATGTTTGCAGTAGTTAAATGCTACCAGGCAGAATTTGAAGGGAAATTATCTATAATTTCTGTAATCCAAAACAATTTACAGTAGTTGCTGCTAGCACATATTGTTCAGGTTCAGATGTTGACTGAAGAATTAAAAAATACAACCTATGTGAAATTGGTTATTCACTGGTGAAAAGCACTAAACATTTACTATTGAAGGCACAGAACAAGAAATTACTTTCTACATCCCTCCCACTGTACTTCCACTCTCCTTACTTTCCCTTCCCCAGGGCATTTCATTACAGCTGCATCCTGCCCTTTACCAACTGCCCTTCTTTTCTGGCATTTGGTCCCTTTAATAGAAGTTGCAAGTCATGCTGGTTTGCGACAGCTCTGTGATGTATGCAAAGAAGGAAAAACAGGATCAGAGCCCCATGTTCATGTTTGCTTGTAGCCTAGGGAAAGATTTGAACTCAGGTTTGCAGGCAGAAAGGCATCATCTTTTTTGTTGTTACAATTCACAGTACGTTTCAAAAATTGTCATGGCCTAAAGCCCACAGCTTAAAACCTGGTATTGAATTTGTGCTTCCTTTGATAAGAAAAAAGCCCTACTGTGCTTGTACGGGTCTGAAAGAATTTAAAGCATAGCACTGAGTGCAGGTCTTTTATGTAGGCAGGCGGAAATAAACTGCTCACTTACTGTTTCCTAAGATCTTCTGATATATTGAGACACACCTTTTATGAAAAACTCTTCCCTGTTTCTAAAAGAACTCTGAATGAGTTCTTGTTTGGTAGCTCAAGGCACAAATGAAGGCGAAACAAGACTTGCTCTTTGCAAATTATTATATATTTTATCATCTAGGGTTAACCTTGGCTATCAGAGCTGCACTGCTAGGTCAGTGAGGCCTTCTGTGAAAAGTTTGGCCCATGCGTTTCCTTAAGCTTGCAAACGGGCACTCCTGAGCCTCCCTGGGGAAAGGGAAGGGAAGGGAAGGGAAGGGAAGGGAAGGGAAGGGAAGGGAAGGGAAGGGAAGGGAAGGGAAGGGAAGGGAAGGGAAGGGAAGGGAAGGGAAGGGAAGGGAAGGGAAGGGAAGGGAAGGGAAGGGAAGGGAAGGGAAGGGAAGGGAAGGGAGCAAGCCTGCTGCCCTGCATGTCCTGTCAGTTTGGAGGTAGGAGGCATTTGTTACCCGAAAAGTGCCGAAGAAGCAAAGCACAGCAGTGTAACTAACGATCCTCTTCTTCAAAGGTCCTGCCAATGACAAGAGAGAAAATTTTCTTTCATGAGACCAAATCTGACAGTTGGTTTAAGGCTGAGCAGGTCTCAGAAAGTGTTAGCTGTCTTAGCAAATGATCTCTGCAGTGCAACAAAACTATGGATCCCACTGCAGACTTACCTGGCAGAAGGAGGATACCTGGATAGTAAAGTACATGGACAAACTGTCCAGGACAAGTCCCAGATGTTCTTGAGTGAGGATTTGTTGTAGATTCAGAGCTGTTATTTTCTTCTCCAGCTTGCTGTGAAGGATTATGAAAGGGTACACATTAATGGTGTTCAGCTGGTCTCAAGAAATATACCAAAAATAAATGTAAGTCCAAAACATTTCCCATAGTACCGTTGATGAAAACAGTAGTTGAACTATTACGAAGTGGCAACTTTGGGGTGATTATTTCATGCTGTAACTTCATGCTGAATATTTATTTCCAAAATCTAAAGCAAGGCTTTGCGAATATGACAGAAATAGTTTACAATGAAACAGGATTCAATTCAGTACGATTTCAGTCATACTCTTACATATTTAAAATAGATGGATACAATAGTCTGCCTACAGTCAGGTTAGAATGACTATTTAGTAGATTAATGTAATAATATTATAGGTTATTATGTACTTACCTGGGATCTTCCTAAAGATACAAAGTGTTATTTACAAGTAACAAAGTTTTCAAGTTATGTATTTCTATGCATTTAATTACATAAATACTTAATTTGAATAAAACGGATACCTGAAATAAGAAAGACTTTACACTTTTTTCTGAGTGGAAGTCAGAGCAAATGAATAATAAGAAAACATGAGGACACCAGCAGGCTGATCATTGCTCTGTAATTGCTACCTTTGATAAATAGAGCATTTCATTAATAAGCCTAATGTAAAACCGGAAAACTTTTATTAAGTACAGATTTATTTTATACTGTTTGAATTCAGAAAATCCTTTTAGTAGTAAGATTCTGAGATTTTGCATGAATCAGAGCTCACTGGAGATGGAGGATTTACTTTTATAAAAACAGTGCTCAGACCTCCATGCATTAAAAAGTGAGAAGGATGCACAAGACTCAGGTTCTGCAATACTCCCCATCCCATGCTTTAAAGTACTCCTTCAACCAAGGAAGAGCTGTTTCTAGACCTACTGTATTTTTCACTCACTCTGCCTCCTTCTATCTGCTTCAAATAAGCAGTTCTTGCCACCTCCTTCCAGTATGATGAATGGAGAGAATGAGCACTTTGGTCCTTTGGTCCCCCCCCTGACTTGTGGATAATGTCTGTTTGTTAGAGGGAAGGCAATAATGTGGAGCATCAACCCTCTGCACGTTCTCTTTTGGGGTCCAAAGGGTCTGTGCAACTGTCAGCCTTAAGGCTTCTTTTTGAAAGCATGGTTACTACAAAGACACCAAGTAGCTTTTTACTTTTCTTTACTTTCGGGCCCCTCTTGTGCAGATGGAAGTTATCTGATCCCCTGCCATTCAGTTTGGCTGTTACTATATGGTACCAGCTGTGCAATTCTATCTCTGTATAGAACCCTGCCATTATAGATTGTAGGATTATCAGTTTCTATCGGAGAAAATGCTTTGAATTACATTAGTGTTCATTGACATGCATTCCTTCAACTCCCTTCACAAGTCCTTGCTTTGGAGCGTGAATATTTAATTCATTGTGTCAAACTTCCTTCTAAAACTAAAAGAGACTGAGGCTCAGTTAATTTACATTTAAACAATTGATATTCTCTTCTGAGTTATTGATTAATCCTTTTTTTGGAAGGATATTTGAGTAAGAATGAGTTCCGCAGCCAAATGCTGCTTCTGCTTCCTATGTAGTGCACTCTACATTGATAGTCAACACTCCTATCAAATTAAGGAAATGCTTTAATTCTGACATTCTAATTGTCACACTAGAAACAGAATAGTACTGTATCTGAACTAGTATTTAGACTTACTTATTTATTTCTATTTTTTGAGAATATTAGTGGCCTGAAAAACTCTACAGGGAAGCACAAGTTATAGCTTTTAAAAAAAATTGCTAGTAAGGGCATTTTTACATAGGTTCAAATATTGTTCACCGAGATCCTTCAGCACAGTTTGGTATCAAAAAGTGAAATATTTGAGAGAAAACTTTTTTCTATCTGTTGAGGAAAGACAACTTTGCATGAAAAGTGAAGCTGGTAGAATCTTTTAACACTATAACATGGGTACTTTTTGATCTGTAAGTAGATATAGTGCAGCTGCTCTCAGTAAAAATTGTCTCCCTCAATTAAAATTATGGTGAATTTCCTACATAGCTTTTTTTAAAAAAAATGTAATAGCGCATTCGGACTCACTTAGAGCGGTTTGTATTTCCTTATTATTGCAAATCATCAGTTTTAAAATAGGCAAGCCATTTTATTTTATCCTGAAAGCAATATCCTGTACCATAATCAAATGGATCAGCTTATTTTAAGATATACAATTAATGCAGACAGACATTTTTCTTACTTTCACAGACGTCCAAGAGCCAAGTTTGTTCTCTGTGCAAGCTGAAGAAGAGAAGTGTGTGAGCAGCTGTGCAGACATCACTGGTCCAGCAATGCATGCTGGCAAAAGTAGTGTGTTATTGCATAGGACAGAACTAGCACTCCTGCCATTGCCAGCCATCTCTTCTGAGAATTCTTGCTGGATTTGTCACTGTTCCATGCGCTGCTTCCTCAGCCATTGTCCTGCAGCCTGCAGAGTTATCAGAGGATACTGAGTGATGTATTCTTTTACTCATTTTCCTTGTTGTTAAGAGAGGAGATGGTGACGGTTGTAATTACCATATTGGGAACAGTATTTGTGGCAACAAAAATGTAGACAAATGCTTTCTGAATCTCAATTTATAATGGAGTATCTGTTTCGTCACCCAAGATGCTGGGGGAATTTACTTTGCCTCTAGGATGCTGTTTGCTTATACTAAGCAAAAAAAGACTGGAAAATTCTAAGTGAGCGTTGTGATTTAAAAAAAGAAAATGAAAAAGTTGCCTTGCAATGAACCTACTCAACCTTACGTGCTAATACCATAAAAGAAGACGATCCCCTGTTTCTTGCCATTCTTTAGAAATAGCCTTGAAAGAGAGCCTGCAGTCCCCCCCCGCCATCTATTTCCAGAGATGCAACAGCATAAGGGATCTGTCTGGGTAAACTCCATCTGCCTAGCCACCCAAATTTTTCTCATAAACTTCTCAGCCTTTCATTTGCATCCAAAGAAGCATTTACATATGGCTTCCTAATGAACATTTTCATTGAGGTATACCATTAAAAAAAAGGTGCTGTGCTACAAATTTATTCTGTTATGCGGTGCCCGCTCTGCATAGTATCCAGGAAGCAGTTCCACACGAATTGAAGTTTGGGAACCCTGGCTCTAAAAACTGGTCTGATTCCCATTGCTGTAACTTATGTTTGCTAGCAGCTTACATTCTGGAAGGCATCTGCCTGTAGCAAGGTCTTATTTTGAAGTCAGACCTTGGTAAGATGTGGGAAGAGAAGTGTATTCACTTTATTAATATTGCCAGAGACTGCTGACTCCAGAAAAGAAAACCCAAACAAACAGGTAAGAACAGTCTTCTCTTAAAAACTCAAATGGACTGAATAACTTTGCAACCCCTCAGACATTCCAGCCTTTTCTCTGGAAGGCCAGAGAGCCAAAATTACATATAGACAAATCTAGAACTCAGCCCAGCAAAAAAGTTGGTCTGTGCATGTATCAGGGAGAGGGTGAACACCACAGAGGAGCTGCAACCTGCTCCCATCTCCCTGAGCCACGGGAAGGGCAGTGCAGAGACGTCTGAGTGGGCTGTCTACCAACCAGGCTGGACGCCTGGCTTCCCACACGCCATGCTGGAGACACTGGCACTCAAGTCAGCTTTTGCAACGCGATTCTCAAGCTTATTAAAAGTACTTGGCTGGATGGATGTCCCTGCATGGGTCTCTGCTAGCACAGGGAACCCTCACTGGGCTCTGTCCCCACTCACCCATCTGACAAAGCAGCGGTTAAGTTTTACATTGCTAATTAAACCCTGGTCTGTGTCTTTTTATCCTGAAAGACTAGCTGAGGTCTGCTTTTGTTTTTTAATCCTGCCTTTCCTTTAGAGGCTGTTGTACACTGGTGTAGGTTACTGCAAACTGATGTAGAAACCATTTAGCTCTACTTGGTAAAGCACAGAAGATGTACACAAAACACTGACAGAAGGCAAACCACATTGTCAACCATCACGTGGCACTTCTGAGGATGATGGTTCTTCTGCCCTAATGATATGAACACCAGCAGCAGGCCTTATGGAAATGTGTCATTTCACAAGATGGGAGACACAGAACAGAAATCAAGGTGGCAGAGGCTTCCAGCTGGCAGCATCCCAAGAGTTGTAGCAGTTCCCTGACCATCCTGACACAGCATGCCTGGAGGTGTGAAAGCCTTGCGAGCGCTTGCCATGAGAGTTGAGAAGAAACTATGGCAACAGTAACTATGGCTGTGCATTTAACTCCGCTTTCTGGCCCAGTTTTAACTTTTCCACTTTTAGAGTGACCACTTGGCTCAGGCACACATTTGCCTGTCTCTTGGCTAAGTATTTTGGCCTGACTGCTTAAAAAAATTATTTATGGAGTTACAGACTCTTGTATTTTACCTGGATGTTTCTGTGCAATATTCTACAAGAGGTTTTCTTCTCATATAATCGCAACCTCAGGCTACCACTCACTAGACAGATGCAAGGACTAAAGTGTTCACTGGGTTATGGATTTCTCCCTTAAAGACCTACCAGTTTCATACTTCCCCCAGCATTTTATTCATTGCTAAAAAATGCAGGCAAATGGAAAAACCCAGCATTGTGCGTGCTTTGCCTTCAAGAGATATTATCACAAAACCTAAATTCTTTGTACATGTGAATACAAAAATGTTATCATGGGAGATCTGCTCTGGAAAAACCCTGCTGGACAGAAAGTAATTCAGAAGAGTAAGGTGATATAAGTGCAAGAAATGTCTGATGTTGCAGAGAGATGAAAGCCATACAAATAATTTGCTTTCATCAGAAGTGCTTCTGCTTTACGTGGTACAAATTGCTTTTTCTGCTGAACATGTAGCTTGAGCATGAAGTCAAATCCAGACAGATTAAAGGACACAGCTTTACTTTCTGCTTGTAATGTCAATGTTCTATTTTTGCATTTCATAGACTTCTTTCTCATAAAGTAGCTGTTATTTTACAGGGCTTTGTGCTGCAGTGCTCATCATCTCTCCTCCTGATTTGGGTCACTGGCCACAGGAATGGGAGAAAGGTTAAAGAAAGCCTCATGGGAGCAAAATCCTTTCAAGGGCTACTTCCCTGTTGACAAGCAAGAGCTGCTGCTAAGCCATGTAGCTTGCACAGACATTTGTGGGGGAAAAAAAAAGGCACAAAAAAAAAAGCAAACACTTTTGATCATCCCAAACTAACGCTTTGGTCTCAGTCTCAGACCCCATACCCTTACCCACACTCTCCTGCCTTGCTCTCAAGGTATTTATCTCAAGGTGACTCAAATACCATTTTCCTCTTTCTCCATTTCCTGTATTTCCTGTTCCATATTCTGTACTTCTGAAGCTGGACCCATCATACTTACTGTCCTCATTTCCAGGACCTTGCCTTTGTTGATTTACAAGGTTTCCTGTACCCCTCACGAATACCAGCCTATTTCTTGAAAGCTTCAGATAGACAAATATTTGCTGCCTTGGACAGAGTAATTCTGGTACTTGCAGGGTCCCATCCTCTTTCTTGTTCTGTGGATGGGGCCAAATGCAGTAGACCATCAATAGGGCAGCCTGGCTACCCAAGGCAAGAGAGGACTGCACACACTCTGCCTTGCAGCCATGCAAAGCCTACCAGGAGCTATGCTCCCATGGGCCCCACTAGAAAGTTCTGGGCCAGGGCTGCTGTATTGCTCTTCCTCTCCAAGCCCAAGGCATATCTCATGACAGAGGACCCAAATATCAGAAGAACTTAGGTTGAAAAGAGAAAACTGGGGATAAACTATTGGAAGAGCAATACTTCAAACATTATGAGCTTGTGTTAGACCAGTTGTAGCAAAGAGGGAAAACAGATCAGCAACAGACCAAAATTAGGGAATGCCGTCTTTTAACTGCATGCATAGTTTCTTGGATCACTGATACAGGGTTGCCATTATCTTCTGTATCAACACTGAGCTTGATTTTAGTTTCTCTTTCTCAGGGTTTTACTAGGCCTATAATCTTTGCAAAGGGACTCTGAAGGCATTGAAAAAAGTGCCTCGAACTGCTTTTCTGAAAAAAATTTTCATCTGCTTACTTCATCATGGAGAATGATGGCTCTTTTAAATATAATGGAATATACCAGGTGCTATGGTATGCCATTAAAATTTATATTGCCAGAAGCTTCCAGTATGTTGGTTAGAGTAACATAACAAAAGCTGCTATTTATGTTTTTAAGCCCTTCTTTCATCATCAGCTTAATCATCTCCTACCTTCAATCAGTGAATTTGTTTTGCAGATGAGGAGTACGTAGGAGAACAGGAATCTTATTCTGAAGGGAAAATATGAAAGAAACTTGCTGGTTTCTGACAGCTTGATCAGAAATGCAAGGGAAGAGTGGAGAACAGTGCTGATGAAGGAAGTTCATTTCTGATTCTGAAAATCCATTTCTTTTACGTCATGGGTAAAGACTTTTTTATTTCCTATAAAGATGTGTTTTGGACTGCTGTGTTTCAGCAGTTCTCACAGTGTCTTAGTGAATGCCTGAGATCAAATAAACTCCTGTCTGTTCTTGAATCATACAGCTATATCAGTGTCAGCACCAACAAAAAAATCCTTCTGTCAGTGTTTAGATTGGCTGAGAGCATCTGTTTGGCCAGTAATACAGATAAAAACCAAGAAAGGACAGTCAGATATTAAATAGCTCCTTGATAAAAAAAACAAATCAAAGCTAAGCACCTTAGGAAAAATGTTGCCAGACTCTCTTCACAGCACAATGTCGGAAAAAAACCTCACACAACATGATGGGTGATGAATTCATGAGGGTTTCTTTGTTTTTCTAATTCAGAAAAATGTGTTTGAAAAGTCAGTCCAGTGTAGTCACACATTACTAACCCTCTAGATGGTTTGATTATAAGTGTTTGATCATAACTGATGGATGTATTTTTTCTAGATTTTAGTAAGGCTTTTGATACTGTCCCCCACCTTCTGGACAAGTAGTCCAGCTGTGGGATAACTGAGTTCATGGTGCACTGGATGAAGAACTGGCTGAAGGGCAGAGCTCAAAGAGTTGTAATGAATGGGGCTACACCTGGCTGGCAACTGGTCACCAGTGTTGTTCCTCAGGGTTCAATTTTAGGGCCAGTTCCGTTCAACTTGTTTATCAATGATCTGTATGCAGGACTTGAATGCACCATTAGCAGGTTTGCTGATGATAACAAACCGGGATGTGCTGTTGACTCTTGTGAGGGACAAGAGACTTTGCAGAGGGATCTAGATAGATTGGAACATTGGGCAATGATTAATGGGGATGAAATGTAACAGATCCAAATGCTGGATTCTGCACTTGGTATGGAGTAACGCCAGACACAAGTACAAATTAAATCACAGAATCATAGAATACCAGGTTGGAAGGGACCTTAAGGATCATCTGGTCCAACCTTTCTTGGAAAAGCATGGTCTAGCATGCTTGCAAAAGTATGGCCCTGTCCATATGAATCTTCAAAGTGTCCAGTGACAGGGAATCCACCACTTCCCTGGAGAGATTCTTCCAGTGTCTGATTGTTCTCATTGCAAAAAATTTTCCTCTTGTGTCCAATTGGAATCTTCCCAGGAGTAACTTGTATCCATAACCCCTGTCTTTTGCTTGTGACTTCTTGCAAAAAGGGAGTCTCCATCTTCTTTGTAACCACCCTTTAAATACTGGACCATGGTGATAAGGTCTCCCCTAAGCCTTCTTTTCTCAAGGCTGAACAAACCCAGTTCTCCCAGCCTTTTCTCATGTGGAAGGCTTCCCAGTACTTTGATTATCTTTGTGGCCCTTCTCCTGACCCTCTCCAGCCTGTCCACATCTTTTTTGTATAGCGAGGACCAAAACTGAACACAGTATTCCAGGTGTGGCCTGACAAGCGCTGAGTAGAGTGGGATAATGACTTCTTTATCTCTGCTGGTGATGACCTTGTCGATACAAACCAGCATCCTGTTGGCTTTCTTTGCCACAAGAACAGCACACTGTTCACTCATATTGAGCCGGACCACCAGGATGCCCATGTCCCTTTCCACAAAGCTTCTCGCCAACTGGGTGGATCCCAGCCTGTACTGCACTCCTGGATTATGTTTTCCCAGGTGCAAAACCTTACACTTGTCCTTGTTGAACTTCATGATGTTCTTGTTAGCCCACTCTTCCAGCCTACCCCAGCTTTCCTGTAGGGTGGCTCTCTTCCAAAGTGTCCACTTCCCCACTCAGTTTGGCATCATCAGCAAACTTCATCAGGGTACACTTGATCCCATGATCCAGACTACTTATGAAGATATTAAATAGCATTGGGCCCAATATTGATTCTTGGGGACCCCACTTCTGACAGGCTGCCAGTTTGAAAAGGAGCTACTTACCACCATCCTCTGGGTGCAGCCTGGCAGCCAGTTCCCCACCCACTGCACAGACCACTTGCCTAGACCAAAAAGCATCAATTTTTCTAGGAGGAGGCTGTGGGGTACTGTGTTGAAAGCCTTGGAGAAATCCAGGTAGACAATGTCCACTGCTAACCCCACATAACCGAGCACGTAATTTTGTTGTAGAAAGCAATCAGGTTTGCCAAGCATGATTTGCCCCTGGTCAATCTGTGCTGGCTTTATGCCCTTCTTGTAAATGGGAGTGACATTAGACTACCTCCAGTTTTCTGGGATGTCTCTCAAACTCCATGACTTCTCAAAGATTCCAGAGAGCAGCCTCACAACGACATCAGACAGCTCTTAAAACACCCTTGGGTGGATAGCGTCAGGGCTCATACAGTTGTAGGGGTCAAGCTCTGGTATTAGTTCACATACCAGCTCTTCCTCCACTGATAGCGGGTCTGAGTGGCTGGAGAGCAGCCCTGCAGAAAGGGATCTGGGTGTGCTGGTCAACATCAGGCTCAATGTGAATCAGCAGTGTGCCCTGGCAGCCAAGAGGGCAAACCACATCCTGGGGAGCATCAAACACAGCACAACCAGGCGGTCAAAAGAGGGGATTATCTCACTGTATTTAGCCTTGGTGTGGCCTCACCTTGAGCACTGTGTGCAGTTATGGGCCTCACAATTTAGGAAAGATGTGAAGGTATTTGTGAAGGTACTTGAGTTCATCCAGAGGAGGGCAACAAATCTGGTGAAAGGGCTGGAAGGAATGTTTTATGAGGAGCAGCTGAGGACTCTGGGTTTGTCTAGTTTGGAGAAAAGGAGGCTGAGGGGGGACATCATTGCTGTCTACGGCTTCCTGAGGAGGGGAAGTGGAGAGGAAGGTGCTGATCTCTTCTTCCTGGGATCCAGTGATAGGATGCATAGGAATGGTTCAAAGCTGCGTTAGGGGAGGTTTAGACTGGACATGAGGAAGCATTTCTTTACCATAGGGTGGTCAAACACTGAAACAGGCTCCTTAGAGAGGTGGCTGATTCCCCAAGCCTGACAGTGTTTAAGAGGCATTTGTACAATGCCCTTAATAACATGCTTTAACTTTTTGTCAGCCCTGAAGTGGTCAAGCAGTTGGACTAGATGATTGTTGTAGGTCCCTTCCATTCTGTTCCGTTCCATTCCATTCCATTCCATTCCATTCCATTCCATTCCATTCCATTCTATTCTATTCTATTCTATTCTATTCTATTCTATTCTATTCTATTCTATTCTATTCTATTCTATTCTATTCTACGTATAAGACTATTTTAACCTTGAAGATCTAGGGACTATTTCTAAGGATCTGTAAAACATGAGGGAACCATGTCTATTGTCAGAGGACTGGAATTCATTATGTGCGAGCTCATATCCCCATCTGAAAGCTTATATATGTCCACAAGATTCTGGTTTAATACATCAAATTGGTGCAAGATCGTCTTGAGATTTTTTAACAGGGAAAGTTATCCACTTTTACTCTTTAAAGCCAAATAGCTCCTACCCTGGGGAAATATTTTGAAAAGCTCTTGTTGCCAGTTTTATGACATTCAGTCTTACTATAAAGGTTACAAATGGAAAGATTAGTAGGTGTTGCTCCTTCTTGGCTTAGCTTTTCAGCTTACACTTTAAAAAGTTTCAAAAAACCATAAGGATCAAAAAAGAACTTTCTACTAGTTCACTATATTCACCATATATACTGCATCCAGTCTATATACTGTATTCACTTATAGAGTGGGACCTGGCTCGGAAAGATTACCCCAAAGTTAGTACACAGAACAAGGCTGTGGCATATGTGTCTGGACATTGGCATGAGATCCAGAGCACGGTTCTGGCTGCTATCAGCTAACCCTCTCCAAAGCAGTATCTTGGCATGCTTTAGCATAATCATAGGGTGTTAACTGTTCTCAAGAGACCATACAGATGAAGATACACTACTCTGGAGGATAAGAGGACTTAGCTGTAAGGTTTTAAGCCAAGCCATGCCAGATAATTGTCCCTGGCCAATTTTATGTACTACCATAGATGTAAAAAAGTCTTGGTTTGACGAAATAAAACCCAGCTCCTAAAATGGTAAACTGCTCTCCCAGAGTTGTCCTTCTTTTAATCCTGCTGCCCAGCTCCAAGGAAAAAACTTTATGCCAGTCCTTCAACAGGATCTCTGCAGTAGACTTTAGTCACACCCTGTTCCACAGCTGACAAAAACTATTGAATCGGTTCTATGTGTTGCATGGTGGCTTGTTTTTCATATTGCAAACTGGCTAGCCAACAGCCTTGGGGAACCTTACTGCAAATTTCCTGAAACATAATATAAAGGCACTTTTGTTTATCCTATTCACTTCACATGACAGAGCACAGGGAAGGTTAAAAGAAGAGCTGTATGTGCTGATGTTAAGGGTTACAATTCAAGGTGAAGAGCATTTTAGACTATTTATAGCTGATATTTTTCCCCTTTTAGAACCACTGCTAATAATTGCCATTTATTGGAGAGACAGAGCTCTTTTTTCAGTTTGCAAAATACAGGTTAAAATGCTTGTCAGTTCAAAACATAATGAAATACACACAAGAATGCTACAGGAATGCTGGGATTTGTATCTTGGCTTTCATTATCTAGACTAAAAGCAAGCCTTGCACACTCATTTGGTATTTTACATACAAAATTTCTTAAGTTTCTGATATTTAATGTGTAGAACTCTTGTATGAACATCTCTAGCCTTGATAAATTTGATACACAACTCTGAATCTGCAAACTGGATACCAAAGTCCTCAGCTAGGGATTAAAATGTCCTGCTCAGATTCTACGCATTCTCGAATAGCAAATGATACAAGTAATTACCTGCCTCTGAAGCCTCCTGTATGGGTTAATCAAATAATACTTATTTATTCAACATTTAGAAAGTGCAGTGTGCTATTATATGGCTCAAAGCTTGTCTTTATTTAATTTTATAGTGAAGGCTCCTTAAATGGCCAAAAGGCAATAAAAGAATTGAAAAGGACAACTGAAGTATCATGGCAACATATCTTTGTCATTGGCAATGGTGGCTGATGATATGCAAATAATTTTTAAGCCACGAGATTACTGGAGAGGCACGTTTCTATTTTGTCAGTCTTTTCAAGGGACCTGCACTCCTCAGTAAATGCATATTTTAGATAGCGTTGTTTTCTTTGGCTTCATGTTATAGTCTTTCTTCATGTACTTCATTGTAAGGTATGCTAATTGTGCTGTTACAGTGTGAAAGTGGGTGGCATAAAATTCTTAAGCTGAACTGAAAATCAGACTGTGTAGGTTTTTAATCAATAAATTGTGCCTCGTTCCTCATCGAACTTGAAGGAATCTTTAATGTAAGTGGAACATCGAAAGTCAAAGTCTCATTAAATGCAACTTCTTTAAAGTGAAAAGCATGGCAATTCTGGCAAGTAAGATCCAGATTACTGCACTAGTTAGCTACCTTCATGTGTAGCTACACAAGCTTAGGAATTCTTGGTTTCAAAATACAAACTTTGCTGCATATCTCTAAGACTGCATCCATCCTTCCCCTGGAATTGAGTCAGCCATGGCTTAGTGCATTTGATTTGTTAGTCAGAGTGACAATGAGACTTCTGCCCAGGCAAGAACATCAAAGTATGTTTTCTAAACTGTCCCCTTTTTTGGTCGTTAATATGTATTACTCTGTACAGGATCTCCCATAGCGATTTGCCCTCAGAGCTGTCACTGAATCGAGTCATTGCATCTCTAACTGTAGGCAGCTGGCAAGGTCATATGGTCCAGACTCTGCTTTCAGATAATTAATATAATGTGATAGGGTATGTGATGTGATATATACACATTTTTTCTTATTATCTCTAGGGTTTTTATAATCTTCTTTCTTATTATTTTTCTAGTCCCTTTCTGATACATAATTTTTGTTTATATCAAATCAGGAAAATCTGTTTCCAAATTTCATGATGATTCTTTATAAGAACTTCAGGGAAATTAGAAATTCCTGTTACAGTTTGACCTAAATATATAGCACAGATACTTGCATGGCACAGGTACTTTCCAAGAACACCTGTGTATTTTGCTCCTAATGATCTCTGTAAGTGTATTTCTCAATGCATGGATTACTGGAAATTTACAAGTTCCAGTACTGGAAGGGAAAAAAAACAAGTATCTTCGTTTAATGCCTTCTGAAACAACCTTGAGAAATGAACCTTGGGTAAAAGTCACTTAGCATTACTGAAATTGTTTTACTAAGACATGTTTTTGCTGATGATTTATGTTGACAAATGGAATTTCTGTAGCATTTTCCACTTGCACCTGGGCAGTCTTGCTTTGAGGGCTGCAGTCTGTGTACTGCAATTGTCTACAAGGCTAGCATAAGGTAAAGATACTGGTTTTTTTGTGGGCATTTTTGCACAGAAACAGCTTGTGAAGGCATTTTTGAAGAATACAGGACAATGTCAGAGCTCTACCCCTCAGAAACGTAGCTCTGTTCCTTCCTTAAATACTGATTTCCCTCCAAAACAGAACAGACTTCTCAGTTAAATGATCTTTTTTGATTTGTGGAAATACAAGGTGCTTTTTCTCTCTCCCCTGAAAAGCATTGTAGGCTGCTACATGCATCCAATTCATTCTTTCTACTGAACTTCTTCCTCTCTGCTACTAAAGTACCCTGCCAGGTACCACATATTTCAGGATAAAGAAGAGTAGGAAGAACAACTAAAAAGTCTTTAAGCAAGAGAAGAAACGAAAAAGACAGAGATTATGACTCAAGCTAATATTTTCCACAGAAATTGGGAGCTGCAGAGAGTCTGCTACCTGTGGTAAGGATATAAAAGAACCTCTTATATTTCAAGGTTTGAAGCTAGAGCAGGTTTGTTTTTTTTCTGTTGTTGTTTTGTTTGTTTGTTCTTTGTACCAATAAAAAAATGTGGATTTCCACTAAAGATATTCCTCCTGTAGATATATAGATGAGAGTATCTAAAAACTAGTATTTTCAGTGTTCAGTAAACTGAATTATATTTCAGGGAAATCAGTGCATAATTTAATATCTAATACTCTAATGACAGAAAATGTCTGTGAAAACCTTCAGCCTGTTCTGCTCAGCACACAAAACCAAGACTGGCTACACAGTCTCCCAGTGAGAGGGCTTCATGCTATACTGTGGAAAACAAACCTTCAATTTTTTTGGCTGTATATAACAACTCCTCAGAAGATATAGCCTAAACAATATCTTGCAGTATTTTTCTGTCTTGAATTCTCAGGAAACCTACTATTATTTTTTTTTTCCCTCACTAAGCAAGTAGGATACGGAAGGAAGAAATCATTTTAAAACCACGAGTTATGTTTAAGAATTTTTACTTTACTTAAAAATAAGGCTGCCAGTTCAGAATAATGACGAAACAAACTAGATAATCAGTGCAAAGTACCATTTTCTCCGAAGCCCGATCACACAGATGCATTTAAGAATCATGTTTCACATGGGACTTTCTGCCTCAGCCTGAGCTCTCCCATTCTTCATCCAAGCTGCTTGATTCCTGCCCTGCACTGTGCTGCTCTGCCACCCACTGGCCTCTTTATTCCTGATAGAGATAGGGCAGTGGAATAACAAAATTATTTTCCTACATACATCAAAATGGTGATTTGAAATGGGCCCACCTGAAGTATCTTTTCAGCAAATGAAGCATCATTTCAATGCTGTTCGTATCTGTACTTTTCCAAAATGAAGAAGTATGTCTAAATAGGCTGCTAAAGGAGTGGGGCAGAGGCCATCCAGCACTCAGCTTCCTGGATCATGTCTGTCTATCCTGGGTACCACTGGGCTGCTGAACTTCCCATACATTTGGACTTATATCTAGGAGAGACAAGCATCTTCCATTGGCATTAAAAGGCAGCCATGGATGACCCATGCCTCAGAAAGTTAAGACCATTGTTTACGTATTTAATTGTGGACTGACCCCATAGATACCTAAAGTGAGGTTGCACATGCATCAAAACTTAGAGGTGAGAGAGGCCTCGGGTTCTACCTACCTGCCTGTATAACTTAATACCAAATGTGAGACAAGGAATTTCCACTGACTGGAAAAAGCACTCTTACCTTTGCAGTCTCTATGTTAATGCCTTATGGCTGTGTTTTGCATGTTGCAGACCACATTTTCTTGTCCATGGGAGCACTAGCATTAAGTAGCCAAGCCCATTTTTGCACTTCCAACTCTTCACAAGTTATTTTTATGTTTTGAAAATTAAAATGATACTACTGGAACAGAACTAT
Organism: Fratercula arctica; assembly: GCA_947846985.1. NCBI lineage: Eukaryota > Metazoa > Chordata > Aves > Charadriiformes > Alcidae > Fratercula > Fratercula arctica. The sequence goes on along the minus strand of CANTUZ010000026.1, from coordinate 44,698,122 downwards.
TACGTGTTTAAAATGTTTTAGGAAGCTTCTATAATTTTACACAAAAATGTAAAATCTTTCCCCAGTATTAAAAGCAATTAACATTCATAGTTACTCAACCTGGGAAAGAAGATGATCATAATTGATTTTGATTTAATACATGGCATAAATACGTCACCCCATATTTCCATGCTTATGTGGAAGCAAAGCTTTTTATGAAGGACATCCAATATTCTGCTATATTAATGGGAGCCCTTTCTGTGCCACACATCCAGATAGCTCACGGACATGAGATGCTCATCTTTCCTTATCACTTAAATAATCACTTATCACTTAAACAAGAGTGCTCATTCCTGAATTCATGTTCTGATCATTATATGAACAGTACTATTAAATAGCACCAAAAGTATTACTGTTTTTGTCTTATTAGAAAACCTGTCCTTTGAAGATACTCTTTCAAAGTCCATCCCCCCACATATGGCTTACATTTCTGTTCTGCTTTCATTAATGAAGGATGGTAAGTCTTAGCATGCAGTCATCCAGCCAACTTAACAGCCTGGTATATCCCTTTTATTTGAGAGTAGAATAATTACAGTTTCCTTAGCCACCAAACTGACCCTTATTTTAAGTGGCTTAAATTCTCCAGGGCTAACAGATAGCCCCGTGTTTCCCTCTTGGAATAATGAAGAGCATGTTCCTTTTAATGATGGTCGTTAGACATTCTCTCATTCACTGTGTTACTTGGAGGCAATTACGTTACATCAGTTTCCATGAGGTAGGAGGAAAGATAAGAAAAAGATCAAGATGTTGCCACACTCTGATACTATGAACAGGCTATTCATGAACATAGAAAAAGGAGGTGGAAAAAAAAAGTAAGTCAGATTCTCAGCTAACACATGTGAGCAGTGATGGGATCCCATGAGCAGCTTCGACAGCCACCAGCTGAGGGACCTTTGTGAATGGAGTATCCTTGCACATTAGCAACTGAGGCACCCACCCGAGTGTCAGCACCTGCAGCTGTGAACTGTCGAATCACAGGGGAGGGAAGAGGAAACCTGTAGACCCTCCTATCATTCAGTGTCACTGATTAGAGCAGACAATTCAGATATAAGATTGTCTTAGTCTCTGAAGTATTATACAGTATGAAGGCCCTGCAGCTAACGTCTACCAAAGCACGATACATATAATAGGGCACAACTGGTATTCAATATGCCAAAGGCTAATACATCTGAGGTAAAGGTTAAGAAATCAAAATACTGAAAAGCCCAGGGATTCTATCACAACAAACCAAAACCAGGAAAAAATATTGCATCATTATTGGATTCCATATTATTGGAAAGAGATCTGCAGAGATTTGTGGAATTCGTCTTCATTGACATCTGCTCCCAAGCTGCATCCTTATTATCTCATTTGCATTCAGTAATTTTCTTACTGTTCCTTAGCTAGACTTAGAAGTTGTGCAAATCAGGGTAGAGAAGATACTAAATTTCATCAGGTGCTAATTAAGTCACCTAGGGTTTACTCCATGGGAATTCTGCCATCAGTGCAGAAGGAACAGAATCAGGCTCACTGGTTTTGGTGCTGAGCACCTGTGCTGAACTGCTTGCACCGAAGACCCACACTCAGGTATAATACATAGTATTCTAGATGATCTTTTTGCATCAAGTGTTCAGAATAAAATACTGTACTATGTGTCAATATTATACTTTCAATACAGGATAGTATGCCATACTAGCTAATACTTTTGTTTGAGAAAATGTTCTATTTGTATCAACACTGGGAGAAGCCTAGCCTCAGCTAGGGTTCCCGGTCCCTGTTTCACCCTGGCCCTTCAGACAGGTCAGGAACTGGTGCTGGCTAACTGGGCTCACACTCTGTTACCTACAAAAGTTTGCTGTTCAGGTGTGAAGTAAAAGCATCCTTCTGGACAGTGTTAACAATGACCTATGTCAGCTCATAATCACAGACATGGTTACAGCATATGTTAAGCATTCATATTTCCAGTTCAGCACAAAGAACAATTATGGAACTTTACACAGCGACAGGAACAGAGCTGAAACAATAGGACCACCATGTAAGGCAACAGGCAGAAGGGCTTTCTCTTTGCAAACAGGCATTAGGGGATTATTTGGCAAGCTGTGTACACACAGAAAAAAATCGAGGGGAAGAAGCCAGCAGACAGAAGGAAACAGTTTGGTCCAAGAAGAAGGAAAGAGTAAGTGTGCTCTCCAGGGAACAAAAGCATGTGTATGTAGTGAACCACCTACTGATGTTTGTTCCTTATGTGTTGGAGGGAATCACGACTTTAGTTTGATCTAGACACTGGGTTTATAGCTGTTCCCCTGTGTACATCTATGACTGATCTACACGCCTGTAGAGATGTTGAGCTCCAAAGTGTCTGTACAAGAGGAAAGGAACAAAATTTCAGCATTTCTGTGCTCTTCAGGCTGAATCCACTCATGCCTTGTCTTGTCTGTACTTACACAATTGATTTGTCTTTATAGTTCAGATTATCAGCATCTGGCAGAAGGAGCTGTCAGAGGTATTTTTTTAATAACCATCATGCCTGCCCGTATCACCATGCCAATAATTACAGTTCTGGATTGCTTTCTGTGGATTGTGTGTCTCAGGCAAAAGTGAAAAGAAATAAATTAGAGGTATTATTGTAGCCGAGATCACAGATTTTGAATGAAGCTGTTGGGCACAGTAATTTAGATTTACATTTCTTAAAAATAGCTGTCAAAGTTATATGTCAATCTGTTAGCACAATGTTTAATTTATCTCTCTCCTCAGCAAGGTTGCCTGGAAACAGGGAAATAGTCTGAGAAATCCCTTTGTTGAAAGTGTGGTATCACTTGAGAAATCAATATGGCCACTTCATGACTGCTATTTCTATTCAAAGATTTAGAACCTCTGAGATAAAAAAAACTCAACCCTGTAGTAATTTTAAATACACCTGGTACAACTAGCAACTTGGAGGTAGGATTTTGTTCAGCACACAGCAATCTGTCACTTTCACAATTATAGCATATACTGGTATCTCTCCTGGCACAAGTAACAATCACATTCAAGGCAGAGTTTCGCTTGCAATATGCAAACTTAGGACTGAGGGCTGACTGGCTTCACAGAGAGAAAGGAAAGCAAATTATTTTTAACCACAGGCCATGAGATTGCAGCACTAAGTGCAGTAAGAGCATGGAAGTATCCATACTTAACAGTGTCTGTCCCTGGCAGACAAACAGAAGTCTCATGGCCAGAGTAGCTCATTCAAATGATGCTACTGAAGAGACATCCTTCCAGGTTTGCTGTCAGCTCATGTACTATTTCACATTGTGCATGACTGAGAAGGGGAAGGAGGCAAGGACAGACAGAGCTGACTGTGTCAGTTATACTAACTGGTCAAGGGGAGAAATAACCATGCAAGATTTTTCAGAAATACAGCTTCATGCTGTGAGTCTCTTACCTGCTTGTGCTGAACTTTCTGCTGATGAATAATGGTATTTAGGGAACACTTAAGAAACATGAGCATCAGTCACTGCAAAGAGCTTTTTGAGCCAAACAGCCAGGTTGTAGGATTTCTTATAATGCAGGGGATTTATCAAAGCTTTTGATTTTTTCTTTACTGGATTGTGCAGAGGTTTAAGAACCCAATACACCCTTAATTGTATGAAAAAACGTCATCACACAGGTTATTCCCCTGAAATGCTTGGGACACACATATGGGTTTAAATGGATTGCTTGGTCAGGCTCCATGATTCTTTGCCAGATCCATCTTGCTACCAGTTTTGCAGACCTACAGGTGACCCTGCTCCTTGCACCCCTACCCTCCTGGCAGTTGGGCTCTTCTATTTTCCACACTTCTCAGCATCTTGCCTTTGTAGATACCAGGTAAGCACAAATATTGCTGAACTATGAGAACACTGAATATTAAGCCATGAATGCAATAAGCATAGGTGGATGGAAAAGGTTTCAGTGGAGTCAGTTGCACCGTTGTGCAGTCAGGATTTGAGGCAGATGCAGGCAGAGCAAAAAAGAGTAGGAGGAGGCAGTGCCTGCTGGAAGAGCAGGGTGAACAGTTTATACTGAATAATTAATATGATGTGCTTCAACATTCTCATTCTTCACAGATTGTCTGGCAGCAGGCTTATGATTTTCCCATTAATTTTCTGTGGGGAAAAAAATCCAGTTTGATTTCTGCCAGTGATGTTCGTTATCAGTGGGGACAGAGTGAGCATTCAGTATGCAGACTCAGGAGTTGCACTGGTTGCTTTTGGCTGTATGAACATGCATTTTTCCTGTCACCTTACCTGGAGAGTGACATTCTTCAAAGCGTGGTCCTGCTACAATTGAATTTACTCCAGGATCCCCATTGATTTGAATGCTGTGAAGCAATACCCTGCAGTTATATGCTCAAATCAAATCAGTGCACCACAGGTACTCACACTGAAAATAAAAACAAATCCCTAGAGGATTTTATACTCCACATGTGTGAATTTTCCTGTCCAAAAGCTTACTTATACATGGAGGACATGACAATAAAAAGCATAGGCCAATTCCTGTTCTTTCTTAGATCTGAGTATGATAAGTATAATTCACTTGCAGCCAAAAGTCATTTTACATTGATATATTTAACAGCAAAATTTGACAAAAGGCAGGAAGGCCAAGAGCTGATACGAAGCAACCTTTTGAGTTTTGTGGCCTTCAGCTAGAACTAAGATGACTTGAAGAATATAACATGCAATTCCAATAACACTACAGGGATCCTGTTCAAGAGCAAATGTAAATTATGATGAACTTATGCATCCCTGGGGATTTACACAAAGAGAATACAGAGATGATTGCCTTTGGGATGAATGAAGGCTGCAGTACTCACTGTGCTATACCCACATTAGTTTCTGTGAGCAAGGCATGAAGAACGATGGCAACAGCAAGCATAGAATTGTTCTCAGGAGGGTTCCAAAAGAGCTGCTCCATGGATGAACGCTCATCAGAGAAGCTGGGGTATCTCCAGGGCAACTTGTTTCTATGACACTCCTGCCACAAGCATAAAGTATTGATCTGCACAACCCTATAAATGTAGGCCTTGGATTACCGCAGTCTTTCAGTATAGTCTCCAACTGTACACTGCTGCAGCACTGTTTTCAAGAGCCATTCATGCATGGAGAAAACTTAGCAGCTCTAGTATGGACACCAGCACACACACTCAGATGGATGTGGCCTCTCTGCTACTGATGCAGATGTTCACATGCTAAGGTGTCCAGGCATATAAGAGAAAGTTAGCATAAGTAGGACAAGAAATAGTCATCAAGAAATTATAATCAAGTTAACAAAACACATGGATTAGAATGTGGGGGTTTTTTTCAGGAAAAATAACCTTAATGGTATTTGATTTACAATTTACCAATGCAAGGGTCACTCTAGGCCTGTTTCTTAATAATGCGTAATAGAAGTGCCCGTACTTCGGGGCAGGGGGAGGAACTATAGTCCCAGTCACCTGAGTTCCACCTCACCCTTAATCTGCTAGCATCTCTTAGGACCACTCTTCATAGTTTGCCTCATTGGTAAAGGCTGGTGTGGGGGTGTGCTGTAGCTTTACTCCCTGACAGCTCCATTCACCTCAGCAGACGAATAGATTTGGAAAGGAAGAGTGCTAATGTAATCCATTCCCTTAATTTGAGACAGTGACAAGCAAAGTGGTTACAAAGTAAAACTGTTTTTTCTGCAGTGCCTTGTCTTTGTTGTGCTCCACAAGAAGATGGTCACCCACAAAAGGGGCCTTTCAGAGGGGCACTCTAACTGTTCAAGCAGAAGGCTTTATTCAGAGCGATCTTTAATTAGCAGCTGTAAATAAATGGTGGTGTGGAGACTTGCGTAAAATACGCTCGGGGGTTATGATACTGAAAGCAAGGGAGGAACCTGAACACTAGAGCAAGGTAAAGGAAAAGGGATATGAGTAGGAAATTACAGATGAGTTTTCAAGATGACTTGGTTGAGCCATTCACTGAAACTGATCTTTGTACAGCCTCCTTAAGCTTTCTAGCCCAGGCATTGCAAGTTGTACACTAGCAAGAAATTGTTTTCTGGTCTGCCTTGCATTTGCAGGTATTAGTTAAGTAGCACAACTGATGCTTTGCTAATGGCTAAGAATTGCTAAACTTTAATAGCAATATTAAGTTCAGAACTCATCATTTGTTAAGTTTGTAACTCAGATGATGCCTAAGACCTTACTGTGAGTTTTCACTGGGCTGATGTTTGCTTGGCCACACAGCTTCTGCGTGCATGTACGTCGTAAAGACATGTTAAACTTCCTGGGAAAAAAAAAAATCTTATACAGAGAGAAGATGGGGTTCACTGACTTATTAGCCCTTGTTCCTTAGATACTTAATATCAACTAGTGACTGCATTTAGCGTAATTATACTTGGCCAGGTTAACAAACAATTGCTTGCCCCATCAAAAATCTATTTCCCTCAGTACAGGAGGGCTCTTCTACCTCACTGTGCTTCACAGATCTCCCCAAATCTAACTCAACACATTGCTGTAATACAACAAATCCACAGAAACATAAACTGATCAGCTTTAAGTTGCGTGTTTCATGGAAAGTGGAGGACAATAGACTCTGACTACATTTGTAGAATTTTCTTCCTGTCTTGACCCTTAGAACAGGAGGGAGTTCAGGGGAGATCTCTAAACTAACTTGCAGGGTGATTTACATGGAGAAGGTCAGAAAGCTGGTCCCTCCCTGTTCTCTTCCCCGCCTGCTGCCCGTTTTATTAAGAAACTGAGGAAACTGGAGGGAACCCCAAAGGTGACAGCAGCGCTTGTGGGGGATGCGCTGCCCTCCGCAGGCCACCTGCCTTAGAAAGCTCACTGCTGCCCCCAGGCCAACCATTCAAGCGGGAGAGGCGCCACTCCGAGAAATAACGTTATTTTATATTACCTTAATTACCAAGACATACCACGCGGCAATAAAAAAAAACCCAAAAAAAACCCCAAAAAACCCCAAAACCAACAAACAACCGGCGACCACAGTCACCAAGCTGCCTCCCTTCCCCTTGTTGTGGACGCTTCTGCCAGAGGGCGGCAGCCTCCCCCAGCCCACCTCGTGGGCCTTAAAATGGCGGCCGGGGAGCCGCCGGGAGGAAACTGCCGTTGCATGGGCGCCCACATTGCTCCCTGAGAGGGGCTAACATGAAGGAGGGGAGCTGAGGGAGGGTTTTTTTAGCTGCCTGCACCTGCCCCGCTGCTTAAGGCGCGCCGGGCAGCGCTGAGAGGGGCGGAGGGGGGGCTGCAACTGCCGATGGCGGTTGCAGCCCCCTTCTCCGCCCGGAGCAGCAGCTTCGTCCTTCTGTGGTGCCGTGGACACGGCTGTGGAATCTGTGAGTGTTTGTTGGGGGAAAGGCCCAGCCGGGGCGGTAGTAATTTATAATTTAACCGAGGTACCAGTTAAGAATCGGTGATGTGAGTTTGGCCTGGCCTCCAAAGGCCATTTTGCTCTCCCTTGGCAGCCCCAAGGGGTTTGGCCTGGCCTCAGGAGGGCTCTGGGAAACCCTGGTGAAGGGGCGCAGGGATGTTGCTGGTGAAGGAGGTGAAATGGATGAGATAAAAGTCCGTGTTTTGCTGACTAAAGGGGTCGGGTAGGTTGGTAAAGGTCCTGATCCCCTTCTTTATTTTACAGCTGGTTTTGCTTTTTCATGCCTGAATGTGTCTCTTCTCATAAGCAGGTAGAGCTGCTGGTAATGTAGTGCATCACAGGTAACAACGTGCACTGCCTATGCACAGTAGCGCATCTCAGGGCCACGAGAAGTCCACTGTATTCTGATGTAAAAGATGCTGTGTTCAGGTTTTCCCAAGAGATAAAGGCAAACTTTTTACTTGCATTTGGGAAAACAGAAAATAGGCCAGGGAGCAGAATAATCCACTTGGCTGATAAAGATGGCAAAAAGTGTTTTACTCCGCCCCTGGATATTTATCCCCACAGCCCTTCATTACTCTTAATTGTTCTGATCTAGAAAAATTCTTAGCAACTTTTACCTCAAAATGCAGAGTAAAACAAATAGTCATAATTCATTGGATAAAAACTGGATCAAATGCTAACCTGTGTGAGAGCTGCCCCTATTTTCATACATATTCTCAGTCAAAGAAAGGCATTTTATTTCTTTGGTATAATGCCCAAACTTGGGGCTATGTTGTGTCAGGAGAGATGCTAATGGGCTGTGAGAGCTAGTGTAACTTTCTTTTTGTATCAGAGCAGCAGAGACAAGCTGAAATACAAGAGGTGGCCACTCTCCTCCAAACTGAAATCAGACTCAAATATGGTTTTGGGTTTTTTGGTTTTCTTTTGTTTTTTGCCTATTTACTTCTAACTTACAGGCAGAAACTACTATGCTGTATGTGATCCAGTGTTAACAATGGCTTTCCCTTACTGTCATTTTTACCTGTGATCTTGGGACTTCAGAAAGTAACAGTACACTTCAAATGGTATATGACTATACCCTGCACACAAGAGACAGTCCGAATCTTGAGGCACAGAAGGACCCTTATTTTGGACATGAATTATCAATATAATTGGGCCTTATGAACTGGAGTTGCACATAGCAGAAGTGGTAAGATTTATCTGCAAAAGCACAGCCTTATAACGCCTGTAGCCACCTGGTCTTTTTCAGGCAAAAGGCCCCATGGGATTCACAGAGACTGCAGCATACCAGCACACAGCTGTGCACTCATTTCTGATGGACTCATCACTTCAAGTTGCTATAGCAAGAGTTGGGGAAGCAGGAAATATTTCTTATATCCCACTGAGCTCCATCAGGTGGGATTGCTGGTTGACATCTGCAACCCAACTCAATATTGAGTCCAGCCACCTGGCTGAGGTGCCCAATGTTGGGGACAGTCAGTCTGCATGAAAGATTTTGTAGTTGCTCATGTTGTTGTCGTTTCCTCTCCAGGCCTCATCCCTGATTTCTCGACAGAGCATGAAGCAAAGCTCCTTCTAGCCCAGTTTTGCAGACCCAATGAATTCAGGTGAAGATAGGCTCAGGTATTTAAATTTTCTGATTTCCTTCAGAAGTTTGAACTGCCTTTCACGGATTCTGCTGCAGCTACCACTAATGAAAGCTACAGGTGTATATCTAAGATGTGATTCAGAGAGTCAGTTTCCCATTTTGGTGCAGAGTAAAGCATCTGTTCTGAATTCAGCACATAGAACCTCTCTTACTGATCTTAAAGGAAATTATGTATGTGAAATGAATAGAAGGCATGCCACATACATGAATTGGGCAAGCCAATTTATAGTCTCGGTTACACTACTGTAAAGGTAAGGTGGTTCATTAACTGCTAGTGGTGCTGTGTTTATACCACTGATACATAGTCTAATTTAATATATGTAAAATGCTTTTGCATGTCTGTCTTTAGTAGGGTCGATTGAACCCCATCTCTGACTTTCAGAGCTGACTTGGGAAGCCACCTTGTGAATTTACAGAGCAATCACTATTAATCCACAGAGTGGTGCTGTTGGTGTATTCTGGATGTACTGCAGCAGAGTACAGATGTTTCTTTAGTCTGTTTAATTTAGCTAAACTTTTGTCCAGGTGGCATTGTAACTATGGACAGAATTTAAACAGAATACTTTACATTTCTTTTCCAGGCACTCAGCCTCTCTGAACAACAAGTGTTCTGTTCTAATTGCAATTTCGTGTATCTGGATTAGTTTTCATGTTTTTCAACTGTGCTCATGTCATGTTATTGTGGTTGTTTTTAAGTGAATGTTAGTGTTCTTTGACACGGTGCAGAACTGGAGAGGGCTGTCTGTCCTCATGTTTTTTGTCCCTCAGTGTATGGGGTAGTGTGACCTCAGGGTTTTAGATGACAGCTGCGGACTGTGCCATCTAGAAGGGCTTCCTTCAGTGTGACGCTCTGTGCACAGTGAAGCCTAGTACAGGAGCCAGCATTACACCTCTTGCTCACCAAGTGAGTGTGTGATAGACACTGGTGTCCTCTACTTTATGACTGAGCAGAAACAACACAGTTGATACTCAGTCAAACTTCTCTATGTTATGCCACCACATGCTTTTGTCTACATTATGCCAGCACAGTATAACTCTCTGAAAAGAGAATATTTTGGTTCCCATGCCATAAATTGCTGGCCTTTCTGAGGCAACTCCCGATGACTCCTATCTGTACCATTCTGTACCACCCTAAGTAAGTTACTCTTTAGAATTTCCTATTGTCTTGGTTATTGTGGAGAATTAGGCTACCTTTATCTTAACCATTGGTTCACCAGCTACAGGTCACAAGAGTCAAGTTCTTTTTAACTTCTCAGATAAATCAGCCCTTGCAGGCCTTTCTGCCCTTTCTTGAATTCTCTCTTCTGTCTACTTTGACTCCTTGACTGCATCCCAAAGGAGTAAAGTAACTGCTGCTTCACAAAACGACGTGTCTCTTGATTTTTCTTGAGCCTCACTGGTGAATCCAGCTTGAATCTCCCCTAATTACAAAATAACAGAGGAAGCCCAGTCTGTCTTAGCTATATGGTAGGATTTCAGACAGTTTTGCTTTGAGATCTCAGTTGATATGGCTAGTCCTATGGCAATCTCTCTGACCAGTGCTCACCTAGCTAGTTTAAAATAATTACTAGATATTTGCGTAAATGTACTCTGAGGGGTGCATAATATATTTTATCAGGAAAATTAATTGCAATTTTATCATGAATAAAGGATTTCTAATAGCTTTAAAATTTATACAAGGTGAAACAAGAAGACCAGATCTGCTGAGAACAGAGACAGATAATCCTTGTTTGAGAAATCAAGAGCAAATTCTGCACAGAGAATCTATGTTGCTTTACAGAAGAAATGTCTTGTTTTATATCTTTGTGAAAGACCTTTGTGCAGATCTACGTATTAAAGCTGCACAGACTATATTGCAAAACACTGATGAAAATAGAGCACATCATTGCCAGTGGAACACTTGGTTACTTTGCACAATGAGCCTGGTGATCTCTTATCTCTGCTTTCAGCATATACGAGGTTTAATTTTGTAAAGGCTGACTCTCTCATTCTTTCTCTGCTTAAACTTATTTTAATATATACTCCAGTATCCAATTCTTGGCTGTTTTACCTATATAAGTGTGTGTCAAAATTTCATTAAAGTACACGTTATACAAACTTTGTCAGTGGCAAGTTGTAACAAAGCTTTATTTTGTACAGTAGTTTCTTCAGCTACATCATACTTCCAAGATGCCTGTGACTGTTCTGTGAGACACTATTTTCAGTTGCCAAAAAGTGCACAGCTTTCAGAGGAGAAATTTTCTGTGTTGTGCATCTGCTTTGGGCTGATACGTACCTAAAGTTAAAGCTCAAATAGTTCTGTCATTTCTGGGAGTATGTACAGGGGGGTAAACAAATTCTTTGTTGTTGTTGAGAAGACCTGTATGCTTTGTAGAAAAGTTTTTGATGTGGTGGGGAGATCGCTCTTTTGCTAGCTGGAGCTTTCTCTAGCCTATGCAAATGTACCTCCGTCTGGCCAGGTTGGACCTTTCAAAAAAGCTTGATTGTACGTGCTCAGTAAAAGCTTTTTCAGAGCACAGAGCTAAATTTAGCCTAGAGATCTCACTTGCAGTGAGGGTGCTGCATCCTCTGTCACTCCTTTCCAGCTGCTCTGTACACCAGTAACAGGCCCACAGAACGTAAGCATGCTTACTTCCAGAATGAGCATTTTTCAGTACTTGTTCCCACTGTGTATGTGAAGGGCCTTTTACAGATTAGAAGAGGTAGTAGACTGGCGCAGGAAAGCCCTCACCCCTATTGAGAAAGGGAGACTATCAGGACAAAGCAGTTTAAAAAGCTTGCTAAAGGTCTATCCCCCCCGTCAGAAAACGCTTTCTACCAGAACTTGGAATTGATTATGGGATTTCCAATCAGTATCTTCCTCCACAGCCAGAAACCAGCTTTGAAATCCACTGGCAAAATATGTTTCATATTTTCCTTCACTGACGTACCCAGTTTAAGGTTAACAATTCACATGCATATGAAAGTGCTCTTTTAGTCCAAACTGACCATCTGTATGGCCTGGAATTTCTGTTTTTGCAGGAAAAGAGTGAAGTTAATAACATTAGAAGAAATTTAACACTCCAAAGTTAAGCACTCCAGATTTGTGATGTGTGGTCATTCCTCCCCTTGCCTTATTTCCTATGAGTCCTCCAGATTCTACAACAAATAATTCAGGGATTCTGGAGACAGCAGCCTTATTTACTGCATAGCTTTCCTACACTCCCAGACTGTCTGTCCTCCACCCAGAACTTTGCTGAGGCTGTTTGGAAAAGTAGGATATACTCACGTACTTAAAAACAGCAGGATAATATATGCACAAAGGGGCCAAGTTTCGACAACCTTAGTATTCTTAGCTCCTAACTGAAGTTTTTAGACTGCAGAGTGTTTGATTTTCCTTAGTTTAATATAGCTTCAGAGAGGGAGAAGACGTTGTAAGATTAACTGATGAAAACCAAAACAGTGATAGAGGATAAACCTTACCCTGTTTGAAGAGGAAATAAACCAGGTATCAGAGCTTTCTTAGCTGGGGGGAACTGTGAGACTTAAACAGATTTCTGTCTTTAAATGTTTATTCAATTTATTTTAAGTTCCGTTTTGTTACCTTTTTCCTCTGGTTATAATTCATCAAGAACGGAAAGATGAGCTGCAATTTTACAGAAAGGTAAGGACCTAATTGTTTGTAAGTACTTAGGTTTAGAAAATGGCCAGTACAAAAAAGTGTTCATCTGTTTCAATTCAAGTGACAAGGAGGCATTTGGCACTGGCCAATTTCTGGAGGTTTGGGGATATAGTCTTTGCAGACACAACTCCATTGACTCCCCTGAATAAGCCAAATACACTTCAACTGTTTTTACTTTCTTTCCTTTCAAAATGGAATTTGGCATGGCTGCATCTCTGGTCCTGTGGGGCTCTGACACATACTGGTGCAAAGCCCAAGGACTGCAGGTGTGGAGTTTTGTACATAGCTGTGCAGGGTTAAACAGTGACGGCAATTCTCTGTAAACTGTTGTTACATTTCTTAATTTTACGATGATGTCTTGAATTGGGTAAATATATCTGGGACCGTGTTCCATGTAGCCTTTTAACAAAGACATAAAGAAAGGGAACTATTTTCTGGCCTTTAAAACATTCTCACTTTCCCATTCCTAAACACTAGCCAGAATCAATGAGCGTATCTTTGGCAACATTTAGTCTATTCATCAATTAGGCTTTGTTATTAAGTGAATGGCTAAATTTACATGCCCACCAGTATTCTTTTTAACACTAATAGCCTGAATTAGAGAAAGTCTGAAGTTCTGCAGTGTGAAACTCATGGTTTAGTGTCTCCCTTCTAAAGGAAAGGGCCCCGTGGCCTCTTCCTTGTGTGACTTTTCTGTCTGTCTTGGGTTCCTCTGAGGCAGTATTAACACTGCATGTTAGCCAGGTGACATTTGTTTGAAAACAGAGTCCTTTGGGGAAAATTCCCCTTTTTGCATAGGATGGGACAAAGAGTAGGGAAGTGGCTGGAGATCAGTCTATTTTGCTTCATCATTTATCACAAAATGTTAATTCTTTTTTGGATAACCTTGTGTATGTGTTAACATTTGCTTTGGAAATTTAGTGAGCTTCTGTGAGGATAAAGGGCAGTACTCCATATGTTCTGCTTTTGTGTTTTCAAAAGAATGTGATTCACCTTGCTAGATTCACCAATGAGACTGTCTTAGGGTACCTGTAGCATTTCTCTGTGGTAGGCTGGACCTTTTCTACCCTGTATTTATGTGATACCATTGTAAAGGCAGGCACTATCAGTGTCACACACCCTTTCTCAGGTCTCTTCTGGGACAAGGGAAGTAACCTTGGAGGTGCACTAGGGACACGCGGATGTAGTACAATATGGATCACACTTTCTTGAAGCCAGAGGCCATACTTCACTACCTAGTGAAGGTAGAAACGGCTCTAAAAATGTCTGAAGAATGCATGAAGGCGTGCAGTTGTCTTCAGAGGGTGATAGGCTTTCTGAGAAGAGCAATATTTCAGGATTGTGTTTGTCTTGGCTGGCTGGGGTAAGGAAAGAGCTTGTTGCCTAAAAGGGGAAAAGGAAGGAGTGTTCAACTGGAGCTCAACGGAAGGATGTGGTATGGCAAAAGGATAAAGGAGGTCACGTAGAGGAGATGCAATCAGGAACAGATTTTTTTTTTTGTGCATGTGTGACAAATTAATACACTCTTGCACTCGCTGGGATCCCACCTTCTCCTTTCCAGTTGCCAGGACTTGTGTGTGGGCTCTTTCAATGCTGTCAGTTGCCATACTTCATTAATGACCTTTAAGGGGCTAACATTAACACCTGTTTGTGGTTATTTCCTGTCACTGTTTACTCTCCCAGATGGTACAAATACAATATGCCCAGTGTGTTAGGCATTTGTCAGTAACACACTCTTTGCCAGCTAAATGCCATTCATGTTAAATTTGGCAGCCATTTCATAGCTTGAAGAATCTGTCCTCTAAGTCAAAAGCAGAAACTGCAGACAAATCTTAGATACTCAAACAAATAGGAAACAAATAGCCCAATTGTTTGTCTTTTACCTTAAAGTTTATTTTCTTGTACCAAAAAGGTAGAACTGAGGAGAAGCAGCAACTTAAAATCTAAACGAGTGCCTAAGACTGAGACGGGTGGCTTCAGTGCAGTTGGATAGGGTGGACTCATGTGATCCTGAACCTACTATTTAATGACCAGAAGAAGATGTGTGACTTTGTTCTGATGACTGAAAGCCACAGATATCGGAAGACTTTGCTGCAGAGAAGAATGTGGTCTCCAGCTCTTGAATTAAGTCTAGCTGTTGCCTTGGGAAGATATTTAAAGAAGAAACCAGAACGCTGATAACCACGTTTCTGGAGTGCTCTGAGAAGCCATCTAATACTGGCCAGAATGTTTCGTGTGTGTGTCATGCATGACTTTGATTTCCAGCTCTACCAGAGCAAGGAATGTGGTTTTTTTTCTACGACTGTAATGTACCATGTCCATTTCCAGTTCTAGGGAAATGTTTTATATTGAGAGTAATAAGAAAAACACCATATTAATGCCAACTATCTTGGCTTTGTCAGAGATAAAGAAGTTGTTGACATATGTATTTGGGAATTTCTAGCCCAACAGGCAAAAGTCTAAAAGATGAGTAAGTGAATACCTCTGCTAACCCATAGACCAGTTGTTCACTAAAATCATTACTATATAAATTGCTACATTCTGCACAGGAATGGTCAAATGGGGTGCTCATGCCAACAGTGGGCCTATAGATGCATCCTTCCAGGTCAGATGATGTTATTTAGAGACTGAATCCCTGACAGCTGTGCCTTGATGACAGATGATGGCAAAGCATTTATCTCTTGATTCTGCACAGGCAAATGTCCAAAGCTGATTATTTTACTAGACCAGGCGAAGCAAAGACCTCATGGAGTTGTAAATGCAGCCAATTATTTTTAAGGTCCTTAACATGGAGCATGTTTGTCTGTTGGGCATGTGTATAAATGTTAAAGTCAGCTAAGAATGCGAGACAGTTTTTAGCTAAATAATCAGGATCATCTAAGATATGGGTTTTGAGTACTGTTTCTTCACTCATAAGGTCTTATACATCTAAGTGAATATGATCTTATTCACTCACCAGCTCCTCCCAGGATGAGTGATAGTTTGTCAATAATCCCATCAAACCTGGAAACTGGGTTCTTGTAAGTAAAAAGGTTCTGAGAGGGCAGAGCAAGGCAAAACCCACAGCTGTAGAAAAGCCACTGAAGAGTGGGCAAGTGGAGGATCAACGAGAGGTCATCTTCCCCCAGGCTATCAGAGCAGAGAAGGTTTTTTGATACAAGGCATCCATATCACAAATAGGTAATAGGACCATTTTACATTCCTGTGCTGCACCAACATCATCCCCAACATGCAAGGGAGGGTAGTGTATGGGTAGGGGGGCCCAACTGAGCAACTGTTGTTCATTTTGGAGTTTCATCTCTTTGAAGCAATCTTTTGGCTTTTGAGGGTGTCTGCAGTATGTCATAGAACAAATATGGTTAAAGATTTTTCTGTAGATATTACCAGTCTTGATATCCAAAACTTTTACCAGTTGGTATTAAAAGCAACCCCATTTTTTTTGTTTTTGTTTTTTTTATTTTATGTGGTGCCAGACTCATGCATTGCAACACTAGTGGCCATGTGCAAACTGGCCTCATAGAAACCAGGCAATTAAAGAACTGCGTAAGAAGATGAAAGGAACTAGAAAGACAAAGAGAGACAGAAAGACTCAGGGTGTCTGGCTTCAATGGTAATGGTTATGAGCTGAGGCTTCTTTTGTTCCCTGCAGTTTGATGCCCCTTCATTGAGATGGGTATGATAAAACAGATAATTCTCTAAATTCAGATAATTTTTGCATTCTGTTTTACAGTGTGCTTCTACAACCACCACTGAATACCATTGCCCAACTGAACAAGCAGCAAAGAGCAGGGAGGAGATAGAAATACACATAAGACATGCTTTGGATTTTGGAAATGCCAAGCAGCTGACTCAAAAGAGTTGACTTTTTGAATCCAGACAGCCAGTAAAGACTGGTTTATTTTGGAAGTAGTCTCCTGCTTCACTCTAACTCCCTACTGATTACTGAGGTTTAATTTCCTATATCAGAAGAGGTTTGTGTTTCTGGTTGTGTGGTAAAGAGCAAGACTGTGGGTTTTGAGGCCCAGGCTCAAATTCAAAGGGGTCATAGTGGGTGCTTCTGTATGAGGAAGTAAGGTTTCTAACATTGCTGGAGGAGGCCATGTAGTCCAGAGCAAGCCTCCTTCAGCACAGATGTTTGACAATAACTATTAAAAAATACTTAAAGCTCCGAAAGCCTTATTCAGCATGGGACTTAAAAACTGGAATCCTCCAAGATTAGATGGGCCACAGATTTTCTCAACAGCTCAAGAATAGTTTCTCCTGTACTGACAGCCCTGCAAACTCAAGCAGAATGCTGGAGAGCTTGTTGTGTTCTTTCTGCTTTATCACTATCAGTCATAAAAACTAAGTAATTGTGAATTAGAGGAGACTTTAAGTGCTGATTAATATTGAGAAAGAATGGAATCTGTCTGGCTGCTCTCACAACTATAATGAGATGCTGTGAAGACAGGATGCATGTGCATGTGCGTATATGGGGGTTCATAAAAAAAACAGGGCTAAGATGCTACTTACAAAGTTCAGGCAGAAGTGAAGGAATTTTTGAGAGTTATTTCTCTCTTTTCAACTTGGATTAGCATTTAGAAGTGTTTGCACAAATCACCTTACAGGTCTGCTTTTTCCGTCTATTCTCTATCTCAAACAAATCTCTTACCTGATTTTGAAAAAAGTAAACCAAATCTCATAAAGGCACAGACCCTAAGCAGGATAACATGGGACAATGTCTGCTATTCATTCTCTTGAGGAATATCCATAGAGAGCTATGAAAACTATGTGGGATTTCAAATCTATCCCTACAAGTTGACTAACAAATAATAAATGAGACATCCTTGTGTCATTAGTGGAGAGACAGGCATGGCATTGCCAACGTGTGCTCAGGGCAGTCTGCCTGACAATTGTTAGTATTAAGAATAGAGCTGAGAGCACTGTCTGTAGTCTTGGGATGGAGCATCATAAAAGATGCTTTACTTCAGCCCAGGCACAGTTTAGCCTGGACATTAGTTTATGAACTCAGTGCAACGAAAATTTTTTCAGTATGGAACTAGGCTTTTCCAGACACCAAAGCCTATTTGCACGTTTGAATCCTTTTTATTTTTAATCACTGCTACTCTGTGCTTTCTTGCTCCATATAACACATATTTTTTATCAGCAGCAAATGGGATCGCTTTGAATATGCTGTTATTTCTAGTTTTAATGATGTCTTTGTACTTTGATTGATGTGGATAATATGTTCAGCATGATCCTGTGCCACAGATTATCATCAAAACAGATTTCTCTCTGGAGAGTCTTTGGCTTGGCTATAACACCAGACATTTTTTCTCAAAAGTATTAAGAAGATTCATTAAGGGCAAGGCTAGAAGGGAGAGAAAAGTTCCTGAATTTTCAGTGCAGGGAGACCATTAAAGTGTCTGGAGCAGGTTTCTCTTGTTACTGATGAAGGTGGACAGGAATTACCATTCTGTCTGACTCCCGAAGGACTTGCATTACTCTTTCCAGAGTCATAGGCTGTCTTTACACTTTTGAGTCCATGTACACCTGCCATTACCTGTGTTACCTGCACTGCTCCAAGGGCAGCCTAGACAGGTTCTATAGCTGTGCCTATGCTATGAAATTCAGGTGGAACATTCCCAGCTACTGGGAGGTTGCTTGTGGTCAGAGAGTGTTAAGAGTCTTCCTTGCCATAGATGGGACCCACTCCAGCTAGCATTCTCGCCAAGCCATTCCTGGGCACAGCTTGGCAGCAAAAAAGGCCCAGGGACCATTTCTGACAGACTGTTTATATGCGCTTGACTGTCATAGAAGTGGGTTGTTCCATTCCCATTCAGTGCATGGGAATGCCACTAGATGCGTGTAAGCTAGCCAAAAGTGATGCATTCACAGTCAGGCTTAATGCCCGAGTGTACTGTACTAGCAGAGCTTGCTGTGGTGTCTGAAAGTTGAGGGCCTTTTCTCCGCTTCATCTCCCACCTGTATGTGAAGAGGTGACAGCCTCATGACTGCTGTTATTTGCAATCATTATAACTTTATCTGCCATGATAGGTCCCTGATACTCCTTTTTCCCTTGTTCAAATGCACAAACCAGGGGAAGTCTCCCAAGGAAGACAAGAGTTGATTTTTTCTGAGCTGGCAGCGTTGTCTTCTTGCTTGGCTGTTCACAGAGAATTTCCAAGAATAAGCAGCACATTCAGGTGCAGGCTCCATACTGTACTTGTGCATTTGGAGTTAACCCAACCTGCCTATTTTAGCACTGTGATACACAAGCAAGAAAGCACAACCAGTACCAGGACAACCCGTACCACTACACAGAATATCAAATATTGCCAGCCTGTAAGGTCATCTGAATATCCATCACTGATCTGATTTTTGAAGGGCTGAACACCCAGTACGTCCTGTTTTATGTAAATGCCTACCAGTGGACTCTCAGTCCCTTTAAAAATCAGGCTATATATTTGGGTCCTCAGACATGGCCTTTATTCTTTTGTTTTGTTTGTGTGTTTTGTTTTGGTTTTTTTCAAATATTGGCTTACTAGGTGTGGTTTGTTTAAAATAAAACCCTTTTCTTCCCTAAGATGTTTCCTAGAGCTCTGGGTCTGTAATAGGTCTGCACATGTTAATGAACTGTTTAGTAAAATGCTGACAGATTCCTTACAAAGATTTGTTCCCCTAGTAGGGTGACTATCTTCATAGGCATGATGGTATACTGGGAGTCTTTATGGTAGAAAGAACTGCCTACTTTATCTATCCTTTCTTCCCTGAAATCTTCAAGATTTCATACTGCTTTACTTCACCTCTTCTAGTGAGAGTGGTAACTTTCAAGTTCTTCCTGCCCTTGGTGAAATCTTCCCAGGCACTATTGAACTAGTTATTGGGGTGGACAAGGAGATAGGCACTGACATGCTGCCTACTTCTCTGTTTGAGCTCACTCTGTAGAGTCTCAGTGTACGGAGTGTCCCAGTGTCCCCATCACAATGTTTTCCCTCCAAAACTTTCTCACCAACACAAGATTCTCCACTGGTGAATCTCAGCTATTTCAGAGGTGACTGAGATTGGAAAAAACATCCATCAATAAAGCCTTATACAGAAAATCATCACCTTAACTACAGAAGAACCACTGCCTCCTTATACCAATTCCAAGTTTTTGAGTGCCAAAACTTCATGAAGATTTCAAATAAATGAGAAATAGAGCTTTTTCACAGGGGCATCTGTGTTCCAAAAACCAAGTAAAACAATGAGACCCTTTAAAATGAATTGGTATTCATTGAATGAATTTCTTCCCCAGGGAGAAAAGCCAATCAGCTAAAGGAATTTTTTTGTCTGTGTGTAGAAATCAAGGTAGTAAAGTCTAATTTACTTTGCAGGAATGTTGGTGGCATATAACTCTGATGTGCCCTTAGCTTCCCTGTGAGTATTTTTTATGTTGTTTTGTGAGCAAAGTTTTTCAGTTGGCATGTTGCCTTTCTCCTTCCTTCCTTGAAAATAATCTGAGAGATATTGAAACTGTGGTATGAATTATTCTTCAGTTTTGCACAACTGAATTGAATAATTTTTACTATGGTTTTGATCTTTGTTCTGCCTGCCTTTCTATTAAAACTCAATGTTAAACAGCTGTTTGACTTGCACAAGCGGTGCTTCTACTTTACTTCAAGACACTTAACCTGTGTTTAGTTATTCCTAGGGAAGGAGGACATTCTTTCATGAAATCTGTAGGAACAGACCTATACCATTTTTTGATGCAAGAGAATTCTATATTGTGGGTTTGCTATAGTGGGGAGGGTTTTGTTATTATGATATCTGCTCCCAGGTCTTGTTTTTGGGTTATTCAGCATTCTGTGTTCAGTGTTTTTTATGGTGGGGCTGGTGCTTTTTTGAGGCATTTCTTCGTACAGTGCTTTGGATGTTTTGTCTTCACTGAAATTTCTCATTCCACCCCAGTATTCTGATTTCCTCCTTCACTGATTTTTTGGCTCTGATAGCATTGGGACAACTTTTTTTCTCTCCCTTTTTAGGTTTCTCTGTCTTTCTTCAGAATTCCCTTCAAGCTTCCCATTTGGTATTCTTTAATATATCTCTGTTTCATTTCCTCTGTGTGCTGTTCTGTGTTTTCTGTTGGTTTTATTTACTTGTGAAAACTCTAGAAAATGTTTAATCTGTTAGTTGTCTTTTGTCCATTTTGCAGATAGTCTGTAGTGACTCTGAAAGTTATTTTGGAGTTAATACATGCTCTACAAAACCAGCCATTTTAAGAATGCTTATTTCCCTTTAGATGGAGCATTTTTCACTGGCTATTTATACCCATCAGTTTACTTTATATTTGCATTCACTAACTTACAATTTTTGTTTAAAGTTCAGTGGTTCATCCTGCAAGACGTGCTAGAAGCATTTAGTCTCTTATCACGAAAGCGATGTGTGATTATATTTTTATTGAAAATATAAATTCTTACTTTTTTGTGTATTGTGGTAGGGAGTAAGCTAAATGACAGATAAATGACACACGGTTCATAGGACAAAGTCTTCTTTTGTGTTCCTTCTGGACTGATAATCCATCATGGGTAATATTTAGTTATTTCTCTGCAAAGATGGAAGTAGCTTCGCCATCTGAAATGCAGACTGGGGAGTACTGTGTTTCTGATGAAAGAGATTTTGGACCCAATTTGACCTGTTTGGACTGTTTAATGGTGATGGGGCTGTGTTAATTGCAAAAATGCATACAGTATGTCCTGTGAAGAGTCTTTTCTTTCCACATGACCGGCTCATCTATAAATAAGAAGATTAAATAAATTACGGGGAAGCGAGTCTTTGAGGTCTGTAGGATTAGAAGAAGATTGTCCATTGACTTCAAAGAGAACTAAGTGATTTTGAACATCTTGCCTTTGACATTATTTTTGTGAATGTTTGCATAGCTGGACAATGGTCAATATGCTACAAATCTCTGACAGCAGAGATTGACCCAAATTCTCTGCCTTTGTGAGGGCAGGTTCACAGCTTTCAGTTTGCTTTATCAGCAGAGAAGCTACGTTTTGTTCTCTGAACTAAGGGAAAAACTTGTGAAATGTATGTAATTTACCAGAAGATGTTTTCGAAAGCTACATGGGAAACCATTATAAACTATTAAAAAAAATGATGATTCGGAGATGTCTGTCTGTTGTGGCTTAACCCAGAACTATTTGAGACACCACAGCTTCAGTGAGTAGTTTTTTGCAAACTTTTATACTGTTTAGTGGCTGATGACTCCTCTTGGCTTGTATTTTACTTTGTTTTCAACCTCCGCACAACACTGGCAATGGGAATGGTTATTCTGCATTAATGATTCCGTGACAGTGAAAAGACAATCTAGGCATTTGGAAATGACACAATAAATTCTTGACCCTCACATCAAAGCTCCCAGGGACTTTAGAGGGGCCATGCCCATGCAGATGAGTCAACTCCTATACTGTAGGGCAGTGTCTTGATGGGGACTCAATACCTACAGCACCCGAGATGACTGTCAGCATCTGCTTTGTGGTCACTACCCAAGCCCTGGCTCCAGATCTTCCTTCTGCTCTGGCCCTTTTTACCCAGTACAGGTAGTACATCATTACAGCTTCTCCCTGTTCTCCTCATCACACAGAAACTACCCATGTGACAATGAAATACTGCTTTCTGGAGCACAAGGAAAACTCCAGATAAATAGAAAAATCTTCTGTTTCCTGCATGTGAGGTCTTAGAAGCACCTAGCACTGAGACCATGCTCCAGAATGGGGATTAGCACTCAGTTAATTTGCTGCAGGCTGCTCAGTACTTTGTTGGTGTGACTTGGTGTCAGCGAGGGACTCTGCTCCTGACACAGCAACACCATGTATGCAGAGGCCCAGCAGCCTCGTGTTTTTCCAGCAAAGCCACTGGAGAGCCCTCGTGAGGGGAGCTTTGCCGAGCACACAGGCAGGTCTTGGTGTGGCAGAGAGGACAGGAAACTCTGCTCCAGAAGATGGAATATTTCAGCTTCTTAGCTCTCTCTGTTCTCTGAGAACAGAGACGCTTCCCTCTGTCATACCTTGTTTGCAGGTTACATAATTACTCTCTAGAAGGCTAGACTCAGCAGACTTGATTTTCATGTGATGTTTACATACTCTTCTTATCACCTTGGGTATTACTTCACTTCCTTATCTAGGATGTGCTTGGTACATGAAGGTATCTGACCTCCCTTCTGCTTCCCTCCTCCTGCCTTTCTTTGTTGGTAGCTGCAGCTATTTTCTTTCTGTAAGAAACTCTTACGGAGTTTATTTAGGTTTTTTTTCCCACAACTTCTTCTTTTCCAGTCTTACTGTAATTTGTACAGGTTTCTGCTTGCCTGGAAAGTTGTCCTTAAAATCTCAGTTGTCCTTACAGGTAGTGTGGGTCTTGGCCTATATATTCATCCCCAATGTATATATAACTGACACTTACATCTGACCTAATTATTCATAGGATCATACGATAGAAAAATTGGCAGGGAGGGAAGGTCGTAGTCCTCTGTCTCTTTTTCCAGTGACTTCTGACTGTTTGTTGCCATGTATTCCTAGTTGTCTAGTTTTAAATGTCTCTTTCATGTGGTCAGTATATAACCCAGTTTAATGACTTAATGACTGTTTGGAAAGTTGTGGGTTTTTTTCATGATAAGAAGCTTTACTTTTCATTTCTCACTTTTTCTCTTTACCTATTTTTGCAAAGTAAGGTTTCTACTGTTGCACTTAAACTCTCCCAACATTTTTGTTGGTGGCTTTATGTCCTGCTGTCCTTATAATCCCTTATCCAAAACATTAATATTTCATTCTTTTACTGCTTCCTCACATGTCAGTCCTTTCATCCCAGATCCTTGGTGTAGTCTTTAATGATGTCCCTGCAACTTTTAAATTATTTGTGGTGTATGGAAATATGGAGAGTACCGTACTGGAGATATGAAAAAAACCCTTAACTTGTGTAAGTAGTATTATTAGACTGAAAGACCAGGGTCAATTTAAAGCTCTGCAGACAGGATTGTATGCTTTCAGTATCTGAAAATTAGATGCCCAAGCCTGTATTCATTTTATGTCAAAATTTCACATCCACATTTTCATTTTACATCAAAATTTCCACATTCATTTGATTAGCCAACAGGAGCTCAAATCTTTTTCAGCTGCTCCTTCCAGAGTTGACTCCCCCTCCTCTCAGTATGGCCTCTGCCTCATTTTATTCCTAGAGGGATGAGCCTGCAGCTAGCTATCTTGAATTAAACATTGTGTTTTCCATGTTCCTTCCCAAGTGATCCAAACTCCATGGCAACCTGATCTTGTCATTATTTTGTCCTAGCCCAAATTTTATTTCAGTGCCATATTTTACTGCTAGGCTTCCTTATATTTTTCCCTGTAATGTTAATAGTTTGTGCAAAAACCTATTGCAAAAACCTCACTTCCAATTATGCTGACACTTTATTACATGCTTCCTAGTTTGGCTGTTCCTTGATAAGTGTAATATAAATTTTGCATCAGCTTTGATGCCAGCAATGTACTGTGTGCACAGAGGCTGGCTGGCACCAGTGCCTCCCTTTTCTTCATAATCACATACCAGGAATCACCAGCCCCATGCAATCAATGTAGGTGCTGCCTCCCACCACTGCTCCACCCTGCTGTCCCAGCCCAGCACCCACTAACATTTCTCTGACTGCCCAACACCCAGTTGTTGGTCCTCTCTTGCAGCATTTTGTTTTCATCCAGTCCTCTGTAATTTCCATCATATTCTAAAACGTCTCAATACCTAAACATGAATACTTCACCCAAACCTTTTGTACAGTTTTTGGATGCAGTTTTATGTACCTTTTTTGGTTTTGTTTGCAAAACATTACTTGTTTTAGTAGTTGTTTAACCTCCCCCGATTTTATTTTTCTTTTGGTGAAATAGAAAGTATTTCCTTGTGATAGGAGAGAAATTTGTCTCTGGAAAAAGCCAGCTATAAGATGAAGTTATACTGCATATTTGTGGGTTTTGTATGTTTCTAACAATAATTGAGTATTTGCCTAGAATGCCTCTGTTACTGGGATTCCTTTCACTCTTAGTACTCTTAGAAATCTCCTGGCTGTCTTGAACTCTCCATGCCACTGATTTATTTTAGGTCCTTTTGTCCTGGTAGGAAATTTCTATAAACCTGGCTTATAATTTAGTTTCCTACCTATCAGCTTCCTTCTTATTTGCAGTAGAAGTTGTGCACCTTATTTTAAACATTAAGAAGGACGAAATTTTTTTAGGTAAAATTTTTTAATGCTGTTTTTTCTTAACCTTCTAACTGAAGGTTCCCTTCTCTGTCAGCTTCCTTTGCCCACGAGGAACAATTCTGACAACATGTATTTGGGTAGAATAAACTTAGTATTTGGCACCACATCTTCGTCTTTTTTTTTTCTTTTTTTTTTTCCTTCCAGTTCTCTGCTATTCCTGGTACACTTGAACATAAGATAACAAACAGACCACTAAGTGTGATCACTCCTGGTTTTGTGCTTTTTTTTTCTTCTTGTTTGAGGTTCATTATTTGTCCTCATTTGTTGTCAGCATGAGCATCAGTAAGGAGACAGGCGCAGCAGGAAGCAGGAGTTGTGCTGTAGGGATTATACTCCAGGAGATGTTACATGCTGTTTTCCGATATGATTAATCAGGTGAAATGCACAGAGGTTTGTAGTCTGAAGAAATCCATTTTGAAAGGGGAATTGTTTGGTTATGACTGACCGAGGAAGGTCAAAATTTCTCCCTTGCCCCACAGGCAGAGGTTTCAACAATTGAAGGACAAGGGTGAAATATTTGTAAGTAATACTGAGGCGTGAAAGGTAGGCAGGCTCAGCAGTCAGGTTTTGATTTGTATGCCACAGATCTTTGGGTGGAATGCCATGGGGCTTTTGTAGCCTGAGACAAATGCAGGCCGAGGATGGCCCTGGGCCATCCCAGAGCTCTGGGGTTGGAGAACTTGGCTTTTGGAGGGCAGTGGCATTGCCCTCAAGCCCTGTGGTAGCCAGAAACCTGCTGGGCAAATGCGGCCATGGGGAGCCATGGCCAGGGCGTGCGGGAGGAGGGGTGCATTGGTCACCCCACACGAGAAGGCCCCAGCATAGGGTTTAGGTTGGCTGGTTGATCGGTTTTAAAAGGTGAAGAGAATGAAAAAAACAATGACTCTGTGATGGCACAAGACTCATAAAACCCACACTGTTGCAGCAGTGGCTGCCCCCACTGTGGATTAGGATTTCATTTAGAGGGACTTCATATAGTTAGGCAATATAGTCTAGTGAGACTTTGCAGAACTGAAGTAATTACAAGGAGGAATCAAAACATTGGGAAGCCCTGTCAGGAAATAAGACCTCAAGAGACCCTGTAGGAGATATGGACATGCCTGGCCCCGGTTGTCTTTATGGTATGCAGATCTTGGAGGGTCTCTGTGTAAGGAGAGCCCATGCTGGGGTCAGGATATGCTGTGATTTACCTGGGAAGTGTTCCTGGTGCTTTCATTCCCAGTGCCACTGAACAACAACATAGGCTATCCTGGGAGCCATCCACTGGAAAGGTTTGTTGTTAAACATAGGTAAATTGCTTCTTTATTTGAAGAACTGGAATAGGGGCACTTCCAAGAGTTAGAAACAGCTCAACAGGAAGGATTGGTAGTGTCCTGTCATTATTTGTTTTGGCATATGCGGAAGTAAAACATGAGAATTCTTGGATGTGCGCCAGTTTAATTTTAGGTCAGGGAAAGCTCTATATTCTTCCAAGCTGGCTATTTTAATTATATTATGAAAATACCCCTGCAGGTTTGGCCACATTATGACCAGACGAACTTCACTGTAAAATATGTCATCCATTTAAGGGTCTTTTTGAAGGGAGAAATATGGAAATGAACAGCTCTACTTTCTTTAGCTCTCTAAAGTACAGAACCATTTTTATTTTAAATTTGTAAGAATTCTTTCTCTCATATGGGACCCTCTCTGCCAAACCAGGCACCTCAGCACAGTTTAAGACATAAACCTTTCCAAATGCTTCTAGGTAGCTTGAAATGAGGTCGTGTGAGTGCCTTGTCTTTTATTATAAAATATTGTAGGAAGAACACTGATGGAAAAGAAAAAATCTTCTTCTGTTCTGAGAGGAAATACTTTTACATATACACTGACAGGAGTAGAAGGGGCCTATGAGAAAATACAAATGATTAATAGTTTTTAACAAATATTTACAACATGTATTTAGCAGGACTGTACAAATATAAACCACTTCCTTTGCCACCTGCAAATAAATTGTCTGATTTTATTTTTAATACCTATGGGTAGGTAGTAGAGCAATTTTTTACTACTTAGGTGAATCCTGATACAGGGAAATGTTTTTGTTGCTGTATTTGGAAACTGTGTCATTTTGATGAAAAAAATGAAATATTGGGCAGACTGAGGTAGTGCTGTATGATTATTTCCAACATGCCTAAAACTTTCTGGATCCCTATTCCTGAAGACATCACTGGACTTCCTGGGTTCTGTTTGGCTTTCTTGGGGTTTTGTTTGTTTATTAACAGAGGACTGGGAGGTGTATTTGGTGTAAACCATCAATGCAAATAGCTCTTCAGCAACCTTTTCCATTAGTTTGACAAAAAAGTTCATGGTTTTGTAGTGGTATGGGTTTTAAGAGATTTGGTTCTGTTCAGTGATTAATGTGCTGATCCTTTTTTACATTTGTCTTTTAAAGTTCTCCTAGGTAAGAAGGTGACAGTAAATCACAGCATCCACTGAGTGCAAAGATAAGTTCTTTGTCAGATTTATACACCTACTTGCACTTTATGTGCAAAGAGGATTTTGGCTCTGAGTAATACCCACAAAAGATTTCCTAAAGTGAAAAAGCTATCAGTACACTAGTAAGTGATAAATCTCAATTGGGAACAGGTAATGGTCCAGCAATACAGACTGAAAAACTGCTGAATCTGATCCCTCCGTAGCAAACTGTTGGGTAACACATTACTCAATGCACTCTTCACTGACTGTGTCATACTGATGGAAAAAAAAACCACTTTTTTTATTTTAATTGTGAGAGGGGTCCAATACATCTGTATATGAGCATGAAACTATGTCCACAAAGCCAATGGAGATGTCTGTACTGTTGGGTCCAGCAGAGCTTGGATCTGGTCTTCAGCGACTCTTGGTGTCAGCTAACGGCGTGTGCACAAGGAACACAACTGTGCCTACAGGGTTGGCTGTATGGTTTGTTTCAAGTGCAGATCACAAGTGGCTTGGAGGCAAACAGGAGGGTGGTGGTGGTAAATACGTCAAGATATACAAATATCAAGAGTGATGTTAAGTGCTCCCAGGTCTTGATGGCTGCATTTTTTGCTTATTTGATGTTGATATAAAAGACAATGTACAGTCAGACCAGAGGAGAATACAGTCTTGGACAATTTAATTTTGCAAGTCAGTTAATTTTGAGAAGTGGTTGGTCATTGGGCCTAAGTCATCCTGATGGCTTCATGTTTTAAATATGTTTCAATACACAGTGGTTCTCCAAATGTTCTAGGTAGCACTTGTGAGGGAGAGTTAGCATGCACATTCTGTATCGGAAATAGAAAATATAATTATTTAAATCAGACATAAACAATGTGGTGCGTGGCTTCAGTTTTGCAGAAGTATCATGCCTGGGATTTTGGATTTAATTTTAGTTCATAAGGCAGCTCCTCAGTTAGTGGAGATCAAAAGTATTCTACTGTGATCAGCAGAAGAGCACAGACTTCACCAGCTCATGATGTCAACTTAGCACCTGCTGAGGAGATGGTTTGGCCTGTCACTGGTTGAAACAGACATGGGTAAATACATTTTCCAAAAGCAGCTTTTATTTGCTCAAGCGAGAGATGGGTGTTTTGAGTTCTTACCAATTATAGGCCTTAAAGTGTAAAAAACCGTGGGTCACTGGTTCTGATTTTGACCTTTACATTAGTAAGAGAAAGACTGAGCTCTCTGAGGATATACTAACACACGGAGACCCATGATTTGCTCTCATTTTAGCTCTACAGGCTATCAAAAAGTAAAATAACACACTCTGGCTTCAAGGCATGTAAAATAAAACATGTGCCTAGCACCGTATACACAGAGTGAAGAAAATGTTTCAGGAGAAAGGCAGCACTTTAGTATTTGACATTGGTAAATAAACATTGTGGTAACTTTGACCAAGAAAGACTGTGATTTTTTCATTCACATGTGACGAGTATTATTCTTTTATGCCACTGTTTCACTAACACTACACCACGTATGATTCTCCAGGATAATCAGCCAATGAGTGAAATTTTAAGTGAGACAAAGGAAAGGCAGTGTGGCAGTCTAAATACTCGAGCTTCTAAGTGAGCTGTGTGCTTTATGTGCGATGGCTATTTCTGAGGTCCAAGGTCAGCAGCTCTTGCTGTGAGCAGAAGACTCTGCATGCTGGAGGACTTGGAGGCAAAACTGGTGTCTCCTAGGATTGCTACCTGTATCTGAGGGCTGGGGCAGGTGCATTGCACAAAGCTGAAAGGAGACTTTCCTCCACTTCTGGAAAATTTTCTGCCCTACCTCCGTCTGGGCGTGGGAAGACTTAGAGGTCCAGGGTGAGATCCCAGAGGGATCTGCCAAGAACTAGGCAGGCCTGAAGTTGGGATGTATCAATAACCTCTATCATTGACCTCGAGGTGATACTTGGTATTGGAAGTAGGATGGATAACCAGAGATCCCAGCCACCAGGAAGCTGCAGAAACACGTGCCAGTGTTGCCGCATCATTCTAATAGGCACAAAAATGGGTTGGAGTATCTACGCAATCTGCTCTCACCCCTGTAGCTCCCTTTGATGTCCAGAGAATTATCTGCCCATATATAGTTCAGCAGTCCATACATTGTCAAGCAGCCTTATTGTGAAGTGCAGCTTTAATACTAGGTCAGGGTTGTTCGCCTCTATGAGGCTCCCTGCTCACTTGTGCAAGGTCTGGCAATGAGGCAGTGTGGCTGCTGCTCCAGTGGCTGGCAAGGAAAGATTTGGGGCTTCAACTTTGAATACCCATCACTGCCATTCAGAAGGAACCCTGTTCTTCCCCTCGCATGAAGCTAACCAGCTTGCTCTATTCAGAGAAAATGTTATTGTATATTTTAATGAAAAAAAAAAAGTCTTTACTGACCAAACAGGTTTGCCTGTGTTCTGCTAGCTCTAGTAACACTGCTGTGTGGAAAGCAATCAGACCAGCAGTTTTAATAATATGTGGAGCTGCAGCTTTGCTTTGCAAGCGGACAGGATTGTAATAATGTCTGCTGAAACTATTCCTGCCAAAACAAACACCAGGAGAGATTTCTTTTCCACGTACCAAAGTCTCACTTTAGCATTTGCCAGGGAACATATTTTACTTTTCCTGTCTTCTATTCTGCCTATGCTGGACAAATGAAAAAGGCATTGCAGACAGGTAACTATCAGTTAGCATCTTGGTACTGGAGGACTGCCTGACAAGCTGTGGGCTGCAATCATTTATGGAGTTTTCTTTGTATGTTAGGGAAGGGCTTTACTCTTTCGTTTCAGCTCTTTTATAAGAGCTCAGGGCTGGGGCCTGCATTTTTCTGCGGTAAGCTCACAAAGTTGGATTCCCCTCGGACTTGCAAACCTTGGCCACATTCATATTTTACGTGAGCCACTCTGCGCAGCTGATTCTTCTAGTGTTTATTTTTCTTGATTTGAAATAATTCTTATTTCCCTCAGAGGAAACCTTGCCTGTTAATGACTGCTAGCTGTAACATGCCTGCAACTATCCTCAGGTCTTCTCCCATAGCTGTCTCACCTCATCCATCACCCCCAGACATGAGGTCAGAGGTTGCCATGAAGTGGGGGAAAAAAGCCATGCTTTTGAGGAATTGAATTGTTTTGCTTAAAAACTTTGTCCTGAGGTTAGCTGTTCAGGCCTCCTTGGCTCAAGTGGTCTTCTCTCCTATAGGAACAGAGACCCAAAATTTTCCACTGGTGAGGTCATAGCTTTGGGCATACTGGTATCAAAAGCACAGGCTACCATACTGACTCACAATAATTAGGAGATGCTCTGTGCAGTTGTGCCGCTGCATTTATCCTTGTGTCTTTGGGGTGTGTGTAGTCACAAATGTGTGTGTATAGTCACAAATGTGTGTGAAAGTGAGATGAGAAACCTGGATCCAGATCTGTCCCTCACAGTTGCATGGGTTTGCACCTCCAAAGCTGCACCTAGAGCCTGGATCCAAACCCAGGAGGAATGGGAGAGGAGCTGGTTCTTCCCCCCACCAAGACATGGGGGTGGCCAGGAGCAGGAGCAAGCTAACAGTAGGTTTCAGAGTTACAGGTGGATGATACAGCCTTTTCCCATAAATTGAAGCCAGTTCAAACTGTTTTGGAGATTCACATGTGGTTAGAAATGGCAGCAGGCAACATCTAGGATGTCATGAAAAAGTTCAGACTTGTGACATTTGCAATTCAGTGTTGTAAAGCAAAGCATTTTGATTATTTTGATTAAATTGTACCTGTTTTGTTGGTTTGACTAGGCCAGTTGGCCTTCTCAACCTCTGGGTTGTCGGCAGCCAGAGGAAGCATAAAATACCGTGAGTGTACATCATATTTATCTATTTCATTTATCAGTCATTCCCAGAAAATGGTGTCATCCACGCAGATGGCCATGTTCTCTAATTTCCTCCATATCCTTTACCTTATCAGGAATAGAAAATTCCCTGAGTTACTTTACAATCATAAATAACGTAAAACTTCAAAGTGCTTTACTGAATTGCAAACTCAAAGTACCATTCTCATTTGACTATGAAATTTGCAGCCGAAGCTTACTTTTGAGTCCACCAGCCCTATGTTTCAAGAAATTTACCTTCAGGGAAAGCTCCCAGTCTTTTTAGGAGATGAAGCTCAGAGAAAGCATTTTGCATTCATACAAAACACCAGATTATTCTGGATACCAACCAGCAACCTTTGCCTCCATAGCTGTTGCTCCTAAAATGATGAATGGTCACTTCTCTTCGATTGGACTTGCCAGTCACCTTGCTGACTATCCTATATTATTTGAGAATATACAGATAAGCCTTCTTGAAACATGAGGGAATCCTGTGTCCTCTCCAATGCTTTGATAAGAAATCAGATTTAGCATCCACTACCTTAATGGAAACAGGCATTTGTGATGCCTGATGGGATAAAGAGAAATCCCACCATGATCTGATATTATTTAATTTGGCTGTGAAGATGAGTCATCCATTCCCACTTCTGCCTTCTCCTCCCTCTTTTTTCTCCATGTGGTTAATAATTATTTTTCTTTCTCCATTTTTTTATCATGCAGCTAGATGAAATGCTTCTTGATCACTGCTAAACTGCTGGTGTCCAACATAGGTACTTATTTATATTTAATATTATCTATTTTCACCTAAATGTTGAAAGACAACCTGAATCAAACTCACACTGACATCTAAACATCAACTAAACATGAAACTTTCTACCTCCTGTAGTCTGCTCCATCAAGACGTGCTTTCTTTTTGTCATAAGTCATGCTGCTCTCTCTGATGGCTTGGTGCTTGATTTATGAAAATCCACATAGTTCAAAAGTGTTACAAAGGAAACATCATGTCAATAGATAGATGCAACGTGAAAAACACTTGCAAGTTAAGCATGTACTAACAGATGACACATACAGGTGTTGAACACTCAGCAGATGGTGGCCAGCTTCTGGTTCCACTGAAGTTTCTGTTATTGTTGACACCAATAACCTTTTAAGTTTTCAAAGGAATTGAAGGTTGTCTCAAGCTGAAATGCAGGTAACAGAGAACAGGAACTGATAATATTTATACAAGCTGTCAAGTTGAAGGAATTTTTGATCCACAATTTTGTTGTGGGGTTTTTTTTGTTGTTGGTTTACTTTTTTGTTTTAAGTGAGCCAGGCAATTTTTGTCGTCCTTTGAACTGATAGGTGGACAGGTGAAGAAGATCTATTAGGTTTCCCATAGATAACCAATTGCAGAAATATCTTGAAAAAAAAGAAATTCCTTCAGGATATGAAACGGAAATTACAAGACATTATTTTTGCTAATCCAAATTACCTCTTTAATTACCTCTTCAATATGGCTCCTTAAAAGAGAAGTTTGAAGAAGCTCTGTTATTGGAAATCTTGTGACTGTATGAGGACAGTGCTGGAGTATTGCCATGGTACTTTGACACATTATCATCCTAGTAAATGATCCAAGTGTTGAAATTCAGTATGGAGTGATGGCTTTTGCAAAATTTTGCCATGTATTTCAGCCCTCCTGGCAAGCGCAGCATTATCTGATGGTATGTCGCTTGGAGAGGAATGGAAGGAGACAAGAGAAAAGAGAATGTAGGCTTTGTATGAGCTGTGGTATTTGAACTGAAGCTGCAGCTGAAAAAAAGCTTGCCTGTAAGTTTACAAACATACAATTAAGACCCTTACTGTTATCTAAATCCTTTTTCTTGCCTTATAATTTTATGGTAAAAAGCGTTACTGTTGTTTTTGGACTTTCATAAGAAATCTAGTAGCCACAGAGAGAACTAAATGTTGTTTGTTTATTTATTTGTGAAACAAATTATGCCCCTCTGCAAACTTCACTGTATAATTTGCACTGGCTTTGCAGTTTACAAGAATGCACAGGCTGGTTTAAGTACTCCCCTCTCCCTGGAATTAGAAGATGAAGTAGCAGAATTGCCATGCAAGTGGCTATGATTTCAGTGCAACAGTTGCAGCTCATTATATCTCCCAAAGTCAGAAATAATTTGTCACAACAGAGTCCTCCATTTGAATCTGCAGTCCGTGCCTTTAATGAATAAAACATGACAGTCAGAATTAAAAGGGATAGAGTTACAGTAACACATTCTGAGTACTGTTGAGTGTGATTCAATAAAATTATGGATTTCTCCCCATTTATCACTTGTGGTTCATGTTGTTTAACAAATACAGTAGTCAGTTCTTGGTTACATTGGTTGCCTACCCAGAGCAGACGGCCTTTGAAATCTAGCCCTTGACATTTTAACTTAGTTTCTGTGTGTTTGCATGCCGGTTTTATATGTATTTTCCTATTTTCCTGGTTGTACGGTATAGATACCATTCAGCATCACAGATGCAGTTGCCACTGGACATCTTCATCATTTCTGCTTACATTTGCATTTGCCTCAGCCTCACCTGGTTGAAAAATGGACTCTGTGTCTCCAAATGATGGTATTTGGAAATGTGGCCAGGGCTCTCTACAGGGACAGGCAAAACTTGAAGCTGACGCTGAAAACTTGCTGAATTATCAGTTCATATCAGATGAAAACAACCCGACTTTGCCTTAATTAATTGTTATGTGTGCTGGTGGTGAGATTTAAGAAGATACATGCAACTACTTTGTGTTGATCATACGAGTATCATCTCAATTGAGCATGAAGGGCAAAATCTCATCTGGAATGAAATTGTGTCCATTAAGACCAGCAAAGCGAAGTTTTTACACCAAAGGAAATCTGCCTCACAGTAGGTAGATTTATGCTTCATTCCATGGGAGGGTGCAATGAGGTGATGGTGTCCGCTTCCAGCTCCTGGTATAGGGCTGGCTCTGGTCCCTGTGGGGTTCTCAGCTAACCTGGGGAGTAAGGCTGCGTAGGAGAAAAGACCCTGTCTACCTCTCACACCTCTGCCCCCCTCACAAACTCACCCGGGCAAGTGCGGTGGAAATACTCTGACTTTGATCGCGCACCAGGGTCCATGGGTTATAAGGACAAACCTGGCCTGAGGAGGAGACTGAGCGTCAAATACATCCATTAGCTTTTCTTTCTTCCTACCTTATTCCTCACTGCTCAGTTGCATATGAGTGCCTCCGGAATTCCAACTTCTGGGCCTCTGCAGGGGTTCCTGTGCCTTAGAAAAGCCTGTGCAGGGAGCCAGAGCGTCTGCTAAAAATCTTCTCTGGGGATTTGGCTTATTGTGAAGGACTGTGTGGGATGGATGCTATAGTTTTTATGAAAGAGTATGAAGCAAGTGAAAAGTAAAGGCGTGAATGATTGTGTATATTTGTATGTGTGTAGGAAAGAGAGAAAGCATCAGTGTTGGCATCCCTCATTTGAAGTACTGCCATGTCCTGGGTTCAGCTGATGTTCAGCAGTGCCTTCCCATTGACCTCAAGCACTAATGCCAGCTGAGGATCTAGCCCAGCTCTCAAACCTTTGGCATGTTTCTACCACCAGTGCACAAAATAACTTTTCTGTAAACACTGGCCCAGGCACATGGTGCAGTGGGTGTATGGGCAGTCCATTTTTCATTGTGCACTGATGCACACTGCTGGCAACCTCATCACATATGGAAAAGGGGACTGAAAGAGAGAGGCAAAGAGGTTTCTCAAACACCAAGTAGGACTTTCTGGTGTTTTGCATTCTGCCCTTGTTTAGTTTACACTTGATGTGAATGAAAGTGCTGACATTACTCCAGGAGGGCTTGTTTCCAGTTGTGCCTGTGCTGATGGATGAGATCGAAGCAGGTCAACTCAGCTTTATCATGTCCTTCAACAGTGTCTGTAATGAGGCAGGGAGGAACACGCTGGGAATTCAAGGACCAGAGGTTTTTATCTCTGCTCTTTGATGCTTGGTTGGCAATACCATAGGAAAATAAAAAGCTATATAAACAGAAAGCACTTTTAAGATGGCTATACTGCACCTTAATGCTAATTCTATCTGCTTGTGCTACAGATCTGCAGGAGGTACTAATGGCATTAAAAAGAAAACTCACAGGAGGAAACATGGAGGGGAGCGTTTGTAACATGCTGCATTTTCTATGAAAGCAAATGGTAAGCAGGCAAAACCATTGCTGACAGGATTAAAGACATGCTGGTAGCAGCATTGGAGTTGTTTTGAAATGCCCGGGGAATCAGGCGTATAAAATGAAACATGTGTCAGCCCAGGTCATCTTCTCTTTAGGACTGCTTCTCCTTTTCAGACGTATTGTGCTCAGGACAGCCAGCCAGTCCTGCTGCAGCTTTTTGGACTGTCAGTCTGTCTGCTCTCTCTTTTTCTTCTAGATGCTAATGCCCACTGTGGTTCCTTTTTTTTTAAATTTATTTCTGAGGATTCTGTGCACTCCTATAGAGGAACAGGTCAGCTCTGAAAACAAAAGTGTGTGGTATTTGTTCTTCAGGGTTATAGACATCATTTTCTGCATCGTGGATGTGGGTGGCATCACCATTTGCACATGTTCTTTGTCACTTTTTTATATACTTAATTATCGATCCTCCCTTTGTGAATTTACAGGGGAAAACCCAGTTTTGTGATTTGTAGTATAAAAGAAAAGTAGTGTAAGAGTCCCACAATTCTGGTTTGATATATCCTAGAAAGGTTTTGTTAGGGACTCTGTGAGTCTCCTATTTTACATCTTTCTTTTTTATATACAGGTAGTGTGAATACCACTGAAATAAATTTCAAAGAAAGCCAGCTATGCTGTGGCTACTTCTCCTCCCCACTGTATCAGTGTGACCATGGGTAAATTGGTTTATAACTTGTTTTAAGGAAAAACGCTAAAGAATTCAAGGGGAAGATGGTAGGGGAAATAATTTTCAAGGGTCTTTTCACTGTAAGCTTGGGCATGTGTACAGAAGATGTTGTGTAATGTAATCACTGTATCTTAAAATACTCAGTAATAAGTAGTTGGAGCAGAGAATGTAGCCCAAATGCTCTTCAAATGCAAGTGGAGGGATAGCTAAAAAACAGTGTGTTCCATTGCAATTACATTTAGGAAAATGCTTTGCCATGTCTGGCCAACCGTGTTCTTAAAATAGAGGACACACGACTTCCTACCATTTCCTCTCACACACTTGGGACCAGCACCTGGCTGCGGTTAACAGTGGAGGAAGTAAGGTAACACAGATGGAAAAAGGAGAACACTGTGAAGACATGCCAGATGTGATGACCTTATTTACTTTTTTTCCCAGTTTCTTTCTTTGGGCTCCAGCCATCTCCTGCAATCTGCCGAGGGACTCAGGACAGCAACAGCAGGAAATTCCTTCAGGCTTCCCTCCAGCTGTGATTGCTGGTGCTCCCTCTTACCCAGAGATGGATGCTGCACACCAGGTCTGTGCCCCAGGTAGTGGTATGAATTACACCTAGAAATAAGCATTGATTGCCACATGGAGAAAGCTTTCATGTGGAGCAACCCTCCATTTGGGCAACATTAGTTGCCAAGTAAGTGTCATCGCACTTTGTTACTCATTACGTTGGCTCCCCGTGAAATATGAAGTCATAGTCGATGTTTCAGTGTTAATCTCCAGGATCCTCAAAGGACTTGGCAGAGCCGCCCAAGGCAGTGCCTCCCTCATGGGAGCGACCTCCTGGAACAGCTGCTTTCCCTAAAAAATATGAAGATGTCACTTTGAGGCTGATGGTGGAAGTAAGGGGGAGAGGGGGGCCTTTGAAGCTTTCAAGATGTCCTAGCTTGCAGATGGGAGTGTTAGAAAGGCTGCGACCTTGCGATGCACAGCACAGCATGGACCTCCTGGCTCATGGACACAGCTCACTGTGGGAAGGGGCCTGATGGAGACAGAGGTGAAAGGAAGAGTGGTGTAGAGAATTCAAGGAAAAGAAAGGGAATTTAAATATTTGTGAAAGATGTGTAACCCATGTAGCTAGTTTGGAAGATGGGTATCTACATATTATGTTACTTCTCTGTATTTTGGTATTTACAAAAGCTTCTGGTAAGTGCTAAAAGCTCAGGATCGATACAGTGACCTCAAACATTCGAAGTTTAACATCAGGCACACCCTTCAGAAAAGCTCAATCTTACTCTAATTCTGTAGCTCAGACAGTGTCAGAAAATGCTATTTGTAGCAGTTTTTCTCTTTGGAGGCATTCAACTACTCTGGTTCTTTTTTATTAGTAGGTAGATTCAGGGCAGAAATCCTCAACTTGGTGAAATTAGCTTTCATTCGTTTTCCTTGTATCCACTGTTCTTCCACTGATAGAAAATATTTGCTTGTTGCTATGTGAAGACCTATTACACAGAGATTTGAGCTTGTCCTATTAGAGTTGGAAAGCTGATGCATTGCAGATACAGCATCAAGAAGCCAAGTGCACTACTGAAGAGTTAAACCCTTGTTTTGTGTGCTTCAGCTGAATAAAAGGACTGAGTGACTTTTATTAATAATGTGGATTTAATTATGGATCTGAGAGTTGGAAAAAAAAGTAATAAAGGAAAAAATTCTGGATAAAAACCAAAAACACCTAAGAAGTTTTACATTGTTAAGATCCTGAGGGAAAACAGAGATGTGAGATATCATCCTGGGGAGAGAAAATTGTGGCAAGTCAGGAAGAAATATGAAAGCACAGTACATAAAATATGTCTCAGAGACATGAGTAAATGTGTCTCCATGGTGTGGGTATTTGAGCTCTTCAAGGCAAGGACCATCTTTTATTTTGTTTTCTACCAGGAGCAAAAATGGTGGGGACCTGATTTTCAGTTTCCAGGTGGGGTCTTAAAGACAACCATAAAGTAAGTAATGAGTTATATTAATAACTCCTGAATGTGAATCTGCAGCCCTTGATCAGAGGAGAGGCATTGCTGACTTCTGAGAAGGTTTGCTGGACATCTGTGGACAATCTAGACATCTGGTTGTGCTCCAAGAAGATCAAGTAGAAAGCCAGGTCCCCTGTTTTGTATTTAATTACTGCTAAGAAGTTATAAAGAGTGCATTGTGATGCAACCTTTGCAAGTGTCACTGGTGAGTAGACTATTGCAATACTATTTCAATATGCAATATGAGGCTACATCTTAGATTTATCTGGAAAGTACCAATGCAGAATTTGGCAGCTTTGTTTTGGTTTTGCTTCCAGGATGCACTTCTCAAGCAACTCCTGATGTAAATGCTTTACTGTTAATTCTGCAAGTTGCTGGGTAGGATTTGTCCTTTAAATAGCCTGGGACCTATGCCTTGGCCAGATACCCCTCCTTTCTGTGCTGGAGTGCTATGGCAGAGATAGGAAGGATTCAGAGACTCAACTGGAAGTATAGAAGAGGTTAAACCGAGGGGACTTTCCTATGAGGATACTAGCCTTGGCCTTTGTTCCCAGCTCTAGGTTTGGAAAACTCTAATGTATTGAACTGAAATTTGTGTTCAAAGGCCTGTTGGTTTCTTAGCCTGTTGAAAGTGTAGAAAGATTTGCCAGTGGGGCACACTCAATAAAACTGGTGGATTTAGAGGGTCAACGTGACCTTTGTAAAAGGAAGCTTGGCCGTCCAAACCTGATAGAGCATTCTCAAAAGAGGCTTAAAGGCACATGGATAAGAGTCATACTATTGGCCTATTATTGTTAGCTTCCCAGAGACTTTTGACAGACTTCTTCACCAAAACTGTTTAAGGAACCTAACATAAGACAGGAGATCCTTACATGGATAAATACTTGATAAATGGGACCTATGGATAAATCACCAATTCTTGGAGCAGTCTGAAGTCAGCAGGGGGGTTAAATGGTGGTCTGTGGTGGAACCTTTTATGTTCAGTGAGCAGCAACATAAGAAAATTTGCTGATGAAACTGAATTACTCAAACAAGAAAAGATGAAGGACATCTGTGAAGAGTTGTAGAAGGATCTGCTGGATGGAATTCAAGGTAGATAAAGTGATACAAATGGGGGGAAAAGGGTCTTAAATTCACCTGTTGAATGGTGATTTCTGAGCTGACCATTACAATTTGAGATCGTGGGTACACAATAGATGCATGAAAATATCAGCTCAATACTCAACAGAGGTTGAGGACACATAAAATTGTTATTAGGGGAGAAAACAAAACAGAGAGCATAATTTTGCCGTTCACTTAAATCTTTAAGTCTCTCAATTGTTTTAATTCTTTCATATTGTGAAGGGTGCAGCAGAACTGTAAAAGAGCCAGAGAAGATCAGCAAGGGTACAGAGCATCTTTTTAATGAGTTGTCACTAATGATGTTAGGGACACTCCACAAGGTCAGTGGAGTGGGTCTGCCCTGGCGGGCTGGGCCTTTCCCAGGCTCAGCTGAGGCTACAGCTGGGGCTAGCTCCTGCCTATTTTTATTAGACTTGTCCCAGAAAGCTGCTGTGAAAGGCACTGGTTTTTAGTGGATGTGAGGACAAGGCTGTAAAAATAAACAGAAGTAATTTTGTTGAAAATATCCACTTCACTACGTAGTGGCAGAATCAACCCTCCTGTAAACAGATCCAGTTCCTTTTTTTCAAAATCCTCTTCTTGAAAGCTAGTTTTCCACATCACTTCTCAGCCACCATCTCACTATCGTGAATGAATACGATGTAAAGCCTAGGAAGAGTGTGTGAACCAGATTTTACACTAGACTGCATCTCTTTCTTACAAACCAGGAAACTGCAGTTGCAGAAGTTAAATTTTATGTCTCTTATTGTAGTAGAAAAAGGGAAAAGCTCAGTGCAGTCAGCCATGTCTGGTGGACATGAGGAGAGACAGAGGA
The DNA here is from genome assembly GCA_947846985.1 of Fratercula arctica. Taxonomy (NCBI): domain Eukaryota; kingdom Metazoa; phylum Chordata; class Aves; order Charadriiformes; family Alcidae; genus Fratercula; species Fratercula arctica. The sequence continues at coordinate 44,657,995 of CANTUZ010000026.1, read as the reverse complement.
GGGAGAGCTATTTTCAAGGTAAAATGCCATTAGTTATACTGCCAAGATCTAAGGTCCCAGATGCAGAAGGAATGCATTTCCCACTCTTTTTTTTTTTTTTTTTTTTTTTTTTTGAAGCTAGCAGCCTCTCTCTTTTGTTTTTTTAAATTAGTTTTTGGCAGTAACATAACCCCTGGAATCCTGCCATTTACTGCTTTAAAAATTTCTCTTGAAAAGAGGGAGGGAGGCAGGGAGAAAGCAAGGGGTAGAGGGAGTATGAAAACCTAATGGAGCAGATTGCAAGGGTACATAACTAACATTTTTTTCTGCAAAAATAATCTGTCATTTATTTTTGTGATAAGTCCATTTTTATGTCAGGCCCCTGTGGGAGAGAAGAATACTGTTCAGTAGAGATTACTGGCTACTTCAAAGTAGCAACAGGACAGCTAGGCAGAACTAAACATATTGGTATTTTATGGAGTTTCCTTAAAAGAAGGCTGTCAGTGTAACACAATCATTCCTTAAAACTTTAAAGCATGAAGTGTTTATATTTAAAAAGATGCAACCATGGAAACACAGATATGTTAAAGCAGAGTAAAGATTCTTCTCATTTTGGGCTGAAGAGTTTCACAGATGCTGAGGAAAGGGCACAGCATCCTCATCCACCCCAGCAAGATGCGCCATCTGGGCTGTGTTTGTCACTGACAGTGATTTGAGACAGGTCTCTACCCATTTTTCGTTATCGTCTCCTCTGCCTTGGGTCAGCTGGAATTGAGATAGCCTCTCCCTGCCCACTTCCTCGGCATCCCATGCACCTGCTGCCATCCTCATCCCCTGCCAAGCAGCAACCCCATGACCATTTGCAGCGAGATGGGGACTGGTGCAGGTTCTCGTGGCACCATTCCGTGAGGATGCAAAATGAAAAATTCTGGGAGCCCCTCTCAATGCCTGTGTCTCCCTGCACGTTTGAAAAAGATAGATATAAAACAATCCATGTGCAGTAGAATTATTTTTGGTTATTGTTTCTGCTTCACTAGGGAGACCTTTGAAGGGAGTATCAGGGCTCAGTATTGGGTCCAGTTCTCTTTAATACCTTTATAATGACCTGGATGAGGGGATCGAGTACACCCTTAGTAAGTTTGCAGATAACACCAAGTTAGGTGTCATTGTGGATCTGCTTGAGGGTAGGAAGGCTCTACAGAGGGGTCTGGACAGGCTGGATCAATGGGCCAAGGCCAATGGTATGAGGTTCAACAAGGCCAAGTGCTGGCTCCTGCATTTGGGTCACAACAAGCCCATGCAGCGCTACAGCCTTGGGGAAGAGTGGCTGGAGAGCTGCCTGGAGGAAAAGGACCTGGGGGTGTTTGTTGACAGCTGGGTGAATATGAGCCAGCAGCGTGCCCAGGTGGCCCAGAAGGCAACAGCATCCTGGCTTGTGTCAGAATAGTGTGGCCAGCAGGACTAGGGAAGTGATCATTTCCCTGTACTTGGCACTGGTGAGGCCCCACCTCGAGTGCTGTGTTCAGCTTTGGGCCCCTCACCACAAAAAAGACACTGAGGTGCTGGAGCGTGTCCAGAGAAGGGCAACGAAGCTGGTGAGGGGTCTGGAGAATAAGTCTTAGGAGGAGCAACTGAGGGAGCTTGGGTTGTTTAGCCTGGAGAAAAGGAGGCTGAGGGGAGACCTTATTGCTCTCTACAACTACCTGAAAGGAGGTTGTAGAGAGGTGGAAGTGGGTCTCTTCTCCCAAGTGACAAGCAATAGAACAAGAAGAAATGGCCTTATGTTATGACAGGAGAGGTTTAGATTGGATATTAGGAAAAATGTCTTCACTGAGAGGGTTGTCAAGCATTGGAACAGGCTGACCAGGGAAGTGGTGGAATCACCATCCCTGGAGGTATTTAAAAGACAGGTAGATACGGGGCTTGGGGACATGGTTTAGTGGTGGTCATGGCAGTGTTAGGCTGGCGGTTGGACTCAATGATCTTAAAAGTCCCTTCCAACCTATACAATTCTATGATTCTATGTGTTTCCACCTTACTGATAAAAGCCAGGGGTATACATGCCAGCCATTGCGATATAGTGGTGACGGTGGTGGTGGACTACAGTATTAACAGTTGGGAATGAATAGGGGTGCCATTGTCAGTCACTGCGTTGTGCTTACCCAGAGGCAGAGTCCCTCCTTTCCCATGCTCGGCTTTCACATCATAGAGCTTTGCCAACTATTGGCCAGGGCCTTGACAGCTGCCTGCGCCACCATGCTGCTCTTTGTCCGACTCATCAGTTTCATCTCCTAAAAACAACCCCCTCACAATTAATACTGATAGGTGTGAGCTTCCTCTTTATTATTTCCTGTTGTAATTGGTTCATTCAGCTTTTCCCTAGTTGGTTTCAGCTGAAACCCCAGTTGGCCTGGCCAGCTTCCAGGTGCTTGGAGAGGAAATGCAGAGTTTACCTTCGTGTACTACTGAGTAACAAGATATGCACCCTATGGTCCATATTTTGGAAGGGAAGAGGAAGAGAAGGAAAAAAAGGGAAGCCAAAAATGATTCTTGTGTAAAGGATATGGATATTTTTTGTCTAAATATACTGCACCATGCACATCCTGATATTCTCAAGCAGGATATCTTTAAATGGATGCTGACAGCTGATTTATGCTTGGTACTGAGTTGTTTTTGAAGGGACATATGTGTAAAAGAAAATGTGAAAGATACCATGGCAAAATATAAAAGCAACTGTTGTTTTCATAAATGACCACATGGTTTCAAAATTTAAACATCTCCCTGCAATGTTGTTGGAAAACTGTAGCAACAACATTGTGGTGTTGCACAAGACCTGCTAAAATGACGCTAGGGAGAAACAGAAGTAAAACTTACCCTTTGCATTGTCCTGCAGAAGGGGGAAGGGGACCACAGGTTGTCACACAGTGCAGGCTCCGCCACATTCGTCTGGTTCAATAACACTGTCTATCTGAAAAAGCCAAACGGTACTTTTTTGAGCTGATGGCTAAAACGTGATTTTAAGCTGCACCACACTGCAGGCTGTGAAGCAGCACAAGCCTCCCTTGGAGGTCAATCAATGGGCAGGTATGGACCATATGGACTCTTAAGTAGCAAATATATGTCATTGCTGATCTTTCTTGTGTCTCGATTGCTGATGCTACCAAAGATGTAGCAATCAGTGCGGATAACGGTGCGTGAAGACTAGCCTTTTGTCCACCACAGTCCTCTGTAAATTTACATTACCTACCTGGACTTTTGCAGGGTAATAAGCTTCCAGCAGCTGCAAGTAGTGCAACATGGGAAGAGCCGACCAGCAGGGAGAAACTGGTGGTGCAGAGGCCCACTGACTACCTGCTTGGGGGATTTTGCTTTGGACAAGGTGCAGAGGAGTGGCTGGAGTGGCTGTAGGTGACCTCCTGCGACGCATCTGCTGGTCTGGTTTTACCCTGAAAAAAACCAGTTGGTGCCGTCTGGGACTGCTCTTGCCATGGTGAATCAAGGGGTGGGAAGTGGCAGTGCTCTCCTGGCCCTACCTACAGCACTGATGTAAAAGACAACAAAATGTTCAACTTAACAGGAGCTGAGCAAACAGACCCAAGGGCAGAAGGATCCCCATCAGCACCCAGCATTCACACGGTGCGGAGCCCATCTGCACAGCGCTGCGCAGAGCTGCCTCACCCCTGGTAAAAAATAGTGATATTTACTTCACAACTGCCTGTTTCTGTATGTGTGCAGCCTCCACCTTATCTCTGAGGAATTTTTTAAATTCCAGCATTGTAGCATGCTCTCTTGCTCTCCCAGGCATCTCACATAACCGCATGCCTCCCTGCCATGCAGTGCTAGGCAACTTGTTACTGTATGTCTGAGGAAAAGTCCGGAATAACCTTAATTTTCTATTTAAAAAGCAGCTGCTGGTCGCAGCAATTGTCCTAAGGAATGCTTTATAGTTGATCTGCGTCCTGATGTGTGTAATATTACTGAGGACAGGATAAGCCAGATCTGGAGGCCTGTGAATAATACTGTATTGTGAGAGACTTCCACCTTTTCTTTTGCAGCAGACAGAAAGTGCGTGTCACTGGAGAAGGAAAGGCTTTCAATTAAGTTCGCCAAGTGGGTATTTAAATTTTAGGATCATACCAGATGTGCTTCAGAAAATCGAATATTTAGTTTTTTTTTACACAGTTCTATTAAGGGATTAGGAAATATTGGCATCATTAAAACAGGCAAGGAAACATTTATTGGGCTGTCAGAAAGCATTGCAGCCTCAGATAAATCCACTGTTGCTTTGCCCCAGACCCTGGTTTCCTGCAACTCAGATGGATGGTAAGAACCATGAAGCAATGGAAGAGCCACCAAGACAGCTGGCGTGCGAGGGTGAAATCACGGGCTGGTGTATCCCCTTTAAAAAGCATTTAGACAAGCACATGTTGGGAATAATGTCCTTCAGGCATTCTTACCATTCAGGAAGGACAAGGACCAGGCACCTTTGGTGTTTCCTACTGATCTGTTGCGTTTGTGATGGCTGTAGAGAGATAAACAGAGTCACATCAGCTGAAAATCAGGGCTTAAAGGTTAAAAATTGATATTGGGTTAAAATGCTGATTCTAAAATGTTTGGGATTAAAAAAAAAGTAAAAGAAAAAAGTTGCTTGTGAAAGAGCTTTTGCTGCAAGCAGAGATTCCAGGAGTAAGATCTCTGGAAAATAATTTCACTTTTCTATTCTTTTTAATATAGTAATTGTGAATAAAACTTGATTAATTAACTCTTGCTTTTCACAACTCTCTCTTCATAATGAATATCTCTTTTAAAGAAGAAAAGGATATAAAGTGTATAATAATTGACTTAACTGATAGTATTGCACCTTTGTGGTTTATAATGTTACATTTGTACAAATCTGCTTTGTGTTGTATTTTTTGTGGTCCAGGCTGGTGCAGGAGGTTGTCAGGGAAAGTTTTAGGTTCTACATGGAGGAGAAAAAGCCCTAGTAACCTCTATACAGTGAAACTGGAATGTGGAGACTGTTATACTGGATTATGTCCATCATCCATCTAGTCTAGCATCCCACATCTGAGAGTTGTCAGTGCCAGATGCTTCAGATGAAAGTGTAAGAAACTTGCAGACAAGGGATAGTCTTGATTACTGATAGTTGTAGTTTTGCCTAAGCTGTGGAGAGTATGTTTTAATACCTCTTCCAGAATGCTTGTCCTTGATGTTTTCAAAGTTTATATAAGCATCTAGCCCTTTCTGAAAGTTGTTACATTTTGTATTTTAGGGTTTGTCTATGGGAACAGATCCCATGGTTTAATCCCATTTTGTGTGAACATTTTTTTCAGTACTGTTCTGATCATTCAATTTCATATAAACCTTCTTGTGAGGGAAGATAAAGAACAGAAGCTCTTTACATAATTTCTTCCTATAAGCCAGTGTTCCGTGTACGTTTTATAATGCCCTGCTTTTTGTCACCACTACAAGACGAAAACTCTGAACCTTAAAACTAGAAAAGAAAAAAAAAAGATTCAGGAGGGGGAAATAGCTCATATTTTTGCTGGGTTGAACTATTCAAAGAACACAGACAAATATTTAAGTATTCTTCTGGAATAGAGCTTAAATCAGTAAAAGAGTGTTACAAAAAAGTGAGTCTTGGCTCAGTAGCAGTCTTAAAATCATATAAAGTTGGCTTGGAGGTTTTTTTTTTCCATTCGAGAAACTGACAATACGGTAAACTTCTTGTTGATTGAAACATGATAGCAACAAAAACGTTTTGGTTCAGCTTTGCTTTGTATGTCAAAAATGCAAAAGAAATTGATTTTGGAGGGCAGAAGAATTACTAGAGACCAGAATGTTTGATGTTTCTTTAAAAGGAATGTTAGAATTGGATCTTTCACATTTTTTCAGAATGAAAAAAGGTCTAGGTGGAGAAGCCAGCATCAGTGCATATATTTGAAGGTTGCTTCACACGAGAGAATGAGGAAGAGTGGAAGAAGAATGAGATGTGTGTGAAAGATTTCATGTAGCATAAGTGTTCTTGATATACTTGCAGATTATTTCAAGAGCATCAAGATGTTTAAAACACATCTGTTTGAGGAGTTGGCACTGCCACATACAGTTAAATTATAATGCTTACTACTTCTGTGGCTTGAAAATGTTTTTTGTTGTTTGGGGGGAGGAAGGGAGGTTGGGGATTTTTATTTTTGGCAAGACGCCTTTGCAGTGAATAGAAGAACAAAGAAATTAGGAAAAGTAACAAAACAAAAGCAGCAGTCAACAAGAAGAACTGAATAATTAAAAACTTAGATGCCTCTATTTTTTATCTGCTGTGTTTCTTGAAATCAAGTGAACTAGTGTAAACTATTTTTTCACTAGTTATGCAAACAGCTCAGAAAAACTCAAGACTTGTTCTGCAGATATTCTGGAAGTCAAACTCTCAAATTTTTGTTGTTTACACTCTGGTGAATATTATGATTCATTTGAAAGATATATACTCCAAGAGCACTGGCTGCACCAGGGGTCTCCTGGAGTCACGGTGAAGCCTTCCAGATAGATACCAACACTGCCTCTGGAAATAGAAAAGTTAGATCTGTGAAGGTGCTGAGCATCTGATACATCCAAACACGGACATTTTAAATCTGGGAAATGAATTACAGTCTTAGAAGCCTGTAATTGGTTTTCTCCATGTCATTTGTACTGGTGTGAACTAAAATTCAACATATTTTTATTGCCTGTGTTCCAACTTAGGCTGCACTTGATCAAAGGTAGCTTAGCTTCCATCCAAGTACTTCCAGGGAATAAAACCATATTTCTTGTCCAGACTCTTCTGACCTGTGCAATATTCAGTAGTGCTCTTGTGAATGTATAACAAATGCAGATCAAGAAAGTGCCCTGACTTCAGTGTTTAAAAACCACCTCTGTCCCACTAAGAAAGTAGGTAAAAAAAGTGTTTACATCATACCTCTTCCCTCAAGTTATTGTTACATTAAATATGCTTTGGCTGCTGGGAGCATTCATATTAAAAAATGGAAAGGTTTACAGTACCGTAAATAATAGCTTCATTGGGGTATGAAGAATATTTTAAATGAAGTGAATGGTTAACTTCATTTTTGCACACTCTGGAAAGGACATTTAAACTGTTTTGACATGTCCAGACGCTCATTTTAGAATCAGTCTTTCCAGACATTACTCAATCCACCTGACATCGGAGAAGTAGGATTTGTCACCAGTTCTTGATCTAATGTGTTTTCATGCTGAATTCAGAAACTCTTAACTCTATTAATGTGGAGTTTTTCATACTAAAAATATTTTTTTTTCCACAGCCCAGTCTATGCCAGTGGACTTTACTCAACGGATAATGTGCAACCTGGTATGAATGGGAGAGGCTGGAAGTGGAGCCATTTGGGGATCCTTCCATCAGTAATTTCTAACCACTCTGCCGTGAGTGTAACATTATTGTTTCAGATATTTACAGTTCTGTCATTGGTAAGAAGCAATTTTCCATGCTGGTTTATGGGAATTCATTAGAGGTTATTAGTGAGTAAAGATTGTATTCCTGCTATCCTGCAGAACTGCACAAATGTGCTCTTTTAACAAATCATATTTAAAGTGACTTAAGTCAGACCAGTTCAAGGCAACTTTTGGATTCCAGGAGGTCAGATCTTGTCTCACTGTCGAAAAAGTCTCGTTCATGTGCTACAGAGTCACAGAGCGGCCAAGGCTGGCAGGCCCTTTTGGAGGTTGTCTTGTCCAGGCTTCTCTGCTTGTGCAGGGTCAGCCAGAGCAGGCTGCTTGGGGCCTCCTCCAGACAGATTTTGATGTTTCCAAGATTGAGATGTCACAGTTTTTCTGGGAAACCTGTGCCAGTGTTTCATCACCCTCATGGTAAAGAACTTTGGTGGTTGTTTTTTTTTTTTTTTATTTTAAGTGGAATTTCCTGCATTTCAGTTTGCACCTATTGCTTCTGGTCCTGTCACTGTGCACCACTGAGCTCCATCTCCTTTAATTCCTCACCTCAGGTGTATATGTATGTTGCTAAATCCCCCTGACTCATCACTTACCAGGCTTTTTGCAAAGCTCCCTCTTCTCAGGATCCTGCACTTCATCCGGACCCTCTGACAGTCGCTGCAGCCAAGGCTGCTGCTGCCCTTCACATTCCCAACCAGCTATTGCTTTGTATAAGTATGAGGTTCATCAGAGCATCTCCATCCATTGGCACCTCAATCACCTGTGCCAGGAAGTTGATATCAACGTACTCCAGAAACCTCCTGGATTGCTTGTGCCCCACTGCATTACTGTTTTGAGTATTATTGGGGTGATTGAAGTTCCCCGTGAATATGATGTCCTGCAGACAAGAGGCTTCTTCCCGTTGACCTCATCAGCCTCTTCACAGTCAGGCGGTCCATAGCAGACATCCACCACAACATTGCCCACATCAGTTTACTCTCTAATCCGAATTTATGAACTCTCTGTTGGTGCTTGTGTGTCATCACTTCTCTATCCTGTCATTCCCCATTAAAAGCTTTCCGCTCCAGGTTGGTCTGCCTGTATTATGTAAACTGTAGATAACACAAAATCACATATTAATGTTGCAATCGTAGTTGTAACGTGTTATCAGGCTGAGGTAAGCCCTAGATTTCCTTTTAGCTCCTAACATGAAACTCCAGTCTGATTAATATTTATTTGCACTCCTTTGGGCCTATTATGCTCATTTCTTAACAAAGATGGAAGTAAAAAACCATTATGTTCATAAAAAAGACATTACTTGATAACAGAAAATGCTTAGGTCCCTCTGAGATGGTTCATTGGGATTGTTATTTTGAACAAACTTTTGCTGTAAAATCCTAATGCTTGGTTGGATTTTGCATTGGTTCTGCTACTTGAAGAAAACACTGAGTGTATATATGGGCATGTGTAGGAAGAGGTATAGGATTTCCTTCAAACAACTATATCAATGTGAAAATGATTTATGCTTACCTCCATTCAACGTGTGGTTTTTGGCGTCTTCAGACATAGGACTTTACAAAGTCTGTTTCCCCCTGTCACACAGCTTGCTTTATTTCTTCTTTTTGTCCCTTGAATGAAGAGACTTTTGAGTCACAAACAGTGAAATAAATTTATCTGAGGAACTGACTTTCTTATCCTCTGCTCTCTCTGGAACAAAATGTTGCAGGGGCGTTCTTAGGTATTTCACCTTTTCATGGCTTGAAAAATTCCCCTCCACTTTAATCTCCTTAATCTTCATTTACTTTTGCAACCACTTCCTGCTCAGTCAAAGAAAAGCTCTCTCCCCTCTCCAAAAAAGAAAATCTTTCAATTTTAATTTTTTTTAACAGGAAATCAAAATAACCATGCTGTTGTAGACCTCGCTGTTGTGCTCAGCTGGGTCTGGCTGTGGCTACCATGAACCATCTGCTGTGCTGCTGGTGGAGAGAGATCCACATGATTCACTCCAGGGCAGGGATGAGCATACGGCCAACAACAACAGCAACAGAAAATATCAGAGAAACCTCAGATGATGCGCTTCTGGATATTGCTATTTCTCTGTGACTTGGGGGAATGTTATCTTGGCTTGCTACAGGACATCTCCACGGTGGACTGGTGGCCACCCCCCACCCTCTTTAATATGAGTTTGGGTCTGGCTGGTGCACCCCGTGCCCAGCTGAGGTTTCAGCCCCGAGCACAGGGGCTCAGAGGCACCTCTGTGAGGATGTGGTGAGGAAGGAGGGCTGCACGAAGCGCAGCCTCATGTGAATGGCAAAATGATTGCAAATGTGAGGGGAGGGGAGCGTTTGTCGTTGTTTTAATTTGGCTTTTGTTACTGCAACTTCTTTTCATTCACTGCACTTTTTCACAGTCAGCACTGCGGCTGCCAGCAGTCGTTCCTGTGAAATGCTTCTGATTATGGTCGGCGTCAGCAAATACAGTGTCTACAGCCCCTCTGTAGTGTTTCCAAAAATGTGTTAGCCTGGATGGAGGAGTAATGGGTCAAAAATGCAAAAATGGTCTGAATGTCAGTCTGCTAAACAAAAGGCTTTGCAACCTGTTGTTTCATTCAGCTCAGCAGAAGCTGCTCACAGTATTTCCCTACATAGGGTATGTTACTTTGCTTCAAAGGTACATCCTTAACAATGGATCACACTCCTCCTGGGCTCCTGAAGTTGTGGTGGTAGGGAGGGCTTCAGGTGTTGTATCACAAGATGCTGAAATAAACCATTTCCTGAGTTGGGGAAAAGGAGGATCTGCAAAGGTGATGCTGGCAAGGAGAGTTCGTGTTGGACAGCCACCAGTTATTTTTTGCAGAGCTATAGCTGTCACCTGCATTTGGCTCCCGTGGTGTTTTTTGAACAGGCAGGTGGTGCTGGTCCCTGCTGTGTCAGCAGAGCCCTGGGAGTGGGGAAGACAGGCAGGGGAGCACTGGTCCCATCCCATCCTGGTGGGTTTGGGCTCAAGTCCTTGCTCTACCAAGGACATCTCTCCATCAGCGGAGATTCTCCAACCCAGCAAGTCTTGACAAACAGTAAGTAAGAGAACGGGAGGGAACAGAACTATACTCACACGCTGCTGCTTAGCCATTGTTCAGGTTTCAGACCAAAAAAAAGGACGCTGTATTCAGCGCATACTTGACTAAGGCCCAATTATCCCAATTATCAAAAAAAGAATGAAGGGAGGCAAAACAGCTCACCTCTGGGGCACAGCTGGGTTCAGCCTCCTGCTGCCTGAGCCACAGCAAGGCACAGCTCTGTGGTCATGGTTGCTCAAGGACCCAGGACCAGTCCTCAGGGGCATAACTACTTGTTTCTTGTATTGTGTCCTCTTCCTCCACTCCTCTGCTGGCATCAGCTCTTGGCCAGGGCTGGAGGCGGGATGTTGGGCTAGTTCAGCACACACCCAGGAGATGTATCTTCGGGTCCTCGTACTCTGAGTCTGAGTGATGTTACACTCACCAAGGAGGCATACATACAGCTGCTCTCAGCTTAAGCAGTTCTACTGGTTGCCATGTTCATTGCCAGAAATCCTGCCTGGCCCCACCAGAAGTCCTGGTGCACTCTGTGAGGCTGGGAGTGCCAGGTACAAGAATTCACACCCAATGCATCTACCAATGACACTGGGATGGTGGTACCCCTGTTTTCAGTGCAGTACCCATCTCTGGCTAAGTTACTTGCCATGAAATTACTGTTTCTTCCCACCAAGAAAAACTAGGGTGTGAAGCAAAATATGACAGTCTGCATCTGATTGCTATCATGGGCAGGACTTTCAGACACACAGGAGAGACCACCTCCAGTCCACCCACTACAGTTAGTCCAACATATCATGTTTCTACACTTCTGTCTCCTGTCTCCTATTTAGTTATATTTATTTTTGCCAGAGGATATGCTGCTGTGCCTACCAGGTGTGCTTCAAGCTGGGGACAGCTAAAAAAAAAAGAGAGATATTCAGTGAAAAGAGATATCCTCCCACCCAGGAGCACTCTTTCCTTTTCCTCTGCTCCTCATACGGTTTCAAAAAAGCCCGTGATGTCCTCCATCCTCTTTGCCTCATATGAGTACCTCCTGGAGATGCAAAGGGACAAACTGATGCTCAGCATCATAAGTCAGCATAGGGAAGGTAAGACTCACAGAAGACTATAAATATTTTTATTAATGGAAAATAAGAGACCTAGTCCACCTTACTATTATTTGTCCCATTTCTATTAATGAAAACATACTGCAGTATGTTTCACTATTCTCCTTTTCATGAGATAGATACTCTTCAGGTGCCTGTGTAACATAGTTGTGATCAGTGCCTTTTTACCATCATACTGGGTAATGCATTGACCTATACTAGAAGGAGGTCCTCCCCTGAAGGATCTTGCACCACAAATGTGGCAGAAGGTGGTGGGCAGCAGCTTTATTGTCTTTCAGTTACAAATGGGAACCTGAGACACAGTCAGATTCACCCAAGAAAGGGCTTTTATCCCATTTTCTTGAGGTTCCATGCCAGCAGCTCCAACAAAGGGCCACCCTGACTCCTGTGCCAGTTGTTGCCTTTCCTCCCTTGGGTTCCCTCCAGGTCTCTGGACCACAGATATGTGGGGGACTTGGTGCCTGTGGTAAAAGCAGCTCTGGGACTGCACTGAAATGCAGTGCTTCAAGGAGGGATGAGAGATCCAGGACCATGAACAAATGTCCTGATGGCTTCACATCCACATAGACCTCCAAGTCCAACGGCTGTGAGACTTGTGTCCTGTAAATATGTATACATTAAATACCCTCTGCTAGTCATCCCACTTCTCCCCTGCCTGTGGTGTCTGCTCCCACCCAACCAAAATTAATCTCCCCAGTAGCATGAACCTGAATGATTATCACTGCGAGAGCAGTTAAGACACTCAGTTGCCTTTGGTAGAGTAAACTCCTCAGAGACATGAGTAAGTAGAAGACAGCTACATGGCAGATGTTTATATATATGCACACACACACATATACACACACTCTCCCTCTAATTTCTTGACACATGGAGAGCAGCTACACATGCAGCACACTTTGTATTGTACGTCAACTTCAAACACAGCCCAAATCAGCCGTGGAAATGGCAGCAATTATGGTAAGCTGAAACCAAACAAACTGCAGCAACCTAATAGTTTCAATGGCAGAAAAAAAAAATCCCACATCGCCCAGCTGCAGGAGCTGATAGGAAGACAAGCCTCAAGGCAGCTTATGGTTTCCCGGCTGTCATCAGCTAGCAGCTTGGATACTTGATATAATGAATAATCAGTGTTTGAACTGATGGAAGTGACCTTAAAACATACTGGGGAGGGGGAAATATTCACAGTGTGCATTGGGCAGTGGAAATTGTGGTTTGAATACATTTACATGGTAAATGTTTGTACAACGGGGTGGAATTAAAGCAGGGTGAAAATAAAGGCTGTAGTCACTACATGGCCAAAATATGGAGAGAGATATACATATGAAACCAGAGAAGGAGCTCTGTAGATGGCAACAGCAGTTTAAGTAGATGTGCATCGCCAGTTGTCCTTCTCCTGAGGCCTGTATTTATTACACCAATGGCAAAACAAGCCGGTGAGAAGCAGGAGGGAAAGTCTTCAGTGGGCAACCGAGGAAAGGCATTAAGGCTGTCTTTTAGATCGTGCATTAACAGCACAGGGAGCAACCCTGGAGAGGATGTCAGAGACCTGCCCGATATGGCAATGGTGGGCAGGAGCTGTGGCCACCTCCACCTCCACCTGCCTCTTCGTTCAGGCTGCTCGGTGCTGTGTTGGGGAAGGTGGGCAGCTTTCACTGACCGCCCTCGAGACGCAGCATGGGGCTGGGGCTGTGGGCGGAAAGCCTGGGAGGAGACCGGGCCTGCCTTTGTGCAGGGCTGAAAGGAGGGAGCTGGCTGGCTTTCTGGGCTCCCTCTGCATCTGCTGCAAGTGTCCAGCCTGTGAGGAACCTGGCAGGACTGCGCTCACCTTCTGCCAAGATTTCTGTGAAATCGTACTCCTGAGTTGCTTTGTCTATTTTAGCTGGCCTGGTCACTCTCCAAAAGCTAGGCTTTAGAGGTAAAAAAACTAAACCCACTGTGCAGATGTTACAGCCAGGACAGTCAGTATGCAACAGAGGCTTTTCTAGAACTGCAGAGGCATAGAGAAGCAAAAGAAATGAGGCACTGGCTTGGGGAAGGGCTTTCGTCATGCACTTCTGCTCTCCTCCCCAGAACTGCTGCCTTTTAATTAAAAAATGACCTATTGGGAAATTTGGAACATGGACAGCTTTTTTTGCTAAAAGACCACCACTCATTTTCCCTCTACTGCCTCCTTAATTTAGGTTAGATTTAAAGGAAATAACTTGAGGTTTGGAAACAAATATCCCTAGAGAGTAGCTCAGTAGTATGGTATGGAATGAAGCCAATAGCCATAGAGATCAACTTGAACTGAGGCAGGTAAAGAAAAGCCAGGGAAACCGAACCGAAACTTTTCTATATGCATTGCTAGTGGCCTGTTTTTCTACTTCTTTGTGCTTTACAATGCAGTGCGCAGCCACATCAAAGGGATCTGATGTTAGCAGATAAATATAGCCACATTTTTAGAGTACTCTGCAGGCTCATGAGCAGAGCTGCCCTCTGTGTGCCCTGCTACCTGTTTTACCTCTCTGTGATTTGGGGTGTCTTACTCCTCAGGTGAAAAGGGAACACATACCTGACATTCACCACGAGGCTGGCAAGCTGGTGAGCCTTTACTAAGGTACCTTGAGGCAGCTGATGCAATATCAAGTTCGCACTTTTGCTTGCCCAAATGTAGCTTGTTCGTGTGCCTGGCTGCTCTGGCAAGAGCATCACTTTATAGGGACAGAAGGTTGTCCTTCCATAGGGCTGGTGAGGAATAGTGAAGATAGCAGAGGTCTGTACCAGTATGAGGAGACATAGAACTGCAGAGTTTCTTTTTCCCTTTCTGCTCTCACTGCAGATGCATGACATCATCATTAAAATGTGTCCCATCTTCACCTAGTGGTAACATTAGAGCCTGTGATGTGGGGCAGGAGGGACGAGACACCAAAGCCCTCTTTAAATCCCCAAACCACAGCAGAAGTCACTGCACCAGTGGAGAGCCACACTGCTCCACCCCTCCACTTCCAGCCTGACCAATTGGGTTAAAAATACAGCCTGGACTCTAGGTTCCTCAGACACAGCCCTCTTTTAAGCAGGAGCATCCTCATGTTGCCAGCAGTGGTGGTGACTGATTTGATGAGGACCACAGACCCTTGGCAAATGGGCTGCACCTGCACTTGCCAAACCTTCTGCTGTTGAATTAGGCTGAAGTGAGGTTTTTGCGCTGTGGTCATGGAGGACTTGATTTACAGAGAGGCTCTGAGCTGACCAATCTGCAGAGCCAGTCTGCCTGGTAATTTTAAAGGACTAAAAAAACATTTGGAACAGGAAATGAGGAATATGCACAAGGGAAATTTACCTCTGCTGGCCTGGCTTGCCTTAATGGCTCTGCTTTACCTCTGTATGACTGCCCTTGACTTGCTCTGTAAGTGATATTCTACCAGAAAGAAGATGATGTGTTCACTCAGACAATCGCAAATGGGTAAGAAAACAGAAATCCGTATTTTCTTCACGTCCTTAAGCCCATCTGCTCAAACATAGCAATTCCCTGGTGTAAGGGACCTCAGTTACTCTGTGGTGGGCAAGTAAAAGTCATAAAACATAAAAAGTTCCAATCAAACCAAATCCCCCTAAAATGTCTGTAAAGAGTAAACAAAGCAGAAGGATGCAAAATCCTGTGTGTGTTTACAGCAGACAAATGTAAAAAGAGCAGCACCTCTCTTCTTGGCCAAGCTTCCTTATCCACAGGAACAAGGCTTGAGATGCTTTTGCAGGGAGATACTGTGCCAGAGGAGGCAGGGAGCGATGCTGGGGAAGCTGAGCACTCGTTATCTTAATGATGCACCAAGCCTGGAACATTTAAAAGATAGATGTAGTCTTTGGAAAAACCACAGAACAGAAAATATATATGTGTTCATCTTTCAATCTGGTCAAAAGAGACAAGTCATTCCAGGCACTTCTTCAAAAGTACTCTTTTTCTCTGTAAAATGCTGCAATTCTGGTGAAAAGTGCCCATGAAAATCAAGTGTTACCAGAATACTATTTTTGTGAAAGAAGTCCTGTTGCTTACTATACGAAAAATCTCATCTTTTCACAGAAATTGTGAGCTTGGCAGGTCTCACATAAAGTAAATATTTACGTTTCTTGCCACAAAGTGTCAACACTGCTTTGGGCCTAACTTACCTAGATGTTAGTTCATTTTTATTATCGTGTTCAATTTTGAAAAGTCACAAATGACCACAATTTAAAATTAAATCCAGTAATAAAAATGAATTAATTGACATATATGTCCACGCAGGACACACAGAGAACTAAGTCTTCAGCACTGAATTACTAGTAGGCTTGTAAGTCTGTCATTAAGCCCCTAAGTGTATACACAGGCATCTAAATATTTCTTTCAATTCCAAAGAACAGGATAAGGCACTAATTTTAAGTATCCATATTTGTCAATGCAGACTTTATTGGACCATCAGTCAGCTGAAGCAACCAACAGTAAAAGAAAAGTGTCTGGCAAACACTCCTGTGGATAAGAGTGTGGTAGCTGTGGTTTGTGGTGACACAGGCTGTATTAGATGCAAACACATGGAAGCCGCAAATATGCTGAGATCAACTACAAGTTTAGTGAATTTTAACAGGAATAACTATTATCTTCAAATTCCTATCAGCAGCAAATCACCTGGGTTTTGCTGCTTATTGCCTTTCATGCTCATAATTCTCCTGGTAAAAACATTTAGGCAGCCAGTGAGAAGGCAGAAGTTATAACATGTGATTTAGGTGACTGGCTGCCCACAGGAATAACAAGAAAGGAGCAGATTAAATTAACATTTTCCAAATAGCTTGAAGCACGACCATAATTCTGCCAAGGCATTTGGTGCATACTTGCAAGTAATACATTCAGGGAAAGGCAAGACTAGTTTGTAAGTAATTTGCTAAGGAAGAAAAAAAGCCTAAGCAACAAGTTTATAATATAATTTAGGGGCTTAATGATGCAGATAAGAATCTAGTTGGAGATTTATGCCTGTGTGCTTTTGAAAAATCCAAAAGGATGTCCAATTTACAACGTTAGGTTGGTAAATACATTTAAGCTTTGGCCTTGGTTTCAAAATAAGCATACATTTACCAAAAAGAGCTTGACCCAGGTGAGCGTATAGCTGCATACGTCTTGCCAGTCCATATAGGTGTGGACTACAATGGGACACATATTCTGCAGCAGATAAGTTCATATCCTCACAATTATAGAAACAACACAGTAAATGATTAAAGATGTCTTGCCAGAAAAAAAAAAATCCCTCCAAAACAGCACTGAAGATATGAATTAAAGGGGGAATCTGTATCCCTTTATACCTTGTAGTATTGCATAAAAAAGGCTGGAAATTATGGCAGAGGTATACATTAAGGGGGGAAAAGGAAAAGGTTTTGTATATAGTTTATATTAAAAAAAAAGGGGAGAAATTTGTGTTTTTGCAAGAGAAAAAATAGGAGAAAAATAGATTCATTTGTACAGATGTGCTCAAAAACTGAAGGGGTGAAAGGATATTGTCACTAGAAGAATAAATTATTTCCTTCAGTAGGCGGAGTCCGAACACGCAGTTGAAAGAAAGAAGTCTTTCTTACCGAAAATTCATTCCAGTCTTTATTCTAGATGTGTTAAAAAGTTGTTCACAAAACAAAAGATGACCTCAAGAAGATAATTTCTACAAAAAAATCCTACATAATTCTTAACAGGAGTTGTCTGCACACAGAAATGGTTGTTGGTGGCATGGATCCTGATTATTTCAGCGTTGCTTCAGCTGATCTTTGACGTGCCGTTAAGCTAACCTGAACCATGCTGTTTAAAATCAAAGTGGCATTTATATCTCTGCTGACTGGGCCATCATAAAGAAGCAAGCCAACAGAAAAGGATCCAAACATTTGCTTTCTTTAACGCTTAACCCTTTAACAGCAGTTTCTTTCAGAAAGGCACTTATGTAAGACAGATTTCATATACGAGCTTCACATGGAGATCACATACACTCTTCTAGACTCCTGGGGTTTTGGGTGTGGGTTTTTTTTTGTTTTGGGGTTTTGGTTTTTGTTTTTTGGTGTGGGGTTTGTTTTGGTTTGGTTTGGTTTGGTTTTTTTTGTGGTTAACTTTTTAATTATAAGAAACCTTTCTCCTGCAGCAGAAATAGAGTTTTTCCACAACCAGCTTCCCTGGAGAGCTTGTCTTGCCCTGATGAAGTCTGCTAACAGCCTTTGGGCTGAATGAGCCACCGCTTCCCCCCGCTCGGTGCCAGTATTGTCCAGCGTGATCGATAAGGGGTCGGGCTGTGGGCTGGAGGCACATTCCCAGCGCACCAACATCTGGAAGTCATTGCCAGCCGGAGTGGACCGCAAACGCAGTAGGCAGACAGGATCCTATAACGTCTCTCCAGTCTCAGCCTTAGCTGCCTCCGATGGCCAGATAATGAGAGCACTACTGTGAGTGAAAGTGTTTATGTGTTTATGTGACTGCAGGTATGGGCTTTTTTGCCACTGATTTCTTCTGTGCTCTGCAGACAGTGAGCAGGGACATCACAGGGACAGGGCAGAGATGGAGCAGCGTGCCAGGGTGGTGTGATAACCACCAGATCCAGGACTGTGATGACCTTTTCTCCTGTCTGTCACAGCAACATGCTGCCTGTTTTCATTAGGGCTTTCTGCTTGGGAAACAGCTTTGACCTAGAGCATGTTTACAACAAAAGGAGCATCAGCTAACACCGTCTAGCCAGGCAGAGTTATTTTCTAAATGTTTTTCTCTTCCAATTACTTTTTGAGTAACAGCAGTGTCTCTTGAGTTAACTCACCAAACAGTATGAAGTCATTACACTGATTTAAAATCCACACATCATTAGAAACCTTTGCAAAGGCTCATATAAATATGTGTGTTTCCCTGTCTGTGCTGTCCCACTGAAGCAGGGCAGTGAGCACGGGAATTCCATTCACCACAGCAGCTAGAGTCCCGCCGTGTGTGCAGTGGAGCTGCCTGGCGAGTCAACAATCATCCTTGAAAACAAAAACAGCAAAACATTTCTCTTGCAGTTCCTCCAGGAGAAGGAGGGCTTGGATACACCTTCTGGATGTCATCACTGAACAGTGACAGTTTTGAGAGCAGCAGTGAAAATAATATTACCCAGCAGGTTTTGAAGGGTGCAATTTGTGGCACACCAAGAAGTCATCCTGTCTTAGATATGTTCATGACCCTTGTGACCACAGCCACTGAACACATCACCAACTTCAACATCATCATCCCCTCAAATATCCTGCAGGAACCCCTGCCACTACTCCTTCTGTCCTATGTGATGACCCCATGGTTGTGCCTGTGATGGTGTGTGTAAGTGCAGCCCTGGAGCCAGAGTCAGGGTCCACCACCTCACTGGCCCATTGCAGCAGCTTTGGGGACATCTCTGGGGTCATCCCAGTACACCCCAGGAGGAGCAATGGGAAGAGAAACTGAATACCTCCTGCTATCTTAACCTGGGCACTTGGCACAGACAGATTAGATGCCTTGTACCAAGTACCTGGAGCACGTTTGGAGGCATGAGCCCCAGCTCTCCACTGGAGCTTGCACAATGACATCAGTGCGCTGCAAGACCATGTAACCCAGCTGGAATGTAGAACACCAGAGAAATGCAGCCCCAAAAGCAGAGCTCTGGAGAAAGGAGTGAGAGGGATTAGCTGGAGTCATTGCAGGGAGCTTACTAATTGGCCTGGTTTATTTTCATACACCTTTTAAATGTTCAATTATTAAAAAACCCTATATCCTAATTTCCCTGAATATTAACGTGTGCGTATTCTGTTAGCTTTTTAAATTATTACAGGGTTTTTGTACACACAATAATCTGCTTATTTCTTCTGGTTAATTAGTTAACAATTTGCTGATGTTTACAACAGGTTGAACGAGACAGTGTTGGTCGTTTCAAATACAGAAGTTGAAATGTACGTGGATATACCTACTAGCAGCCATGTAGGAATAAATTAAAATACGTTTCTGATCTAAATATCTACCTATCAGCATTAGCTGACATCATTTTTCTATTCTACTCAGAGAAAAAATGGAAAGGTAATCTTAGACTGAAAATTCTCCAGAATCTCTTTTGTCAGCCATTAAACAGATCATTATTCCAGATTCATTATTTTCTATTCCCTCTGAACTTGCATTATAAATAAATAATAGAAAAATAACTTTCTCCCTCCAAAAAACATTCTGGCATGAAACTCTCATAAACTTCCTAGAGTGTGCATGAGCAATAACAGATAACAGTTACTAAAAGTAATATTTTAAATGTTTTATAAATTCTGTTAAACAATTTCATTGGCAATAGAAATGGGAAATGCTTTTTAATGTTCTATTTTATCTAGTAATGCAGAAATCAAAGGTCTAAATCAAAATAATATGCCTCACTATGGTGTGTTGACAAATGCTGTTATTTTAGATACCTACTTCAGCCACTTTGCTTATTAGGATAAGGCTTTTACAACAGTTTTTGAACTAAATTCCCATAGTCCTTAGTTTCCTAGTGTTAAGGGCCTAGGTAAACCTACCTAGTTATGGTTTGAAGGAAAGATTTTTTTTTCTTTTCTGCCAAAACAAAGTTTTCTATGTGTTACATCACCTTTGATGCTTCTTCATAGAACAATGTCAGATTGATATAAGCCTACACGTCTGATCTATGGATCTTATTGCACTCCTGTTTTTAGACACTCATCAGTGAGAAGTATTGGGTCATAAATATTTATGTCTAAAACAATATGATAAACTTGCTTTATTTAAGTCACTTTAGTAATTCACAAAAGGATTTCATAATGTATGATTTAATGTTGTTGATGAGTTATACGATTCTTAGGTCGAAGTCATTAAATCAGTTGTTGAACTGGTTCTCCAAGCTTTCATTTAAGGAGACAAGAAGTTTAATTTCAGCATTTTGAGATTTTGGAAGATCAGAATATATTTTTAGCCTGAAGCATGCTTATTTAGAGCCCATTGGAAATAAAGTCAGTAAAAATGTGCTAGTACAATCCACTGAATTCAATGGCTACATCTTGGATCCAGCATGGAAATTGTGTTTGGTACTTTGAAGCTACTCCTGTAACATTCCTTCTCTTTTAAAAGGAGATGTTCTAACATTCAGAGTATTCAGAAGAAAAGGAAGACTATGGGAGAGTAAGTAAGAATGAAAATGAATTTCAGGAACAAGCTGCCCAGGGAAGTGTCTGAGTCACCATCCCTGGATGTGATGGTTTAGTGGTGGATTTGGCATGGTTTGGTTGATGGTTGGACTTGATGATTTTAAGGGTCTTTTCCAACCTAAACAATTCTATGACTATCATTCTATAATTGACAGGATTTGTAATTTGCTAGAAAATCAGCATCAAGAAAGAAGAGACGGTGAGAAAGTGGCATCAGAAAGTCCGATGAAAAGTTTTGTTTGTTTGCATCATGGCAATATTTTTTCATAGATTTTCTTGGATTCTCAATGTTTTACAAGCCAGCAGAGTATTTGACCCAGGGCTGGAAGAGCGTTACTTGTGCTCATTTAACATGCACAGTGAAGGATCATCCTGGAAAAGCAGTATGTGATTATAAGGTAACTGAAGAGTTTATCACAATGTGATAGGGACAAAAAGGATGAAGCAATGCCTCCCTCAAAGCTTCAAGCCAGTGACCCTGTTGCTCCAGGCATTCAGGGGACAGGCCCTATGCCAAGTCCTTCCTTACCCTCCAGGTGAACATTGTAAGATCTCATTCAGCTGGTGTTCCCTTAGTGACTGGTGGCTTCTCTGGTCACGTCTTGTTGGATGTCACCACCTGAAGGCTCAGAGAGAGCTCCCATTGGAAAATATTCACAAGTGTTCATTATTTCCTTTTGACTCCAGGCCACAAAGTCTCTCTGCTACCCACCAAGGGAGGCTTAGGAATGTGAAGAAAGGATTCTGAGTGCCTGGGACAGCTGGATTCATTAGGTGAAACCACTACACATGAACAGGCAACAAGGGACTGGAAACTGTGGAGGGAGAGATACCAAGTGGAACAGAGTAGCATAGGGTCATGAGTAAAGAAATACATGAGAGAGGTCTGCTTAGTTTGGCCTGCAGTCCCATTTCAGCCAATGCAATCAAGCAAGGACAAGGACACGGAGGGAGTAGCAACAGCAGCTGTACGCTCATAGCATTTTGGTACAGCTGATCTCTGCAAACAGCTTTGAGGCTTGCTCATGTACCATACAAGCGCTGCAATGATCGCACCGCATTTGAAACCATCTGGTTCTCTACTGCACCTTTTTGCCTGGTACAGACAACCCCTTAAAATTCAGCAGCTGTCTCAACATATTTTCACAAACCACTTTTCCAGTCTGTTTGTCTGTCCTCACATGTTCTGTCTAATGTGCACAGCAGCAGCTGATGAAAGAATTGTTAAGGGCAGAAACAAAGGCATAGTTTGTTACATGAAGCCAAGCAATTATTAAAGCTATTGTGGATGAAGGTGCTGAGCTACCTGTGCTTAAAAGAGACTTAAGGGAGTGTTAATGCTGAACCTTCAGGCAAAAAGAGCTTGTTTGACAGAGATATTACCTCTAATACATTGAGTACGCAGAGATTTAATGTTAAAATACTATTGACAGAGGTCTTTGGTTTACAGAATGACATATTTTTGCTCCCATAATCCTTCCTTCAAGTTTAAGAGCAACCACAGAATGCTATTATGGAATTAAAATTAATTTGTATTTTTCAGATCTAGCATAAAGCCAACAAATTTCTATGCTGTCCTTCTGAGTCAGTACAGATTATATTCTACAGAAGGTACATCAGGCTTAAGGAAGTGTTGTGAATTCTGATACTTCTTCATCCTCGTGCTGAAAGTTTGTCTTTGTATTTTGAATTACCCAAATCCTTTTTCCACTGATTCCACTGTGAAGTGAAAGCCATCATCAGAAGACAGGGATTCAAACTCTTCAGATAAACAGTGTATGTACAGACATTGTCAACTGAGATGAGGGAGAATGAACCTACCTCTGTTGTGACACAACTGGCATTATTGCACTGCATTGCACTGCCAATAATATATTGCGGTAGCAGTTGCAGGCTAAGTTAAGTCCCAAGGATGGGCAAATGTTTTAGCCATCTGAGCAAGTGGCTAAACCTTCTGTAGCTCCCCAAGTTTTAACGTGCCAGCCCCAACAGCTAAACCCTCACTAGTATTTCCAGCACACTGGGTAAGTTGAGTATGATCTGTATACGTTGATAAAGCTCCATCAAATGAACAACCCAGTCAAGAAAAAAACAAACCACCCTCAGGATAGAAGTGAGCTTGAAGATGATTAGATGTTTTTAATTCTGTCTTTTTTTGAAGAATTAGGAAGAAGGTTGCTTTTCTCCCTGTGCAGGTTTGGGAACACGTGAAGATGTTATAGTTGTCACGTCAAGGATGGTGAGAAGTATCTGAGCTGCAGAAGAAGGATCACAAAACAAGGCTGTGTTATAACACAATTCAGTTAACTTGGGGGTTGTTATCTGGGTCATTTTTTAAAGTACTGAAATTTCTCATAGGGAAATATTTATCTATGATAACGTAAATTCTATGCAAATATTATGTATATTATAAACTATACAAAAAAGATAATGGCTGAATCTTTCAAAACCTATTCTGACTCCCCTAAGTTTGTTGTCTTTGATATTAGTTGCAAACCCTTCCTGACCTCCTGAAGAGGAGACCGAGGAATTAGCTCTGCTCAGCAGAGGAGCTACCCAAATCCTTCATGCTCGTCATGCAATCTTGCCCCTCACCAGCTGTTACAATTGCCATTCAGAGCAGTTTTTGCAGATGGGGTTTTCCCTGGCTGAGAATACAGTTTCTGTGGTTAATACTGCTAGGAGCCCTGCTCTGCCCTGGCAGCTGGCTGTCCCTGCCCCTTTCAATACTAGCCTGCTTGCTTAAGCAGGTTCAGTTTTGCCAGCACTTTGCTGGTGGCAGCCAACGTTTTGCCTGCAGAAGTTCAAACTTTTGCTCATGGTGCTGGAGCCTGCCCTGTGTTTGCACTGACTGGAAATTTCCAGGCTGTAGATAGACCTTTACAGGCCCCAAACAGCTGCATCTCATAACTGTAGCTGCAGTTGTTGCTGGTCTGGCTTGTAGCTGGCAAGGAGGAGGATATTAAAATCCCATAAAGATACTATCAAATTAGAAAATACTGTACAGTGTGCTTTTGTTTCTTTTAAGGATGAAGAAACCAGATGAGAGAGGACTTAAGCTCCCTCTGTGCATATATGCAGAGCGGAAAGAAATTACATTTAACTGACCCCTTGATGATAGGACTTGATATTTTGCTATATTTAATCATGTATGGAGAAGACAGTTGCACTTTTCAACAGCTGCTCTTACTCTGAGCTTCAAGGGGCTAATGAAAAGATTAGGTCTGGGCAGGGATTTACTCCCTCTCTCTCCCGCCCCCACGAAACCTGTGTTTTTCATGACTTTTGGCAGTCCAGGGGGAAAAACAAAACAAAACACGTTCTTCACTGCATTCAAAACTTTACTGCCGTTTCAATAATGTTGTGGCAGTATAGGTGGAAGCAGATGGCTGAAAAAGAAAGCAGGCCCTGCAGGTGTGAGAGCTCACCCCATTGGTGGGGCTCATCTTCGTCCAGCCATGGAGAAAAGGTCTTACTGACTTCCCAGTTTCGATACTGAACAGCAGTGTGTTTTTTTATTCGGTTTCAAAGAGTTTCAGCCATTTTCAGGCAGACAACTGACCAGAGGAAGGTCGTTGCTGATACCTGGCAAAGCCTTTAGCAGTCATGGTGCTCAGAGGGCAGGGTGGAACAATTAATGGGCTGAACTCTTCCCAGCCCATAAAGGAGGCTCTTTCTGAATGGGGTCACATCCCGGTGTCAGAGTGCTCTGATCTGCCCAGATGTGCCAAAAGTCAGGTGGGATGTTTGGGATGTGGCAAATGTAGGGAGTCACTTTCCAACCTAAACATGCTGGGGGATAATTTCTGATTTCAACTTGAGCTTCTTTATAGTCCCAATAATTTCCCCAAACACATCCACTTCAGAACATGCCTGACAAATTTAGAAATACAAAAGAAAATTTGGGGTATAAACTTTATTAGAATATATTTGATGCTGCTATCAGTATTTTAATTAAAATATACATTAAACAGTTATTTCTTTTGGTCCTATTTTGCTAGAAACCTTCACTATACATTAAACATAACTGAATGCTCCTATTTAAAAAGTATTAACATTTAAAACCAATGCTCTGGAGGGGAAAGAGTTAGAGTAGCCTAACAACTGCTTCTACACCTTGCACATATGTGAAGACTTTAAATTTAAGTGTCCAGATTAGAAGGTGTTGTATGACATGACCCAATATTAATGAAAATAACCTTTTTGAAAACAGTTTCTTAAAAGTATTAGGCATTTAAAAATCCAGCTTAATAAGGGGACACAATTTGAACAACACCTAAACTGCAAATGCAACGAATGGTGTCTGGTTTCGCTTGTTAGGTGCATGTGTCATTCACGTTAACAGTAATTGTGCATGGGGAGTATCTCTTTTAAATGTAAGCTTCAAAATAAGCAAAAGGAAGGAAGCAGTTCAAATTACTTTCCCACGGTAATACTGAGAAGGCCCAATGCTTAGTGTAAGGGAGCAGCCAGCATGTCAGCCTTTTGGATCCCAGGTAAAGCTATAGTGCACTCAGGCTCCAGTTCTTGCTGGAACTCACAAACTTGGTGTATTGCAAGCATTAGATCATCATGCCATTTGTTAAATTAGTTAAATGCTGTTATTTAAATGACCAGTGAGAACATTTGTCTACACATGTGGGTTATTCAGAAACACAACATCACTTATTCTGATTTCAAATGGGAGCGCTTACTCTGTAAAGGCATAGGCACAAGACGCTTTACTCCTTTGAACAATA
Source organism: Fratercula arctica (assembly GCA_947846985.1). NCBI lineage: Eukaryota > Metazoa > Chordata > Aves > Charadriiformes > Alcidae > Fratercula > Fratercula arctica. The sequence continues at coordinate 44,632,496 of CANTUZ010000026.1, read as the reverse complement.
AACTTTCTGATTTAAGTAGTGCTTGTAGTTATGCATGTAAAACAAATGCAGTTGCCTACTTCACATCCACGTAGATACTGATATGCAGTGAAATGACTTGATATGAAAAGTGCGGTGAAGAATCCTCCCAGTAATATTCCCATGAAAATATTTTTGTGCATATCTACATGTACTCAGATACACACTGGCATTTTGTCCCAGACTAAGCAATTACTCCTGTGATTAGGCTTTTGTGTAAACTACAACTCAGTCTTCATCCTTTCACAAATGCACTTTCATTTATATGTTTATAATTATGAGATCTTCACAATAAAGTTCTGTCTTGTAAATAAAAGAAGATTTAATGATCTTAAGACAAGCTGCCAAAATCATATTGGTTAAAGAAATATCTTTTGACAGCAACGCATAATTCAGTTCTGGTCCTGATTATCACAGGAAGTTCTTGAGGCTAAAAGCGTGCCAAGACCATTTAAAAAGACTGGGTATTAATGCAGATAAAAAATAGCCCAAATGGTCATAGTTGGTTATTGTCAAAGTATTGGAAGACTGTTTGACCTCACATTACCCAGCTTAAAACAATCTCTCTTGTAAGAGCAGAAGGTGGGGCCTACCCCAAGAAGATGCAGTCTAAAGCCAACTGGGTTTGGTTGCTTTCCACATCATCTGCTAGGAAAACACGTTTGTTCTCTTTTGAACAGCTTCCCCTGATTACCCCTATATTGTCACTTTTCCTGCTGCTTTTCTTTCAAACACAGAAATTCTGTTCCTGAAGGAAAGACCTTACCAAAGAGAAGCAATAAAGGATATTGTTATCAGTTTCATCAAATGCTCCACCATAGCGTATTGTGAAGTACAAGTTTGTTTCGGTAATGCATTGGAAGCTTACTAAGTTTCTATTTATGCAAAACCTACCTAAATCAGTTATGAAAGTAAATGTTTAGAGTTTACTTTGTTTGCTCGTTTGTTTGTTTTGTAGACAATATTTTTAAAAATCTGCAGAGTTTTGGGTAAACTGGAATAGATACGAACACCCCATGTTTAGAGCTGAATCCAAATGTTTGTTGCAATTGGGATAATTTTGGGAGGGATGGGAAAACTTTCATAACACTTCAGTTTAGATCCCAAACCTAGATACCTGATCATATACCTAAACTTAGATTTTCTCTAGGGCTGGTGGGAAGAAACAGGTACTGTGAGCAGTCAGATGTTGAGGGCCTGGCTTGAGTCTTTGCAGCCTTCGGGGGTGCAAGTTCTGGTGGTGAGTCCTTGCTTGCTGCTCTCTGGCTTCACTCTATGCCAACCTAAATAAAACATCCCCATGTGTGGTTCACAGGAGAAAAGAAAGGCTGCCCTTGCCTCTCTGGGACTGTCCCTGGGGTCTTCTCCTCAAAGGGAGAAGCTCGAAGGACCTTAGTGGAGCACGAGGACTGTTCTTGCTTCCCATTGGTGAGAATCAGGGCTGCTTGTGGGAAATTCTCAACCGTTTTGCAGATCAGTTCACTCAAAATTCATCCAAGTTATGCATAAGCCATATGAAATTATGCAAATCTCTCACTAAATCACACTAGAGCACCATTTCGTTATGTTGGTAGAACTACTACGGAAAATGGAAACAAGTACAGCTATTTGGTGGGGTTTTTTTTCTGTGGTGTATAGCTGTATTCCTTGAACAATGCTTTCAACGAAAAATACACAACTGGATTTACAATTTTAAATGATTGATCTCTGCTGCCATACTAATGTTTATTTGACATATTTTTCCTGCCCTCTTCATCACACGGAATTTTTCTTACAAGCAAAAGGATGATGGATGTACTTGGACTGGGAATATGCAAAAAGGTATCCACAACTCAAGCAGAATTCAAAATAAGAAAAAGCTTAACAAAGTTCCAGTAATTCAGTTAAGGTCTAATCACCATTCCTAAAATTTATTTTATTTTTGTCACCTGTTCTTCTATGTTGCTGCTAGCTATTTAGATCCAGGAGGTCAGTCTCTGGTGAACAGAAATTCCCAGAGTTAGCAGCTCTTGTCTTTATTGGAGTTCTTGCATTTATATATTCAAAAATGAGTGCTAGTCTTGGTTTAAAAAATAGACTGTCTCACTTCTATCTGCATGACTGAACTAGAACACAGAGGAACAAAAAATCAAGTGTAGATTTTATGTTTTCCATCTCTGGTTCTGTTCCTGGACGGCTGTCGTTATTCTAACCTCATGCTATTCATGTGATGACCTAAAACACAACCCAAGTGTATAAGTATTGCATGCCGAGAGCTGTGTGATCACAGCTTTTTGTAAGCACAGCATGTGGGAAAAGTGGAAGCACCACTGTCTGAGATGGCCTCTCCTTGGCATTTCTTGTTTTCTAGAAGGAACCTCCTCTGATCTGCAATTTCATAGGGAAGCAGTATTAGAGGACAGACCCTTTCTGCAGCGGAGTGCCTTGGATGCTCACAGAAAGCATCAAAAAGCAGCAGAATTGATTCAACTTCATATGGGAGGCCGCAGCCTCAGAGCAGAACACATCACACGGCGGAGGATGGATAGTGCCGCCCGCATCCACATGAGACGAGCACTACTAGTTGTTTTTGCTGACAAATGAGGCTTTTGAGCCATTTTATTGCTGTTGCTTCCCGCCTCAGGTATCAATGTGTGGCCCGGAGATCTTGCTGCCGTGAGAAAGGCTGCAAAGCTGCAGGGTTGTGTTGGTGCTGTGTGCTAGGATGACCAGGAAAAAACACGATGTCATTATAAAACAAGACATGACACTAAAATATGAAACTGTGAAAGCCTGTCTTTACAAGGCTGTGATATGCACTAATGTAGTGAAAGAGAGAGCAACTTAGATGTTATGGTGATAATGTGCACTTACCGTATTTCTCTGGGCTGGAAAGAGACCACAACTCTTTATTTTGACAAGGGATAATATGCATCTTTGAGAGTGACTATGAAAGAAAATTCAGCTTGAGATGTCAAGTAGTCCAGCATGCAACAGAAAGCCGCCAACATCTGCTGAGGTGTCGTGTTTTCTTGTGTCAAAAATGCAACTCAGACATAGCAGCAATCTTTGCAAGGGTAGCACCACTTCAGCAAAAAGCCACCACCTAAGGTAGCGCATTGTCCGTTTATTTAAAACAAAATTAGGAATGAACAATGTATTATTCACAGTCTTAGTGTATCCAGAGTGTCTTGTGTGTTTCTTTGACTGCTATAAATACAGATTCAGCTTGCCACACACAGAGCACTTCATCTGAATCTCATCAAATGTGTACATTATTTACATTTCATCCCATCTTAAAATGTGGCTTTCTCTTTTGTGCTTCTAAGTGCTGCAGCAATGCTACACCACTCTGATGGTGGATTCTTAGCATCATGGTTCAGATCCCTTCCTGACTACCGTGTTGTCAAATGGGAATGTCTTCCTTCTTATCAGAAATGGCATTTGGGCTTTCCACCCTCAAAACAAAAATCAGGGTCAATGCTTTTATAAAAAAATCAGGATGTCAACCTGAATCAACTGACCAAGTTTCTCAATTTGTCTTCTCTCCTGGCCCTGCCACCCGCCCCCCCTGCCCCCGCCCCACCCACCCCCCCCCCCCCCCGCCCCCCCCCCCCCGACCTTTTTCTGCATGAGCAGTCACTTAAAGTCAAGCATGTAATTATCTGACAGTTATTTCAATAATACAAAAATAAATTAAGTAATCCTTCTCCCCTTTTATGACTGGAATCTTGTGCTGAGCCTATGGCTCTTTCCAGGAGTGTGGAGCACAGATATTGCCATTTTTAGCTACATTCTGTGGCTTTTATTCCTTTTCACAGATACACAAAATGCAAAAGACTGTTTATTTCTATCTCTCTTTATTTTTTTTTCCAAGTGTAAACTAAACAACTCCTTTTACATCTCTTGCTGGTTAGCAGCCAATGTAAATGCTTATGCTAGGAGAACAAGCCCATTTCCTGCCGTTAAGGCTTTTTTGTTTATCCTAGGGCTACTCACTGCCACTGCCTGCCCCTGACAGACTATTAACCCCTGTTTCTAGCAGGCATACCAGATGTGGGTTTCTTAAGCAAATTATTGGTTATTTCACCACATGTCGTTTTTGCAGTTAAGTGTTTCCAGCCTCTCAGAACATTCCACAGAAATAACATCACATTTTCCTCCAACCTGTTAATTAGCATAATTATTTATCAGCCTGAAAACCACAGCTTGAGTTTGTTAAGCAGCAGACAGATATGCACTGGACAGTGGCCCAAGAGACTTGAAAGAGTGATGAGGGGAGGGAGGCTGTGGAAGCTGACTGAGAGGCTGTGGGAAGGCATGCTGTTTGCATTTCCCTCCACCACCTTCTCTGAAGACCCTTCCAGCTGGTAAGACACATCCCTTTTTCATGCTGCGGGGTTTCAGAGTTACTTGTCTGCCAAGATCTACCCAGCTGTAACAGGGAGATCTGGCTCCAGATCATCACCCCAAAAAAGAGGTGATGTGAGAAATATGCACCCTCTGCTAGCCCTGGCAAATAGTCCAGTCCTCCCTTTGCATTGGTTTGCTCTTTGTGCACACATCTCATCTCCCTTACTGAAAGGAAGGACAAGACTGCAACATTTATAAGGCTTCTAGGATGTAATTTGTTCAGTCAGCACATGAAATAATCAAGAGGGTCTTTGTCCAGTGTTGTGCATGCAATAGTCATCCTCACGTCAAAAACCATAGCGCCTTGCAGAATACATTGTAAGTAGCAGGTCCAAACTACTCATTAAAACTACTCATTAGGTATCAATGATAGATGTAACACAAAAGTGCTTGATATCTTTGAAATGCCCAGGTGACCCCATTTTTTCAACCTGCAAATGCAGATGCAGAAGGTCTGTCTTGGACCTGAGCAGATTAAATCTCTCTTGCCCCTGGGCCCCATGCAAATCTGGTGCTAGAAGTGTTTGCACAAGTCTCTGTATGGGGTGGATTGCACTCAACTTTTGAAAGGTTAGGCACTGTAATTTTCTACCTGAATGTGTCTAGGCTGCTTTTATAGCTGCAGCAAGTCCTGTACTTCTGCCAGCAGCTGTACTGTGGTTTATGTGTACCTGGTAATCGAGGGTTTTTCATGTAAAAATTAATAGTAGCATTATGGAACAGGGATGGATATGTTTCTAAGTGGCTGCATTCGAGCTTAGAGCTGCAACGGATTTTTTATTTTTCTTTTTTTTTTCAGTTAGACTTCAGAAAAACATAACTTCAACAAATGAACTAGACCACAGTTCAACTGTGCTGGTTTTCCTAAAAAATGTTCAGGACATCCAATTATATTCCCAAGTCTTCCAGCTCATTTGCAAACCTACAGATGTAGTAGGGAGTATCCAAGACTAGAAAGCCATACAGGGCAGTGATCTCCTAAGTAGCCCCTTTGCTTCAGAATTGTTAAGGATGCTGCAACAGGTTGGTGGCTCTCAGGTATACCTAAAATTACTGTGAAATAAATGTCATAGCGCAGTGTGGACCAGTTGTCCACATGACACATTAGCTGTCATTAGTTACCTATTAGACATTAAAACATAGTGCATTAAAACACTCTACTTAATAAACGAGCAAGTTACCTATTAGACATTAAAACATAGTGCATTAAAACACTCTACTTAATAAACGAGCAGATAACACTTCATTTACTCAGAGTCTGTGTCCATTAATGGTAGCAGTTAATCAGCATGTTCGAAAATCTGTTTTGTTACTTTACCTCAGATGATGGATGCTAATCTGGGAACACTCTATTGGAAGTTTCAAGTCTTCATGAAACGTGAGGAGCTGTGCTTGCTAGTGTTGTATCCGCAGTTGGTTTTGCTTTATCGTGTTAGTTCCTGTTATGCACTGCAGGCCAGATGGCAGCAGGCTGACACCAGTTTGAATAAGCGGGTGAAAAAACACATGCTCCTATGAATGATGAGCACAAGGCCTGTTTCTCCAGATGCTCAGGGAGATGCTTGATACAGTAAAATATAATGATACACTGACATTTTAAGTGGGCAGCATGGGATCTTCTCCGTGGCTCGAGCAAATCACATCACAAATGGAAACCATTCAACACAGACAATCTTGATGAAACACATTCAGGTCTTAATATAAGACCTCTAAGTACCAAGCCTGGGCTCATGGAGCAAACAGGTATGCACATCTCCAAACATTGAGAGAGATGCCGTAAAGAGAATGGAGAGAAGTGAAAAATCTTACCACACTGAGAATCTACTGGCCCTTGGCAGCTATATTTACCAGGTATTCACTCATGCCTGGTTTTTAGGGAATTTAAGGGTTTTTAAAAATGATTATAACCTTTTACTGACTTAGATGAGAAGGAGCTGCTTGTCAACAAATAGGAAAGATCATAAATGCGATGTTCACAGAAGCCATCTTCAAATTATCCAGCAAACTATCTTTGCATTCATTCACTCCTTTGAATATATTTTTTTTTCTCATGCATGAAAAAAGTATGATTTTTCCTTAAATAGCTTAGTTGTTACCATTAATTGTTCGCTCACATTTTGTTAACTGTCACAGGAAGGTAAGGGTCTCTGTGAGAATACATTCATTTAGGGACAAATTGATGACAGTTCCTTTTTTTTTTTTTTTTTTTGCTGTTTCTAGAATGACACACATGGGCCACATTTTCTCACAGGAAGGAAGAGATATTAATTTAAGCTAAGTGCACAAATACCTGCAGAAACATAAATTTCTCTGGATCAATGGCTAAACCCAATAAACTTTAAAGAAAAATCCTACTGATTTCAAATGAAACTAGTTGTGACTGCAAATGAATTTTCAGTAAATCATTACAGCTTTTGGCTCTGCTAGATTCCCTTGCCAAAATTCCCCAGATCAAGCAATGCATGATTGCTATGTTCTGCAACTGCATCTACAGTGACTCACACGTACCAATGGATATCTGGAGCCCAGATGTTACGTGAAAGGGTGGAAATATCACACTGGCTCAGGGTCTATTCTTTCACATTGCTCCCTTGATGATTCCTGCTCCCTCCCCTCCCCACAATATAATTTAAAGAGAGAAGAGCTGATAAGGTTTCCACATTTCTCCTTAGGAATCTGTGGCATTCACTTGTGGCTGCAATAAACAGGTCCTTTAATGCCATCAGCAGCCCAAAAGAATTTTGAATGCATACTGGAGTACAATCTCTTAACCATTTTCTCTCATTTCCAGTTAGGCCACTTGTCCCGTGTAAATTTGGATTTTTTTTTCGTGATAATTTTAACTGGATGGTTCAGTAACAGTAGGTACTATTGAGGCAGGATCAAGACGTGTGTTTTGCTATATCAAAGAGGTAAATACACATTCCCTTTAGCAACACTGGCAATAACAGCTCATCCAAAGAAGGATTTTTACCCTTTTCTCCCCTTAGAAGGTGCTCTATTCCTTCACTTAGACTTATTTTGCTCATGGGTTAGATAGGGAAGGACAATGTAGTCAATACAGACAATTTTCCTACAGACTTGCAGTGGAAACTCTCTTTCCAGAAGCTGCAGGCATGAGGATGGGACAGATGAGATTAAATTTTCAAGCTTCACTTTAGTTTGTGAAGTCAATAACTTCTGAAGTTGGAAGTGAGGATCAGCACTCTGTGCGTGCCCTCAGCACTGTTACTCCACTTTGGATTTCTTTTTATGGTTTTCCCAATGCAAATATACTCTTATATTCCCTACTTGCTAGCAATGTAGCAAGCGCATCATTTTATACACCTGCATTATCTATTGTCTTCCTGAGCAGTCATCAGATGACGAAGGGCAAAACACGCTTCTAGAAGAGCCACCTTTTGAGGAGATTCAGACCTCTGGTCTGATGACTTGCCTCAGTGAAAACTCTCAAATGAGAGGCTTCACTCACCACCCTGCATGAGTTCCCCAAATCTCCCTTGTCACTCAGGTTTAGTCTGAAACCCCTGTCAATGAGCAGGAAGCTGAGGCAGTGCCAGTTGCGAGGTGGTAGCTCAGCTCCTCGGGAAGCGCACGAGTGTGCACAGGATAAGAGATCTGACCTTAGGGAGAGGCAGGAGAAGGACACATGCAGCCTGCTCACACCGCTGCCTCACACAGGTGGGGAAAGAAAGAAACTTCAAGTTCCAGAGTGGCAGAAAGATGGAAGAGGAGAAGCAAGATCCAGGCAGCAACCTCCCACCTGCATCACCAACTAGCCCACAGTCCTGACCCTGGAAGCACCCTGTGAGGTTCAGCTACCACAGATCAACCCCTTTAACTGCCTTCTTCCCTCTACGAGGTCCCCATGAGCAAGGCGCTCTGAGGAGCACAAACCCACTCACCTAGGATCTGCCTATAAACCACCCCCCAGGGAGAGGCGTCCCGACTGTGTTTTATGGTTATCACCTGTTGTTGCTCTGATCATATACTCCCATCAAGTGACCTGTAAACCCATTCACCTGGGCAGACACAGCAGAATCTAGCACAGTTTTAGCCAGTCTTTCATCCATAATGACATCTTCCTAGCTATTTTATTATATCTTGTATTTTATCTTCCCATGAAAAAGAGTTGAAGGGTTTTTTCTCAAAGAAAAACCTACAGCTCTGGTATTATTACACATCATGGGTACAAAGCTAGCCTTTTTCTCTTTAATATACTTAAATAAAACAATAAAACATTAATAATGTTTGTTATTTAAGATTAGTGAAGTGAACACCGGCATTCACTGATGTATTTCAGCCAGAGGGGCCCGTTAACTTTAGTTTTCTTTCTCTTTTTTCCTCCACACTGAAAAAACTATTATTTTTTTTTTTTAAATAAAATCATACTCCAGAAATCTCTCCTCTAAAGCTTTTCAAAACTGGTAGAAAAATATCTACCTTCATTGTAAATCCTCCCACTCAGATGCCTGGTTTTTTGAGGGGGAGTTTTTTAATAGACTTTAAAAAGTTGGAAGCCAAAGCAAATTTAGAATAGAAACTCAGTAGAACAGCAGCTGGTGGCAAACCCTAAACATGCCTTGACTCCTGTTGCTCCAGTAAGATACTTGTCTACTAGGGTTGAAAAATTTGAAGGAGCCACTGTGTTATTTGATACAGTACAAATAACCTTCCTAATTAATACTTTTTCTGTTTATTTGTGCAAGCTCCTAAAACATAGTTCATAATATTTAACTCTTGGGTCTCTCTGAGAAATCAGGCAGGCAGCCTGAGAAGCCTGCAGTGGTACAGGGAAGAGGGAGAAGCAGCAAGCTCCCTGGCATTCTTGTGCCAGCCGTGCACCACACCACTAACCCAGCTCTCTGCTGTTGATGCTAATGCCACTTCTTCCCCAGCAGCCCAAGTGGAGAATGGGGCATATTAGTCCTAACACCCACATACTGGCTTTGCTCTGACCCTCAAAGTTATTTAAATTATTTTGTTTTTTGCTTGTGTGTGTATGCTTAATAGGTTGAAATCTCTGCTGGAGTGCCAGAGCCCAGCATTGCTGCAGCAATTCTAATGAAAAAGGGGGGTTGCACACACTTTCTGGGTGTTTTGCAGCTGAAGTAAGTGCTTTGCTCCTGAGAAACCTGAACTACTGCTCGATTAAAGTCACCAACAGTTTTCAAAATGGTGTTTATCTGCAACATCTCGAGTGAGATCTTGCTTCGAATATTGTTTTACACTTCCTTCTGCAACACTTTCCCAGTAGGTGAGAGCAAACTGGCAAGGTTGGATGTGCTTGTGACCTGGCTATCAGTGTGCAGGAATCTTAACAGCAAGGGTCATCATTTATTTGTGAGCCCACAAGAGACCTGATTTTAGTATCGCACAACAACTTCCAATGTATTCCATGAAAGCAGTGGTTGAATTGTATGACTATTTCATTTATTTGTGTTTTAAAATTCAGATCTAGAGGGGCCTAAAGAAATTAAAAAAAAAAAGATAGTTATGAATGTGGTTGTACATCTAGTGCTTTTGTGACCATTCGACGTTTACAAATTCTGCACTACTCAGCAATCACCAGGGTCTGTAAAAGAGTGTGGAAAATTTCCTTCTGTGATACTCATAATCACAGACATGTACCGAAATAACTGTGTCAGTCAGGGTATGGGGAGGTGTGATGTCTGGGTGCAAGCTCTGACTGGCAGCACTTTGCTGGTCAAAGCCCTTAGGGGTAGATGCGCTTATACCAGCAAATTCATGCTTCTGCCAAAACTGTTCTTTTACTCAAAATACATTTTTGCCACTTCTTTACAATCATAGTGATTGTCTCTGTTAAGCGTGATTTAGTATACTTTCACCCACACTGGTAATGAATTCCTAATGTCACTTTCCATAAAACTTCTTCCAGCATTTGCTATAGACCTCTGCAGTTACAGTAGTGAGTGCTCAGAGTGACACGTAAGAGCAGAGCACTCTCACCCATAAGGTGATCTGTATTTTTCTTATTACACTGTGTTAAACTTTACTATATTTTGTTTTCTGGCCAGAAGCAGGAAGTATAGCTCAGAAAATGAGGGTAACAAACTACCGAGGTTGAGAAGCATGGCTTTGCTATGTCATGTCATGGCTCTGTATCGAGAGATCTAGAAGAAACTGAAGATGTGCCTGATCTATTGCCACAAAGCATTCCAGTGAAAGCTACGGGGTAAGGCGAATGTCTGGAGCAACAGTTTCCTGGTATCAGCCTATAGAGCCCTGGTATTCTACAGACCTGTAGCACATTCTTGGAGGGGTAATATTATCTTTGTAGTATTTCAAGTCAAAGTTAAATAAAGGGTAATGTAACGAGACCTCCTTAGAGTAATCATCAGGATCATTCTGATCTTCTTCATCAGAAGTGTTGCAAAAATGGCTTCAGTTTGTAACGCTACTTAGAAGAATGGCCCAGTGACCAAAAAATGACACAGTGACATTTCACCTTATCACCCCTGGTGATGAAACGCAAAGCATTCAGGCATTTTGTATTATTTGTAAAGATTTCAAAACCATATTTTTATGACCCATGTGAAGAAACCATAGGGTCACATAATTAATGATGGGTCATACTTAAAAGGTGGGAGTTTTCACACCTTTGCTTTAATTTAGTTTAGCCAGCAGTATTCATGAAAAGATCATACGCTTATACAGGAATTAATGGGAAATCTCATCTGAATTTTGTTAGACCTCTTAGCCTTCTTCAGAGCATTTCAGAAGCTCTGTTGCTAATCAAATCCAGATAGTACAGAAAAGATTGAAATAAGAAGTTCACTGTAGCCAGTTTCAATGGCATCACTTCGATTTTGGGGTTGGATCAGGGCTGGTTTTTTCATTCTTCTGAATAGTTCATTTAGTCCTATCAAGGGCTAACAGGAAATTTGACGCTATTCCACACAAAGATGCAAGAGCAAAATCAGTTTCCCATGCAAAGAGCAATTTAGTGGCATTTCCATCCAGAATCCTAAGGAAAGTATAAGCTTGTTGGCCAAACACTAGACACATGAGAGACTTGCCAGAAAAAACCCCAAACATTTAAAAAAAAAAAAAAACCAAACACTTTTCAGTTCAATCACAAGTTTAAACTCATCTGAAGTTCAGAAATCCTTTAGAAATTTGTGGGGTATCTGGGCAAGCCAGAAAAAAGTCAGAACAGATTTTAGGACATGGTAAAAGGGCTTTGCATATTTTAAGGAGTGGTATAACTCTCTTTGCTATCTTTCTTACAGTACAGTAATATTTTCTAGGATAAACACATCTGTCATGCTCAATTACATTTTCTTACAAACATAAAACTGGCCAAATCCTGCATCTGGCTCTGCTGAGGTAAATTCAGAGTGAAGCCTGTAAACTCAGTAGAATAGCCTATAAAATCAGTTGAATTGATTCAGATTTGCCTACTGGTAATTTAGAGCAGAGGTTGAGCACAGTTGGCTCCAATCTACGTAAAGTGACACTGTGGAAAAAGTCTCGTCAAATCAATGGAGTGACTCAAAAAATATTACCATTGAATTATGGTCCTCTAAGCAGGCTACTCACTGCAAAAGAAACGCTCTCTAGCCTTGCATCCAGACAGACGCGGCATTTTTGCTTGAATTCTCGCAATGACCTCAATTTTAAATCAGGTTTCTGAGGTAGAAACCCAGCGTATTTCTTGAGGTCATTTCTTCTATAGAACTTGGACAGCCTCTGCTTTGTGTATATACCTTTTTTTTTAAAAAAGTTTCATGTATTTTGAGGAAGTGATATCATATGAACATGCTGGTAAAATTAGCCTCAGGCTTTTACTCCATTTATATACAACAAAAGAAATCTTTGTCACTAATTACTTACAAACTTATTATTGGTCCCTTGTAACTGCATAGCCAATGATTACAGCAGAAAAACAATAATTTTATGTAGTTATGACTAAATACCAGCACAACCCTCATATTATCAATAATCACTGTAATAAAGCTGGCTTATTGTTCTAGCATTAAGAGGTCCCAGTATATACTTGATGCTTATGTTAACTGGAGCTGTGTTTCAGCTTAATACCATTTCTGGGAATACTGAGATAATCAAAAATTACTGGCTTTCATATGATACACATATGCCAGAAGGGACAGTCTCTGGTTTTCAGTCTGTTCATTAGTTGGCCTCTTCAAGAAGGGCTTGCATTTTAATAAATCTGAGTGGCTGTGCCTATTTTTTGCTCCAGAGAACTTTCAAAAGACACCAGGCACATACAGTGTATCACCATTTTTTTCCAATAGTGTGCAATGGTTTCTTAAGAAAGGAGAAACAAATTAGGTTACTTTGAAATGTACATGTGCCATATATGAGACAAATAATATTGGTTAGAAAAAAAGTTTTAATCCCTTGTGGAACTTCAACCTCTGAGCTTGAATTTTATGCCAACATATCTCTTAATCTGCAATACTGGGACGCTTTCTGTAGTGAATAAACCCAATTTTGATAAATTCAGCCCTACATTGAAATTTTCTCCAAATCCACTGGGCAAATCTAGATTTACTTTTGGGGAAAGAAAACAGATGATTTAATTTACACTTACCTCGGTTTGCAATGCTCAGACAGGACTGACGGTGAGTATGCCAGCACAGAGCAGCTTTTCCAGAGCGGTCAGTCCCCCAGTGTGCCTGCCCAGGCACTGAAGCCTTTCTCATGGCCAGAAGCTGTGACATGGTGGCTCCTGAGCACAAAACCTGCTGGGATTTGGGCAATCCCCACCTGTGGTGCCCACCAAATGCTCCCAACAGAGAGAAGAGGCAGCTCCTGTGAACGGAAGATGAGCCTGTGTGGCTTTAGTCACTCACCTTTACTGAGTGCTGATCAGATTCTCTAAGACACAACAACACTGTCTAATGGCTTGGGCAGAAGCCCACCACTCCACACCTGCTTAATTTTAAATTTTGCCTCTGCCACTGCATCGGTGTATGGGCATGTTGCTAAACTGTCTCTGTTGGTTCTTTCGCAGGTGCAGTAGGTACAAGAATGTGCTTGTAACAGCTTGAGAAGGAGGCATACAAAGAAGAAACCTCTCATTTCTTAACGACACCAAAGAAAGCGTGGAAATTAGATAAAGTTTAACTGAGTCTGTGTTTTGCCACTTCACTGAAGCCAGCAGTTCACTTTGCATGTCTCCCCACATGACACACCATAGAGTAACTTGCAAGCAGACACGCAGGCTGAATAATGTCTGCAGAGCTCCTCACTGAGATTGATGCGGAGGAAGCCCTCAAAATAAGCAATTCAGCCTCAGGAAGGCTTTTCCTTCCTGACAGATCCATACCAAATGGGGACAAGGCAGATGCCTGCCTGGAGGCAGCCATGTGCACATCAGGATGGAAGCTGAACCAGACTATATTACCATAACACTGCTGTAACTTTAAGGAAAAGTAATTTCTTTACAGCTGCAGTATAGCTACATAGTCTGGCTGAAGTGAGAACAGTGCACATCATTCGCTGAGAATTCACCAGTTAGTTTTTTCCTTCTCCCGATGCTGACCAGTTTAATAGCATGAATCAACACGCCTGCAAACAGACAGAGGTTTGCCTGACAAAGCTCATTCAAAATACAGTATTCAGGCAGGGATATCACATCAATCAGAAAAATCTTGCTGTCTTGCTGTTCTTATAGGTAGTGGGAAGGTTTCAGCACTTTCATCCAGGTCCCCTCCAAAACATTCTAAACCCCTAAAGGCCACTGCTGCCTTTTATATTAAATAACAGAACCAAAAGCAGCAATGAGGAAAGCATATAAGCATGCGCTTGCAGTTAATGACTCTACACACATGCTGAAAATTAAATGTATACTTTGTGCTTTCCTGGATGAGGGCCAGAGAAGGCAGCTCACAGGACGAAGTCACTAATGAGTATAGTATACAGCTCACAGCACACTGCGGGGAACTTTTTTCTTGTCTAGCAGTTTTAAAGGAAAAAACTGCAGCCTTCCTTCAGTGCGCTAGTGTTTTGCACAGAAGGAAAGTGTGATCTTTAAAGGGGGTTTGTGTCAAGACTCTTGAGATGAGAGTCACATGGGCACAGTTCTGATAATGGCAGAGCTTTGACCTACCCTGTTCTCATGGGCAAACAGAGGTAAAACCTGTAGCCTGTATCGAAAGAGAACAAACTGGGGTCCAGCTCTGCTTGTCGCCATTGTACCCTTTTTCAGTCTTTCTGCGTTTCTTTGTCTGGTTGTGCATGTATAATGACGTACAAACTGACAATCACAACAACTAGTGCACTTTCCTGTGCTCCTCTTGCCTCCCATGGGGTTGGGCAATAAAAGTGGAAAGAATTTGCCCACCCTGTCTAGAAACATTGCAAACAATTAATAAGTAAGTGTGGGTATTTCTTGCTCAAAATAGAAAACCAGTCAGTTTGGAGTTTCCTTCTAGTGGACAAGGAAAATAAAAATTGTTTTGTTCATTTTGTCTCTCCTCATTTTGTCTCTCCTCATTTTGTCTCTCCTCTACCCAGAAAAAAAAAAAAAAAAAGATTGCAGCATTTTTGCTTTTGATTTAATTGGCCTTCCCTGGATTATTATTTCAATGAATTATGGATTACATAAAGGATGAAAGCATGAGAATTTGAGAACTTGTGTTTATGAGAAGAGGCCAGCCTCCCGCTTGCCCAATGCTTCTTTGGGTCATTCCTTTGTGCACAGTCATTCACATTTACTGCAGACTCCAGTCCCACAGAACACAATGCATGACAACAGGCATGGAGATCTAATGCTTTTGTGAATAGGAAGAGAACAGCATGGAAGGAAAAGATATGAGGTTTATATCACTTTATGGATCCGTCTGTTGACTTCAGCTGCCTTAATCAGTTCAACCAAACCCTAACTAGGATAAAGCAGTGGGAAGGACACAATGATCAGCTGCAGGGTTGATGCTAGCCTCAAGTTCAGGCAGCTGTGCAATGCACAGCAAACACAATGCACAAAAGCAAGATCAATGGGAAAACAGGAAAGGAGGGGAAGCATGCCTATGATTTCTAATTTAAGGAAATACAACTGGGCCATGTCACATAAAGCAAGTGATCACGTCCACCTCTATTTACAATGCCTGCATGTGTCTGTGTGCGGAAATTGCCTCTGAAAACACCAGTCCCAGAAGCAGAGGAGCAGCCATGATACAGAACAAAACCCTTAAGACAGGAAAAAACAAAGTGCTGCCCTGTGGGCTTGACAATCTGCCTCGAGGAAAAATAGCTTTGTCTGTTCAACCCAACTTCCTTCAACTGTAATGCTAAGGACTCAGGGAAGCGGTAGTCTCAGATAAATCAAAGGTATTCAGACTACGGACATTTTTTTAAATGAAAAAAATACTCCAAGGACAAGTCTCTGTGATTAACAGGAAGAGGCTACAGAGCAGGTGATATTCCAGTATTTCTCTTAGTCTGACCTAGCAGACTGAGAGTCAGCACAATTACAAATCCATAAAACATCTCAACTTGTAGCTGAAACACCAGGGCAATGCATTTCTGCTTTTGTCATCTGAATACTCATATGTTACTTTCCCTCGTTTCTGCAATTGTTTGCAAGTGTGCTGGTCCTCATTCCAAAAAAAAACCCCTGCATACACTGGTTGTCTTAAAATCCAGTGCTTCAATTCACAGGTTTCTTTGTCATCCTCCTGTGCTATGCCATTCATAGCAGCAACTAGCCTGGGGACAGTGACCACCTCTGGTGGTTGGGGTCTTTGTCCAGAGCTGAAACAATCTCAGTCTGGCTTTGAGGCTGCTGGCTTAGGTGTCGTGAACTGATCAAATGTAGCCTTGGTTCTGTGCTATGGCTGAGATGTGAAGGTGTTTTATCCTCAGGGACTTAATTTCTCTTTCAAAAGTGCAAACTAAGGCTAAACCAAATGCAAAGGAAAAAATTG
The DNA here is from genome assembly GCA_947846985.1 of Fratercula arctica. NCBI lineage: Eukaryota > Metazoa > Chordata > Aves > Charadriiformes > Alcidae > Fratercula > Fratercula arctica. Next base: position 44,616,171 of record CANTUZ010000026.1, on the reverse strand, counting down.
CTGAAGGAAAGCAGCAGGGAAAAAAGAGGTATGTGTATGTGTATTTAATGCATTGTTTAGATGGCGGATGTGGGAGTACGAATATCTGTCAGTTTCTTAACACAGGTCAATTTGGCTTTGTCTCTGGAGTACCTACCTGTTCTATGGCTGTAGTGTAGTTACAGCTACAGAGTGGGTCAGACTTTACCCTTGGTGATACTTCTCCAGCCTTGTTAGTGACTTTTACTTGTCCTGTTGTCTAGTCAATTTAAAAAGGCAAGCAGCAGTTCATTTTTTTGTGCCTGTCCTTTAGCCCTGCATGAGCCCCTGTCTGCTAGGTGGCATTGAAAAGAAGCTTTTAACAAGTATTCAAAATTTACCATTAGTCTCTTTGTTTTCTTGTCTTTTGATGGCAGGCTAGCTGTTTCCCAAAAGCTGATGCAATTGCGAGAAGGAGGTACTACGGTGGTAATGAAATTGCTGAGGTGGGACAAACAGAGTGGGCATGTTTCATTATCTAATCTTCCCCTTGTATATGGCTTTCACCATGTTTAATTTTCTAGCCTTATTTTTTTCTGGACTTAAATATTTTAATATCATAAACAAATAAAGATTAGAAAAGTCAAACAGTCTGAGTCTGCCTCTGTGTTAACACAGTGGATGGTTTCATAATATAAAAGTTTATTTCTAAATAAGGCAAAGATGAGTTCTTCCCACATGAGCTGGAGCAACAAAAAGAAAAAACCCTTGCTGTTGTTGTCACTGGTATGTGCTAGTGCTCTTTATCGCTGTTTAGCAGGGTTTTGAAGCAAGGAACAGTTTCTGAGACACGCAAGTAAAATAGGTCATTGGCACAATGCCGTTAGGCCCCTGTGAATTGTCATTGTGAGAATGAGTCAAAGCTCTTCTCCCCACGTCAGGCAGAAGAACTACAGCCTTCCCTTTGAATATGGTCATGGGCATCTTGGTTGAACTGAAAATGTAATAGCTGGTCTCCCTTTTAGTCCTCCTTTAGTTCTTTGTCTGATCCTTTTTCTAAGGAGCTTTTGCCATCTATCTTGTGTCACCACACCTGCTGCTTCCTGGGGTGAGTGGGAAGATCCTGTTCAATGCAACTGTGTTCAAGATGATCTGATTGAATTCAAATTATAACATCTACCTGGATAGGTCAGAGATACAGATATACCTGACTGGTCCTGTATGGCCTGTGAAAGGTCTGCAATCAGCTTCCATCACTCTGTATCCAATCTGTCACCCACTTTAGACATTTCATTTTAATTCCTAGCTCTCTGCAAGGTTCCTCCAAGGTATTCTGATGACTACACATCTCCCCCTCATGATAAATCTCTTATTGTAGCAAGCGTCAGTTACTAGGTCCAAAAGAAAAATCTTGTCAATCTTCTCTCTGGTACTTACACACCAACATGCAGAACCAAACTGTATATACTAAGTGTTCTGAATACCTTCGCATTATTTTTCACAAACAAAACAGAAACATTTTCCATTAACATTAATTTGCAAAGCATTGTTGCTTTGCTTGGATGACAGGAGAAAATATTTTTCCTCAAATGGTAGATGAGAAAACAAGAAATCAAATCCTGCTTTACAAATGCACACAATCCTGAACCCACTGAGGATGGAGCAGCGGCATTTGTCACAGCTGAGGGAGACTGTGTCTGTGGAGATCCCTTGTTTAAATGTTGGCAACACATTATTGATTAGCACCTGCTCCCCAGGTTCAAGTGGGACATTGTGAGTTTATAGATCGTATAAAATGTTTCCTCAGGTGCAAGGACTGAGGTGGTGTGTTTGTGTAGTTATTGTTAAGCTGGGAGTGAAATTAATTCAAATGACTTGTGAATCTCCAGGGAGGCAGGAAATGGGAAGTACCAATTTCCATGAGGTAGGATGCACTTGGCCAAAATGGGTTCTTGGTTACACCTCAGACTTTTCATCAGTTCCAGGATCCTGCAGAGACGGGAGTGGAGCCAGGATCTGTCCCGAAGTTGCTGTGCCTCAGCCTGTGTCTCAATCTAAAACATCGGTAGGTTCCCCCTCTCTTCTCCCCCTGCAAGCTTTCTCCTCTTCTGCTTTAATTCCAACTAACTTATTTTTGGCCAGCATGCAGTGGGAAGCTATCCAAACTTTTTCCACAGACTTTATTCTCCACACCGGCAATCACAGCTGTCATGACTTCATAACTATGAAACAGTACTGCAAGCGGGGGTAACAGGCCCTGGATTGTATTCGTCTGGCAGGAGATATAAAGTGGCAAATGCAACCTGTGTAATGCTTGACCTCATGCTGTGTTATTGCAGAAAAACACTTTTATCATGCACACAAATCACTTTGCCTTTTTTTTTTTTCCTTCTTTCGCTTTTCTTTAGCTCAGAAGGTCAGTATTTTCAACACACTCTAACCACTAAAGAAAAAAATGTGCTCACAAATAAAGTCCATAAATAAGAATGGGTTATACTGACCCAGGCTGAATACCTGTGGTAACAAGCTGGTCTTCTAAAGGCCATGGCAAAGCTCCCACTCACTTTATTTGGACCAAGAGTTCACTCTTAACCTTCATTTCCTCTGTATTAAATGTGATGCTGGTACTATACTCTGATGAAGGACACATGTAGATCTACTTATATGGCAATCTTATTGTATTTTTGTCTTTTCAGTGGAAATTATTAGAAAAAATAAGAAGAAATTACAGTTGAATGTACTGCTGAACTTTTTGTTCTGCTAACCCATTCCTACTTGGTAGCTGCTCCATTCTGTTTCCAGTGATTCTGATTGCATCTGAAATCCTCCAACCCTGTACCTTCCTGAGATGGGGTAACAAACCTTGGGCTGTATTGTTCAGCGGTGTTGGCTTTTCCTTCTTTCTATGTATGCTTTCCACAACAGAGATATAGTGAATAGGTGTGACATTTAAGGTAATGACAAAGTAGTTCTTCGTCAGGAATTGGGCACTTCACCTCCTTTTGAGGCTTTCTGGAGACTTTGATAGACATCAAGACCTTGGTTTCCATGTTAAGTCTATTCAGAAGAAATATCTGCTTAGTCACATGGGTAAGCAGTGTCTAACACAGGAAGCTCATGCTCTGCAACACATTTCAAGGAGTTCAACACGTCTCTTCTTTCATCTGTTTCTTTCCGTTTGCCAGTTTCACTTCAGTAGTTTCAGCCTTCAACTATGAATTTGCCCCTGAGCGTGGATGAACGTGCCTGCAGCTGCATACAAGAGACTGAGCCTGGCTCTATGTGTCAGGGGATGGCACTCAGCGTTCACTGGAGCAGCGCTTTTCTGCAGCCCTTACCCTGCCTTCTGCTGTATTCTGCTGGGCATGTTGCAGCACTATGCATTCTCATGAAAATTTGAGGGATTTTAGCATATGTGTCTATGCTTATGTGTGCACATATACATATACACACATTGTGTATATATGTACATATGTTTGTACATATTCACACATGACTTTTCTTCCTGCCCCACATTGTGCAAAAAGTACACCCATGTGGAACACTCACATAATCTTACATGGACAGGGAAATACTATATGAAAGTGTTTGTTGGTTTGTTTTTTATGGCCCCCTATCCTTACTGCTTTCTATTGCTTTGGCAATCACATATTGCTAGGGATAAGATAGATTTATTGTTGGTTTTACATCCAGTTGACAGGTACAATGTCAGTTAGATTTTGCTCCACTATAGGTCTCCCTAGTTTGCTGGTAGATGGCATCAGCGCAACCAGGAGGGTTTTCTAGGGTTTACAGTTTTTTCATTAGTATGTAAATCGTGCAGTTGTGATGAAAAAACATAATGTCTGTTTCTCCAAAGAGGAAGTTTGCCAGGCCAAAGCCTGTTGTCCTCCATGCAAGGCATGACTAAAACATGGTGCATTTCTGTAGTTACCTCTGTTTTCAGTTCAGAGTGGAAAGGGGCATGAACTGAGGCAAAAATTAATTCTTTGTAATGTGCTTATAGATTTGTGGACATAATCTATGATCAAAGTCATACCAACCACTAATTGCAAAAGGGTCAGCAGGACTCCACCCACAGTAATTAACAGTGGCATCACAAGGGGCAAAGTTAACAGCAAAATTCTTCTCCTTTGCTGGCATGTTACAGCTCTGAGCTATACAAGAATGAGCAGTTTTAAAATTATTAAAGTGAATGCAACTATCAAAAGTCAGTATTTTTGCTTTGTCATTTGTATTACTATAGGTAGCCAGCCAAAAAAACTCCAATGAAAGCAATTTTACTGCTACAATGACACAAGTGAACATCTGTAGACAAAAGTCCTTCATATTTCTTTTAAACATTTAGTTTAGATTACAGCTCCCTTGACTGAGAAAAACATTTTGCAGCTATAACGTGCTGATTGTACAGTTGCTGAAGAACCCGCATAACAGCAGGGGCGAGGTTTTACAGGCTCCACTATAATGTCCAAGCTATTAAACATCAAGCAACAGCATTTTTTTGGCCTAACCTGAGAGCTCTCCAGGGAGAAGCCATAAAATATAGCCCTGTACAAGATGTCACCCACAGGGGCCACACTGTGTTTGTGGATTAAACTTAAAGTGATTAACATTGATGTTTAATATCTGCTAACAGTGTGAGTGCAGATGTAACCAGAGTAAGAAATATGCGGTCAGTTTCTTTGTTACAAAAGTAGAGTGAATCAGCCAGAAAGGGTAATACTTGTGAAGCCAGATCCAAGATTATTTACCAATAGTAAGACCAAGTAGTTGCAGATTTGGGTGTTTTTTTAAGTACTTATTAAAAAGAATCACCAACAACACAGAGCGCCATGGAAAACCCCTGACTAGGGAGGAGGAACAGAGGTGAAGTGCAAAGAACAGTGGGAGACTCCAGGACTCGGAGAAGCTGCCAAAGATGCTTTGGTTCAGGCCATAGCTGGGAAATCCAGCCAGTAGTGCAAAAAACAGAAAGGCAAATGAATGGATGAATGGAGCTAGTGATTCGCTTTATCTTCGGTTTATAAATTGCTCAGCTTGGACGGGCAAACAGGATCTTGAGCCAAATCACAGACTATCTGGGGGTGGCAAAAGTAAGTACAGTAAGACATACTCACATGCAGGACAGACCACATACATGTTCTGCAGTTCAGCATATGAAAGAGAGATAGTTTGAGAGCTTTCTCTCAACTGGGCTTTGGACACTGTACACTATGGTCTGGATTCAGGGCCATGCACATTTTCTATAAAAAGAAGCCTAGTCAGCATGGAAGTTTTTTATTAAGTTAGGAGCTGGCTCTTGAAAAAGAGAGTTTTCTGATAACAGTCCTATTTTCAGTTATTCAGTTCTGAGAAAAAAAAAGAAAATAGCTAGGCTGGTGGCCTTGCCAAGAGCAAGTCTTTACTTAACACATGCACTATTCCAAGCTAGCAATGTTTCAAGCTTCTGCACATCACACAGTTGATCCCTTTCCTTCCCATAGACAGCCATTGTATCCACAGCACTGGCACACACAGCTACTGGTGATGGGCTTAGAAATGTATAATCCAAGCAACTAGATATCTCAAGCTATACACGCACCTATGAAGCATAGACACCATAGCACCTGTTGCTGCTGCTTCCTCTGATAGCAGCACCCTAGAATCTCTCTCAGGCCTACTCCAGAAATGAGAATGAATAAACTAGAAATAATATGTCAACCCTGTGCCATCTACTTCATACCCACTCTCCTGATAAAGACATATCAAAACTTATGGAAGACAGGAAAACCTGGATCAGCAAAGGTGATTAGAGACAGTCAACATGGCTTCACCAAGGGCAAATTGTGCCTGACTTATCTAGAGGCCTTCTATGATGGAGTAACTGCATCAGTGGACAAAGGAAGAGCTACGAATGTCATCTGTCTAGACTTCTGTAAGGCCTTTGATACAGTCCCCCTCAACATTCTTGCTGCTAAATTGGAGAGATATGGGTTTGACAGATGGACTGTTAGATCACTAAGGAACTGGCTGGAAGACTGTAGCTGAAGACTTATAGTCAATGGCTTGATGTCCAAGTGGAAACCAGTAACGAGTGGTGTCCCTCAAGAGACTGTACTGAGGCAAATACCATTTAATATCTTCATCAATGACATAGTGGAATCGAGTGCACCCTCAGCAAGTTTGTGGATGGCACCAAGCCGAGTGGTACACTATAGGGAAGGATGGGATCCAGAGGGACCTTGACAGGCTTGAGGACTTGGGCCCATGTGAACCACATGAAGTTCAACAAGGTAAGATGCATGTTCTGCTGAGTCAGGGCAAGCCCTGGTATCAATACAGGCTGGGGGATGAAGGGATTGAAAGCAGCCCTGAAGAGAAGGGCTTGGGGATACTCGTGGACAAAAATTGGACTTGAGCCAGAAATGTGTGCTTGCAGCCCAGAAAACACACCGTATCCTGCGCTGCATCAAAAGAAGCATGGTCGGCAGGTTGAGAGAGGTGATTCTACCCCTCTACTCCATGCTGGTGAGATCTCACCTGGAGTACTGCATCCAGCTCTGGAGTCCTCAGCACAGGAAAGACATGGACCTGTTGGAGTGCCAGAAGGACCAGAGGAGAGCCACAAAAACATTTAGAGGGCTGGAACTTCTCTCCTATGAAGAAAGGCTGAGAGAGTTGGGGTTTTCCAGCCTATAGAAAAGAAGGCTCCAGGGAGACCATATTGCAGCCTTTCAATATCTAAAGGGGCTTATCAGAAAGATGGAGAGAGACGTTTTACAAAGGCCTGTAGGGTTAGGACAAGAGGCAATGGTCCTTTAAACTGAAAGAGGGTAGATTTAAATTGGACATAAGGAAGAATTTTTTTATGGTAAGGATGGTGAGACAGGTTGCCTAGAGAAGTTGTGGATGCCACATCATTGGAAGTGTTCAAGGTCAGGTTGGATGGGGCTTTGAGCAACCTGAATTAGTGAAAGATGACCCTGCCCATGGCAGGGTGGTTGGACTACATGATCTTCAAAGGTCCCTTCCAACCCAAACCATTTTGTGATTGTATGTTTCTGTGTTGTTTATTATGGATAATACTATTGGGGCTGAAATTGTCATCATAATACATAGTGAGCTGCATTCCCAGGGCACCCCCTTTCTTTAACTACTTAAAGAAAATACAGGAAATATTGGGCAGAAAAATTAGGATTGAAAGAGTCTCCCTGATTCGCTGAGTCCTGCGTGGGCTTTTGAGCTTGTAAGTGTGTGCTTTGTCACCCATTTTTCTTGCGGGAAGTAGTATATGTCTGTGTGCTGGCATTGATTTATTGTACAGCCAGTTTTCATCAAGCATTAGGTTCCTACGCATTAGCTCAAATAATAGCAAAACTATTTGAATAATGTGAAACAATTTACAAAGCAGTTACAGTCACTCTGTCTGAAAAAGTAAACAGAGGGATAGAGATAATACATAATTTTAAACTTAGAAGTAAGACTGAGGCAAAATCACATATACAGTCCAGGGTTCATAAAGAATAAATTTCCATCTCCAACTACTAGACAACCCTCCCCATATTTATTCTCATTTAGGTAGCCATGCTCTAGTTAATATATGTCTGACGTTGATGCCATTCCACTCTATTTATTATGGCTGTACAATGCAGCACTTCTGTAGGAAATCATCCAGTGGGGCATTTCCATGCCATGTCTTCTTGCTCCATAACAGGTAATGTTGAAACCTGGATCAGCAAAATTTGCATGGGAGAGAGAGAGAAACTGATTGTCTGAAAGGACAATCCAACAGACACATTGCATTCACAAGGAAGGAAGGAAGTAGGAGTTTATTCTTTTAGCAAACAGCAGTTTGCTAAAAGACCCTTTTCTGGCTCTGGATGGGGTAAAATTCCTACATTTGTGTATTTTTTAAATTCTTTTTCAATTGGGCAACTATGCTGTCCCTTTGTGTTTGTATAGCAGAGAGTCAAAGAAATTAGATGTGGAAAAATGTCTTCCTCATCTTCCCAACCACCTGACTGTTCCGAAACCTCATTCTCCCATGTCTGCAACCAGGCTTTATTCCAGTCTTTTACAGTTAATGCATATTCTGTATTAAGTCAAAACCCAGACATCACCAGCCTACAGTTTATTTCCTCCTCCTAATGTACCAATTGATGGCTGGTAGTTAAAATCTCCCATTACTGCCACTTGGCCTCTTTTACATGCTTTTTTTATTTGTACAGTCATTTCACAGGAGATAAATCACAAATTAGTAATTCCATGGTACTGATAGCACAGTGTACTTTCCTGGATGAGAAAGGAGATATGTGCCTGTAGGTCCCTGGGCTGCTTGTGCTGTCTTTTAGTGAGCAGCCTTGCTGGCTGAGGGGCACAGCAGTGGCAGGAAGCCATTCAAAAGCATGCCTAAATGTGTTGCTTATCTATTTGTTTAATATTACTTTACATTTAATGGCATGTACATTTAAAGTTATGAAAGGTATGAAAAAAACATATTTTTAATATGTTTTCATGTATTTTCAGTTACATTTTATTATATTTAAAGGCAATGTAATGTGTATGTAGTATAATTGTGAGCCCTGCAAGTACAAGCAGGGATTGTATTTTACAGATTTATTGCTGCTTATAGTTGGAGGCCTGTTTCCAAAGTGAAGTTTTGCAGCACTGACTTCTGCAAAGTCAACTTTTACTGTACATGCTATTGACTTTCCTATGAGGACAGGCTGAGAGAGTTGGGGTTGTTTAGCCTGCAGAAGAGAAGGCTTCATGGACACCTTTTTGCAGCCTTTCAGTACTTAAAGGGGGCTTAAAAGAAAGAGGAGGACAGACTTTTTAGTAGGGCCTGTTGCTATAGGACAAGGGGCAATGGTTTTAAACTAAAAGAGGGTAGGTTTAGACTAGATATAAGGAAGAAATTTTTTATGCTGAGGGTGGTGAAGCACTGAAACAGGTTTTCCAGAGAGGTGGTAGATGTGCCATCCCTGGAAACATTCAAGGTCAGGTTGGACGGGGCTCTGAGCAACCTGATGTAGTTGAAGATGTCCCTGTTTACTACAGGGGGGCTGGACTAGATGACCTTTAAAGGTCCCTTCCAACCCAAACCACTCTGTGATTCTATGATTCTATGACTTCCTGCCACACCTGAAGGGTGAACTGAGTATGTATTCCACTAAGAAAACTGGCTAAGAAATGTAGGTTTTATTTTGAATAATGCATTGCCATCATTTTTCCATTGCTCACTTTACTATTGTCACTGCTCAAAGCATGCTCACAACCTGGGCCATGGCCAGCCCTTGAGGAGGTGAGCTGGTACATTTATCCTATGATCAGTCAGCTGTCTGACAAAGCCTTCCAGAAAAGGGGAATGCTCCACAAAAAATCCTTCTGTGACTCTCTGAAATCACAGAAATCAAAAATATCCAGCTTTGCTTGTTCTACAGAGGAAGACAAATATAATTCCTTGGTGAGTAGTTTCCCCAGAAAAAGCCTAATTAGCCTAAAATTCCCCAGAAAAGGCATCAGTGAAATAGTGTGGTGTGGAGTATAGAGAGACTTAATTTAAGAAAAACAAAATGTCTGGTTATTTTAAATATGGCTATGGATGACAGGAAAATAGTTCAAGTTGGGTTTGGTTTTTTTGTTTTCTACAAGGCATTTAAAAACAGACTTTAAATCAGAAGACTAATTCTTCCAGTTGACTCGGAGTGACATTTGCATTACAAGCATTCAGGTATAAGTATGACAGTTCAACATGCATAGCTAAGCAATTGCCAGTGTTAGGTCTTTAAAATGGATGAAAGTTTGGAGGGAACTTCCTGTAAGAAAGACAACTTTAAAAAGTGCCTACCAGTGTGGCACATGATCCTCAATCTGACTTTTCTTGTTTACAGTATAAATCAGCCAAATATCTTCTTTTGTAAATTGAAGGACCAGCACAGAGCTATTTCAGGCCACAGTCTTCTTTAAGTAGTCAGGTTTTCCATCTGCACTCCATGAGCTCAGGTAAAGAAATTCCAGCTAAAGAAATTCCCCCCAAAATAAAAGGTCTAAGAAATAACGTGCATTTCCATTCATGCCAAAACTCTTAGACAAAGGTGCTACTCTCTCATTTTAAAAAGCACACAGGAAAACCTCAGAGAAGCAAGCTAAAATGTATCCTTGGTAACACAGGGTGTTAAGGGGGCATAAAAAAATGATAAAACCAATTGGTGAAGTAGAAACTAAGTGGGAAGTGCAACAGCTCCAAAGAAATGCATTTATGGTGGAAAAAATATGGTACAGTAAATGCCTTTCTGACGCAAGTATTTCAAACTGTGGTTGTGATAAATGAGATGTCAGAGGACTAACAAAATACTCAAGTGACGATGTGGCAATTAAATAGGCACACTGTCTACTATGGTAACATTTAAAGTAGTTTTAAAATCCTTCAGAGTGTTTTATGGATTTTATGGCTTGGGTCTGTGACAGCTGATACTCTGACATTTGACGTGAATTGGGTAGAGCATACATACAATGAATTCTGACTGTAAAAAGTGAGAGAGTCCCAAATCTGTTGCCTTTCAATGAGCTTTAGCCTCCTAAGTCATTGTGAACATCAGACACTTGAAAACACTGCCCAGTGTCTCTCTCCCCTGTTTCTCTGCCTTGTCAACTTGAACTATAAACCATTTGGGACCAGGTCTGTAACTTATTATGTATAACACCTCACACAATGGAATTTTGATCCATGTAGACTCCAGGGCCTCTAAATGCAGCAGCAACATATATGATTTGAAAAGCAACATTTTTATGGTACTGAATACAGAAAGGAATGGGCATCAGCAGAAGAAAGGAAATGCATCAGAACATCAACAGCAATTGCCAGAGGACCACTGGGTTGCAATTTGATTATAATGAGAAACCCTACGCTGTTAGGAATTTCTAGGTAAAGGACAAATATTTACACCACAAACTAACCTGCATTTCATGCCCCAAAGGCCTGATTTCATCTTCAGACACCATGGCAAATTTGGGATGCCTCAGAAGAAGGAATTATACCAAAGTTAGGATAAGTAGGGAAAGGATCAACTCCTGAGCCTTTTAATTTGATAGTGTATCACCGAGGGTAATGCATAAAAAAAATAATCCATGAATAAACACAACTGTGTGTTCTGCCAAGTAGTATTTTCTGGCATTTGTAATGTATAGCTCTGTGCTGTAATACAAGAGAACACCTTCCCAGCAGCATTCAAGCTGTCAGCAAAATTACTCGTCTTCACATTTCTCTTAATTCCATTTCGTTTCAAAGTTCTCATTTGTTATGCCATTTGGCTTTTCCTTTCTCTCCCACCAGCTTTCAGAGTACCCAGACCCATACATTACCAAGGTGCTGTTCCCAGCAAGATACTGGGTTTCCTTAATTGCGGCTGCGTTCTATGCCGAACAAGAGTGTGCTGCAAGAGATGCTGAGCAAGTTCAAAGCCCAATGTTTTCACTTTGTGAGGGGTTTGGTAGGTATTACAGGATTATCGGTTTGACAATGTTCGCTGGGGTTATGTGCATGACTGGAGTCCTCAGTCAGAGGAGCCCAGACACATGGGAAAACTTCCCTATACATACGGGCTTGCTCTAACCCAAATGTGGCTCATCTGGACTTAATTTCTTTTATCACACCAGCCTCAGAGAGCAGAAAAACAAATCAAACCTTTGATTTGTTTGCAGAGAAAGCAAACAGCCTCATTACTACTCAATGGAAAGTACACAAATTTCCTGGGATGGGCTAGTACAATAATAAGGAAAATATCATGGTTTTGAAAGGATCCTTGTTATATTCTCTTCAGATTTGGCAATTCTTTCTCAGCTTTTGACAGGTCTTCATATAAGGGCCTGGAAAGATGCAAAAGACTCAACTCCAGGCCCAAAAATTTCTGTGGTTTTAGCCCTGGAGAGCCTCTGTGAATACTGAGAGGTGGGAGAAGGCACTGTGCGCACTCACGATCTTTTTACTCTCTAAGCTTTTCCCTAGGTATGCAGAAGGCATTGCTGATTACTAGTATAGCATGGATATTTACCCTGCAACAACGCTACAATAAAAATCACTTGCTAGATACTGCACAAGCAAGTAGATGAACTCTCTCTACATACACTTATCTTGAATTTAGGCTAGGCTGGGTGGAGAGCAGGAGGAGGAAAAGGACAGGACAGGGAGGCTGGCATGTATCTTCAGTCTTTCATGTCCCAGAATACTGAGAGTCAGGTGAAATTAACATTTGGCAGTGGAGCCCATAATCTCTGGGCTTTACATACAATGTCTGCACTGCTGGCCAGATCTGCTATTGCTGTCTGGGAGAGTTGCACAGGTGTTAAAGTGGACCAAGTCCTGCTGGGCATCAGCACTCCTGTGTCTGGGGCACCGTTGCAAGCACAGGGCGGCACTTCCTCCAGCCTGGTGAGTAAATTCACAGCAAGACACAGACATGGATAGCACAGACAGGCTTTGTATGAGGACTCCTTCTTCTTTTCATCCCCAGGGTGCAGAAACTTAGGGGAAACGGGCCTCACAGGATCAGTGATTGCTGCATACATGAAATTCCTATTGAACTAATTCACATCTCAATAAAGCATAGTATATTTCTTATGCTGTGATGCATAATGCAAGAGCTAAATGACATTGTACCCATGGATACAGAGCAACTGCTTCCTCTCCAAGGCTGGTGTCCTGTGTTGCTCTAAAAGGTCTGATCAGGAATGCTGGTGTGGTAACGCAGGGATATAATAGGTCCTCTGTGAGGCAGCCCTCAAATATTTCTCTTAAAAGCTCATCTCACCATGGTCATAATCACCTAATAATCTTAACACACACTACTTTGAGAATGTATAGTATGTTTTATGATATTTGCTTCAGCAGACACCTTCCTTAATGGAGCTATTTTGTGACCAGACATCCAAAAGAAAAAGAAATTCTTATCCACAACTATAGGGTACGTAACTTCCCAATGTAACATTTTTGTTTTCATTTAAAACTGTTGTAAGTAGGAGAAAGGTTACATGAATAAGTAGGAAAGAGGTGGCTCAGTGGGAGAGTTGGAACAGTTCTGATGTCTAAGTTATTTTCCATGTCTAGATTCTTTTCCACAATATCATTTTGATTTTTTTCCAAGAGCATGTTAAAAGAACGACAATTTTGTGGTCAGAGTACAAAATCATGAACAAATTCTCAATGGGAATCTGTGGATAGACTGTAAGTTGGGAAAGAAACATTTATATCCCTGTACAAACAGGTGTAATCCCCAAAGGCCTTTGCGCTTAGCAGTACTGTTTGGTATTCCATTACATACACACTCTATACACCCTGCACAAATGTGTTTATATAATGAGTTCATACAAGTATAGAGCATACCATATAGTGTGTACATACACAATGTATTGTGTAGTACCTGTGTACTTCAGTGTGCTCAGTGAGTAACTGAGTATAGGCTAGCTAAGCACAGATACGTGTGGATATTTGGAGACTTGATTTGCTTTTAATAACCAAAAAAAACCAAGCGAAGTTCATGAAGGAGTCAAGGGATGCCTATGATGGGTGTTACTCTACTCTCTGATTCCTGATATTATACATATTAACCATATGTTAACCTCTGCCACATACCAATCCTCAGAAATTCATATCTCTTGCAAACCCCCTTCCCTGAACTAATCCATGGATCATGGATGATCAGAAGAATGGTGTCACACTGAGCAGCTTCTGCCTTTTCTTTCTAACCCAGACCAGCCGCCACTCCACCAGTCCTGCGACCACCCCTGCAATGCTGCTGTCACCAACAACCACCTGACACCCAGATGAAGAACAATCGCACCTGAGTAGACCAGGACACGGTCTGCCCTGCTGCTCCTCTCATTTCACAGTATAGCAACTCCAGCACCTGTGCTGTGCCACGGGTCCTGCCTCTCTCCCACGCTCCACTGGTCCTGTTGCTGCCATATTAACATTTCCCTGTTCTTGGCTGCCTTCTCGAGGTTGCTCTGCCTCCTCCTCCTCCGGCTTCTACTTGTTCCTCAACACAGAGGCTTCTTGGCAACTGTATGGGCTCTGCTCAAGGATGCTGTTGGCCCTCACTGGTATGCTTAGAGGTGCTTGGGTGGCTGGAGAGCATAGCTGGTGCCAGCTTGCCGGCACTCGGGCCCAGATGTCAGCACAGGACAGTCTCTCCATGACTGAGCTCTCTCATTCAGAAAAAGGAGAACAAAGCTCTGCTTTGGGCACCATCCATTCAAGAAAAGCTGATGAATTTCCATGGACCTATGGAAGACCACATGGACACCTAAGCAACTCTTATTTCTTGGTGTTTGGGCAAAACAGTGATGGGGTCAATAATGCAATGACCTTGTTGGTTTACCTGTCTTCTGGGAAATGCCAGCTTGGCTGCCTACTTCCAAATTTCTAAATCAGGTAGCAGAAAAGTAAAATCACAAGCTACAGCATTGTGTGCATATCCAAAAGAACTCTATCTGTCACTTAATCTCCACTGCTCCATGCTTTTGTGCCTTGATGACAATATTTTTTTAAAACTTCTGTGAAAATTTTATTAGTTTTTACTACTTGTGTTTTTCAAATCACTCCCTTTTATTTTTTCCCTCTGGGACTATTCCAATGCAAATACAACAAACATCAAGATCTGGATAGTGGCTGATGCTTGACATATAACAGCTCATTGGAGGGAAGGGAGTGATCCAAAATAGACACCAAAACGAAGCAATCTTTGGGAAGTCCTGCTTGTGTCACACCTTCTTTGGACCAAAAATAATCACCTTTGAGGAACTACTTCCATTACAGGAGATATACCACCGAGTCTGTTGAGCGGCAAAGCCCACAAAACCTAACAAAACCAGATTTAAGGGCAGGCACTTGCACCAGGAACAGGAGCTTGTCCACCAACATGTAAGATGTAGACAGACAGCACTTACTGATCCTCTGAGTCCTGGCTCCACGCAGCCTGCCATCCTCCTCCTCTTCATGAAGTTAAACAAAATAAGTGTCCTCTCTTCCCTTAGATGCAAACTTTATGACCCGATAGTGCTGGAGCTCAGACACGTTTCAGCAGGGTTTGCTCTAAGTAACAAAAATGGGAGTTTTGAGCATAACACTGACAACTGGATTTGTCAGGCTTTACTCTTCTCTCACGTCTGCTCTCCCTGGGTGCAAGCCACTCATGCTACCCCTGTGCTTCCACCTGGCATTTCAGCAGCTGATTAAATTGAGCATAATTAAAATACGACTATGAACTGTAGGTGTCTTATCTCACTGCATCTGTGTTCCAGCTGCAAATATTTTCTAAGTGTCTCGTCCTGTATGTGGCAGTTTAAATGTAAAGACAAATGGCCTCTAACAAGACAAAATACTATCAGGTTCCTAAGACAAAATTGCTGCCATCACCCTGCTGTGAAAAACTATTTGGTTACTAGAAGTAGTCGCTAAGGAGGCTGTTGGTTGAGATGAAATGATTTGCCAGCCTTTGGTAAACAAAAGGGCACTGTATTCCTCTGACTCATTGTGCAAGTGTCCTTTACAGCCCAGGAATGTACATGTTTTGAGGATGAAAATCCTCTCCTAAATCCCATTTATCCAATGGCTGCACAATAACTTCCCGTACACCACAAAACCTGAAAATACCAAATGTATATGCTGACTTTGGATTAAACTCAGCTGCTCTCCTACATGTGCATAGCAGCCTAACACCTGGGAAATCCCACTCATTGGAATAAAGAAGATAATAAAACAGACGGTACACCTGATTTTAGACTTTTACTGCAGAGTTGTTTCAAGAAGCATTTATTTCAGATGGGCTCTACAGCAGCAATGGCATCTGGCTGTAAGGCTTGCTCACATAGAAGCCCCAGTGGCTCATCTTAATTCATTAAAGAAAAACAGTTAAAAAAAATATTAAAAATCTACATATACACTGAGGAATGTATATTTATGGATATTTCCTGAAATCAATAGATCATAGCTGTTTACTAAAGCATCCTTTAGCTACTCTCGTCTGTTAGGGCTGTACCCCTTGCTGTGGCTGGTTGCAGTGCTGTTGATGTGGCAGTCTGCTCTGGGTGCTGTGGGTAGAGGCAGCAAGACCTTGTGGTATCAGATGTGAAGGCTGGCTACATAAATAACATTTCTCTGCAGAACCGGCCTGAAGTGACTGCCACGCACCACGTATAACATCATTCTTGGGGATGATTCCACTAACTTGGTTTGAATAATGTAAGCAACAGCAAATTACTTTGGAAATTACTGATATCATTCTTCCCTCCCTGCCCCCACCCCAGTTGTCATATGCTAGCAGAGAAACTCTAAAATCCCTTACGATAGCAGTTCCTGGGTTTTATTGCTTTTCAGTTCCAGTTGTTCAGTGGAAACAAGAGAAATGGAAACTGATTCACAAACCAGAACTAATTTGAGAATTCTTCTATTTTTTTTCCTGAGGTTTTCATGTTTTGTGTAATTGCATGTGTTCTGGAATTTAATATTGAATTGTTTTGAATTGCACAGACAGCGCAGCATAGAGCTGGTTTTGTGCTCTTTGCATATTATGTCTATGTGTTTGTATCTCTAGGCCACTGTAATTTGCTCTTCAAAAAACATATGGAAACCAAATCTCACAATATTTAGAGTCAAATTTTTGCAAACTGTTACGTACGTGGTTTTGATCTCGCTTCTACAATTGTACTCCCCATTTTGCTTGTCCACAGTTTTATGTGCAAACAGTTTTTCTTCTCTCTGTGGCCTCAGATGTGTGCACACTAGCTACATTAGCACATATTCACATGATCAAGCAGATGCGTTCTTTAACCACTTGATTCCATCACAAACGCAATATGAAGTTACAAATCGAAGATCTGGTTGCAAAAATCATGTGATAAAATCTTTCCCACAAAACGTCATCATTGTAAAAGTGACAGTGTGGTTTAAGAGATCTTACGTTTAGTATTCACTAACCACAGTGCCCTTTCTTAAAAGTACTTGTTTAAAAGGGACGTACACATTGCTAGCTATAATATAAATGAAGCATATCCACAGATTAGGATGGCATTGTTGCATTCAACTTCAAGTTTTTTCTCTACTTATCTGCCCATGGTCTACACACATCATGTAAGCCTATTTTAATATCCTGAGGGAGGCTTAAGCAATGTATACATTCTCTGCACAAGAGAAAAGTTCTCTTTCTGGAAATTATAACTATGGTACTTAAGAATACACTGTTCTGGAATAATGGGACTGGTTAAAAATTTCATCAGGGTATCTAAAAGGTGAAGTGGAAAGAACGAAGTGTTTGCTTAAGAAATATAAAAAGAGAATTTGAGATCAGATTTCTCAAGACTTGCAGTCGCCCAGACTGCTCTAATTTGAGAGGGGAACGAGAAATGAAAATTAATATTTCACTTGAGAAAAGAGTGCAAAAGATGTCCTGAAATGAACCATTTAAAAGGCTTTCTTTCAATTACCCATGGATTGGAAACTAATCTCAGAAACTATTTTCCTTACATTCAGTAATTAAAGCCAAGTTCTTGCTCTTCAGAGAGTGCCACATCTCCATGTGAAATGTCAGGCCTTTTCCAGAGATATTTGTGGGCGTGATCTTTGAAATATTATAAAATTTTTATTTCTCCTTCCTTAGCTTCTTGTGTGGTAAGCAGCACTGATGCCTCTGACTTCCATTATGGAGAAAATCCAAGAACATTCATGTATCAACTTGGCATATTTTCAAGAATTTAATTTTTTTGGTTCTACTAGGGGATCTAGGTTCCCTTGAAAAAAACCATATTGTTTAGAATCCAGTGTTCGGTAGCCTAATGCTGGAGCATTATATATTGTAGGTCAAGAAAATTTATGATGGATGAGAACAGTAAAGGGAGTATCCATCAAAGCCACATGGACATGTGCATCCTTCCAAATATAATTCCTTTCCAAACTAAGCAAGGATTAAGTAAAGATGTTTTGGAACCACAAAATGTTATTTTTAAAAGGTAGCTAGTGATTGAGATAGATTAAGACTAAACATGGCTGGGATCAGCCAAAACCACGAAGAGCTTAACTGGTTCACATATTTATGGCTAGAGCAGAATTTGAGGGCCTTCAGCAATCCAAGTCCTGAAATCCTCCAGCATATTTTGCAGTAGGATGATAGGCTGTTGGTTTTGCTTTGCTTTGTTGTTTTTTTAATGGACTTGTCCTTTGTAAAACTTGCCCCTTCCTCCCTCCCACGCACATAAGGAGATGAGTTCAAACAGTGTCCCTGCAGGTCACCAAATCCCAAAGCATTGCCCAACGCTCTTTAAAAAGCAAGAATGATTCAGCTGAGAGATGCTCCACAGCCTTGTGACCAAGGTCACATTCACCAAATGGTTCCTCTCCCACGCTGCCTCCTGTTCCCAAGGGCATGGGTCACCAGAGCAATCTTTCCATGGGCGTTTATTAGCACGATGGAGGAAGGGAGGTGCGAATGAGAATTAGCATACACATGCATGGACATGTGTCAATGATGAGCTTTATGGGAACAGGAGATGATTTCTTCTTAAGGCAAAGGAAAGTCTCTCAGTTTATCCCAGTGGGAGCCACTGTTATTTATTTGAATCTCTTTCCAATTGTACCTCTTTTAAGTGTGATATTGTGACCTTTTCAAATTAAAAGTAACAGCGTCAAAAAGACAGCTTTGATGAACTCCAAGACTCAGACCCCAAATATGTTTATTCCTTTTGTCTCCACCACTTGCTGAATCAATGCCATTCATCATTTCATCAACAGACCTGAGAGGATTAGCAATGCCTATAAATTAAGATGAAATCATCAACCCCAAACTTTTCTTAAATATAAAATGCCTGGCAATATAAGGCTGCATTTCAATAAATCCTCCGGCTGTTGCTCTGGTTTCACTTCAGTGGGACAACGTTGATTCACCTGGACTGCCATCTTGGTAGGACACTTCACTCAAAAGTCCCAACATCACCCACCCTTTTCAAAAATGTGTTTAAAAATTGTGGCTGTGGTTTTCTGTGTAGTTTGATAATTCACTTAAAAACCTGAAAACAAATCATCCATATGCATACATATATACATATTTGTGTGTATATACATATGCATACATATATATGTACATATGTATATAGGGGGAGAGAAAGTATGTGTGAGAGAGGAAAAGAGTGACAGAGTCAGTAATCGCCTTGCCACACCCTTTGCTGGCTAAAATGTAGGTATCCAACTCTCAGCATTTACTCAGTGACTGAGAACGAGACCTAGATCCAGCTTCACTGAAATAAAAATGAAAAACTTTGGACATTTTATTTGGCCAGGGATTTTAAAGGGTAAGTGTCTTTGTAAAGGCAAGGGCAATATATGATATAAGAGATATTTTTATATATATATATATATTCTCTAACCACAATACCGGAGTTGCTTTAGATTTAGTTTCCTCGTTCTTTGTTAGTGTGTGCTGACTGCATGTTATGATAACTGTGAGACGGTTTCTCAGGGGACTGGAGCTCTTCCAGCACAGTGCGTTCTGCTGATGTGCTGGTGAGTATCATCTTACCAATAACAAGGCAGAAATTATATGCTGTAACTACAGCTAATTTATTTGATTTCCAAGAACACTGAAAGAAAAGTTTAATTACAGCAGATGAAATATTAAGGCAAATATCTGAAAACAGAAGGTTTTTTCCCCTCTGCTAATGAAAGGAGAGATTGTGACTAACCATCCCTGGTTAATATGGAGGAAGGCAAAGCGTACTACCTTTCTTACATCTTGCAAAGAAGAAATGGCTGAAATCAAAGTTCATATGTCCTGCAAAAGGTTAGATGCTTCCAACAGAGGCAGAAGAAGTAAAAGGGAATGAGGAAGCTATTAATCTCATTCCTGGATCTCACCACAGTGGCCAGAGGAGGCCTGGCTAAATGAGAGGGCATCCAAGGTCTTCTTGAAGAGATTAACTCAGCCCACATCCCTCAAGTTCAGCAAACTGGGACCAGACTTTTGGTTCATGCAGATTGAGACAATGGCAACCAGAGTTCATAAAAAGTGCTGCACTTTGGAGGGAAAAATACGATTAGAGGCGTGCTGTGATTAGGAGATGAACCACTGAGTTGTATCCTTTGTACACAGGTTGGAAACACTGTCATTAGGAGGAATTTGGGGATATACAGGGGAATATATCCCCTGTAGCACATATAATATGTGAAATAAAGTTACATTTTTTTTCTGTATAATATCCTCTTTGAGGGGGATATTCCCCTCAAATTCCCCTTTGAGGGAATGTGATTTGACAGTTTAGCGATTGCCACGGGTTGCCTCAAATGAATATGGTATTGGGAAGGACTCCAGCAATACTGGCTCCTCTTTCCTGGGGTCTACAGCATATCACTTTGCTCATACCCAGTCAGGCTCCACCCCACAACCCTGTGCCCATCTGCCCTTACTTTCCACTGGAAGGTTGTCCCAGAGCCTTGTGCCACCAGGATGAGAAACCTCAATCTAACTTCTGGCCTAACTATATCTATGTCTACTATCTCCCCATGAATCCTTCTGTTGGCATTATTCTATACCTTAAGCCACTCTTTGAGTACCATGTGCAGCAGTTCTCCAGCGTTTTTTTAAGGCCTCAGCTGCCACTCAGCCTTCCTATGCCTTGTCACACTTCAGACTTTTTTTGCGAGGCCACAGTCTCTCAGTTTTCTCACTTGGGGCTGATCTACCATGACCCTACCCTTTTGTTAACTCTCCCCTGCCTCAGGTCCCATCTGAGTTCACCTCTGTAGATTTGGTCTGGACGTAAATGTAGCCAGCTCTACCAGATACCTAGCTTTGAGTGGTCCTAGCCCACGAAAACCTGGATCCACAATTGCCTTTCTTGTGTTTCTCATCTAACTATGTCTGGCAGGCAATGAAGCTTTGTTTCTCCTCCAAGTACTTTTTCCATCAATCATTAAAGCAGCTTTGTTTCAGCCAACTTATCTGTTGTGCATGTCAACCTTTCCTTAGGCCTGGCACTGCCCAATTTCATGCTTTGTAAAACACCAAATGTACTTTGGCATAAAACAAAGACATTAATAACGATGTATAAATTCAGATGCACTAATTAGTTTGTGAGTAACACATTCCATCACCAGTGCATGAGCTGAAGGAACACAGCCAGGAAATCCAGATTACGGTCATAAGGAGGAGTCTCAATTATTCTAGTCTTAGCATGTGTAACTATAACACCATTAAGCACAGTATTATCCAACTCTTTTAAAAAGTCAGTGTAAAAATTGAAGAAAACTGAAAATACCTCTCTCTACATTTTGAAGAAAAAATGTGTTTCAGATGGACCATTTGGGGTTCTTGGGAGTTACTGATTTCCCCAAAGGCCTTCTCCACCTCCACTTTAAGAAGGTGCTTTGCCTGTGATGCCAAACCTGTGTGTACCCAGCATGAGGGAAGGGAAACTTCCCCTTTTATTTTGCTAAATCTTTGCAGCAAGGCTGGAGAAGTAATTGACCTTTAGCCAGTGCCCTAAATATTCTAGTAATAAATGCCTTGGCAATACCACAGCTAGACAAACAGATTAAAATAATGAGTGGTACAGACACTGCTGTGCAACAGATTTTCCCATTAAAAAGTACTGCTTTCCATTGCTTATCACTTTGCCAAACAATTCAAGCTGAAATGTTGAGTGTCTGCTATGAGGTTGATTTTTCTGGGAAAAATTTCTGCTAGAATGGAAACAGTTATGAGAATGAAATTGCAAGATGGGAGAGGGAGGGAGAATCAGCTGCTTGCCCACATTAAAAAAGAAGTTACTCCACACATTTCAGTGAACTGTCATTGTACTCTGGAAATGGGATTTACGATCAGGCCAAAATGGGGCTGTTTGATACTAAAGGTGTTCAGCATGGAATTCCAAGATTATGCCTTTAGACCAAATCCAAAGCAATAATCCCCATTGGCTGCCTTGGTCAGATCCTTAATATTCTAGAAGGGATTTGGTTACACCTGAAGTGTTGAGACAATAACTACTTTGAGATTAAATCTGTGACAGCAATTGCTTCCATGAAGCCTGAAATTCAGTCTCAACTTGTTCTCAGATGTGAATCTGGCCCAAACCATTCCCGAAAAAACAAAGCTGAACAATGCCTTTCAGGTATCTGTTTAGTCAAAATGAAGTAGAGTTAGTTCAAGGAAATGTTGTTACTGAGAACAAAAATACACTGCAATGTTTACTCCAATTGGAAATGAAAGATCTATAGAGCTCAGGCTTAAAGATCCAAAATCATACCATGTTGTTAGTGATGGATACATCTATCAACACAACACCTCAGGAGGAAAATGTACTCCTTGATCAAGCAATGTGGAATGCAGGAATTCATCTTAACTGTCTCAAGATTCGTCATGCACAGCATAGCCAAAACCCTCAAATGAAAGCCACAGAAGGACAGGGGAGCATTGCTTGCTAGCTCAGAAGAGAGAAACTGAGAAGCTTTGGGCTCCCTGGGGACACCACGTCTGCTCTGCTCTGCTGCAGCACAACATGCTGAGCATTACAGTGTGTTCATTTTTGACTGTTTCTTATCCTTCCTAAGCTGATCAGCTTCAGCGCCAAATGTTTTTTGATTGTTTGTTTGTTTGTTTGTTTCGCTTTCAACAGATGATTGAGCTGATTGCTGATACTGCAAATTTTGGGCTATTATTATTAGTAGTAGTAGTAATAGTATTTTGTAGCAGCATTAATTATTTTCACAGTTATATTTATGGCCCAATATGAGTTGCCGGTTCCATTGTGCCAGGCAACACAGATGATTACAAGCCTGATGCTCTGGGGTACTATGCTCTGCTGGGTGGCATCCTTACTTGGGGCCCCATGATTGCCCCAGTCTTGTGGGGCTGCGCTGCAAAGCCCTGGCAAGACAGGACAAGCCATGACCCAGCACAGCAGGCACGGCTTTAGGAAATGCCAAAACACATCAAGGAAGACAGGAGGTGAGAGGGAAGAGAGACCTACGGAGGTAATCCAGCACAATTGGGCAGCAAAGAGACAACCTGTGCCCTGGGAAAGCTGAGCAGACAGCAACTAAGAGGAAGAGAAGCTTGTCCTCGTGGAGAGAAGAGGGTATACAAATGGCCTAAGCCCTACAGAAGCCAAATCCGGGATTGACGCCTTCCACATGACGGCCAATTCCCAGCTCGTTCCTCCTCCACATCCCTGCTTCTGTGTCATTCCACTGCTTGACCCCTCCCTGACCCTTTCCAAACAGCCACTGGACCCAGCCCCACTCCACAAGCTCCTGCTAACCCCACCAGGGGACCTGGGGGACCAGCACCACCGTTTCAGGGCATTTTGGGGTGTTTCCACTGAGGCCACTGAGGGGGCTAGTGCATCCCTTGCCAATCATGTTGGCAGTGGCTCGGCCGGGCAGGTGGGAGCCCAGCTGCAGTGCTGGACAGATGGGGACATGCTGATGGGCAGTGCCGGGGGCGGCTGCTGGCAGGGATGAATGTCGGCTTTGTTTTTGGGAGCTGCCGGAGACAGGAAACAGGGATGTCTGTTAGTGAGGTCTGCTTTTGGGTTTTGAGTTGATATTTTTTGTTTCTTGTTAAAGTCCCAGACCACTGTCCGGGTGTATCCTCAGCATAAATCAAAGAAACAAAGCAGCCAGTTCTCTTGTAAGGATAAAGCACAATCATTTTTGGTTTACTATTTCTTTTCATTAATACATCGTCAGAAAAGTGATAAAAATAAGCTCTTCCCATAGCTATCAGCTAAAAATTGAAATCTCTGCCCTCTCTCTAGAAGGCTTTTGGCTCAGTCAGAAGGTTATTTAGCTTTCCCTAGGCTTTGTGTTCTTGGAGGTTTCAATTTTGTGGTGAAGGTTGTCCTTTTTTCTACAACAAGGGTTTTAGTAGCATTTAATAACAGTTGAGTGGGCTAAATGGATCTTGAGCCTCCAATGAAAGGTAGGCAGGAAGGTAACTTTATTTGGTTTAAAAGTTGTTGCTAACATTCCAGTGGCTTATACTACCTAAGGAAGCATTTCTAAAGCACACATCGTAGATGGTGGTTGTTCTTTTCTTCAAGGTTGTTTTATTTTTTTCTTTTGCCATTTTCAAAATATTTAGAAGTTTTAAACTGAAGTGTCATAATACCTGAACATATATACCATGAGCCAGAGTACCAGAGGCTTCCTACTGATGCTTGAAAGACCAGGAGAGGTTTTCTTTCCCAAAGAAGTAAATTGTGCACTCTAGTAGGAAACCTATTCTGAGACAAGTGCAAAACTGAGTTAGAGGGATTCAGATGAGCATGGTGAAACACAGAGATCCTAAAGGATAGGAGACTTTCCTAAAAATATTGGTGTGGGAAGCCATTTCCAAATCAACACGAATATAGTGAGATTTGTATAAAATTATAGATGCTAGTGTGTTCTTCTGTCTAAAGACTGAAAGAAAGACCATTTGAGCTGTCTCTTCACTTTGAGCTGGTGGTAGAACTGTTAAAAACACTCAAGAAATATTATCTGAGCCGTAAAGAATTGGAAATAAATTACATTACAAGTTCAAGTGTAGCTTTCATGAAAGGGCAAAGTTCAAAATTTGGGGTGACACACCGTTAATATGAGAGGGTTTTGAGCTGGGGTGGAAGATGAATGTGAGTTAGGTTTAAGGACAGAATCTTTCTCAGTCTCTAACTCCTCATCTTGAGATTCAGAGCACGTATTTCCGTAACACTTACCCAGATGTTCCACTCAATGCCTGGCCAAGTCCAAGAAATTCCCCATCATAAATCTTTTTCTTATTTAAGGAAATTGGAAGATCATTTCCAGGAGATGGAGACTTTATTGTTGAAATTCTGGATCTACAGCATATTTATTTCCTTGAAGGTTCCTTGAGCAAACATTTGGAACCAACAGCATGAGGTCAACTGAAAGGAGAGAAGCGTAGAAAGAAACCACAGTTTCTTTCATAAGAAATTTAACAAGTGTGTGCCACCTGAAGTGCACTGCTTTAGCTGCTGTTGCTGCATTGTCTAATATAACGAATTCTTAAATCTAAAATAGTCAGTCAGAGCTACATTTGTCTATTGAAATTTGTCTTATGCCTCTTTGCATTGCCTTGCCTTGCCTTGCTTTACTTTGCCTTGCCTGCATTCCCTTCCCTCCCCTTCCCTTCCCTCCCATACTCCTCAAGACTGGGATGCTGTACTCTGCCGGACTAGGCTGACTCAACCATCTAGGCCAATATTTGAACAGTGATGGCGTACTGCAGCTGCTCGTGGTTTCCACACCTTTATTTGGGTTGAGTGACCAGCCACAGTGGATGAGACTCATGCCGCTGAACAGCAGGAGCTGGACCAAGAGTTTGCAGGATGCACATGGTGTTTATGGCAGGACGAGAAGGAAAAGATTTCATATATTTATGTGTTTCCTAAACAGAATCTAGGCAGGCACAAACACATACAAACTTCTTGTATAATGCATCAATGAAGAGTGGGAAAAGGAAAAAAGCGAAAACTTAAGCAGGCAGAGGACCTAAGTGATAGACATGTATGGAGAGGGTTAGGGAGAAGATGAAGAAAGAACACATAAACGAGACCATTAAAGAAACAGGGGAAAACAAAAGATAATGATACATGATGTCAGAGCTAAAATATAAACCGACAAACAGCACAATTCTTATTTTTATGCAAAATAGGCTGATGAAGTTTATCCACTAATGTTTGAAAGTAGATACACATATGCATACCCTGCCTCAACAAGCAACGAACAGATTGGGTTTAGCTGAGTTTTATGCATGGCAGGAAATAAAATGAAATGCATTTATCAAGCACATAACTGAGCAGCATCTGCTCATTTTTAAAGCTGTCTGAAAGGCAGAAGAGAATGACCTTCTCCATCTGTATCTCATGGAGGGATCATGGGGAATATTACCATGTGAATTTAATAAAAAGTTGCTGTCATTGGCATTTTTATAAACAAAATAGAGACTTTGTTATCTAGACAAGAGGTGTTTTTCTGCTATCCTGATTCAGTCAGGGTCTAGTTAAGTGAAGCCTGAAAGCATACTCTTTGGTTTTTCCAATTTAGCACGTGCATGGCACTGAACATATGCTATGATGAAGGATGGCTTGCTGGGTTGGAACCTTGAAAATCATGCCTGTAGTATTTACTCATGAGAATAATCCTTTTTGCTTATCTATTTAAACCTATAACCAGATTTAAAAAGCTTGAGAAAATAAACTTTGCATTCAGCAGTAATAATTGCAGGGACAGTTCTTTATACTAAAAGAGGAATAACAGCTCTCTGGAGTGTGCAGGACACTTCCAGCTCCTTGTTTCACAGGATCTGTTGTCCCTGTTATCCCTTCTAGATAGCCTAAGTTCTGCTTGATCCACAAAGTTGAGCTGCATTTGCAGGACACAGTAAGAGAAACCTTCTGCAAAAGACCCTGAGTTCTCATACTTGCCACAAACCATCCAAATATGTTTCATGTGACATCTAAATAAGTCTCCTACAAAGCTGGTTAAACCTAGGTAGCCTGTTGTTTCCCAAACTAACCCCATTCATGGTAAGGAGATGCTTGGGGGACATTCCTGATGTTAATTACGACATGCAACTCCAACCAGAATAGAAAAAGGTGGAGGCTATTTTGGGCTTTATTTTATGCACCACGGCCACTGTTGTTAGCTGTGGTGCACTATACTGGTTTTACACAGGGGCTTCCTGCACACTTTCACATATCAAGGATCTCCTTTCCTCAGAAGATCTTGCTTTGGACCCTCTTGGCCCTGATCCATGCCTGGTTCCCCTGTGTAGGTGGATCCATATCTGTCTGCATCATAAGCATTTTCCATGATGATGCCTCAGCAGGCTGCTCTCACCAGCAATAGACGTTTTGCATCCAGCTGTCTCTTCTTTCAGGTATTTCCTCAAGAAGGGCCATGCCACAGATGACCAAGGTCAGCCGCTGGGCTTGAGCTGTTCTCTTAAATTTGGTCTCCCCTTTCTCTCAATGGATCAAGTCTGAATGCAGACGGAGTTCAAAGCCTGGGTAAATGAGAGATCTAGTTAAAAGGCAGATTTCATTCACAGCTGGTTAGGAATTTGCAGTCATAGACTAGGTGATGTAATTTGAATATATAGATTATATCCCTCCAAAACTTTCTGTTAATATGAATACCAGGATACAAACTCTTGAAAGGGACTAGCATTTCAGCCCGATACTGTCTGTGTGTTCAATAGGACGTGGAGAAAATCAACTCCTAGGTTCAGATATGAAAAACAAAGAAACTGTTGGAATGCAGAAGAACAAGCGGTATACTAGGCATTTATTTTAAGTGTCCATATGAAAGCTGTGAACATTGATTCTCAGGTACCAGTTCTCTAGCACTAGCTCTCATACTATTTGTGATATAATTAATTGTACTATGTGATGACTCTCTGCTGCTCAACTGCATTTGTCTTCTGGTTGCTATTAGCTGCCTGCCCTCCAGCTCCAGTGTCCCACTGCTGCTTCCGTCCTCTCTTTTTCACATTGTTTTTTCTCCAAGATGCCAGAGGTCTGCCATAGTGCTGCCCTTGTGTGAGAGAAGGACTATGTGGCCATTCAGTGCTTGCCTGGTTGGACCTGGACCAACACAAGCCATTTTTCCAAAGGTCTCTCTAGACTGCGTGTTTGGTTTTAAGCCACCTGAAGCAGTGATGTCTGTGCTACTACACTTGGGAGCTGAAATCTATGTCTCTGGCAAGGATTCTTTTGCTCTGAAGCCATTACGTAAACAAGAAGCATATTGTGGCTTGGTCACTGCGCATTTTAAGTGTTGTATTTCTACAGTCATTTCATAACACAGTTAGATAGGGTGACAAAATTTTAGGAAAAAACCAAGCAAATACTGCTCTGGCTATAGTTTTCAGGTGTCTGTGACAGATCTTTACAAGTGCACTGATCCTTCACAGTTTACTTGTGTGAGATGGATATGCCAGTCTTGCTCTGTCTTCTGCCCAACAGTATTTGGGCAAGAGAGAAGAAATCAGGACCCAGCTTTTTCTAGCCGTCTCTAACTTCCTCCGGTCCCAGGAAACACAAGACATTCTTGACCTTTAAGAGGTAGTACCTTGTGCCGAACCGCTTGTGCTCTGTAGCTGTTTTGGTATTTGGGAAAATCTGTGTGGAATAGCTGGCAAGAGCCATTGCAGCAAGAAGTTTGTGCAGGACTAATCATTACTTCCCCAGGGATGTTTTCTTCCTCACGCAGCATGTCTGTTTCCTGTAATCCCTTTCAGTCCTTCCCGTAGTGCTTATTCCACTTATATTCTTCTTTTACTCTCTATTGCTCGTTTTTATTTTGGTTTTAATCTCCAAGAGGCAGACGCTTCCTCCTATTCTGTCTTTGCAAGGTGTCTAGTACAAGGACACACTGTTTTCCATAGGTCTAAGCATCTCTGGCTGCTGTAAGCATGCAGTAAATTTGATTTGCTCCAGGGACATGCTAGATTTATGGCTGCAAAGAATTTCAGCATGGACTGCTCAGTATCTGGAAATCCTGGACATAGACCACAGTGCATGCTCTACCATAATAATAATTTGTAGCACAAGTATGGTTTTCCTTTCCCAAAAGCCACAGAGAGGAGTTCACAGTGTGGCTTCATGCTGCATTTGAGATGGTAGCATCCTGTTCTTAACCAAAAGAAAATATTTTCTTTAATTGTCGAATATGTGTTCCTGACCTATATTTTGCTTTCTTTTGGGACTCTTTCCTTTCAAATATGGAATTGAAAAAAGATAGATTTTGCAAAATACAGCACAACTCAACAACTAAAAAATTTCTTGTCCCCTGCATCTATTGCTAGCACTGTGTGGTTAATTATGATTATCACAGTGCAAAAGCATGAGTTGGTAACATTGCAGACATATCTAAATTACAAGGAAATAATGACCCAGCAGGCCATGAAGCATGCCCTGATCTGCCTCATTTGCACAATTAGCCAATGTTTGTCTGTACAAACTCATATTGGTGTCTGACCTACAACTCTATGTACAGCTTCACTTTGAAAAAATTAGCGTTAAAGTGATTAATTTCTATCGGATTCTGTGACCCACAGAAGTAGTATTTTACATTGCAAATGCTGGATATAATTACTTGTCATAGAATCACAGAATCATAGAATGGTTCAGGTTGGAAGGGACCTTAAAGATCACCTAGTTCCCACCCCCCTGCCATGGGCAGGGACACCTCCCACTAGACCGGACTGCTCAAAGCCCACCCAGCCTGGCCTTGAACACTTCCAGGGATGGGGCATCCACAACTTCCCTGGGCATCCTGTTCCAGTGCCTCACCACCCTCACAGTAAAGAATTTCTTCCTATTACCTAATCCAAATCTACCCTTTTTTGGTTTAAAACCGTTACCCCTCGTCCCATCTCTACACTCCCTGATCAAGAGTCCTCCCCATCTCTCCTGTAGGCCTCCTTTAGGTACTGGAAGGCTGCTATAAGGTCTGCCCAAAGCCTTCTCTTCTCCAGGCTGAACAATCCCAATTCTCTCAGCCTTGTCCTCACAGGAGAGGTGCTCCAGCTCCCTGATCATGTTTGTGGCCCTCCTCTGGACTTGTTCCAACAGGTCCATGTCCTTCTTGTGCTGGGGGCCCCAGAGCTGGATGCGGCATTCCAGTTGGGGTCTCAGGGTAAAATGATGACGGCTTTTGCCTGCTTCCTTAGCTACCTTTTCCACAGATTTCCTTCTTTTAAGTGAAAGACTCTATCTCTTACAGACAGCATGTGTTCCTTTGCTAAAACAGTTCTGTTTTACAAAAAGCACCACCAACATTTCTTGCCGAGATCTGAAGACAACGCCAAGCAGGCGAGGTTTGAGAGATGGGGACTGACTCTGAGAAAGGAAAGGAGACAGAGTGGCTTTGGTGTCTACTGAAGAGCAGAGCTGTGCACATCTAGAATTAAGCATTTAATGATCAGTTAAGTGATGTTGGAATTTGGCCCTGTCTTTATATTTTTAGTGACCTTTCTCTGGTATGGGGCCCCTCAGTTGGCACAGAGTTGTATTTTCCTCCCCATCTGGCAGGCATGTTTGAGGAGCATGGCTGGATCAATGCCGGCAGCAGGACCTTCTTGCCCATGCCTAAGTTACGGCTTTCTAAGAAAGGAGATGAAGGTTGTTCATAGTACAATAATTAATAACTCCATTGCTGCCTCTCCCCTTCTTCCACTCTCTCAGCTCATTCCTCTCACAAAACCAGACAGTTCCTCTGTGACAACAACCTGAAATACAGACTCACACAGCTTGTATCTTGTCTGTCACCGGGATTTAAATATTTTAGGCCCTGGCAACACAGCTGGTTCCTTGCTGATTAGAGACTGAAGAGGCTGGTTTCCTAACAGGGACGGGTTTTATTCATGGCCCTTCAGGTTCTCCATTTCCCATCTTTAGCCCCTTCATCACCCTGAGTAATAGCTGACTTTTCTTAACTGTCCTGAGAAGCGCTGCAAGAAGAGTCCCATTGTGCACAATCAATGGAGGCTCTCTCCTCCCCTGGCTATTATGGGAAGGGAAGTCTCTTTAGTTCTTACACAGACAAGTTGGACTTTATCTTTTTTTTTTTTTTAATTATTATTACTTGAAGAGTTGATTATGGAGATGCACAAGCTCCTCATTGCCTTTTCTATTCATATACGAAAACCTGCTCTCCATGGGACTTATGCCCTGCCCATCAGCTGATGAGGAAAGAAAGTAAGACTGGAAAAATATTTGCCATCTGCTGGGAAGAAATCCTGTGGGCAGCTGGATTTGTTGTTTCACTGAACACTTCGGCACCTGAAAGGTCAATAAATAACTCAGATGCAGAACTGAGCTAATGAATCAACAGGTAAAAGACGTACAGAGAGGCAAAGAGAGCAAAAGAAAAGGTGTTTTTTCCATATGGGTGTCTTCGAGCGGACACTCTACCAGCAATAAACTTTCTGGTGAGCACAATGTGGCAGTAAGAGTGTACCTTACTGCTCTGCTTTGTAGGCAGCACCCGAAAACAGAAAGGACCTGTCAATCGTCAAAGGAAATTAAAACTTTCCTGCTGGATCATTTAGGCCATTTTACATTATCTAAGTGA
This sequence comes from Fratercula arctica, assembly GCA_947846985.1. NCBI lineage: Eukaryota > Metazoa > Chordata > Aves > Charadriiformes > Alcidae > Fratercula > Fratercula arctica. Next base: position 44,585,111 of record CANTUZ010000026.1, on the reverse strand, counting down.
GAATTTAAACCCTACTGAGTGATTTCACCAGGTGATTAAAAAATCAGAAAAAGGCTAGCCCCCTGCCCCCCGACTTTGGAGCCAGCTTGAGGAAGCAGGACTGAAAATCTGGGATACCTCAGGACTCCTCAGCCCTGGAGATGGCGGCTCCTCTGAGGAGGTAAATCTCATCCTCCAGCCACACTTAGATGAGTGCAAACCACGGTACTGACCAGCAGTGAACTTGCCAAATAGGATTGCAATAAATCCCAAGCCTCCTCTATCTTCCCACATGTAGGAGGGGCTAGGGAGAATAAAGGCCCCTGCAAGATTAATGCAATGAGCGCTTTGGGATACTAACACGGCTGATCATTAAGCTGATAAACGGTGATAAATGCAAGCCTTTACCTTAAATCAGAGCCATCTTCAGCTTCAGAACAATATATAGGTAGAGCACCACCCCAGAACATCTATATAAAAGTAGTCTATTCATAACACGACACATAACACAGGGGGTGATTATGAACAGTATGTTTCTTTAACTACATTTCAGTGGTGCAGTAACTGCTCTTAATAAACATTGCCTGTCTTATCTCTTGGAAACTAAAAAACATGATTGATGAGCTTCTGAACTTGTGTTTCATTTGAGATGAGGTTTTCACTGACTGATAAATACACCAGACTCGCTCTGGCATTACAGCTTATCTCAGCTCCACAGGAATAGGCTGCAGAAATGTCTCCTTGGCCTTTAAGAGAAAAAGCAGGAAAATACTTCTGAGGCTTATCAGCCCACACTAGAGTCCATGCAGCCTTTAAGTCTTACTGCTAAGCTTCAGTAAAAGCAGATGCAAAAGCTTGCTAATGTTTCTAAGGTTAACTGCAGACCCTTTTCTTCAGCGTGGCACCTGGCACCCAAAGCATCCTAATTTGCTTTTCTCAGAGCGCTTGTCAGTTCTCCTTCCCCTGGGTTTCCCCAGATCCTCTCCTATACTCCAGTGCATGGGCTGGGCAGCAGACAGGGGAAATACAGGGAGATGAAACCAGTTCAGGGCCCTACAGTGCAGACTGGGAAAATATTGAAACAGACTGAACTGGAAGCTGATCTCACTTTGCCCAGATATTTGTCTAATCATACAGCTCTAACTTCAGCCAGTGCTTTGGAGGTTTTTTTTTTCAGGATCTACTTCACAAGCATTTAAAGCTTTAAAAATAACATTTGAGGACATTTATGAAAGGGTTAAATGTGGTAGGAACTCCTTAAGATTTTTAATATTATATTCTTTACCCAAGGCAATAGGCAGCTTCTTCAGAGTCATTCCATTCTAATGTGTAAATGCTGAAAGTAATTAGACTGCGTCCTATGTGTATTAAAGTATTTAGGAGAAAAACTTTGGAAAAAGTGACTTTTCATGAGCAACTGCCAAATATTTTCTAGAAGTTATTTCACTACTAATAATATAAGAAGTTTTAGTTTTTAAATCAAAGGCTGTTTTGAAACATATAATTCCAGAAAAGTGTTTTAGTGTGATAAACTTTTTTTTTAACTTTTCAGTATGGGAATGGACAAAGCATCCACTGCAATGTCTGTTGGCCAGAAAATGACGTTAGATAGAAATTTTCATGAGAAGAGTTTACATTTCTGTTAAAAAAGACAAACTGTTTTGTTTTGAAGAACTGAAACAGTCTTTTTACTTTTACAACAACAGCCTGAAGTGCTCTGAAGAAATGTTTAGCTGTCATTGCCACTTTGAGGCGAAAATATTCCTTCAGCTCTGAATATCAAATGTGTTTTCTTAGACATGTCTTGTATGGTGCACTGGGTTGCACATTTTGCTGTTACTTCTTAAAAGGCAATAAAAAGCCAGCATTTTTCTGTTTCCTCATCCTTTGTTGCAGAGTAGATGTACAGACTCTCTAATGCTGTTTTATTTATAGATTTCAAATCTCTCCAAAAGGATCACATGCCCTCTGATACCTGCAATAAGCCTACAGGCTGTTTATGGCTAGAAAGTTAGTATTCATATAGGGACCAGGCATAAATGAGAACCAGACCCTACATTACTTCAATCACCGGGGGGGGTGTCTAAATTAAATGTATGCTATAAAAAGACTTTAGTATTAGTCATGTCTGCTTGACGAAATAAGGCCACATCTGCTTGATTAAATATTATCAATAGTCTTAAAATATTCTGCTGCCTAATGAAGCCAGTTACCACCTGAACTGTTTATACAGTTGCTTTCTCTGGCTTCTGATCATCTCCATCCCACATATGCTGTCACTAAAAGGCAGAAGGGGGAGCCAAGAGTGCTCATGAAGCTGCCTTTCTTAATCATCATCTGCCTATTTTATCAAAGTAAATATTAAGCACGATGTTCAAAATACTAATGGCAAGGATATCAGAATCCTTCTAATATGTGCATTTTCACTCTATATAAAAAGAAACATGTAAACACAAAAATTAGCTACCTTCTTAAATCATAGTGTGCTTTGGCTTGCAGGTCTGTCTTGTTAATACCTGAGACAGTGCATAAACACCTTTTTGGCTAATGTAAGACCTACCAAATGACAATGGGGATTTTAATTATAGGAAGGAGTAATTGTTCTGGGGAAAAAAATGTTAAGAAGATGTAAATATTGTAATTGTATTTAGTCACAAGGGGAAAACAGGGATCACCCGTCAGAAGCACACATCTTCTCTTGAGTTCATGGAGGGGTGACAACTGCTCTGTTTTGGACCATCTCTGCCCAGTGGAAGGTGCATTTGCAATTAGACACAATCTCTGCTTCCCTTGCTTTTCAATGGAACTGCTGCATTCTGCACAGAAAAAAAGCAAGAAAAAGGACTCCTAGCAAGCTCCCCTAGCCTGCAGAGCTCCAGAAGGAAGACTGCAAGTAAGCAAGGGGATTTACAGATGCAGAAGTCCATCCTCTGGTGCCTGGGATATGAAGGGCCTGCAGTGTCTGCTAGGAGTGTGCAATCTGTGGGCGGTATTTGAGCTAGGAATGTTTTGCTTTGACATAAATTTCATAAAGTCCGTTGAAGCGATTGTTTGAACAAAGTTGGACAGGAGCTGGGCTGAAATTTGGAAAACAATCCAATAGGGCTGAGAAGGTTAGATTAACAGGTTGCTTGGGATTTTAGTACTTACAAAACTGGCAGACAAAATTTCCAAAATGGGAATTGATTCTGATCTTCTGCCTTTTAGTTTACGCTCACAGACAGCTTGGCAGCCAGGTCCCCACATTTTCTGCTCACATCCTGCATAACTACCCGTCTCATGCGTACATGCAGAGGAGATCAGGCAGGGAGAGCAACTTATATTATTTTGGATGTCCTTTGAAAAGGTGAAACTCCCGGAGAAGAGTTGAGTGCAAGAAATGCATGTTCATCTGAGGGCAAAACTGAACCTTAAAGGTACATGAAGTAAGTATGTTTCACAGTCCCACATCAATGTTTGGACTTTTCACAGGCTGATAGGAAAGTCGACTTATTCCCTTCTTTTTTGATTTCCCACTGTCAGAGAGTGGGACTGTGGAGGGTTATTAACTCACATGCTCATACCTTTTACCAGCTAAGCCCAACAGCAATGATACTGTTAACTGCTAATCTTAGAATGTCTTACGTACACTGAGAACATCTGTACATTTATCCTAGTAGTATAATGTTTACGTAAATCTTGTCAATGTACTGTACACATACATTACACGTGTAGTCTTTATATTTAAAATTGTGCTTGCTTGAATATAAATATCAATGCAAAATGTAATATTTTATATAAACACATATTTTACTGCTGTATATATTGTGTGTATACAGAATTTTTTAGGAGACAGATACCAAATGCATTTTTAAAGATGATCTTATTTGGTAAGATGAGAGCATACTTGAGACACTGAATGGCTTAGGGTTCTGCTAATGGGATACAAGCCTTGACACCTCCATATCACCACTTCATATCCAGTCAAAAACAGAAGCAATCAAAGATTATCACTCTCCTGAGAGTTTGGTGGCCAAGAAGATATAGATTGCTTGTCTTGGTTCCTACTGGTGTGTGTCTGTCAGAGCTGTCAGTCCCACTGGCACATGGCAGAGAGAGAGGCACAAAACCAGCATTAGTTTCCCCTCCCTGTCCCTGGCAGGGCAGGGATTGTCCCCCAGGGGACTTATGTGCCATCCCCCCTGAGTGGTATAGAGTCACCTTAATTCCTCTACCTGAACAGGGACAAGATACAGTCCCAATGGTAAAGCTCAGTGCCAGCTGCATGAGCTCTCTTTTCAGATTCTGTGTATACAGGGATAAAGTCAGGCTCTTGACAAGAGGGATTCACAGAAAACATCAGCAAGCATAGCTGCCACCTACCAGGTGTACCTTGATAAGCAAATAAAACATGTAGTGGTGACGAAATCTTACAAGACCTGAGCCTGTTCTGTGAATAGAGAGAGACTTTGTGTTGAGGGCTGTCATTATGGTGTCTTTTATGAGCATTAAATTAATCTAATTCCTGGAACAAGAGCTTAGCTACCAGGTTCATCCTTGAAACTCTTCCTCTCTCATCCTTTTTGGATTAAGCTGTCATTCTCATCATTTGGATCCTTTGGCAAAACAGGTGAAAGGCAACAGTAACCCACAGTACGTAATGTGTCCAAAAGCAACACTGGGCATAGACATGCAAGGGTTGGTGCAAAGGTAATACAGAGTCAGTGTACCCTAAGCCTTACTGCTCCTAAAAATGCAGAGTTTGCAGTGTCTTTCTGGGGTACTCTGAAGATAATCCCATAAAACAGGCATCCTATTGATGAAGACGTGGTGCTACTACATAATTTCCTTCCATCCAGTTACCAGAAAGGACTGTTATTCTTGTTACTGAATTGCATGCATTTTTATTCATCTCTACAGCACCTGACTGCTTACCTATGTTGAGAATCCAAACTCTTAATTAGATACACATCAAACAATGACATTATCCCTGCTGCCTGCAGGTTTAGCTGTTAGGTCGGAGACCAAGATTTAATCAGTGAGAATACCTGAACAACGAGCTATCATGTAGCTTCCAATGAATGCTGTAGTTCGATGAGCAGTCTGCAAAAAATGGCAAAATTCTGTGCTATACATGCATAGTGTTCATCAGCACTGGCTTTCCCACAACCCTCTTTCCTTCCCAGTTCCTTCTGTTTGTCTTAATTCAGCAGCTGTTTCTTCTTAATCTTGTTTTTCTGCTTTATATTAATATATTTTCATTACAGCATTTTCCAAAGGGCTACTCCTAGAAAAAGAAAAAATTGAAAGAATCTGAATTTTCAGGTGTTATTGTCATCACTGGTCTCACTTTGCCTGTACACAGACTGCATGAGAACAAACTACCTAGGTACAATGGTGAGTAAGATCTTTTGCTTAGCTTGAAATTTTGTCACATGCATGCCAGTTCTTCCAGCTGCCTACTAACAAAACAGGTAATTAAGCACCCAAGGCATATTAAAATATTATTATATTGATTACTATGGTTTTACTGGTAGAATATTCCAACACAGTAAAATATGAGCAGTGTCCTGCTGTTGTTACTGCTGTATGTTACCTGGTGGAGTAAATGTGTTCGAGCCTGCACTTGTTTATATGTCAGCAATCCACGGCAATTATTTTGCCTCCTGCTCTACGGTGATGTAAAAACGGTGTAACATTTATTGGACTAACAGATTGAGACTGGTTAGACTGAATCTTGCTGCAGAAGTTGATTACTTTTGCTAATATTGCTATCAAATGATTGGTCCAGCTCTTGGAGGCATGGATGTGGATGTCTGCTTTTTATTTCCTCCTGCTCCCACATTTCCAATAGATGACACAGCCAGAGCATTGTCCAATAAAAGCACCAATTTGTGCAAAGGACTGCAGTATACTTACAAATACCCAAGCCATGTCATATTTAAATTAAATCAGGATTCTTAGCTTCTGCAGACTGAACTACCACAATGTACCATGGGACTGGGAAGAACAGGGCCTCTAAACAATGGCCAGATGTGGCTTGCAAGATTAGGGATGAGCCCAGGATAAAGGCCAGATGCGAATGCTTCCAAACTTGGGCAGAGCCAAACCCTTGCATTTGAGTCCTCAAGCAAAAGGAATAGGTTTGTCATTTTCAAAAAGGAGGTGGAGTCTGCTGACTTCACTACTCTTTTAAAATGCTGGTCGTTGTCATCTGTGGTTAGTTTCTAGACCAGAAGTCCTACCTTTTGTTTTTGGAAAAGTTTTATTACACAAGACTGAATACATTTTAAATACCTCAGGATGACTATACTCCGTATCAGAACACACTGAGCTTTCATTATTTCAGTTACTCTTACTGGACAACCTTCTGCAGGCACATCACCTTTTGAGAAGTTCTCATGGGGCTCTGTATCACCAATGGCACTGTGACTGTTGGTGGAATTTAGTGACTTAGGCACAAAAGTACAGGATCTGTCTCTCTGATATTTGCCTTCCTTACCTGGGGCTTCAATCGAAACTTTTGGCAAGGGAAACTCACCATCCCTCCTGTCCTCTCTTCACTGATATTCAATTAAGAAGTTTACTTAAGTAGACCAGCATTTGACCTCCCCCACCACACTTCTCCCTGTAGTGGAGCTCTGCCGCTGCCCACCTGCTGCACAGCAAGATTGTACTTAGCCGTGATCCCTGGCACACACTGTGTGCTTATGGTTGATGGCTTGCTTGAAGGAGAACAGACCACTAATAAATTGCACAGTCATTACCCTTTATGCATGCTTGTTCTAATAGGTGTCGCAGATTCCTGCCTCCTAATAAGGAAAGGAAGTTGAAAAACACATAAATTCTCCCAAGGGAGTCAGACAGCCTGAAGCCATGTTCGACAGCTGTTACTGTTACCATGAACACCAAGAGCAAAAAAAGGATTAAGAGGGTGGGTGGGGGGGGTGGGGTGGGCCGAGGAAAGAGAAAAAAAAAAGAAAGTAAAAAAAAAAAATAAAAGAAAAAGAAAAGATGCATTGCCAGGGATTTTGGCAAGATTTTCTTGGATACGGAATGTGTTTTGCACTGCTCCAGTCTATAAAAGCGCAGTGCTCCTGCAGCACGTGATGGAATTTCGAGATTAAACAAACATTGGCATTAATTAGTCTAAAACCGAAACAGTTCATTTATCCAAAGTTTGCATTTCTGTATCTTGTTGGTTTTTTTTAAACTGACACTTTAATCTCCAGCAGAAAGGTTTTGGCATTTGATGGAAGCTTGGATGCTATGGTGTTATTAAATTTAATTCACAAGAAGTTTCAGAAAATATTTTCACAGGATTTACCTCTCGTCTTCTACCCTCAGCTCTGGTCTTTCTCTTGGGGGCCAGCTAATAGGAATCGGGTGCTTCCCTGGCTGCCCTGGAGCTATGCTGAGTTACATCAGCTAAGCCTCTGTCCCTCCGTATTATAGCTGAGAAATCCAAAGGGGAGATTCATGTCCTCTCTAAAGAGGTGTATTTAGTCTATCCCGCTGAGATAGTTTATGGCTTTGGCAGGGAAACTGTTGACAGTGCGTACTGTGAATATAGTTCAAAGTGAATTTGAAGTCTTGGAGCTACAGCTCTCCCTATGCTTGTTACATTAATTTGTTAAAGGTGCTCAGTGTAGGTACATATGTATCTGTAGAGTCGCACCATCAATTAAACACACTCACTTGATATTTTACTGAAAGTGAGAATAGGGGACACCACAGACTGCTGCCGCCTTTTGGAGCAAGGCACAAAACCAAGGTCACAGCATAGCTAGCTACTAAGGCACCCATGGCACATGCCACAAGCCTGCTGGTCTCAACGTCCTGGACAAATTCCAATTTGTGCAATTGCTATCCATCTACTTAAGATGTGCCCCCCATAGTTTTAAGTAGGCGCAGTATTTCTTACGCTTGACTTAAACCATAGAGGGGCATTGCTCTGCTTTTAATTCTCATGCTGGCTAACTTCAGGTGCAGACAAAGTGATTTTTACTTTTCAGGCTAAAAGTCACATCTGTTCTCATCAGAAAACCAAAGCTACAACAGACCCCAAAAGTAGGAACGACTGAGGGTGAGAGTGCATATTCTCACAGGACAATCCACTGGAAGGGCTCAGGGGAGATTTCTCTTCCACCGTCTCATTATTTCTAAGGTTTTCCCTGTGTCTGCACCTTTTCCCACCCCCCACCCCCTTTGCCTTGTAACCCTGCTTGAACACAAATATGGGTGGTGGACAGTCTGTGGATGCTGACAAGTCCCCTGTCCCATTCAGAGACATTTCCATCCCATTTTAGGATTTGGCCTCCTATACACAACGACAAATCTTGCATGCTCAGTTAATCAAAACACTGTGTGTCTGAGGTCCGCTCTGATGGCCAAGATACAATATCTCCGTCTAGAGTGGAGTAAAGCAGTGTGTAGTTTCATATAATAATTCCTACCTGAGTGTAAAATAGGATGTAAAAAAAAAAATCCACACGGAACTTTTTGATAGCAATTATCAAATCATACTTTTCTAAAAGGATTTGTGACAAATGAGAGTAACTAGTAATATTGCTCAATATTATAAACAAGTTTAAGTTCCTGTCCAATGTCAATCTTAACACAAACTAAAAATATGCTACTTATTGAGCTGGAAGAAGGTTTTGATTTACAATTATGCCTTGATGGATTACCTGAAAGCGCAACCTTCAGGCAAACTGTGATTAACTTGACCAAAGACATCTGGGAGAGCCATCTATGGCTAAAATTATGACCTTGGTATTCTGGGCTGAAACTAGACACCATTTAAATTGCAGTGCTGAAAAACTCCTCTACAGAGGCCTTTGTTTAGGAGGCCAACAGGTTTTTTAGCTTCAGCAGTTCAGCAGAAACACCTCCTGTGAAGTTACGGGGGGGAAAGAAAGTGCTTCCTATTTTTTCACAGCCATTACTTTAAAACAAAACTCCAAACGCTCCCAGCTTGTACGAATAAAGAAGCAAAAACAATTAATAACCTAATGATTAGCAAATGCTGTAGACATAGGTTTGGATTTCACTTAGAAAGATTTATGGAGTTAAATATAAAAGTATGACTCCTGAAAGCCATGTGCTCATAATTAGCTCAAGTTTTACCCCTGGATACTGTAAAATCACAACATGCTGTCAGAGCCCATTTTCTGATCCTGTTATCAGCATGGAATAAAGTTTTCCACTAAATGCAAAACAGATTTACAGGTGCTAAAACAGCTATTTTATCAGTGGGAAACAGGCTACCTTTTGTTCTCCAAAAAGGCATTTCATGATTTTACATTGGTCAATTGATCATACAACAAAGGAAAAAAACCCCAATTTTTGTCATCTACTGAAACTGAAGAAGATATAATGTGAAAATAAACACAAGGAAAGTGACTGCCCCTCTGAATGTAGGATATACAGTCTTGCATATTGTCACCTACTGTAAACTAAAAAAACAAGAACAAGATCAAAGCACTGCCATTCCCTTCTTATTGCTGAGCACACTACATAAATCCTCAGCATTCCTACAGAAAAACTCAAAGGATAACTGCGTTCCAGGCAGCTGTGAACACTGGAAATTAAATTATTCCATTAAAAAGAAGTCCTACAAAGATCCTTTCAGTGTATTAATTCCTGCGATGAGCCGTCATGTGAAGGGACTCCTCTTGGACCAGCTCCAAAAGGAAGATTTCTGTATCCCCGCTATTGCATTCCCATCCACAGCAAGGAGCACACTCCACAGGCCGGGAGGACAAGTGCCCTTCCTGGGGCAAGGAGCTCAAAATTAACTTGTACTCCAGCAGCTGAAACAGCTTCTTGCTTGTTTGCCTGCTGGCACCCAGCGCAGGGTAGACAGCCTCTGAGGAGTGCTCCGAGTGGTTTGGGAGTAGGGAGGCTGAACTGTTCCTAACAACGGCTGCTTCAGAGTTTGGTGATGGTGGAGCAACCCTCTGCTCAAGAAGAAGCAACATCCAACCCTTGCCTTCGGCAGCATGAATGGTTTAATGTGATGGTTGATGGAAACTTTATTTTAGAGACTGTCTGAATACTAGGCCTAGACATGCAGGAACCTGAAATCCCAAGCCGTTTGCTAAGCCGATAAAGTCTTCAGATTGCAAGAAGTTATTTATAACTTTTTTAATCTCCTAAAAGTTTAGATGTAAGTTTTTAAAGCACTCTAAGGGATTCAATGCATTTCTTCCTCTGAAACATCCCAGGCGACCTAAAAAAATCATGACCCAACTTTGTACCCAAGACAAAGAGTGAAAGTACAGAAACCAGGAGCCTCATGCAGCAACAATACAAGGTACTATGTAAACATTCAGTCCTGCTTTACAGCCTCGGCAAAAGCAGAATTAAAGAACATAAGAACAGTTACGTTGAGTCACAGGGAGGCTCCATTTGACCCACTAGCTTATCACCCAATTTCCTAAAAAGCAAAACTTACGGAAACAAGGTGATCCTTCCTCTGCCATAACCTCAAGGCTTCCAAGACTCACTGCAAGTTTTGGAAGTGAGTGGGCAGCTTTCTGACTTAGAGATTGCTTAGTGGCCACCAATTCATCTGACCTCTATGTTTATCATTTTAACTCTCTGCTAGTTGAGTCGACATTACCTGAAAAACAACCTCTTATTTGATTGAAGCCTGCTGTATGGCAATTCCTCTAGATGCTCAGTACTTATATTATCAAAAAGGCTACACGTATTTCCTTTTTTCCCCCCTGCTTTCTTTATTGCAGGAAGAGGTAAGACAAGCATAAGGTAAAAGGCCTGGTAGCATTTCTTTGAGCAGAAGATGGGATGTTTCAAACTTGCCATGTCTCTGTTCAAGGGCAATTACATCTTCTAAACAGGGACTGCTATGAAAAGACTTCAGAGATCATCAAGGCTGTTACTGATGCTATCTGAGATAGTTTACAAGTAGGTGTACAAGATGGTCCTTTCCTGGTCAAATGGAGGGTAATGTAATGAACACAGTACACCATTCCCACACGGTTTTCCAGGTCTGAGAACAAACTTTTCTTGGCAGTAGTTATACGAACACTGTACTTTCCTGGTGTCTGTCAGGACCTTTGTTCTAAAACACCGAATCAGAGGAAGCATAAAGAGCCATGTATTGATCATGGGTTCATCCCAGCTAGGAGAAACTTCTGTCAAAATATTGGCACAGACGTTGTCTGCAGGTGAACTCAGAGGTTAAATATATATAGGTGAAGGGAACTCATGAGATCCTTTGGTCTCTGAAAAAGCTAGAAGGTGCATTGTTATAAGCCAGTTTTCAAAAACTTGGTCCGCTTTGTTTTCTTGAGGGAGACAGAAAACAGAAGCCAAAGCCTTTGACCTGACTGACAAAATGACAGTACCTGGAATCGGCATTGTGTCCATCTTCATGGACCAGACAGCAGAGACATAAGGCTTCGGCTTCCAGTGATATCTTGCATCCCACTGTATTTAGTGCCCTATCATCCTTATTTTGGGTTGACCCAGAATCAGCAGAACTTTGGTATCTCTGTTTCCCCCAGACCAAGAAACCATTTCTGAAGCGTGAACTTCAAAGGGCTTGGCCATTTGTCAGAAATTACCACAAAACTACAAAGAAATAACCCAACAGTAAATCAAAAATCTGAGAGAGAAACCTCTCGCAAGGACTACAAAGGAAGAAAAAAACAAATGGCATGGAGAGTTGATTATAACACCAGCAGTTTGCCACGGCAAAGGAGAAACTGATACCAGATGCTGCTAGGAGCCCTTTCATTACCTTGTGCAAGACCTGCAGAGCCATGAAGGGGCCCCATGCAGGACCTCTCTATCTGGGATAAATGTGCGGTGCCTGGGCACAACAATTCACGCTCAAAAGAGATCTGCGGAGCCAATTATTATTTTATTTGAATGATGAATTCGGAGGCTGACTCCTTGTAAGTGCTGCATCCTTTCATCATCTCCCAGCAAGCCTTTTGAAGTTACCCTGTCTTGAAAAATTATGCTGTTTTGTCAGGGCTTTTAATGTCAGCAGCATTACTATTTAAATAAGTGAAAGTAACAGATGAAAAATTAATCAAAAATTGTTTAATATTGGATGCAAGGGTTGCCAGACCTTATGGCCCTTGGCATGTACTTTCTCACTTTTTAAATCCTCAGACATCTTTGTCTGGCTTTTTAAAACTTATTTTTAATTCAACTGGCTCTTTGGCAATTTGTGAATAACAGCAACTAATACAGCCATTTTCTTCCACTCTTCCAGAAAGGGAAGGTCAGCTGGAAACTGGATGGTTTATGTTGAGGCAGTGTTTTCTGCAATATTACTCACTCACTCAGTTTGAGTCAGATGAATAAAATGTACACTGCACTAAGGGAGAGAGGGATTTTTATTCTCATCTGATTTTTTTGATTAACATAATTACAGAGAGTTGTACTCAGCATCTGCTCAAAGCTCTAAGTGTACTGCATACCAAGGCCATGAGGGAGGGCTGGAAAAAAATTTTCTATGATATTGTCTTAAAAGTAATAAGTTGGGGTTTTGGGGTTTTTTTGTTTGTTTATTTTCAGGATTTTGTTTGTTTGTTTTTTGTTTGTTTGTTTTTGTTTTTGTTTTAAATTAAGTCCCTCTTTAGTTGTCTTGTGGTTTCTGAGCTTTTCAGGTTCACTTGCTTTGTGTTTCCACGGTTTTCTCTGCAGCCATGAGGGATACAAATGCTCTTTCCTAACAAGTGAAAGCAGGGATTATATGGACTCACTAGAGTCTGGCAGCTGAGGTTTTTAGCAAAAGCGTATCAAATGTAACAGCTGTTATAATAAAACTGCTAAAACTGACAATACTGAAGCTGAGAATAAGGCAAAGGACGGACATTCAAAGAGACAGCAGCAGCAAGCTGCAGCAAGCCGGGGGATCGTAAGGTGGGGATGTTATGAACAGAACTGGTAACTCGAGAAGGCAAACGTTATCAGCGTTAACGATTTGTATAATTTTGGGAGACACTTGGCAGCCTTTGTGGAAATGTGAAGGCTACAGCAGCTCACTGGAGGACATCAGCAGTTTTCCTCCCCTGAATATGTACCTTGCGAGTAGTGCTCTTCCAAAAAAATTACCACATTAAAGGCTGCTGAACATTTTCAATAACTCCTGATTATTGTGCTATTAACTTCCCAAGTGAAAGGGACAAAGACAGGACAGCATCAGTGACGCTGGTGCTACTGTACCCTGGGAATGATCAAGCCCTTGCCAGACTCCCGAGTAGGTTCAGTTTCACTGAGTGGCTGGAGGTGGTGTGGTGGCATAATTTAACTGGGTTTGATGAAGAAAACTCCATCTCCAAGGCTGCAAGGGAAGGAGGGATTACAGAGATTACCTTATTCATCAGAAAGAGGCATACTGATTTACCCTACCTGGTTAAAACAGTAGAAACCTGTGGGATTTATTATCTAGTGAGCCTTCTTATTGGAGAAAAATTCAATATTTTCTAAGCTTACTACAGTTTTTCATGATGTTGGTCACTGTTTCTGAATAATGACTTCTCTGGAAACAAAATGACATCACTGCAGCACTGGTCATGTCAAATATAATACTATCAACATAAAGTATGGTCAATATTTCCTTTACTATTTCTAAATTGTCTTGTTCTAGTTCTTCTCATATTCACACTCATTAAATACATCGAAACAAAAAGAAAATGCTTCCCACTTTGCCACTTTTGTTGCAAAGCCACCTTCCTATCCATTCATACACATTGTGAGGGTTTTCTTAACATGTCTTTGGACCAAGTCACACACACCAAGCCAGAAAAGGTTATAAGTCAAGCTATAAATGTGACCAAAAGCCAGAGGAATGAAACATAACACTCAGGGTTTCTACAGTACTTAAGCAAATATATTCTCACTCCTTTTGGGCAAGGAAACACTTCTTGATGCTTTTTGTACAGTACCTAACACATGGTACTTGTGTTGGGTACCTCGTCTTAGTTGTACTTTGGATAGCCCATAGAACAAATGATGAATAACCATCAGCTTTTGTGGCTGCTTTCCTCAGTGAGAAGCATGTGAAAACAGATCAAAAGTCTCATAAACAGCTAGAGGAATTTGTTCTTTTGGCCAAAACAGAAATCAAACCCCAAGCAAATACTTGCTTTCTATCACATTTTTCTCCCGCTTAATTGCAAAACTGTATCAAGCTATAGAAAGATATTTTTCATCTTTCTTCTGAGGACTTGTTTACAGTACTGAGGAAAAACAATGGGGTTTTTACTGCTGCTGAAAAATCACCAGCCTCTTTCTGAGCTTTCCATTACTTAATCAAGGATCTAGGTCCAGAAAACTTCACATATTTGTAGCTGAATCAGCTGCACAGTGTAATGTGGAACAGCAGCACTGAAGCCAATGGAATTTGCCTGGGTTTCTCTTGGTGGAACTGACAGCAAAATTCAGCCTTTGTGATGACATACCTTCAAAGTTAGGAAAGACATGAACTACATAACTGCTGTAAATGAAGAAGCGTCCCTTAACTCCTTTTTAAAAAGAAGAAAAACAATAGTAAAAATATGGTAGCAATACCATAGAGTGGAATTTTTCACCCATACTGAGTGGGGTTTTTTGTTTTTTTACACTGTGGAATAATGTCATTTGGGAAGTGGTCAAGAAAATGGTGAAAATAAGAAGAAAATTTTGATGGAAAAATGAGTGAAAGCATACTATAGTCCCAAAGCTAGAGGTTTTCATTACACCTGAACAGCAACCTGCATGTAACTGTCAGATCACTTGCTGAACCCTCCCAAAACCTTCGGCTTCCATGTCACCTTGTGACAATGAGTTCAACAGTTTAAATACGAGTTGTCTGAGAGAGGAATTCCTTCAGTTAATTTCAAACCTCCTATCTGAAAATTTCGTTTAATTTTTCCACAGTGAGGGTTAAGGAGTAGCATTTTGTTATTTTCTTCCTTTTTGTCACTTGTGATTTCTTAAAAATCTCTGTCGTATCTCCCCTTCACCCAAGTCTACTTTTGCTCTTTCCTCATGGAATTTGTCTTGTACTTCCATCAACTATTTTGCACTTCTCTTTGCCTTTGCAAATGGTGGGATTTTTTTAAAGTGGAGTAACCAGAACTGAAGGTGGTACTCAAGAGATAGGTGTACTAGACCTGTATTCAGTGACATAATGGTATTTTCTGGTTTATTGGCTATACTTTTCCTAACAGATTTTCGTATTTTCCTTACTGCTTTGGACCAAATATGAACACACGCACCTGTCTACTTGGGGGTTGGACTAGGTGACCTTTAAAGGTCCCTTCCAACCCAACACATTCTATGATTCTATGATCTTCTACTTTAAGACATCCTGCCCAAGAGCAAAGATAAGTCATCATTACAGGAGAACACTAGCTGAATTAATTCAGCTTCAGACAAGGATAACTGAGGGTTAATGTTTTATAGCATGATTTTCAAAAACTCAAATGATAAAAGAGTGGTATGAAATACTGCTGTAAACAAGCTCAGGAAATATTTACAACACAATGACAAAAGATATGCTTTAGTGAAAATATTTTCTTTCAAATACAGCGCTTACTGCATTGTACCACAAAGCCACAGGTAAGACATTCAATGATATCTGAACTCAATATTAGTAGAGAAAAATAGGAAAGAAGAAAAGAATGTAAACAAAATATAAATGTTTGGGGAAAGCATTTGAAAATCTGCAGAAGCACTTGAGGCAGTCAGGTAGTTTGAAGGCAGTATCTGTTGAAAATGTACTAAAATATACTAAAAATATCCAAAGCCTAACAGAGAAAAAAAATTGTGGAAGATTGAATACTGGGATAAAAAAAGACAACAAGCCCATTAGAAAAACACCACAACAGAAGGAAGATTCTCTTTAAGCAGTGAAAGTAATCCATAAGCAGAGGGAAAGTTTTTGAGCAAACTTGGGCAGGGCTTTGGAGTGCTGATGGAATTTTGGGTGCTCCAGACAAGAGACTGCAGTCCCCAAAAGGCTGGGAAGCAGGAGTTTCCATAGCATCTGTAATAGCTGCTGCTAGGTACCTTGGAAAACTATTGGACATATTTGACTCAGATAGTGAAAGCAGATACAAGGATTCAGACAGGCCCCACCTCCAATGGAAATTTTGCTGCATTGCCACCACAGACATGGGGGTTGTGTCTCGCTCCTTATGTAAATTTCTGCATGATACCAGGGATTTTATTCATTTGTCCTGGGTTCCAGGTCTTCACCTACAAAATGGGGTAAGGTTTCCTCCTTCTCAGATGTAGGCGTTTATGGTGGCAAGGGATGTAATGTAGCTATTCTGGTACTTGTAATGGAAGGTTCTTCAGCCCAACTTTTGCACCTATTCAAACTGGCCTGTGACTCTCCCACTGCCTGGTAAATATAAAATAAAAGTTGGCAGAAGACTAAAACAAAATCAGTCCAAAGGCAAGAAGCCAAATAACCACTTGGCTGTATACTGAAAGTTAGAGCATGCCTACTGTCCCCAAATTTTCACAATTACCCGCTCTTTCCTAAGAAGCAGTTGGCTAGTTAACTCAAGAGAAGAAAAAAATGAGGCTTTAACAGAGCGCCATCAAGCACAAAACAACACTATGGAAAAAGAGTGAAAAAAATCTAAAAACAATGGGAAAACCCACTTTTGTCAGTGAAGTCATGAGAGAATCATAACTAAAGATTTTCATACTCAAAAATAAAGCAAAACAAGCTTTCCAGTTAAAGAAGTTTAAAAAGTAAGATGCTGTGGCAACATATAACATCGAATTCTCTTCTTGCACAGATACCCCCAATCCCTTTTCAGTATAGGCTATGGAAGTGCACCTGAGCACATAAAGTTTCACTATCAGTCCACTAACTAAGCTAGCAAGCACTTGCTTATTCTATGGATCTTGTTTGAATTTTGTAATCCAAACAGTTTCAAACTAAGTTTTCTGAAAAATGGAATCACTGAGGATACCTGCTTAAACATACATATTGAAACAAACACTTTTCTCATGTTGCTGTCTTTGTCTTCTATTGTTCCACAGCCATGTGCTTATATCCCCCAAGAGAGTGGCTTGGTACAAATGTACCTGAGGACAGTTTTATCCTTTCTTTTTTGTATAAGCCATAGGTTATGACTGCTGAGATACCTTTGGAGTTCAGAAAAAAATGTCCTCCCACATTAAAAGACAATTAGTAGTCAATTCTGAGAACTGGTTAACCGAATCATTTTAATTTAAAAAAAAAAAAAAATTTTTGATGAGATATGTTGTTGATCTTAGTGGAAACTTTGCAGTTAGAAAAAAATAGGACATAAGGTTGCCTGATCTTAGTGCAGAATCCTTCCACAGTGATCAAAATAAAAGTAAGCTGCAAAACTACTTACTAACTCTGTTAGGGCAGACGTAATGTTTGTAATACAGACGTCACAGGAGAGGTAACATGAGGCTGACGTGAACTTTTTATCCCTTAAAACATCTCAGGCTGACAGAAGGTGACTATGTTTGTTGTAGGAACATGAAGGAGGAAGAACGCAGGGTCTGAAGGCATTACAAGGTAGGCAGGGAAGAAATGCACAGGGGAACCTCCCATACGGCACTCTTTGCCATCTTCTCAGTCCACAGGTCAGCAAGTGTGAGTGCTGCAATGACGATCAGGAAATATGAAGACATATTTTAACAAAGTTAAATGCATCTCTGTTATCTTCTGAGATATGAGGAAGCTGCTGTGCAAAGACAGGATGGAGTGGACTGGCCAAAAAGCAGTAGAGCAGAAAAGAAGCTGAGGGTTATGGTGAATGTGAATCAGCACAGCCATGAAGCCTGAAGAAATTATTTTGAAGTCCAGGCACGGTGAAGATCACTAAGAGAGAGTCTGAGGGACAATGATCACAAGTCTAGAAAATACTAACTGCAAAGGAAGACTGAAGTAAGTGGGAGTATTAACTCTGAAGAAGAGGTGGCTACAGTAGTTAATGTATTCTTAAAATATGTAAAAGGAAACTATAACCAGGAAGAGAATATATTTTTTTTCCATGTCCACTGGGCCTAAGTTACACCAAGGGCATATTAAGTGGTTTGGAGGAAATGCTTTCTACCAGTAAGGCTATAAAGCACTGCAATAGTGTGTACCAAAGGGTGTGCAAATACGGTTATTGCAGGTTTCTAAAAACAGGTTGAACAAGCATCTGGCTGCAGTGACGGGGAGCATTACTGACCCTGCCTTCAGGCAAGGTACAGACTAGATGACCTCTCAGGATCCCCCCACAGAAATCCCTTCTCTGACTTTTCTAAAGGAGCAACAATCTTTTCCCCACCTTATTTTATCTTTTCTCTAAATGAAGTTACTCTGCTTTGCAGAAGTCTTCTCTACTCTTAAAGTGAATCCCGGTAGAACGGGCAGAATTGCCCATGAAATATCTTTTCAATAACTGTTACAGCAAGGATACCAAGGACACAGGCAGGACAAGGTGCACGTGGCAATAACCCCAAAGTTTGGGGTGAACAAAGACAGCACCTAACTGCAGTCAAGGCATCCTGGGCATGTTTGGCAACAGCCTGAGCACAGTTTTCACCGTGAATCTTTATCCCAACTGTGCTATTTCACAGCAAACTCCATTCGCATGTATCTTTGCTAGGGAAATTTTCTTTGAGCTTTAGATGGGGGCCCAGTCCCCAGTTGGTGAATCTTAGTGCTAGTCCCCGGGCTTAAAAAGAGGCGGATTTATTTATACAGTCTGCAGGTTTGGCTCCAAAATTTTATCTCAGCAACTGAGAAAATCATTTTACTTGGTCTTGTCAGAGGTATTTGGTGAATTACTGTTTGTAAATAAGTGTTATTTTTGAAAATGAGTGTGTTAATGGGCAGGAAAGTCTCTGGAGACAGGGAAACACTAACACCACGAGCTGTTCCTAGTTCCGAAAACTCGCTGATGCTTCACCTGAAAATCTGGCCTGAAAATAACTTGTTCCAGTACTGAGTGATGCAGGCCACTTCAGAAGGAGCTGAAGTAAATGCTCCAGGGCTGCAAGGACAAGTGGGGAAAAAACATCATCATTTCAAGGAAAATCTCAGCAAAACAAGCATTAGGTTTCTGGAAGTATTTTAATCACCTTTTTTATTTAACAAAGTTGGGAAAACAATGCTGGTTTATGAGCATTTTTTCCCCCTCCAAAGTGTCATTTATTGCTTTTGAGGCTTTTTGTCCCTCTTTTTTTTCAAACATACTTTATATGCCTGCCAATAAAGGGGGAATATTACACCCTGGAATCTTCCTGTGTACGTAAAAACAGTGCTTGGCAAAATGGTACTGGAATAACAAGTAACAGCTTGCTCAAGATAGGGTCAATCTATTCCAGGGGAGGCTATTTACTGGATTATATGCAGTCCTCTTGGAAGAAGAAAATCTCCCAAGTGCTCTCAGTTTGAGAAACATTTTTTCCATCATCTGGTTAGAATTTTTGTGCCAGTTAGCTTGCAGCCCTGCTATTTCCTCCGCATGTGTTCTGCAAACCGTGGGGAGGATACACTCGTTATTTTGAAGGAGTCAGGAGAGAGATGCAATTATGGGGGCCTAAGCACACAAGAGATAAAATCTCCTTCCTGCCAGCCAACATAGATGGTAGTCTGTCTGGGCTCAGAGGCAGCTGATCAGATCTGAGCCCAGCTGTTTGAAAAAAAGTCTTAGCAGCCTATGAGTCCCATTTGTTTATTTAGAAAGAAGCCATTGTATCATTTGGTTATTCTAACGAGGCCTGCAAAGCAAGTGCTGGCTTCGATATGATGAATTTCAAACACATCCAGCCTGTGTTCAAGTGAAGTGGCTTCATATTGTGCTGCCTCTCGACATGTATGAAATCCTGTGCAAGCTTGCCAAGGTGTTTGAAATGTACTTTTGACATTTCAGTGCAGCTTATACCTAGACTTCAAATAAGAGGTACGTTTGAATGAGGGCAATTTTTGGTAATTTGCCTGAATTCTGCATTTATACTTTCTTTGGCCTAATCTGTTTAATTGAGATCTGTTCCCTGGCCAGCTGCCAGTATTAGCAGAGCATGTGGGTAGCAGATTGGTTTACCTATACACTGCAGAAAGACTTTTTTTTCACACTCTTAGAGTTGGACTTACATATTAAGCTAGCATTAGTTCAACAAAATATCGTCAAAACTGAATATTTACCATTTGCCTCTCAATACATTTTATTTTTCAACATGTAGATGTGGCTTTAAAAATTATTTTTTATAAATTTTAAATATTTTTTATACTTTGCAATAATATATATTTTTAATTTGGATATATAACAGATATAATTTATATATAATATATAATTTATATTTTTAAAAAAGTTTTATAACTTTTAAATAACTTTTAAAAATTATTTATTCGGTAAATCCTATGTCCGTGTCTGACTTAGTGCAGTACTTAGTTTTAATACTTAAGAGGAGAGAAATCAACAGTGACACTTTCTCTTACTAGGGTATTGAAGAGCTAAGTGTGCAGTGGGAGAACTATGGGGTCCTCGACTGTCTTGATTACAAAGTCACACCAGCTTATATAAAGATTTTAATGAATTTTAACACCCTGGCAAGTTTGAAGAACCTGTAAAACTCTTTCTTTGTGATATAGAATGCTGAATTTCTTAAATGACCTACCTCATAACTAATTGTAAACTCTAAGTTGAATTGTGAATCTCTGAGGAAGGTGCTTTTGTGAACATGGATGCTTCCATTTGGAAGCAAAGATGTTGATTTTATCCCATTTGATGAAGGGGTATGAATCCTGTCAGTGCAGAACTTTGTGGGAAACACTTCCATTTCATTTAAAAATTTCTGAAATCAGATGGTCTCCAGGACATCTCACCCATTCTCTTGAGACAAAAAAATACTACTGGAAAGGAAGATGGGGGGAAAAAATGTTTGACCCTGACACACACACAGGTACTCGCTGCCTGCTGACCCTTCCAAAGCAGCATCCTCAAGCCCCCTGCCCTCACTTATGTGACTAGTGAATGCCTCTAAATATTGCACGTTACTTAGTGAGGCATTTGGAATAACAATACAGGCACTGTTTGGCCTGAAGATTTAGCATGTACCTTGGAAAAACAGCCTGTCAGAAAACTGAAAGAGAACCTAACCTCATCATGTGACAAAGAGTGCAAACCTCTGTAGAATACTATGTAAACAGCAATACTATGCGTCTTTAAAGGACTCAGAATTAATTGGCTCTAACCTCTATATGAATAGAAATTCTCAAACATTCCATTCTATATTGAAGCTGGCCTAATGAAGAAACTGAATCCTTGCTCTAAGTGCAAAACAAACTCATCCCTGTGAATATGTCCCCTCCCTTGCTTCTATATCAGCATTTCTGCCATGCTAGGATGGGGAAGACCAGTTCAGTTAGAACAAGCAGGGCTTTCTCCCTCTCACCCATCCTGCTGCTGCATCCCACTCCTCCAAACTGAGCTGGACCCAGGTACCCGTGACCCTAGAAACAGTGAGCTCACACATCTGCCTGCCAGCTTTCTCAGCAGGAACTGCTCCCACTCTTACCCCACCTTCACCTGCAAAGGTTTTAGCAAGGCTCTGGAGAGGGTGAGATCACAGGAAGCCTTAAACCTCCTTCTGACCTAGGCCTGGACATTCAAAGTTGGCTTCAATGAAAATCTGAAAGAAGACTGCAGCTGACTGCTGGTGCTGAGGTCAGGTGGCATTCCCTTCCCTTTCTACAGGAAAATGCGCATTTCTGTCTCTCCATGCCACTGGGGCCCAAACTGAGGTACCACGTGTGTCACTGTTAACATGCAGCGTTACCACGGACAATTCTTTCCTCATGCTGTTTCCCTTGGAAGCATTACTAGCATGGCTGTGCTTCAGATGGGCACTCCCCACTGCCTAGGAGCTGAGGGGGAAGCCGCAGCCTGCGGTTTCTGAGCTGATCATCAAAATATTTATAGGGATCTCACCAGAAACGTCAAAAATCAACCTAAATTTCTACTCTGTGTCATCCAGGCAAAAAGGACAGGACTGTACAGCCAAGGCAGCATCTGGCCTTTGCTGTCTGGATAGACAATGTTAGCTCAATGCTCTCTTCCTACAGGCATTTAATGGTTTTTATCCTCATGTTTTCCCGGTGCCATTAGTGAAAACACTGCTGTTTCCTTGTAGGGCTAACTATTCCCACACGTAACAGTTCACCCATAAACATAGCTGTGAAGTCACAGAAAACCACATTTTTGGACTTAACAAATATAGTGGGACTGTCTGTATTTTTCCTTACTTGGTATATTTCTTGTTCAAAACACTTTATAAACTTAATCCCTTTCAACTCAATTGTGAAATACAAGACATCTATTCATGACCTCATTTCATCAGAGTAGAACCTAGTAAAAGACGATGTGCCTGAAATGCTCACAGGAGTCATGATAAATGTAACAATGTGAAGAGTGTCCTAAAACCTCTTCATCCTGTGCTCTGGGTATAAGGCAATACTTCCCATTGCACCAAATGGGCCGATAGGTAGTGAATGTCATTACGAACATTTTGCAAATTAAGTCACAGTACAAATGAAGACAGTGTAATTTTCTGATTACATCCCTTTAGTAAAATATCTCTCTTCAGCCTGGAAAGACTACTTCCAACAACAATAATCACCCCAAGTAATTTCTACCACTGTAAAGTGGATACCAAATGTTTGCCGGAAGTTCAACCTTTTTTTTTTATTCTGAGTGCTTAGTTATTTCAACTAGCCCTTGGGAAACTACATATTTAATAGGAAAATGCCATAAACTGGGATTTCAATAACTAAATCAGGCACAGAAATAAAGAATACACAGTTCTGAGATTAGTCAGAGAGCCAAAACTTTTGAAGGGCTTGATGAGAGGCTTAGGAGAGCCTATTGATGTAAATTAATTACACACATCCATAAATCTGAGAAATCTGATGAGCCTACCAGCACTCAAGTAGCAGGAAAGCTGTCTCGTTACAGGGTAGCTTTAGATGAGTACATGATCAAGTGTATCTGTTGGAAAGGAGGAGGCTGAGATTAGGGTTAGCAGCAAAGGAGGGTGGCACCCCAGCAGACTTGTCTGTGAGCAAGGAGGTCAGGCTGAATGAGAGATGGGTGGCTGTGTAGGTATGCGTAGAGAGAAAGGGGAAAAGGATCAAAGCCAGGCTCTGAGAGAGAACCAAGCACAGAAATTCAGAAAAAATGCTGGTTTATATTTTGTTTTCACACTTGGAACCACACAGGGTTAAAAGGAGAAATATGATTTGGGACTTCAAGGAAAATGAGAGTAAACAAATTTCAGTTCTGGACTTTGTGTGGCTCATGAACACCTCAAACAGCACTGCAGGGCAAAAGTGCCACACATTGAAAAAGAAGCCCTGCTGCGTTGTACTCCTGATGATTTTCTCTATGAGCAGATTAGAAATTCTCTTGCAGATTTTATTTTGCAAACTCTAGACTTCTTTTGAACATGTATCCTTTCCCTTGCCCTGCTTTCCATAGTGTAGCTGTCTATTAGCATCATCTCATGTGTGTTATTTGTCTGTAAGTAATCCCTCAAGCTTGTATAAATACACCTACTTGTGCTGTGTGCTGGAGCAAAGCTGTGCATGTTATAACAGCTGGCATTCGACTGTCTAGTGAGTAAACATTATGTCCAGGGGTTAAAGTGGACTGGAATGGTTCCAGCTTACGTCTGCTAGAAAGCTACTGGGTTAAATATTTGGTTCTTAGCCTCACCCTTTGAAAAGGTAAAGCACATCTAAAAACTGAACAACACCAGTTTGTTTTAACCATCTTGGGAAAAGCTGTATCTGTGGCAGCCTTCTGCATCAATGAGCATGACAGACTTTCAGTCCTTGCTGCCGTGGTAAAATGTCCTTTAAATGTCAGGGAAAATGCCCTTTAACTTTGTGTATGCTTGGTGTATACTGCACAAATTCAGCATGATACGTGCTACATCAGAATGTTAGCAAACTATATAAACATGTCAAAGGCTGTTGGTAGATGATATGCTGGTACCATGGGATGCTCTGACCCCTTCAGACGGCTCCTGATCCCAGTTTAGAGCTGGGTCTGCCAGCGCCATCCTGGGCTTGGCAGTCCCCACTGGCAGATATGCAAGCTGTGAGAAGAGGCAGCTACAGAATAAGTCCCCTCTGCTAAATCAGGGTGTTTTGAGTGACAGGAGGATTTGCAAGTAGGAAGAAAGGAAGCAAATGCCAGGACTGGGTGGCAGGGGACAAACAGTTCCCTGCAGAAAGGGAAAGGTGAAAACAAGCATGAGGTGTGAAACAAAGGACACTGAGATGAGCTTCAGCCTCTCACGAAGAATAACACACATCTAATCATTGTCATCTAAATCATGAAATTATTTAGACAGACAGCATTTGGCAATTTGAGAACTAGCTCATATAAAGAAATACAGGTTTCTAAGTGTCTGGTTGTTCTAATTACTGAAACAGGAAAGTTTTATTCCTGTAAACAAAAATTGCACTATTTACGCAATATAGCAATTGTGTTGTAATCCAGAGACAGAAATGCAGTTCTTTTATCCACTCTTTTATCACCTTTCTGCTATTTCTGCATATTCATTCAGAGCTGTTATTAGTTCCATCTCCAGCTACATTCACACTGTCGTGGTAAGTTTCCTTCCAGGCTCAGACTGGTTCCTGACTATGTCAGTGGGAATCACAGAACGTTTCAGGTTGGAAGGGACCTTAAAGATCACCTAGTTCCCAACCCCCCTGCCATGGGCAGGGACACCTCCCACTAGACCAGGCTGCTCAAAGCCTCATCCAGCCTGGCCTTGAACACTTCCAGGGATGGAGCATATATTTTCTTCTGTATTACTGGGAGATGGGCTAGCTCTTTCAACATCTGAAACATGAAAATAACATTATTAGGCAGTGTTCTAGCTTTCATGCTGACAGATGCAGTATCCTAAAAGCTTTTATCATGCAATTACCAGTGACCTTTTTACCTTGCTCTTGGTGTGACCAAGGTGCTGTAAATGAAAGAAGTGGTCCTCACAGCTGGCATGTGACAATTTTGGACCTTCTAGACATCTGCACAGAGCTCAAAGAATTAGACCAATATATTAAAAAATGTCATGTTGATGTGCTGTGCATTGCCCCAGATACCAAAGATGGCTTACAAAGAAACCAAAAAAGAAGAGCTGATTGGACAAGATGCTGGAAGAGATGCCAGACAAGATGCCTATCTTATAGGTGAATACAATCTACAGTTAGCTGGATCTCACTGGAGTATTTTTGCCTATTCTTGTTAAGGAAAGGAGAAGCATCGCACAATCAGCAGGCCAACTGGATGAGTGCTGGGAATACAATGTGCTGGACCTGCATTTGTACAGTTTCAAGGGGGATACTGATATCATACCCATCACTTTTTTTGTGTGTGTCTTTTCTTGCTTTACACATCTTTTCTTTAAGAACTGCTAAAGATGAAGTAAATATAAAATGTTGGGACTTGAAAATCCCTTCTGTTTAAGCATGAAGCTTTCATTCCTTTCAGAACTACTTTTATACACAAACTGTGTTTGAAAAAAAATATTTGAACATTAATTCCTATTTTGCTCTTTAAAAAGTTTATATTGTCCAAAAATGGATCAAAAAGAGTATCATGTACCTAGGCTTCACTTCTACATTACAGGATCCGAATACTGAGACAGAACAGCTAAATACCACCTTCTAGGAAGACAACCTATTAATGAAAATACTTCAGTAATATCTGAGAATAACAAGCATGTTCCAAGAGAAGAAATCATGATGTCCTCTTCTGTCTTGCAATGGATTGTATTAAAAAAAAATAAAATCAATATAATTTTGATGCTCATGTTTCCTGTTCAGCCTACATCTTCTCATGAAAATCAATGTGAAATCAGATTTCTGTTTTTACAGAAAACAAAATATTGAATTGGAGAAAAAAAAAATTAGTTTGTCATGACATACAACTGAAGTCAGGAAACTGAGATTTTACTGCGCACCAGCTTTTTTACCACTTTGAGTAATTTTCTTAATTTCTAAAATACTTGACCTCTTGTAAAAAAAAAGAAAAGAAAAGGTCTTTTTTAAAGAATCTTAACCTTTGTTTACAAGGAACTGCACTACTAGAGTAATCGTCATCACAGAGAGGCTTTTCAGCAAACAAAGCTTTACTGGAGATTGGGACTTTATCCAACAAAGGATGATATAATGAGCAGAATTCAAGCAGAACGACTAAGACTCTAAGACAACCAGGGAAGGATGAAACACAGGAAGCAATGCATGACTCATTTCCATGGGGATTCTCATTCTACCTGCCTCAGGGTAGCAAAGGAAAGAGAAGGAGAGGTAAAAAGGGGAAAGAATAAAAAGTGGCTGTGAGGAGGCTAAAGGGAAGAGAAAAGGACAAGAAGGTCAACAGCAATGTAATTATCTGTCTTGGGATAGGCTGTCAACTGAAGTGATAATACTCAGCTTTCTGAAAATCATAAGCTACCTTAATTCATTAAACATCTACTAAGATGCCTTGCAGATGCTAAATAACGTCCTCTGGCTCTTCTGGTTTCAATTATAATGTAAATGCTACAAGCTGCATGAGATAGTGCATGGCCTTCTTTGTCCTGCATGTAGCCGGGTGATCAAATTACCTTGTCTCTACATCTCTTGAGGGTTACATCCCCAAATCTGAGATGATGCCTTGCCTTCGTTCAGAGTCTAGCAACCCTGGCCAAGCACTGTTGTGCAAATTGTGTCTAATTTGTACTCCCAGGATACAGTAGTGTACTATAGCTTAAGCAAGCTGAAAGCCAAAACAGTGCCAAGTTATCAGACACTTTCCATCTCATTTCATTATAACTACTAAAATGCTACACAGTAGAAGGTCTCTGCATCTGCCTAACTTGTCCTGTGTGTATGCAATGTTTTCTTGTCTTATTATGCAAAATATAAGAGCAAATTAAATCTGGTCATGTATTTTGTCAACAAATGGACGCCATAGATCATGCAACATAACGTAACTGTGACCTCCCAAGCTTTCCTTGTCTCCTATACTAAAGTTTCCTTCAGGCTCAGAGGTCTTCAGCAATATACTGACTTTGACTTTGCAAAGTTAGGTCATCCATGTGCCCCTCCCATATGCTTTTTGGTATAGCTACTTGATGCAGTAGATTTGTGTGTTGAAGGGGAAGCAATCAGCTTATTCCAAGTGATTTCTGAGCAAATGCTACGGACGAACTGATGTGGTGAAACATCTAAAGCAGACTGATACCTCTAAATTTGATAATGAGCAAGTTTACCATAGAGCTGATCAAATACTGGACAACTATGTATGAATATACTATTAATGTCTGTGTGATGGCTTTATTCCTCCCTGCCTGAGTCTCTTGGAGTTTGCATATTCACAGATATTCATATCCTGTCCCGGTGATACAGTCAAATGTTTATTTTGGGTTTCTATATATTCAGCCATTAGCATGTGTATCCGTAACAGACTTTGTACTTTCATTTTAGTAGTGACCCTTGGTTAGGCATTTTGAAGTTGATATACACAAAATGCCAGAAATTGCAGCATGCATGATCCATGGACAGCTAATTCTTTACTAGCAACATTCAGCAAACATTTTCAGATCTGGTATAATTCACAGGTAATGGCACTGTTTGCAGAATACAAGAAACTCAAGAAAAATTTGGGGAGAATTTAGGGAATATTTGATGTTTTCATGAAGAAAAAGATTTTTTAGATGAATACTTGGTCTCTTATTGATGATATATTACACCTCTATAGCACCTACAGAAAATCCAGCGATGAATAGTCCACATTAAAAAATTAGTCACTCACTTTTAGAACTTTTATTTGGATATCCTTTAGACAAAGATCTAAAACCCAAAACCTATTGGGTGTTCATGTTCTCAGCATTCAGATGAAAGATATTTTTGGTGAAACAACAGAAAATTTTTTACAAACAAGTAATTAAAACCCAATTACCAAAAAGTAACTACAAGATGTTTTCAGCTATCTCTATTCACAAGTCTGACCCCAAAATAGCTCTGAAAATGTTGACCAGAGTGTGTTTTCATCTGTATTCAATTATGCAAGTCAGCCACTGAAGACAAAAAGAGTCAACACTCTGTAACCAGCTTTCTGCATTCCATTACAGTACTCTGAACTTCTAAAATAAAAAAGTTGTGAGTCATTCCCCAAATCATGAGATGGGCTTAAAATTGCATGATTTCAAAAAATAGATTTGGGGAACTTTAATTCATATGTTCAAGAGGTTTTTTTTCTAGGCTACCACAAGAATAGAAACACATATTTTTTGAGTATAAGGTCAGATTCTTGTAAAAACACATGTAGAAATCTGGGAATTTTAAGGAATGCCAAATATCAAAAGTTTTATGCTAAAATCACAAGAGTTTGTAGCACTATCAAGAATAAATTCTGCCGAGCTGACGCACAGTGCTCAGCTTCTGCCATGACACTGGTATTTGTAGTTAGAAGAAAATTACAGTCATGGTCCAGAGCAAGGTGCTATTGTGAAAGGAAACCAATAAATCACCTGTAGAGAGACTATGATGCACACAGGAAAACATAATATTGCCAGGATGAATGCTGGAATTCCCTGCATTGATGGAAAAGTGATATACAGTGCTAAAAAGTCAGTGCAAATGTAAAAGAATCAGACACTTCCATTCTTCCTTCTGTATTTAAAAGGACAAAGGAAAACACTCAGTTTTAGTGCAGGGATGACATAAGGGAAAGCCCAAATTAAATAACTGTTTTTTGGAAGATTACTTATATTGTTCTTCAAATAACAGTGTCTCAGTCTGTAGGACATCTGCTTTCTTTCTCTGTCTGCTCAGACTGACTTCTGGGATAATAGGAAGATATCACAAACACTCAATTCACTTGTTTGCAGCAGAGGGCCTTTAAAGAAAACAGCTTTTGGCTATCTTTTTTTTTTTTTTTTCCAACTTGGATTTGAATGTCTAGCTTTCTAATCCAGAAAGCAGATGTTTTAGCAGTGCCTGGGAAATGATTTTTAGCATGTTTTATATGATCTAAACATAATCCAACCAATAGAAACTGCTATTCGATGTTTAACCTTTTCTTTGAGATTCTTTTCTCTAGCAGATTTAGTGTTTAACACAGACCAGCTGGAGACTGTAACATTTTTGGCACAAATAGACAAAAATGGAAAGTTTTTTCCAGTACAAAATTGTTTGC
The DNA here is from genome assembly GCA_947846985.1 of Fratercula arctica. Taxonomy (NCBI): domain Eukaryota; kingdom Metazoa; phylum Chordata; class Aves; order Charadriiformes; family Alcidae; genus Fratercula; species Fratercula arctica. Next base: position 44,555,940 of record CANTUZ010000026.1, on the reverse strand, counting down.
ACTCTTTGTCCTGACAGTGCCACCTGATTCCCTCTGGAAGGATTAAATTTCTCCACATCCATCATAACCAAATAGTGCAGTGTCAAGAGACCGGCAATACCCTTGGTTTGCCCATCCATGACTGACATTCAGTACGTTTTTGTCTGGGTAGACCAGGAGGCTGACGTAAAGGTAAATTCCAGACTAACATCTTAAGACACAAGCCCTTTTGTGTACTGACTTTTGCTCTTACTTCTAGACTCTCCATAACCTCATTTGGCATGGAAAGTGGTTTCAAGCAGGAGCTTGCCTATTGTCACTTTGTAAAAAAATCCTGCCCCATAACATACATACATTCAGCTCTTAATAATAATAACAATAATAATATAAAATTCCAGCAAGAATGCCAGGCTCAGTAATAAACACGTCAGGATCCAAAAGTGCAACTCACAATACTGGATCATATTACAGCTGATGTCAAAGCTAACAGATCGTTAATCCAGTAAAAGTACACTGTAATTTATCAGAACATGTCTGCCTTGCTGGTCCTAATATTTTGTTTAATCATTTTGAATTACAAAAATAAGGCATGATTTTTAACTGGTATTTAATATAAGTTAACCAGTGGAAAACAAAATTCAATAGTCTGGGAGTATTTAGAAAGCATCACCAAGCCTCCTGGCTTAGCCTTAGGTCTCAATAGTCTGTTAAAATAAAAAAGTGTAGAGTTTTCTGATTGACAATACTTACGACAGTCTGTGTCCATGCGGACATTTTGCATCTTCATGCTATCCATGAAAAGATTCTATTTTTATTTTGATGAATGCAAGCAAAAAAATGAGTACAGTGATACTACTTATTTGTTACCTCTGGAAATCGCCCATAGGATTTCAGAGGAATATGGTCAATTCAGAGTATGTCTCTTTGGGTACTCAAAAACAGAAGGCAACGAGAGTTTGCTGTACCACTCTTCTAAAACAAGAATCTGTACTTGCCAAGCAAAGCTACAAAATAGTCTTTTTATTTTCTACAGTGTTGAAGGTTTAGTTCTTCTTACATGCACTCTAATGTCCTCTTTAAAATTGTAGATAAACTACAGTTCATGAAAAGTGTATGGTTTCAATAAGATTTCGATTTGCAGGTACTTTGAGAATTTCACAAGTGTCTTAACCCTTCTAAAAATGTGTTTCTTTGAATCTTGAGTCACAGTCATTTTGCAGCTAAGCTAAGGATCCCAAATGGACCACACCAAGTCTGGAAGTGGGATGCAGTCTCAAAATTCATGTACACAGTTTTGAAAAACAGATTGAAAGGCACTCCTTGTAACTGTGCTGAGCATGCACGCACATGTGGAAGCAGAGAAATTACTTGTGAAATAGTAACTGTTATTGCCCAGCTCATTTTGGTTGGCTCCTTCATTCACATGCTCTTCAAATTTTTATCCTCATAAGGGTTTTCAGGTGTCTGTAGCTATAAGGCAGGCAGTATCTTCAACAAACAAACACATAAACCAACTCTCTAATGCTTCAAAAATATTATAAAGTAAAATATAAGCATTCTTAGACACATTTAATTTCATCCTATATATAACAGGCTATACTTATTTTCAATGTAAGGAATGTTTTTTGTTGGGTTTTTTTTGTGGTGAAACACTGGCACAGGTTGCCCAGAGAGGTGGTAGATGCCCCATCCCTGGAAACATTCAAGGTCAGGTTGGACAGGGCTCTGAGCAACCTGATCTAGTTGAAGATGTCCCTGCTTATTGCAGGGGAGGTTGGGCTAGATGACCTTTAAAGGTCCTTTCCAACACAAACTATTCTATGATTCTATGATCCTATTTTGTCCATAGCATAATTTAGTAAAAAGATGTGGTATTTCATTATTTTTTAATTCCTTTTTCTCACATTCTAGGATCTCTACTTTTAATTCAAATGTTTTTTCTCTCTCTGGAGGCTCAGGATACCTTCAGCACAGATGTAATATGGAGTTTCCCTAATGTCCCATTTCTTAGAAGCATCTATGGCATGATTAGCTTCTTAGTCAACCAATGGTTTCTTAATGAATAAAGCAGACACAGCTCATGGGCAGAAAGGCAGAAGGAACTTGCCACAGTGCTTTGAAGTTTTCAAGTGTTTTTTCCTTACTGATGCAGCCGAGCAGCTGCAGCTTTCTTAGAGATGGTGCAAATGAAATAATTTATTTTTATTGCACATTCCAGCATAATACACCATGGAATAGATTTACCCCCTGAAGAACAGGCTTTGGGCTAAGGTACTTGCCATGTTGAAAGGGAAAACAAATTGTGATGATGATTGCACTTGATTTGTTGAAATATTTCATCCTCAGCACCATGTCTGACAATGCAAGCAGAATAGCTCCACTGTTTCCTAAAGATTCACTGTGTATGTGATCACCCATTAACTGGAAAAAAGCCCAACCCAGATTTGCAGTCAATGCATTTTTTTAAACTAAAAACTAAATGTAGTTACTAGCTAGAATAATAAGAGGCACGTGGTCCACTCCTAATGGCCAGCATCACCTCCCTGCCCAGACGCCAAAAGCCCCTAACTATTTCTGGTATGGACGTACAGAACTTGAGCTACGTAGTATTGGTATTGATGTACAGAACTTGAAGGAGCATTTCAAAACACCCCACAGAGAGATACCTAGTGTTTCCATGAAAATGTTATTTGCTAATCAGCTGTAGTGCATGCATTCATGGGACCTTATTAATAATGAAGTCCATGCCAACTTCAGTGAAAGGCTGTGAGCTAGATGTCGAATTGAGTCAGCTCCAAGCAGTGACTTTCAGACACTAGCTAATTTCAGTGGGTTAACATCAAGCCATTTGTAGACGAATTCTCTTCCTTCCACAACCTAAGGGTAATATCAGCCACACCTTAAAAAGGGAACTGGCCTTTTGTATTTGCTCCAAGAAAATAGCAGCCTGGTAAGGGGTTCTACCTCATATATACACAATTTTAATTAAACTTTTGCTGCTCTATCCTCCCTCTCTTTTCTTATCAACATGTCCAAACAGCAAAATAACAAGCAGCAGATATTAGATCTTCCTGAAGGACAATTATTACAAGGTAAAAGTAATTTAATCTATGTAACTTTGTTAGTAGGAATTAATTGGTGGAGATTAGACAGACTAGCACCTTTCAGCCTAAAGAAAGAGGTGTCTGAGTGGGGTATTGATGAAGGCATAGGTGCTGTGGAAAAAGTAAACCAAGAATGGCTATTCATTACTTCCCACAATACCAGACCTGTGAACATAGCAGGTAGCAGATATAAAACAAATTCCTTGCACACTTCTTTACACAGTGCATAATTAAGATGTGGATCCCCTCTGCCACAGCCAAGGGGATATTAGCATACAGCTAATGTAGTAAGTGCCACTGAGCTTTCTGAATCCAGTCCTGGTAGTTTGGTTCAGGCTGAAAAGATTATGGCAAATGGATATAACCTGGAGACATGCTGACTCTGACTTATTAAATTGTGCTTAGCAGTAGTGGGAAGGAATCCTTGCATTACACTGCCTGACTCTTGACGCAATTTAAAGCAACCTTTTCTGATATTATCTAAATGGAGAAAGATTTCCAGTGAGTGAGCTTTGATTATGAAATGCCTGTGCAGAAGCTTGACTTGTGGTTCCCCGTGCACATGTTCCAGGTGTCCAGGTTGCAGGCTATGTGTGTGGAGCAGGAGGCTGGCAGTATGGAGATGTAGTAAGGACTCATTGCAGTATTGGATAAAACCAGAGGAGCTTGTTAAATAACTCTTTGGAGAAGAGATTGCCTACTTTATCCTAGAAGCTCTTGCAGAAGTTAGACTGCCAAGTGCACAGCTATTCAGTAGTTAGTCTTCAGAGCACCATCATGGTTAAAAGCCCTGGCAATATTTGCATATGTAGCCTTTTAAAATGTATTTGATAATTCCTTCTGCTTTCTTCACACAGTCTCAGTAAGGCAGTTCACAGACATCATTTGGGACAAATCATAAAAGTTAATGAATGAATGGAGGATGAAAGCACTAAACTACACTGCAGTAAAAATATAAAAATAAAGCAGCTGTTCAAGGAGCTAGTTCAGGATAATCAAAATAAAAGGATTTCACATGAAAAATTACTCAATATCTGAACAGATGATAAATCTCAGATTTTCCTTGTGGGCTGTTCGAAGAATGGATTACCTATGCAAAATATTCTGTGATCTGCATTGTGGACCCATGGCCATTCCCTAGCCCACTAAAAATATTTCTGGTCCTTTCTTTCATAAAGGAGTTAGACACAGGAAAAGAGCAGAGAAAGCTGTAAAATATAATCAGAAGTTGGTGTGCGTACCAAGACCCTTAGGACGTTATGATCAAAGTACAGCAATAGTTGCCTATGCCATTTCCCTGAGGCCCAGTGTCTATATAATAATCCCTACCATTTTTACCAGGCAATAACTCACTGTTAACTCAACACTAAACCTGCAGTGATAATAGTCTGGACTAGAGTTAATGTTGGTCTCTTGAAGGTATGAATCTGCTCTGAGTACTGACTGCTCCACAACATGGACAGCAAGACTAATTGCTGCCCCTGCCTCTGGCTACCACGACACAGCTGCTCTCAGGGCCCCGGGAGAGCCGGACACGAGTCCTCCTGAAGTCAGTCGTGAAATTTCCTTAAATGCTATGATGGTCAGGATTAACTAGATTTCCTCTCATCCACTCTTTGGTCTTCACTGTAGGGGAGCACACCACACAAAGTAGCTATTTCCTGAAATATGATTAAGGGGGAAGTAAATGGAGAGGTGGCAAAATGAAAGCTCCTCTTGTTTGGAGAGAGGTCTAGGGAAAGGACGTAGTGCTTCTAATTTAGGGATTAATGACTTCTAAAAATTAGGCACATGCTCCCAAGTGAGTGCTGCGTAAGTCTGAATTCAGCATATAAGTCCCACTGGTCAACAGAAAAAGGTGGATGTCTTCAAAGAGAGGTTCAAGAGACCCAGAGACTGAGCAAGCGGACAGCAGACTACTCCATGGGAAGTGCTGATAGCAAATGGGTGCTAAGACACACACACATCTCTTAGATGTCCTACTTAAAATTATTCACCTAGTCTAAAAGCACTGAGTCCATATATTGAGGCACGAACTGACTGGGACTTCAAAAATAACATGGTTATTTCTAGTGGGTTCCCCACTTTGTATGATGGTATATTGGCATGAGCAATCAGCCAAGAAGGGAGGTGATGGGCTGCCATGTCTCTGAAACCACACTGGATGAAAACCCTGCAGTTCTGACCTACCAAGAACAGGTGTGCTATCAGGTCTCTGGAGAGGTCATTCCCACCTTTGCTATTGAAGCTGTCCCATCATCCAGAGAGGAATGCCAGAATAATGAGGCCAGAGGAACAGTCAACAAGAAGGTGCATGCTTCTGTCTCCCAGCTCCTGGGCATACTCTTTAACCACCGGGCTGTTGTGAAAAAGGCCTGACCACAACCATGGGAATATTTCTGACCAAGAATGACCAGAGATGTTCTGTTCTGAAGTTGATTGTCAGAAATGACCACGTGCTCCAAGCTGAGGTCCCCCTGGGCACATATGGGATGCAAATGCTGCTCTAGTTTTTTTTAAATGGGAGCAAGGTGGTATGTGCTGAAGTGTAGATTTAGGTATATTGGGAAAACATGTCCAGCACAGGAAGGTAGGTGATATTTGCAGAGAAGGAAGCCTAGCACGCAGATGGGACTGATGTGCCTAATTCTGCCAAGGTCTTAGCCCAGGCACTGAAACAAATACTGTAGGTACTACCTGGCATGTAGAGAAGATAGCCCAGGTGCCCCCCAAACAGGTTGCTCACAGGCTTCCCAAGACCCATGTCCTCCATGGTGTCAGGTGGTTGTTACATGTCCGCATTCCGGCAGAAAGAGGGCCCCGGCTCTGGGAAGCAGTGATAGTCTTCTTTCTCTTCCTTCCAGGGGTGCATGGACCAGACCTTGAAGAAAAAATAGTTGTAACTTGTCCAAACAACAACATTGTAAACATTCTTTTTGCCAAAAGTAACATTTGGCTATGAGTATAACAAGCTCATAAATTAAACTTCCCCTGGCAATGCAAAATTATGCATTACTTACGCCTCTAGTTGATCTGACTTCCTACTGAATATGTCAAACACTAATTAAGTACAAAGGGCGGCCCCAGTCTGGCAAACACTTATGCGAGGATGACTGCCTTCATTTTAGTGGTGCAAAAATTCGGTGTGAGTGGGAAGCTGGGTAAGGGAAATGTGGGCAGGAGTCTCCACAGGACAGGAGCCTTACATACTAGTTGAGGTATTCTGTTTGCAATGGGCTTATCTCAGTGTCTTTCTTTTAAGTTTTAAGAAAAATGTTTTCTGCTTTCAGCTTCATTAATGAGACTTCACTTGAGCGAATGTTTTTTGAGCATACCTTACTTCTGGCTCCTGGCCAGCCCTAAAAGCAGTTGCGGTTTCTTCACAGAAATACAGATCTTCACAAAAAATAAAACTTTTCAGCTTGTAATTCCCCAGTGGTTGCCTCTCCAGCCAAATCACCCTTGGAAACATATTTTAAACCATTTGAGCAGGGAAAAATATTTGGAACTTTGCCTGTTTTGCTAAGGCTCAGCATCAAATTACACAGACAGAGCTTCTGTTTTTTTAAAAAATATTTTATGTCTATACTATTTTAAAGTACATGGAAAGTAGTATTTTTTTAAATAAAATAAAGCTTACTGGCGCCAGTATTACATCAGTGACTGTAACCATTGTGTGCGCTGTATCCTTGGTAAAGATTTCTCAATCTTAATGCAACTGACTCAGGACACCAGGCTAGATGCAATAGGAGATGTGAATGCAATTAAGTCCTTCCCTGAGTTCTTTAGGAAAACAACAGCACTATTACTGTTTGATTTATGCTTCTCAGGTGATGTATGCCACATCCTTCATCTTTTAATGGAGACTATGACTGAAAACTGGGATCTAAGCCCAGTTTCATGTTAGAACACTTTTTTTTCATTAGCAAATAAGAGCCAGAAACTTGCAACACTTACTAAGATGAATAATCATCAGTTCAGTCTGCAGCTTAGTGAACATAGATGGAGACAAAGGGGCCAAGTAGATGGAGACAAAGGGGCCAAGTCCTTAACTGGTACAAAATGGCAAAGCTCCAGGACTTAAAAGGACTTCGGGGGAGCTCAGTCAATTTATGCTTGCTAAGGATCTGCCCCGTGACATCTGCCTATGCGTATGTAGGCTATGTGTATGTGTGTGATAATTGTGTGACATATTGTACTGCAGGGCATTTGATAAAGAAATAACCAAGCAATTTATCACATAACCACGATTGCATCACCTGCTCATTAATCTGTCTCCCTGATTCAGTCTGGCATTCCTTGCTCTTAAGCTGCTTCAAACAGCACCACTTATATTTTAAAGCCAACCTGCCACGGAAGTATTTCCTCCCCCCCCCTTTCCCCTCCCGCCAAAGAAGTGGAATTTCCTCAGAAATTATACTTTCATGAGGTCCAGGACAGGCAAGATTAATTTTGAAAATTATGAAATTGTTCTGGTTTTAAAGCCGTACGTGTATATTGTCCTAGTCAATGAAACAGGAAGAACTTTAGCAACTTCCCAGCAGACCAACTCACTGAAACGCAGAGAGTTTGAGATGCTGGGCTTTAAAACAGTGAATTTTTATTCATGGAAGTGATCTTAAATTATTTTAGATATGTTCTAAAATTATTAGTTTTAATTTTTCTCTTCCTTGTGGCAGTCAAGGCACTTTGCTTAACAGGCCAAGAGACATAAAGAACAGTCTCCCAAAAATGTTTTTCAAAGTTCCAAAGTATTTTAGAAGAGTTTTTATGTAACATACATGGCAGGAACAGCAAATCCCAAACTTACGCTAATGAAACTGAGCTGACACAGACTGTACATGTCTCCTACATTCTTAAACACCTACGTCAAAAGATTGCTCAGGCTAGAAAGTCAATCTCTCAAGAATTAGGAATGAGAACTTGCAAGATTTCCCAATATTAATGCCATTTGCGCAACCCATATTATATATGTTACCACATAGCCACACAAACCTCCCTCTGACCCATCCAAGCTGTGCTTCATTCAGTAAGCAGAAGGCGATTCTTTACTTCTGGGCCTCCAATTTATTTGACATGATGTACTTAAGGTCTGCACTGTGTGCACAAGTATTTACTCCCTCCTGGCTGCTGTGGGGATGCTCTTACCATGCCTTTGCTTGGCCACTTGCAGGTTCAGCATTCCTACCCTATTCCCACCCTACACGCCCTGGGATTGTGAAGAACTGAAAATGGAATGCCAGACTCATCAAAAACAAGTTGCTGGCATTTGATTTTTTTGGCATACCTAAAACTTGACTGCCTACTGCACATATGGGGCATCCGCAATCAGCCTCACTCACTCCTGTGAGCTCTCAGCCATTCTGTAAACCTGTCTGCAGATGTGTTTCCCTAATAGGCAGGAAAATACGTACCTAATGGCTGTACAAGAAGAGACTGACAAATGGTGGGAGATGTAGAGAAAAAATCCAGTTGCTGTGTAAGTCCTCATCTGTCTTAATCCGGAAACTAGCCCTTTTTTCACTGCAACCCCCTATCCATAAGAACAGAGAAAAAAAGTTGCATCCAGTGCCTGCTGGTCTGCCATGGGCCAGGCTCAGCAGAGATGAACTCTGGTAAAAGTGTCTGCTTAATTCTTAAGTTTCTGTTGAATTATTTAAAAGCAAAAGAAAACAAAAGAAAACAAAAAACCCAAACATGGCCAAGTACGTAACGGGTGTTTTCCCCACCCAACACAAGTAAGCAAAGGGCGTATTCTGGCATGAGGGCAACATGCCCTCTTCTTTATTTGCCACAGAATTCAAAGGCTTGCTTCAAATTGTAGGATTGAAAAGTCAACTGAAAATGAATTAATTTAAACATAAATAGCATACTTTATTTCCTCTAAAGCCCCTCTAAATTCAACCTGAAGTAGATATCCAGAATGGAAAACTTTCAGCCTGCACAGTTAAAACAATTTGGCAAACTTAGCAGCAACTGTAAGAAGAGGCCTTAAATGGGAAACACACAGAAACTGTAGGTACAGTTAACACATCTGCCTATGAAATGTGGATAAGCAGAACAGCAGTTTCCAGCTTTGCCCAGAGTGTGATCTGTATCTATTTAATCAGACCTTATTATTACAGCCTGTCATTCCTTTCTTGCATTCTTTCACATCCCACACTGACACTTTGCTACAAACCATGTGAAGAGAAAACGACACAACACAACACTTTCCTGAGGAAATTTTTTTATCTGTATAAATGATAACAAAAGAGGAAAGAGGGACTGTTAAAGTAAAGAAGCAAAGGCTGCGAGTGAAGACAGTGACATGGCATGTATGGTACATTTATTCTTTAATTTGTATTGCACACAAAGAAATATAATGGGAAAGTCCGAGTGGCACAGGTTGTGCAAGTTGTGCAAAAAGAGTATGGAGGACATGGTAGATCTTGGAGTGACTGGAAAGGAGTGAAAAGGAAAGCAGCTGAGGAGCTCTGAAGCCAGGGGCTGGGAAAGTGAAGACTGACAAGTTGGACAGAATATAGGTACCAAACTAAGCACTGCAACTAACCCTGCTCCTCTCTCTCCTTCACTCCTCCCTCTCTCTCTTCTCATCTCTGAGAGAGAGAACATAAAGTTGCATTCATTAATTTGTTTTCAGGAATCACAAATTATGCTGTGATTTTTATCTTCTAAGTCTATGCATGGATCTGGAATGCTACAGTCGAGCCCCACTTTATGAGAACTTAAGTCAGCAGCACCCAGGGATTGCAGATAGCACAAATTCTCCTTCTTTTACATCACTTCTTTGTTAGAAGGACAGATGGGAGGGTTCAGCATTTGTTCACCACTTTGTTTCCTTGCCGCCAGGCTAAAGAACCCATCAAGGAATCTTTTGGGTGAATTCCTCCTCACCCCATCTCTTTCCAGGCAGGACCTTCTTCCTTCTGGTTAATTCATCACGGTTAATAGACTGTCTATGATAAATCAAATATTTCTTTTTCACTACTTCTTTTCAAACCCAAGTTCAGTAAGTGCCCAGGAAAAACAGATGCAGTATGTAAAAAACCTCTCCAGTCCTCTTCTTTTTGGCCAAAATGCAAACAGCCAACTCATAGCCCACCTTATTGAATTGAGCCTTTCTCCCTGCCACATATTCTCCGGTTTTTCCTAGTCTAGGATTGAAACAGAAATAACAAAGCTTTCGTCACCCTCTAGTGATTTTCTCCAAGGCCAGAATGTCTTTTCTTTCCTAATTTCCTCCCACTGCTCCCAGTTCCACCTCTGGGTGCTACACAAAATATCTTAGTTTTTCTATACACCTGCGCAGGTGCACACAAAGCCTGGAAGTCCTGGAAGCAGAATTCTACTAACTCGTGCTCCTCAGAACTGCACAAACTGCAATGCCCCTGAAGAGGAGCTCACATTTCCAGTGCTTGAAGATAAGGTTCTCTCCCTTCGCTTACACACACATTGCTACTTCATGAAGCTACACAGTCTGTTTTGCTGAGGCCATGGTGTGTGCACATGTGGTTCATGTGGAGCCTGTATAGGTCACATTTAGCAGCTGTCTTGGTCACCCTCTACTCCATACTAGATGGTAAGATACTTATGTAACTACAGGCACAAGGCAACCATCTCTTCTGCCTTTGTACTCAGTCCTCAGGAATCAGATTGTGTATTTGATACCCCAATGTCCTGCTACAGTCCCACACATTATCTGGGGTCTTGCGTGGCCAGTTATTATGGACAATGTAGAAGACAGACAACAACTGATAGTGTGCGACAGGGTTCAAACTCACAAATACCCCACAATTTATGACATCTTACAACCCATGTCTTTTTGGATGCCATGGTGTCCAGCCAACACAGATAAAATGCTTCATTCCATGATGATAGCAACTGCACCTACATGGTGGCTACCATACACATTTGGTTGTGCAAGCCAGCTCCTGTGCCAGCTACCAAGCCACTGTTCACAGTCCACCCAGATGAGCACAGGGGCAGCTCTCCTGTGGCCATGCAGAAACAGACGGCTGCTTCCATTTGCAAATCCAACATCTCGCTGCCAGTCAGAGAAGAGCCAATCTGATGTGGGAAGATGGGCAGTGAAGCTGTTGTTGTGAAGTGTTCATTACCACTCTGTTGCTCTCTTGCCTCATACCATATCTCATATGGCTTGCCAATGCATGGAAGGTTACTGAAGGCCAAGACCAGGTTATACCTGTGTCTCTTTGCATTGGATGTTATTCAAGGACTTCATATTCTTTGTTCCTTTGCCTTCTACCTGGCCTTTGTACTCTTTATACAAGGACAACAAAGTTGTCCTTTCCCATTGCACTCCATAGACTGTTTGATGACTGCTAGAGTCCGTTAATCATGTTCGTGGCAATATTTCATTTCAAGGATTTCCTGATCCTTCAGTTCTCCCCAGATGGCAAGCAGAGGCAGTTCCTCTTTACGTTTCAGGGCAGATGTAAAAAACACAGTACAGCAATATAGTGCACGGATCTAAACGGACTGATCCTGAGCAGGACTAGCACTTAAACAGGTAGATGACACCTCATCACCATGAAAAGAACAGTAGATGTTGGTGTATCTTGGTAAGGATGAAAAATTGAGGAATACCAAAGAGTGCTCAGAGCAGATGGACAAACGCAGACATCTGCACACTGAATTAATACTCAGCAAACCAACTGCACTTTTAAAATAGCAGTATAGAATGTGCTTTATCTCACCAGCTAATACACGCTAAAATATTGTCATGTAAATGGTGGTCATTTCAAATGAACTGCCCATCCCCTTCCACTACCTCGTAGGGAAGTATTTAGCATATGTTTTTCCAAACAGTCGTGGCAGTTCTATATCCCAAGCCTTAGTACTTTTAAAAAGGACAGAAAATTGTTTTGGAAAAGGACCAAACATTAACTGTTAAAACTCAAACAAAGGAGTATGAGTCAGGAAACTAATCTTTTTTTATATATCTGAAATGAGAAATGAAATTCAGTTTGGAAAACATTTTTATTAAAAACTGTAGCTGTCTGTATTCTGAAAACACCCTGGAGGTCTAAAGATGATATCAGTATATAAATATTCAGGGCTTCCTGAATATTTCTTTTCAGAAAAGACTTTTTTTCCCCCTTACAATTTCTTTGACCTTTAGAAAACAGTCACTATTTGTAGCTTGATTTTTTCAAGATGTTCTCCGGTACATAAAGATGGCAGGGAATTCAATTTAAAAGTCCACTCATGAAACACCATATAATAGTCAGAAGATAGCATCGCTTTAGGCAATATTTTATTAAGTGAACAGCCATTCAAAGCATTTTGGAGCATATTATATCCTATTCAAAGGCGTTGACTTCCTTCAATGCTACAGCAAAAGTATTTTACAAGAGAGATGATATTTGAACTATCCACAGGCATATGGATAAAATGCACAGGACTCAGCTGTAACAGAGACGAGTCTTCTTGCTTTACAGAGGACTGTCAAAAGGACTGATACATAAAAAGGTCTTTCTGTTTTGTGTTGTGTTGTGTTTTGTTTTGTTTTGTTTTGTTTTTAATCCTTTAAGGGGAACAAGACTTTCATGAGCTCCCATAGAACAGCTGCAAAAATACCTTCAGTCTGTCATCTGGAATTCCTGAAGGTGACTTGTGGATTTGTGTCTAATGAAACATTGCAAAATAGCACTCACCATGTTGTAAAATACCCCTAATGGTTTATTAGCCTCTTATAGGACAAAAAATGACAGGTGCCCCAAGCATGTTATTCTAATTACATAAAGCACAAAGTTAGAAAGACACAATGTCAGAACAGAACCAAACATAGGAAGGTTTCTCTGTGACCTCAAAAGTGGATTACGGATGATTTGTGACATTACAAAGTGACCACTGGAGACCTGGGGTCCAATTAAGGATTCTCACTGATGAAAATCAGTATGCTTTCTCATGATTTACAACAAAGCAAGATTAAAATTTGGTCACCAAAAACTTGTTCCACTTGACCTTATCCAGCACAAGAATTTTTTCTGAAACAGGACTAGCTCGCTCCACAGAGAAGCCATCTGATAAGAGCAGCAGTGGGTTAATAGATTACTATGGGTTGAGAGCAAGGAGAGCGCACTGAAAGAACTGTTGTTTCCAAGGTTCAGGAAACACAGTTGCATTATATATCATACAGTCTTTTTGATATTTCTGTTTTTCTACCTTTACGAGACAAGATTTAGTAAAGTACAGGAAATTACTCTCTTTCTAAATGAATGACCTTGTATGCTACCTCTTAGATGGATAAAGAGGGAAGCTGTTTCCTCCTAAATACTACAGTTGAATAATTTTATTTTTTTTGGGGGGGGGGGGGGGGGGGCGGGAATCATACATTTGTATTTTTGTCAAATACAAAACAATTTTCATTTACTGAATTTAGTTCTGTTTAATGTGTTCCAATAAAAAATTCAAAGGTAGTGCTACACATGGGGAGAACAACCAAGAAAGATTCCAAGAACATGTCGAATGGCTTTACATTCCTGCGGAAATATTGACACAAATTGTAGTACAGTGCTTGCTGATGCATTTGGTACCAATGGTTCTAACAGACACGATATAACTGCAATTGGGTTTTCACCATGTTGTCAGTGCAGAGACGAGTTTCCCCCTTCTCACTGTTTCCAGGGCATGTTCCATGAATAAAGCCTATTTCAATTAGATTTCCTTAGACCCGTTCCCTGTGTAAAAATCTTTCCTGACATAGATGCATCATATAGAGAGACACTCCCCTTCAACCTCAAATATGCACAGTTTCCAGCATTTACACTGGAATTCTGGGAAGAGGATACACAGGGCTTTTTGCTGGCTATTTGTACAGGGGTGATTTTCATTCACAATGACCATAAATGCCTACCTGTTTCAAAAGAAATGTAACTTGTATTCTTCCTGTGCCTTTTCAGGTGTGTGGTCTGAGCACATTAACTTATTTATTACATAGTTGTACCTATCCAATGGAAATTCTCACATCCAGGGACATCCTGCAGATGTGAACATTACTGGGATTACACTGAATCTAGAAGTGGAGAAAAACAATGATGCTTTTCACCTGTGATCAGGACATTTTCCCTAAAATATTCACATTTTCTGAAGAAAACCCTTGTTTCTCCTTTGCTGAGTTGTCAAATCAAAACATGTAAAAGACAAAAGTATTTTATTCCTTGCTAAGTGGTCCAGCACAGTAAATGCAAAGGTGATAAGGATGACCATGGTAGTTCAATATACATTACTTACTTATTCAAAAACAAGGGAGAAGACAGAAGAAAATAAGAACTTCTCTTCCCTGTTATCTCCACCGTTTTCTCCCCCATTTTCTTTCCTTCCTATCTTCATCTTTTTTTTTTTATTATTTTTTAAGGAACAGATGTTTTGCCACCTCTTGCCCAGATCTTCAAAGTATTCTACTAGGTCTAGTCCTCAGTTTCAAGGTTGGTTACAAATTTGGCCTGGTTTGACTGAAAGGGAGAGTTTGCACCAGTTACACACCACTGTCTCAGGCTGGATGAACTCTGTCTGCCTAGTTCTGAATTCCCTTGAACATCAAAGGTCTAACTCACACTTCAGGGTTAGCAGGGTCACATTCCACCTAAAAGAAGACTAATACTGCCTGAATTGCTCACAACAAGCTTCTTGTTTGACAGCTTTTGCCCCATTTTCTGTTTTCAAATGATGTGCAAGTAAACTTATATTTTGTCATGTTCTTTAATAATTCACTAAACACTTTATGTGAATTCATTCAAAGAATGGCTTGCTCTGAACTATCTGCTCTGAGCTGAGCTGTAAGGCTTGAACATTTGTAGCGTGCCACTCAGGCTGCAATTTTCCACCTGGCGGTAACTCCTGATCTCTGGAAGGTTCCCAAATCCACAGAAAGATTTCAAGATGGCCACCCAAATGATCAAATGATCCTGATCCACATTCTCACAGAAATATATTCAGGTATGAATTTGTACAATGCTTTGCCTTTGATAAATAATTTTGTGGAGCGAAATTCAGTTAAGAAAGTTGGTAAAAGGCAACCAGAGAGGTCCCATCAATAAATATGGTCAAAAGGAGGATCTATTCTCTGCTGCTTTTTCCTAAATGTCAGCAACAACTGAAAAAACAATGCAAAGAAGAAAGGGTCTAAGAGAGCAAAATATAAGGGAAAAAATGGAGGCATAGGAAAAATGAGCATAAAGATGTTATCACAAAAGGGCAACCATTCTGTAATGGAATAAAGACTGGTGAAAAAATGTAAGAAACTGGTACTACCCACATGCATATATAAGTCTTTGATCTCACCTTGAGGAAACTCACTACCTTTCAGTAAGCGTCAGATTATCCACCTCAGAACGCACTGCTAAGCTTTTCAGTGTACGAGAATCCACTCCAGTTGAGGAAAGATAACATGTTGGAATTCATAAGGCTAATCTAAAGCAATCAATCAGTTAATGATCCCACTTTTCTGACAAAATCAATGTCTAGAGCAGTT
The DNA here is from genome assembly GCA_947846985.1 of Fratercula arctica. NCBI lineage: Eukaryota > Metazoa > Chordata > Aves > Charadriiformes > Alcidae > Fratercula > Fratercula arctica. Next base: position 44,540,358 of record CANTUZ010000026.1, on the reverse strand, counting down.
ACATAACTCAGGTTAAGAATTACTATGAAGTAGAGATATCCTTTGAAAACAGGGTATTATAAAAAGTTTTCAAGAAGGACTAGCTTTGCAATCCCAAAAGATGTACCACAACTGTATTGCAAAACCTCATCTCTATAGCACCTCTATAGCTTCTTCCCACTGGCACGAAACAAATATAACAAAAGCAAGTGTTCCATGAACACCACTCAGCCCGTTGCTGGAACAAAACCATCTCAGACCTTAAGAAAGAGGCAGGCAGAGAATAGGGAACTTTCTCTCTTTTACAGCTAAATTAAAGAAGCAAATGTCAAACGTGGAAGGCATTAAATAAGAAGACAGTGTATAAATTTGTAAGGCTATTTTTGTCCTAAGACATGAAGCTTAATTTAGTGAATATCCTTTCCACCATTTCTATTACGGTTTGTAGCACTTAAGCACAAGCAGGGTCTGCAGAATAGGGCAGACTGTGAACAAAAGGAAGAAAGACGTGCTAAATAGATTTGTGGGATGAATGTATAAAACCAATGGAAGAACAGAATGAAGCAAATATAAATGCTATTGACTGGATTTTACAAAAATATTTGTGATGGTGTTATACTAAGTCCTAACCCTAGTCTGCTTTAGCTCTACTTAAGGTCTGAATGCTAATGCATCAGATAAAAGTGACTAGACAACGCTACACAAACAGCAGTTCCACCTGCTGAACTGAATTGGCATCGGTATCATGAATAACTAATTATCCAATATTTACTCTAATAATTAATCTTATGAATATCGCAGGAATTAACCTTGATAGAAAATGACCTGGGTGGGAAAATGAAATATAGCTATGCACAATGGTATTTAAAGGTGGTAAAAATTTGCATCAGTTATAAAAAATTCTTCCAAACAAAGGAATCCATTGAAATAAAGTGGGAGAAAGCCCTTAACTTATCACTAAGGACACTTAAAAATAGGCCAAAATAAATGACTGGAAAATTTAACACGATGACTAATCTCACACTGACTCCATAATCTTGCAATAGGGATGGAGAATGTTCCAAAACCTCTTTTCCATCTCTAATGTCTAATATCTGTAAGCCCCTGGACATGTTTGGGCTATCCAGCCATGTATATTAGGTCTGGCTCCAGAAAGCAGCATGATGCCAGCGTACAACTCAGTTCCCAGAGTTTGGGAAGTCTCCAGAGCACCACTGTTGCTAACCACTTTCCCAAAAGTGCCGATTTTAGTCTCATCTTTGTAATATCCCTAATCTGATCCATCCCTTTTGGGGAACTTTGAAAAGAGCAGTTGCCTCAGGCAAGTAGAAAGACGACAGCATAGCTCACCTCCACAATGCACACAGAGGATGAATACTGTTTATTAGGAAGAACAAAATACTCATTTGCAACTTGTCTGAGAATGGCTGATGGCTTAGTGTATTTTGATGCATCAAAGCCCTGAACACAGTATTTCACCTGAAAAGAAAACCACAGTTATTATGCGGTGTTGTTACTGAGATCTACCAGCTCAGTATTTTAATGCTTATTATTGGCACAGTGACAAGTTTACGACTGACTGTGTTTCTCCATCACTTCTGAAGCCCTTAATATTTGTTAGCTGCAGAAAGGAGATACATTTTCAAAGCTATCTGTGACTATGAATGATTCCTTTTTGAATGTCAAACTAGAAAATATGATTTTCAAAGGTTAGGTGCTCAACATTTTCTGAAAATCAGGCTGCCTGGAAATGTCTCAGACTGTGCCCCTAACATGGAAGTAACTGAATCATTCATCACTTTTGCAAATTAAACTTTTAAGACACAAAGACACTTTTCTTTCATCCCGGCATTCAGATACCACAGCTAAGGGCGTAGTAAAGGAATGGAGCGGAACTCTACTAACTGCTTTGACATCTTTTAATTTTAGGTGAAGTGTAGGAAGAAAGATGCATGTACCTGCATGAATGTAGATGTTGTTCTTGTCATAAAATCTGATAATTATCCAAGCTATCTCCCTCCATATAGAAATCCATCTTAATTCATTTTTCTCTGGTATTTTAGCAAACGAACAAATGAACAAAAGGGAGTTCAGGCTGCTGACCATATCAAAAGTTGCACTGATTAACTAAAACTGCCTTTTAAAAGACCCAGTTAAATCAGAGCAAATGCTTGCCTGAGCACACTTAAATTAGTTTATTTATTGACTAACACTGATTTATTTGAATTTGTTAATCTGGGTCAGGACTCTGAAATATTTGCATGCCTACTTCATGTTTAGCATCTATTTAGTCTATACACATTTTGTTTTAGTACAATGAAAGAATGAAACTCTTCTAAGAAGGTGTAATAAACAAGTCTGACACTTTTTTATAGCAGGTCAACTCAATAAAGACATCACCATTTCTTGATGATATGAAGCCAGCTGTGCTTAAAGAGACCTATTGAAACACACCCAAAATCAGTTTGCTAGCTCCAAATTTATGTTGAACTAGATTTTTATTACTTTAATCAAATTGTTTTTAAAGATGGTTTTATTTTAACCACAGCTACTTTTGCGTGTAAACAAGGCCTTAGGCCTTGTATCATCACAGGATACATCAAGGATACCTACTAAATTGAACAGATTGGGGATATGCTTTTGAATGGCATATTTCACTGCAGCCATCTTCAAATTCTAATGTTCTAATTGAATTTGGATGTAGAACGAGACCAAATTAGGTATTACCCTTCCAGAGTACAAGTCACATTTGTGTTGCTGTAATCTGAAACCACGAAAATGAAACTGCTACTCATATTTTTGTCCTTCAGACTATATAGAGTGAAAGTCTGCTTACCCTCAAAGCTACTAATTTCTTCATGCTTCTCATATAGGAAAACACAGAATTTCCTATTTCTTACAAATTTCTATTATATGAATTTTAAATAAGCATATAAAAAAATGAAACACAAACCTATTAGCTGCTTCAGTGAATATCTGGTTGTAAACACTTGAAAAATCTGAAAATATGAAAAATTAACCAAACAAAACCAATGACCAAACAAAAAATACCTGACTGCTTTTGTGTGTGTGTATATGTTGACATGTCCAACAAAGAACTCCCATAATACTGTGATGGTTGAAATTGGTTTGACATAGTGACAGCGTGTGTGGTTTACATTCATCATTGTAGAACATGGCTATTTAAAACCTTTATCTAACTGACTTAACAGGTGACTAAAAATGTGTTGCCTTCACAATCACTTTTGCCTTTGTTAGGACCCAAAAAGGCTGGAGTCCTACTCTCTTCTTACATTTGCTTTAACAGCATGTGTGGTCTAGTTTGTAGTTTAGATTGGAACAGAGTTCAAAAAAGCAGAAGTCCAGCAAAGTATTGTGCAACATTACCATGTTTATGGTACTGGATGTGCTGGATAAATACTCTCAATGATACTTACTATTTCATATATAAATAACAATCTCCAACTTTACAAGGATGCTACTCGATTTTTAAGTAAATATCAGAAAGATGGGGACAGCCTTTTTAGTAGGCCTTGTAGCAATAAGACAAGCAGTAATGGTTTTAAACTAAAAGAGGGAAGATTAAAACTAGATACAAATAAGAGATTTTTTATGATGAGGGTGGTGAAACACTGGCATAGGTTGCCCAGCGAGGTGGTAGATGCCCCATCCCTGGAAACATTCAAGGTCAGGTCGGACGGGGCTCTGAGCAACCTGGTCTAGTTGAAGATGTCCCTGCCCATTGCAGGGAGGTTGGAGTAGATGACCTTTAAAGGTCTCTTCCAATCCAAACTATTCTAAGATTCTATGGTTCTATGGTTCTGTGTATGCAGATAACTGTTACAGCACTGTGTTGGCAGGACCTGAGTCATAAATATTAAAAAATTACTAATGATATCCTGCCTCCAACTCTTCCAAAGAGGCCCACTCCACGTTCTCTTTATATGTCCATCCCCTTCCTGTAAAAAGACAAGACTATCTGCACTTCTTTTTATTGTCTGCCCCCGTAACACTTCAGAGACTGAAGTACAGTCAGTTGATTACACATTAAGTCACTCCAGTTCCATCGAGCATGCATGTTAGTTCATTCCCCAGCTGTCTTCTGGGAGGCAGTCAGGGAGCACCTCCACACGGAGCATGCTTGATCAACATAGTTGATCCCACACAGTCCTACAAAGCTACATCAGCGTGCCTTGCTCTCCCACACATTCCCACATCATGCCCCATAGCATGCACCACGTAGTCTCAAGAACCACGCTATAAACAAATTACACTGCCAGTCTGCAGCATGCATGGGGTGGAAAAAAGCTATCAAGTATCATAGGGTGTCAACAAGAGCCCCAGGCTGATTGGTGTGCAGGCAGACACGTGCAACCTTTTCCAGGAGGGATCAATCCCAGATTATACATAAGTAAATCAATTCAAAATAATTGGCCTGAAGGCCAGGTGTTGAATGCCCTCAATAATGTTCACAAGACTTTACACCAGCAAAGATAACCTTAAAGAGGTATAGCCAGCATAACAATGTCTAACAGATCCTACAGCATGAAGCGTAGTAGTCTCATCAGCTACAAGGTTCAACTCAGTGGGGTGACTGTCGATTGATACAATTACTTACTATCCTGCCTGTTCATAATTTTTCTTTCTGACTAAAGCAAGAGAGAGGAGGGATGCTCACACTGGAAAGCCCTGCACATTCTAGTGAATAAATTGCTATTTTGGGGAGTATTCACACCTAGTTTAGGTCTCTAACTTAGGACACCAATCTTCCAAACAGCTCTGCACAGTCAATAAAAGGATAAACTACTCCAGATGTGGAGCAAGAACCTAATTTAGATGCCTTCATTTGCCCTTACTTCTCTGTTGAAACAGACATCACTTGGGAAAGCATTACATTCATTCCCAGCCCCCCCTGGTCTGGTAAGTCACAAGGTTTTTCTTTTGTAACTTTAGAGTTCAGAAGTTATTATTTATGGGTCTCTGAGGGTACATCAAATCCAAGAACTCAGCAGTACGCACATGTCCATATTCAGTCATCTGCACGGGCTACTGTGAGTGACACCTTACTGGGCCTTTTCTACTGGATGGATGTTGGTGTATGCGTAGGACTTTTACTGCCTCCCTTGACCCCCATGCACTGTAATGACAAGGTTCTGAGAACTACTGACAGTTTGGTACAAGGCTACCTTTCACTGATAGGTGAAATCCTCTGTTGGTAAAGAATTAAATCCCTTCTTCAAGAAGAAAAAGTGCACGCTCACTGTGTTTCTCTATCAGGCACATACTAAGATATTCTTGGATGCAGAAACTGAAATTTTATCAGCTAATTAATTCACAGGACTCCTACCAGACATTTTTAATTGCAGTTGTAAATCTCTTGAAATGCAGAAAAAGCAATATAATCCAATAAAAGAAACGTGCTTAGAAATCATTTGAGAGGAATTAACCACATATACAGGCCATGTATATTTAATTACATCTGAATGTGAACCGCTAAATTTTAAGGTCAACTGTTTTTGTGTCTATCTGATTTCCTTATTTTCTAAACAGTCCAAATGTAAAATAGGTCAGAGAAATAATTAAAGAAAACATGAGTTGGGAAGGAGATCCATTAGGGAAGGGAGTGAAATAAAACAGAAAAGACATCAGAATTAAACAAGAAGGTGCCTGGGAGTACTTACAATAAATCCAGATCAGATACACACTGGCTTTTCTGGCTGCCAAAATGACCCCTAGTGATGGAAGACTGTTAATCTATGATAATTCGGACACGTGATGTAGAGAACAAAGTTAATGGCTGAGACAGGAAAGGATGGCAAACAGAAAACGCAGCCAATGTAAGAATTCAGAAAGCTTTCAGATCTCATTTTACTATCCAGTCATGGGATATATTTTCCTAAATGGTCCTTTGTGAAAAAGAGCAATAGTTGCCTTACGCATTACTTTTAGAGCTACTCTGAAAACTGAAAAGCTGAATTTGACGATACCATTTCCATTGTTGGAAAACCTGCATTGAAGAAGAGAGGCCAGAGAGTTATTTCCCTAGGTTTAGTTCCACATGAGAAAAGATTTCCTTCCTTCATGAGAGCACCATGAGCCTCAAAGTCCTTACCCAAAATGGCAGTTATGAATGCAGACAGAATCCAAATGCTCATTAAATGAACACAGACTAGTACATTTTAAAACCATTTTAAGAAGTTAATTTCTTGACAAAGGATATATAACCCTAGATGTAGATGATCATATTCTACATGGCTAAAAGGTGTGGAAAGTGAAGAGTCCAGCTAGTTTCGTGTCTGATCAAGGGGAGCCTATTGACGAAGCTTTCTTACTCCAGATACAGGAGGCATCATGCTTGCAGGGACTTCAACCACCCCTACATCTGCTGGAAAAGTAGCACAGCAAGCTGTGGGCAATCCAGGAGACTCCTGGAGTGCATTGAGGATAACTTCTGAAGCCAGGCAACTGACAGCCCCACCAGAGAAAATGCAATACTGGACCTGTTGGTCACCAGTGCAAGTGAGCTAATCGTGGGCATCAAGATTGGAGGCAGCCTGGGCTGCAGTGGTTGTGCACTGGTGGAGTTCACAGTCCTGAGGGATACGGGTCTGGCGAAGAGTAAAATCATGACCCTGAATTTTAGGAAAGTAAACTCCCAGCTCTTCAGGGAGTTAGTCAATAGGACCCCCTGGGAAACTGCCCTCAGGGACAAGGGAGTAGAACAGAGCTGGCAGATCTTTAAGGAGGCTTTCCACACAGCGCAAAAGCTCCCGATTGCCAGGTGTAAGAAATCAGGAGAGGAAGGCAAGACACTGGCATGGCTGAGTTGAGATCTGAGATCTACTGGAGATGCACAGGCAGTGGAAGCAGGGACAGGTATCCTGAGAAGAGTACGGAGATGCTGCCCAGTTGTGCAGGGATGGGGTCAGGAAGGCCAATGTACAGCTGGAGCTGAACCTGGGAACTGACACAAAGAATAGTAAGAAGAGCTTCTACAGGTATGTCAGCCAGAAAAGGAAGGTCAAAGCAAGCATACCCCCCCAATGAGCAAGACTCTCAAACTGGTAACAACAGAAAAGGAGAAGGCTGAGATACTCAACTGTTTTCCCTCAGTCTTCACTGGCAACCTCTCTCCCCACATCCCTTGAATGGATGGACCTCAAGGCAGCGACTGGGGGACCAAAGTCCCTCCCACTGTAAGAAAAGATTGAGTTCGTGATCACCTGAGGAATCTGAACATACAGGAGTGTATGGGACCTGACAAGATGCATCCCAGAGTCCTGAGGGAACTGGCTGATGTACTTGCCAAGCCACTCTCCACGATATTTGAAAATATCAAATATCAGTCAGGTTAAGTCCCCAGTGACTGGAAAAAGGGAAAGATTGCACCCATTTTTCAAAAGCGTAGAAAGGAGGATGCTGGGAACCACCGCCCTGTGAGTCTCACCTCTGTGCCTATGAACATCATGGAACAGATCCTCCTAGAAGCTACCCTAAGGCACATGGAGGACAGGGAGGTGACTCGAGACAGCCAGCACAGCTTCACCAAGAGCAAGTCCTGCCTGACCAACCTACTGGCCTTCTATGATGGAGTGACATCAGTGGACAAGGGAAGAGTTAAGGATGTCATCTGTCTGGTTTTCTGTAAGGCCTTTGGCATGGTCCCCCACAACATCCTTCTCTAAACTGGAGACACATGGATTTGATGGGTGGACCATTCAGTGGATGAGGAATTGGTTGCATGATTGCATCTGGAGGGTAGTGGTCAATGGCTTGATGTCCAGATTGGTGACAAGTGGTGTCCCTCAGCAATCCATATTGGGACCAGTACTGTTCAGTATCTTCATCAAGGACATAGACAGTGGGATTGAGTGCACCCTCAGCAGGTTTGCAGACAACAGCAAGCTGAGGGGTGTGGTTGACATGCTTGAGGGATGGGATGTCATCCAGAGGGACCTGGACAGGCTCAAGAAATGGGCCAGTGGGAAACTCGTGAGGTTCTACATGGCCAAGTGCAAAGTTGTGCACCTGGGCTGGGGCAATCCCTGGTAGTAATACAGGATGGGGGATGAAGGGATTGAGAGCAGCCCTGCCAAGAAGGACTTGGGGGTACTGGTGGATGAAAAGCTGGACATGAGGTGGCAATGTGTGCTCGCAGCCCAGAAATCCAACCACATCCTGGGCTGCATCAAAAGAACCGTGACCAGCAGATTGAGGGAGATGATTCTGCCCCTCTACTTCTCTCTGGTGAGTCCTTACCTGGAGTACTGTGTTCAGCTCTGGAGCCCTGAGCACAGGAAAGACGTGGACCTGTTGGAGCAGGTCCAGAGGAGGGCCACAAAAATGATCAGAGGGCTGGAGCACCTCTCCTATGAGAAAATGCTGAGAGAGTTGGGGTTGTTTAGCCTGGAAAAGAGAAGGCTCCGGGGAGACTTTATTGCAGCCTTTAAGGGGGCAGACTTAAAAGGGGCTTATAAGGAAAATGGGGACAAACTTTTTAGCAGGGCCTGTAGCAATAGGACAAGGGGTAATGGCTTTAAACTAAAAGAAGGAAGATTAAGAATAGGTATAAGGAAGAAATTTTTTACGATGAGGGTGGTGAAACACTGGCACAGGTTGCCCAGAGAGGTGGTAGATGCCCCATCCCTGGAAACATTCAAGGTCAGGCTGGACAGGGCTCTGAGCAACCTGGTCTAGTTGAAGATGTCCCTGCTTATTGCAGGGGGGTTGGACTAGATGACCTTTAAAAGTCCGTTCCGATGCAAACTGTTCTATGATTGTGTGATTTTCTGTTACGATTTTTGTTGTAATTCCAAATTCCAAACTTCAACATCATTTCCATCATCATTATTATTATTATTACTATATGAGACTTGCATTTCTTTAACTGAAAGATGTATGTCAAAACCTCTGCCTACAAATGATGCAATGGTTCATGCCATACCCTGCTTTTCAGGCTAGCAGGCAAAATGAACACTGTCCGCAGCCAGACAAGCCTGTCAGTACTAGTGGGGCCATGCACTGATCCTCAGCCTGCTCAGGCAGCATCTCAGCAGCCTTTACCCAGCCATGCAGGAATGCAAGGCCGGCAGCGAAGCCTCCTCTACTCCCCCTCCTGGGAGGTCCGAAGTTCAGCTGCTGCCATTCTTCACGAAGTAAAAGGCCTGCTTTCTGCAGGACAGCCGAGCTGGATGGATTTTGCAGATGAAGGCAGGAGCTGGGAGGGGGCAGAGCTCATCCCCCAGTTGTCCACAGAAGGCAACCCCGCTGGGTCAGAAAAACAGCCATTCCTGCTCGCCCATGCTGGGGAAGCTCAGGAGGCCCTTGTCCCATGCCAAGGCACAATCCTGCCCCATTGCAATCCCCCCTCTCAGACTTCCTATACCTGAAACACCCCGGCATCCGGGCCCCCTTCCCTCCAGCTGCACAAACCTGCACCAGTTTCCCCAGCAATCAGGCAGTTCAGCAGCACTTTGTACAGCGTCTGCAATGTCATCTCCACCAAACCCACCGCACCCACCCCAAACTATCCGACTTCCACCAGTAACAGTGTTATCATCAGTGAATAGCGCTGAAAGTGTAGATTGCAATGTGTATTTGCTGCACCCTGCCTAAACGGCATCTGGCATTTTTAATAACACTCTTAAATAAGAATTAAAACAAACAGCTCTGAAGTAGGTGGATAAACGCAGGGTTTCTGAATGCAGTTTCCACATATTTAAAAACACAAGGAAACACCGTTTTTGCACCAGAAGAAGCAAAACTGTGCTGAAGGAGAAACACAAGCAGCCTGTAAAACTGATAACAATGAAGCAAATCCTTACGAATGCTTCTTAACACATCAATCACGCTGTCTCCCAGCCACACCACACCGCCATTCCACCTTCCACACGCTTTCAGACAGACATCAGTCCACACCGCATAGGATACCAAGATGCCCGAGTTTCTGAAAAATAGATTTAGTCCTAATTTTTGTGACAGATGGAGCTGATAGTCTCAGGATGAAAAAAGCGCCAGTTTTGACAGGCAGCAGATACCGATGCCCCTTGTGGTTGGAGACGATGTTGCTCTGGAATTAAGGTAGCACTAAATCCAATAGCAATGGGTAAATGCACCACTACTTATTTTGTTATGCTCCTCTCATCGTGCCTTAATATTTATATTTTTGTGTCTATTTCCTTATAAACAAAGCAAAGCAAATGGAGAGCATACCAGGAAGGCAGGACGTCAGCAGGATATTTTGCTTTCAATGACACATTTCATCTTCCTAACTAACAGGTTTTAAACAACTTTTTAGACTTGGCAGATCTTCATAAAGTATCAAAGAACTATACTGTGATCTACTGTATTTCTGTCAACAGGCATCCTCGTAGGTCAGTGTCTTAAACCTGTGCACAAAAACGTCAGGCAAGAAGCTGAGTGAAATGAGTTTAAAATCGGTGGGGGATGCGGTAAAAGGAAAGAAAGTTGCAATACTGCAGGCACAGCAAAGCAGTACTTACATCGTCGCAGTACACTATTAAGAAAGCTAGCTTTGCTCTCAGTGTACTAACACGTTGAAACCCGGAGCTCTCTTTAGATTTAAGTAAGAACAAGGTCGGTCCCATTTTGAGCCTGATCCTCCCTGCCTTTCGGGAAGCAGCTCTGCCCTTACTTGAATCAGCGGGAAGTCTGGGTATACACACCACTCAGGCTAGAGACCTTCAACCCCCCCCGCCCCGTTACTGTAAGGAGCACGACCAATTTAAGAGCAACACCCCTGCAAAAGCTGCACGCAGTTCCCCTTTTGCCCCGACGGGGAGGCGGCTCGCTGCTGCCGGGGAGCCCTGCCGCTGCCGCTGCCGCCGCCTGTCCAGCGCCGCAGCGCCCAGCTACCCCACCGCCGCCGCTGCGCGCCTCTCGCCCGGTCGCCGCGCCGCCTTAACGGGAGGAGGGGCTCCTCGGGGGGCTGTCACTCTCCTTAAGCCTTTCCTTTCAAGCTTTGAATGTGAGCTGCCCTCCAGCCCCCCTCTCTGCTTCCCTCCCTCCAGCAGATCGTAAAGAGAGGAGGGTAAAAAAAAAAAAAAGTTTCAACAACAGGCTGGACCAATCGCAAGTGGCGGAGCAAGGAAAGGGGGCCGAGCGAAGGGAGAAAAAAGTGGAGAAAAGGAGAAAGAGAGCGAGAGAGCGCAGGCTGGGGGGATGTGTAAAAGAAGAAGCGTTGCTAATTTTTTTTGTTTGTTTGCTTTTCCATGCATGCATAATGAGGCCTAATCAGAGCACGTTGCTGCTGCTTGGAGGGCACTTTTGTATTTAAAGCCTTCCAGAGAAAAAAGATCCACAGACGGATCCGCAGAGCAGCTTGCAGGGCTTGTTGACAACAGAAGCAGCATCAGTCGCCCAGAGAGAAAAGAGACCCCGAAGGCTGCCTCTTCTCCTCTCCCCGTGCTATCTTCTTGCTAGCGGGGAGAGACACTTCTTCTCCCCGCCACCCGAAAGTGCAACCCGTACCGAGAGGGAGCGAGCGGAGCCGGGACTGCGAATGGGATCGGAGCGGCTGGCATGTGCAGAGATGCTGCGAGCGGAGAGTTAAAAGCTCCGGAGAAGGCAGCAGCAGCAGCAGCTGGGCATTTATTTTGTGAAAAAAAAAAAAAAAAAAAGGAAAAAAAAAAAAAGAGAAACGGAACTGCATGAGGAGCAGGGCAGCACCATGAGCTCTCCCGGCGCAGCCTGCAAGTCCCCGAGCGCACTCCGGAGCCGCTCTCCTCCGAGCCCCCGTTTGCACTGATTCCCCCCACCTCTCCGGGCGCCTTCGCCGCCGTCGCCGAGCCGGGAGCAGCGGGTGGGGGGCACGGGACGGCCCCGGGCGCCTGCTTCGTACCGCGGCCCCGTCAGTTTCATCTCCCGGGGGCTGGAGGGCCTCGGAGCCGGCGCGGATGGATTGATGCGAGGAGACCTCATGCACACGGCCGGCGGGAGTTTTGCAAACTTTTCCACGGGCGGCAGCTCCTTCTCCTCCTCCTCGTCGTCTACCAGCGCCTCTCCCCCACTCGCCTGCGGCAGCAGCCGCCGCCGCCGCCCACGATGGTGGCCCGCTCGCCCGCTCGGCACGGAGGCGGCGGCGGGCGCCGCTGGCCGCGGCCGGCCGCCTGGCTGTGGCTGGCGGCGGCGCTGGGCGCCGTGTGGCCGCCGCGGGGCTCGCTGGTGCAGGGCCGGCGGCTGATCTGCTGGCAGGCGGTGCTGCAGTGTCAGGGGGAGCCCGAGTGCAGCTACGCTTACAACCAGTACGCCGAGGCGTGCGCCCCGGTGCTCCTGCAGCACCCGCCGGCGGGAGGCGGCGGGGACGGGCCGGCGGCCGCTGCAGGCGCGGCCGCCTCCTCCAGGCGGCGGTGCCCCAGCCACTGCATCGCGGCCCTCATCCAGCTCAACCACACCCGGCACGGCCCGGCGCTGGAGGACTGCGACTGCGCGCAGGACGAGAACTGCCGCGCCACCAAGCGCGCCATCGAGCCCTGCCTGCCTCGCACCAGCAGCGGGCCCGGCGGCGGGCCCGGCGGCGGCGGCGGGCCCGGCGGCCCCGGCGTGATGGGCTGCACGGAGGCGCGGCGGCGCTGCGACTGGGACAGCCGGTGCAGCCTGGCCCTCAGCCGCTACATGACCTACTGCGGGAAGCTGTTCAACGGGCTGCGCTGCACGCCGGAGTGCCGCGCCGTCATCGAGGACATGCTGGCCGTGCCCAAGGCCGTGCTGCTCAACGACTGCGTATGCGACGGGCTGGAGCGGCCCATCTGCGAGTCGGTCAAGGAGAACATGGCCCGCCTCTGCTTCGGCGCCGACATGGGCGGCAACGGCGCGGGCAGCAGCGGCGGTTCGGACGGCGGCCTGGAGGAGTACTACGACGAGGACTACGAGGAGGAGCCCAGCCAGAAGGGGAGGGACGACGCGGAGGACAATGCGGGCTCCGAGCCCGGCTTCCCCGTGCAGGCGGATAGCGCCGGCCGGCCCGCCGCCGCCGGGGCCTGGGCGCTGCTGGCCTCCATCTTGCTGCCGCTGCTGCCGCGGCTCTAGCGTTTCTCCCTCCCGCCTTCCCTCCCCCTGCCCCGGGCCGCCGCTGTCGTCCCGGCGGACCCGCCCGCGGCGGCGGCGGGGGAACCGGGCGGCGGGGCCGTTTTAAACGCTCCGACCGTTAATCCTCCGACCGTTAGGCCCGGTGCCCCCCGAGCCCACCCACCCACCCCCCCCAACCCCGCATCTCCCCGAAGGCGGAGGTTCTCCCGCCCGTCTGCACCCTTCTCCCGGCCCGGCCCGGCCTCCCCGGCAGCCTGCGGCTGGGGAAGCCGCCACGGGGCCTTGTCGGCCGGCAGCCGGGGCGGTGTGCCGGAGGGGAGTGGGGGCTGCGGCCCGCTGTTTTTTCGTGTGTGGGTCTGGAGTGTGCACTATGCAATTGCCGCCGCCTGGCCGCCGTGTCAGCAGGGAGGGGACGGGCTGTGGGGGGGACACTGCGGCTCCCCGCTGCCGCCAGCCGCCCCCCCCCCCCCCCCAGCCCCGGGAGAAGGCAGGAGTAATGGCGTGCTGGTAGTGGCGCTTTTTTGTTGGTTTTTTTTTGTTTGTTTGTTTGTTTTTTTAGGCGTTTTGACATGAAGGTTAGAAAGAGGTGAGCTACCCAAACTTGCTGCCAAAGCTGTTGCCGTGCTGGTTGGTCAGCAAGGCGATGGTCGTTGGCCACGTCTCGCTCTTGGTGAGGCAGTGCTGCCTGAAATGGGGATACGAGGCATCTGCCGTTAATTAAATTTAAGGAAATAGCAGACTGAATAAATTCTGTGGTTTACAGCACTCCCGCTTGCACACACATCTTCCCTTTAACAAAAGCGTGCCAGCAGCCGTCTCTTCCTCTTAAACACAGCGACATTAAAAAAAAAATTTTTTTTTTTTTCACGGTTGTTGGCTATGCTGAACAATGCAACTTTTGTTTTAAAAGAGCTCTGCACTGCCATCTTTGAAAGACACTTTTAGACTCGAGAACATGTATGTACAAATATCCTGGAAAGTTATATTGCCTCTCATCATATCAGGGTGCTGACCTCTGGTAAATCTTATATAAAAAATGTATTTAAAACTGGGATTTGTTACCAGTCGCTCTTCTTTGTATATAGAATTTTATAAATTCTATGCTTTGGGGATAATTTATTTAAAAAAAAATAATAAAAGTTTTAAATCCACTTCCTATTTGCCAGAAAATTGCATTTGCTATTCTTTTCTGGAAAGGTACAGATTTCATTTTATGTTTAAAGGGATACCAGCAACAGTGATTCAGTGAAGTATTCTGTAGAACATCAAATGTACAGTGTATTTTATAGATTGGAAGTTAACTTTCTTATTTGGAGAGACTTTATGAACGTTGTAGAATTGTATAAACGCATTTCTGAGCTGCCTTAAACCTTGTATTTTTTATAGGGGGCGTAAAAAAGGCCTGTGTTTTAAATATGTACGGCTTTTTGTATTTTCTAAACGTGTAAATTAGTAAAGAAAGAGCTTTAAATAATGGATGTAGTGAAATTGTTTTCCAGGGACGCTTGAACTCTCAGCACCCGAGGTTGGAGGGTGGGGGGGGAGGGGGGTAGCAAGCCACAGAATAGCAAGCCAAAAACAACAAAAATCTCTGTCTGCCTGTAATACTTTACATAGATGTAAATTACTGCTATTCTTACTTTAATGAATAATTACATGCAAGAAGTAAATACAGCTTTGAAACTACTGCTTTAAAAGAGTGGTTGATTTTATAATGCGTTGGCATGGTAACTTGCCAGTGCCAGAGGAGAGTTAAAGCAATTCAAGGACACTGCTACCCTATGTATGTGGAATTACTAGTGTGCTGCGCTTTCTTCATGAAGTGGAGGCCTGTTGCTCTCACTGACACTCTTAGAAACACTCCTAGGCGTGCAAACAAGTAAATGGTGAGAAATACATCACGCAGAGGTGGCAGGCGTTTCGAAAAAGGCTCCGCGTGGGCAGTGGCGCACGCATCAAGGGGGCTGCAACAAAACACGCAAGTTTGCCATTCAGCCTGCCCTCTCCCACAAGGAAGAATGTGAAAGAAAACACACTGGAGGGATCAGCAATGCAATTACTAGATCTTGTAATATTGTTCTTAGGGGTTGCTTTGCATCGCATCGGACTGAAGCCTGGTTTGCTGCCAGAGCTACTGATCTACACTCAAACACCCTTAGATAAATAATTACACTCTTAAGCTGTGTTGAGTGCTGATACACTTGACCTTGTAAATAGAAATGTTTGCAGTAGGAATAAACTCCAGCATTGGAAAATCTTTTAAACATTAACACAAAAGAGAGAGCTCAGTCCTCTGGGGATTTGAGTTTGGACTGTGTCAAGCTAGGCACTCAAAAAAAAAAAAAAAAAAAAAAAGGAAAAAAAGGGAGGGGGGGAGAGTTTATTTATCTTCTATTCATGGTGTTTATTTAAAGCTTTTCGTTTTAAATGCCATGATTGGAAGGCAAGTCGGAAGTTTAAAAGCTACCACAAATAAACTTTGACTGAGGGGGCGACAGATTAGCAAGATAGTGTCTTTTTCATCTCAGCAGATCTCGACAGAGAGCAAATCCACATCTGTCTGTTGTATAAATCAACAAAATTGGAAATCCCTGCTTCTGGATTAGTTTTTCAACGGCAGATTATTTTATTATTTCTTCAGGGTGTGAATTTGATTAGGTTGCCCGGCGATAAATGCACACAGGCACACGTGCCCAGGCATAAACCAACCCCCAAATAGTTGTGATGCCTAACAAGTGTATGAGTATGGTGCAAGGCTATGATCTGAAGTTCATTTTTAAAGTCATCTGAACAATTGAGTAAGCTTATTGTTAAAACAAAGCTGGAAACGTTGTTTCTCCAGGAAGAGGACAAAGTAGTTGGGTGAGACTTGTAAATAGAGTCAGCTTTCTTTAGAAAGTGCCGAGTTCACAATTGTGCAGGGACGATCTTAAATATTTTCTCCAGTTCTTCAGGAGATGCTCAGAAACATATTTTCAGTTTGTCAACAGTTAGCGCCCACAAGGACTATTTAACTCGTTGATGAAAAATTAAGTCCCAGCTAAAAGCCTTTATTTTTCTTCAGTTAGGAATAAAGACATTAGCACTAGAAAAGGACTGATAATTAACTGCTACAATAAACTCAAGACTTGATTTTACAGGCTCCTGTCAAAAGCATCTGCCTGGAATAAATCAACACCGAGCACCACTAGGCAGGGAGGACTCGTCTGTGTGCTTCCTTCCCCACAGAAAGTGGATTGTTTTAATTTAAATAATTGTACAATAAGTACAGCTGAACTAATTCTGTCCTGTGAGCTCCTCCCCATAAGGAGATAACTGTGGGTTTTGTCGTGCCATCAGAGTAAGCACAATTTCCAGGAGGAATGGCTTCCTGTATTGGTATGTGTCCCAGCCTACAAAGCCTGTGCAGATGTTGATGTCCATCAAATTCGTATTTCTTTCACTTGATTTTGAGACAAATGGAAATTCTTGAAATGTCAAGGGATGTAACAAGGACAGCTTTAAGCAAGGAAAAGACTTCATGTTCCCTGACAGAGGGAGATTTTCCACAGGAAAGGAAGTTCTCTCATTTGTCTGGATATTTGAAAGTGCTCCTTGCCAAGGTCCTGTCCAGCCAATCTCTTCTGGGGGGAGAAGGAACTCTTCACCATTTCATGTAAAATAATCCAGTAGGTTCTGCTCCCTTTTCATTCCCAGTTACCAGGTTTGAATTCTTGGTGACACTTTATTTGTCTTTGGAAGCACTTCAGTGACAAATGTTTAAGGGAGTGTGGGACAATGGTGCAGAACAACGAGGCAGTTCATTGAACTGACAGTGACCATACAGTAAATAGAGGGAGATTCAAGCTTCACTGATCACCCAAGCGCACAGCAAAGCTTTTGTATGCAATCACAATGGACATAACATAAGGTCTCTGTTTATTTTTAACAATATACAGCAATGTATACAGGCAGGCATACGTAACTTTCAAAATTGTTATGAAACGAAGCCTTAAGATGGGGGAAAGCAAAGCTCTAGTTTGGCCAAGTGTTTCAAGGTCACGTTGGAAAGCATGATGGATTTTAGTTACAATCTCCTCTCCACTCCTCTTAAGAGCTGTTAGTGTACCAGATCTCTCACTGCAGGCATGTGCGTGTAGAGCGTATCTGCGGTAGGGCTGCAAAGGTGGCTTCAGACGACTTTGCAGGTGCAGAGCAAGAATTTCCACCTCAATGCAATGCAAAACCAGTATTTGCTTTTTGGTTTGTTTTTTCTTTTGAGTACACCGGAGAAGGATGAGACGATCACCAAAATAGCCAAGGCACGCTTATAAAAAGTAGTGGGGCACAAAATCCTTACCAGCTGAGTCATGGAAAACGCTACTTGAGTGACAATTTTGTTGCATCTTCAATGTCACTAAAACAAGTTCAGACCTTCCATCAATTTTGTTCCTGTCCCCGTTAATAACATCACACACCACCACACTGCATGTGATAACATATCCATTCCAGGAAAAGCAGGTAGTCTTGCAACACAAAACATTTTCGAATGGGAAAAGAAGTGCTTCTCTGTGAGATTTCAAGTCTGTGATACAGATTTGTAAGCAGTGAAGTCGAAAGTTACTGTATTTTACTTGAGGCATTGGCTGTGGTAGACAGTTGAAAAGGCTCACATTGACTGTCTGAATGACATAAGTAATGCGCTATTAGCATAAATACTTTCTAAGACATCCATTTAATCAATTTCTTAAATAACAGAATGATCTACTACAAAATAGTGGACTGTATACACTATATTTTGGCACAAAGATGGTCATTCTCCCACTAGTAACCAGGGGCTCTAAATAAATGATTTCAACAATGTTTTATTAAAGGAGGACAAGAGCCCTCGAGCTGCATTAATCGGGGAGAAGTCGAGTGGCACTTTTGTTATGGAAATGTTAAACACATAATAGTTCAGGCAAACAATGTGGAGCCACTTCATTCTCTCAGCCATGCTGACACCTCTTAAAGAGGAACTGCAGGGAAGGATGTGGGAAAGACTTGCTTTCTGAGGAAGCTTTCAGCTAATATTTTGGATATTTACCTCCAAAACTCAGGCAGTGCAAATGTAACTGAAGAGCATAAAAATAAAACAATAAAGAGGGGTGATTTATGCAGCTACTGCTAGTGATCAGCACTTGGTGCCCAAAATCAAAATAGTCACTGACAACCCCCCCGCCCCTTTTTTTTAAAAAAAAGTTGTTTTCATGAATTTATTATGAGCCTAGTGGATATTATAGGAGAAGGTGAATGTGCACAAAGAGAGATTTTTGTAAATGCTCAGTGACATAGTGCTAATACTATAGCTTGGACATACATCAGGGAGAGGAAGGAGGAACACCCTGGCGTAAAGTAATGGATGTACCAAGGCTTAGTAGGATGGGTCAGAAGGTGAATTGTGAGGTGTAGGCAACCAGGAAATAAATTAATAAAGTGATACAAAGCAAAGATATGGCTGTAAAGAGGGATTAACTTTCAAAAGTTGAACAGGTGAGAGGAAGAAAGGATGAGGAAAGGAGATGACCATTGTGTAGAGAAGGTTTGGAGAGTGAACAAATAGTGTACTTGCCAATAAGGCGAAAGAAGCTACAAAAAATTATCAAGAGGTAACCTGAGACACAGATTGAAAGTAACAGAGGGAAGCGAAAGAAAGGTAAGTGGCTTTATTAATGTTGGCAGGGCCAGAAAAGGAGGAGTAATATGGAAGTAAACTTTGGATAGGAATTTTTTCCCTTATCCAGAAGCTGGAGAAGGAAGTTATCATCCCCATGCTGCTGGTGTTCATGACACTACACCTTGATCACTGTGTCCAGTGTTGAGAAAACTCCTCCTTCAAGTTCAAGAAGGATATTGAGAAACTGGAGGGGCTAGTGGAAGGCTGCCAGGATGGCTAGAGTTTGTGACTGGTGAGGAAAAGACGAGGGAGCTGAACTTTAATCCATCTGAGAAGAGGCTACCAGTAATCTAAAGGCATCCTATAGCCACTGGAAGGGGACTTGTAAAGGCTACATGGCCAAACTCTTCTTGATAGTGTTAGAAGGTATGACAAGGTGCAGTAGGCACAAATGGTGTCTGGGAGGTTCAGGCTGAGCATTAGGAAGAACTTCACCAGGAGGAGTAGTGCAGCACTGTGACAGGTTACCCAGAGAGACTGCCTCCATCCTTAGATGTTTTCAAGGCTTGGCTAGCAAGAGCTGCATCTGACTTCATCTAGTGTTGGCTGGAATATAGCTTCTAGCAGAAGGTGGGAGCACATGATGTCATGGGGTCCTGTCTATATAACTTTCTATAATTCTGTAATTTTAATGTTGACATGATGATGGGAAATCCAGGATGCTCTTTGGGTAGTTCTAGGGTGAGATCAGGCTCAGGAATACATATGGCACACTTTGGTGGAGACGGTGATGCAGGGAGACTGGAGAGACAAGGTAGCTGTTGCACATGTCCACAAGGCCAGAGAGGGTGGAACAGAGCTGTCAAGGGGTCACTGGAAGTTTTGAAAGAGAATGCAGACAAAAACATAGAATTTAGTCCAGGACCTGGAGAAAAGAGGGAGAGAGAAAATACAATACAAGGGAAATACTGAAATGTAAGGGAATATAATGAGGAAAAAGAAAGTGTCTGTCTGATTGCAACACTTATGATTTGGAAGATGGGCAGTTTGATTGGAAAAGGGAAGGACAGGACTGGGAAGAGAATTTGGAGGAAACTGGAAGTGCAGAAGGGACCTCCCTTTCCTTACCAAGAGAGGAACGCTTGTTTATAAACATGTCTTTGTCACTCATCACCACAGTATCTTGCTGTCTCAAAACAATAGAAATAGAAGACAACTGAGTTTTCTCCCTTACAAGTATGCCTACATATAAATATAGACAGTGTGGACACTGTCTGTATTTCTAACATAGTAGTATCTGAGAGATTACAGTGCTCTGTGCAGTCACAAAACACACATCCTCATGGAAATAAACACAGCTTGCTAGATGTTCTCAATACAGAAATCAAGCCACATCTCTTTATAATGTCTTATACTAAAATAATGCAATCACCTACTACTTTATGGTGTGAGTGTATATTTGGCTTGCACTAGTTTTCATTGTTTAAAAAATATATGAGGTTAGATGGTTTAAACAGAACAAATAGAAGCACTACAGTTTCTTGTGATCCACTGGCAATGGTGCTAAGCCTTTTTCTCATTCAACCAGTGGTAGCAGTTGAGGAAGTGCTATTGTTGGCATGGTCTTTGTGGTTTTAGCATGATGACACCTAAATCTGGAAACTTGTCTACCAGGATACTTGCCTGTCTCCTGAAATCCTATTGCATTCTGACGCAGGAGAGTGAAATCACAAAACGGTTTTTAGACTGTGGAAAACAAAGCACCATCAGAATAATTACTCAGTAGTGATTGTCTCCATGTCATCTCTTTTCAGGAGTGACGGTGTCATTGTAAACTCATTAAAACATTTTGGATGTCATGCAAAAGTGGATTTTAGCAGGAAGTAACGTAGCAGTCCACAGAAACTCTTGTGCTATCTTATTGTTCTTTTTCATATTAGTGTATTCAGGTACATACCATATGTTTGGAAATTAGTCTGAATGACATGGAGAAGTCAAGTATAGACATGTGTCTTGATCTGTGCATCTCAGGAACTGAGGCCATAGAAGTGAGTGCAATACAGGAGCGTGTATTGTATAGAAAGGACTGAAAGAACATTTGTGACAAATAGCTTGTCCAAAACATCTCACCTTTTTAAGATGTAGAGTCTTGTTTGCATAGTTCCAAATCATTGGCTCCGTTAGAGGTAGTCTGAGTTTGCAATGGTGTAACCGATGTCAGTGTTTAGCCTATGGATTTATTTCTGTACTTACAGTGAAAGATTACTCAGTCAGATAAATGGTGGTTTAGAAGACACAAGGTTATGTGAACTAACAGACAACTGGTATTTGGGCTTGGCCTGGTGTAGCTTGGAGAGCTGGCCAAAAACCTACCGAGGTGAGTAAAACTGAGTGCCTGGATGTGTTGAAGAACGAGTTACTATGCAAAAGCTATCGCTAGAGTGGAGAGGACATGTTTGAAAAGGAGCGGATAAGAAAGATACGGAAATCTGAGAAAGTGTGAAACCTTTCACCTTTTGGGCTGTTCAGACCTTGAGTGGTTTCATTTTTGGCAATATTAGGTTAAATTTTAGAACATACTGACTGCATGTAGAGTGTGAATATAATCCATACCATTATATCCAGAAATAATTCTGACTTTTCAGAGCTCATTGGGAACACTTTGGTCAGAATCTTGTCTGGCTTGCCCAGATTTGTGTGCAGTAAGCAAGGAAATGAGCTGTAGCAAACAAGTGCTTCCTTTGTATTAAGAAGCATCCTGTCCTGTAAGGTGTATGTACAAGCTAGCTGAAATCTGCCTTTTTGATATTCATAGGAGCAAATTTGATTTTCTCAAACAGTTTGGTAGGGAAAATTTGCTAAACATATGAGAACAAGTAAAAGTGTTGTGTGGTGATGCTCTCTCAGCTCAGATTTGAAGCCCAGCCTGGTCTCAGTGCTCTGCTGTGGAGATCAAGGGAGATGGTTGCACATTGGTAGCTCTGACTCATGAGAGATTCCTGTTTTGCAGCAGGAATAGCTGAGGCAGAAATTGTTCCTAACCCTGGCCCTGTTTCTACCCAGGCCCTACCCTCATACCAGGGTATGAAAACTGCTTTAAACCACACCTGCCTTTCAGTTGTCTCCTGGGATGCTACATCAGCTGGGCGCTGCTGCTTGGAAAATTGCTCCAGCCTTAATCCCTTTTACGCCTGCTGTCCCTCTGTATGAGAAGATTAAGACAGGGTGCAGAAAGCTGGTTAAACTACCTCAGCTCTGTCTAGAGAGTATTCTACACTGGGGCAGTTCTACATATCAAGTCTGCTGCCAAAATGGACAGGGACCCCATCACAGACTTTTGCTGGCAGGGCTTTCGTTAAAAAATGGGAATAACTATAATAAGTCAGATACAGCCTTTTGAAATGGTACAAATATGGCCTTTAGTCGCTATAGTGTATATGAATCCTTTAACTTCTACTTGTTTGGACTATTTTTGTGATCCTTCAGTGGGCAAGCTCTATGGCAAAATAGTTCTGCAAACAATTAAAATTGCTTTATATTTTATGTTGTCTGTTTTGGAAGGAAGAAGAAGAGTGTGAAGAAGAGATAAAAATGTGCTCAGAACTTTGCCTGAAATTTGGAGAGAATTATGATAAACCTTTTGTCCTGATTCTTTGATTCTCAGTGATGATAATAAGCTAAGTGAAAACATAACATTATTTTGGAAATGTTTCCCTAACTATTTATAACTTTTTACGAGTTTCAACATTTAAGTTACCAGGAGTGCATAAATACTGACAAAATTGCAACGAATATGTCAAGACTCTAGGTCAGAACAAAAGTAATGAAAATTAAAATAGTATTTTCTGCAAGGTTATAATATAAACTGTTTACCTTGGGAGATAACATATAAGTAGCCCTGGGCCAGCAAGACAATCTAATGTATTCTGGAGAAAGAAAAACATTATTTCAAATTAATTATACTAAAAGCATAAATCCTAACAAGGATGTGTGATTTCAAAACTGATTTAATCTTTAAAACAATGGCAGCTTTATTAAAAATTGCATTTCACTTTTCTGAATTTCCTTGAATAACTCTGAGGAGATACATACCTTCAAAGAAAATAATTTAATATCACACCAGGGCTGAGATTTTAAACCTTTAAACATAAAAAAACTTCAGAAAATTCTGGTCTAGAGGAGCAAGTTTTTTAATTTTTCTTTTTTTTTTTTTTTTAATTTACTTTAAGTAACTACCTGTATGTAACAATAGCTAAGTACTCGCTGTGACAAAGAAGTGATGAACAGTATAATATACCAGCCAGGCTTGCTTTTCTCCTAAGATTTCTATTCTTCCATTTGTTTCAGATTTGCTTAAGAAAGAGAATGTGAAAGACACGGTTTCAAGAAACACACTGCCACTTTAAGAGGATACAACATGCCTATTAATAATTGTATTACTCCTCTATTATTGTTAAGAATAATGAAGGAATGGGAGCGTTGGCCCCCAAGCTGAATTTATCCTGAAATGTTTTCAATTAACTCTTGGCACCGGCAGGAAAGCATCAAACCTTTCCCATGCTGAAATATGGAAAATCTGCAGGGAACATCCCAGCAGGAGTGGAATTTCATTAAAACAAGCACATCATAATTCAACGACTTCTGCACCCTCTTTAAGCCTTTCTATTGATAAGGAGTCCGAGGCGATTTTTATGGATTTGCAAGGAGAAATGATTTCATAAGATCTTTTCAAAGAGTTTGTTTTGGCTGAGGCTTTTGAGTTATTATCTGCTCCCTGATGAAAAAATAGTAAAACATTTGGCATAACTGTGACTACTAGATAAGAGGCAGAACTGAAGAGACTTTAAGCAAAATTTTATCCTTCAGACAACCCCTTTCTGTAATCTCCATAGGAATTGACTCCACAGACAACTATTTTTGCAGATCTTTTAAAGAAAGTATTGCCATTTAAACCTGCACTTTTGAACAACTAAATATGGAGAATAAAACAGGCTTGGGGCTAATTACACATTCAAATACAGACACAGACATTTTAATATGAAATATACACACAAATTTAGTAGTAAAATATTAAATTGATTCATGTATTGCTTTAATAAAATACATATTTCTTTGCCCTAACATGGGTTGCCTTAAAATGCTTGGCTATACTATCTGTAAATAAAATTAACACATATGTGGGGAAGTGTATATTTTAAAATGCTACTGAATGCTTAACACTTTTTTGCTACAAAGTGCTCTATCTTGACATATCTTGGCAGCTTTTATCTTGACATAATGCTCCACCCTCTGCAAAATCATTTTTCCTATCAGGAAATAGCTAGGATATAGAGACACAAATTGTTGCTCTTTACAAAACATGAGCATTCATGGTTATTAACCTGTATTATAATCAAGTATTTATAACAATCCCCACAAAATACACAGGCTGCATTTAAACTGTAAGATTGAATATCTGTGTCAGTCTCCGTTTCCCTGCTTTGAAGTGGTAGTGAAAACTTACAGGAATGTCTTATCTTTTTTCTACCCAGTGTTCATAAATCCACTGACTTATTTGCTGCCATTCCTTCAGTCACACCACTACTCCTGAGGCAGGAAGAGCATCATGGAGAGTGAGGAGATCAAGCTGCTGAGGCTGCCACCACACAGAGACAGGTTTTGGGGAAGGTGCTGAAGAAGGAGATGGTACCTTGGATGTGGTTGCTGTTGGCAGGGGCGTCTTTTTTTTCCCCACCCCTATCCCACTGCTCCAGAAAAGCCTCCAGGCAAAGCGTCTCCAGTGCTGACTTGAGTACACAGCTTCTTCTCCTGAGACTGGAGTGGTGCACGTTAACGTTATGCCTCAGTTTGCCACACTAACAAGTAATTGCATGGCGAACTTGCAGTGCAGGAGCCCTTTCCAGTTAGGCACACATATACCTGTATTTTTACATCAATCTGTTTTTGTCTTCAGCAACCAAGATTTATTCTGAGATTTCAGCAGAGTAATACTCATTTGTAGCTTATGTTTTTTCTTTCACTTATGTGATAGATGAAGAAAACAGTGTAAGACTTAGAGTACCAATATTTCAGGAAAGTATTTTCTGGAAAGTATCTGGGTCTATTTTTCTGGAAGTACTGCAGGATTTTTCTGCCTTCAGTTTGCCATGTTACAGGAGTTCCAATGCTTAACTATGCAGTTTGAAGAAGATTTTCCTTTTATGTGGTGGGACTTTGCCACCTGAAACCCTACTTTTTTGTGTGAATAAAGAAGTTTCTTGACAGCTCTTCTTTGCCACACAGTGATTTTATAGTGCTTTTCTGCCTCCCTTCTCAGTTGTCCTTTTTCCATGGAGCCATTCTGTCTCTTTGACCATTTTTCCTGCTCTTTTCTGTACTACCTCTAGTTTCATTATATTATGGTGGGATAAGAGGAGCGGGTCTGCAAGTGAACTATAGGAAGATACTCTTTCCACTTCTTTTAGACAATTTCCGAGTTCAAGAATATGTGGATGGATTTAAACCTGTTGATTCAGAGAATTAATCATGACAGAGCATTTCTAGCTTGGGGTATCCGAAAAGTCATGACCACAAATGTCTACTAGTGCCTTAACTGCAATGACTTGAGTGTCTCAGTTCAGTTTGCAGTGAAAGAGTCTAGTTGAGAACAGGAAGGTACTGAATGCAAGATGTTTCAATTTTTCATTTCTGTCAGTGTTTTTTTGCATGATAGGGCAAGCCCTTTAGTCTTTTTTTTTTTTTTCCGTTTGATTTATTTAAAAGATTATTAACATTCTGTGGCCTATACAGAGACAGAAGTTTAAATTCACTGATTTTTGTGATACTTTTGATGCCCAGTAACTGGCAAGATTTACCAGGGAAAGGATTGCACTGCATGTTCCCCAGTTTATACACATTTCCATTATTTTCTACCATTATAGCCCAGACCTTCTGTTGCCTTGGTAGTCTTAGTGTAGTCCATTCAATGAGCATGACATAGATTAGAAGAGAAAGAAATGCTTTGAGTGCTACTATTTATTAAGTAGCTATTATTTATTATTTATTAAATAGTAGCTTGAGTGCTACTATTTATTAAGGACAAATTGACTTGATCTCTTACCTTTTTAAAAGATTTTTTTGCTGTTCTCATCATTAGGATTCTCACAATGCACTTACCCATAAAATGTCCAGCACTGCTTGCTACCTTTTCCTTTTAGACTCCTATCATGATGTTCCTACTTAAATAAAAAAACTTGCACTCTGTCTTTTCCACTCTGGGCAGTACAGCATCCTGGCATTTCGCCAAAAGGTCAGAATGTGCTCTGCTTCTCCTTCTGATTTCCCACCATAAGGAGTGTTTGGAGCAGTGCTGTATCTGGCAGGATATTCCCAGAACTCTTTCACTCATCACGAACTCAGTATTATTTTTAGCCTTATTAGGGTAGTGCCTTATGACACAAGATCAATGATCTGGGTCTGTTCAATGAGAGACGTATTCAAAAGGCATTTCTTAGCAAGACAGAAATGCCTTTTGGACCAACTCCTCAGGTCTAGAACACCTGATCTAGCCTACTGATGGCACACATATGATGACATAAAGCTTTATGAAATTAGGTCATTTGCTTTTACAGGTTATTGCCAAAAAGCTTTTCAAAAGGGTGACTCGGACAGAACAGATAACGCTGTCAGAACAGACAATAGTGTTTAACAATACTAAGATAATCATTAACTGGAGTTTAATTCTCCAGGAAAGTCAGGTATTCACAGTTTCTATTGACACCAGTTGCCTTTTATAAACTCAGCCAAGGCAGCTTATGAATTACAATTTTACCCAAGATCCTTCAGTACCTTGCCCTGCCTTTCCCCCAGAGCCACTAGAAATATTCCCTCTTCTTTTGTTGTTGTTTTAAATAGGGTTTGATTCTTGACCCCTTCAGAGTATAATGTAATATTAGCCTGGGGAACACCCACAGTTTCTCCTGTCAGGAGATCTTATATTTAAAGACAGTTTGAATGAGACTGATTATGAAACTATCTCTGTGGTGGAAGGAGGAATATGAGCAGTATGGTCAAACCATGATATCCTCAAAGACATCTAACACAAGTGGGAGTGCAAAAAAACCCCAATAGTAAATTGTCTCAAGTAATAGAAAAACAGCACAGAAATGCATGACTAAAATCGGAACTCTAACGTATAAGCTAAGAGATAAACAAGGTGCCTAAAGAAAAAGTTCTGTAAGTGCATAAAGGATCCAAGAAGACAAAAAATGGCCTTGATGCATGGCTTACCTTTTGTGATGTGATGGTGAGAATGCCAGAAATCTTAATTCCATATATAGTTTCCTTAACTACAAATTGTTCCTTAAAAAGGTCACTTAAAAATAGTGTTAGTTTAGTGTATCAGTAAACAAAGGGTAAGAATTCAAGCCAGAATAGGGAAATACAGCTTGATACAGTAGTTAAATCATTTGGATATTTATACATCTATAGGAGATTTGTCCTATAGTGCTTACATTATTGGATGAAGCAATTTCAGACAGACCCTTTAGCCATTATTTCCAATAATACATAAAGAGTAAATGAAACTTCAGAAACCAAACCAAGCCAAACTCTTTGTGAAACTGGGGAGAAGAAAGGAAAGGAAAAGGCAATAGTGAGGAGAGGTAACAAGAGTTTTCAACAATATAAAAGGCTGTTGGAAGGAAGAAGGAAATAATTTATTTCTTATGGTTACAGTTGGACGTATATCTACTCAGGGTTAGATTTCCCCTCAGTGACAATCTTTAGGAATATCTAACAAGGTGTAGCTGGCCTGAACTAGTGTTGTGAATTAACCCTGGTAGGCACTGAGCCCCACACAGCCCCTCACTCATTCCCCACTGAGGGATGTGGAAGAGAATGAGAAGGGCAAAAGTGAGAAAACTCATGGTTTGAGATCAGGACAGTTAATGGTTTAATAGGTAAAGCAAAGCAAAATAAGGAATGAATTCCCTGCTTCCCATCAGCAGGCAGGTGTTCAGTCATCTCCAGGACAGCAGACCTTCATCATGCATAACATTTACTTGGGAAGACAAATGCCATAACCATAATCATCACCCCATTTCTCCTTCTTTTGTTCAGTTTTTATTGCTGAACATGATGTCATATGGCATGGGATATTCCCCTGGTCAGTTGGGGCCAGCTGTTCCAGCTGCGTCCCCTTCCGATCTCTTCACTGCCCCCAGCCTACTTCAGTGGGGGACAGTGTGAGAAAACAGAGAAAGCCTTGACACTATAAGCGCTGTTCAGCAATAGCCAAAAATGTGTGTTGTCAACACTCTTTTGGTCACAAATCCAAAACATATCACCGTAGGAGCTGCTACGAGGTAAGTTAACTCCATCCCAACCCAAACCAGTACAACTAGGCATAAAGGATGGGACTAGATGATTCAGAGACACTCTGGAAAACTCAAGACTTGGCCGTAGTGGGTCTTTACATAAGGAAAAACACTTGAAAGACAGAACTGCAAAACTTAAATAGTTTATTAACGCCACAGCATATTTCTCCACTCTTTTGCATATTACCTTGCACAGGTTCTATTATGCTGAATTCTATTTACAGATGCACATAATGCACTACTTTTTTTTATTCTCTTCTTTCTTTGTCTTTGGAAGTAAAATTTAATGGCCAGTATATTTAAAACACAAGTCTGGATCTCAGTCATCTCAGGAGATATCCCTAAATTGTCTGAGATTCTCCCAAGGATACAGGCTGAGTGACATCCCTTGTGTGCAGTTTGCCATCTTTATCTTATGGAGAATTTTGCAGAAGATATCCTTTTTTTCATTCTCTTCTTGTATATATTTATAGATGTAGAGACACTCATTTACATATTATATACTATGTGTTTATATTAGCAAGAAAAGTTCAAAGTGAATGTGCAGTTAGAATGGAAAGTGCTGGGGTTTCTCATGGTCTGATACGTGTGGTGCATGGTTCTACAGGCTGGCACTGGTCTTTAAGAAAGCTCTGTTGCTTGGAATGTTGAGTTTCACTCTTTCAGTAGGTGACCCCAAAGCATCATCAGTGCAGAGCTGTTGATGTTTTTTTCATTCTCATACATAGTGAGCTTTTCTGAGTACTCTTGATAAGTTTTTACAGTATTTCATTATAAAACTACACAAAATTTCTTTCATGCCTGAGATATCTTGTAATCCGTTCCTTATACTGTATGATGCTTTTTTCCAAGTTAGACAGAAAATATCTGCTAGAAGGTGGAATCTGAGAATTGTACAAAATGTACAATGTACATCTTCCTATGTAGAAAAAAAATGGACATAATTTCTTTGGTATAAAAGTTATGATCTTGTATCATTTGAAAACAGCAGTCAATTTCAGTAGATGTGGAAGAGGACACATGGTTAATATATCCCACATGGACAGTATATGATGATTACAAAACAGGCAGCACTGATTGTCTTGTTTGCCTTTAGTGTAACCTTTCTAGGTTGAAGTATTTTGGCCCTTTGTAAATTTAGCATGTTTTCATTCTGAGTACCTACCTTTTAAGGGGTTATATGCACAATTTCTTTCTGTATGCTTTCTCATAAATGTACAACTTAATTTGTTAACCCTGCCTCTAAGCTTGTGTTTCCAGTTCCATGTGAAATTACGCCTGGAGCCATAGATTATGATTTGCTTTTATGGAGAACTTGATTTGTGTTTAATTTAAAAAATGCATGGATTTGTTGCAAGGCTTCATTGCAAAGACTGTGGATTCCTCAAAGCTTAC
The DNA here is from genome assembly GCA_947846985.1 of Fratercula arctica. Lineage (NCBI taxonomy): Eukaryota > Metazoa > Chordata > Aves > Charadriiformes > Alcidae > Fratercula > Fratercula arctica. Next base: position 44,510,946 of record CANTUZ010000026.1, on the reverse strand, counting down.
CTCAAAAAGTCTTTGTGAAATAGATATGCTATTATTATCACCCCTACTTTGCAGATTAGGAACTGAGGCTGAGAAAGAGGGAAGGTGACTTGCTCAAAATCATGTGGGATCTGCCTTTGCCTGGGATAGGTCAGTGAACTGCTCTCAAGCCTTTGGGGTCCTCAAATACTAGGTAGTGATGAGGATAACAAAATAATAGTCATAATTAGCATATAATACATATTTTTTTGGTAGCTATTATTATTTTAGCTTCACCTGTGTTAAGACAAACTCTTCTATTATTGTCACTGAGTGGCTGTGTTAAAATCAGATCGCATAGGACCCACTTATCACTAGTTGAGAAAAGTTATTTTCACTGTAATCAGTATTATTTTAGAAATGGGATGTTTTTGTATTTCCTCAAGCATAACTTTCTTCTTTATACAGGCATTAGTGCAGTTACCACACGTTCATATCCACCCCAGCCATTCCCTCAGATCTAGACTTCAGGAAGTTCAAATCCAAATAGTTTTCAAATCCAAGCTGCCACTTTGATTTCATCACATCAAACCCTTGTTGAGATCAAACCTTTGAAATGAGAAAAGATTTTTAATCCAGTTACCCCAGCTGGGGTACAACTCTCCAGGTCCTGAGAGCTGCAGGATGAGGAATTCTCAAACTCCCCTCACCCACCCGTGCATACACATGTAGGCGCAAACTGCCCAACTTCACAGGCTTTGCTCACAAACAGTACTCCAAACAAGCCGGTGTCTAAGAACTGGGAAACGCCTTTCTCCCTTCCTCTTTCTGACATAAAGGAAAATCCACACCCCCAGCACCGTCAGCTCTACCCTTATCTTGAGGGTCTAATTTTTCTCATTCAGCCAAATGATTTTGAGAACTGTGTGAAATTCAGAGTATTGCAAATGACAGTAAATGGAGTTCACTGTCCACCTGTAACATTATTTGCAAATGGATAGAGTGAGCTTTCTATTTCAAAATATCTTTGTTTCACTTTCATAATACAATGCTTAGTCTTGGATTCAGTCTTCAGACAACTTTCTCCTTAAGACAAATGTTGAAAGACCATGGATAATTTGTTGTGTATGAAAGCTGAAATTAACAATTCCATTATCCTGTTTGCAATTCTCAGAATCAGAAATTGTCTGTTATACTCTCAGATTCAGATTACATGGTAGGGTGGAGACAAAAATTATGTTTTACAGCAATAAAGCTGCATAACCCATTCTTACAATTTTAAGAACATACATTAGTGATGTTTAGTCATACTCTATATTCTCACAATTTTGGTGATGTCATACTAAAACTATATCCCAAAAGTATGTATATACTGCTACTAAATGGGTTGGTATGTTGCTCTGTGACCCATGAAATGGGATCAAGAAATTAGTCATTATCAGAAAGGCTGAATATGATGGGTAAAAGCATCAGTGAGAAAACATAAAGCCATGTTTAGTTTGTGGCAAGTTACAGCTGGCATTTCTCCAAGGTATCAGGTGTGTGTGTGTCTGTGTGTCTGTGCATCTGTGTGCCTGTGTATCCATGTATGTATTTATACACACAGGTACACAGGATTTATACCTAATCACTTTTAAATTTATTTTTTATTATTTTTATACTAGTTGCCTTGGTCTTTCCAGGACGAGCAGCCAAAGAAAGTGGTTGTTTATATTCTCACAAATGTTGGGTGACTTAATATAGTTTCCATTTCATAAACAGCAGCATAAGGACAGAGGAATAAAGAATATTTGGCAATAAACAAAGCAGAAAAAATGTGTCAGTTACTTTTCTAAGGGAAGGAATGAAGGAAACAAATGCCTTTGAAAATGACAAAGAAATAAAGCAATATCCATAAACCTCTCAGGTTTATGTGACTTTTTTTTTTTTTTTTTTTTTTTTTTTTCTGAATGAAAGTGAAGCGGTTAAGCTTTCGTCACAATGAGCAGCAGCCCAGAAGTAGACAGACAGCCTCCTCTGTGTGGGGAAGATTTATAAGGACCCCTCCCGGGCCCTTTGCAAGTCCAATTCATGGGCTCCCCTGACCAAGGCTCAGAGCTGTCGCTCCAAAAAGGGAAGAAGGGAAGGCTTGTCTTTTTCTTTCTTTTTTTTTTTTCTTTTTTTTTTTTTTTTAAATCACCATTTGTTATTAGAACACAGGCTTCCAAACGATGACGGAGAGAAAGGGTTGAGGGAAAGATATTTCTCCCCTCTCCCTTGTGTGGTCCAGTGTATTCAAAGCAGGGGCCTGTCTAGTTTACTGAGAAGGAGGAATGAGCTGATTTAACATGGATTGCAGCAACGCTGAGAGAGGGGGAGAGCAACTTCCAATCAAAGTGTGAGCTGTTTTGGTGTCCATGTGTGTGGATGTACAAGCAAGAGAAGCGGCCAGTCTCTAGCCACCTTCTTTCTAAGAGCCCAAGGGCAGATAATTGATGTGACAGACAATTCTCCTTAACCCCCTGCCAACAAAACAGCTCTTGGGCAGCTCACAGCTCTCCTCACTCAATAAAGGCCTGAGCCTATCACAAAAAACATGGGAAAGATTTACTTGTTCTGAATAGCAACAATGCAAATAGGAATAGCAACCAGCTCTCCCCCCACACTGATGTGTATTAAGAAACTGAGGTATGCAAGAAAACAAGTGCAATGGTAAATCTATCGGATGAGTTGGTCCCAAATGTCATTGTCTCTGCTACTACCCCAGCAGAATTATTGTAGTGCTGTGAAAGTTGCTCTTATTTAATGCCCATACATCACCTATGTAGGAGATAAATCGCAAAACCCTGATTCTGCCCCCATCCCCATAATACAGATCAGTTCTCAAATCATTTTTGCCAACTACAAATGGAAAGTACGTAAGAAGGCACATGGCTGTTAAAACTTCTCAGCCAATGTTTCCTGATCCAGAGTCCTTTGACTAAAAGTCCCTTCTTCTTATGAACTCATGTCACACCTGGGAAAAGAAACCACTCAATAATAATGGCAAAAATTTCATTTTGATCCAGGTCCAGACACTTTCTGGTGGTCTGGTTTGGCTCATATTGTGTTGGCAAACATCCGTAACATTTTGTGTGCTTAAGTTACATGCCTATGGTTTTGTGAATACAAGGCAACATACAAATGATTTCATCCTGCAGTGTTTATACTGTTATTACAATTACAATTTACAAAATCTTTGCTTCTAGCATATTGAGTGATATGCTGTCTGTGAATAGCAGGCTATGCCTAGGAACAACTGAGGAAGGCTAGGAAAAACTGCCAAATCCTATTAGCAAGTTAATTCCAATGTGGAATAGTTTAATACCTAAGCAAATATTAATAAACTAGAGGTGGCTGAACATGCAGATAGTCAGGCTTCATACTCTATTATCGTACACACAGAAACAGTGGAATAAATGAAGAGCTTAATCAAAGTATCCCTGCATTAGTGAGCCCTGGCACAAATAATCCCATTGAAATCATTGTCCTGGGTTAGAACAGAAAGCTAACTGCAAAGTGTGCAAGTCTAAAGCCAGAAACTTTTGGATAAATTACTGCATATGGTGTAAATCCGAGCACTTCAGGTGGACAAAATTGTTTATATGTAAAGTGTATCTATATATCCATTAAAGATAGGCTCAGACTGGAAGAGATAAACTAGCCAACATGTTGGCTTCATATCAGAATGGATATTTCTACTCAAAGTCTTAAATAATAATTTTCCAAAAAAAAGATTTACCAAACATGTCTGACTTGACTGAAGAGGCATAGGGGTTATCTCTTGTCATAAATCAGCATCTTGAGGCATTAAAAATATTATACAGAACAATAATTTTTGACTGGGCTGCGGTCTGTGGTTGTGGGCATCTCTCAGGAGGTCCCTTAAAGAAATCAGACCATTAGGCCCCAGACCATCAAACCATCAAGATGTTTAAATCACTACTCAGAGATCGAAGTTTTTAAGGTCATAAAAATGAAGAGCAGATTGGAAATGATTAACCCAGAATATCTGTAGGTAGGTTTGCAAGTTATTCTTTCCTTTTTGCTTCTACATCTCTTCCATCCTTTCACACATCCCCACTCTGCCAGACTAAATACTAACATGATTGATTTCCCATGCTGCAGTAAGTTCTTTGCTTGCTCCTTCTTCACAGAGTGAAGATAGGGAGACAGAAGAGACAGACAGGGGAGGGGTGACGGTGTGCATTGCTATTGCTTTTAACACAAGGAGCTGCGTTTGTGCATGGGTGTGCTTGTGCATGCGTGTGTGGGCCAATGCATGGGCCCTGACCTGTGGGAAAAAGGCATCTCCGTCAAGGAGAGCGCAAGCCTCCTGTGACAGCACTCGGCAGCAAAAAGGGGGCTGGATGGTGCATGAGCGTCGGAGCGGAGGGGTGGGCAGCATGGACCCACTGGGGTGCGGAGGAGAGGGGTGTAGCCTGTCCGGCGGCGCTGGGAAGGCAGAGTAGGTGCTTGCATACGAGCGAGCAGGGAGGGCTGCTGCTGCCACCGGGCCCTGGCGAGAGGAGGAGGAACAAAAGCCTCCATTTTGACGGCTCTTCTTCACCCATCAGCTCCATTTACTCAGTCTCAATAGCTGGGGCTCAACAGCAGCCGTGGCAGCAGCTCCCGCCGGGCTCCCACCTCCTCCTCGGATGCGCACTTCCCAGTAGAAAGGAGAATGAAGAAGGGGACAGGGAGAGAGAAAGAAAGAGGGAGAGTAAAGGGGGGAGGGTAGGGAAAGAAAAGGGAAAAAAACCTTGCTGACACGGGGCATAACTTAATTTTCACGGTGCCGGGACAGCTGTATCGTGTAATCTGCCATGGCATGCCATTAAAACTTCAATGCCTTTACTGACCCAGAAGGGAAACTCAGACCGTGGAGAGCCTTTTGAAAAGAAGTGGTGATCTTTCACGATTTATGAGCTTGTCTTAAAGAAACAGACTCCACTCACTTTAAATTAATCACCCTTTTCAGGGTACATTGAAATCTGGGGTCTCTCAGCTGAAGACTGTGGAGACCTGGTACCTTATGAATGCCTGCCCTGTCTTTATTATTATTTTTATTTCATTTTATTTTTATGCCCACCAAAATGGGTTGGTTTTCAGAGGAACTGTATCTTGCAAATTGAGGTGCAAAATCCAATTACACCAATTCAGTGAAAGTCTGAATGGGCTAGCTGTGGCACTTACACATTCTTGTCCCTGCATACATTGTGCAAAGGGGAAAAGAACCTGAGAAATATGAGGAGTTAAGGACTCAAACACTAATGAAATGTGAGACATCCTCTATGATTCACCAGCTAAAAGTATAATAGCAGTGAGTTCCCCTGCTTCCATTCTTCACACGGTCCAGGGAACAAAGAGCTGTAAACTCATGCTAATAAAACCTAAACAATTTTGAAATCATAAAAAAATCCCTGTGCGTTACAAGAAAGTGTAGATAAAACACTTCCTTACTATGTTCCCAGAAAAAAATAGTGTGATTTACAAGAGGAATGCCTAGGTTTTGGATTTGCAGAGGATGTAAATCACCATCCTTCCATTGTCTGCCATTAGTATAATATCTGATTTACTCCAGCTGTTTGTCTGGACTCCTCTCTCAACCACTTGCTTTTCTTGGCCAGCAGCATTTCTTAATTGGCATGTTTTTAAAGCAAAGATAATAAGTGACCCAGCAATATGAGGATTCAAAGCAATGTAATAGTGTTTTTCACGTCCTGAAAACTTTCTATATCTAGCAGCAGCAACACGCTTTTTCTTCCTTTGGTGAACTAATTATGGAGTAACTTAAACCAAAGCAAAAACTTCATGAACTCACAGGCAGTGATGGAAATAAAGTAATAGATGGAAATAAGATCTGAGATCAGAGTGAAACTTGTATATGCAACCTGAACATCTGAATTAAGCAAGCAACTGCCTGCCTTAGAAGACTGGACCCATGAATCCCCTAATGCACTTAAGTGCCATTCACTCTACTTTTGTTAGAAGTTCAACTTCCTACAATCTTTTGAATTGTTACTGATGATAAATACCAGAAGTGACTACTCAAAGCAAAAATTGCTCCTTTTATCCATACTTCTTAGGCTTTAGAAGTTTTGCCTGTTTCTCTGGAGTCTATATCAGACAGAGGTAGGGTGTGCAATTTCCTTTACATATCCAACTGTTCTTTAGACACAGCCCTAAAGAACTGTGCATGGTGTGCATATCACCTGTACATACACAGATATGTGTGCCCATATTTTTCTGAGATAGGGTACGCTTCAGAATTCTAGTTTATATAAGGCAGGTTGGTTTGTTTGCTTTATCTGTCTCCTGTGAATACATTGGCATGCTCCCCAGTGCCTCTGATATGTACTTCTACTAGTTCAGGTGTCCTTTTTTAAGTTTTCAAAATGTCAGCTGCTGCTGGTGCAGTTTCTGTCAGGCAGCTGTACTACATACAGAATAGAAATTGGCACCATATCTCCATTTTGTAGATGGTCTATTATTTTGGAACTATTTTCTGTCAGCTTGTTAGACTCAGAATAATGGCACTTGACAGTCACATTTCTAAACTTACATATTTCATTACAAGCAGTTTACATTGTTACTCGCTGGACTGTGGCCCTCTGTGAGATATTATAATGGCAGATATATAAATTCTAGGAAAAAAAAATAGTATGTGGGTTTACTTAATATAACACATTCTGGTAAGTCTGTCTCAGGGAAGTAAGCTTAATGGTGCTGAGAAAAATCTATTTTTCCCATCAACAGAAAAAATGATACCTATTTTTCTGCAGAATGTTCAATTTTTTTACATCCCTCCAGACCTTTTTGTTTGATGGTTTGTACTTCTCATGCATACAGAGCTCAATAACATCACAACAACATTCTTCATTTGAGGACTGAAGAAAATTAATTGAATTATTGGATTTTTTGATCCCTGCATTGTTGGTGGTATTTGTGCTTTTTAAAATCCTCAGGCTACTTCAGGCCTACTACAGGGATGCATTTAAACAAAACAACACTTATTAGTGGCCTCCCAAATGCTGATAACTGAAGGAGAGAAGATGCTTTCTGGCTATCCCTTGTCAATCTCTGCAATGAGGTCTAGTCTTGTGGTCAGTCCAACAGTGACATTATGCTTTTTATCTCAGTGTAGACATATACATAAGGTAATTCTGGACTGTTACTGTGCTTGACCTTGTATTTCTGTCAAGATACAGATGCGCATCTTTTCCCATTCACTGCAACAAAAGTGAAGATCTGGCCAATAAATACAGATAACCATCTATTAACACCCATTAAATCCAGTTTAGGCCCAGTTGCTTTCTTATCCACCAAAGCTGGGAGAAAATGCATGTCTGCAGGCAGTACTGTATATACACGTACCTAGTCAGGCGGTGAAAAGTTTTCGGAGTTTTTCAGTGTTTTGGAGACCTAGAGTCTGTTAGGTGGAAAGTGAATGAATTTATGCAGTTAATTACAGCTATATTTTTATAACATGGCATCAGAGTCTACTCTTTGTCTTCTGAGGCCTTTATTTGTCTATCCGCCCTGGCTTAAGCTGTCAGTTTGCAGTGGCAACCCTCACTGCTGGCAGACAGGCACTGAGGTGGTGGGGGGACAACTTCACCGGCTCTTCAAGTGTCAGGGCCCTCTTGCAGAATGCAGGAGGATACTGCGCTCATCATTTTGCCTTATGGGTTTCCCTTTTTTTCAGGAGGACTACTAGTGCTTTAAAAATGGAATACATGTAGGGCAAGACTCTAGCTAAATTAAGGCCTAACAATTACATTAATTCTTCCTCAGTACAATTGTAGTAAAAACAGCTGGATTCTATTATTTTTGGGTAGCTTTTGTCCCCTGAAGATGCAGAAAATGAAAGCAATTACCTTAGGAATACATGTGAACTACCTGATTCGGAATACATGTAGACTACCTTATTACGGCCTTTCAGTACTTTAAGGGGGCCTACAAGAAAAATAGGGACAAAATTTTTAGTGGGGCCTGTTACGGTAAGACAAGGGATAATAGTTTTAAACTAAAAGAGGGTAGATATGAGGAAGAAATTTTTTACGATGAGGGTGGTGAAACCCTGGCACAGGTTGCCCAGAGAGGTGGTAGATGTCCCATCCCTGGAGACATTCAAGGTCAAGTTGAACGGGGCTCTGAGCACCCTGGTCTAGTTGAAGATGTCCCTGCCCATTGCAGGTAGGTTGGAGTAGATGACCTTTAAAGGTCCTTTCCAACCCAAACTATTATATGATTCTATGGTTCTTTACAGGATTGAAAACTGGTATAAATCCTGGAAAGGCAAGTAAAGTACTCAGAGTTGATATCACCTTGGTACATAAATCCATTCTGGTACTTTAGTTGTCATCATCACTGCTGGCACTCTCAATGCAGGGCACAGGCTCTGAAGGAAGTGGCCCAGTCTAAAAAGTTTTATGTAGGCAAGAGATCCAATAAAATCCTAACTTTAAAGTGCTAAGAAATTTCCAAAATGGCTCTCACACCACAGCTAATAAATTCTGCTACAAAAGAAAGGTGATATTTGAAAAATTTGCAAGGATTACAGATACATATGCCAAGGAATTACTCTGACCACAGAGCAGCCATTTGGTACATCATAATGCTCAAATATTCTTTTATCCCATGGAACAAAGAGCAATTTATGTCACAGAAGAACAGGTATTTGGGAATCTGAGTCAGAGTGTGGTGTGCTAACTTAAGCAGGGTATTGATAAATAACTTGAAAATAGAATAGGAATACTCTCTTTCAATTTAAGTGGTGTTTCTACTCACCTGAAAATGCTCTACATATAAGGTACAATATATATTTAAAGCATTACATTAGATATTTTTTAAAATTATAATCAACTAGTCAAGGTTTGTTAATGGCGTATTTTCTACAGAGACTAATTAAAAATACTCTAGTCTGTTTGAAAATAAACATGATAAATGTTAAAAAAAAATCAAGACATTTGGCTTTGCTTCAGTCAGCACAGACACAGCATGCAACAACGTTTAAAATAGATGCACCAGTCTATGTATTCTCCTGGGTTGCAGAAATAAATTGTAGAGGCTGCCTGAAAAATTATCCTGGTGTTTAATGGTAAAAGCACCGTCCTTCCCACTAGGCTTCTGACATGTAGGAGGAGAACATGAGTTTTTAAGAGACCTCTTGATTGAGCTGGAGCAAGATCTGAGATTATGATGGCGAAAGAGAGAAGATTGCAGGTATAGGAGAGATTTTTAAGAGATTAAGCACCCTTCTGCAGCTCAGATTATCCAAAGAAGCCTTCCAAACTCCTTGGTGTTCTTCCAGCGCTAATCAGAAGTGGCTCCTTGGAAGTATTTTTGGACCAAAAAGGCACCTAGTTCTTCAGTCAGGCTGCAATTTTAGTGAAGGCTCATGTGTCTAAACCGACTATCAAAGGAGGTGAAATCAATCAGTTTTTGGGATTACAGGTTGATTTTCCTGTCTGTGAACCTTTCACCTTTCACTTCTGGATAGAAATTCTGCGCTAAATTCTAGTTGGTATGTTAAGCCTGAGGAAACTAAATTTCCTGTGAAGTGTTGTACTCCATTGGACTCTTTCATTTTCTGGGCCCAGACTTCTTTGGAGGGTTAGTGAAGCCAGACTACAGCTCTAAGAAGAAAAATATTCACATACTTGGAAGTGAAACTGCATTAGATCCAAGCCTTCAGGTTGTTTAGACCTGTGCTGGTTAAATATCCATTCATTATAATAAAGACTTCCTCCTTTGTATGAAATTTCATTTTCTCCCTGGTTTGCCTTGTTTTATTGCAGTTCTCTGCCCTGCAGCAAGCATCCTGCCTTCTGATAAAAAGTAGTTAAATGACCCCAGACCATTGTTTCACATGAAGCTTATGTTTTTCACAGCACAGGACTTTGTGGTGTATAGGGTTGTGTGCAGAGCATAAGCCAGTTATGCAGTCAATGCTGCTGCATTCACAGGAGAAGCTGGGAAATGTCAGAAGAGACCCGTGGGAGGAGAAAGAACTGCCCACAAGCCATCTGATGGGAAGGCAGGAGAACCCTGCTCCATCTTTGGCTGTCTTAGACTATGGGTCTGTATTGCCATAGGACAGGTGCCATTAACTGCATATTTCTCATGTTCTGTGTATACTTCTTTGGACATCTCACCAAACATACATGTCTTAGACATTTAGTCTAAGTGATACATGAAGCTTTCTAGTCAATAGAAAGGTACACCCATATCTGGAATATGGCTCATTCCACTGCCAGGAACATACCTAAGATAGGTGATACATAGTGCTCTCAGGAAATGTCAGGCTTTCTCCATTGACTAGGTGAAATCAGGTGAGATGATGCCAAGATGTGCTGGCAGGAGTGAGCAGCAGTGAGAGTGCCAGTAGAAGTAAGGAACATTTAAGATCACTCAAACATCAAATTGGGCCAACAACTTCAGAATTACAGAAAACAAGTGGATAACACCCTGTTTTAGCTCTTATTTGTCAGTGCATAAATTCCCAAAGGCTAAAATTAGAATATTGATAATTCTCAGTATTGGGAGGATGTTTGAAAGATAACTCCATTAATGTCTGAATTTCATTCAGGGTACCAAGCAGTTTTAACTACTGTGCTTTAGTCACTGGAGGTGTAAGAAAGTAGACTTAAGATAACATAGTCAGCAATCCTGCAAGTCTTTCGTATCTAATCATGTACTACTCCTTACTTGTCCTTTGAGATCAAGAATAATTGAGCACATTGAAAAACACAGAATGAATCATACTTTTCTAAACTTTTAAAATCAAAGGAACCAAAAAGAATTAGTTTAGATTTTCTAGATTTGTTTAGATTTTCTGCAGGTAACTGATGTCTGAAGAGTATGTTAAAACAATGAGAAATGCTGATTATCTGGTTTTTAATAAGGATGGAAAAGGGTATGATATAAATGATCGTTCCATTTCAAAAGGAAAAAAAACAGAGAGAAGAGTTCTTTATGTAAGGGCATGGGCAGGATTTCAAGCAACAGGATGTTAAAATACGAGACCTCTTTGGTTCTGCAGTTCTCAGTGTTTCTAATGAACACCTTTGGGTGTGCTACCAGAAACAATTGGGAACAGATACCATCCTTATAGCAATACTAAAGCTGATATTTCTTCTTTCTGTTTTTAAACCTGCTTTTTAACCTTCTTTATGCAGCACTTTTGTTTTCCCCTTACTTTTCAGAACATTTAATTTTGCTTGCACTTTTTATGATGCCTTCAATTCTCCTTCCCTTCATTTGCCCCCTGCCCCCCAAAATGTGGTCTGGAAGTTGTCCTAATGACTTTAAGGATTAGAAAAGCAAAAGGGAAAGTGGATGATTTAGAGAAGGGCACCAATACAACCTTTCAGAGGGGAGAGCAGTGCATAGGCAAGGATGGAGAAAATCAGTACCTGCACAAACATATCCAGAACACTAGTTCACTTAGCAGAACTGATGTGGAGATTTGTCATTGTTCCTCGCAGATACCCTGCAGTTGTTGGAAAAAATGTTCACACTGAACAGGTGTGCACCAGTCTAGATCCCTGAACATGAGGTATTCCCAGGCTGAAAGGAATGATTTATTTTGTTAATATTGTATCTATACAGCCTTTTGAAAACATCAGGTGCTACTTAAGTATTATTACATTCAAATAATAAAATAAATACTTGAAGCATCAAATATTTAACCCTCTCTTTCCCCGAGAAACACACAAATACAGTACTGTTCTAATAAATCCTTAATTTTACAGATTTCCTGCTGAAGTTTCTGACTAACGGTAAGTTATTTGTTCAGAAAGATTTTATGGTGCTCATAAAAACTCAATTACAGTTTTAAAATAACTTGTAGTTTTTCTGTAACATGATGCTGCCATCTCAGTTCCCAGAGGGTATGTTAAATTCAAGTAGCAATAACAAATCATTTAAGCAATAAATAAATAACCTGAGACTGAGTTGTTAAGAGTTAATAGTCTCCCATACACTCAATAGAGACTGAGGCTCCACTCTATTAAAGTGACCCCCGGGGCCATGGGCCAAATTGCACCCAGTTGTTTTGTGGAAGGTATTCATCCCTCACACATTCATTTCCTTCTTTATGTTGTCTCTTTTCATCAGTGAAGGCACTCTGCAGTGCCTGAGTCCGGAGAACAATTACGGTACAGTCTCAGAGAAAAGAAAGAAAACTGGGGTCATAAATATGTTAAATGGGTACGTGGGTTTAAGTGGCTTTGTAAACTAAACACGAGGGAAACCTCAGACTAATTAATGAATATGAAGCAGCATGATAGGAATGTTTTAAGGGGAAATTCACATTAACCCCCCCAAACTTAAAAAAAAATATTTTTTTTTCTTCCCTTTTAAAAATTCATTCTAGCAGGACAGTCATGACACAACACATCCCTACGTTTTACTTAAATGTTGTTCAAGTAGGAACTGGTTGCAGAGATAACTGAACTGATAATTCATTCTCAACATCTTATTGGAAACTGAATTCTTTCCTCCACAAAGATCAACCATTTATCATGATAGCGAAGCTATGCAAAACTACAGGAAAATTTAGGACTCGAGCCAAGATCACTGTTTAGCTTTACATTATGTGTCAATTCCTGACCTGACTTATACTCACCACTAAATAAACACAGATTCATTGAGTGTTAGTGGTGTCAGGATTTGGCCCTATAATAATAAGATTGTGGGCCCAGAACAGTAGTCTTCATTCAGTCCTAGTAGTGGGACAAATTTTGCTCTCAGGGTCTTCTCCTGTTCTCCTGTGGGAAAACCAGCAGGAGGCAGAAGAGGGGGAAAAGGATCTGTGGGATTTCCCTTACTTTTAAAGCTTTTCCCTATATTTATATTAGTCCAGATTCTCGGGAGTCTTGTTCCCAAGTTCTGCTGCAGGCTTCTGCCGCCAGCCTCCAATGCTGCCTCCAGGTCCATAGCTCGCTTCAAAATACTAGTTGATTTCCATGGGGAGTTCTCTAGGTGTCACTTTTGGAACAAAATGTGCTATAAACCAAAACTATTTGTTTTAGCTGAAACCAAAATCTATATAGGGAAAGACCAAAGTATTGGGGAAGTATTTTTTCCACTGAAAGTTCTGAAGAAAATTGATATTTCTGTACAGATTTTTTTTTTTGTACCCAGTATAGTGTTTCCAGAATCAATCAGTTCCAGAGTGGCATTACCAGCAGCACAGTAGAACCTTGCTCTGAATGTCCATGTCATCTTTGCCTTTTCCAGAGCCCCCTCAGGACACTGCTTGCTTGTCATGAGATTGACGCTGCCTCTTTGCCTAGTGGCTGTGCCAAATTCCAGGTTACCTGAGTGAAGTCCAAAGAGGAAACAAGATCCATGGGGATGGCAGCTGCTTCTGCAGCACAGCAGTGGGACAGGCAAGACCCAACCTCTGTTGGCACGACAAGAAATAGGATGACTGGAATGGAGGAGAGATGAGTTCCCGTTCCTGCTGCTGTTTGTAAGTCCTTTGCAGTTTCCTCCAGTGTTTCTGTAAAACATGAGATCTCTCCTCTCTCAGCAGTATGGTCAAGTGCTTCTCTGAGGACCAGGACCATCTCCTCCAAAAGGAGACGGAGGAGCAGAAGCTATCCAGTGTCTCCACACTGCCTTCAGGTAGACAGGGTGGAGGAGCTGCAGGATACCTCCTTTGCTCAAGATACAAGGCTGTGACATTGCAGATTTTAGGTGCTCTGCATGATGAATGACATGCCTTGGCTAGTGGGCACTATGAGAATGTTTCTGCCTGTGAAATGTAACTGGTGACTATTCCCTCCTCCCCTTCATGCAAAGCGGGATAGGTCACCTTAAACTGCTGGTGGAAGTGGTTTGAGCTAATCCGACTGACTGCCCAAGGCAGGCATGGAAGTGGCCACATGATCCCTGCCATCTGCAGTACTGCAGGGCTGGTGACTTCTGCCTGATAGGTGGTGGTGAGGTGCTCACAGTGCACTCTGACCCTACTGGACCTTATAGACCAGGTCTGCTCATGTTCTAAGCCTTTGTTTTTCCCCTTACTGCATAAGGTCTGTAGATTGCAAAAACTGCTCCTTAGCACCGAAAGTTTCAAATTCCATTAAGAATATTTCAGAAGGCTACAAAGAAGCACAACAGAGACTTACCATATATGCCATTATTGCTGCAATTAATGCACACATATGACAGCATTAATATCTATGATTGCATTTTGGTTTTGTTACAATCCTCTGCTTTCATTTGTTCCTAATTCTCCAGAACAGGATACCTACCAGATTTGATAAAGTCAGTTTTTAGACAACTATAAATTCCTGGGATGCAGAGGCCATGTGGCTGCCGTTCGTGTCCCAGATGCATACCCACACTGCTCCTCATGTGATGCACCAGGTTCAGACTGCCTTCCATAGAAAAGATCCTGCTCCTGCACAATTAGTGCCAAGGAGAGCTTTTCCAGTTTAGTTCAAATAAGGGAAGTTTGAAACCCCAGTTCAGAAGGATGACAAAGATTCAGTCACTGCTCCTGCTAGGCATGGAGAGGAAGAACCTTTCAACAAGCCCTTATCCAGGGAGTTCAGAACATGGATTTTTAATTTCTCTGTTTAAAAGTGCTGTTGAAAAGCAGCTATAGCGTAGAAAGAGGGGCAATGACAAAATTAAACCGGTGCAGTTAGTCTTTAATACTTTGAGTACATTATTGACATAGTTACACTGAAATGTATTTATAGTGTTTATTCACCAATACTCAAAATATTCCCAAGTCAAAGCTTTCCACTGAAGGCAGTGGAAAGAAGTTTTCAGAAAGGAGTAAGTGAGCTGGTTAAACTCTTTGCCAGGAAAAGACCATTTTCTTTCTGTCCACTTGGCCAGCTTCTCAGCTGACAAGCCACCATTGTCTTCAATGCAGTGACACTGATCTATACCAGCTTTTCAGCTATTGGATATTTCACAGGCCACTTCTGGTTTTTGTCAAGTGTAGTCAAGATCTGTAAGTATTTTCAGATCTTTTTTTTTTCTTTGGTGAATTTTTTTCCAACTCTTTCACTTGCTCTCCTATCAGCTCACTGATCTACTGGCTTAAATGATCTGAGGAAGAGAAGAAAGGGTAATTTGCCTCCAGAGATGAATTTAGGAGGGGAATTAATGCAAGAGGACTAAAATGAGCAGAAAACTTTCAAGATCAAAAGCCACTTTCCAAACACCAGCATGTAACAAGTGACACTGCTCCACGTACAGGACAGAAACAAAGGCAGAGCTTTCATTTGGTCATCTTTTTCATGGTTATTATTTATTTATTTTTACTATTCATTCAGCTCGAGGACTGAGCATGGGCTGAGAAAGGAATTTAGGATCTCAGCCACTCTCCCAACAGCAGCAAAACTATAAATAGTGTTCAGTCTTTTATCCTTTGAACACTCCGAAGGCCCTTATAGTCAGCGGAAGTTTTAAGCATGCCAAAGGAGCCCGGAGTGGGGCCTTTAATGAATAGACTTCGTTGTGCCTGGCGATTACACAGGTAGATGGTGACAAGGCAGACAGTGTCCAGTCCTAACAGCAGTCCTTGTGTTTGGGAGATGATCCTTTCGAACCCTCAGTTCTGCTCTATCTGATCCTTCTGTGCTCTTCCTAGACAGGGTGGATGGGGACAAAACTGCATCCCCTTCCTTTCTGGCTCCAGCAAGGGGTCAGGCATGATACTGGTGGTCCTGCACCACTGGTTAGCAGTGAGCATGCTGCCAACAAGGCCGAGTGCGACCATTCCTGTTCACCTGGTGTCTCCCTGTTCCAGCTCCTGGTGTGTGGCTATGCTTTGAAACCATGCAAGCACTGTAACATTTGAATATTTATATATATATATTTTTAATGATAAAGAGAGAAAATTGGCCTCTCTGTGTTTCTATTCAAGCCAAATAGAATGCTAGGTGTTATCTTGGCAGGTTTTCCACTTTGGTAGCATTTCAAGGAAATGTGGAAATGAGAAAAATTTAGCAATACACCTCTGTCTCTTTCCCTATTAAAATTGTCAGGATAGTAAATCAAGTTTTTAATGGCCAGGAAAAAAATTCAGTACATTTAAGAAACCAAGAGAATGTCTCTTGTGGCATCTGTAAAAATATCATCTGGTACCATTTAACTTGGGGAGAGACACATGTGACAAAGTTTATAGAGAAAATGTTAGTGTGCAGTTCAACTTGAAACAGAGAGCCTCAAAACCACTCTTCATATTTCCAAATTGTTTCATGTGTGATGTGATCTGTGGCAAGAAGGATAAGCATTGTCATTTAGTCAGCATTTACTTAGAGCTTTACAAATACCAGCGCAATTATCCAATTGATTTTTTTTAATCTAAATATATACACTTCTGATTTTTATATACAGTGATTGATGAAGATCACATAAGAAAACACAAGTGAATTTGCATGATAAATTATGGTGTACTTAAAGAATAATGCACAAGTGAAACAGAAAAACAAAATCTGCCTTTGAGGTTATTGATTGATCCTGCAGTCCTGACTTCACCTGAAAAGAGGTGAAAGGGAGTTTTGGCTAAGGGAGGCTGGAGGCCATGAAAGTTTATGCCTAGTAGCCTACTTGCTTTTTTTTTTTTTTCCTGTGGAAGATCGATCTGTCAAACTAAAAGAAAAATAGACTTCCTGTCCATTACATATACAAATCCTTGAATTATCTTTAGCGGTTGCCTTTTCACTGAACTGTGAGACAACTTAATTTGAAATTACTCTTTTTGGAAATCCTAAACTCTTGACACATTTCATTAGGCACAAAATGATTATAGTTATCAGTTAATTTGTTTGAAGACTTGGTAAACACTTGTTACAAAGAGTTTTAGAGATGTCTAGTAGTTAGCAGAAAAGGGAAGCTGTCTCCAATCCTTAGTTTATTTACTTAGCACTTATTAAGCACCACTTCTGTATCTACCCAAAAAAGAAATATTTTAAGCAAACCGTAAAAGTAGGCTTGACCCTTTCACGGGCACATCATAAATCAATTGTTAAAGCAAGGGTGAAAACTCTGAAAGAGGTCAGAGGTGGAAGAGAGGTCATCTCTGAGAAGGGACAGTGTGAAAATCCATGAAGGGTGGAGCTTAGATGGAGATAAAAGCTGGAAAAAGGAAATTCTAGAAGTGGTGAGGATCTTACACCACGAAAGCACCAATAAAGTCATAGCTATCAGAGTGCTGAGGTTATTCTAAGCCTGCAGGTCCAGTTGCCACATCAGTGATGCCAGCTCATCTGCCTAGTGACAAAAGGGCAATTTTTTAAGTGGAGGGTTTACTTTTAGTTATATGTGAAGTAAGAACAATACTTCTATCCATTTCACAAAAATGCTACCATTTCTTCTGCTAGGCTTTGCTTGACCTCGCTGTCATCAAGTCAGGGAGGTTTATCCCAATGACATAACAATTTCTCTGGACAGTCTTTGATAACTTGAGAGCAAGCACTGTATAGAAATGTTTGATGCTATTCCCTGAGCAAGCAAGGAACTCTGTGTATGTTTGACTTCAGTAGTTTTGACTTGCTGTACTAACTACTAATGTACCAGTATGTTCAAGACTGAGACTCCAGACAGAATTGAGGGAACTGTATATTGATATGAAATGGAGATAATGCTCTGAACACATTTGCAATAGCATAAATAAAGCACATTCAACCACACTAATTTGCCATTTTGTCATCTCTGGGTTTTGTCTCATCTTCAGTCAAAAGGTATTAAATGATGTAACTGTAAGATTTGCTCAGTCTTTAACCAGCCTTAAAGTTTTTTTATGCGGGTTTTAGCTCTAAGTCAGAATTTCAATGAAGAGCTCTATTTAAGCATTTGTTTCACTCAATAGACTAAAGTTTAAATTCCAAACAATTAAAGTTATTCAGATTTAAATGGGAAGATTTCCTGATTGTTTTGTAACTGCACAATTTATAAGTCATAATGACATTCCTTCACTTTGTCCAGAAAAAACAAAGGCTGATTTATTTCCTAATAACAAAGGCAAATGGTGAGGCTGTATGAAACTGCTTCCTTATTTTCAATGGGTCAGTGCCAGGCTGTTAGGTATCTTTGAACCCTTCCTCCTGTCTACAGCCTTCCTGTGAAGCAAAGCGCTTCAAAACGTTGCCAATCTGCAGAGCACACCACGTATTGAGTGATACTGAGCACCTAGTTATGGTGCAGCTGATACCTGCGCAGTCTGTTACTAGAGATCTGCTTGATATTCATTGTATCAGCATTGATTGCACTGGGCTTACTGAAACACAGTAGAACGCATTCATCTGGCTAATGTATATACCTTCATTGATGCTGCATTGTGATGTAAACAATGTCCTGTTCCTTCCTTATAGTAACCTAATTGACAGCCAGGCATTTTGAGCACTCCAAAGGGCTATTGTTGTGGTGAATGCCGTAACAATAGGATTTCATATAGGTTAGGGCTTAAGAAAAGTACAATGTCCTTTTTCTGATATAAAACCAAGAATTGTGTACTGGTTCAGAGAGAGGTAATGGGTTCATCGTGGAATTAAGGCTGTGGCTTTGTTGTGAGTCAGCTACTTAATTTTTATAGATAAACTTGTTTAAAAACTTTTCTTTGATTGAATGCATATATTGTCTCTGTAGATATAAACATATATTTTTCTAGAAAGATGTCTCTTACTCCCCTGAACTCACATAATGTGAAGTTTTAAACTGCACTCATTGCTGTGTGTTGTCAGTCAGTGGCGAATCTTCTGGTGACTTCCACAGGGAGCAGAGCAAAAGCCAACAAAATCACACCCTTCATCTGAAGAACAATTTTGTGATGCTATTACTAGCAGCTCAGCCCAGAAATGAGAGAACTAGGCACAGGGATTATTTCAAAATGCCCCTTAATTTTAAGTGCTTTCCATTTTTTGCCTCCCCCCAGAGACAGAGTCCCTTCCTCTTCCGTCTCACAAATTGAGATACTGCCAGTCACAGGCTCTGTTTGAAGATCTGGCCCTTAACCTCTGGGGTTGTGAGAAAATACTAAAAAACATAGTTGAAAAAAAAATGGTGTTTGGAAGGATTTCAGCTAAATAAAATGATCCTTGCTGGTTAGAGCCCTCTGGTAATGAGGGCACTGCAGTGTCTTCTGGTTATTGAACCTAAAGACATTTCTCTGATTGCTGTGCGTTTTGTGGGGATAGAGGAATTGAGGAGTGGTGGATGGGAAAATGTCTGCAAAATTTGGAATGGCCACAAATCAAAGTGGACACAGTGCTGTCATTTGTGCTGCTTCAAAAAAGATGCTTCCGGATCCCAGTTAGTGTTGAACAGGCATTCAGCCCACCCCCTTCCTCTGGTCCAATTCTTGAAAAAACATTTTGAAAGGTTTGGCTCCCAAAATTGAGAGAATTTTCTTGAGTGGCTGGGTTTTCTTGCCCTACAGAAGCCACATATGAGGAGTGCTGAACATCCAGAGCTTTAACTGAAATCAGCAGGTTGACTCTGTCTCAAGTGAGACAGCCTTTTCTCTTCTCATGTGTTAAAATGGTCTAGGCTGAGATTCACGATACTGCTGAAGTAGCTTAGGCATGCTCTTCCTACTGAAGATGAATGGGTCTTGTGTTTTCAGACAAACATTCAACTACACATGAAGATACAGTCTCTAACATGAAGTGGGACGACAGCATAATCCAATACACGTGGACTCTGGCAGCAGTAAAAAGCGCACAGCTCCTGTTCTGCCAGGTTCCAACAGATGTAGAATATATGTGAAGTTTGTACCTTCAAGGGCATGGAAGTAAATCAAGCCCAGATATTGAGATTTCTCTCTCTCATATGTATGTGTTCAGGCATGTGTTTGAATGATCTTTTCCAAAACACAACATATTTTAAATCATCAGGTTTTTCCCACACATACATTCATATGGTCAAAATTAATCTTTACACTGATTATTTTAATTGGTTGAATATGTTTTAAAGGGGTGGGGAAGAATGGGGCTTGCAATGTTCGCCTGCTCCCCTCTTTGGTGTACCAGTGAGTTCACATGTGCAAACAACACCCTCCTCGCAGGCCTCTTTCCTGGGATTCCTGAAACACACTCAAAACAGCTTTGCAGAAATGTTTAGCCATCCCAGTGGGAGCTGGACTGTTGTGATGATGGCAGCTGCCGGGTGAAGGATGGAGAGGCTTTTTTGGCACCATTGCCAAGTCCATTAGGACAAGCTATCTCCAGATGTTGGAACTTGATTTGGGTGGAAGAGTAATTTCCTATTAGTAGTACTGCTAGGGATGGGCAGGTTCGTGTTGCCTAAATGGGCTCAGGCCCAGTAGGCTTGAAAATTCAGTAAATGTTCACATATTGTTTATTTTGAACACCTCTGAGAAGGGAGGAAAAAACCCACATTTTTGTCAGAAAAAGAAGACAAAATCTCTATAGAAAAAAACAGAATCCAGGGTGGAGGACCCTATGCAGTGAAACAGAAACAGAAAATCATAAATAAACCCAGGCCATAGAATATCAGTCTCCTAAATCTAACTTTCTGGAAGTACAGTAGAGATTTAAAGAGAGGAATTGCCATCCTACAGTTCACCTCATTAAATAAAGCAAACATTTTTAAAAAGATATATAAATTCATCTGTTCCAGCACAAAAAGATTTTCGGTAGAAAAAGGATTCCCTCTCCAGCAAAACCAAAACCCCAATCAAGGAAGAGAATAGGTGGCATAAATTTAAACAAGAGCTGCAAACGCACTTTGCTATAGGCATTTACAACTTTCACAAAGTTTGCATGGAAAGGACCAAAAATACACCACCATATAGGTGACTGAAGAGGCTTACTGGGCATCTGTGTACTGTGCCATTGTGTCCCTCTGGGTCACACAGCATGAGGCTGTGGCAGCATCTAGTCCTTTGTTTCTTGAGTTGAAAACTGCGTAAGGGTTTTAAAGACCTCTAAAAATTGCAAAACAAGAGTGAGAGAACAGCTTTGAAGCAGCCCTTGGCCTGTGCCAGCCTCCAGTTTTCAAACCTGGTAATATTTTATCTACATGGAAAGCTTCTCCCTGGAGATTAGCAAAGTCTGTAACAGGAGAGCGCTGTAGGAGATTTGTTCTCTGGGGTGTTAGTATCGGTGAGTCTGAACTGCAGTGAGAGCTGGGCCACCTGTACTGGTGGCATCAGGACAAGCAGGCTTCCTTTGGAGCTGCTTATGCCCAAACACAAGAGCATGCGTAGAGCGGAAGCCAAATTTCCCAGCAAACGGCAGTTTAAAGGCAGCAAAGTAAGGCATAGACCCAGCCATGCTTTAGTCATTAACTTTTAACTTGAAAGTCAAATTTAGAGAAAAATGGTCTGAAGAAGAAGCTCTCTCAGAGGGAAAAAGTTGAAAATGGACCATGACGTTTATAAAAAAACCTCTGAGAGAGCAGAAACTCTCCCTCAGACATACCACAGGTTTCCACATTTCTTTTGAGCAAAGTGCAACACGAGGAGCACGGGTTTTACAGTTCTAAGCGTATTTAATACAATGTTTTTACAACAGCTGTTGCTTTCACAGAACTTTAACCCCACTATGTAAATGCATCACAGGGAAAATACTCTGTTGTCTTGGAGACAGCCTTTGCTCAAAAGCCCTTTTCCACCGAGCTGGTGTCAGCTTTCAGCTCCGGCCGCATTCCAGGCGGGCAGGCACATCCCGGCTTCTCTCCTCCGTCTTCATTACTGGCCCCGCTGAAGGACAGACAGCTCTGGAATCCGGGGCAATTATCGGGGCAGCCTATGATCAGTTTCCATCAGCACACCTGATGAGAAATGGCAAAAATAAGTCCAAAAGAGGGGGTGAAAAATATATCTGTAAAAGATTTCCTGATATTCAGAGTTTGGGGGTTTTTTTGTTTTGTTTTGTTTTTCTTTTTGTGGTTATCAGGCCTGGTATAGAACCAGGTGTCTTTTTCCTGCTAAATTTAGACCAATTTATTGTCTTAGCTGAGAAGTGTTATGTTACAGCTGACACTTGGAAGACCATTGGAGGTATCGTGTGACAAATGCCTGCCGTTAAAGGACTTGAGAAACTTCTCTTGTCTTTGCGAAAGATGATACTAGCTAGTGACTTGACCCCTCCAGCTCTAGCATATGCACTCACTGCTACAGGTAGTACGCAGCAAACACTGCCATCATCACATATGTTTGTGGACACAGCCCAAAAATGTGTTCTAAAGCTCTGTCTTCAAAGTCACACATATGAAAAAGAAATAATTGGAAACTTCTATTAAACCCCAGAAAAATTTGTTTTCATCTCAGTTTTAGACATATGAATGTGCTTGAAGTGGCTGTGCTCCATGCATGAATAATAATAATAAAAAATGATGCTATGAACTTCAAATATAGCTGCCAAGCATCAAAGAGAAACTTTTTCAAAATTGTGTAGCTGGACCTAATCCTGCAAAGCATTGAATGCCCTTAAAAGCAGTCAGTGCTGGAAGGACTTAGGTCTTCCAAGCAAATGCTGAAAACCTGAAACAACTAAGGACCTAAATCTAATAATCTCTCTGAAAACAGCAAGGTGCAGCCACACCTTTGGCTACTTTATAATCAACACTGCTTTTCTTCATGTCTAAGTGCTGCTTTTGTCAGCAGGTAATGTAGAGCTAATGCAAAGCTAAAAAGTAGATATTGTTAGCCTCCAGACGCCCTTATTAAGGCCCAAACTCAGAATGCACTCCTATGCAGGACAACATTCAATTACAATCTTTAATGGAAACACGTATTTCTGATCCCTTGGTTCAAATGACAATTCCAAAGTATATGTTAAACATTAGGAGTGTCCTTTCCTGAACCAGAGCCTCGAAGATTAGTGGAATGTTTCTTCAAAAGGTTTAAAAAGTAAAAATTCCCTGTGTCAGATGACTTGTGTGAGTAAAGATATAAGGGAACCATCTGTAACTTTAACAATGCTTGACTGGAGTAATAGCAATAAGGGCCAACATATTGTCCTCTCTGCAGCAGAACAGTCCTCAACAGAAGTAAGAGTTTTGGTGCTAAACAAAATTAGGACTGGATTCAGGACTGGAGCTGCAAATAAGCTCAATGCAAACAAAAGAAAGTTTTAATGCTATGTAGCATTAAAGCAAGGTAGAGCTCATAAGAACTGCTGTGTATTTTACTCCATCGCAGGAAACTCCTACCTGTATTAGGTTGTGTTTTAAGCTTGTGTTTTGACTTGTGCATTGTGCATCCCATCAGTTTATACCTGCTGCTGCTCACAAAATGTTGGTTACAAAATGTGGGGAGATGCCTTCACCACAGATCTAGCGTAATAGACCACACAGCGATTTCTTCCTCCCATGGACAACAGGCCCAAGAGGCAACTCAGCCATCTCTACCCAACCTATGAACACGCTGCACTTACAGCACTTCTTTTCCAAAATTGGCTTGCCCCGGGCTCACAAGGAGGAGCCCTATGCATGGAGAGCTATGTCTGTCAGCTGTGCCAAAGCCTGGGCTGCTGGCAAGCCAGGGATCACAGCGCTGCCATGAGACTGAGCAAAGCCATCAGACCACCGTGTGCAATTCTGCCTGCAAGCGGTTTCCTGACTTAGGGCTGGGGGGCCAGAGCAGCAGTGTAACTGCAAACACAGCAGTGCACGGCTGCATGGGCCCCAAGGGATTGTCTGAGCCTGGCTTTCCACTCAGCTCTTTGGACTTGGATACCTTCAGTGAGGTACATTATTCCTGCCCGTTTCTGATGATTTTGTCCTGGAGACACACCAGCAAAAAAAGGAAAAAGAGGATCCTAGATTTCCAGCTTCCCTAACTTGCTCTTTCTTCTGCTTATTCTGCTAACTCCAACAGGGGACTATGAAGAACAAAAGCACTGATCACCTTGCTTTCCCTGACACATCCGGAGGCACGGTCTGAGCCCCAACAAGCAAGGGTGAGCAGAGGGTGATTGCTGAGAACTGTAGCAGTTTCTTAGCATAGAAATGAAGTTAGGAGCACGGAGCCAAAGCCACAAGGCAAACCTCCCTGAGTGAAGTGAGCCTCTTGGAAGATGCATGCATGTCTGTCTGCAATCTAGAATAACATGCCACATTCTGCAAGTGTCACACGTCTACAGGAGTTCATTAGGAAACCAAACTGAAAAATGCTGTCAGGCTAAAGTGTACTGAGGAGAGCCACTCTGATCTGACCTCACAGGAGAATTAGCATGTACTCGACATTTATATGTATAGCTTTACTCTAAGAGGAAAGATATTTCTGATCTCAGTATCATAGGCATATTTAAAACGTGCCTCCTCTGTCCTGGAAAGTACCAAAACTTTTTGAGGCTGTGCTGCCAGGTGCATTGGTTTTGTATTTCTGCATACAACTGAAAGTTGTACACTGAATAGCTAGAAGCTTGCAAAGGCAACTGCAAAAATCAATGTGACACGTCAGTTTCTTATGGTGAATACTAAGCAGAGGTGAGTAATTAGAAATACATAGTACCTAACCACATTCATTTTGTTTTCGTAAAAGGGCGATCCTTATCTGGGTTCAAATGAAAACATGCATGTGAAAGGTTTGCATCCAACCACACACTATACAATCTGACATACTTCTAGTCAGTATGAAGCAACCCAGCTGGAACTTTGAGGCCCTGAATGTTCCCAAATAAGCAGGGGCCCAGAATTATTAATAAATGCATTAGCAAGAGGCCTGGCTCAGTTCTAGGTATTATATTTCAAAATGGACTTAGATGTTTTTTTCTGGTTTAAAACTGACTGAAGTGAGATGGTTGTGATTTATGTAATGCTAACCCTGACATATGACTTTTTCATAGATTACACTCCTGCATTTATATGTAGTTAGAAGTAAAATTGTCTCATTATTTTCAAGTAAGAAATCCTTCAATGTCAGAGTTCTATTCTTGGAATTTCATATTGGCCTTCCAACGTGTTTAGTTGGTATTTTATTTACTTGTGTTCATGACCTCTGATATCTCCAGTTTCTTATTCTCCATGTCTGCTGTCTCTGTCAGCTTTTTGGTGCAGTTCCAGGCTCCTAATAATCTATAATAAAGACCTTCAAGACTGTTTCATTCTCTTGGAAACAGAACATTTAAACCCACATGGTTAGTCAACATTTTTTCTGCTTTGGCTGTTTATGAACTACAGCAAGAAAAATGTGTGTGTATATTTCTTTATATGAAATCACTGGTAAACAATATTGAATCAGGGTTTTTTTTCTCCTCTAGCAAAATATCAAACTAGGAAGATAAAAAATTTCAAACCCTAGTGCTTGATGAGGAGTTTGCTTGAAAAAGAATATAGTGTTTAACACATGGTCCAGTGAAAGCAATGCTATGCTATTTTTGTGGTGATATTTATGAATGCGGTAGGACAAAAATCCTGACTTCTAAAACTTTAGGATGCATCAAAACTTTCCTAGCCAAATGACTAGGTTTGAGCAAAGAAAGAGAAAGCATAGCAGGCAGGATGTCCCACTGTAAGACCTCAAAGTGCCCTAAACAACAGAGCATAACGCTGTGAAAGAAAGCAGGTGGCAGATACCTCTCTGCTTTCTCGCACCCAGGCGAGATTCTGACTCCTGAAGATACCCCTGAGGGCAGTCACATTTGCTGATTCTTCATCTTTGAAACTACTACTGTTGTGTTTCCCACCTCACCCAACAGTGGATGCTTCCTCTGTCCCGTTCTCCTATTCCCCCTCCCTGGGAGGGCTGGGGACCCCCAGGGTACTGACACCAGTGCCCACCGCCTTGGTGTCATCTTCTAGTGCTTCAACATGCTCTTGGCTTCTGTTGCCTGCAAAAGGGGACTGACGAGGACAGAGTGGCAGTGCCCATCCCTCCCAGTGGGCAACAAGGTGGGACCACAGATATGTGTCAGACGCAGGAGGCTGCCCTGGGTCAAATGTCCACTGTGAGCCTGGAGCTGCAGCAGGAGGTACTTCAGTAGTCATAGTCTTCTTTCCTGACACCTCTCCTGGTGGACCGGTTAACTAAATTTGTTGTTTGTCTGTAAGAGTCTTCCTGTTATACAGTGTGACAGAGCTGTATGTTATTACCAGGGAGGTAATTATCAAATAAATAAATTAAAAAAAAGAAGTGAAAAAGTGATTTGGGATTCTCTGGCATGAGAAACACTAAGATTAGATAAGATATAATGATATAAGATATATCCAGTAAGAGCTTCCTAAGAATCAATTTTCTCTTCTGAAATCTATCACAGAGCGAAACAGTAAGAAATGAATTTTCTATGGATAAATGACCTGCAGAACTGAAGAGTCACCAGATCTGTTTTGGTGCAGCATTTCTTTATTGGACCAGCTGGTAAAACTCTTGTGCCCTGTCACCTGCTGATGGTGACAGATCTATCAGCTATCTGAGATATTTGGGAAACAGGTGGGATTCAGAACGAGGTCATTCACACTTGCAGATTTCTAAAGATGCATTGATGTTCCTCAGTTGAAACGTAAAGAGGAGAAGTCAATTCCTACTTGTTTTTTAAAGATTTTTGCTTGACCTAAGCAAAATGAAAAATCAGTTCAGTAGAATATAAAATGGACTTGTTAGAAATTCTTTTCATGAAATGAAACAAAGCATTTTCTTATATGTTTTATTACTTTTTAGAAATTGAAAAAAAAAGTACTGCAATGAAAATATTAAAATATCATGTATGGATCATGTGTGTCCCCTAAAGAACATCAAATTAAATATTTGACACAAGCAATTTCTCTTTTCAGGTGAATTTAATGCAGCTGAAATAGTTTCGATAATCATGAAACTATTTTTTTCAGCAAAAGGACCATTAGATCCAATATAACCCCCTTTTCCAATTACATTATGCACTGTGGGCCCAGGCAGTAACACTCACTCAAGGTGAGCAATTGTTAGAGCCTGTGGGACCATCGCCAGAGCAAGGAGTGGAAGGCTGATCCCTTAGGGGACAAGAGGATTTTAACAACGGCACTGTGTTGAAAGACCTTCCTGAAGGAAAGGAGAAAAAAAAAAAAAAAAAAAACAACAACATGGGAAAGCCTCCAGGTAGTTCTTGTATTTAAAGACAAATTCAGTATCATTTTCCAAACCAAAGAAATAATTGCCTGCATTGTTTCATTTGAAATGCTGAAAAAAACCCAAAACAGCCTGTTTTTCGCCAGACTCCCTGGGTGTGCTGGGGAACACGCAATACCTACCCAGCTAGCCTGGCTGGAGCTACACCTAAACCACAGCTGAGGCACCTGCTGGTCACAGAGAAGGAAACGGAAGCTTCCACAGAAACAGCAGTCCACAGGTCAGGCGCATGCAGACTAACCACCTGGACATGCTGTTTATCCTGCCTGTGTCTCCACTTCACCCTTTCCTACACTGTTATAGCACACAGTACAGTTTTTGGTCTTTGGAAGAGGTTCCAGTCTAGCACAGGTGGTGGTAGCTCTGGTGAAATCACAGTGTTAGTCCCTGCTACAGGGAGTAACACTGCCCTTGACACCCACTCTGCAGATAACAAGTGCACCCAGTTTCCCTCCTTGAATCACCTGATACCATCTGACCTGAACTTCCATACAGGTACATAGCTGTTTTGAGGAAGAGTTTGCATCAGAATAAATGAAATTCATGTTATATAGCATTTATTTTTGTATAACATAAGCATATAATGAGGAAGAATTTCTGCTTTTGTCAGTGTTTGTCAATAGAGTTACACTATCATGGAACCAGAGCACTGAGGAGACCATCGGTCTCATGAAATGATGTGCAACTGCGCTGATCAGCTCATGTTATTCCTACAAGCTCCCAGCTGCAGCAGCATGGACAGCTGTAGCAGCAGCAACTGCTGGCCCACAGAAGGAGTTGCTGCTCTTGTTCCACTAGGTAATATTAGTGTTTTGGTTTAGATAAGGGAGTAATATCAAGGGAGTCTCCCAATCACTCTTGCTTGGCACATGGAGTTTCAGATCCCTGGCTGGTCTCAGGGCACACAAACTGCATTCTTTTATGGCTAAGCTAAACCAGAAGATACACCCCAGCAGCACATTGCCTGCGTTCCCACTGCTAATGGACATTTAGCACAAAACCAGATCAGAGCTAGTCCAAAATAAAACTCCTGAAACACATCTAGTGCGAACACTGGCTCTCCGGTACTGCTCCTATTGTGCTGCAGTTGTTTATGTGAAAGTGGCCTTTGCCATCTGCCCAAACAACAAGACGACAGATCATATAGAGACTGCATTAACACAATCGCTCCTACCTTAGCTTTTACCTGTGGAGCTGCTTCCACCTGTTATGTGTACTGGATGTGAAGTTAAATGGACTGGAGTAGGTGCAACGTGGTAAACAAGGGCTGCTGGCATTCCTGCCCTTGGGCCATCAGACAACATGTGCGGTGTCAGAGCAGATACAAGCATTGAGGCTGAAACATGGGGCAAAACAAAGCAGCAGCATATTCTAATCCACTTATTAGGTATGCAAAGACCAGGTTCACTGATGTACTTTAGATTGTTACCTGTTGAATGTGTGATTTTCCACAGTTCAGACCGTCACAGTTCACATTGTATCCACACAGGACATCCTAGTTTGGGACAAGTTCCTGTTCAGTGAGAGGGACTCTTGCTCACACTCGTTGCTGTGGCAGCTGGGGTCCACTGACTTGGTTCTTTACCCCATGGAGGGGTTGCACCTGTGGGGAGGTGGGGACAGGTCAGGTGACCCAAACTGACCAATAGGGTGTTCCATCTGCCACGCTCAGTATAAAAGCTGAGGGACCAAAGGGATGGGTTAGGCTTTTCTTTGGTGTCTCTTCTTTGTTGTGCTCTTCTCCAATGGACTGGAGAAGAGGTAATGGGCACAAACTTGGACATAGGAAGTTCCATCTAAACACAAGGAGGAATTTCTTTGAGGGTGACAGAGCACTGGAACAGTCTGCCCAGAGAGGTGGTGGAGCCTCCATCGCTGGAGGCATTCATTTTGGATGTGTTCCTGTACAACCTGCTCTAGGTGAACCTACTCTGTCAGGGCAGTTGGACTAGATGATCTCCAGAGGTTCCTTCCAACCGCATCATTCTGTGACTGCTTCTTCAATGGCTGTCTTTCTTCAATGACTGATGTCTGAGGAGGACCCTGTCAGCTTTTGATCCTAGTCAGTGTGTTCCAGTTCCCATTTGTCGCGGAGTCTAGCCTGTAACTTTTCCAGTGCCTTCCAGTGATATCTTCCTGGGAACTTTGATCTGGTTTTGTATATATTTATATATATTGTATGTATTTCATTATTTCCTTTTTATTTCATTATTAATATTTCATTAAAGTAGTTTAGTCTTCTCTAAACTCATAAATCTCTTATCTTTCTTCTTCTTCTCCTTGGAGTGAGGGGGAGGGGGGGGGGGAGAGCATCTGCCATCTTGTGACTGGCCAACCCAGCCCAAAAGTGACACAGGATGATTGCAGATCATACTAGGTATTATTATATTTAAATACCCCATATTTTTTTCTAGGAAGGTTCTCAAATTGTTTCCCTTGTCTAAATAACCTTGTGATGTCACAGGTATGCTCAGCCCCTATCAACTCAGACTTTTGCTCTGTGTGGCTTTACTGACTCTTTTGGCTCTGAATTCACTTACAGACTGCATTCAATAACAGCTTAAAGTTAGCAACTGGACAGCAAAAGCAAGGATAAGCAATTGAACCTGCTGTTAGACTGATAAGAAATAGGAAAATACTATGTAGCAAATTTCCTCACCTCTTTCCTTCAGGCAATGACTTCCCACATATCCCAGGGCTGCCAGCAGACTTGTGCTGTGCTTGCTTAGGCTAAACGTGCCCAGCAGTTGATTAGCTCCTTTTCCCTCCTGGGAACCAACATGTTCTTTTAGCAAAGATTTTGTTAGAATATAGCCCTGCCTTCCCTAGTAGCAGAAGGGAACTGGTTGGTTATGTGTCCTCCTCCCAAAAGCACAGCAAAGAGAATGTCCTTGTCCACCAGCAATGACTTGAAAGCACCAGATGTTTTCCTAAGCTAGCATTTCCTTTTTGTTAAGACATGCCAGTTGTGTCAAAAAGTGCTCTGGGTAATCTATGACTTAAAAACCGAGAGCCTTGACTTTTAAATGAAGAACTTGTTATTACCCTCCTATTGTTAGCCACACGTGGCAGTATTAGAGAGATACTCTTGTGTATTTTGGCTTTGTTAATAAATCTAAACCCTGCCTTTGATGCTGTGTGGTGATAAAAAGTGTACAAAATGTTGAAATGCAAATACACTAATGTGTATATTGCTCAAAGGACTTGCATCTTTTGCAGACACAGGTTGTCTTATGTACTGCAATCATCGTCGCTTCAGTATGAGTAGAATGCATTATGGTAAAAGAAAAAAAAGGTGCTATTTTTACTCAGTAGTTTATTTTAAAAGTTAAATTTCAGCAGCTTAGTCTTGTGGAGATTGATATTTTCATCAAAGTATTACAAACGTTTTAGTACAAGACCATACTTTCACAACCAACAAAATGAACGTCTACTGAACCTTCCTTTTATCACGCAAACAAACAAAATTTTACAAAAAGCAAAATTTTAGTACCTAGAATGAAATGGCAAATGCAGAGTGGTTAAGCCTGTAAGTTCATTTATTTTCTTACTTTATTCTTAATGTTGTTTGAAATATAGTACTATGTAGGCATGATTTACACCTAGAGTTAGGAATGTGCTCACATGCTACTGTTCTTTATGTCCAGCTTTTGGCCTTGGCAAAAGCATCTGTTTCACATGGCGGAAAATTGGAATCAAATTCACTTGGTTTAAATTAGTTCATTATGTGCTAAGTAGTGGTTTGGAGCTGTGGGTGTCATTATTGAAATGTTTTTCTTGTCTATAGAAAACTAGGAAATTACCTAAAGTAAAGGTGGAAAATATTAACTAATGCCAACAGCACTTGAAAAGAATGGCTGGAGGTGTCGGGTCCTCACTACATGAATCATGTCGGATTAGTAGCTCTATTTCCTGAGGTGCACCTGTAATGGAGGGGTTTTGATGAGAAATAGATTTAAAAAATATGTGAATGATAAATTAGAATATGAGTTGTGCTTCATATAACCACAAAATTTAACAAACACTGTTAGCTCCACAGCAAATTGTAAGTGAAGCCCACTGATTTCTTGGGACTCATAAGAAACTCAAGTAAAAGGGACATTCCTGAAGGAAATACTTGTCATAATCAGCATTTTGGTAGTTCTCCTAAAAGTGGTTTGCTGTACCATGCGATATATGGCTTTAAATGAAAATCTGTTCTTACAAAAAGTGCACTGCAGTGGTTTGAATGGGAGTTCAGAGGTTTTTGATACTCTGCTTTCATGATGCACTAGCTAGGAGGCAGGGGAGAAGTGATTACTGTAGCTCCTCAAAAGAGGCTAGGACCTCTGGTTGTGAGCAATCCCACAGCATGAACACCAAGTCTCCAATCTCTGACCACTGCTAGGTCATCCATCAGGACATTGCCAGACAGTAACGACTCACCCTGAGCATGTGAGTCAGCTGGCTAACTATCTGAGAGCTGTGCTGAAAAACATATGTTGTCTCAACTCTGAAGGGAAAAAAAAAAAGTTTAAAGATTGAAGCATCTATTTTTCTTTTTAAATTTTCACCTTAAGAACATTTCCATCTGAGACAATAAATGCTATCCACAGAAAACGTGGCTCACGCTGAGTGGTCATGCTTTGTCCAGGCCAACTTTCCTCTTCAGAAGAGACAGCAAAACAAGCACTTGTTTGCTTTTGGGCTACCAAGATGCAGAATGAAAGTTGGTACCAGTTTCTTCTCCCTCTCAAAGCTGTTTCCTCATCTTACACAAGCATTTGACATAAGCCACTGTTTATGCTCTTGGACATACCAGCCGGGGCTTTCAGCAGCTCTGTGAACACCCTCTCTGCTGACCAGTTGTCTGCAGCCAACGCTCTGAAGTCTCTGGATACAGCTTTGCTCTCTCCTCTGCTCTAGTTCAGTAAACCCTCCTGCCTGCCCAAAAAAAGCCAACAAGATGTTGGGCAACAACAGGAAGGGTCCTGATGGCAGAGGACATTGTTTTGCCACCTAATAAAACCTTGTAGTGCTGTGTGCAGAGCTGGTCTCTGAAGCCTGAGAGGTGTGTAATGGAGTTGGAAAGCATACAGAGGAGGGAAAGCAAAATGCTTAGGTTGGCAGAGCAGCAGGCTTAGCAGGAGGGGCTAGAAGGAATTGGGACTCTTTTGGTGCAGAAAGGAGAAGGCTGAGGGATGATATGACAAATTTACAAAATCATAAATGCGGCAGATAACTTGGATGTGGGCATGCTCTTCAGTTAATCTCACAATACTAGAGCTAGGGGGCACTCAATGAAACTCATAGATCACCTTAAGTCAGATAAAAAGGTGTTCATTTACAGTGCACACAGTGAATTTCTGGAACTTGCTGCCAGGGCAGGGTGAGAAGTCAGGCAGTTCCAGCAGGCCCCTGAAAGAGGATCAGGCAAAGTCCCATGTGATATCTATAATCTATAAATGGGCACTAAGAGGATGAGGAAGGGATGTAGCCTCCCTCACCCCTCAATGATGCTGGGGAAGAAGAGTAATGGCTTAAAAGTGTCCAGGCTCACCTGCTCCCCCCCTAAATAGCACCTCCCTTGCTGGGTAGACAGCCCAAACTCTTGAAAAGTGTCCTGAAGCTGGAGACAGGCTGCCAACATTTAATAGGTTCCTTGAAACATTTCATCTGTAACCCAGGCTGCAAGGCAGAAACCAAGATCAGAAGCTAGACCTTTCTAGGGTACAGGTGGAAATGATTCCTTTTCCTGGTTGAAACTGTGACAAATATTCTTGTTAAGCAGTGTCTATGGAGGAAGACTGTTGTTCTGGTCATCTGTAAACATGGCCTTTGTCATGTCGTAGAGGAGCCGTTGATGCTAATACAGTGTCGTCATTGTATCTCTACATATCTCTTGATAGTGAAATACATTGAACTCAGTTAATTTATTTTTTAATCTTGGTTATTTAAACCTTAACATATTTTTTCTGTTTTTAGAAAAGAGCTATGTTACCTTCCAGCTTCTCACTGAAAAACAAAAAAAAAAATGCTTACTAGTGGTTCCCATGCCCTACGTGCCTGGCAATCGTCAATCCTTACTTATCATGCACTGAGGGTTCAGAAAAGAATATGCAAATAAGGTATGAATGCTGCTTTTTCTAAAATGTATGCACCTTTTGAGATAGGTTGAGTTGAAATTTGAGCAATGCCATCAATGGGACTGTGATACTGAAAGAAAAAAAGGTGGGGAGGGGTTCAAAAGCTGTTCACTCAGCACAGTTGTGAATGACATCCTCATGTTGGCAAGGAGGTGCCTATACGTGGAGAATAGTCTTTGACTGTAGAGAACTGACTTGTAATTGCCTTCTCTCAGTGGATCCCTGACTCTTGGTTTGACAGGCATACATATGATACCAGATCTGAGATCACTTGTCTCCACATGCATTTGAACAGATCTCCCATATTCCCTCCCTGGTATATAAACCTTTGTCAGCTCCCTTCATCCCCCCCCTTTTCTTTTTTCTGCCAGATCAGATTACTGTAGCATAGTCTGGAACAACTGGTGTGGTTTATGTTTAGCACTATGCCTTCCTCCTTTCTTCTTGTTTATGGCATTGCCTCTGCTCTTAGACAGTAAAGCACAATACTACCCTTTAAGTTCAGAGCAGGCCCCTGTTTCCGTCTCGTCTTAAAGTGCAGTTTCTAGAGACACTTCTGTCTGCAGCCACGGGCTTTCTCCTCTGCCTTAGTATATCCCTTAAAGTGCAGGCAGCAGGGCCATGGGCTTACTGAGATCACACATCTGTCAGTGTAGTCATGTGGGTTTATACTTTAATAAGGAATACCAAACCTACTAGTAATGATGACAGCATTCAAACAAGCAAACTTGAATTAAGAAAACTCTTTACATATCTACTACACAGTTTGCATTACTTTTATTTAATTTTCATGATCCTGGGAACTTTGTCAACAGCAAATCAAAGACCTTGCAACAATTTTAAAATGGATGCATAAACTCTCAGTTTAACTGTGGTGGTTTCTCATTGATGCCTTTCAGTGTACACAGTAAATCAAATCCTGACTATGTAAAAGTCATATTTACTTGTCAGTTAATGCATTCCACTGTCACTGAAATACATGGAAAGTTTGCAGGATATTTAACCAGGATTAGAATCAGACCCTAGTAATTGGAGAATTACCCTTAGTACCATGCCAGCCTTGATTTCCCAGCATCTGTTGTCTGGACAAGTGCAGATAAAGTGTAGCTGAAGGATACATTTTTAAAGATACAATAAAGTCAATGTATTTTACACAGAGTAGCTTTTCCCATCATAGTTTACACTTTCTTGGAATAATTGGAATGACACAGATGTGGTGTCCTCGATGAAGGGGAATTCAATCCTTACTGACTTAGGGCACTAAATATTGAAGCTTTCTCCAGCAGCAGCTAATGTCTCAACACTGGAGGCAAATCCAGCTGCTAAAGAAATGCATTATTTAAAGGGACAGAGGGACAAGATGGAGGTGGGAGATTTGCATTTTTTTTTGCTTGCAACGAAAACTTCTTGCATGACCTAGAGGCGTTTTCTGTTTGCATTGTGTTTCAGCAGAACAGGGGAAACGGGCTTCTGTGCCTCCCAAGGAACATTGCAAAGTTGAAGGTCTAAGTACCTGTAAGGAATGGCATTGCTTGGGATAGGTTGTGCAGCTGCTGTCCTCTGCTCCCTGCAGCAGTGGCCGTGCATTGACAGCCACATGGCTGTGGATGGGCTATTGGATTGCCAGGATTGAAGACAGCACTCGTAAATCAAATGAGGGTCGAGCAGCTCCCAGGTTTGCTCAGATGACCCATTTTGGCTCAATCAGCTGTCTAATGGGAGAGATGTAACCCTGTCAATCATTGCTCCTCATCACCCAGAGCTTTGAATATACCCTCAGCTTAGCTATTCTCATGTGTATAAGCAAATCAAGCAACTGCCATTTGTACTGTTTTGTTTCCTTTTGGTCACATGTGGGCTCTGGTGCCATACCAAAGAAGGCGGCACTCAGTCCCTTAGGCCCGATCATTCCCAGCACTTAATTTAGTAGCTCAATTTGTTTCTTGAATCAGGAGTGAAAGTGAAGGTGATTCACTCAGCCCTTAAAGCAAGAGGCCAAAAAGAGGTGTCACAGAAACACTGCCTGACATCCATCCCACCCATGACTGGCAGCATCCCAAACTCCAAGACAGCCGCCTCTGGCTCTGGCATCAGGAAAATTAATCTGTTGTGTACATGTGAATCACTGGCTCCTGCCTCCTTCCCTGCATCAGCCAGGAGCTGTGGCTTGGACAGTGGCAGCTGCATTAAGCCGAAAAAACAAACTGAGGGCAAATATAAGGAGCTCCACACAGATTGCAACTGTGTGCCTAAAAACCTTGGTGGCATAGTGATATTAAAAATAAAAGCATAAGCAGCATATGAACTGCAGGAGCTAAGCTAAGTAGCTACCTCCCAAGACTTTTTTGCACGATGGTAAGATAAGAGATATCTTCTAAGAATACGAAAGTTTACTGAGAAAATTTCTCATCCCTAAAACACTAAATCAAGCAACAGTGCCATAGCACAGACTAATGCTGAAGAGCCACAGCTCTTGAGAATTGACATAAACAGTAAACATTAACCCAAATGAGGGAGCAAGAAGTGGTTTTGGGAGACCCATGCAAATATTATTGTGGCAAAGAGTGCACTTTCCTCTTTTAAAGCAGGAGGCTATATT
Source organism: Fratercula arctica (assembly GCA_947846985.1). Lineage (NCBI taxonomy): Eukaryota > Metazoa > Chordata > Aves > Charadriiformes > Alcidae > Fratercula > Fratercula arctica. The sequence goes on along the minus strand of CANTUZ010000026.1, from coordinate 44,475,200 downwards.
TTCATTTGATACTACACTCTGCAGCAAATATGAAGATAGCTTCATCTACTGTTCAGTGAGCAAAGGCAAAAAACAAAAGCTGGTCTCTGGAGGCTGAACTGTGTTATTCTGTACGTGAAGATTCGTCAAAGAACATGAAATAAGCACCCTTCAGTTTCATGGCTTTCTTCCTTGCTAACAGCTGGTCAGTCACAGGTGCTGGCAAAACCCCCACCAACTTACTGAAACTTAGTGAGGAGAGCTTTGTTATTTTAACACCGCATTCAGAGAGTTCCTAATTTGCTCTGGTTTCAAGTGTTCCTTATGAATACAGTGAAAATAAAAAGAGCTCCAAAAAGGACCTGAATAAACACAGAAAAATTTATTTGCAAACACAACAGCTAAGGAAACAACCATGCAATGTCTGTGCACAAAATATGCTGTCTGGGGTGAAATTTGATTGTAGTTTCACTTTGTAGCCATACTACCCCTCTACAAATACAGTTGTATCATCTGTGTCTTCTGGTACATATCTGAGGTACAGGCAGAGCCCTGAAGAAAATGCCTTTTTAGAGGGCATGGGAGAGTTTCTGGGAACTCAAGAAACCATAGGACAAATAGTCAAGCAGTTATAACTTCCTGGGGGACATCCAGTAACCTTCCCGATGCCAATGTATTTCCCCAGAATTTTCCTGCAAATAGGAGCCCCAGTGGGTACATGGCTCTCACAGCGGCACCACGGGAGGCCAGGAAAGCAGCCACGAGGCATCTGAGATAGCGCTGGGAAACATTTCCACCAGGATACAGAAAATCACATTTGGAGGTGATGTATCCTCAGCTGTGCTACTCTCATCTCAGTAAAGAGCATCAGGCTATTCTTACAAATTACCTATAGGAGACAGGGCCATTTTTGGGGCTGGACCAAAATCACAGACAAGAGGGAAAGCAGGGATTTCCATTCTTTCTTTGTTGTGTCAGACAATATACTGGGGAGTTTGTTTTCCATGACTTTTGCCTTTGAAACCTAAGCAATGTTTGCTAGTCCAGGAAGCTAGTCATTTGGAGGCTCAGTCTTCATCAGTTTGCAGTTTAAAAGACCATAGTTTTTTGTAGAGAAGAGGTCACTAATGAAGTTTTTCAAGGAAAAAATATATTGTAAAGCAAACAATCACATTAACCAAAGACTGAAAACAGCGTGGGTTCTGGTACCACTGACAAAGCTGCTCTTACTCCATGCACCACTACAAGCTCACAGACTGTACTTTTTCAGTGCTGATAGAAGATTTGGTGGACACAGTAGGTCACTGTAGCAAAGAATATTCATTTGAAGAAAAAACTTTTTTTCCAGACACACCTGAGTTTCCAGATGCCATTAGCTGAGTGCCAATATAAAACAAGCTATTTCAATTAGCTAGCTCTTCAAGCAGAAATATCTTTTCTTAAAGACAGATGCTGTTTGAGGCACTGCACTGGAAAAGACAAAAGTTATTTGTCCACAGTAATGAAATTTTAATCTGTTTACTGAATAAAACTTGTGGCAATATATTTTAGATGGTATTCCACAATGTTTTTTGCTAATAGCATTAATAGCCCCCAATATTGCCAACATCTGGCCTTTTTCCCTGCGCTCTTGCCTAAGTGTTTGCAGGATTCAGATCTATGTTCCTCTAAGGCTTTTTGGCAGTTGTCCGTGCCTTTTTTCGTTTACTGTAGTAAAACATGCAACAAGTAATGGTTTCTGGAGTTACATTTTTACAAATGGGTTCCAACTTCTCCTGACTTATCAGATTCAAGGAAGGAATGAGAGATTAGTAAAAAGTGAGGGCAGGGAGATGAGAATAATGTAGCCTTAGGAAACCCAAGGCTTTGTTCCAGGTCTATGGGAGAGGACAGACAATGTGAAGCGGAAGATCTACCTTGAGTTATCAGTGACAAATGACACAGATGTATCTCCCAAGGTGTAGTATGCCCTCAGAGCCTTTCACAAGAATTAGAGCCTTATATCATCTGGCTGCCTACCTGCTATCTTCTGGGTGGCGGTGGATAAGATCTTGCTGAGGCCTGTGAGAATGACTGAATTCAACTTCAGGCAGAAGATTGCAATGATATGGATAATCTGGTCCCTAAAGTGAGGTTGGTGGCCTCAGCTATTTGAATTTATTGGCTGCTTTCCTTATTGTGGAAATCCTAAGAGAAACTCGCATTTAGCAGAGACTTGATCTACAAAAGGTGCTAAGTTTTGCCAGCTCCAACTCATGTAAGGTTGTGAGTGCTTGCAACTCTGAAACTCAAGCCTTATATGTGATGCATGAAGAATCTGCCACATTCAATGTCTCATTACCCAGGAGCATAAAAATGATTGAAAGAGGGGGAAAAAACAACAAAACCAAACTTCATAAACATTCATTAAAGTCCATCATCAGTATCTAAGCAGCATGATAGCATAACAATATGTTAGTTGTCACTTTGTAGCATGCAAGTTTTATTCCCAAATTACCCCAGTAACCTAAATAAGAAAGGCAAAATGCACAAAAAATATGGCCATCTGGAATACATAATGTGGAAAGATCTGCAATGCATTACATGGTCTGGAAAGTGGCTGGTCGAATTCCAGAGAGCTAAGATAGACTTCAAAGTCTGGCCGCACATCAGTGAAACTGCTGATCAGCTCAGATATTTAAAGTGGGTGTAGATGAATGAATTTATTACATTTTTTATCTGTTGCATTCATATGGGAAAACATGACTGTAGACAGGTTCTCCATTGATTTCATGCTTGGCTCTTTTATTTTTAACTGTACAGTATATTTTCAAAATTTTACATCATATTGCAGTTTTACAAAAATAGTATTTTCCCATTTTTTATAATGCCATTGTAAAGAGAAAAAAAACCCCAAGCAATTATAAAGAATAAGACATGACTCAAATACCTTAAAAAAAACAGATGGGCAATTTTAATTTTTAAGTAATGAAAGACAAATCAAGCTGGGTTCCCAACTTTGCTTTGTTTTTAACTAAACCCAAAAACATCTACCATTTGGGATTTTTCATATTTTAATTCAAACAGCTTCCGCCTGAATGAATTGCTATGTCTGACTCTTATTTACCCAGACTTCCAGCCTTTCTACTTTTTGTTGGAGGAAGGGAAACAAAGATGATGCCATACACTTCATTATTTTCCATGTGCTGATCCCAGAATCACTTGCATCAGAACTGTGATTTGATGTGTTCAAGGCATATTTTACTCAGGCTACGAATGAAACCATGAATCTCCAAACTCTGATCATCTCTGATGGGACAACAGGATTATTCTACTCATTTTTTTCCTCTCTTGAATGTTGGTATTGTTACAATAACTCATATAAAGAGTCCTTCACTAGGCTCTCCAAAGGTAGACCTAGTCTAAACACAATTTTACTATTCTATCTATTATTTAGACATTGAAATTAACTAAGACTAACAAACAGAAAACTTTTGCCATGAGCTAAAAAAATGTTGCTTAGGACAGTTTTTTCCTAAATTAGTTAGAGTGTGTTAGCTTTTGTACTGAACGTTCTTCACTACATGATTCAGTTTCCTGTTTATACAGCGCAAGTATCAAATAAACGGCTGGGAGAACTGTTTTTAATTGACCTTTAATTACTATGCAATACATGATAGTGTAATACATGCATAATACTGGCTGCAATGGAGTAACAGAACTGCCCATGGGAAATGGATTTGTGATATTGGGTTTTTCAGTTTTTACCTTCCCAGGGTCCATAAAAAAATCCCAATACGGTTCATGCAGTTTGCCATCTGCCGGCTAGGCTAGCACACACTTGGGAAGATGCAGCAAAATGCCTTCAAATAGTGTCAATAGGTAGATCAGCACATACAGCACAGGAGAAGTCTCACTACCTTCTTAAAATGGTCTTTTTGCTTTCAGGATGATCAGAATAATTACCTCAAAATAGTGATGGAAGATAAGCTATTTTCCCCAGGATCTTTTTCTATCCCATTAATGAAGTCACTGAGGAAGATGGATGTAGTCTATTTGGCTACCTCAGTGTATGGGTTTTACCTAAATCAGTGAAGGTAGTGAAGATGTCATCCTGTGGTGTGGATGTGGAAAGAAGAATGGACAGGGACAGCAGCAAGAAACCATGTCCACTATTGAAAGGTGGGTTTGGTTAAGGACCAGTAGTTGTTGCAGCTAGAGTGGACTTCAGGCAGCTGTGACTACAGATGGCATGATTATGGCAACCACCATCTCCCTGCTGAGGGCATTCCTCCAAAGTTCTCTGAAGCCTTTTCAGTGATGCATTTTTCACCAAAGCCTCAAGAGCTGATATCTGAGATGCTTTACCTCATTCTTGCCAACATCTTTGAAATATCCATAAAGGCAATCCCTATGGTCATTTGGCTCATCAGCTTCCTGTTTCTTCTGAAACACAGATGTAAGAAATAATCTAGTATGGCTGAAGAAAAAAAAAAAAAAAAGAAAAAAAAAGCCAAAAGTTGGCTGAGCATTTCAAAACCTCCATATGCCACAGAAGTTTGGGTGTCATTTTCCTCATGTTTCATTCATACCTTTAAAAGAAGAGGAAAAGAAAACATGTACTTAATCAAAATCCCAGCCGCACTTCCTGAGCCTATGGGTTTTGCAGATGGGAAGACTCAGAAGACAGACTGATTTTTAATCAACGTTAAATAAAGAAGAGCATCTGCTTCATGTAGTAAAAATGTACCCTATAGTCCTAGTCATCTAACATGGCTGCTGATGGCATGAGTGACTCCATGATAGGCAAAGTATTGTGGTAGCACCATGCCCACTAGAAGCACACCACCTGGGCAAAGGGTGACCTGTGGTAGAAAAATGATCTAAAAATCAGTGTTCAAGCCTTCATTTACCACACCTTGGCACTAGAGACCGGATGAAAAGAGTAACTAATTATAAAATCCATAAAAAAATTATTCTTCATTATGGAAACAGATGCAAATCAACTGACCGTTCAAATAGATAACATTTCCAAAATCGCTACAGACAGGGTCTAAACTTTGTTGTCTGGTTGTGGTATCATTGTCTTTTAAGCAAAGGAGTGTGAAAATAAAAATGGCTTGGATAATTAGCTGGAACATTTTATTCCCCTATACAACTTGCTACTTGCAAGTGAAGGGATTCCTATTTAAGGAGAAGGAGTGAAGCTTTATTTGCATTTGAGCAAGGCTAGTAGCTATGAGTATACTGCCATGATTTGTTACAGTTGTTTTCATGCTTTAGAAAAAGAATTGCAAAAAGCATAAACCCAAGGTGTTTTAGGAACTATGAACAGAAAACAAACATAATAGTTGATATGAACAATGTATCAGTAACTTAAAGGCTAACTTTTTATTAAGTCACACAGAAAATATTTGCAAATTATTATGATGTTTACAAAAATAGGTTCACTTTGAGAATGATCCATCCACAGAAAATATGTTTCTTAGATAATCAGTTTCCAAGAAAAGTAATTCAACTGGCTGTAGAAAAGTGCAATAAACATGCTAAGCTAAGAACAGTAACACAAACCTAAGTGCAGTAATCTGCTGAAGAGTCTGAAGCACACTGGATGTGGCTACTTTGGGAAGCCATTTGGAACTCAGGTTAAAAGATACAAGCATTTAGAAAGTCAAGACTTTCTCCAGTTAATTATAATGGGATCTGACTTTGGCCAACTTTATAAATTGGACTACTGCAGGCTGTTTAGCAGAAGCATAAGCTAATATCATACCCCATTGTCCTGGTTTAGGCTGCACTGGCCACTGAGATGAACAACAGGTTCTCTCCTGCACCTCTCTCTTCAAGGAGAGGAGGGAGAGAGAGAAAGAGACTTAGGAGTTTAGAAGAAACTAAACTACTTTAATGAAAATATTAATAATGAAATAAAGAGGAAAGAATTAAATGTACACAGAACCACTACTGAGCTCACGGGACGGCGGTCACATCACCAGCAGGCACTGGGAAAATACCAGACTACACTTAGCAATGGATGGGAACTGGATTCTGGATCTGGATTCAGGAATGCAGGGATTGGGATCAAAGGCAGACGAACAGACAGAGTTCTCCTCACACACCAGCCATTGAAGAAAGAGCTGACCCTTTGATCCCTCAGCTTTTATACTGAGCATGATGCTGATGGAATGGAATACCAGTTCTGGGTCACACGTCCTGTCCGCTGCTCCCCACAGGTGGGACCCCTCTATGTTTTTCTGCTTCTGACTCTCCAAAAGGGCATGTAACAAAGTTATCTGACCTTGGGTGTTATAGAAATAAGTATAAGCAAGAACCTCTCTGTGTACCATTCCTTGGTATTCACTGTAAACATAGGTCTTATCACTCTGGGAGCAAAGAGCTTCTCTACAGTATGCTGTTAATTTCAGAGAGTTTCAAAGAGTTAGAAGAGACTTAGCTAAAAAGTAAAATTACTGAACAGAAATTCGTTCTGTTCTACCTGAAACCAGGACACCTATCCTCAAAGAAAGTGCTAGCAGGTAAGAGGAAAAGGCGTTGCAGGGCTGAAGAAGTTCCCAAAACTGGGGGCTCTGTTGCAGAGGAGTCCTTAGGACGGTCTCTAAGACAGTAGTCTTCTTTTTTTGGGTATTTTATGGTAGGCCAAGTTTTTATTTTGCAGATATTAACCCAGTAAGTTTGAGGGCAAAGTAAAGCCTTGACTTTCTTATCAACTAGCTGCTGCATACTAAGAGTATACTCAGCCTTGCCTATTCTTGTTAAAACATGTTACTCCAAAGGTTCTAGAACAGCTTTTGGAGTCACTTTTAAGGATAGTAATGACAGATTTTTTTAAAGACCTTAAAATAATCCAGATTACCTTCACCACTATTTGAAAGAAAGGAGGGACAAAAAAGATGCATCCCCTCATTGTTACCAAAAAGAAAATTGCTGTGTGGCAGCCAAAAAACCCAAACTGACCCTTCTTCTTACCAGGGGGCTGAGTACTCCTACTCCCCTTTCCCAGGAGCTGCAGCTTCTACCTCTCACCTAACACAGCTGTGGGTTTTGCAGTAAAATTCTTTATCATGAAAATTAGGAAGGGAGGGGTTTGTAGTGGAAAAAGTGCCCATATATAAGAAATTTATTGAGGACAGCACTGGAAGGAGAAAGGGAAAGCTTGATTAGAGTGGTAACTAACTCATCTGAAGTGTTCCTTGGGTTATAAGGCCCTGCATATCTCTTAAAATCATCATATCTGGCAGTCAGTCAAGACCAAGTTTGCCAGTCAGTGTTTACTGAAAGTCTGAAAGCAGGACACTTATCTGTTGGGTTTAGTTTTATATGCATGCCTTTCTTTTTTGTCTTCCTGTCCTGCTTCATGTTTTTCTTATTCTCGTTTAAATGTTCCATTTTTTAGAATGGTTTAACAATCCTTCGAAGCATTTAATTTCCTCTTTGCCAATCTAAGCCAAAACACAGACTATATTCCATTTGATTGATGTTTGACCATAAGGATTTTTTATATCTATACACACACACACACGCACACACACACACACATGCATGCATGCAGGCGCACGCACACACACTTTAAAAAAATATCAATTTGTTACAAATCTGAAAGCCTTCTTCAGTCTAAATTCCTCAGGAGCTCATTCAGGGACTTTTTGAATGGCAATAGGAGGAATATTCCTTGTGTTCACAATTATTTAATAGAGAAATATCTAGATTTATTTCAGAGCACCATCCAGCAGAGGAGTGTGTCCCATTAGAAAACTAAGCTTTCTTTGCGAATCACTGATGATGAAAAGCTGTACTTATTTTGCCATGCAAACTATGCAATTTAATGTGTAGTCCCCTTAGGGGGTGACATGGAAAAAAGACCTAACTAAAGTCTTCTGATCTAATGCCCAAAATATATTGCATTTCTTTGCTGTATATATTTTAATGAAAAAAATCTTTTTAAAAGGTGCATATTTAGACATAAAAGAACCCAAATAATTTAAAATAATTACATTGTAAATGTCAGTTCTTCATAAATGAAGCAATAAAGCATATAGAGCAGGAAGAGGGATACATTGTCAAGCAGGTACCCATTTTGTAAAGATGCATTCCCACAGCAAAAGTTTTTAAAAGAACCTCATAACATTTTTGAAGGCATATTATCTTTCTGTGGCTGAAGTCCATTTCTTATCTCCTTTGGTGGTTTTGAGGAAAATCTCACTGTCATGGCAGTCTTTCAATGACTAACCTCCACGTGCTTCTCCAGTCCCCCACCCGAGGCTAGAGCTACACAGTTTTCCCATGCGCCCACAGCCATGCAGGGGGGTGAACTGCCAGAAGAGAAGAAAGGGCAGTGTCTGGAAACCCCTGTGAGAGTTTGATTCTTCTACAGCCTTTCTCCTTGCTGTTTTCCTCTGTAGTTTTTTGGAGAAATTGGGAAAAAAATGCAGAGCAATAGGGAGTTCATTTGTCCGGAACAAAACTGTCAGATTCCACCTGTATATGGGTGGGTTTATGCAAAAAAAAACCCCTTTTTTTTTCTGAAGGTCTGACAGAAACCTGCATATTCCCAGCAACTCACTTCTTTCCATCTTGAGTAAAGCACTCATGAACACTCCTGTTTATTTCTGATTTTCAAAAGGCTCTCCCACAGCACAGTCAGTACACAACACGAGGTGTTTAAACCAAGAAGCATGGTGCTCTTTTCCCAAAAAACAGCCAGTAAGATACATATGATGCTTTTTCTTCACAGAGAGGAGAGGTCACTATGATATAAGAAGGAAACCCAAAAGGAGTACTTCTTCCAGATAACCCACACTCAGTCCCTGATGAGCTTTCCTTATGTCTTTCCTTGGGGAGCCCCAGCTTGGCTACACACAAGCAGAAATACATAGGAAAACTATGTGTTCAGCTGAGCATAACACACCTGCACTCTCTCAGGAACACATTTCAAGTGTGCTGCCTTCTACTCTAAAAATTATTTGGCAGAATGCTTACTAACCATTTTTTGTTTTGTGTTTTTGTATCTATCTCTATAAAGGATGCAGGGAATAGTGTAGCTCAGACTCGAGCCTAAATGAAGAAGATCATAGAATCATAGAATTGTTAGACTTCGAAGGGACCTTAAAGATCATCTAGTTCCAACCCCCCTGCCGTGGGCAGGGACATCTCCCAGTAGACCAGGTTGCTCAGAACCCCGTCCAGCCTGGCCTTAAAAACTTCCAGGGATGGGGCTTCCACCACCTCTCTGGGCAGCCTGTTCCAGTGTCTCACCACCCTCATGGTGAAGAACTTCTTCCCAATGTCCAATCTGAATCGACCCATCTCTAGTTTTAATCCATTCCCTCTAGTCCTACCATTAGTGGACATCCTAAAAAGTCCCTCACCAGCTTTCTTGTAGTCCCCCTTAAGATACTGGTAGGCCACTATAAGGTCTCCTCAGAGCCTTCTCTTCTCCAGACTAAACAACCCCATCTCTCTCAGTCTGTCCTCATAGGAGAGGTGCTCCAGCCCTCTGATCATCCTCGTGGCCCTTCTCTGGACACGTTCCAGCACATCCATATCCTTCTTGTAGTAGGGGCTCCAGAATTGGACGCAGTACTCCAGGTGGGGTCTCACAAGAGTGGAGTAGAGGGGGAGAATCACCTCCCTTGACCTGCTGGCCATGCTTCTCCTGAGGCAGCCCAGGATACGATTGGCTTTCTGGGCTGCTAGTGCACACTGACAGCTGACGTTGAGCCTCTCGTCTACCAGCACCCCCAAGTCCTTTTCTTCAGGGCTGTTCTCAAGCAGTCACTGCCCAGCCTATATCGGTGCTCGGGATTGCCCTGACCGAGATGGAGGACCTTGCACTTGGCCTGGTTGAACTTCATGAGGTTGGCATGGGCCCACCTCTCCAGCCGGTCAAGGTCCCTCTGGATGGCATCCCTTCCCTCCAGCGTGTCAGCTGCCCCACACAGCTTGGTGTCGTCAGCAAACTTGCTGAGGGTGCACTCTGTGCCACTGTCCATGTTGCCGACGAAGATGCTAAACAAGACCGGTCCCAGTACTGATCCTTGAGGGACTCCACTTGTCACTGGCCTCCACTTGGACATGGACCCATTGACAGCCACTCTTTGGGTGCGGCCGTCAAGCCAGTTCTTTATCCACTGAATTGTCAATCCATCAAACCCATATTTTATCAGCTTGGAGACCAGGATCAATGTAGGTAAATGTATAGATTTTCTCCTTCATATCTTATTGAGAATGATCACTTTTGTTCCCAGCATCTTCACAAATATGCTACAGGTTACCAGGAGTAGACTCTGCCTGCCCAGGCACAACACCAGGTCCTTTCTGACCACCATGTCTAATACTAAAACTTAGGTATAGCTTTTAAGGAATTTCATGCAGCTAAGAATATTTCCAAGATGTATAATTTTTCTTTACAGGAATTGCGTGTAGTTAATAATCTCAAGAGATAAAATTTTTTGTTGTCCTTATACTCTTCTGAAAATGTCAATACAGTGGAAAAGTGAAAAAATAGCACCACTTTAGCTGTAGTGTTGCATTCTGCAAGAATGCACAGGAGAAAATTCAGCTCCCCTTCTGTTCTAAGTATACTTTATATAGACAGAAACAGAACAACCAGGGCTTTAGAGACATACAAGCCCATATAAAATAGCAGAAATCACTTTTTGTCTCTGAAATTCTATTCACTTTGTGCACCCAAGTAAATTTATCAGCAAGAGCCAGAGTATATGAAGAAAGAGACCAGTGTAAATTAGAAAAAAACTCAGTAGCAGAATACTTCTCTCACATAGATCTATGCTACAAAAACCCTGAACTTTTGCGAAGATATTACTAGCCCCATGTTATTCATCAGAGAGGAGAGTTTTTTTGAACAGCTGACTTGCAAAGAATAATGCTACTAACAAACATTTTCTTAATAAAACCGCAATTAAGCAAAGACTTCTCAAAACCTACATTCCCTAAGAAATCTTACTAAAGAGTTCTAGTGTCTAAATTAAGGGGTTTATAATTATAAGCAGATTCCACTGGTGAAACAAATTTTTAATTTATCCATTTTCTCCACCCCATTTAGGCTCAACAAGATACTTTATAAAATGGACACAAGTGTTGCATAGACATTTGTTCTTCTCATAGTGGTTACTTTATACATAGTAGTTACCATATAAAGCATTTATCTTCTGAAATGAGAGGTTTTATTTTCTTCTTTGTGAAATTAAGAGTTTTGCTGGAGCTTTTTCTTGTATAATGTTGGCTCCTTCTGTGCTGGTTAATGGGTCAGTATGTTTGCATAAGGTACTGATCAATGTACAAGGGTGAGACCAAACCTGAGCTGTTGCTTGGGTTCTGCTGGATGAAACAGATTCAAACCATGCTTCGGTTATAATCTCTTTCTTCCTTCAAAGGGCTACACAACAGCTGAGTTTAGCATAAACTTGAAGTAAAACCTAGATTTTATTGGAGTATGAAACCTAGGAAGCAACATGTCCTTGATTCAATTGCCTTCTATATGTAAGTGTGCAGCTCCACTCTAGGGACAATAGGCTGTAATGTTTTAAAAAATGTAAGTAATCCAATGCCTGTTTTTTACTTTAATTACTGCGCTATCTCTTAACTGAGAAGAGCAGTTCTTCAGACAAAACCCTGAAGAGCAAAAGAATCAAATAGAAAGGCCATTTAGAAACTTCTAACTTAACTGATAAATGTTTTTTATATTACTGTATCTCTGTCAGGTGTGATTTTAAATGTTCTCTGATTGACACTGGCTACAGGAATTTCAGAAATGTAATACAGCCATAGTTTTGCAATGGTACCATCCATGGTGTGAGCTAACTGAGTTTTGAAAAATGGTGGATTTACCTTCTGGATGGAAAAGACAAAAAAGTTCTGCTTTGTGGATTTTTAAATGCATAAAGTATTTTATTGTTACTACAGCTTCTGCTCTGAGGTGCTTTTCTAACAATAAATCCATTTTAAAAGCTATTCAGGGTGATACAGAACACAATAGCTTCTGGATGCTTGGAATTATGCATTTAAAATACACGTGCATGTTTCTAACTGAGCTTCAGAATACATTGCTGTCCTTTAGCTAGGATGCAGTTACCTTACCAAATTAAAAAAAAAAATCAGTTTCTTTACTGTCTTTTTTTTGCAGATGAGTATCTCCATGCAAATGCATATAGGCAAACAATATATTTTTCTCTCATTGCTTTCCTTATTGTGGACATGTAGTTATCACTAGATTTCTTATGTGTGGGAAGTGACTGCATGGAGTATCCTAAGTGTAGATACCTTCATGTAACTTAGGAAAACAGTGTCACACAGTCTTGATAAGCTCATATTTATAACATACAAGTGCTCAGCTACAAAGTGTAAGATTTTAAAGATGGGTTGTGGGTTGCTTCAGGAATTTTTGTGTGCGAACATTGCCCAATGAATAGACTAAAAAAAATTTTGCTCTCAAACTAGAGCAGCTGAATGTACCCAATAAAGCCTAAATGACGCAAACCACATCTGGCTTCAGGTTTTGCAATGCACTCCATAAATGAATTTTGATTAGTCGCAGGTTTGCAAATCTACAAAGCAAACTTGTGTCCAGTGTCTTCTAATGTGGAATCCACTTATGGTATTCTGCTGAAAACCTTGCAAAATTTGTATTTCACCAGCTTTGTGAACTGTTTTGTGGTTGTATCTGAACTGCTCTTTGATTTTTGGCTTGCTCAACACAAAGCACAAAGCAGAATTCAAAGCTAAATATTCTGTATGGGTAGAAGCAGGAGAAGATGATCATGTGAACAGACTATGTCTCCACAGCCAAATTTGCATGAGAGTACTCTTTTTTTTTCCCCTTCAGTATATGAGCAATTTGTATTTTGAAACTCAAGCCCAAACGCTGGAATCAGGATTTCAATCATAAAGTTGATTCACTTTTCTTATTTGACTGACATCACTTTAGAAACAGAAGTTGTTCAGCAAAATTTTCTCTTCTTGAGTAAAGCCACACTTTTAGGCTTTACTCGTGCTTTTGTTGTTCCGGATAGGTGTTGGACTCCTTTTTGGGGAGAGTACCTTTTGGGGGTGAAAAAGGAAAAACAGTTTAATCTGGGAAGTGGTGGAGGGAAACAATAAATTATCTTAATTACTTATAACCTTTATATAAAACGGCATCATAAAAGCCCAACTTTTCTTTTACACAAGTCACACTTAATTTTTTGGAGTCAAGCGAGAAAAGTAGTCGTGCCTATGTATTTTTAAAAACTTTAAGTCAAGCATCCAAAAGCTTCTCAGATCTGTATCACTGTAACTAGCATTTTCATTTCATTTGTCATGAAAGAAACCATCTCAATCTAGTACTTTGCTATTGCTCCAAGATTGTTAGAAGCAATTGGGTCCATATCTGGCAGTAAGGAGGTATTTTAGAGCGGGCTGCCAAAGGGCAGCCTTGAGAAAAGTGAAAGCAAGAAGACGAGGATGCTTGGAAGAGGGTCGCACCTGCAGAAAGTGAATATCTAGTCATTGCCTTCCTGATGTTCAGTAAACAGAGTAAACATTGTGCCCATCAGAGACAGAACTTCAACATGGTTTTCCTTTTGCTAGAAGAAAGAGAAGAAAAATTGCCCATAATGATTTGTGCACTTGAGTGCAACTGGAATAATATTATAGAGTTGCACTTGAGTGCAACTGGAATAATATAAAGCAGAAGAACTTGCTGGCATACAGAGTCTCCTAAAAGAGACAGAAAGCTGTAGGAAGTATGGAGAAGAGAGGACCAAAAGCACACTTGGTTTCATCATTTACCTCATCTAATCTGGTTTATCTCTCTGAATGGCCTGGAAGAAATGATATGTGTGTGTAATGCATTTTGTAACATTTCAAACATATCCCAGATGTCAGCCCTCAGTGTCAGAGTAGGGAAGTCTATTTGTTTATAGGGAAATGCGATAGCTGCAATTTATGGTCTGACAAAGTCACTTTAATAACTGATTAGTCAGTTAGTGGGTTTCTGGTACTCTGCTTCTACTAACCACTCTTATGCTATTAATTGAGATGTCTCATTTTATGACTTCAAAGATGCTCAGAACAATGCTAGAAGGCAAATGGACTAAGAACAGCCAATAGAGCTGGATTTTAATTTAAACAAAACAAGAACAAATACAAGTACTATTTATCCCAGCTAGAAATTTACCTTTTGAAATATGAAAATCACCACTAAACTATGCTGTTGTTTCCAGTGTTTGGGCACAACATTAAAAAGTTCTTCATTTTAATAAAGGTCAGATTCTTTCACAATTGGAAAACATCTGTCAGAGAAGTTTGGTCAACCCAAACAGGCACTTCCGCAGTCTCTCACTGCACCAGCCAATAAAATAAAATAAAAAAAATAGCAAGGAGCAGCAAATGTTGAGCTCATATTTTTGGCTTTTCCAAAGCTGCAGAAACAATCAGATGAGAAGACCCAGCCATAACATGTTTGATGGACTGAGGGCGCTGCAATTATTTTTCGTAGCCTCGTTGCATACCCAAGGTCATAAACTCCTCTCCACCTGAAATATATTGTCCCACAGATTTTAAGGGGCAAAGAAAGGTTTTTGGGTTGGAAGCTAGAAACAGGGCTCAGGGCTGAAACAGTGGAAGAGACAGGGTGAAAGAGACAACTGAAGAGGAAAAAGGAGGGGCAGGACTCTTCACATGGGATGGCACTGTGTTGCATAGGTATGCTGGGGAGTATAAGCATGGCAGCTACATGACGACTGATTTGGCAAGGCCAATGTAAGAGGTGGGAGCTACACCTATGGCTCTGCAGAGTGCACAGAGTGAAGAGCCAGCTGAGAGCTCGGTCTTGTGACCAAGCCACATCACCTCTAGTGTAATTTTGGATTCATAGCCCCAGGCGTGACAAGGGTGTTAATGATGTGCTGCACCTGCAAGGGTGGACCAGAAAGCCTGGATACCCCTGCCACAGGTAGACTGGGTCACGAGTCAAGGGATTTAAAGCCAAACAGGCTCAGTCTGGCAATGGAGCGTCCTTTCTGGAGAAGTCTAGATAGTCTGGATTTCTGGCTGGGGAAGCTGCATGGGCTCCATCACAAAGACCCTGTTGAGCCGTGCAGTAATTGGGTGCAGGCTCAAGCAAGGCGGGTGGGTGTTCTGGAAAAAAATTCAAACTTGGCTCCCTGAAAGAGGGAGGGGAGAGAGAGAAAGACTCCAGGAGTTAAACTGAAACCAGACTGGGTCCCAGAGCTGATAACAAATGTGAGTAGATACTGATCTATTTTTGTACACAAAGCCTTGTAGCTTGTAATGAAGCATAAGATTAGATGAGATGACATGTGTGTGTGTTGTTTCATAACCCTTTGTTCTCTGCTGCCCCTCAGTAACTGCTAAGGAAGAAATAAGTCCCAGAAGGTACCTACCTCCCTGCTGGCATTCATCACATGTTCCCGCATGCAGAATACAGGTGTCTGTAACACAACTTGACCTGCACATTGATGAGTGGCTGGGACATGCAGGGAAAAGGGAGATATCTTGCCAGCTAAGAAATGGCAAGTCCTTCTGTGAGAGTAAAAAGCTTAGATCTGTCCACGGCATGTATTCTGAGACCAGAAAACTTCAGTGAGTCCTAGTGCCATGCCATGGTCTGCCAACCAAAGCAAGAGGATGTGACTCAAAGGATTGCACATGGCTCTGCCCTGATCTAAGTGGAGAAAAGACTTGAAGACCATGGTTATATATAGAGACATAGACAACTCTATTGTAATGTAGTCCTCAGAATGGAAGCATACATAAGGTTCCAGTCATTCATTTTTGACAATGAGAAATTAAATTTCTCATCCCTACTTTCTTCCTCTGGCTCACACGCATGTGCATTGCCTGCAGCCACTTTGCATTCGTGGGAAGGTTTGACTGGGTCTCCAGAGAAGTGCCTAGAGGCTGTCTGAACTCTGGTCCTGGCAGACGATTTTGTGATGAAAGCCCAGAACTGGAAATGAAGAGACCCCGTGCTGCCAGCAGTGTGCTGTCCTGTGAGCTCAGGCAGTCTGCTTAAGGTTTCAAATAAATTCTTCAAAACTGGAATAACTTCACTGCCTTGTCTCTTAGCAGTGGTATGAGGGGAAATTGGATTGCACAGATGCAGAAGAGGTTGAAAGAGCATGCAGACCTCTTCTGCTTCACAGCCACAAACCCAAAAACAGGCCTACTTTTGTTTTGGTATCATGGAAGGAAGAAGCAATTAGCATTACTGCAGCTCACAGGCTGAACTGTGTCCCCTGGCTCCAGACACTTTCATTTTCCTGGGAGGAAAACTTTTCTGAGGCTGGGTTATTTGTCCTGTCTAGACAGGCTGAGGAGAGGTCTTATACAGCCATCTAATCCCATGAAACAATGGGGGGAAATCTGAGGTTTTGGCTGTACGTGCAGTGTTTGTCACCTATAGGAGGAGATGTCATATCTTCCCAGGGCAAATTGCTTATAACTATTGGCTTTTCCATCTTAACTTCTCAGAGCAGTCCAGTTTCTGAGAGTAGTAGCTGTGCCTTCAAAGTTGTGGGATCTAGCATCAGTACATTTCTCATGAATTCTCCACATTTCCCTGCTTCACAGTCATTTTTCATCATTTTGGACTCTTTGAATAAATTAATCATCTCTTCGAAAGCTTAAAACTGGTATTGAAAAGAAGATGATGAAATATATCCTGAGGCAAACAAATAATAGAACAGTCTAGAAATGTGATTGTGTCTCTTTGCAAGCCTGTGTTATTTCATTTACCCAGACTACACAGACTTGCCATTATCTTTTCCCCAGTTTTATTGTGGATAACAATTTTTCCTGTAATGAAATATTTCATCTAATTCAGCAACCAATATCTTGCTAGATAACAGCTATCCAGCAACATAAATTGAGCCATATTCTTGGCTGCACTTGTTTCTCTGCAAAAAATAAAAAATAAACAATATATATGAAGTTGTTTATAAAGAAGCCTGTCGGCACTTACTAATTAGAAACAAAAAACTCAGTCTGAAACATAGGACATAGAGAGGATGAATTAAAACTATTAGAAAAGAGTTATTAGCTTCCATATGTATTTCTAATTGCTTGGTGGTGTGATTTCTTGCAGTTGAAAGACATAAACTTTGCATTCAGCAAAGTATTGAACTATTAGCTGAATGTTTTCCTTTTTCAGCAAAATTCTTAAGCAGATATTTATTTTTAAACCAAGTCCTAAAGAAGTCAATGACTGGTATACCCAAAGTTAATCACTCACTGTCTTGGTTTGGGGAATGGACTGCCCTGCTGGAGCTCAAGGATAAGAGCAGATTTCACGTGTTAGCAGCTATCTGGATCATCGTGGTGGGGGTGGTGAGAGTATAAAAGCATTTACAGCTGTATGATAACAGTGCCAGAGGGATAGTTTGTGGTATGTTGCAAAGAGAAAGGTGACCAAAAGCTTAGAAAAAACATCAGAACCAAAGGACGACCTAGCCAAACATCCTGTCTCCAGCAGTGTCCAGTGCCAGCTGTTGAGGAAAGTGGCATATTTCGCTTGAATGCTTTCCTAATATCCGGCGATAAGGTGATCAGTAATTTCCTGGGCCTTCATAAGCAGTAGGCCCCAGTAGATTTTTCTTCTCTGAATTTGTGCAATTCTTTCTTGCAACCCTACTTACTTACCATGCACACTGTCATGGAGCTCTTTGGAGAACCCCAGCTTAACTGCACACTCAGTGCAGAGGTCTTTTTTGGTTTTTTTTCTACAGTCATCTCATTTGATGTCCCCTGGTTCCTGCTACACAGGAAATGTATGGAGGAAATTATTTTTTCCCATTGCACTGATTGCCTTATTAGCAACTACCAACAACAACCTCAATTGTCTTTCCCAAAGAGGTCTAGTCTATTCAATTTTTCCTTGAACAAAAACATCTGATCACAGAATCACAGAATGGTAGGGGTTGGGAGGGACCTTTGGAGAACATCTAGTCCAATCCCCCTACTAAAGCAGGTTCACCTAGAGCAGGTTGCACAGGAAAGCATCCAGGCGGGTTTTGAATATCTCCAGAGAAGGAGACTCCACAACCTCTCCGGGCAGCCTATTCCAGTGCTCTGCCACCCTCAAACTAAAGAAGGTTTTCTTCATGTTGAGATGGAACTTCCTGTGTTCCAGTTTGTGCCCACTGCTGCTTGTCCTGTTGCTTGGCACCACTGAAAAGAGTCTGGCCCCATCCTCTTGACATCCACCTTTAAGATATTTATAAGCATTGATGAGGTCACCTCTCAGTCTTCTCTTCTCCAGGCTAAACAGACCCAGGTCTGTCAACCTTTCCTCATAAGAGAGATGCTCCATTCCCTTGATCTCCCATAGCCCTCCACTGGACTCTCTCCAGTAGTTCCTTGTCTTTCTTGAACTGGTGATCCAGAACTTGACACAGTACTACAGATGCGGCCTCACCAGGGCAGAGCAGAGGGAGAGGATGACCTCCCTCGACCTGCTGGCCACGGTCTTTTTAATGCAGCCCAGGATACCATTGGTCTTCATGGCCACAAGGGCACATTGCTGGCTCAGGGCCAACTTGTTGTCCACCAGGACTCTCAAGTTCTTTCCAGCAAGTCAACCCCTAACCTGTACCAGTGCATGGTGTTAATCATCCCTAGGTGTCCTACACTTGCCCTTGTTGAACTTCGTTAGGTTCCTAGGATCTAGACTGTCCAGGTCTTGCTGAATGGTGCCACAGCCTTGTGGTGGGTCAGCCACTCCACCCAGTTTTGTATCTTCTGCAAACTTGCTGAGGGTACACTCTATTCCCTCATGCAGGTCATTGATGAATACGTTGAACGAGACGGGACCCAGTACTGACCACTGGGGAACACCACTAGTTACAGGCCTCCAACCAGACTGTGCCACTGATCACAACTCTCTGAGCTCTGCCCATTCAGCCAGTTCTCAGTTCACCTCACTGCCCACTCATCTAACCCACACTTCCTTAGCTATGAGGATGTTAATGGGAGACAGTGTCAAAAGCCTTGCTGAAGTCAAGGTAAACAACAGGCACTGCTGTCCCCCAGCCAGTCATGCCCTCATAGATGGCTGTCAGATTTGATCAAGCATGATTTCCCTTTGGTGAATCTATGTTGACCACTGCTGATTACCTTCTTTTCCTCCACATGCTTAGAGATGACATCTAGGATGAGCTGTTCCATCACCTTTCCAGGGACGGAGGTGAGGCTGACTGGCCTGTAATATCCTAGTTTTCCAAGATCATTCTTCTTCTCTTTCTCTTTGCCTTTTCCATTTCTTCTATGTCCTTGAGGGACCACACTGTACTCAAGGTGTAAGAGAACAAAGATTACACAGGAGCATAAGGACATTTTCTGCTGTGCTATTTAT
The DNA here is from genome assembly GCA_947846985.1 of Fratercula arctica. Classification (NCBI taxonomy): domain Eukaryota; kingdom Metazoa; phylum Chordata; class Aves; order Charadriiformes; family Alcidae; genus Fratercula; species Fratercula arctica. The sequence continues at coordinate 44,455,855 of CANTUZ010000026.1, read as the reverse complement.
TCTTTCCCAAGTAATGCCTAGCACTTGATTTGGCATTTTGACCCATACAGAACAGTGGTTGACTTTATTTATTTACTTGTTTGTTTATTTGTTTATTTATTTGTTTTTCTGTTAAAACCAAGATCCTATTTCAATATAGAAACAGCCACACCAGAGCTGCTCATAGTATAAATAAAGCTGGAACTTTTTTTCTCCAACATGCACCAGTTTACAGTTATCTACAGTGAATTTCATCTGCCATTTTCTTGTGTCTTATTCCTGTGAGGCCATTCTGTATTTCTTTTTAATTGGTTCTCTCTTTACCTCCTCAATAGTTTAGGTATAATCAGTGGATTCTAATATCTTTCCCTCCTTTTTCCAGATCAGAAATCCTCACTCATATCCTTGCGGGGTCCCTTGATGATCTCCTTCCACTGTGAAGAATGAGTATTAATTCCCACCATCTAATTTTATTCCTTTTTTTAGTCTATGCAAAGCTTATCCATCTCATCCTAAGGCTGCTTAGCTTCATGAAGAACCTCTGCTGAGGGACAATGTTGCTGTCTGATACCAGGTCCAGAGCTGTGCATCCTCCTTGACTCGCTGCCCAGTGAAAAAAGCAAGAGTAGTGCCTGAAAATCCCCTTGGTGATAGCTCAGGTTCGGCCCCAGTTATCAGGACCCTGTTAACATCCTCATAAGCATAACGGTTCGGTAGCTCCTGGTTCAGTGCAATGACGGGGAGACGCCTGTGCCCCCTGTCCTGGATGAAAAATATTCCCTTCAGTCCCAGATGCAGTGGGACAGGCAGCAACTCCAGCAGGTGTAGCCAGGCACATTCCTCACCCCACAAGTTTTCTCGCAGCAGCTTTTCTTAGCTTATTACAGACCTCTCAGCCCTCCCTGTTATCTGTCAGCCAAACTCCTGAGGTATCTCTATCATCCACACTCCCCTTCCACCTTTAACCTCTTGCAATTGTAAATGCTCATTAACTTGACACATAGTGTAGCTCCTGTTCCAAGGGCTCGGCGTAGTGACAGGGCAGTTGTTCCCTCTCTCCAGGCTGTGTGAGCACTCGAAGAATTTTTCACCCACAGGGCAATTGCTTGTGGTGAATTTAGCATATTTGGACAAGTGTTAACTGGAATAACTGTGTCATCCCTCTGTCAGTTCATAGGAGTGTGGTTAGGGCATAAAAAGTAAAGGAACACTTCATTGTAGAGAATCCAGGTGCTTTATTTTCAGCAAAAATAGTTTAAAATCAGGGTTAGAAAGACACATCACCTAGTTCTTGAGAATATTTATGTGTCATAGAATTATTTGAACTACTTGACTGAAAAGCTTTTACCCATATCAGGGCACACAATGTTTGGCCTTCAAGTTATGCCCTAAGGTAGCTCTTTCGCTTTCTTTCTTTCTTCTCTGTGTAACATCAGAAACTACCATTGCTACAGATAAGCAACTTAAACCACCTGAAAAACAGAAGTAACCATTTCACACATTTTTAGCCTGGCTGTTCTGGGGATAATGTCAGCTAAAGTCAAGTTTGAATGAAAGCGCAAAGACACAAAGGCATATAGTCACGTCTCTGACACCCAGTTCCACTTCTGAAATAAAATTGGCACAATCCAGTTAAGTCACCTGTCAGAGAGTGAAGCTGAGTGAACTTAAGCTGAAATTAGTTAGACTTATATTTGGACATCATGGCCAGACTAACACTGCCTGGACCTTTACAGTACTGGAAGAAAAAATGTCTTTGATACCAGCAGACGTGTCTCCACTGTTATATTTCCACTCCTTTTTTGCTTACATGTTTATTAGCTTGTTGCAAAATTTTTGAAGACTTTACCACTTTCAGGGACAAGCACAGTGCTGGTGAAGTGTCCCCTATGATCCTAGCTGCTCCCACAGCAGAGAACTGGAGTAGAAAAGATGTTCTTGTTGTGGGGAAGCATCATTCACTTGCAAGAGTAAGAGAAAATTTCATGCTGCTTTCTTCCAGAAGAGCTTCCCCTTGTGGGACTGATGGGGAGACCCTCCACTCATTAGATCATGGTCCCCTCTTTCAGTGTTTCCATTTGCTACACGCTGTCTGTCAGCAGATTGAGACAGAGGAGAGGAAATAGCTCTGTGCTGGCTTTTTGGATTACCAGCTAAGAAGGTCTCCCCTTTGCATTTTGGCTGGTTGTTTAGGAAATGTCCCTCTGAAAGCAAAAAGTATCTTGGGACCAGCATATCCTTAAAAAAATATTCTGCTGTTGTTCTCCTCTGACACATGGTTGCAAAAAGATCTGCATTTGGCTAATTTTTGAATACAACATGACAGGTCCCAGTAGGCCCTAGCTCAAAACGAGCATTTCCCCTCTACCCCATCCCATTTAGCTGTAATGAAGCAATCGTTCAAACTAAGAGATGATGACATGACACCTGTGAAAATACGAGATCATAAATACCATGATGTCATTGTAAATCTGCAGGAGTTAAATAAAATTAAGAAAATTACAGTGTCTTTATTTCACACCATGTATTGCCCACAAGGCAATCCTGAGAGAGAGGGTGTTGAGACAGTAAGAAGCCCAGCATGTGCGCTGGAGAAAGCCGAAACCCCTGCCAGCAGGGCTGAGTTGTATGTCATTGCTATAGCATCATGCAGGCTCTGAAGTCCAGGTTTCCATTAAGTTCAGTAGACTTTGGATGTGGTCCCAAATGCACAACGTAGAACAACATCTCATATACATGCTACATTTTTCCTACAGTTCAGAGGTTTTGGCAACCTGTAAATGGATGCATGCACCTCTTAGTCCAAGACAGTCATGACTCCAGAGTTGTGCCCGTTTTCTTTCGGCTTTTGAACAATATGGACTCCAAACCCCAAATCCAAGCTTTGCTTAGTCTATGAGCCTTTTCCTGCCCTGTGAAATTCACCTGGAGACCTGGGAGCTACACTTAAGCTTTCTCCTCCTTCACTGCCTCTCAAGCCCAGGCTCCAAGGATTGCAGCAGAAACTGGAGACGTTCAGGGCCAGGATTTCAAAGGGTGAGGGCTGTGTTTGTGCACACAATATTTGAATGTGCACTCATTGCATGTTTAATCCCCTTCACGTGCAAGAGAAAAGGGGTGGATTTGCATTTGTAAGATAGCCATGGTGTGCCCCAGAGCTCGTTTGGCTGAGGCTGCCATCTCCCACTTTGTGTGTATCTGCGGTTTGCATTTGTCCATTTTGCTGACAGCATGGAGGAGTGTGTGGCCCCAAGAGGGATAAATTAGACTTTAATCTTTGACAGCCTGCCCTTGTGCCTTTTCTAGCCATCTGGGCACTTCCTACTCTGGCACTGCCCCTGTGCCACAGCTTCTGCCAAGGCTTGGGTGATTTCAGCAACCGGTGAGGCTTCATTTCCCTGTGCCCATGAGCAGCCTGGCAGGTGGCTCAGTCTTCCCTCCTTCCCACTTCAAGGACCTGAGGCAGTCCTTGAATCACCCTGATCACAAGCATGGAGGGCTCAGTTTTCTGCAGGTATGGTTTGAATAAATGACGTCATACCTCAGGGCATTTTTCAGCATGAGATTCATGCAGTGCTTTCACCACAGAATGGAAATACTCTTTGCTGAATAAATGAGCTCACAAAAGAAACAATTAACATAAGAGGAGGGAAGGAGAAGACGGTATGCTCAAACCGTTGGCATTGTCTTTGCTTCGGACAATTCAACTGACTTTGTGCCATTTGTGGCTTCATACTGTATGGCTTTCATGTAAATCTTTCTACTTCATTCCCTGCAGAGACATTCACATACTGGTTCATAGGTCTCCTGCTCTTTTCTCAGCAAAGACAGGGTGTGCATCAGCCCCAGAGTTTCTCTTTCATTCTGCTGCCAGGGAGCTCTGAAAAGAAGATTAGCAAACCATACGAACCCATCATTGGTTGCATTAGCCCACAGGGAGGGATGTTGCAATGAGTGATATCTGAGGGTGGAAGATATTTATCTCCATGGCTGCATGAAGTTTACAAATATACCAACTGTAGCACAATCACCCTTTTTCTTTTTCTGGCTGAAGCAAGTGCACTGTACTTTGAGGATAACTGATTGACTGTCAGACTTGTGGTCTTTAAAGGGTTAAAAAGGCCCGAGGCAGTGTGAGAAAGCTTTTTTTTCACAACATTTCTAACAAGCTGAACAAAATCCAGGCCTTGTTTAATGAGCACATATTTTATACAAATAAGCTCAAACGAGCTTACCCATCTCTAATTAAACTAGAAAGGAAGCATTTGTCCTAATTGGACTGCATAACTGAAGAATTAATTGTGTGGCTGCTTAGAATTGCAATCTTACGGCCCAATTCACAGAAAATACCTTCATGGTAGGACACACTATATGCAAGTTTGCTCATGTCTTTTTACAAACATATAAGCCCATGTGTGATTTTGATGCTTTGGTTTTGTTTTTTAAAGAAAGTCTGTTCATGCAGACATACATGGGCCTTAGTGGATGTTAAGTACAGTATTTCAATATTCTAATTAGGCCACAAGAGAATAGTTCTCCATCACTGTAATTAGGTACTCAGTTAATTCCTACAGCCAAAATGCCGTGCTAACTTATTTATAAATATCAAAAGGATGACTATTCCATTGACTTGGCTAAATCTGCAGAAACAAAAAGCATAGCATGGGAATTCATATTTCCTTCCAGTAAGGCCTAACACTGTGCATGGCATTGTAAGAAGCTCAGAGCTGTTGGAGTAACATCTGCTGTGTTCAGAGGGTGCTCATTAAAACAGGGGAGAAACGTTGCTAAATGCCTTCTCCCTGTGAATCTTGCAAGCCTCTCCTGCTCCATTTACCAGCCGGAGCAAGTTTCGACGTCTGACCATGCTGTACAGCCAACCCCGCTGTGAGAGAGGAATGACATGCACCCCACCCCAAGCATTGCCGGCGGGACTGTCAGCACAGCTCCCGCTCCAAGATCTCTGCTGATGATACACGAGACAGGGCGCTGCACGGCTGTCAGACACAAGCCAGGGCATGCGGCAGGTTGGCAGTCATAGGAATCTCACTTTGGCTCGTAAACTTAATACCTTCTATAGGACCCCCACCTGAAACCTTGCTTCCTTCTGGCCAAGCTCCTGTGACTTCAGTTTAGTCCTTCTAAAGTAGTGTTTTCAATGTAGCGCTAGTAATTTAGGTGCATGGCTTCTTTTGAACTTTGCTGTGAACAAGATGTTGGATTCCTTCAGAAGGCCATGAAATTCCCAGACACACTGTTGAGAAACAGTAGTTGTGGCAACACCACCCATAACGTTTCAAATGCTCTAGCACTAGCAACAATATAGGGCTAGTGTCAATTTTGTCTTGGCAGGGACTGAGTATAGTCTAGGCAAAGACTTGAAGATTTGGCTACATATGAATGTGAACAATGGAGAATAAACTAGCATTGAGTGATAAGTTTTGCAGGCTGCTTCTGATTGTTCTGATTGCAAGGAGGGTGCTGTTGTTTTGCAGAATAGTCAGTGAATATGTGTTATATTAACTGCTCAGCTTTTAATTCCATTTGATCTTTCAACACATAGGAAGTTTGTTTGTTAGGTTCATTTCTTCTTCCTGTATCAGTTTTTAATTTAAAAGTTCCAAAAGTGCCTATCTGTCTTTTCCTTATTTAGAACTTTTTATTGCTTGAGTCATGCCTGTTTTCATTTATTTTCCAAGTTGTACGTGAAGTGTACAGAAAACCAGAGGATCTTCCTAAATTAGACTCAGTAAACAGAAATGCAGACCTGAATACAAGACAAAATTAAAGGCCTACAAAAAACCTGATCTGTATCATACAGTCACTGCTGAAAATCTTGGCGGACCAAATTTAGCCAGGAAATGCACAGAATGTGATAGAATTTTTCCTTCTGGCTCCATAGCAAACCCTCCCCCTCAATCAAAAGTTGTTATCAGATATGTCAAAGGTATGTGTGTGCACTTTTCCACATGTCCTAAGTTAAACCGAAGCAACATGAACTACAGGTGCTAGAACAAGAGCTATAAGTGTACTTCTCATAGGCAAAGTTCTGCTCTTAGCACTGTAGGGTGCCACTTCTAAACCACCAGCACCAAGACTCTCTGCACTTCTGGTATCGTGCCGAGAAAAGGACTGGGTTCACAGCAGCCATCTGTCTTGTGGTCAGGTTTCGTTAGCTGTGACCTGACTTCTAACACATGCCACCAAGAGCGTCTGCCGTGATGCTGGGAAAGGGAGTCTTTATAATGAATCTCCAATGAGTGTGGGAAACAACAGTCATTCTTCAGGTTTAGTAACTAAATCTTGAAGTTCTGTGGTCTTTAATGAGTCACTGTTAACCTCACACTTTTGTGGGTGTTTTAGGGAAAGAGAACAACCTTTCACCCTCCTTTCTTCTATATGGTTCAGTTGGAATGATTAATGCCCAGGATTTTAAATAGGTGCATGAAGAGAATGAATGCACCTCCTTGTTGCAGGTAAAGTGTTACAAAACATCAAATATACTTTCTAGGATTTTTTTTTTTAAGAATGAAATACTGAAGCAGTTGAGTAAAAAACGTTTACTCGTAGGATGTGTGGGCAGTGCTGTCAAGGGCCTGAGGAGGATTATACCATTGTTTTAATCTGTAAAACTGCCAGTGGTATGTGGCCACAATAATGGAAAAAGAAGTCCCCATGAAAAGTATCAGCTGAAACATGAGCTTTTCTATCCTGTATAAAAGAACTCAATGGTTGCAGTCCAGTCAGTGACTTAAATGAAGAGTTCACTTCTCTGGTCTTCTGTGGGAAATAGGTTGCACTGCCAAAACTTTGACACATTATTTGGCGCAGTTGGCCAGTCTGCCGCAGGGAGAGGAAACTGGAGCGGTCCGGAGACCAGATTGACTCACAGTGATAGGGAAGACAATTACTGTCTTGAGAAAAGTTTGGTCTTTGCCTGGCAGCGTGTTTGTATTATCTGAGTCCTGTCAGTAGAGGAAATAATACTTTACTGAGTTCAGGGGAATATATATTAAGTACTTCTGGTTTTATCCATGGGAGAGATTCATTGCAATAGTAGGTACTAGGCAAAGGAGTACTTCATAGCCACCACTCTTCATGAATACAGCATCCTCAGGCAACCATCAGTGTTTTTAATTTAGTCTCTTCAAATTATTGTGTAGCATTACTCATTGCTTTCCCAGTGCAGTCTGTATATCTTGGCCTGTAGTCCGTCTATCTCACCACAGGAATGAAGAGTTAAAATCTGCCATCACTCACAGCGGTGTAAATGCTGAGAAAGTACTTGAGGCCAGTGGAGTCGTACTGGATTTATGCAGATGTAAGTGACAGCAGAATTATTAAGTATCTGTTTAATACCAGCAAAATTCTATGTCATTTTATGATTCAGGCTCCGGTTCTCAATTCTTTGCATTGGACAAGTTAAAACAATATTTGACACATTCTTAAACAGCAGGGTATAATTTATTACAATCCAATTATGAAAGCATCACAAGAGAAAGGAATCAATTAGTTAGACTGGGAGGGCATAAAGAGCCACTGATAAGATACACAGAGCCAAAAAGGAAAAGGAAAAAAACCTCCATGGGTCAAATACAGGAAGGTCTTGCCTCTTCATGAAACTCATCTTTCTTTTTCAGTTGACAAATGATCATAAATTCGGCAGTGCTGAAGAAGCACCTGCCTCTCTCCAGGTCTTGGGACAGAGGCAGTATGTGCTGACTCTCCAAGGCTGCCTGAAGGGAGAGCAGGCCCAGACTATTTTTGTAGTGCTACATTGACACTGATTTATGTCTGGTATGACAGATACAGCAGGGAAGACAGACTTCTTGTTAAAAGGAGGCTCCAATGGAACAACGTGTTCTGTGTAACACTCTCCTGCAAGAGAGCTTGGGGATACAGTGTGTGCAATCAAAATGCAGCTGCAGGCAACATATGTAATCAGTGAAGACATGTTGAGCATGGGCCAATCTCGGGAAAGCTGTAGGTGATATTTTCTCTGCATATAGATGAGGTTTGCCAGTGATAACTTGTGCCTTGAACCAATTTCCTGTTCAGATATTGTATGCTCAGATATTGTTCAGAAATCATAGATTGTTCCTGGAACAGCACATTCCTTCCCATGAAGGGCTGCTTAAAATTATGGTTGTGGGGATGAAAATCCCCAAAAATTTCTTCACATGGTTTGTGCTTTTCTGCCACAATGAGAACGTGAGTTCACCATGCAAGACTTTCTGGAGCCAATGTAAATCATCCAAACTGTGCTGAAAGCATTACAACTGTGCTTTTCTCACACCAATGGAGTGCTGCCTGTGGCTCTCTAGAAAATCAGATCTTTCCAGTTTGGTGCTGCAGCTAGCATATAAACCTGGAAATGAGGAATCATTCATTGTGTGCATCACCTCGTCCAGGCACGCCTTGAAAAGGTGACTGAAGAGGGGACTCTGAGGTGGCTTAGAAAGCCATCAGCCTCTCCTCTAACACACACTGTAAATGCTGTTTCTCATCCTTTGCATCTGCCTGGTTTTCTCTTACTCGTGTGTGAATCTGTACAGTATTTCCAAACATCAAAACATTGTGCAGCTCTAAGTAATAGGCAAAGTCTCCAATTGTTCAGCTTAATGGCATGAGCCCGTTGCTTAGTTGGCTGTTGCCAGATTGCCTCCTTTGCTGTGATGAAGTTTTCAAGAAAGATCTTGCAACAACATGTCAACAGGGCAGCCTCTTTCCTGTGGAGTCTGATTTGAAAGTCTTTGGTTTGCTGATATCCCAGTCACAGAAAACCTTTATAACAAAACTTGTGCTTGCTTAGTGTTTCCGATCGAACTATTGGAAAAAGGTAGAATACAAACTGGAAAAGACCAAAATCCAAAATAAATGGGGTACAATCAGATGCCTCAAGAAAAGAAAGTACTTTTCTTCAGTTCTTCTTCTTAACTTCTACAGCAGTACTTAAGTTCAACTTCTTGTTGAGACAAAGTTTAAAATTACTTTCATCTTTCAAGTAATATATTTCATTAGCCTAACTGTGAAACACTCAAAAACACCTACAAGTACTTCAAATTACCTTTTTAGCCAAAAAATTAAAGCTGTTCTGCCTGGTTAAAATTAAAGCCTGGTTTCCTGTAAGTGTGATATTCAGACAATCACATTCTGTGAGTGACTGTGCATAAACATGTTAAGAAAATAAGTGAAGGGGCAGAGGAGGTAGACTTTTTTAATGTCTCAAGGTGAGCAACTTTTCAGAGCTGCTTCTTGGAAGCTCACCTTTAGGGCACAAAGTCAGAAGAAGGCCACTTGTGGTAATTAGTTTTTTCTTTTTCAAAAATCAAAATTAGAATAAAGGGCTAATTTTATTTTGATTAAGCCACATGATGCAACTACTTGAAGAAAAAGCACACAAACATGAAATATATCCTTCATTCTGCCAGGGTTACATTCTAATTCATATTTCTATCATGTGGTACACAAAACGAGAAAAAATGGCCATCTGAGTCCTCTCCTTAGGGGCCTGCTTCTCATCTCCCATACTCCAGCTATGTCAGCTGAAATGGATAGATGGGATAACAGTAAAAGTTGATGCAGCAGACTCTGCTTTATGAGTTAAAACAAATACTGTGTTTGTGGCCAGATTCTGAATTCCTTGGTGTCTCTACCCTTGAGATCATTTATTTTTTCAGAGTTGACATAAAATAATGTGAACTACATTGGAAATGCTGACAGCAAACACAGCAGCTTCTGTTCTGTTGGTCTAGAAAAGCTATAAAAATGATGCAACAATGTGATCATTGGGTCAAGAAAGAAGACAAAAAGTAACATGTGGGTACCAGAAACCAAAAGATGATACGGCAAAGTTTAGGAGCTGTCACATTACCTACCACTTTCACAGTTGCTTCAGAGACTATAAGGTTTGGGTTTCCATTTTTAAGTTGCCTTTGACAGGTAGAAACTTAGGCTACTTGAACTCTCATTCTAGAAAGAGAGATCACGAAATTAAAGAGTTCCAGGTCAGTTCTCCTGTTCCACCAGCTTGCCAAAGGGAAAAGAATTCTTTGGTATGCCCCATAATTCCTCAAAGTGGTATTGTCCCAAGATCCTTTGCAGAAAGAGCTACAAACCATAGAATCTCTTGCAGTGAATAAAAACATGTAGAAGGAAAATGCCTCCAACACAGACGTTGGCACTTCTCCTCAGTAGTAATTACATTATTAGACATAATTACAGATCGATGAAGCTTTACTTAATTAGCAGGGTAAGAATTTCTGTTAAGAGATCTGTTAAGGTACCAGTATTGCCTGGTATCATTAAAGGGACCATTTTTCCAAATGCTTCTATACTTATCTTGCTCTGAAATTTAGTGCTGTGCATGTAGGGCCACTTAAATAGAAATTACTCAATTTATGTTCAAATTAACAGGAATATTCTGTAATTAGTTGCAGTAGGAAAAAGGTGCCTTCAGATTGTGATGTTGGATTTTTAAGACCTTAACTAAGAGGAGTCAATTTGACACTTTCCTACATGCAGTTTTGAAGACAATTTTTGTGTATTGGTTGTTACATCAAGAATCAAGCAAAATAACAAAAGCAGAACTGAGATAATTTTACTTCATCTCATTTTCAAAAAGATATTGTGATAGTGCCTTTTCTTTCCTGTTCTGTTTCCTTTACTACCCACCACATCACTCTGAAGTGATCTTTCCCTTCGTCTGTTCCTGCTTATGTTCCTTTTCCTATTCTTTTCATCATCAAAGTCCCTTCCTACTTCTTTTATTTTGGTGGGAAAAAAAAAACCAAACCAAAACAAAATTCTCTTCCATGGTGTGCTTCTGGCCTTTCTCTTTTGGTCTGTATTTTTTCTGTTATCTACCAAAATTTACTAACTTACCGTTTGTAAAAGACTGACAGCTGAGTAGGCAGGTTAGCATGCCTTTGGCTCCTGCCTCTTTCTCCTTGGCATGGGAGGACAGATGGCGTGGATGAGACAGCAGCTACGGGGTGATGCTACGTGGGTTGTGTAGCTTCCTTTGCCATCTTGAGAAACAAATGCTAGGCAGTGAAGGACCTCAAGCAGGTAGAGTGACATTGCCCTCTGCCACCATAATCTTTGGAAAAGAGTCCTACACTGACAGAGTTTCTGGAGAAATTACTCAGGCAAGGCTGCTACCTTTGGTTGGTTGGTTGCCCTTTTACACTTTGTAAAGCTCACAGCAAGAAGTAGGGACACCGACACCAGGAATGCCAGCTCATCTCCCCACGCTTCTCCTGAGGCCTTCCTGTGCTTTTGCCAGAACCTGACTCATTAATGATCCATTTGATAGGTAGCCCTAAAGCCAAAATCCCATGGAAATGCCACGTATCTGATTGGCTGTCCTGCTCACTTGTATAAGCAGATTTTTAACAGTAATGCTTTCTGTTCCAAGGCAGTCACTGCTTACCATGAAAAACATGGCCATACAAGCCAGCTCCGGATCACCTCATTTTACCAAATACATGCACTAAAATCAATGGAGCTACTGGTCCGCTGAAGGCTTCTTGATGAGAATGAGGGTTGTACTTCTTTTTGCCTAACTCCCCATGAGGATGCTTGTTATGGCAAGATACTCACTGGAATCTGACAACAGTCCATCCAGCCCACTCCTCCATCTCTGAGAGTGGCCAATTACCATTACTCAAGAAAGAGAGCAGGGATGAGGCAAGCACCTGCAGTTCAGGGGTGCTGCAGTGCTGCTCCTAATGTGGTGTCTTTGTGCTTAAACGAAGACATAAAATTAGGACCCAGTGAGGACAATGTACTCTCTAACTATCATGCAACAATTTGTCATGTGGTGCCTGTGGGCCATGTCCTAGTGCTTCCACACAATGGAGCTGATTCACTTGGACTTCAGCGGCAAGATTTAAGATTATTCTCTTCTGCGTCAGGTTAGCCATGTGCCTCTGTGGAGACACAAGCCCTCAGTGAAAATGGAACAGTAGTCCCTGTATTTCAACAACTTCCAATTTAGATGTTGACACTGTAATTGTTCTTTGAAAGATTGAAAGTATATCCTTAAATTCAGCCATGTCAAACAAAGTAAAGCACAAATCCTTTGATGCTTAGTGAATACATGGGGCCAAATGTAGTTTTCAGCCGGACTTTTTTTAACTTTCCTGTCCTTGGTAGGTTTACATAAGTATCACTGAAAACAAAACTGTCTCTCAAATGCTGATCTGTAATAAAACTTTAGTCGATGTGCACGTATGTTGATAATGCATATGCTGGTTAATATCTTTTCTACATTCTATATGGTTGTAGAAATATTTTACCTATTGATTCTTTTACAGGTTAAACATCCATGTGATTATTTTTGAAAACCCTGGGTAATACTGCTAAATCAAAAGTTCAGGCTGAAGCTTTACAGGAAAATACCAACGTAGTATCCTTCACCTTTGCTCAGAAGTCCTGCTAACATCAATAGTAACTCCATCTACAAAGTGTTTCAAGACGACAGCTCAAGGAATACCCTAGATGATGACAGATAATAGAAAGTTGGAAGGACCACACTGCAGCCTTTTTTTTTTTTTTCTTTTTTTTCTTTTTTTCTTTTCTATCTGCTCTCTGAAATGTTTTGGAGCACATCTGAAATAATTAAGATGGATAGAGCACATCTTGTTTCCTAAAAACATTTTAACATTTGTGGGGATTGTTGTTTCTTCTTGAAAGACTGCTACCTTTGTCACAGCTCTGATGGAGTCCTGTCAGCGTAAGGTTACTTATACAGGCTGAATCAGTATTTGTTTTGCTGGCAGTCATCTGTTTCAGTACTTTTCCCACAACCAAAGAAGCTTAAAAAGACAATGAAGTGGAATGAACCTCTGGTAGTTTATCCAGTGACGTTTCATTGCATATTCTGTCAGAGACAAAAAGGGATGAATGGGAGGAACTGTTAGTGCTGCATACTTTCAGGCAACCAATAAATGAGTCAATTAACTAGTTGTGCCTGGGGTAATTTCTCTCAAAGGTTTAGTTGCCAAAGTTTATAGCAATCACAGAATGGAAGGAACAAAACTAAGCAGAATGATTATGTCATAACTCACAGAAAGCACAGGGCTGAGTTGTCACATACATATATTTGCAAATGCATTTGGAGCTGTTTTCCATTTTGAAACATGCTTGTCACACAAAACATCCATTTTGAACAATGCCAGTGCTAATTTCTCATTGAATTTTATTTCTGACATTGAGGCTTTCTGGGCTGACTATTATCAGCCAGGGTGAGCAGTCATACTGAGTTCTCTTATCCTGAATTGCAATGGGCTTGGATGGTTGCTGTGGGTTTTCTGCAATGGGGATGTCTCTGTGCCATTAGCTGAGGTATGTGCCATTAGCTGTGATATATGCAGAATGTTGAGGCAGATACAGACATTCTTTGAGGGCTGTTATAATTTAGGTGCATCTTAGGAACACCAAGGACAGTGGGAAAGGGTGCTGCTTGGCTGGATTTGCCCTCACTCTGTCTGGTGTCCAGAGCAAAGCTAAGGACCAACACCTTTTCAATCTGGGGGGGTAATGTTTGCCTCCAGGAAGAAAAGCATATCAGAACACCCACAACAATACCATAAGGAATAAAGAAGTGTCACTACGCTCATACACCATAGTGAGCTCCACAGTAATGCTCCAACAATACAGCATGACCACCATAATAACGGTGTTTTAACCATGAGGTGAGATAAAGATGTCTCCCCTTAGCCCATGATAAACCCTGCATCAAGAGATGTGTGTGCCTTCAAGGAAAGAGGTTAAGGGATTTTCTTCTTCATGCAAACTCTTCCTCATCTAGGCACAACATCTCTTCATAGCTGTAGGAAAGAAAGAAGATAATGGAATTTTGTCAACAGCTTAAACTCACAGACCGGTAAGTCAAAGCCAGAAGGGCCAAATAGGCTAGTCTACTCTGACCTCCTATGAAACATGCCAGAGGAAGGCAGCCAGGACCTATGGGCTACTATTCCCTTCCCTCTACCTCTCTGCTCCACCCCAGTACAGTGACTTTATACTGCTGTAAGCACATCACTGCAAAAATGATGCATTTCTCTGCAAATGGCAAATTAATCCTGCCTCCAATAGCCTAGGTCTGTACCCCAAATTCTGGAAGAGCTGCTACGGATCTTATTGTACTAAAGATCAAATAGATATATATATTTAATACGGAAAGAATCTCCTCCCACATCACAAGGAAATGGGACTTTGCTGATTGCCCTATGGACAACAATAAAACCCACGTTGCTGCACAGTGGTTTATATCCCAGTTACATTGTCAGAGAAGGAGCTCTGCCTTCCAGGTGTCACTGGAAGAAGTATGGTTCTTCCGTACTTTGGGAGCCAAGGTACAGATGTGCCAGCCCAATTTCTGATTCCCCAGACTAGCAAGAGTTAAAACAGAAGAGTAAATTCAGTCTTAAATCAGAATAGTAAATTCAGTCAGTACATCACAGAAGAAAACAGGACTTCAATAAACATTCACTGGCTGAAGATCCTGGCTTTGAAACAAAGGCTAACACTGATACATTAGTAAATTAACCAAAGTTTTTACAGCTCACCTTCTCTCACAAACTACAGATCTCCTGCCCATATCCCTCATTAGCTTAGCACCGGCCATCCTTGCCCACAGCTGTACACTCCTGTGAGAACATAACCTCCTGTCTTTCCCTTGTAGTTTGTTTCCGAGCAAGCAAAAAGCCTCCTTCTTCATTTTTGACTGTGGCTGTTTCTACTTGACTTGCTGCTGCCCCCAATGTTTCTGCTGTTCATAACTACAACTTTGATTTAGCAACAGTGATAAGCCACAGGCTTTATGCTTTGATATATTTTGTACTGGTTAGGTTGTAATGTTTAGGGTCTAGGTAGGTCTCCAGCCAGCCCCTCAGATTGCAATTAATTTGAGTGCTGGTAAGGATTGGGAAGGACTCTGCGGCTCTTTCAGGCTCGTCAGCCTCTCTGGCAAGAAGGACCTCAGGGATTTATCAATGAATCTAGAGGACTTCAGGGTTTCTTGGTTAATAAAATCTAAAATAAAATATCAGTTATCGTCATTATAATTATACAGTTACGCAAGTTAATTCAATCTGATTAGAAACAGCCCTGTGAAGAAACCACGTTTTACCTCTTTTTAAATGGTTAGAGTGGAACCACTTCTCAGAGTTCCTATCTGGGGAGGAAAAAAAAAAAAAGCTAAAACCAAAGACAAACACTGATTCAGACTTTCAACTTGCTCCCCTGGGTGATGTGGGGAAGCAGTGAAGAGAGAGAAAAGGGTCTTGCTTCTCACCTTTTCCCCATTTATTAAACTCTAATATTTCTAGCTACAAGGGGGACTAAATAAAAACCAGGCACATATTATCTGTGGTTTTTTACATTAGATCAGCTGAAAACCGTCCTCCTTTACTAGGAAGTGTCTGTATTTGCCAACAATTCTTTGTGTCTGACTCATTTCCTTATTACCTCTCTCCCCTCCTCTGTTTTCCCTTAAGGGATTGACTTTCCCCCACCTCAAACAAAAAGAATTTCTTTGGCATATGAAGGTCAAGGACAGATTTTCTAATGTCTGCCTGCCTGCATGCCTAGCTGTCTCTCCCTCTGTCTCCTTCTATCTCTCTTCTTTTCTAAGGCATCTATTCTTGTGGCTCCTGGAGCGCATATAACAGGCTTTGCTCCATATTAGTGCACTTCTTTTTTTTTAAGGAAGATGAACCCAGATGTACCACTTCAGATTTCCATGGAGTTAGTGATGTGACCAAGAAACCTACCTGCATTCTGCAAACCTGGCTCAGTAGCCGTATAGCAACATAAATCAATGCACATAACTGCAAGAAGGATTTATTTAAGACCTCTCTCAGCTCTCAGGTTGCGTATCAAAGCCATTTTGCTTTTTGGTGAATAGTTGGAATGGGCAAAAGCAGCTTCAGTGGACTATTCTCTCAGCTCCAACAATACAGCATGACCAAGAGAAAGGTAGCATGTCCGTTGCTCTCTGTTTTGATGGTGCCCAACTGGAATCTTGGAGAATCCTCTTTGTGCATTAAGTGGGTCCTGAAAGAGTTTATCACTGTTCTTTTACTGCCTTTTTTTTTTTTTTTTTTTTTTTTTTTTGCACGGGAGACAAATGCACAGCATATAAAATACACAAGGTACAGCACAGCAGAAAACCAGCTGCATACGTAGGGTAGACAAGAATGCTTTTGGCCTTGTGTTTTTATGATTTAACCATCAAGGGAGCAAAGGGTGGAACCCAAAAATTGCACCCTGACTGTTAGCTAAAGAAGTAGATGCCAAAGAAATTAGTCAATCCAGAACAGGGAAAAGCCAAGAGCAGTGCTTTTTCGGCAAGCAAGAAAATCTTTCACTTCTTCAAATCTTATTACTCAGTAGTAGCTTTTTGTTTCCACTCTCAGAGGACGTTTTCTCTCTCCGTGTTTTTTCTCATTTACATTTTCATTTACTAAATAATCTACGGATAAGTTATTCTTTCTTCAACTTTCGGACTGTTTTATCTGGCATTGTGTGTCATCCCAGAGGTAAATTTGGCAGATAAATTAGTTGATCAGGCTAGGACTGAAATCAACACAATTGTTGTAGAGCAGAAGAGGGACCAGGGAAGACCTCTGGAATTGTTGTATTCTATAGCAGACCAAGAGCACATTTCATCTTTTATAACCAGAGCTCAAAAAGAAGAAAAAGCTCACAAGTGAGTAGTGATTTGAGATATTCATCCTCAGAAATTGTAATGGAGCCTGGTCTTCAGGAAACACTAAACCTTCTTTCTGAAGGTCAGATGGCCTTTCAGCATCTCAAACTGGGAATCAAAAATGGAGACGTTAGACATCATTAATCACTTTTCAAAACTGAACTTTTGGTGTACAGAGCAGCAGTCTTAAAAAGATGCATTTTTCCAGACTCTGGCCATGCAACTGTTACTGGCCAGGAGAGTGAGTGAATCACTTGAAAAGCTAAGTAAACTTTACAGCATTGGCAGAAAGAGATACTGAAATTATAGACTATAAGTCTTCTCACAACAAAGTCTAATCTAAGAGTAATGCTTATTCAGTTGGGAACAGTAAACATGACTACTACCAAAACACACCTCCTGCCAGTCCTAGGCCATGCAGGGTTTTATTTATTACTCCTAGAGGGTTATTCACACCATCAAATTTGGACATCTCACTTAGGTATGATTCAGAGGATCAACATTACGTTCCTTACAGAGTCAACAGAGAGAGATGCAGGCACTTCCCAGGCACAAGGTGATTCTGTGTAATTAGGTCAGATGTCTAATGCAACATAAAGTATACAGCTTGCATGCTTCCTGCAAGGGCCTTGCTGGCCTTGCTAATTCTATGATAGAGACATGAAACTCCTAGCTACACCCCTTGGGGTGACAGGGGTCCAGTGGTTTCCATCTCTCCTTTTCCTGCCACTGCAGTCTCATCATCCCATCAAACCTCATCCTTTCATTTTTGCCTCTTACTCCTGTGTGGCCACTCTGCACTTTACTCCCTTCCCATGGCAATCATGATCCTCTAGGTGAGAGTGGGGGTTGTGGAGAGGATAGCACAGGAAGGGGATGGCACAGGGAGGGCAAACACCTGCATTAAGGACACAGACAACTGTGCATAGGTGTGATGAATGTCGTAGATGCAAACTGCAGCTGCTCCTGATACATCCTTCAACATCCCTGACCAGAAGCCTTGGCTTTCCCCTGTTCCCTGCTTTGCTGTAGCTGTCAGCTCCTGAGATATTTTTTAAGGGTTGATAAACTCGGTAGGAAAAGGTAGAAGAGTAACCTATACAGCTATGGTCTACTGTGTCCAATATGTGAGCTGAATGTAATGCCTCTATATGTCACTAAAGCATACTGCAGGCACAATCCCTCCATGCATTTTGAACATTTTGATAAGCCTGATAGCAGGAGCTACTCAGGAAATATTTGGTGCTTCATGAAACTTGTAGACAAAAGTGGCAAAGAGGATTTTTGATATTAAAAAAAAAAGCAGCGTCTCTACAGACCAACAGTAACTATTATTCTTCATACAGACTGAAGGAACAGACCATGAAATACCATAACGAAAATTACACGTGATTTGGCCAGCCCAGAATGCTATAGGACTCATGCTCAGAGCTGAAGTTGAGAGCACCTGAAAGTGCACAAATGCTGTAGTGCACAGCTACAGTTTTTGTTTTTGTAATTACAAAAGCAAAAACTGCCCGGATAAAGGAGGAACTCCAGCTCTCAGAGGGCCTGGGAAGGTCAAGCCTCCATTTTGTAGACTGCTATACCTTTAAAATTGTTAATGTAATTTTAGCAAAAGATATTGCCCAAGGCATGACCAATTTTAAATGCTGTATTTGCATTCACCATGTTTTAAAATAACAGCCTGGGTAAATTAGTCCCATTTGGACAACATCTGCTCTTTCACAGTTCCCTGGACTCTGCTCTATCAGAAATGAATGTGAATGTAAGATTTTGAAGTTCTTAGTCTCCAGAAAAATCATTTTACCCCACTTTAAATAAGATAAATGATAATAATGCTTTGCAAGTGTAATTTTAGGTTGTAAAGGTTTAGAGAGTTTTCTTTTCTTATGACTATTGCACCATGTGGTCTGGATATAAAACTGGCTTTGGTTACCAATAGCATTAAACTGGAAAACAAAGCTCCGCATGAGTCAACGATGCTTTAATCGCAGCCTACAATAAAATTTTACAATTAAAGAAATACAGTATATTTTCTGAAGTTGACTTCCCTTTCGTTAAAGCAGCAGTAAAGGAGAAGGACTGAAAGGTGTTTATGACCAGAGTGGGCCAAATGGCCCCACTCAGGGCAGGGCAGAAGCTGCTGCGAGTGGTGGCACTGACCTGAGTGTGCTGGGAGGTGATGGGGTCCCATGGCTCTTAAGGAGCACTGACACCCCCCCAACCCATCACACTGGGGTGGCTGGAGTGTGGTGGTGGTGGTGGTGGTAAGAGCTGTGTAACCATGAAAACACAAAGCAGTCGCAGGGAAATGGCTTGCAGAGGCCGACCAGGCAGGTGAAGTGCCTGCTCCTCTCCCTTGGTTGTCTCACCCTTGGTTTCTTGGTATTTAAATACAATTAGGCCTCTCTGTTGCCTACACAGCTCAGTTATACTCCACTCATCTCCATGTTGTCTTGCAGAGCAGAACAGTACCTCTGCCCCTCCAGCGTGTCAGGGACAGCCAAAATTTGTCTTTTCCTCTGGAAGCCAGTATTTTAGAAAGGGTTGGGTGCAGCATAGTCAAAGGCTTGGTACGTTTGACTCATAAATGTCTCTGCAGACATGGATGCTTGAATTTCTTGCTTCTCGGTTTTCTCCTTCATGACCCAGCAAATCCAGCACCAAGTATTGGCAATTGTGGTAACAGCCCTGGGACCTATCTTCTTGGCTTGAACTGAAGAAATTTCAGCAAAAGTTCAGACAAGCACAGACCAGATGCCACGCTTTGAACATTATGAAATCTTGCAACCTCATTTAAAGCAAGGAATACAGAGTAAATATAAGGAGAAAGTATCTTTACTCATCTTGAAGATTAGTCTTTAAGTCTTTTGCACTCTCTCCCTGCGCACAGTGGCTTGTTGTATCATCATCTTGGCAAAAGTTACACATGAAACCAGGATCATTTGGAGCAGAAGAGAACCGTGCTTTTACATCCACAGGCATGGAGTTCATCCTTGCAGAGGACTTGGACACACACCACATTGTGCATGTGCGTGTAGAACAGAGTGCCAGAAAAGGAAATAAAAATCACCAAGAAGTGCTGGGAGAGTACTTTTGCTCATACAGCTGATAATTCTAGATGATAGTCATTTTGGCTCTCCCTTCAAAGTCTCCAGCAACAGCAAATTGAAATCAAAACAGGAAAGAGAAAGGAAGATGAAAGAAATATTAATGATAGATTGAAAAATGATACACACGAAACAATTTAATCCATGACTGAAGACAAAATGATTGCCAAGTAATATTTTAGTCAATCAGTATGTCTCCCTGCCTTGTACACAAAGGCAGTGATTAAAGTAAGTCAGTCCTACTTAGATGTACTAAATTTTCTATTTCAGAGTAGAAAGAGACGATGAATAACTCCAAGACACGTATTTCCTGAAGATTCAAATGCCTTGCATCAATCTTAATTTCCACTAAGAAAACAAAGACACATAAAAAAGAATCTGAACATTATTTACAGAGGGGAACTTTGGATCACGTACATGAAGGTTTCAAGGACCTCAATATGTAGACTAGTGTCTCTTAGAAATGAAATCTGGCTTGCCAGCTGTAGAACTTGAAAGAGCAAAATGGCAAACAACTGTGGGAAGGGAGCAGCAGGCAGAGAGCAAGTGCCTATTCTTTTTCTTCACCCATCTCAGTCCTTAAAAGTTTGTGCAATTAAAGAATTATTTATACTTTGACTGAAACAATAATGCTTGGAGCAAGGGAACAATCAGGAGCTCCAAATTACAAGCCCTGTTTTTGCATATTTTTTCCTATGTTTCATTTATTCGCTATTAGAGTTCTGGCAGCACCCTGCTGACCTGCAAAATGTTGGAAACCTTTGCTGTTCAGCAAGTGCAATGGCAGCTGTGGTAAAAATACTGGATTCCCTGTTGTTTTGATTCCTCCACCTCAGACACCCTGAAATGCCCTCCAGGGTATGAAATCAGGACTTTCTGTAGGCCCTGTGCCATTTTTGTGAGCCCTGAAAGGATGTCTCAGGCAGAACCAGGTGCCTACGTCTCACCTGTGGTGTCTTTACTGTCACAAGGGTTGATACCACACTTGGACCCAGGTGGAGAAGGCAGATAGGTGGGCCTCACCTTTGGAGATGATCTGTTTCAGGCACGCTTTTTCTGAGAAATACTGGAAATATTTTTGACAGCATATATAACAAACATTTTGAAAAAGGGTGGTAAAATATTGAGGGAGAGATGCTGTTGTCAACCCATAGTGACACAGATGATTACATATTAAAAATTCAGTGCAAGACATGATTTTTGAAGTGTTTTAGATGATTTTTGAAATGTTTTTGTGATTCCATTCAGATAATTTCAGACGCAATCAAGGTCTGAACCTTGTGCCAACTTTCTTCAAAGGTAGTTTTAAAACCTGTCTTAACTCATAAAGAAATTAATAATTTATTATTTAATTCTAAGAACATTCATTTGTACCTAAAAAGCATGTCTTTCTGAGCCTGATCCACTGAATTTTTCATGGATAATAAGAATGATTGTTTTCCTTCCCTTCAATATAAAGCTTGGCACATCCATAGGTATGGTAGATCCCTAATTTATTCCCTTTAGACAAGTGATTGTAGATTGGTAGTTGGACTCTTAGACAAACTATAAGGCAAAAAAAGAGCATTTTTTATTTCTTGGTAATGTAGAAATGAAGTTAACACAACTCTGCCAGCAGCAAACACTTAAGCTTCTGGCTACAAATTTTGTGCAGGTAGGTAACAACATATTTCTGACTTGTCAGGTTGTTTCACTTTCTAAAGCAGTAATTTAGGAAATGGAGAAATGTATTAATAGAAGTCAACCGTTCCATATTATGTGCCAAAAGCCTCTTTAAACATGGAGATGAATCTTTTTTTTTCTTTACTCTTGTTGGTTTTTTTCCACTTCTTTTCTTTTTCTTTCCTTTCCTTTCTTCTGAAAAAATGCAGAATTATCACCTATTGTCATCTACATGTATGTTCATACTTGTTTGAATGTGAGTCAAACATTAGTCTGTAATTTAATTGAAGGGTATAAGGTTTATGTTGGGCTGCATGCTGAGCAGCTACATGTTATGCCTGTGGCCCTGAATCAGAAAAAAGGGGGTAGCATTTCAAGTGAATGTGAAACTTTTTTTGTGAAATAAGATTGATGATGAAGGGAGAAGTTAGTTCTCTTTACCTTCACAAAGCCACATAGGTAGGAAGAGTTTGTCCACCTTGGTTTCTCTCTTTTGAATTGGTTAGGAAAATTCTAAGTTTTCAGCCACTGAGGAGATAATGTACAGTGCAAGAATTACAGAAAGTTAGAAGCCAATGTCTTAAAGGAACTTCCACAATTATAGCTATTCATAGACTCAAAAACATGCATTTGAAGAACTAGAAATATAATATTGGTCACCATGCAAGTATATTATCTGTCTTACCCTTTAATGCCATCAAAGAAAACGTCCATAATGATGATTTAAGTCTTATCACAATCCCAATTCTCTGTTTGCATTCTTTATTGTTATACTTGATAAAATGTAAATACGTCATCTTGCGTTTTACCGTAAACACTGGTTTCCTCGATCAGCAACTGAATGTACCTGCTCATATTTCTGAGGCCAGCCAACACAGAGATGGTCAACTGTAAAAGCTGATTACATTTTAAGTGCTCAGTTCCCCATTAATTCAAACAGCACAACGCAAAATCCTGCTGGACTTTTGCTTTGGGTTGTGTTTAGTGTCTTAGCTGTAAAGAACAATAAGGTTCTTCTTGCAGAAGTGGGTTGGAGGGTTGTCCCTCTGTGGAGGAATAGAACGACTCTGAGCCAAAATTCACTGTCTTTCAGTGATATGACATGAGGGTAGAGCTACTTAAAAGGAGACCCTGCTCCTACCTGGGCACTGAGTGCTTGCACCCAAGACTTCAGAAAGCTTTCCAGAACAGTACTGATTAGCTTCTTGATGTTTGGAAAGACATATTACACACCATTCTAGTCCACCTTCCCTAGCTGCTCCGAGGCCACCATCAGCAGCGGGCATTGCCCAGATACCTGCCCAGAGAGATGCAGCAGCCTGGAAATGAATAGGAGTGGCTGGAAATGAACTGCTAAGAACCTTGAACAACGGCCACTGATGCAAGCTGGGATTTCAGTGTCAGTACTGATCAACCCTGCATGTAAAGGACCAGTAGTGTTCCAAAGATAGGTGATACCATAAAAGAATAAGCTACTAATAAGGGCGCTTACCCAAAGTGTCCTGGTTTTCAAGTGGCAGGCACCCAACAGTAGATTTAAATAAGTAAGTTTGTACCTTCCATGTATGAGCACAGCTATTTTATTGCTTGGCAAAGTACTGAAACAATTGTGTTTGCTTATTTTTCTTTTACAATTATGTCCTAATTGCAAGCCATTACTGATGTATTTTAAGAACAATTTGCTTTGCCGCTGGATGCTAAAGGCAAGTAAAATACTTTGCTTAGAGAAAGTTAGAAATTGCTTTATTTCTCCTGCCTTGGGAATTACAGATGTTTCAGTGTTCTTCATGCTTCCTTTGCAGACACTGGCCTTCAGCTTTATTCGAATTATTTTAGCCCAAGGATCAAAAAAACAGAGCTTGTTTGGTTGCCAAATGTCAGTGCATCTTTGGTTTTGGGGAGCAGCCTTGTTTTACAGGAGAAAAAAAAATATTTAAAAATATCCTGGTACCAGTTAGGAACATATTAGTACAACACTAATTATAAACTGGAATGTGTCAGAATTAAATGAGTTACGATCTGGCGAGGACCTGCAAACTATAGTCAGATACTTAATAAAGTTTAGACATGCAGCTGTGAAGACTCCTGGATCCTTGCCACCTTTTATTAGAGTGGCGCCCAGCAACGCTGCTGTAGTTAAGGGTCTGTCAGCATTTCCATTATAAAACTCCATTTTTTTAGAGCTTTGTAACTTGCCCGTTTTAAATCACATCAAGCTGAAACTTGACATTAAAATTGTCAGGAATAATTTCTTCTAATACAAAAATGTTACTTACATTTTCACTCTGTCTTTGTTTTAGATTCAGAGAGGTAAAGAAAATAAAGTAAGTGCATGTCATATTTTATAAGAAACTTATTTTTGTCATACTTTAAATAAAGAAAAAAAAAGCAGGGCTTGAGTTTGAAAAATAAATATTTTTAGCCCCTTAGGGCTGAATTCTGCTCTTGGATTCCCACTAAGGCATAAGCAGAGAGTACAAAAGATGACATTACATCCTAGTCTCTGAATCTTCTGTCGTGAATCTGATCTGCAATTTTATATGAACTAAGAAGATGGTTTGAATAAGACACCAGCTGATTATCAACATTGTGCATTGTGGTTTTTTGTGTTTCCTTTTTTGTTTTGTTTACATTTGAGATTTTATAATAGACTTTTCATTTAATTTCCTACTTGTTTTCTGTCAAGGCCCTAGGTAGTTCAGTCTGATGTTTATACAGACCTGGAGCAATGCAGCTTCACACCACCTGAGGACCTGCTGCTCAGCTGGTTACACATTTTAAAAGGATTGCTTATCTCTCTGGCCTCCTTATTTCTACCTTCCTTCCTGAAATGAAAGTGAGGAAAATTGTTTGGAAGGGTTAGTTTTTAACATTTTTAGTCCTCGGTGCAATGTAATGCATATGCCTGTGAAAGACGTGCAGTTCTACCCAGACTTCCTGTCAGATGAGGTCGCATCTAATTTTTGCTCTGTACGTCCTGTGCAGATGGTCAGAATGGAAATCAACTGATGAGTTTTCTTAGGGATCCTTCACTTTTGTTCTCTCTTCTTCTGATTTTCTCCTAACACATATGAAAAAAAAAAATGTTATTTAGACTGAAATTTGCCACTTGTTTGTGGGGGTCACATAACAGGAAAAAATACGAGTTTTCAGTCTAGATGAGCCTGAAAATCTAGAGGGGAAGCTGAGGGGAAAAGGTCTTCTGAGGACTGAGACTTTTTTTTTTGCACTGCTGTGTTTGATCAGAGGGACAAAGAGCAGTTTTGTCACACATTAGAAACATCCCAGTAACTGGGGAAATTGTTCTTTCTGAGATACCATAAGTGACAGACACCTGCATATGCTGTCGAGCCATCACCTGGTCACCCCTTTCCAAGTCACGCAAGCAACTGAAACAAATGAAACATAATGAAAGATACAATAAGCAGTGATGCCTAAAGCTTTATGTATTGGGAGTATTGTATGTGTCAGCGCACAGCCAGTTCAACAATTGCAGCCCCAGCCCCTGTGCACCAAATCTAGCTATTCTGGGCAGCCTAGAGTCAGAGCATGAAGGAAGCCCAGATACTTGACCTGGCATTCCCTATAGATTTACCCTGGTATCTTGCTCCTGTTTCTTTAGGGATGGTCTCTTATCTCTTCAGTTGCAGCTCTGGTTTACAATCCAAAATTTGACACATCCCTTAATGCCTCTTGTTCCCGCTCCCTCTGTATCCCATGTTTGATAACTGTTCCATGCCCTCAACATTCGTCTAAGCCTGAGCATGACTAACTGTATCCTACCTGACAATCAGATATACTGATCATAAGGGACCAAGTTTGAGTGTTTTAGCACAGCAATTTCAAGGTCACATCAGTGGCCTTAGAGGAGTAAGCTAATGTGTTTAGCCTGAGTTCGTGCTGGGCTAAAACCCATGAGGATTGTTTACCACAGCTCAGCTGATGCACAATAACTGGTTAATCCACTTGTTACCTGATAGTGTATATCTGAGAACTACCTTTGAAAGTCCAGCGTCAAGTAACCCCTCCCTCTCCTCCTGGCCCCCCACCCTTCTCAAATCCTCAGAGGGATGAGATAGGTCTTCAGTTCCTTCAATGGTTCATCAGGAACAGATCAATTGGCTGTGAAACTCTGTGGCTTTCTAACAAGAAAAAAAAAAATTACCTGGACAGAATCAAACCTGAAGCACTGCAGCACATGCTGCGTGAGGTATCACAAGCAGCAGCAACAGCAGGGGTCTAACGCCAAAGTCATGGTTTTGGTGAACCATTGCCCCCAGTAACTCCAATCAAGCCAGCATCTCACCATCAGCATTCGTAAAGTCAGAGAACTTGGTACACCTGGGTGTCTCACGTAGTGGTAAATTAGTGCCCTTTAAGCAGAGCGTAATCTCTGCACTTTGCTGTGTTGAGTTTCGTTGACCAGTGTCTCCTGTTCATTTACTTCAATTGTTACATTCTCACCCTTCAATTTACCCCTTTTGTTAAGGCATTCATTCCCACCTTCCCCAGCCCACATGGAGCAGCTTATTGGCATTTTTGCTCAGGGTGCAAAATCAAAGGTGTGGATTATCACAGTGCTGGGTGCTGGGTTGTTTTACAAGAATTCCAGGAGGTCAACACTTGAAAATCAGCCAGGTTGTGTAGAACGGCCTAAAATACAAAACCATGAAAGTGACAGCTCAAGCCTCCAGATGCTGTCCGTGCCTCAGGGAGTGTTCTGACAGCATAGGCATATGAAAACAACCAGCCTTACCATGGTTTCTCCAGCTTGCTTGCTTCCCCAGGAGGGAGGGGACTTTGACAGTGCCAAAATCACAGCAACAGGCACTCCAATTTTCAGGCCTTTGAAGCCTGGGGGAAGCCTCTCTTTGGCCTTTATGCTGGTGTGTTCAATCTTTCTGCTTTCTGCTCCAGCCAGAGAGGCATTTTCTTGTCAAGTTCAGAAGGAGCAGATTAAAAATTTTTTTGGCCTGCAAGAAAATAAGAACTTAGGCTGGTTTAAGCTGTAACAAAAGTGTCTGTATTTTTTCTGTATTCATAATTCAAAAAGCAGCTTAAAGTCTTAATATCCAAACATTTCTAGCCCCTGAAAAGCTGCTGATAGGAGAATGCTAGAGCAAATTATTGGAGTGAGAGCGTTGTTAAAACTGTAATGCTGATTGACCAGGTCAGCGGGACCAGTTGTGGTGGAAAAGTATTTTGTTGTTGCCTTGGCAGTTGACCCCTGGGATCCTTGTCTCAGAGCCCATCTCCTTTGCTCTTTGCTCAGTAGTAGCATGAAGGCAGGGCACAGGACAGGCACAGCCTCAGGTGGGAGCCAGGTGTACTCTAGGACACACAAAGGCAGGTTGTTCCCTGAGGAGGCTCCAGCAGGCTCCAAAAGGCAAAACCACGAAAGGCAAAAGGTGGTTGTCAGTAGGGGGCCGTAGGCGCTGGCTGAGGAGGGCTGGCTGGGCTCGCTCAGGGAGCAGGGCAGCAGCATGCTTTGGGGGTGACAGACGCCGGTACCCACGTGCTCACCTCCCAGCGCCGAGGACACAGTTACTGTCTCACGTACGGGCACACTGAGGCTGGGGGTGCTTCATGTTTGGGCGTGATGGAAAACAGAAGCAGAAGGGTGATGGCAGCAAAAAATCTGCTGTTGAGGGCCTGGGAACTAGAGTTTGAAGGGAGTATCCCTCACTTCCTACTTACCTTCTTAGTGATGGTCCTCCAGAATTTGGGAGAAATGGTTCCTAAAGCTACCTTAACTGACACTACACAAAGATTTCATTTAATAACTGCATTATCATGTGATGATGGCTGTAAGATACTAAGAAACAGTACATATTATTTAACTGTGCAAAGTGCTGTATAGCACAATTTTAATAATATATTTTTTTCATATCAAATAACAGTCTTGTTAAATTTTAAAGAGGCCATTTGCAGCAGTACCTTTCATCTCTCTCGAGTCACACATTTTCAAATGACTGTGAGACATTTCGCTGTTTCCCCGTCCAGAGCTGCTGCACAAATTGACCTCTTGCTAATGCATTGCCAGTTCTGTGGTTCTCAAAAGAGGATTCCTTTGTGTGAGATGTGGTGAAATTAAATGCAGAGAATACCTGGTATGGAAGAAACCAGAACCTGGGTCAAACAGCATAAGGGGACTTGCCAACAGCTACGTTCCATATCACTGCATGCAGCAGCAAGCTGCAAAGACAAGCCATGTGCCCATATAATAATTTCCACAAATGTGACCAGGAGCAGTCTGTGTGTACACAGCCAGTCAGTACATGGAATTTAAAAGTCAGCCTCACAGAAAGAAATAAGCACAGGAAGGGACATAATCAGGCAGCTTAAAACCTACCCACCTCCCTACAGATGATGGAAGAGAAACAAATTCTGATGTCCTGAGGAAGGTCCAAAACACAGAGTGACATAGAGATTGCTACTAGGAAATACCAGGTGTAAGGGACTGTTCAAAGAGGTTCATTATTCAACATGGAAAACCCAGTAAACTGGAGAAAAGCAGCCTCTCCATGAACTGCAACTGTTGCCATTAGTATCATGGGGAACAGCTAATATTTGTTTTAAATTAACATGTCCAGCTTCATCTGCTATGCAAAGGCATTGGTTTAGCTTTATAGAACCATAAGGAAGAGTACAAATAACAAGGCCTAGCACTGCTTAACTCTCACACAATGAACAGATGAAAAAAGACATTACTGAGGTCATATCAGTGTATATGTTAAAGTCTGGGAAATTAATGGCATTGGAATGCTGAATGAAAAAAAGTTGGCAAAGCTGTAAATCCCTAACACCTTGAACTACCATGAGTAAACAGCATGAGCCTATAGAAAGCCAAAAACTTGCTTACCTACGTTCTGGTAACATTGTCTAGGACTCTACCCTATATTTATGCTTCCTTAGGAAAGGTGAAATGCAGCAATCAGGAGAACTGGTCTATTACAGACCATCAGTTATTCCAGCATTTTGGTCTTTAATGGTGTGACGAAGCTTTAGTAAGAGACAACTTTGTCTCTGCTGTGCAAAAACTTCCCAGGGAAGCAAACAAACAACTCCAGAGAGACTCAATTCATATTTACATCGGGGCTCATTTAAACAGCCCGATTAATGCAAAGAGGGTTAAATAGAAATGAGTGTCACTAGAGCCCTGCAACTATTCACCCATTCTCTTTTGCTGCCTCATGCTGAGTGTCTGTAATAGCAGAACAACTAGATGGGAGATGCCAAGGAGTCAGCCTGGCTTCTCCCATTTAAGGACACTGCACTCAGCACTCTGGACTCAGTTGTGATTCCTACTTGCAGCTCTCTACACCACTCTGGTGGTTTAGAGGGACTTTGCCCTTCAAAGCTGCCTCCCATGCTGCCGGCATGTCTAAATGCCTCACCGCACCATTATCCCTTGGCTGCCTGAGCGGTCCTGAGCAGCATTGCTGGCTTCCCCAAATGTCTGAACATCTTCATCTGGAGCTGGAATGGCTCAGCTGTGTTTAAGAGGATCTCAGCGTTGCAAGACAGCTCATTCGTGTGCTGTTTCTAACTGCCATGTAGGTCTGCAGAAAGGGAAACAACAATGTCCCATTCTCGGATGGATCCCATTTAAGGGAAGAATTCAGACTTGTGAGAACAACCACAGCTCGGACATGTGGCTGATTGAAATACAGCCATTTTCCATTAGGGGAGGCTGGAACTACAAAAGATGAACATGTTTGTTTTTCATTTCATAGATACTTTATTAGGGATTTAATTTGACTACAGTACATGCTTAGGGCAGGCTGTAGATTTGAAGAATTTTTGTTGTTGATTTTTTTATGTTCACAAATTAAAAGAGTGGCTGATTTCTGCCCCAGTTCATTAGAAGCAGAGCAGTAGATCCATCAGTGTGCTGACCCTCTGCTTCCACCTCCTCTGAACTGTCCTGGGAATGGGGATCTGGCTATAACTAGAGAACAGCTACAAGGAAAAGACTCCATATTCTGGAGTTTTGAGAAAACTGACATCCATAAAAGCTGATGCTCAGGATACTGTACACATCACTAGTGTCTCCCTTTTCCAGCAGTTGCTACCACGCTTTCCAGGAAGCACAAAGAAGTCTGATAGGAGCCATAGGCTCTGGCTGAAGCATTTGAAAGGTGCAATGGGAACCGCCCTGTAATGTGACCAGCTCCACCTGCCTTGGCCAAAGGTTCTTGAAAGTGCCGCTGGAACATTTGGAGGCTTAATAAGCATTTCACCACCTTCTCAAAACATTTGGGGGTTTTGGCTTTCTTTTTTACAGTTTGCAAGTCTAAGTGATGTATCTAGCAAAAGTACATTGTTATCTGTCTAAAACTTGGGGCAGATATATGAAGAAACAGAAGGTGGCTCTGTGATCCTCTTGTTGCGCAGTAGTCATCATAGGCCTGAGCTGCCTCAGTATCTCACCTTCAAAACTGTGAATGACTGTATCAAACTGCTGTGATGGCTGTGGTAATCCTACTGAAACAAACCTCGTTTAGCAAGAAATAAGAAGGTGGTAATGAAAAGTGAAAAGGCCCCTAGATGTATCAGCTGCAACATATGCCCCTGGCAGGCTGCCTGTTTCAGGACGTTCGTGGAGGGAGGCATTGTTCTATAAAACTTAAGAATGCAAACGTCATTGCCATACACAACTGCAGGGGCAAGGAAATTGGTGCTTTTTTCCTTGTGTTCACCTTTTCTGAACATAGGAATAGTTTTGCTCACTTTTGCTGAATGGATTTTGGCTTTTACCTCCACAGAGCTTGCATGGAACAGCAATAAAAAGTGCTGTAAATATAATCTGGTTCTGGACAATAACAAGCAAAAAGTAGGAAAGAAAGTGGGGTGCCTGCTTATCTACTGTACTGCTGTTTCTGAAAACAGAGCCAAATATTGTTGTCAATTTTGTGCTCTTGCGTTTGCAGGACAGAGTTCTGGGCAAAGTCTTTGTGAGCAGAATCTGTTGATCCATTTTAGCTGTCAAGTAACAGATTGTGTTTTAAGGACATTTTTGTTCATATTGACCTCTGCTGTGATAATATATTATGCCCTTCAAAATGCCATGCCAATAAATTGTATGAGATCTGATCTGGTAAAAATCTGATAATTTTTTTTATCTTGAGAAGGCTAAAAGTATGTTGTAGGTAAAATATGAATGACTAGGCACATAACTGTCTATGGAGCACATATGAGAAAGTGTGAACATGCCTTGTTTTCAGTATGTTTTCAAGAAGTGACAGAACAATGTATTTGCTGTCCATCTTGAGAGATCCTTGGGCACGGAACAGCCAACAGTTGGGAAGTCATCATATAAAGCCTAACATTGCTATCCACAAAATAGAATTCAGCTACAAAATGCAGATGAACTTTAGAACAGTATACAGGAGAGCTGTAAACTACAGACCATCTTCAATCATCTGAAACAGGGCCACAGAGGCTGACTCAGTAAGGAGTGAGTAAAATCTAAAATGAGAAATTAGGGAAAACTGCAAGAGTTTCTCTTTTAACCAGGTCTAGAAATCTCCTCCAACTGTGTCAAGTAGAGCTTGATCCAGAAGGCAAGATATGTCCTTAGACACTGAGAATAATAAAGAGCATTTTCTGTACGTTTAAATATCTCACCACCTGTATCTGCAATACTGATAGGCTTCAGTGGGAGTTTGTGGGTGCTCAGCAGGTGCTCAGCTTTCAGGCTTTTGCCTTGTGTGTTTAATTATAAAAGCTGTGGAAGAGTTTTGTATATAGAAACAGCAGGTCACTCATATTAGAATAACTTCGACCTAAAGATGTCTTAGTATAACTGACAGCCGGGACACAATAGCTCTACCTCAGGCAGCTGACGTGAAAGGGCTTTGTTATTGAACGGCATCCTGACACCAGTCGGAGGAAAAGAAGAGAATTAGCTTGCCACAAAATGGTGTAAACATCGAAATAAATGCAGTGCAAATAATAAGGAAATCCGGGAAGCCTGCCAATATAATGCTGGTCGAATTGGCGAGTAAGAACAGAGTTAATCCTTGGGACACTCTCCAGTACCCAGAATTAGTTTGGATCTATGAAGCCCTGAAATATTCATTGTTTCTGCTAAAGCTGTCTTATGGAATGATTACCTAGAGTCCCCATAATCCACTAACACATTTACTTGTTATATGTTTTTATTACACTCCCCTGCAGATGTTGCTGTTTCCAATTAGAGATGTAACTCCTACCACTGGCTGTTAATAACTATTTTGCCTTGAGACATATCTTATTTGTTAACTGGAAAAGGCAGGTTAATGGTGTCTGCACTATAGTATATTATTAGAAGTGAGTTTGTGAAGTAAACTCCCAGTGACTCTAATCTCAGGAATGCTGACTCCTCCTGAGGTCAGTAATTGGGTATTTTGGAATTTGCCATAGCAGCAGGCCTAAGCCTGTCTTCAGCCCCCTTTGAAATTTGGACCCTGAGGTCAGCAAAATAATTGGTTCATTTGAACAGAAAATCAGAAAAGTGAAGGGTCCACTTTTCCCCTAGTGTCTAACTTCTAATTCACCAAACAGATTTTGAGATGTTCCTCTCTCCTTTAGGTAACACAACAGAGTCAGTCACTGTCCAGTTTCATTTCCACAGAGCTCCTTGCCACTTTGCGCTGCCTGCCTGAAGCTCTTAAGTCTTTGGTTTGTCTTGAAACCCAGACAGCTAGTTGAGTAAGGCATGGTTACTCTCTATGTATACACTAGAAACACTTGTTGCTTTCACTGTTCAACCATTACACCACCACAAGATCTATTTCAGTCTTTTTTTCTCATTCATCCAATTTGTAGAGTCAAAAGTTCTTCCTATTGCTCTCAAAGTGGAGCTTTGTCTGCCTCAAGGGTTTGCTTTTGAACCACCCTATGGCTTTTGTCTCAAGATCTTTATTATGAAGGAATTTGACTATAATTATTGATCAGTAGTCATCCTGTTTCTCCAAGCAGTGGAGCTCTGGTATCTGTTACCAAGTAACAGGGTTGATGATGTCAAGACAATAGTAGAATAAGGCCAGGATAAGTCAAGACTTCAGTGTATCCTTCACTAATGAAAATACTAAATATAGTTGAGGTTGCTTTGATCAACCAACCTAAGTGAGCCATAATCATCCTATATCTCAAATGTAAAAAAAAAAAAAAAAAAAAAAAAGAGCATGCAGGATAAACACTGCAGAGGGAGAAACACACGGTAGGTTGGTTACCATTTCTGCAAGATTAAAAATAGACGACCTTCCCATCAGTAATTCAATACACATGGGTGCTTTACAGTTTCAAACATGTAACAATTGAATAAAAAGCACCAAATATGTGTGGTCCCTTCCAAAGGTCTGACAAGGAAGAAAAGTGCTACATTGGATGTAGGTAGTGTTACAACTACCAGCACTCTGTAGCAGAGATAGTCCCAATATGGCTCATGTTAAAAGTAGATGCCAGATCAGGTTCCCACCAACAGCCAGCCTGTGCTTGAAAAGGGTTGGAAAATGTCAGGAATGAGTTTTGGGTCCTTGATCCTGAAGGTCAGACTAGTACTGCCTTGGTGTGAGTTAAACCAGAGCACCAGTTTATGCAACTTGTTTGGACTGATGTTAGTAAAGCAATAATAATAATATTTTATGCTTTTAGGGACAAATTTTGAAATTCTGGCTTGATTTTTGCTCAGATCTCTTTGAGGAAAAATCTCCATTCATGTGTTCTGTACCTTAGTTATTTTCACTTTTTCCCCCTCTTTTTTCTTTTTTGCCTTAAGGTGGTTTTCATTACTAATGTCATCTTTGTAAACTATAAATGCTTCCCTGCTGAAAGGAATGAAAAACGGTTTTGCAAGTGGGAATGACATGAGCAGGGACAGACACTGGATTTTTTCCCATATTTTTCTCATTTGCCATTGTTTTTTGTTTGTTTTTTCCTGTGTTACTTATGACTTAAACTTTCATTTTCCAAGAAGTTCTGAAAGTTTTTATTCCTGCCAGATTCTGTTCTGGTCAACAACAGAGTCTGAATCAGGAATGAGGATTCTCTGCAGTCTTCACCACCCACATTTCACGTGCTTTGTGATGATGACAATGTCTATTTTGAATTGTCAGGCACCTCGAATTATACAGAATATAAGGCTAAAGTTATGGAGCCTTTCCATACTTCTTTGTTCAGTTTAGCAAGGATATTAAAAACCAGCCTGTTCCTAAAAACAATTAGGTTCTTCCAAGCATTACTACTAATAAAGAAAGGTATTACAATGCATCCGTAATACCAATTGTTTTCTTTGTCACTAAGATTCCTGGCTCTCTATACTCTACTGTGCATTTCTTCTTTGAAGCCTGGTAATTCAATCAAAAAAAAAGGAGCCAGATTGTGGCTCTATGAAGAAGAAAGCAACGCCACAGCAGGTGGGGTTTTCACAGGAATGCCTATAAAATCCTCACTACTGAAAGCAACAACAGGATACCCAAATTGCCCAGTGCTGGAGATTTGTTATGGCAGTCAGCTTTCTGTCAATACAACAGGGAATCGGCTACATAACAGAAACAAAAATCCAGAGGATGTTTGCTAGTCACCAAACTTCCAATCTACTCTTTCTACCATGGTAGTACCTGTGGGTTCTGACTCTGCAACTGAATTGCATCTGGCACAATCTGGGGGGCTTGGGACAAGGGTGCCGTTACAACATACTGCTCCCACACCAGTACAGCGACCCGTGTGGCTCACACCACACAGATTAACTGGAGTCTGATTGATTTTATGCTGGCTGACAGCTTTCCAAGGGGTTGATTTGACAGCTTGGGATTGCTAAGGAGGAACAGAGCCTGAAAATGCCTACCTCTCTCAGAAAAGTTCCCATTGTGGGTAACCGGGTAGGGGCTGGTATGGTGACAATACCACAGGTGGATCAAATTCTGGGGTCAGAACTAGTGGTTTTCTGCTGCTTTTTGTACCTTGGGAGCTGCATAAATCAGCCAAAGAGGAGGCAGGATCTGCTTCATGGGAAGAGCGACCACTGAAGATGGTCTGGAGAAAAGATGACTTCCACACTTGGGGTCTGCCAAAGCTTTCCACATAAAAAGTGAAAAGCAAACAGAAATGTATCCAGACCTGCTGGATGATATTGGTTACCATCATTCCTGACTCCTGCAGTGTTAATGATTCCATGGACACTTTTTTTTCTGTCTGGCAATCTTTGCCTTGGCTCCTTCTTGGAAATAAATCCTTTGTTCTTAACTCCTCTGTTTCTGTGTTGGTTTGACTAAGATTTCTGTGGGAAAGTTTTAGATTTTCTTTTATTTCACTGGCAATGTTTCACCTTTTTCCCTGCCCCCTCCTCATTTTTTTGGACAGATTTCATTTCCCAAACAGATGTCTCTCATTTCTGAAAGCAACATCCACATACTCAAGATTTCTTTCTTTTTCTCTATTTTCACTCTTTTTCTCTCTCCTTTCTTTCTTTCTTTCTTTGTTTCTTCCTTTTTTTCTAACCGAAGTCTCTGTGAAAGTTTCACAGCTCTTTTCTGAAAAGCTGCTTTGTGAATTATGATTTATAATGTCTTTTCTGCCACTCCATGCCTGCAAACATGCAGACCAGAGCCCCTGAAGTCTGGATTTCCATGTAACAGGGTAATAACAGAGCTTCTACATAATCATCTGCATAGGCAATTAGGGCATGTAAGCATACAGATGCCCAGCAACAGGTGCATAGGCATATTCCTTACACCCAGAGCCTGACACTTTGCATCGCTCCAGTGAGAGGCTGGCAAGCTGCAGGGCCCTGCTGCTGCTTGGGAAGCAGATGGCACAAGCTGAACAACCGTACTTATGAGGAACACTGCTTCAGCATTTGGTACAGCCCAGCCTTTGAGCTGTCCTACAGTGTCCATCATGTGCACGTGGTGGGCCAAACTGGCTGGGCAGAAAGAATTCAAATTTTGTCGTAGGATGTGCATTTAGAGCCCATTTTTTACCCTGCAACCATTTAGCAGCTGTGCCCAAGAGAATGACTTCCTGTGACAGACAGGCAGGGATGTAAATGTCCATATTGTAAGATACTCAAATGTTTTTTTAGTTAGAACAATTCTAGGACAGATTTTCAAAGTTGAACTTTGAGAACTGATCTCCTCTTCAATTCCTGTCCCTGATGTCAACAGGGCTTGGGTTTCCTGAACTGTACTAGGTACCTAAATAACACTGAGGATCTGTGAAATAGGAGCATAGCCAAGACCTTGCATGGACAGTTACAGAGGTCTTGGTTATGCTCAGACTTTGCATATGCCCCAGGAAAGCTGAGGCCTGGATTCCTACGCAGGAGCACGGCTAGCAGAGGCACTTCTAGTCTGGCCTCCCCAAGACTAAGGAAGTTCAGTGCTTGGCACTGAACTCTTTAACAAATGAAGGCAACAGTATCTTTCAATGCTCCTGGGCTCTCCAGAGCCTCTGTGCCTGGCTGCGGTGGCAAGGCAATAAGCAGTGCTCCTTGGCTGGAAGCTCTGTGCCAGGCATGGAAAGGAGTACTCCCGTCCACCTCAAAGATTGTAACCTGGGTAAACATTTACCAAAAGCCATACACATCCTTCCTTCTAAGCTGTACATGCCACTGGCAAACTTGAGGTTGGTCAGTTTTCGCCAGATACTTAAACCCTCTCCTTGTATGCTCATAAGCATCTGCACAGTGCCACAAAGACATGTTCTGTGCAAATGGGGTTTGCAGGAACCTGAATGTGTTATGGGAAGAAGCCTTTGACTACATCATGGTCCGATTCTGGTGCCCAGCTTACTTTTGAGCTACAGAAGTCATGGCAGGTCTAGGGAGAATGTCACGTGTCTACCACTGAGGAAAGTCAGTTCCGTATGTCCTGAACACTACTTTGGTTTTGTGCCTGGCTTCCCACAGGCAGCACCACCTTGGGATGTCAAGGGAACAGGGAAGGAGAAACAGAAATCTGCTTTTATTTAAACCTACTTAAAAGAGAGGATACATTCAGGTGACCTATTCTGAAGCTGTTTAAGTTCATTCCAAGAGACTGACTACACAGCTCATGTAGAAAACAGCTGCCAACCTTTCTTACCTTTTTTTCTTCATTTTCCCCTGATCAAATCTTTTCATAATTTGTAGCCAGACTGCAAGGATGGCACCTTGCACTTTTTTCAAGGTTTGTCCTTTGCATATTGGAAACAGCTGCTTCCCTCTGCCTAAGGAGCAGAGCAAAGCCTGCCCAGCAAACGGGAAAAGCAAGCAACAAAATCTCTGTGGACGTGATAGCTGGAGTGAGAGTGTACATTTACAGCGAAGTAACAGACTCATGTTGAGTCCCCTTTTTTCTCCATTCGGATGCATGTTCCGTTGTAATGTAAAGGCACACAATAAAAATTAAGAGGTACTCTGTGCAGTCTGTTGTAAAACATTTTGTAAGAGCAAGTAAGAGAATCGGTCTCTTCTCTTAGTCCTAGCATCTATTTCCCTGTCTTTCCTCAGGGGAGTCAAAATGTCAGCACAACGTCAGCAAAACTGTGTAACAGAGTGATACAGTTATTCAGGAAGGGGAGGAAAGCAATATGTTGCTTCCTCAATTGTATGCAGTCTTGGGACTTGGGAAAGGCCCAAGAAAACAAATAGACTTCAGCACATTGCAGGACTGGGCCACACCAGGCCGTGTAATCATAGCTGTATAAGCACTTTTTGACTCTTTCTGAGACACTTTAGATTAACTAAGCTCCCATTCTCATCGGTACTATTTTGTGAAATCAGACTGCAATACTTTTGACAGATTTTTATCAGCTCTCTATAAACACAAAAGGATGAACAAGGTTGCTTTGCATTGGTATTAAAGCATTTTCATACACAGAAGCAAAATTTTTGTGTATAAATGAGGCTTTCTTTATTTTATCAGTAGAAGAATGATCTGGGCTATAAAGGCATGCACGTAAGATGGGGACCGAGTGTGCAATTTACTTCAAGTCAGACATTGACCCCTAGCTAGTTTATCACCACGGAACTGTGGGACTTACTTCTCTGTACAGCTGGAAAGCACGAACATTATACACCAGGGAAAGTTTGGGTTGACCCTAAGTAATCCGTAAACTTTGTATAGCTTCACGTGGATGGAATTGAGTATATATGTGCAATTGCAAAAGAAAAAATAATGGGCAAAAAAATCAGTCAAAATGAAATATTTCAGTTCATTAGATTCTTTGGCTTATAGAAAGAAGGACATGTTCCTGGAAACAGGGAGTCACTTTGATTCTCTGTTGTTCGTGACTTGGAAGTGCCTTTTGAAATACTTGGTACAGCCCAATCTGCCAAGCTTTCATGTGTCTAATGTATGAGTCCACATCTTTTCTCAGTTCATGAAGGACTCATAATGTACGTTAGCATACACAACAGTTTTCATAAGTCCTGTAGACAAAAAAGAAGAAATACAAGTTTTTGTAAATGCATTCTTCATCCTCTTCTTTTTTGGAAGAAAAAATATGGAGTTTGTGTCAGCTGTGTTTAGGTAGTGATGGCTAAAATAGATTTCTGTCACAAAAAAGTTCTGGACATCTTTTTCGTGCTGGATAAGACTACTGCAGCTGCAGGTCCTCTGAGGAAAAAAAATCAGGGTGGGTCCTGAGGGTTGGAATGATGCATGCAATGGTGGGAACAGTGTCCAAAAATATATTTACCAGAAAAAGGGAAAACAAAAATATAGGAAGACAGGAACAGTGTCCAATTGGAACAGCACTGTCAGTGGGGACTTTGCTGGTTTAACATGTAACAGAGCTGTAGGTACAAGGCTCTCTGCCTCTTAATTTTTATTTGGAAAAGAAAAGATGCCCGTTGCCAGGATCACCAGAGATTGTTATTCTTCATTAAAGCCATGAGACCTTGGAAAAACCTGCCCAGCTCATTTTTTAAAAACAAAAACAAATAAGCCTTGCAAGTGCCTAAAGGGAGGATAAGGTTACTTATCGTTGCTTAAAAATTCATTTGGTGCCACATCAAAGCAGCAGTAGGTATATTTTAAAGTGACAGGTCTAAAAAATATTGTTCTTGCTCCCACCTGCCCCTGAACTCTCTCCACTCCAAAAGAAGCATTCTCCCTTGGTCCCCAATTAGTGAGCTGGAGTATTTAAAATTCAAACAAGGACCTTCTTCTCCCTCTCATACTCATTAGCTCACTCCAGCCCTCCTTAGTCAAGGGATTTTCTAAAGAGTCCATTTAGGAGAGCTAATAATAGTAATTAGAGGTCGAGAAACCATCTTGAAACTTGACCCAAATTTTCACCCAAAACTTGAAATGAACACAAACCCTTTCTGAGTTTTGAAGGAGCTGGGAACTTCTTCAAAGAAGTTCGTGACTTGGAAATTTTCTTTTTAAAATGTTGTTTCATTCCTGCATACCAAGCCCTTGAAAAATTATCTAAGCAGAAAGGCTGCTTTTTAGGAAACTTCTAGAAGCATTTGTTGTGCTGTTCTTTTGCGCCTGCTCAAAATGCATGCAGTATTACTGAGCCCATTGTAAACTGTGGGTCTCTTTTCTCCCTCGTTCGCATTTATTCTATGCCAATGGGATGATATTAAATTACCTCCTGCACCTCCCAGGAGTCCAAGCTTTCTTTACACTACCTTTTTCATGTGACAGATTCCAGGCTGCCCCGGTCTCCTGCGGGTAGCTACAGCAGTGCAGTAGCTGCTTTGATATACAGCTTTTTCGTACAGCTCAGTGTGTTCCAGTCTGTAGCTCAAAACAGTTAAAGCTGTGAGTGGCCCAGCCGTTCCTCTTTCTTTCCTGATACAACATTCAGCTGTACTTCGCCAGTGCTCGGCTAGGGTGGCTACTCCAGCCTCCATGCACGTGACAGGTGCAAA
The DNA here is from genome assembly GCA_947846985.1 of Fratercula arctica. Lineage (NCBI taxonomy): Eukaryota > Metazoa > Chordata > Aves > Charadriiformes > Alcidae > Fratercula > Fratercula arctica. Next base: position 44,416,530 of record CANTUZ010000026.1, on the reverse strand, counting down.
AAGCCATACTGGGCTAAATTCTCATTCACTGCCTCCAATGGAAGTTACTCCTGGATCCTGGGGCAAATTAAAAAGCAGGAAGGATCAACGCTTCTAGTGATGGCTTTGTGTCATCCATATCCGTCTTTTTCATGCACCTGTCTCCAAGTAAACAGGGCATTTGCAGAAAGAGAGAAGAATCAAACCTGAACTGGGCAACACATAATCTTTTCAGTACTCAAAGAAAAGTTTGAGCCTTCTGTAACTGAATTTATGTGAGAGTACTTTAGATCTTGAACTAGATGCTGGCCTTCTACAAATATTATTAACCTTTTTTAGCTATAGTGCAAGCACTGGGTTTCATAATGACCTTCTGCTGCCTGAATAGTTTGTCTTATAAATCTTATTTTATGGCTGTTCCTTAACGGTTCTGGAAATGTATTATATATTTTCAATCCTGGCAGATTTCTCTGGAACAAAAGGATTCTATATATTGCAAAGGACTTTTAAAGTCATAAGTTTTCCCTTGTAATTTGGATAAAATAAGAATATTTTTGAAACTTCAGCTGCAGTTCAAACCTGAACCAAAGTTTCTTTGAGATTCATAACATCTTGAACAACTTTACATGTGGTTCATTATCAGAAGCAGACCTGGTCCAGAATTTCTTACTGCATGGGTATTTTAATATTTGGTTTTGTCCTGAACTGAAACAAAATGTCAAAATGGCAAAACAACGTACAGAATGAAAAGCAGATAAAAGATTGGTTCAGAAATATCAAAACATTTCATTTTGAAAATGTCAAAAAAATTGTTCTGGAAATATCTAAATGCTTCATTTAAGAATTTTCCATCCAGATGGAATATTTCAGCATTCTTAAACTCAAATATTTCATATCTGGCTGGGCTTACTCTTTGTATCAAAGCTGAATTATCAAATATGATCACTTTAGTGGCTGAAAAGAAAGCTGTTGCCTCTAAATTACACATGAACTTTGTGCTGTTTTAAGAAGATCCTGTTTATACTCAGATTATGTTAACATATAGTATTTCAATATCTAATCACAAAATGTTTCTATTACGTAGATTCTCAGAGAAGGTGTGCCTCTTGCTAAAAAAAAAGAGAAGGCAAACTGAATCATAAACTATGCAAAAACTCAAAAAATGTAGCTATAGCTAGTTTTTGTTTACTAATACATACTATTTAAGAAGTGCTGAGATTCCAGCATGTCAGTGATTAAAGCTGATGAAAGTTTAGAGCAAGAATAGAAGCTTTAGAGAGAACCATCCAGGTTTTATACAGGTTTTGCAAAGCATTTCTGAAAATGTTAATCTTCAAAGCATAAAATATATTCAGATGTATGTGTATACAGTATAAACTCCCCTGGCCTTTTCTCTTCTCAGTTCCCATGTTGCTCTAAACCATTTTTTGTGATGGGGTCAGATTACATTAAATTGAATTTATTGTATATTTCTGTAGTATTGGATCATGCTTGCATAAGTATTCTTTGAAGACAATGACTTTTTCTCAGACACCATAATGCGATATTGACTGGGAGATATTTTTTGGACTATGACCCTTTGATTAAAAGTCCCTTTTCATAAAAAATATTACTGTCTGTAAAAAATGTTTAATGGAGGCAATTTTTAATTACTGAGCAAGTGTTAATTTTTTCAAATATCTCTTGTACAGTCAGTATGAGCACTGCCTTCCTTAGAACCAGATATTATTGCTTTAAGTAATAAACTCCTAACTTGCTGCCAGGTTGATATTATACCTCTATCTTTTAGAGAGAAAAAAACCCAAAGATTTGATTGGTTGATTGATCTCTCTATGTGAGACCAGTGCAAAAAACGTACTTGAAATCTTCTAACCACATAATGGATGACATAAATGTTAAGGGTGAGAAAGCCTGGGATCAGTTGCACTTAGTTTGTGTTTTACACATCATTCCAACCTTAAATGAATAATATCCTGCCTCAACATATTACTTCCACTAAAACCAATAGCAGTGTTGGATTTTGTGAGGCCACATACCAGCAAAAGTAATGAAAGTATTCTGTCTAAACAAAAATCTCAACAAGAATTATTCATGGCAGATGACAGTAAATTCATACTTTCCCTGCCATCTTGAAGAGCTGTTCTACAAAGACAGACAGGAAGCTTGGTTAATGCAATTTTTATGCAATACTCAAGAAAATCTGAGTGTTAGAAAGCCACTGCTGGTCTCCCACAATTGATTTTCCTCTCATTCACATTGCTGCAAATCAAGACCTGCTCCACTGAACTCATCAACAGCATAAGATCAGGGCAAGGTGAATCAGGCTGTGGGTAACCCATGCTTTGTGGTATACAGAGTTCACAGCTTTATAACCAGTTTGTAATATTTATTAAACTTCAAGGCATAGGCTGTGGACAAACTAAGCTTTGAGCATAAGACAGCATGTATTTGACCCACTGTTACTGCACTCAATAGCATCTTTGCTGATTATCAGTCTCTGACTGAACCATACAGCCAACAGAAGAAGATGTGGTACTTCTTTCTCAGAGGATGTGTGTCACATACTGCTCTGGATAGCCAAAAAGGTTTGTGTAAAAGCTTTTATAGCCTCATGCAGTCAGTCCCACATCCCAAATCAAGCCCATAATTATAAGTTATCAAAATCTTGAGTTGTTATTCTTTGTTCAGATTTTTTTTTTTAATTTTGGGCAATTATAGCATCTAGTCTAGAGCAATAGGATGGGAACGAGGAATGGGGATCAAATAGTACCTGCCAGTGCCCACTTGCTTTGGCCAGTGCCCTGGAGCCCACTGGGTGCACAAAGGCCTACACTTTGAGCTGCATTTCTACTGCGGTGGGCTAACTGCAGTATAGCCAGCAGAAGTCAAAGCGTCTTCTAATTTTACACATTGAGCTCTCTGGCACTGCGGCTATATTTGCATGGCTCCTGGTCTTTATCAGGGGTTGTATAAACAGCAAATGGCAGTCATGGTTGCCAGTGGTGTGACCTGTGATTCTTGAACCCTGGGGCCAGCACACACAGCTACCCCGTGGATTCCCCTGAGAGGAAGGGCAGATAAAGGCTGACTGTGATACAGTATTAGAAATCCTGCTGTATATCCAAGCTCTATGGGTCTGACTAACAATGAGCAAATTGGGGTATTTATTCCAGCAGCTGAGGCGTAGACAATTTGGATGATATGGGAATGAATTAGCTGAGTAACTCTCAGCCTTACGTTTTCTCTCCTTCTGAGGTACGTACTCTCCCACTATGCCTGTCCCAGACATAATTATTGTTTCTAAAGATTCATGAGGGCCTGTGTGCAGAAGTGACAGCAGAGAGGAAATACTAACTGCACAAACGTGAAGCCAGGGCAGTTTTGAACATTTTGAATATGTTAAGGCCAGCAGCATCCTCATTAAACTCTGATTAGCAAGTGGACTTGATCCAGGCTAATTCACGGCTGAATGGGATTTTTCTTTTTTTTTTTCACTGCCAGTTTATCAGAGGTAGGCAATTAAGAGCTCACACACCTCCGGGTCTTGTAGTTTTTTTGAAGCAGGGATCTCATACCAGCCTTGCAATAAAGCCTTATTGTTCTTGGGACAATATTCTTCACTAATCTCACTTCTGGCAATTTACTTTTCCTTGCTGAGCAGATTTAGAAACAAAAAACCTTGAAAGGGCATGGGTGGAGGAATACTCTAGGGCTATCTAATCCTGTCCCCGAAGTGGGAGTTTTCCATTCAGCTTCGCTTTTAATGAGCACTGGATAAATAAACTTTTACTGCAACACTACTTTGATTCAAGAGGCCTATGAGGACCCAATTATGCATCCAGTGGGAGCGGCATGGCAGTCTGGTTTTCAAAGCAAATGCAATGTAGCAACACAGACCCCTTGTAATTATGGCTTCCCTACAAATTTATAAACTCAGAGGTGCGTTTTGCTTTGGTTGATTGTTTAAATGCAATTATTACCTTTCTTTCACTTTCAACTTGTTAATAAAGCTTTCCCAAATGCAGTGCTTGGAGTTATTCTTCCAGAGTCCTAGGATCCCAAAGGTTTAACTGGAAACCAATCATCTGCTTCACTGAAAGGGATGCAGTTAAGTCCTGTCAAAGATTAGCTGAAGAGCAAAAATGTTTGACAGACACGCTGAGGGGGCCACATCCTATTTTCCACCTGAGAAAATGAGAGGGAGAGGGAGACAGAAAGAAGGAAGCTAAAGAAGGAGACAGGGAATGACTGAGAGAATAGAAAGGAAGAAACACTGACCAAATAGCAGCCTGGTTTGTGGGAAGCACCTTGCTTATGTCATTCCATATGCCTGCCTTTGCACCTGTCAATATTACATTCACAGCAGTAAGGTGTGTCTTCCTCTAATGGGCATGCAGATTTGTCTACAACCTATCCCTGTTTAAAAAAAGGAGAGGGGACAGGTGTGCTCAGTGACACATTTTGCAGTCCTGATCTCCAAAAAGCCCATGTTCAGTGGGTCATAAGGAAAAGTTCTCCCTTCCTACTTCCGGGCTCTCCACGTGAACAGGAGCAGTGAAGAAAGCATGGCTATGACATGTAAGTGGAGATATGGGATGTATTGCCTTGCATCTATGTGCAGCTTCAGGGAACCAAGACAGTTACTTCAGCTCCTTGTCTTGCAATCACATACTAAAGTCTTTATGGATACAGATATACATGGGGGTTTTATGCTTAAATTTGTACTAATAATTTAATGTGCTTTACATATGATATACACGTAGTCTACGTGTGCTGTAAGTACCTCATAGTATGCTTTACTTATTAAAGCTATATGAGATTATATGTTACGTACACAGCTAATATGACATAGCCAGTTGCCTATAATTCAAGAACATAAGCCTGACATATGTATAGCTGAATTAGAAAAATCATGTTTTGTTGAAACTGCAGTTTGGGAGCATGGCAACCATTCATGACTTAGTCCTTGTGATGATTTGTGGGATTTGCACATGTATACTTTTTCAATTGCTGTTGATTTTAATGGAGTTACTGTCTTGCTGTCTATTTTAATACCTGTATCAAGGACCTTGCACTATACATTACATCTCTCCCAGAACAGATACAGTGGAGATCCACTGGAATAATAGAAAGACATGCTAAGGAGAAGAGGAGAAGCAATCACCCTTCTTCCTGTACAGAGGAAGAATTTTGCAAAAGGAAAGTGATGAACACAAACTGAGCTAAAGCCAGACAGTCTCACACAGTCATACAAGATGTTTCCAGCAAGAAAAAAAGAATGGATAGGCTCAGGGAATGACTTTGTAGTGGAAACAGCAAAGCAAGCTGGACAAGACAAATCATGGTTCATAGCACATGGCATGAGCTGTACTGAGGACCACAGTTTGACCCCATGACAAATACTGTTTTAGAGCAAGAGAACTTAGAGGGGAAAGATGGGGGAGTTTATACTGCATATACATGCATCTGCCTATATTTAATCCTGTGAAAAGTAATGTTTTCAGAATTGCCCTGTGTGTATGTACAGATATATTCATGTGTGTCCAAGTCTACTTTGTTTCATGACGTGTCTCTCAAGAGTTAAATAGTATGTAAAATATGACAGGGGATTTTGGAAAAGGTGTATTTTCACTGTGTCAAAGTTTGAGAATTCAGCGTTAGTCTCAGGAAGACAGCAAGCTGGACTGTAAATCACAGTTCCCAGGAAATCATGTTATATAGTGGACTTCTGTCCCCAACTATATTTGTAGAGACCCCAACCAGGAGCCGCTCCTGGACTCCTTTCAGACTCCAGGGGCTTAAAGCATATGGCACCTAGCAGATCTGGAAGCCAAGCACAAAACGAGTGGTTATCTGAAAAAGAGCGACACTTCTACTAGGTCTGCAGCAGAGTACTTTATGCTGAATGACTTTGATCCTTCAGGAAAAGAAAAAAAAAAAAAAAGGAAAAGAAAAAAGAAAAAAAAATCGAAAGTGATTATTTTAAATCTCCAAAACATTTCAGTTTGGTAATTCACATGGAGACACAGACAAACACTCTAGTCACAACATTGCAGAAGGGAAGCCACTCACTCTGCCCACAGGAGGTGATTCAGATGCCTTCTCTCTGATTTGCAAGCAAAACTAAATGTCCAAGAATACGCTGCAGCGTATCCTGGTACTGTACTGCATTCCCTCAATAAGCATGAAAGATGTCCATGTCTCCAGGCAGCGTCTTTAGCCACAAATGGATGGTGTCATTCTTTGTTTCTCTTGCCTAATGGAATAACAATGGCATGAGAAGAGCCTGAGGTTACAGGAAGTTTCCTGCCCTTGTCACCTTTAGGTGAACACGGGAATAACAGCAGCTTGTTTTCTAATGTGTTGTCTTTGTTTCTGACAGCAAGAGATAAAATCTCTCAAGATCTGCAAGCTTGCCTGCAGAAAACAGCTATAAACAGTAAAATAGGGGCACAGGCATCCTTTCCTGAAACTCAGATTGGGTTCTAGATGAGCAAGACCCTCAATGTGAATAGAAATCAAGGTGCTTACAGGCACAATCAAGGGATAGGAAATTTCCACTGAGTTGCTGTTGAAAATTCAGGACAGTTGGTCAACTGAATGTGTGTGGCTGCTTGAATGTGAAACTTCCCTAGGCTAAAAAACAACAGTTCCAGCTGTCCTGTGGGCACCCATCTCAGAAGGATCTGACTCCTTTCTGAGGTTTTCCATGATAGGAAACTACATAACACCATTATGAGCTGTTATAACCTGGAAAAGCCCTAACTTTCCAAAACACTGAGAGAGAATGAGGGAACCGTATGTATTGACATACTCTTTTTTTGTGACTGGCAGTAGAGACCACCCACGTGATCCTGGTCTGCAGTCCACTGACCATCCAAGTTTCCTTTGTGAACCCAAAGTAAGCTTTACAGCCCCTTTGCCATGTTAAAAAATATAATCCAGCAACTGCTTTGCACTGCGTGAAGCATTCCTTCAAGAATAATACCTTCAAGGATTTGTCAAGTTCAGATTTTAATCAAGTGTAATGTGACAAACTAAGAACTACCAGATGAGAGCTGTTTCTCATATCCTCATATTCTCATCTTCTGCTAAAAAGAGTTCTCAAGCATCAGCCATGGGTTTGGCAAGAAAGACAGTGGATCTAGTGACTGGAGCTGAGCATGCTCATTAGTTCTTGACCTCTGGAGGATTCAGTATGTGCAGCTGATCTCTCACTGCTTCCGGTTAGTTGTCTCAGTTTCTGATTTTGGTATGTACCTAACAGCAGCATGGTCATCTTGTTCCTGCAAGGATACCTGCAAGGATACACTGGATACCTGCAGGATGTCACAGCTCAGCCCATAGCTCAGCTAGGATAAGTTCACCAGTAGAGAGGAGTTTTTTTTCAGTGGTCTCCTTTTAACTTCCAGAATTCCTTTTAACTTCCAGAATCAGATACTCTGAATCAAATAATCCTTGCACACACCTAGATACAAGCTTGTTTAAAAAAAACGCGACACATAAATAAAAGTGCCTATCTACAGTCCAGTTAAATAGCATATCAGTTAATATTTCCTGTTGATTCTACTCAGGGCTCTCCCCTGTGTCTCCATCAGACTCCCTGAATCACCATCTAGAAGAGCATCATCTGCCAACATCCAGTCTTATAGCTTTAGTCCCTTTTGACACGAAACTCCACCTTCAGTATCTAGAACACAGGAAAGTAAAGGCATGGATGTGTAGTAATACTGTGCATGCTGTATTCACTCCTTTTACATGACATCAGATGTGATGCATTGTGAACGTCTCGTCAGAAAACTGTCAGAAGGGGAGTAATTTACCTCAAGAAACAGCTATTACCATCCTATTTCAGTCAAACTTCATTGTCTTTTCCTCCTAGGCTGGCAGTCCGCAGCTACTTTTTTCCTCCTCCTCTAAGCTACCACTGCTTGCTCATCATCTCTGGGTCCCAGCTCCAGTGCCAGCAGTGCCTCGCAAGAATTGCTTGAACCATGTCCACACTGAGATCCAAGTGCTCAGAGGTGTGGTTAAACCAATTGTTTATCCAAATTAGATCATATTATCCATGAACACTGAAAGAAAAATAGTTTCTTAAAGTAAACACAAACCTATGTTTAGGTGATATTATCCTTGATTAAAAAATTTTGCAACCAAAGATCCCCAGGTTATTGAACTCCCTATGGTCAGTTTAGGCAGGCTAACATCAGAAAGGACTCCAAGGGGAAAACTTTGTTCACTTTGTGAAGAATGGAAAACAAAAGCACAAAACCAAATGAAGTTTATGCTCTTTATGGGGTTCTGATGGCACTGTAGTGCATCTTTACAGGCCTGGCAGCCGACTAGCACGTTCCCTAAACATGCAAAGTCAGTCTGATCACGCAGAGAATTTCACCCAGATACGATAAAGGCCTTTTTGTTTGTTTGTTTTTTTAAAACTGAGCAACTGTGATTCGATTCACTAACCAGTTTGTCAGACCATGGAAGATGAGGGGTATACCAGGGAAAATTTGGAGTTCGAAAGTGTACACAACCTCATTCTGCCTGTAATATCAAAGATGAAACATACATACCCAGACAGAGGAGAGACAAGTTACACAGAGTGGAAAGGTTGGTTACATGAAAAGTGCATGAAGAGAAGGGTTCACATTTGCATTTGGAAATACCAAATCACATCTAGCTATATGAAAAGATTTTAGCCAGGTTAGAGGAAATACCTTGAAAGGTCTTCTTTTTGTAAAGTCTCTACTATCTTTACTAACTGAAATCTTTCCAAATGCAGTATGCTTTCAAGAGCTAGAAGATGTTGATTAATAAATCCTTTCAGAATGACAACCTGCTTGTTTAAAAAAAAAAAAAAAGAAAAAGAGAAAATGCACCTCTTCCAAATTCCAGCAATAGCGGCCATATGCTGATATAAATTTTCATATTTCAGCCATCAGCCTTTACTCCTCAAATGCAAAGGTGATGTGTCCCACGATGGCCAGAGTATTTAGAAACTTAGTTTGATTTTCAAATGCACTGGGTTTTGCTAATTCCCGTGAGGTCAGCAAGAGTGGGTAGGTGTTTTGTAGTCGTGAAATCCAGTCTTCTGTTTTGCATCCATTTGAAGGGGTATCTCCAGTTATAATTTCACCTAACTCTAAAAACAGTGTGAAAAATACATTTCCTTCCCAACATAACACAAATGTTTTAAATTATTCAAATGAGCCAACTACTTAGAATCTAGTTTACCTTTGACTTGCTTTGCTATTTTTATTTAGTGTTTGCCTTTCAGTTGGGACCTAGCCATTTTATTAGTCAATTTTGGGTTTGAGTTCAGTAAAAACATGATCAGAAATAGTGCATAAAACATCTGGACCACAACCTTTTTTTTTTTTTTTTTTTTTTAAAAAAAAAACACATCTGTTTTCATTGTATTTGTGAGGGGAGAAGAAAGCATTCTGTTGCTTTTGTACCATGTTAAGTTTTTCCTGAAGCTTTAATTTTGGAAGAGATTTCCCTTTCCTTTGAAATTGCAGTGCAATGAAAACTCTGCCAAATCAAGCTCACAGCATCCTTCTCCTATCTATCCTGTCTGCCAGCTCTTTTTATGTCCTAGGACACGCCATGCACATCAAAAAGTTGTTGTAGGGAAAAGGGAGGCAGTGAGCAAGAGTAACCAGCCAAACATCACACCCCAAAGGGCAGCTTGAGGTAAACCAGAACAAATAAAAAAAAACCCCTGAGTTCCTTTCTGCCACCTCTCCTAGGATGCCTATTTTTTCCCTCAAGTAATCATCCATTAGCTTCAAGCTGCAAAAAGAGACAGCTGAAAAAACTACAATCAAAAGAAAAACATGACGGAGAGTTTTGACAACTGTAGAAAAACAGTTTAAAACAAGCTGAGTTTATACAGAGAATTCTTTAAGCTCTGTTCATAGAAAGAGTTATGCTCCATTAACATGGCATTTCATAGAGTACTCTCCAATAAATATGTGGCGAGCATTGCAGTTTCCCATTGAGTGAAGACTTCTGATCCTGAAGGTAGGAGCAGTGCAGCTATTACTCTGAAAGGACATAGCCACTGGAGCACAGTGAAAATAATGCAGCATCAGGAGGGACTAGACAAACCTGGGTGCCTCTCTAAAATGGAAAATGGCACATAGGCAAAGGAATAATGTTTAGATGAATATCTGCTGCCTTAAACTCAACCAACTTCATAAGCACCCTCCATTTGCATCCTGTGATCCTTCTATTTTAAATTACCTTTCCAGTGCCAGGAGCAGCAAAGACACTGCCTCATTTCTAAATCTTCTGGGCTAAATTATAGCTGGCAAAATAGACATCCATGGGCTTCAGGGTGCTCAGTGTGAACAGTTTTCTTCCTAGTCTTCCCAAGTGGAAGGCAACTGCAAGCTGGGTGCTTGTGTTATAAGCAGCAATGCTGGCAACCATGGAGGCTGGGAAGGACAGAAGTCCTTGCACTGGGGCTACCAGAATGTACTGTTTGTGTCAAGAGCATGATGAAGCAAAGTTGCAGATGTCCTGTCTCAAGCCAACATGACCCTACTGAGCTCCACAGATATTTACTGTGAGGTCTCCAAACAGAGACTTTCAAAATATCAGTACCATAGCTGCATCCAGCACTGCTGCCTTGTAATGCAAAATTTGTTTCACTAGTCCTAGCATGGACCAGTTCTTGTGATTCCCACCTGCACTACAGGCTGGCTGGAGGACATTCAGCTCCATCCAAGACTGCAGTGCTGGACTGAGCACCTGGAGCCATGCTTATCTCTTATTCTAGCAAATACAACCCAAAGATGACCTGTTGCATTGGGAGGTACTTCCTCTTTGTTTCACTCCTTGTGTGGATCCTCTTGTTGAATGTATTGGACTCTGCATCAAACACATGACCCACTACTAAGAATTTATAACCTTGGGCAGGTTCTCATAAGACATCATAAAGGACATTGTGTAAGAGAGGGAGAGAGAGAAAGAATTTACATATATATGTATAAAGTATGTGTATCTATAAGTGTATATATGTTCATATGCATACCTATAGACCAGAATCCTAGATCTGAAAATAGCAAGTAGAAGATGAGAACAGAGCAACAGTAGAGTAGCCATTTCCCTGCCAAAACCTAGCTCCCAGCTTCCTGCCATTTACGACATCACTAAACCGGAGTTTGTATCAAACTCATACAGGGAAAACTTTTTAGCAGGGCCTGTTGCGATAGGACAAGGGTTAACGGTTTTAAACTAGAAGAGAGTAGATTTAGACTAGATATAAAGAAGACATTTTTTACAATGAAGGTGGTGAAACACTGAAACAGGTTGCCCAGAGAGGTCATAGATGCCCCATCCCTGAAACATTCCAGGTCAGTTTGGACAGGACTGAGCAACCTGATCTAGTTGTAGATGTCTGTGCTCATTGCATGGAGGTTGGACTAAATCACCTTTAAAGGTCCCTTCCAACCCAGATTATTCTATGATTCTATGTGCATTTTTATATTTTATAGACCCTGATGATTTTTTTCCCCCAGGAAGCTGTCTGATTCCTCTTTGAATCCATTCATACTTCTGGCCTTCATGTCACCCTGTGACAATGAATTCCACTATTTAGTTGTGCGTCATATGAAAAAGTTGGTTCTTTTTGGTTCATTTTATTTCTGCCTGATAATTTAATCAGAAGTCCTTTTCCCCAGTTCAGTCACAAACATGCTGTGTGATTTTGGATGGCGCTTATAAACTATTCCTCAATTCCCCATTTGCAGAGCATGAATAAAAGCATTCCCTCAGACAGACTCCCACTGAAATCAAATGACAGTAAATACCACTTTAGCCAGGTGTATGCTGTCATTATTTTAGCATCCCTGCTTATCTGATAAAATGATTTGCTAAAAAGGACTACACTGTTGTGGGAGTATGGTCAGGTAAGGATGAATGAAGGAAGTGGAAGGACTTCAGAAGGTGACATAAGAAATGCAGCAGGCAGTAGTGTTTTTGGTAAAAAAGGGGGCCACCACCTTTGACTCCAGAGAATAAAACACTCTTCTTCCATCGTATGGGCTGGTAGGCAAGGACGGCACAGACAAACCTTGCTTTTCATTGCCAGGAGAGGGTCATGCAGGCCTGCATGAGCTCTTCCTTTGAGATTTCAGCAAGAAGTGGACACCAAACTCCAGTCAGAGCTTCTGAATGTAACATTTTAAAGAGAGCTGGAGCAAATAGAGGCTGGTTTGGGTCTTTGTGTGAGTTTTGCATTTGTCTCGGTCTCTCTGGTTTCCTTGCATCCTGAAGGTGAGACGGAGGTGGATCTGCAGCTGCACACTGGAAGGGGAGCAGATGACCTTTTTCCCATCATCTTTCTCCCATACATGTCAAAAAGAGACTTTATCACAGACTCTCTAGGCAACAACACTGATGACAGATAAGAGAAGTCCTTCAGGAAACCCTGTCTACCACTATCGAGGTGCCACACGGACGAGGGCTCCCTGAGGCTGAGGTGTCCCCATGGGTGCCCATCAGGGCAGGACCTGGCAGCCAGGGCCCATCCCACAGCCCCAGCCAGGAGTGGGGCAGCCGGGGGACACTAGGGCAGCTCCAGCCCAGGCATCACGCACCTACCTTGGGATGGGAGAGGGCAGGCTGAGCTGAGGGCCTGGTGGGGCCCGTGGCCAGGCAGGGCAGGGCTGTGAGGAGCTGGAGGCCAGCCCTGCTACAGCGTCGCTGGGACAGGGACTCTCTCCTGTCACTTAACATTTAATAAACTGCAGGCTCTGGACACAGCTATTAATTGCAGGTGTCCTCTGAGTACCAGTATTTTCTGTGTTTCTAGATGGTTTTGGTAGCAATTTGCGTACATATGAGGCAGATGCAAATATATGCTAGCAAGAGCATAAGATCCCGAGTTCACAATGCTTCAATCCCAACATGTGCTTTTACAAAGAACAGCAATGATGATGAATGCCACCTATTTATGCAGCAATTCTGACCTTCATAAATGAGCTGAATCTTTCTCATTCAGCAGATACCTCCTCAAAGGCCTGTAGAGAGGACATATGAAGGCGGCAAGCCTGCCATGCTTACTGTCTTACTGTGGTTTCAGCAGGCATGGACGTGGGTTGGGAACTTCAGGGATGATACAGGCTCCAGTGAGGCCAACAGCAAAATACCCACTGACTTTGAAAAGCTTGGAATTTTACACTGAAAGGGATGCTCAACTCACGTAAACTTTGAATAATGAGTGTCCATTCCTCCCTCAGTAAAAAAAAATCTGCCCTTACTCGCTGCAGAAATTGCAGTTACTCTGTGCCATCCACATGATCAAAGGCAGGAAAACTTAACTCAGTGCAGGCTCACAAATGGGCCTGAGCAGCATCTGAGGCCAATCTGTCTGAACCCCATCTGAAGGCAGGAGATTTTCAGATTGTGAAGACAGAGTGCACTTTAACTTTGCTGATGCTCTTTATTTACAAAACATATACATGTCTCATGAAAAAAGACCCCTTTCCTTCAGACCAGTTTTCAAAAAGACCTGCAGCTAAGGGTGACACAGATAGAGTATACTGACTCCCATATTACTGACTGTAAGGACATCTGTTTTTCTCTTGTTATAAGACGCATATACAAGTTTCCACAGTCTTTAAGGCCATTTGACTGTAAGTGTATTGAAAGCACTGATATACGTATCAGTAATGTAGCTGTAGACAAGGACCAGATCCACCTCCAGAGCGGTTTTTGACAGTTTCCAGGCTTTGCTATTGAAATGCAAGTAGATGCTGAATGTGGGAAAGGCTAAAGCTATGCTGCTTGGCTCAGAGCCCAGGACTGAAAGATTTGGGTCCATTTTTCCAGCTGAAAAATGTAATGTACTTCCTCCCAGAACTTCAAGGGGTTACATACTCAGCTGGGGAGAACAGGGGTAGCTCCAGTGAAGCCAATGGAACTGCAGGCATAAATTATAGCTCCAGATCTGACATGTATTATCTCTTAGTAAGCAGTTAACTTAAAATTCATTAAAGATGGATCAGACACAACAATGGCTAGCAAGCAGAAGAAACTTTTTTTTTTTTCTTTCTTGCATTAATCTCCATCAAATAGAGAGTATTTACCCTTAAGATCAGCTCCCTCTGTGAACCGTATAAAGATAACCTCTCTGTTAGTGCACAGAAATTTTATGGGAAATTTGGGCAAGGAAGTTGTTGGTCTGGAAACTCTTGAATCAATTATCAGAGATTTCTTTGCTGCTGTTTGCCTTAGATTTTCTCAGTTTATGAAGTCAACCTCTCAGTCAACATTTTTCAAAAGTATTACACTGAATTCAATGTATTGTGCTATTGGGAAATTACCAAATTTTTACTACCAGAGCATAAAAAAATAAAGACTTGTAATATGCATTTCTATATGCATAGCTCAGTCAAAGCATTTTATTTTCACTAATGGCCTCAGCCATGCAGAAGACAGGGATGTTTTGATGGGGCACTTTGGTTAGCAGATCTGTGTTGTTTTATTTCTCTCCTTTCCATCTTTCATGTTCTTTGGACAAAAGTCAGGCCCCTGCTGCCCAAATATAGCCCCAGGGCACTATGTGAATGGATCTAGTAGCTCAGGTTCTTCCACTAATCCGGGTCAGCATCTGTCCCACACACAGGCTTTATCCTGCAAGTCTCTGTGAGGACGTGCAGCAGGAAGTGCCAAGTTATTATCCTCCTTTACAACTCTGAGTGAAATCTACAGAAGGATGCAATAAAGTTAATTACTAGGCGTTGTCTTTCACTTGGAGGTAAATCTGTGGCTTCTTGGGGCTTGCTTCTTTACTCCAGGGGAAAAAAAATAAAAGCATTATCAGACACTAAACACATCTATCAAAACAAGGACTGGCATTCTGGCAAGTGAGGACCTGAGCTATATGGAATCATAGAAGCACAGAATCATTTAGGTTGGAAAAGACCCTTAAGATCACCGAGTCCAACCGTTAACCTAACATTGCCAAGTATGTGCCCTTTTTAGCTTTCTCTCTATGTCTGAATAAGAATAATTTGATGAGAAAGTAGAGTGACCTCTGGGACACAGAACCACAGTCTTCTGAACTTTCTGGTCACCTTATGCCTTTCACTTATGTACGGCACTTTATAGGATCATAGGGTTCCTAGCTGCAACCACTGATGAGCAATTCTAAGATGTCTTGCAGGTTTTACCCAGAGAAGTGTTAGAAAACACATTCCCAACATTGAAAATTTGCCAGTATTGCTATGTAATAATATTTGAGGGTTCTTGAAAATGGTTGGCTCTACCATTTATCTGTATATGTCTGGAGTATCTGGAAATACCCCAGAAACAGTTTGTCTTTTGATCCTTTAGACTTGGAATTTTCTCTGGATAACCATGGGAACCATCTTGAGGCTCTCTGCTGAAAATGTACTAAGTGTATGACTGACTTGGCCAGCTTACCAGCCAGTCACCTTTGATTCCTTTTACAGTCAATGTAGAGAAAGAGGTAACCTTGGAGAGAGAGAGGAGTAAACAATTAGTTGAGCCAAGCAAGTTAATGCTGAAGCTGTACATTCATGAAACTAAAGTCAGGTCATTGGTAATCATTATCAGTAATCAGTAATCAGTATCATGCTATTGCTGTTTAGTGGTCTACATGAAATGAGGATAAGTAATGAGAAGTTATACTATAAAAATATCTTCCTGTTTACTGTTTTAATTTTTATTGACTCACCAGAGAGGAAAAATACTGTCTATACATAAAACATCGATATAATTTTGTTGACCATCCCAGATATTTCTGTACTTATTGTGTTTCTTACAAAATAGACAGAAAGTGAGTCTCTGAGGAGAAAAATTAACTTTGTTTAGTGGAATAGGAAAGGAAAACAGGATGTGATATATAATACTAATTTGACATTTAAGTATTTTGGTCATTGTTATTTAGGCAATAAGGCAACAAAATGCTGGGGTATATTAATTGTTAGAATAATGTGAAACATGATTTAAACTGAATACTGAGAGTGACTGGGGATGATTCCTTTCTCCAAGGAATATGATCAGATGTTTGATCCTAATAATACTGGTAATAATGAAATTATAGAAATGAATTCCTGCTTACTACAGCAGTGAGGTATCCCAGGTGTGTTATTGGGCACCAGAAAATACATAGCTGTAGCTTAAATTGTAAATTAGTTTATAAGAGTTACAAAAGACATCTGAGGAATAGTTCTTCAAATCTTTCCCTAAAGTGATACCTTAAAATGCAAGTCATCTCATCTTGTTCTTCCAGGCCAAGAAGACTGTGAATATTAAAGGATTACCATATTTTTAGGGAGAGCTGTTGGGCTCTTAGGTAGAGCGTGGTTTTTTATTTTGGTAATGGAATGCTAAGTGGGAGGTTTCTTTTAGGTGATGTCTACTTGTAGCCAGTGACATAACCCTGGAGGAGGTGTGCTGAAGGGAAGGAGGGAGCAGTAACTCTCCCACCCCAGTTAGTTCTCTTCTGCCTGCAAGATGCAGGCACTCATTGGCCTTCACTTGAGGATGACCTTGAACAAACACCTGCACCTGCCCTGGTTTACGAAAGGCTTATTTATGTACCTCTTTGGCATTAGAGAAAGAATTTATGCTCGTGTCCAAGCTGGACTTCCACTCTTAAGAAGGCAAGTTATTCACTTTTCACTGATGTGAATTAAGTTGATGTGAGAAGTATCACATTTAATAACACAAATATTTATTCACTGCTATGCAGTCCATTGAACAGCCAGACAACAGATGGGCTGACCCACAATTACCTGCTATAGTTTGCCTTGCACCTTATGTGGTTCCTAATAGAAGACTATCTCTATTTTATTCGGTTTTTCTTATATTTATTGTATTTCTTTTATTTTTCAGCCCAAAGAGATAGCACTTCCCATTCCATATGATATGTTATAGGACTGGGGAGGGGAAGAGGGAGGTTTCCTATTTTCCTTATCAATACCATTTCTTAACATTATGAGAGATTTTTTAGTGTGTGGAAAACAAGAACGCACTAGCCCATAAGCCTGACATGGTTGGTATATGGAGAACATGTATAATAACACTGATTTCCAAATGTAACAAGTTCTCTGTAACCATTACTTCATCATTAGGTCATTCACATCATCAAGTAGCAATTTTTGTTAATAATTACAATAAATCAATGTCTGTCATACATTCATTCTTGTATAATTTAATTCCCTATATTTAGAATAGGGAAGAAAAATAATTTTCTGCCTTTATATCCACCATCTGCACATTCATTTCTTATTCAGCACAGTAGATGAGCAAGTATACTGTTATTAATGTTTGGTTGCTAGACCATAGTAATTCCTTTGACAAATTAATATAAAGTGTAATATTTTCATAAATATGACACAAATCCAAACATTTATGAGTATGAGAATAATAGCTATTAGTAAAGGCTTTCAAGTCAAACTTAAATCAATCTTTGTACAAGGAAATTACTAACATAAACTGTTTATTATCTTACCTTAGGGGTCATAAATAAAAAGGTCTGTCAAATTCTAACCCAAAGCATCATTTTAACTATCACATTTGCATTGTTCATGTTGATATGCTGAACAGCCATGAATCAGAGCAATAGACTCTGGCACCTAATTATTAATTATAAGTAAGTTGAGATCAGTCGAAAAGTTCTGTGTTTATTCTGGGCACATGTAACGCCTCATGAACTCTTCACACACAACCTGGTAATGAGTCACAAACACTGGGCAATAGGTGAAATAATATCTGGAGTCTGATCTAACAAAACTGAGGTGCAACATTGCTTAGTGTCTTCTGTCTTTTGCGCATATCTGCCCCTAGGTGATTTGCAATTTACCTTTTACTCTTCTTTTTTTTTGCTGTAAAAATTCACTTGCTATTAGACACCTCCAGCCCTGAAGCAATATGAAAAGGAAAGCTTTAGGCAGGATATGTACACTCTTCTCATCAACATGAAGACATAAGAGCAGCACTTCCTCTGCTCACAGGGCAGATATTATTGGTAGGATCAGCAACAGAATACCAGAGTGTTGTAGAAACTTAGTCCTAGCCATGGGAGGTACTAAATGATTAAAAATGCAGAACTGCAGACTATCTACAAGACAGAATGGTGACACAGGAAAAGAAAATATGACAAGAATGGCAGAGAAACAGAGGGACGACTTCATTCAGCTGTTGCAGGAGGGGCTGTGAAACCAGAGATGGAGAACTGTCCCCATCTCTGTGGCCCCAGGCATGTAATTTAATCCCTCCTTCTGCTGCGCTGTCGGATAGTTCACCCAGAAGGGGCCCGGCAAGTAGCACGAGTCTGCAGAGCAGCTATCACAAATGGCCCTGATTTTACTTGATGATCGTAAAATACATCTAGACTGTGCATCCACATGAAGAACGAGTAGGTTGCAGTTCTTCCTACCCATATGCTCAGAATTAATTTGAGATACATTTTATCATTTATAAAATTATCATAATGCTCACATCTGTGCTCAAAATAAAAGTACATAGGATTTTCTGATATTTGTTTGCTTCTGTTTCCAATTTTTCATTCTAGATTTCTCTCTATACTTCCTAGATCTTTACAAGCCTAAAAAATGAAAAGTCCTTACTGAAAAGCCAAAAAATGAGCATTGTCTTTTGAAACTATTTATTAAAAGTATCTGCTGTACTTTATAAGTCTCGTTTGCATAAAATTCAAAGTTTATTAGAATAAGGAGAATGCTGAAGTGGTGTGATTATTATAACCTATGATTATCTTCTCCTGTGTAGCACATTAGGCGAATACTAAGTGATAAAGATTTTCATGTGTAGTTTCAGTCTAGTGCAAGATCACTATTCCTTTAAGAAATCTGAATCCAAAAATAATGAGATTGGCTTAAAGTATATGAGGTTTAAAGAAAGCAATACCTTTTGGTGCTCTTTCATATTTTGTTTTTTCTAGGAAGTGCTCAGGTAGCATTTTTAATCTTTTCTCTGAAACTGTAAAGGCTAGAAAGCTACACTCAAAGGAGTGAAATATGAGCTTCTCGCCTCTTAAAACATCTCTGGGATTTGGATTTTAAGAAACACAGCAGCAGAGCACAAGACTTAGGACAAAACCATGAGAGTTTGCCAGGCTGCCTGTACTCAGACAGCCTGTTTTTTGTAGAAGTCATCTGGCAGAGTAAGCACTGCTGAAAGAGCTAAGTAAAATAGTATGAGAACGCTGAAGGCATAAAGATGGAAACATGGGAATGTGGGGGGTGGGGTGTTTCTGAGTTAAGCACTTGCTAGGAGAGCCTAATGGGAAGTAATGAGAAGGAAAGTGGGGGAGTGGAGCAAAAGTTGTGGAATGAGTGAACCGATTCTTGTTAAGTTTATGGCCAATTAATGTTTGCCATACTTGGGAATCAAAAGTTTAGCAAGGGTTTCTCTATATTAAAGGCAGTTCTTTGAACAATAGAGCCCTTTTTCTGCAATTCACAGCTGTCAGAGATCATTTCACTCCCTATATAATTCAAAAAAGTGATGCCTTTAATTGGCAGCATAAACACTGTTGGGCTAGCGTGTACTGAGTTTGATTTAGATGCTCAGTGTATGGCACAGTTTGCATCTGTCAGGATTTGTAAGGAAAAGCTGCATAAATAATTCTAGACTCACATTTGAGAACGGGGAGGAAAAAACAGGATTCCAAAACGTCACATACACTGGCTTTAAAGTGACATGAGCCAGGAAAGCAAGAGTTAAAGGTGAAACTCTATCCCAGAGACCCTTTCACAGCAGCCACTTCCCAGGTGAAGTGCCACTATACACAGCAGGGCTAGCATAACATGGAATGGCACCTTAACCCTGCATTTCCTGCCTTTTTTTTACATTTGTTTTACCCTTAATATTTTAACAGAATCTAAGTTTAATTTACTAATTGGGTTGATGGTTTGCTTGTTTGTCTGATTATACTGCTTCTCACAAAACAATTAGCAGATAAGAAGCCTGTATGTTACTCCCATGTTATTTTGAATTGTATTTTTTCAGTGTCACAGTAAAACCAGAGGTGTATCTGGACCATTTACTCCAGGACAACTTCACAGTACAGGCACAAAAAAGTTAGTAAAACAGCATGGAGTGGCTGAACACACTGCACCTACAAATAACCTCTACCCCAGGTGAGGTTCATTTGATGTCCAGGTAGAGTCTGAAGCTCTCCAAGCCCCAAAACACCAAGATTGCCATGAAATCCCTGAGACGAGAAAACTAGGATTTATACAGAGTGAGTTTTTCTTATAGAACAAGCTATATTTCAAATAGAAGGAAATGTTCAAAATTAGCAATGTCATTTAAGGAACAAACACTTGCTTATGCTTCCTTTTCTGCTGCTGTGTATTCATGCTGCAAGCACCCATCCTGCTCTGGCACAGACCAATATGGCAAAGTAAAAATTCACTCAACAAAGACAGTTTGCCTCACAGGAAAAACTCTCTTATTAATCCAACAACACTGTAGATGCTTTTGTAAGCTGCAAGTATAGTCTACCAAAATTGAAATACTCAACAATGTTTCAACAACTTTCAGCATCATTAAATCTCCACAGTTTGCTCCTGAAATCAAGTTTCTCAGCTGGTGACATTCCCTCAGCCTCCTTTGCCTCACTTCTGTGAGGCATGATACGCTAAAGGACACATGGAGAAGTCATTTTTAGCAGAACATAGTCATTGAAGGGGGGGAACAACGGTGAGAAGTTATAACAAAAAACTGATAAAACTTGGATAAAATGGAAAAGTGAGAAATCTGAATCTCCCAAAAATGAGGTTTGCCCATGGAAACTTGCCCGCGGAAATGTGTGTTTGCTTTGTTTTCCCAAACTAGCATTTAGAGCTGAAACATTGTATTTCTTTTTTGAAACAGTGATTCATGCTGCTATACCAACCTCTTTACTGAAGAAAGCTTAATTCCTGGCCCAGGAAGTTGCAGTTCAGTGATAGACAGGGGTCATCAGTGAGCACTGAAGGGATGATCTGTACAAATCAATGAAGTTTTTGATAAGTATCAAAGGATTTTAAGAGACCTCAAAAAGTAAATGAGTGGGAACTTAGTCTTAGTGAGGACTAGGTCTAGGAAGGTTGCATGATTCAAGAGAGCCACACAGAAGGAAGCAAGGAGAAGCTTATTAAACAGGTGGGCCTGTGCAACGCGAGGATAATTGGATGAAGGCAAGGGAGACAAAAAGATTTATTATGGAGCACTGAGCAATGTGTTATGTAGCATACTACTACAGGAGGTTAGAAGAGAGAAGGACTCAAAATTTGCATTGCTAGACAAATATATCTCATTAGTGACTTTGGAAGAGGGAGAGGAAAATCAGCCTAATGACATGGTTCTTCCAGGCACTGGAAAGACTGAGAGGAAAATCACAGGACAAACCCTCTGTGCAGAGGACAGAATGGCTCCATAATAAATCTTTCTGTCTCCCTTGCCTTCATCCAATTATCCCCTCGTTGCACAGGCCCACCTGTTTAATAAGCTTCTCCTTGCTTTCTTCTGCGTGGCTCTCTTGAATCATGCAACCTTCCTAGACCTAGTCCTCACTAAGACTAAGTTCCCACACATTTGTTTTTTGATGTCCCTTTGATACTTCATATTTCTTGTGCCTCATAATTCTTGTGTCTCTAGCGCCTCGTGCTCACTTAGACAGAATCCTGTATCACAGGCACAGTGTCCACCACAGCAGAGCTATATTCTAGTCTGCCTCAAGATATAGGCTCTCTTGACCTAGAAAACCAAATTCCTACTTTGTGGAAAAGCCCAAATTATTTCAGGCTAAGAGTTCCTCTTGAAGCAGCACCAAATAAAGCCAAATGCCAATTTTTTTCATCAAACAAAACGTTTAGGAAAAAAATGTGTCTCAGAAATCTCATCCAGGAGAGACTGTCTGAACATGAAAAACTTGTAACCATATTAATATAAGAAAGTAATTTCAGTATTTAATTTGATTGTCATTTTAAATAACAACATTTGCTCAACATTTGTAGGGAACTGGCATTGCAATTTGAAGAACATTCCCAGCTGAAATAGTGAAATGAATGTAACCTGAAATGGGGGTGACATGTTAGGAAACGCTGTCCCCTACTTTAGTTACACTAATTTTACACTTATCTGTACAGACTCCCATATGTCTGTGATTTATATTGGCATGAAAGACGAGCCAGTAAGTGTTGAAGCAAGCCTGTATCAGTCATGTGCACCTTTCATGCCCTTTTAAAACAGAACCTGTACAGCAAGGGCAGCAGTAGTGAGGCATTAGTTGTTTACAGGCACATTCTTGACATGAGGCCATCAGGCTTTTTTACAGGGAGGAGTCAGGAATGTGCCCTGTGAGTAACAAACCCCTTATGATTATGGAGCTTCTCTTTCAAAAAAGAAAAAAAAAAAATCCTAAAAGTGAAACGCTGAAATTTCTGCAGGTTCATATGCAGTTCTAGACATTTACTAGTTGGAGAGAACTGTACCCTTTAAATCAATTGCTATTTTTAAAGACTTGGTCACCTAGATGAAGTGCACTGAACACTGGAACCTTTGTCCACCCAGAAGTGCAGTGTACTGTTACCTGAACCAGGAGACTATTAACAGGGGTAAGAGATGCATGTCAGCTCAGTCTCCCCAAAGTGCTAAACACCTTCTGACAGATATTCAATAGCTTTTGCAAAATTCAAAAGAGCTGTTCAGCATCTTACAGGAGCAAGCAACAGGAATCTAGTCTTGATCCCCAAAAAGTAAAATGGAAAGTTGCCCCTGCATTGAGTGGGGCCTGAAGTTGGTATAAAAATTCAGAAGTGCGATTACTAACTTCTCCAAAGAAAGTCAGTTAATTTAGCCCTAAAAATATGAAGTGAAGCCAAGCTAACTGCACCTGCATAGTCCTCACATGAGGGAATTCAGAACAATGCTGCTCTTGCAGTTGATCAGCCTCACTGCACCTCTATTCTGGTGTGAAATGTGGGGGAACTTTATTATGCCTTACAGTCCCTGCTCTCAATTAAGCTGAGGTCAGTTCATAACAGTCCCATTGTTATCAATGATCTTAGTCCAGATTTGCAAGGGTGAGACTGGGAGCAGTGTGGGGACCTATGCCTGAGGAAGTTTTATGATCTTATTGTTTTGAACTTTTCTAGTGTCAAGAGTGACAGAGGCAGATTCCTGGAATGATTGCACAGGTGGTGTTAAATAGCCATTAGCAGACTACAGGCATGGTTTAAAAGTGATTACTTGTTCAAAGGAGTGGTTTCAAAATAAATAACTGTCAAGGAAGTATTACACCTTGTGTGGAAAAGAGGAATGTGATGGAAAAAATGCAGCCTTAGTATGTATCTCATTATAGTCTGCATAAGGAGAATTAGCAATATCGTCATAGTACAATGTTTTGAAGCTACAAGGGTTCTTAATTTTGCCACCCTAGTTCTCTTCCTCTGATTTTTGACCAACAATAAGCATAAAACGTTTAGATACATTTTTTTAAACTTTCTGTCAAACAAATCAATGAACTCTCTGGTTCCCATCCTAAAGGACTGCAGAAAAAGTCTTACAGTTGTGTAACAATGAAACCCAAGCAGTGGCTAAATCTCATGATGACATCACAACGGAAAAAAGACTTACAAAAATGCCTGACTCCCTAACACCCCACAGTCTCTCATTTGGCAGCTCTTAATCCCACACCCACTGTACCAAACAGGTGGAATCATGCTGAAGAGCAGTTTTGCTTTGATGGGGCTAAAGAAACCTTTCTCACGACAATGTAGGCTTCCTAAACAAAGGATTAGGAACAAGTGGAAAGGAAATGAAGTCTTGTGCTGCCACTCATCATTTTTGCCAGTGGAAAACAAGAGAGTTGGCTTACTTAGCTAAGCTTCTTGTTGCATGTAATTTTCTTAAATCTGATTAGGATCATTTAGGCTTTTCTAATTACAGCAATCTGAGAAAGCCGTGCCCACTACCTGTTTACGTAGGAGCTTTCTTCTCTTCCTTTTTCCCCCCACACAGTAAAAAGAAGAATTTCTTGTAAGGCTAAAGAAGGCAGAGGTGGTATTATAGAACTGTGTAGGAACCATGCTGCCAACTTTCAGACCAGCCTCCTGAGCTGTACCCTCAGAGAAGGCAGGCCACTTGTTAATCCCAAATCTCAATCTCAGTCAATAGGGCTCCTAACGACAGTGATGTCACCAGAGCTAACCCAGGGCCTTTTGAATCCTATGATGCCTTAGGTTTTGCTCAAACCTTGCACTGGACAAGATGATTCTTGTGGCATTACCTTGTTTTCTTAAAGAATTCCTGAATCAGCAGTTTCCAAATATATCTTAATTTCACCTATACACTCCGGCTTCAGGAAGACCACTCTTTTCTACTGTCAGGAGTTGGGCATGATGAAAACATGAAGCTCCCAAAATCTTTTATTTCTTTAGGTGTACAAGTGTTAAAGATACATTTGCAGCTTGGCACATGAGGTAGGTACATAACTCTGCTAGAGACTCACTGAGAAACAATGAAATCCCATGTAATCAGAAAGGAGATAGTATACAAATTTGCTCATAAATCTGTTTTTAATCAAAGGATGGCTTATCCTTCCAGAAAAAAGGATTGACCCTGTGTCCTCCTTTTCTTCTGGCACCTGGGCCAGGGAGGAAATAGAATTGAATAATAAATTTAATATATAAGCATACGAAATATTATTTTTTACAAAACTGTAATCTGTTATTTTATGGATCAGAAATAGAATATGATTTGAGGGGATGATTCCACACTCTTCTCTCTCAGTCAGCATTGAACTGGTATCCCAGCATGGTATTATTTCCAGGAAGTAGCGTGGCACAGCAGGGAGCATTTTGCAAGCAACAATTTGCATCTAGCCTATTCATTGCAGTTAAAATGTTACGAAAACACAGCCACAAAGTGCTCCTGTGTTTTATTTATGTTTTTTATTTATATTGATTTTTTATTATTATTTATTTTTATTTATGTTTTTTATCAAGTTCATGCTTGATAAAAACCATAAATACTAAAAGGTCACTTTACTTTTTTTTTGCAAACAAAAAGAAATGGAAAACATTTTTACCCTTTATAGCTGTTCTGTACACAATATGAGGTCTATCAGAGCCATGGAATGTCTGCCATGCTTTAAGGAACCAAGGTGACTGACCAAGGGCAATCAGCTGGCTGAGGTTACTGACTGCTAATAGTGATAATTAGGTGATGTAGGTGATTCACTCTTATTACTCACTCATCAAGTCACATGGAGCAGCTGAGCACAGTTACCTCTGCTTTCCATGGCCAATCATGTGGATGGGGCAAGGTCTCAAGAAATTCAAGAACCAGGATCAGTTTGGTGTGTGTTGCTCTTTAAAACATCCTGGTGTGCAAGATGCAGTAGGGTAGAACCCAAGCATTGTAAAAGCTCTACTAGTGTTATCTGAGAGCCTGAACAGGGCAGGAGGGAGCTCAGTTGTTTTTGCAAGTCTCATCTGGGACCAATCATAGGAGGCAGATTTGGGTACCCTGGGACCATTCATGTTATCTCCTCTATGTACCAGGTAGGAATGGTTTTTTAATCAGGACAAAAGTTTTTCTAGTTCCTGATGACTAATACTTGCTGAGAAATGGATAGATATGGTGTCGTTTGCTAAAATAAATCCTTTCTCTTTCCAATGTTGCAGCAAGCTGGTAAGCAAACCTGTTGTCATATCGCAGCAGTCCCCATGCAGACACTCTTCTGAGTGCACAAGGAAAGGCTGGAATCCCCACAACTGCTTTTTCCGTTTGTGACAAGCTAGTAACCAACCACACCGCCTTGACACTGTATGTCACATGGAAGCACAGAAAGAGGTTTGTTTTCTCACCAGAAAGTTCAGCTTATACTCCTTGCTGTTGGGAAGTTTGTGGCCCAGATTTCCAAGAGGCTTTGCACCAGAAGCATCTTCCTGCTTCCTGAAGTCCTACCTGGAACTGGCTGCCTCTGCATCTCCAAAGGGCTTGTGGCATAAGTTAGGTAATAAACATCTTTTTTTTCTCTGTTTGTTCCGTTCACATCCAGAAATTGCAGGAAAACCAACAACATCAGGTATCTCTCAGGCTTTTATTATTATCATTATGGGGTTTAGCCTAACTTGTTGAGTATCCTTTTTGATACTCAACTTTCAAAATCTATTCAGGGCTTCTTCAATCCCACCATCAGTCTCATTGCAAGTTCTTGATTCCTGAGTGCAATTTGCTTAAAAGGTTAAGTTATAGCACTTATTCCATAATGACTCATTTTACTTTTCATGCTGCTTCCTGAAATTCAGAGGTCAGTAAGGACAAGGAAACTGTAAATACAAGTAACACCAGTTTGAGTGTGAGTCAGATATTCCCTTTGTTAAAATAATCTAATGATAACAATATGTTCCTTCCTTACAACAAGCCAGAAGATTCCAACTCTATAATGAACTCTTTGGTGGCTATCTGACCTCTTGTAGTGGATGACTTCCTCATCTAAGACACAAGTATCAGATGTTTGCAGGAGGGCATGAGAATTTATCCTCAAGGAGAAGAGACTTCCCAAGATACGATATCATCCTTTTGCCCAGATAAGTAAGAGAATCAGAGCATGCCTTTGATGTTGTCAGCTTTGGCTTCATCCCTTTAACCACTTCTGAAGATGATCCAGCTTCCTCTGGATTGCATTGGGCGTGGGTTTTGGACCTAACATTTGTACACCAAACTTGTTATTTAATTTGGAAGATATTAGACACCACTCTTTATGCAGCACTGGAGGAAAATAGAGTCCAAGAAAACTTTTCCATATACTTCTCGGTAACAGGGAATCCACAGAGGGAGGTCTGAGTGGGTTCCAGGACTTGTGTACAAAATTCAAAATCCTTTTCTGTTGTATTTCTCAAAGACTCACCTTTTCCCAAGCATACTGGCTGTACAATTTACCCTGTTGGTGTCTGCTCACCAGCACTCTCACCTTAGAACTCTTTCAGATACCCTAGCAGAGTAAGAGATTGCCGACATCACATATAAGATGTCCTATGTTCTGTTACAAAGCTCTGGACTTGCTGGAAGTCTTTCTAGGATTTGCACAGCTTTTGCGTCCTTGTTGCAACTAAAGTTTGGATCATACAGCAGCAGTTAAGATCATAACCAGCTGAAATATATTTTCAGTGGAATTTCAGTAAAATTCTGGAATTTACAGGCACAACGTCCACAAACAAGACCCAAAAAATATTTGACAAATTGAACACTTCAATTTGTATTATTTCCTCATAAATTATTTCAAAGTTATCAACTTGCTCAAGTAAAAACCTGATTGGAGAAGCAGTTACAATTTATTTATGTGAGGTTGGGTCAACTGATGAACTTCCAGTGATTTCAGCAGCATTACACTGGTGTGCTCCAGCTGAAATATCAACACAGGCTTTGGAAAGTTCACTGATAAAGCTACATATTAAACAGAAATAAGTCAAAGCCACAAAGTTTGATTTCTCCTATTGTTGCAACCTCCTTAAAATATAAATGTGTTTGGACCTTTGAAACTTGACTCATGCCATGATACAACTGTGGTCCAGCAGCAAACCTCAGATCTGTACTTCTGCGGCATTCCCAAGTTTTAGCTATGTGATTTGGCTCCATCTTTCAATTTCAATGTTTCTGCGTGCTCAGTTTGCATGGTGTGCAGCTGTCATATAAAACAACCTGTGAATTGCCTGAGCCATTTAAATGCAACGTCAATGTATTTAAAAGCAGTTTGGGACTGACTTTTTTTTTTCCTCCCTTATCCTGGTTTTACACTGATGCTGTTCTCTTTAATTCTCTGTAGTTCTTTTGGGGTTACATTAGTGTAAGTGAGAGGAGAATAAGGCTAATTTACTTAGCTACATACCTTCCCAAAGGACACTTTAAAGTTTTAGCATGTATTCTTCTTCATCTTTTTTTCCTTTTAATCCTCCCTAAAGCTCAAAACATCCGAGAAGGATGAACAGAGAAAGTTTGTGTAACGGGTGATCTTTCTTTAGATAACTTATCACCAAGACAGTGGGAGTTTTTTATTCCTTCCACCCTGTCAGTAGGAATTGGCTCCAAGATACAAGAGATTAGCTGAGCTTTAATGACAAAGCAGCACAAACCAAAAAGAATTAAAAGAAAACAAGACCCTTTACTCAGATCATGTTGATGCTAATTTTCTCATTTCTTCATTTTTGTAGCAAACAAACCTTTTAGAAGCACGTATCAAAGAGGCTGTTACGTGGATTCAACCTGTTGTACAATTAATCACTTTTCAATATTTGTTACCTTACCATTAGTGTCTCAAAAATTATTTAAAAAACACCTGGTTTCTTGATAGCTAAAAGAAGATGTCAGAGACAAGTTGTTGCTGTTTCCCCCCTTCTCTTTTTCAAGGATGAACCATGAGGTAATAAAGGACTGCAACTAGTCCTTTGTAGTCAGCAAAGGTTGTTCGTAAAGACGCCTTGAGTTAAAATTTCCTATTATTGCTCTGTTAGTCAATCCATTTCTTTTGTACTCACAGAGCTCAGGTAATGTTTCTGACCACTGCATAATTTAAATTACTGGAACGCAGTAATTTTCACAACAAAACAATGCATCTGGAAATGCAGCAGCTCAGAGCAGCTGCTGGGCTGCTTCATTAAACAGCCATCTGACTGAAAGGAGCCAGACAGATCCCAACAGTCGCCCTGGCAGGCAGCTCTGGATAGCCATAGGACTTGAGCTCAAAAACCTTCCAGAAACATTAACTCAAATTAAGAAGCAGAAGTCACCTTAGATCTGCAATGCATGCCTGGTTCTTTGATGGGCTCAGATATACTACTAAGCTGTTCTGGGGGAATGTTAGTGATGCCACAAATTTCTGTGTGGAAATTAGGAAATGCTTGTGGACTCTGATACTTAAGCTGGTAAACACAACTGATTCCATCAATTTAAATGCCATTGTCCAACCAGGAAACAGACATATATTCTATGACATGACTATGGGTGACCACACGATCTCTTTCAAAAAAACAAAACAAAACAAAAAAGTGCTGCTTAACACAGCTCAGATTTTGCACATTGAAGAATCCCTGGCAGCAGTTTGTAAATCACAAGGAGGCAAGGAATTATCCATAGGAGTTACTGGGAAAGTAGTATGAAATAATAAATAACTTTAAAGACCCAGAATGCATATAAATGGCTTAAGCATTCCTTAATCTGCTCAGTATTTTTGTCTTCCTGACAAAAAATTCTTTCCTGATCACCATCCAGCTCAGAAAGGGCATAAAGGCCGTATGCCCTCTACAGTAACATATAACTGAGGATAGCCCTGAAACAGCCTTTCTAGACTGAATAGTAGCTTTCCCAATCTCCTGGTGGAGGCAGGCTTTCCACAGCACAGACACAGAGTTTTTGGAGCATTTGCACAGCTCCAAGACCAGCTCACACTCACACAAGTCACAATGCGAACTTCCAGCCATCGTTAATGTAGCTCACTCGCATTCATGTCTGGCAAGACCCACCTTGCCTATGTAAGCCTCTTTAAGGGTGACTAGTGGGGAGAGTTGACTGCCAAAGCTTCTTTCAGATGGGCAGCCTGAGCAACATGAAGTAAAAAGGCTTGTTGCATGCCCCACATTTCATTAGTCCACACCTGTGCCACTGCACTGATGGTCCTCTGGGGTCATGATCTCCCAGCAAGCTATCTCAAGTAGTGGGAAGGGCACCCAGAGAGAGACAGGACCTGAGCAGGGTCACTGGTGAAACCCCAAAGCCAAATGCTCAGACAGGCTAAACGGTCACCCCAGGAGCTGTAGAAACCAGTCCTTTGGGCTGGAAGGGTCCATGGTGCCCTGAAAGTGCAACTCATGGTCTCTTACCAGCAGCACTGTGCCACCAAGGCCCTGTTGTGGCTTTTGGAGGACAGTGGGCTCCTACCCAAGCATGGCCAAGAGCCTGGCTTGTAACTGAGGCCACCACACCTGGCAAGGAACGTTGTGAACAAACCTCTGAACCAAGGGAATAGCTCTGGAGCTAAGAAGCAACATTTTTTTCACAGATGCTGCAGCAGAGAGGACTTTAAAAAAACTGCTGTTTTTCTGCGTCTTTTGTGTTAGGCAAGAAATACCAGAAACAAAAGATGTCAAATTACCTTCTGGACCATCTTGGTGCATATCCAAAACCATAACAGCTTTGCTGTTAAAGCCAAGAAATGCCTCCTCATAATGGTATGAGAGCATCAGCAGCCACCAGCAGGAACGGGACCAGCACGGGAGCCTGGCGCCTCGCACGGACAGCCCAGCCCATCTGAGCTCAGCACCACGAAACCACAGGCAGGAAAACACCAAGGCAGTCTTAAAGAACACGGCATTTCACTGCACAAGCTCATTTAAGCTTCACACACACCCCCCACACACTAATGGCTGTCCCAGCCATCAAGGCAGTTTGGAGGTTAATCACGAGTGTAAGAAAGTACTATAATTGGATGCCAAGGTCTGAACACTCAAGGGATAAAAAACACTGTTCATTCCAGGAACATTTTAGCAACTGTTGACTGGTAGAAAGTAAACAGATTTCAAAAAGTGTCAGCATGCCATACCACTGCATGCCATTCCAAGATGAACATTGTTTCTAAATATATTTCCTGTGAGTGGAGGAGGAAAACAAATCTAATTTTAAGGAAATAAAACCAAACCAGATGTGCACAAGAGTATGTTTTCAGCTTTTTTTTTTTTTAATAAAGATTTTTCTTTACTTTAGAGGTACCAATTCAATAAATGTAATCTGAGAGCTGCCATGGCATTCGTTAGCACCCTGTTTAGTGCCCCTGCTGTCCTTTGTAGCTGCACCCATTTGCCACTTTCTCTGAACAAGTAACTGAGTGCGGGAATGCAGCAAATATTTAAAACTGATGAAGGCCTTTTAGACTTATCAAAACCACTTGTGCTTTCATGATTGTGCAAGGTGTGATGTTGAGCTTTGGCATATTATGAAAAATAGCTGACGGTATATGTAACTCATTAGACTATTGCCAAGAAACATATGCTAAATGATCTTTACATTGAAGGCTGTCTGTCTGCTCAGTTCACTGCTAGTAGACAGCTCTGGACTGTTTTTACCTGCAATTAAAACTCCTGATTGACAGATCTCCTGTTTGTTAATGGTCAATTCCATTACACATACTACTCTATCATATCCAGTATTGGAATATGAGTGACTCTAAGTTAGAAAGTATGATTGCTGGTCTCTGATTGGAAAACAAAGACTTCTTTTAAACAGGAAAAAGTTTTAGGTAAGTGTGAATGTTTGCTCAAATTCCTTTTTTTTTTCACAGGTGTGAACAAGCATGTCAGTTCTTGCAGGTTGTCTTTCCTTGCTACTTGCCTCCTTCAGATTGAGACTTTGGAGGTAGGGCTGACGCTGAGGGTACTCATCCCAGAGGAGATTTTAATTGACTTTCAGATGCCAAAAACTGGTCAAATCGAACGACATGACACAAAGATGGAATTTCCAGATGCTTGCACGGAAATGGGTATGGCAAGAAACCAAAGGCCATCAGAGGAGAAAAAAAGGAAATGCAGAGTAATTCCCTTGCTGACCCCCTCATAAGAGTTATACAATACTTGTTTGTGATTTTTACTTCCTTCCCATAAGACAAGTCATACAGTCTCAATGCAGACATGCACGCGTGCACACACACACAGAAACACACACACATACATCATTACTGTTACCATGACCGTACAGCCAGTCTTAGCAATTGGCCATACAAATGACTGTTTGTACTAAAAAGCCATCTGTGAACTGTAATTTTGCACACACTTACAGTAATTGTGTGCAAATTACAAAAACTTCGTAAATGAAGTTTATGAAGTTTTGACTTTCTGTACACCCATTCACGTTAGGGATCAGGCTGTGAGAGTGGAATATGGAAACTCCTATTTAAGATATTACTGTCTCTAGTAACAACTAGAGGATAAGGATAAGGAAGGAATGTTTCAGATGCTGTGATATTGGTATTTTGATTAATGTCATACTGTCAAGAAAGATAGAATTTTTTACCATGACAGTGCTGTAGCAGGCTGAGGTGGGAATGCCAGAAGAGTAAACTCTGTTAACGTAAGTCTGTAATTTCTTCAGAGTGAAAAGACTACTCCCTAATAGAGCACATGGCAACCATAAAGTTGCTGATACCATAGTCATTAGCCAAAAGGTCAAGAATCCATTAGCAGCTGCCACTGCAGAAAGCGACAGGGCCAGTAGCTGTGAGACACAGCAGCCCTAGAGAGACCTGCAGATGACACAGAGCATCTGATAAGAATCAGGCTTTGCAACTTCTAATCCCATGTCTGGTGATGGATAACATAACCTAGGTATTGATTAATGCTTCCCAGGGCTTGGTTCATGTCAGGTGGCAATAGATCAACAGCTTTACAGCTTTTAATGCAGCAGCTAAACTCCTCATCGAGGTTTGCACATGCAACCACTAGAAAAAAGTTCCTATTCCTGTGCTCTTGTATTATGCCTTTTGACGGGTTTGCTACCAAGTCCTGACCTCCATTGTGTCTTTAATTACAGATGGCAGGATATAATTCCTTGCTGCTAGACAGGCAGCATACTGTAGCTATTTCATGATCACTTTGCCCTGCCCAAGCTTTTCTCTCTAGCGTACAAGGAGTACCTACACTGAGCTAGAAGCTCATTTCTCTTTTCCCAGCCCTTTCACTCTCCTTCTCCCTCCTACCAGATTGTACAATTCAAGATGAGGAAGCAAGCCTGTATCCTTCCATGAACAAACAAAACTTAATTCAAGTCCACAACTATGATGATGGGAGGCACTGGACACCAGTAACTTTCTTCACCTGTCTAGCAAATAAACCGATGAGCAAGCGGAGAAACAACGATACCTTCCTTAAAAGGAAAACCATACAAAGTGCTAACAAAGAGTTAAGCAAATTTGCATTACTGTACTTATGTGCAAGCCTAGTGTGACTGCAGGCCGCCCCCGAGCAGTGCTTGGGTGGTCCTCTACAAATTCATATGCAGCAATCTATTAGTGGTATCTAGCAGTGATTTATGCAGCTGTCAAGCTGCCTTCATCAGTACAAGTGAATTGTGGGCACCATCAACTAATGGGGACTCCTTCATAGTGTCTAAAGTAAACGAGGGCCAAATTAAAAGAAAAACAGCCCAAGGTACCACCCACTCATCTTCTCAGGTCTTTAATGACAAGTTCCCTCTACAGAAAAAACATACAGCTGCTCATATGAGACCACACTTACAGAGACCCCACTGTCTAATCACAGACAGCCTGTGAAAGTCAGCTTTCAGGGGCTTGGTTGGAGCAAGGAGAACAGGAAAATTTGGCAGAGTTCCACCAAAAACTAAAACAGTATTGATGGCAAATAAAATTGACACAGGACCAAATCAGTTACTTTTCATAACAAATACTGATGCATTATTTTGTCAGGGAATAATATGAACCATCTGATGATGATATAATACACCCTTGTAGTGTGTGCCTGGGTCTTTGTTTTCAATAGGAACCAGTGCTATAGTGTATCTTGGTCCAGCCACAAATGTTAGTCCTACTGGTGGCCAATCCAACCCAACAACCTTGGTTTTGCCACTTTGGGTGCACAAACACACTGGTGCTTTGCAAAGGGGCAGAACAGCATCCCTGAGTCATGTGTGGGTGAAATGCCAGTCTTCGCAGTCATTTTTGACTAGTTTATGTGAAAATGGAGTGAGACATACTTCTTGCCCAAAATACTATCAATGAACTAACGGATCAGAAAGGCAGGCATATACACACATGCACTCTCAAACTTTTTTGGAAAAGATGCTTATATTTGATTCCAAAGTGAGAAAAAATTTTTCCTGGCAAGACCAGAAACTTGACCACTCTGAGGTATAATTAATCGTCACTGATTTTGACATAACAGAAAATAATACTTTCTGCAGAAAATTACAGTCTTTCTGCATAATTACACATGAACTTTCAAGAGTCTTGCACTCTCTTGATCCAGCAGAATGGATGGAGCTTGTGATAATAGGGCCAGCCTATGGTTCAGATTTACAAAGAACGTTTTTAATATTGCACTTATTAAGATGGCAGAATGAAGGAATCACTTGCAAACACTGGCAGGAAAAAGAGCTGTCCATAAGCAAAATGTCCATTAACAGTCCTGTTCTGTGCAAAATGATCCAAGTCTAGACAATCTGGCCAAAGACTAACCTGTGCTTGACTAAAATAAGTGTAATGTTCTCCGGCGGTCCCAGATGGACTTTCATCAGAATGCAACACCTCCCATACCACAGCCCCTTAAGAATATGCCACTCACCTAGGATTTAAACCGGTCCTGAGTTGATGTTGTCCTCAATCTTTTTAACAATTTGCTCTGAAATGGAGAGAAGGACTGATATGTCATGGTGCTTTGCAGCACCCCTCCTGAGGCAGTCAGCATGGCAAGGACCAGCATGGGACACTGAAATGAGGAAAATGGTGCTTGAGCCAAAGTTCTGTGTTAGACGGATGGAGACAGTTGTCTTCACATTCATCTCACCAGGACTGAACTCCCTATGCTGTCAGTGGCAGGAAGTAGACAGGAATTAAAAAGTCTTAATACTCATGTCGTGATTTTAACAGTTTTGTATCTATCAATCACATTCAGACTCTGAGAACTTTTGCCGCCAAGTACAAATGTCCTTAAAGTCTGTAGCCTGTGCTAATACACTGCTCTTTGGGACATTTTCTTTATCTTTGGCACTCAACATGGTGTGAACAGCTGCAGGGGCTCTAATAGTGATTGCGGCCAGCTTTCTCTTTTGTGATTCCCTTCTTTTTTTCATTATTGTTCAGTCTTGAATTACTGAGCTTTGTCCTAGCCTGAAAATTGCAAGTATTTCTCTTCTCTTCCTGACGGGACTCAGACATAACAGCACAAAAGAAATCTCCAAGCCATCCTAATTTTAGAAGGCGCTCATTTGCTGGACAGTTCCCCAGTGACCCTCTGCGGAGAGCTAAAATGAGCTGGAAAAGGCACTTGCTGCTGTTTAGAAGCAGGCATAAATGATGAAGGGTCCTGTCTCAGTGCATTTAGTGTGCTGCTAGAGGCGGTGGGGGACTGAGGCATATGCAAACACCAACAGGCCAAAGTACCCTGGAGCGCAGCCCGCAATTGCCTTGTCCTCATTACTGAAACTATAGTCAAAGCTGAGCAATGTTTGCCATTGAACTTAAACATCAAGCAATTTCTTCCAGTAGAAGGAATTCTGATGGGCAATCCCTTTGCTTTCATGTTGGTTTTGCTTTATTTATTATCAGATGTGTTTACCATGACTCACAAACTGAAGATAACACTTGTCCTGACACCATGCAGACACTGGCAGGGTTGGCAAGACATGGGTGGTTCCTACACCACAATAAAAATGGGATATCTGTGAACTAGATCTTGCAGGACGATAAGAACTCTGCCTCCAGACTGCAATTAAATACTTCGGAGCATAACCCTCTGACTAAGTGGTGTTGGCAGTAACGGAGACTGTGTCTAGTTAATGGTGGTGGGTTCTTGTTAAGACTCATGTCTTATGCTCCCACCCAAAGATCCAGAAAAAGTGAGACACTGTCTGTGTGTCTTTTGTAGGCAGAATACTAAAATACATTGGTAACACAGTTATATGAAGGACAAATTAAAAGAATAAAGTATACTTTCCCTTTGGCAAAAGTCTGTTAACTTCATTCTTGATGCACTGGAGTAAGTATACAGTAATCAAATTACTTTCTACCACATCATTTTCCCATTCTCCAACCATTACTGTATTTGTAAATACTTAGTAAATCAGACCTCAAGAAGAGGCCTTTTAGTGAAATCAGTCTGGCCTGTGACTAAACTATTGCAGAAGTCAACATGGAAGCAACAGAGGTGTCTGCAGGACCCTACTGTACCTGAAGGACATGTTCTGGTCCACAGCCAGTGATTCCAGCCATCTATAAAGAAGAAGGCAACCCTCATTAAAACCCACACTGTTTTACTGCTGTCTCCTGGGACATCCACAAAGGTCCTTTGCTGGAAAAGATGAAAGAATGTAAGTTACATGGTTCCTGCAGTGCCACATGTATGTGTGTCTATTTACATGGTTTGGCAAGCGAAGGTGGGATGTCAAATTTTGGGATTCATTATTCATACTTACCATATCTGCAATACAGCAGAAATTTAAGAATATACCCAACAATGTGACCCACACTCTCGAAGATGAAGCCACAGATTAACTGCATTTTATACTTCTTGGAGAGCTATGTTACTAGTCATGAATGCATTTATTCAGGTGTTCATTCTTCTCCATCAAAAGAGAAACAGTTGGCTTATGTGGATGATGCAAGTGCTATAAATTGCAATTTGGTGAGTTTTAGGCATGTTCTTAAACATCCTGCCAGGTCACGATTCTGAGTAACACAGATTTAAATTTTAACAACAAGGTAAAACTCTTTGTGAATGAAGAAAAAGGTAAAATGTATGCATCTGCATCTGCATGTGTGTGTCTTTGTGCGAAAAGGGGATGGAAGTTCAGGAGCATGTCCATATTGCACAACAGAGATCAACATAGAGGTCCCTGTAGTACCACTGATGGCACTACGTCCTAGACGCAGGGAGAGCATAGCTGTGATGGTATAGAGCCATGCTTGGGCTACCTACCCATGCTACAGTCTAAGACTATTTAGCCTGGATGTTCAACTGTGCTAATGTAGCAATACTGCCTGCAAGACAGTACAAGGTTCAAGCTAACTTGGAAGAGGTTCACAGATCTTTACCATGGCTGCACTGGGTGGCTTGGGTCAGTTAGATGACATTCACAGCAGCGTGAATCAGTATGTCCTAACCAAGAGTGTCCAAATTAGAGCACAGAAAGAGAAGAGTAGTTAGTAGAGACAAAGTGAAACTTAGGGACCCCTTGAAATCTCACCTGGGGCATTAAATGGTACCAATGGTCAGAAGCAGATACGATCAGGTCTAATGTAGTCACAAAAAAATAGATGACCTTAAACAGGGAGATGCACTGAAAGGACCTTAAACAGATGGAGATGCCAAAAAGAAAGGGACTTCCAAGAGATGTGCTAAATAAAGTAATCTTTTTTAAAGGAAAATAATTTAGAGCACAGGAGGAAGAGTCTTACTCTTGGAAAGAGTACGCTTGGCGACAAAAACAGATATAATGGATGAAAGTCGAACTCACCATGTTGAAGAGATCAAACTCAGCAGCAGCAAAAGGAAAGGAAAGAAGGAGTAAAGAGGAATGAATTCAGTATGAGGTAAGTTTTCATCAGGGGACAGAGAAAGATGCCTAATGAGAAAAGTAAGTCCAGAAAAGTTTGTCAAAGTTTCCACACCAAACAATTTGTTCAGCCAGCAGAACTGTAAATCAGAGACTTTTTATTTTTGGCACAGATATAAATGAAACCTTCTAGTCAGGAAAACATTTTTCATTATGTGCCGTGTAACCTCCCATTCGTAGAGACATGTTATACCCAGGACTAAAAAACTGTCTAGAACGTTCTGTAAAACAGTCTAATTTTACCCAAAATCCCCTAGCACCTCTAGTGATATCTCGTCTTCCGCAGCTTCTCTTCCTCATGTTTGTTTCCCACAACACCATACTCAAATGAAACAAGAGGTTCTGGCATCTTTCCAGCAAGTTAGGTCCATAAAAATATATTTTGCATTACTTAAAAATGGTTTGCAATGTCCCACTAAAAGCAGGAATACAGATAGATGATTTAATCTGTTAAAAGGGCAGAAATAAGCTTGGACTTGTGAATTTATGTGTGAATACAGAATACTTTCTTCTAAGAACTAATTGTACCTCAAAAGGCATATAAAATGAAAAGAGGCTTCTAAACATAACTGTTTTATGAGTGTATTCCAGAGCAGCAGCAGGATGAGAATACCAAAAATAGTCAGGGCTCCAAGTACTTTGTTAAGAAGCACTTTAAGTCTTCAATATGTTTATTATTTGCACCACATCACACTCTCATGAAGTAAACAGACAACTCTTAATTGAAAACATTTCTCTTCTTGGAGCAGCTACAGTAGCTCTCATCCACGTAAATATATGCACATATTTTTTTCCAACAGCACTACCCACTGGAGATGCTGTCATATTTTGACAAACAAATCACATTTGGGTTCAACTCCAAATTCTTTCCTATAGTCACAACATTATCTCGTACAGTTCATGACCTCAGCTCACAAGAACTTAAGCCTGGACTTAAGCCTGGACTTCAGGCTGCTCATACCTGCCACACTAAACACAAAGTAGATACAGCCAGCCTCTGCCTGTCTCCCTTGTAACCCATCTCAGGCATTTTCAGGCAGATTGCAACAACAACCCTTGGCCTCAGACATGCCACCTAGCAGGAGCTCGATGCCCTAGCAAGTCGTGATAGGGAACAGTCTCTTGGGTTGCAGCCTGTGCTGCTTCCTCATCCCATTGCATGGTGCCTCAACCTACCCCAAAGGTCTTATGGACTAGCAAATAGGAAACTTGAGAGGCTGGTGCTTATGGGAGTGCAGTTTCATTTCTGTTTCAACTCCTCACTGCTAATATCAGGACATTTCTTCTACCTTCCTCCCCACAAAGTGGACATGGCACCCCTCTGGGGTTTCCTGATACCCTTCAGCTCTCTGATGTAGCTCCAGTGGCACAGAACGACTTCATGCCAGAGAGATTCCAGCAGTAGCCTGAGGGACTACCTGAAGGTGAGTTATATTGCTATAACTTACCCTAAACAGTCAACTTTGCAAGAAGGCCTGTGTCTCTGTTACTTCATTTTCTCAGGATCGCAACTACCTCCCCAGTGGTGGCAGATATCACAAGGCCTGAAGAGATACTGTTATGTTGGCCAAAAAACCCAACCCAAACATAAACCCGCCATGAATAACTTTTAATCAGTATAGTTTGCTCTTGTGGGAAGCAGTGAAAGAAAATGTCTGCTAGTACAAAAAGGGTTTCTGTAGACCTGAGTTATTTAAAGGGAACTTCACCTTGGCAAATGGGGGATGTCTTGCCATGCTGGAGAAGACCTGTCAGGAAGCTCCGGGCACAGAGCAGAAAACGACTGAGACCCTTCCCTGGGTAAAGAAATGTTTTTTGTTTAAATCTGAAGCAGCTCAGGGCAGTAGTGACTGATCTAAAGAGGCATTGGTTTCCTTCTATTCAAAGAGATTATTTTAGTGCTTATGCTGCTTTCAGAATATATGCAATGGTTATCTTGTCCAAAATACACCAAGACCAATCTCCAAGCTGCTAGGTGGTATTGCAGTACAAATATTTTCTTCTACATGGATGTGCTTTTTGCCAGAGTGTGTCCTCTCCCTCTCCAAGCAGAAGCTGCGTGATCAGCCTGAAAAGTTGCAGGGACTAATTTACACAGCTAATGGCAGGGCTTCCTCAGCCCCTTGTCATGATCTAAGCAAATTGCCTTCAAAATTGAACTCTTCAGTTCTTTTCAGCTCTTAGAAATGACAAAGAGGGTTAAACCATCCTGGTTAGGGACAAAAAGACTCATTGTGCAACAACTTCTGGTTATCTCTTATGTCAAATAAGGTAGGAAAAAAAGAATCACAGTTGCTGGTTGGGAGGGGGCTGGTGTTATTATTGGTGATGTATGTCATTTGTTTTTTAAAATAACTTTCATTACCAAAAGCTTGAGATGATAGAAAATTTCTACTAAATTTTTGGAGTGAGTTACTGCAGAAGAGGTGAGTGACAACAAAATCTAGCAAAACTTGAGAGCTTTTTCAAGTGGGAGTCACCTTCCCAGCCAGGTCTCCAGCTCCACGCGGGGCAGTGAGATGCTCCTCTGCCCTGGCATGGGCTCATGTCTGGGGCTGAGTACATGTGGGCAGCTCATTGCTGACAGTTTGATCTCATACCCCTCTGGGTAGCAGGTATAAATCTCCACAAGGAAGGGGCAAACTTGAAATTTGGTGGGTACAGACCACAGTTTCACTTTTGTGAGATGAAGAGAGAGATCACCGGACACTCATGAGCTACCGTTAAAACTTGATGATCAGTTTTGATGTTCTGTGAATCTTGGAATGAGGCAAGGACCAAAACTGTATGTTAAAACCCATAGTCCAGATGATCTACTAAGGCTTTTCAAATTCTGATGTTGATTTTTGTCACGTGGAAACAGTGTAGTACTGAATTAGGTAAGACTGCTTCTCTAGGATGCTATAGATAAGTTGGAGGTTGGTTTGTGTAAAAAAAAACCAGAACAGTGTGTACTACAGACAGATTAAAAACAAGAGTGAAAGTTAAGTGTTTACAGTACAAAGACAGACTGCATTATGAAAGACAGGAAACAGAATATCAGAAAGACAATGGCAATGCATTTAAAGAAATGGTATTACCTGGTCAGCCATGATGTGACATTTATTCTATTTCACTCCTACTTACTCTACTCTCTCCTCCAGTCTTTCAGCTACCAAGAATATCTCCATTTTTACTCCCCTCAGTCTATGTGACTCATAAATATTTACTGATATGCAGCCATGGAGCTGCTGGGCACATCACTGAAAAATATTCTCATATCCATGCCACAGTTGAAAAGAATTATTTGTCAAAGATATTTCTTCAATACTGAAGACATTTTTCCAAATAATTTTCTTTTAGTTTTGTCTTTGTGGTGATAAGGAGGATGAAAAGATGGCCATGAGCATACATGCCTACCAAAAGTTATGTGGCAATTGAACATTAGAGAATCACGCAATCACAGCATGACTAAGACAGAGAGCAACCTCTGCAGATCCTCTGGTCTCACTCATGCTCAGAGTAGGGTCACCTAGAGCAGGTTGCTCACGGCCATGTGCAAGGGTGAAGACACCACAACTCCTCTGGGGAACCTGTGCCAGTGTCAAGCCAACATTTCAGCAAAAAAGTTTTTTCCTGCACTTGAGGAATTAGAATTTATGCCCATTTCCTATTGTCCAGTCACTGAACACCACTAAGAAAAGCCTGGCTCTGTCTTCTTTATGCTCTCACACCAGGTATTTATGCACACTGATAAGATCCTCTCTGGAGCTTTCTCTTCTGCAAGCTGAACAGTCACAACTCTCTCAGCCTCTCCTTGTATGAGAGGTACTCCAGTTCCTTAATTATCTTCATGGCCTTTCACTGGACCTTCTCCAGTATTGCCATGTTTCTCTTAAACTGGACCCAGCACTCCAGATGTGCCTCACAAGTGCCTAGTAGGGGGGAAGAAACACCTCCCTTAACCTCCTGTCAGTGTTCTTCCCAGGAAGC
Organism: Fratercula arctica; assembly: GCA_947846985.1. Lineage (NCBI taxonomy): Eukaryota > Metazoa > Chordata > Aves > Charadriiformes > Alcidae > Fratercula > Fratercula arctica. The sequence continues at coordinate 44,375,253 of CANTUZ010000026.1, read as the reverse complement.
CTTCTTTGCTCCAAGGGCACACTACTGGCTCATGGTCAATGTAGTGTCTACCCCCAGGTCCTTCTCTGAACAACTGCTTTCCAGTCAGTAGGGTCCCAATGTGTGCCTGGGGTTGTTCCTCCCCAGGGGAAGTACCTTGCATTTCATAGAATCATACAACTGCCTAGGTTGGAAGGGACCTTTCAGATCATCTAGTCCAACCATCAACCTAACTGACAAAAAACATCACTAAACCATATCTCTAAGCACTATGTCTACCCATCTTTTAAATACCTCCAGGGATGGTGCCTCAACCACTTCCCTGGGCAGCCTGTTCCAATGCTTAATAATGCTTTCAGTGTAAAAAGTTTTCCTACTATCCAGTCTAAACCTCCCCTGGTGCAGCTTGAGGCCATCTCCTCTTGTCCTATCGCCTGTTACCTGGGAGACAAGACCAACACCCGCCTCTCTACAATTATTGAACTTCATTCAATTGTTTTAAGCCCATTTCTCCAGCCTGTCCTGGTCCCTCTGAATGGCAGCACCACCATCTTGTTTGCCAATCACTCCTCCCAGTCGTGTATCATCTGCAAACTTGATGAGGGTACGCTCTGTCCCAGTGTCCCAGTTACTAGCAAAAGTTTTAATCAGCACTGGTTCCAGTATCAATGCCTGACATACACCACTAGGGACTGGCCTTCAACTGGACTTTGTGCCACCGATCACAACCCTTTGAGCCCAGAAATTCAGCTAGATTTCAATCCACCTCAATGTTCACTTATCAGCCCATATTTCATCAACTAGTCTATTAGGGTGTTATGGAAGACAGCATTAAAAGCCTCTCCTGATGTCAAGATGAACAACATCTACTAGTCTTCCCTTGTCCACTGAGCCAGTGATTTCATCATAGAAGGCTATTCAGTTGATCAGGAGTGATTTTGCCTTCCTGAGTCCATGTTGACTACTCCCAATCATCCTCTAGTCTATCTAGGGATAGATATGTCCATGACAAGCTGTGGGATGACGTGCCACAGAAACAGGGTGCTAGCAAGGGCCCTCAACCTGCTGCTCTGGGACATGCTGGCTACACTGCAGCACACTTGAAGTCTTACAGAGATGAGCCAGGGGCTTCTGAGGTAATAGCCAAGAGGTAAACACCAGTGAAATATCTCAAAGGAATTAATGGGTGCTCCTCTAAGAAGGTGACATGGCTGACAGCCCAGCTGAAGTACCTCTACATCAATGCACACAGCATGGGCAACAAACAGGAGGAGCTGGAAGCCACTGTGCTGCTGGAAAGCTACAACATAGTGGCCATTACTGAAATTTGGTGGGACAACTCCCATGACTGCAGTGCAGCTATCGATGGCTACAGGCTGTTCAGAAGGGAAGGTGAGGAAGGAGGGGCAGAGGTGTTGCCCTCTACATCAAGAAACAGATAGATAGTGAAAAACTCTCTCTGAAGAATAACCATGAGCAGGTTGAAAGCTTGTGGGTAAGAATTAGAGACCAAGGCAACAAAAGGAACTTTGTGGTTGTTGAGTATAGTTGAAAGTTAATCAGAAATTTCACAAGTCAATAAATTGTGACAAAGAACTAAAATTACCTGGAAAGCAAATGAAAAAGATGATCATTAGATTGATCACAGTATTCAGGTACTTCCTGTTCTTCATGATTTTTACTACATGGTATGTCAAGTCAATATAATATGGCAAGTTCAATTCAGTTTCTATAGCTGATCATGCGTTTTATTCTAGCCTCCATTCTCTGTGCTTCTCATGGGCTTTCTCTCCTGGACAAATACATCTTGGATTACTTTCTAATTGCTCAGATTCAACTAGAAGACTGGAGAGTGTTTCTACAGTATTCCAGCCTGCACTGGGATAAGAAAAACAGTGCGTCCTTACTAACATGACTTCAAAATGGTCAGGAAGAAAATGTAATTTAATTCAAAGTCTCCCATTCTTGGGGGATTGATCCAGATAGGCTATTACATAAAAGGCAATGTCCTTTATCTCCTAATTTAGCACTTACACACAATTATTTTAATATAAAATCATGTTTACCACTGCTGTTGTTCAAAGCTCCGTTCTGCAAGGGCAAGTACTTTCTGCAAATACTTACCAAAATTTCATGTGCCTTTAGGAACCTTAGGTAGGACTTCATGGATTGGGGTGGCCTTTGCTGTTTAGCACTGTGGTATCTGAAATGCCTATGAACATTCACTAATACATGCTGTTATGAGCTGTGAGCATTACAACAGTACCAAGACCAAGGGATTTTTAGGTATCTGTGTGATGTACTGTAGCTGCAGGAGGTTTCAGGGTCACAGCTTTGGAATGAGTGCCTTAGTTCTAACCTAGGCACCAAAATCCATTTGGATATGGTCTGAGATGTGCGGTTGTCTGTTCCTGCCACCAGCATGGAGGCACGCTTGGATGTAAATAAGAACTTGAATAGGCTGTGCTTCTGCATCACAATTACCAAAAGCCTTTTTTCCCTCACATACAATACCTAAGAAGTTCTTGGGTAATGCAGGATCCAAATGCCTCTTTTAAAAACTGCAGTCACAAAATGCAAAGCCTTGCTTCAGCAATATAAGATAATGCATGCCACTAGAGGTCCTTCCATATGTTTCAAAGGATCTCGCCCTGCTGCTAAATACAGTACTAGTTATATCTTTCGTGCAAGAGAGCAGATCTGGTGCTGATTGTTCTCTGACTGTAACTAGGACAAGTGAATGCTCTGTTTCTTATCAGAGTGTTGGTATCTGTTCCTCCTTTCAGAGAGTTCATCCAGCTGGCTTATGGCTCTCACAGCTCAGCCAAAAGGGTGGGGGGAAGGGGATTAGCCCAATAGTTTCAGTAAATTACACACATTCATCAGTCCCTTGACTTCTACACTCAAGTTCTTGCCTTTTATGGCAGGCCCAGGGAAAATGATATAATGGTATGCCATACGGCATGCATACATAGCGAGCTGGGGATATATTTCATATATCTCTACAAACCTTGTTTTGCAAACTTTTCTAAAAGAATTTTGAATTTATAGTCTGATAAGAAATTTCACTACAAAGCATAACTGGATCTCTATCAGAAGCTACATGCTCTGTCAGAGCAAAAAAAATGAATGAAAGATAGGTGTGGGTCACTGAATGAAGCTCTCATCCATATGCAAGTGTGTATGCACAGTCCATAAAGTTCTGCTTGTGATGTCAGTAGCAAAATTCTCATTAAAGCTGGGATTTTACTCTGGCCCTGTGCTCAAAAATGAATTTGCATAGCTCTTATTGTTTCCTGCAACAAAAAAAAAGAGGGGGTTTTGAATGAAATGATACTAGAAAGACACCATTGTCTTCATGTGGAGTGGGTTATTGTGAAACAAACTTGCTAAATTAAATCCTTAGCACTGTTCCCAGATTTTAATGTGAGTTTTGGGAGGGATGGGAGATTTCTCTTCATACATTCCAACAAGTGTTGAGCTTTCTTTTGTGTTAAGGAGCTCTGATCATCTGGCCTTCTCCACAGGACTTCAGTGGAACGTCCCCAATTTCTGCTAAATACAGAGTTGGCCAAATAAAGTTGCACAGCTTCACAAATTGAGCATAATCTTGCCTAAGTGTGTGGGCATTTGGGATTTCATCCAAATGAATCCAGAGAGGAAGTTGTATGGGCCTGATTCTCACCTCACTCTTTTTCTATCACCAAGTTATGCTGTTATAAATCAACAATGGGTGATTTATGTTCTTGCTAGATTCTTTGCATAGATACTCACAACTCAATGCATTGAGCACTATCATTTTATGATTCTCCTACCAGAGGAGTCCTAACTCTCAGTACCACACCTTTAAAATTATTTTGCAGGAAAAGTAGAAGAAATGCAAAGCTTATTCTTATATGTTGTTGTTTTGCCCTAATTTCTATGTTAGTTTGCATTGATCCCACAGAGCAGTTTAAGTGGACGAAAAGGAAACGTATTTGTGTTCCCTGACTGCTACTATAAACGCAAAAGTGCCAAGCTATGTAACATAAGCCTCTTGAGAAGGCGGTAAAGATGTACAAATTGTGAGTTACCAACACTTTTCACCACACCAGTCATCCAAACATATTATGGGCAACTTTGCTTTCTGAAACTAATTAACAGGAATTCGTGGCTGCAATTAGTGGTTCTCAAAAGTCTTTCCCACCATAATCTTCTGTAATCTTTCTTCTTCAAACTGCACTACTCATTATGGGCCATAGCCTGTGTAAGGTGAACCTAAGCAAATCTCCACAGGACTACCAATTTTGAACCTTGCCTTGGATTCATAACATAATCTGGATTTGTTCAAATTCATACATTTCCACACTTTAGGACTTGCAAATCCATGCAAACTGTTTCTGACACAAAGCTGACAAACCTGTTCTGGGTAAAAATAGGAACAGCTCACACAGCTCTGTCATACAATCTTGCTTTTTCACCCTAGTAAAAAAAATTTCCTTTATCTCTTCTGAACTTCGAAAGGTGACTAAAAACACAGATTCATTTTAAGCTAGGTTGGCTCAGAACAGTCATCCCTCAGTAAATCTGCCTGAATTTTTCCACTGATATATTTTAGCCTGAGCTGACAGACTTCTAGAAATGTGGTTGGAAGGGACATCTGGACATCATTGAGTCCAACCTCCACCTCAGTGTAGGATTATTGCCAGTGCTAGACCATGTCAACCCCCTCTCTACTTTGCTGTTATTTTTTGGAAGTCAGATTATCCCACCATGGTGTCTTACAACCACAACATAAAATAGAAGAAAAGTCTCAATGAAAACATCCAAAGGCAGAAGGGGAATAGTTTGGTCTGGATTTTAAGAGTGTTTCTTACTGTCTGTCATCAAGAGTCTCTGTGTCCAGTGATAGGCAGCTAGGGAATGGGCAGGTCAAACTTGCTTCGTTAGGCTGCTGAGAACAGTGGTAAGTGTCCACCACAGTGAAGAAAAGTGAAAATAAAAACCAGTTAATGTATGTAACAAGCTCCAATTACTGGGTCAGCAGAAAAACAGCCCTCCTCCACAATTTATATCCCGCATGAATGGTTTACTGCTCTTTTGGAAGAAATGACCTAACCCAGGACAGGACAGCAAGGGCGAACAAGTAATCACTCACAAACTGTGGCAGAAATACTTGGAATGAAAAATAGTAGAAAACACCCCGGATCCTTTTTCCTTCAAATAAGCAGTTTAATCTGATTAAAGGGCAGGTGAAGAATGCTCTGTTTAGAAATCTGAAATTGTGGTGGGTAACATCTGAAGGATGGCTTGCCTGTGAAAGCTTTCCTCGGAGATGGCTGGCACTGCAGAGCGGGTTGGTGTGTGTTGGCCAGACACTGAGACATGTCACACTGCAGCTAGGACCAACACCCTGAAGGGTGAAAAAACAAGGCAGGCTTGCAATTTTGGTGGCAAAAAAAGTCAGTCTTTCTGGAGAAGGCAGCAGGATGGTGATCAGCAGAACTGCACTGAACTACCTTGGCCCCAGCAGCCCTGTCCTGCCCCTTCACCCCAAGTGATTCTTCCATCAGCAGCTGCTCTGGGTAAACTTTTGGGTGACATCTGACCCATCCAGATCAGCTGTTACCATCCCACCTACCTCCCCACAGTGAGGCAGGATGGACTTGAATACAATCCACTCCCACCAGAAGGAAAGCAGGTCTGCAAGAGGCCGCTGGGGACAGCTATGGTGGCTGGTGAGGAGGACAGGGCATCACTGATGCGATCTTTTGGCTGTACTAACTGCATGCAGGATTGCTTGGATATGAACAATTCAAAGGCAGCTTTGTGGTTTTTTTAGTGATAAATGATTGTTGTAGACCATCTGTCTATAAAACACAGGAAGAGCAAAAATGCAGGAAAATTTAGGGATTTGCAGAGAACTACAGATTTACTGTATTTTAGCCATGAAATCATAGCTCTGAATCCACAGGCGTATAACTTCTACTCCATCACTCAGTGTGTTTGCACCTAATGTATACACTCATCAATATATAGCCTTGCAGAGTACTTTTTCATCTTTCCCCTGAAAGTGCTCAAAGCACTTTATACATGCATTTAGCTTCCCAGGATTAGTAGTGGGTTATACGGAGATGTCTTGAATTCAAGGATGTTGGAGATGTTTGGGGAGCTCCTGTGAGTTCGGGATGTTAAAGTTCACAGTTCACGCATGAAGCATGTGAATCCCAGTTTAGGGCTTGTCACACATGCTGAGTCGTTGGAAACACAATCACATGATGTTAGAGTACTCATCATAACTGATGTTAGGGTCATATCTTGTTTCTGATGAGTTTCAGCTGGTTCTGCTCTGGAAATATAGAGCAGCTGTTTTTTAAAGTTTCTTAAAATGCTGTATAGGCAGCATAGATGGAATTCTAGAATAACTTTACCTAGAAGATCCTTTAAGCTTCACAATTAACCATAGATCCTCTTTAGCTATATTACTGCCACGTTCATGTGCCCTGCAGAAAGATCCAGACATCCAAAGGGAGCATTAGGATCATACAGTCTTACTTTTTGAAAGCCAGGAAAACCTTTCCCCGTAACTTATGCACTGAGATTATAGTTTCTGTTTGAGCTTTATGCATATTTTTTAGAATAAACATCCATTTATGACTTAAAAGCATCAGGTGTGGGAAAATGCACCACATCCATAGCCAAATCACTCCAAAGCTTAGGTAGTTTCCCTTTTAAAGATTTGCGCTTAATTTTTCATCTGCTTGTCTCATTCCAGCTTTCAACCTCTTGATCTCAATATGATTTTTTCTGTTAAATCAGAGTCTGCCACGATCTGAAGTACTTTTCCATGTAAGCATTTCTAGGCTGGAATTAATTCAGTTCTAAATCTTCTCTTCGATAAATAAAATTGACAAAGTTACTTAAATCTTAATCTGTCAGGTATGTTTTATAGACCCTGAGTTGTGCTTGTAAACCTTTTCTGAACACACTCCAGTTCCTCGGTGTCCTTTTTGAAGTGAGGACATGAGGTCTATACTTTGGTAATGTTCTTATTCATGTTGGAGACAGAGATAATACCCCTTTTCCTATTTTGATTGCCTCTTGCTTCTGCAATGAATGATGGCATTCACAGACCTAACTGTTCTGTTGCCATAAAACCACATGCTTCATGGGCTGCCTAATATGATTTTTATGTGTTTTTCAAATTGATGCACAGGATGAATTTCCACATTTTATAAGGATATGCTGCCATAATTGTTTTTCTAGCATTATGGTCCAGCACTGACTTATTGCTCTATTTACCAACTGACTCTTACCAGTGCATATATATGATGTAACCGTGCACTTATTTACAAATTCCACTTCTTGTTTTCTTTCCCACTTTCACTAGCACTGGTTTCAAAAGTTCTTCCCATATACTGGAAAAGTCATTGAGCATCGTTTGGCCAAAACCAGATGTCTGAGAAGCATACCGGGAATGATCTTCTAGCACACAGTTTCTCCATTTTCAGTTATTTTCAAGCAACTTTTAATGTATGTCTATTATACGCTCTATTTTTAATACAGTGCTAAGTCTGGAATGTCTTTCTTTTATATGCACACCAAATGGGACTCAGTGAAATATTCTGTTGTTTCTCATTGCTACCCGTGCAACAGTAATAATTAAAAGCTCATGTAGACTCTGCAGCATTCTAACTGTGCTTATTGACTATAGGATACAAACGTATCAGATCTAGCTCCATAGGACTTTGGTCGGTCTGCCAGGATCCACTGTTTTCTGCATTAAAAGACATTAGATCTTAGACTGGCTGATGTGCTACCTAACTGCTTAAATGGTTATTGCCAGTTTCCACACTTACAGATGTCATAGTAACGCAGAGTAAACCCTAGGGCTGTTTTGGGCAATGATGGTGAAACACCATCATGATAATGATGATAAGCTAGCAGCACTGTTATCTTTCTCAAACATCAAATTTCCTCAGAAAAGACACCAAGGTTATATTACGAGGCCTGTTATCGAAAAGCTATCTTAAAAGATTTGCTGTAACAACCCTCCTGTAACTTCACTCAACACCTACGCCTATATACATACTGTGATTAAATCAGAATTTTAAGTTCTGTGCTACTCTCTCAGGGTTGGTTTATAGGAAAATCAACATCAGCAGGTTAGAAAAGCTCTTTCCAGCTAGAGAGATCTGTATGAACGTCTTCCATTCCGTGCGTCTGTTGTGGTTTGGACTGACCCAGCTTGTCAAACCATGACAGTGTCCTAAGTGACAGTTTCACCATGAGAAATTTTTTTAGAATTCCTCCTTTTATACAACCCTATTTGTCAGACCTTTTTTTTTAACTAATACTTTTAGCCTTCCTTATCAGGTACCTCCATTTCCAAGTTCTGATTACCTGTGAGCTTCATGTGTGATTTCCAAAATATTTTTGTTTGGACCAGGTTATTTTATTGTCCAATGGTTTGTTCATTTTAGATGTTATTTGCCGTCAGGACTGAGTGAGCAGGCTCCTGGAGTCCCAGCAGAGCAACTTCCTCCTCATAAAAGCATACCACAGGTGTCGGGGCACAAACCCTTGCACCACATCTGATACATTGGAGGACAGACAGCGAGGGGATGGTATGTCACCTCCTGTGTGTCACAGTGCTCCCATGTCAGAGAGAGTGGGGGCCCCAGTGCAGAGCTGTGGGTGTATCTTGTCACTCGGGCACACCCCTTCCTGCAGGCTCCCCTGGCGTCGGCTGATCTCATCTCTTACCTGCCATAATCTAAGCTTCAGGGCTTCATTTGTTTTGGATAAACAGCCTGTGATCCAGGTGCGTACCTAAACCAGTTCACACAAAACATCACTCCCTGCATCATGCTGAATGAATGAGATGCCACAGGTCCACACGTCCTCTGGCCACATGAGAAATGCCATCAAAGTGGGATGGATATCAGATCTGCTATTTCTGTGCCCATGTAGAAACTCCCAGCAGCAAGAGGAGAACCACGAAAAACAACAGGAAAGGCATAAGCACAGCTCCTATGTGGCATGAATCAATTCTGTTCAAGTCACTTTGCTTATTTCTACCTCTTTATACTCCATTGACAATTAAGCACCAGCTGTGCATTTAAATCATAGCTTCAGCTGAATCTTGGGAGTCAATGTCTCAAGTGACCTTGAAAGTGAGAGCCACCCAACACACCTGATGTGCAGTCCTAGTGAACCATCTTGGAAAACTGCACAATTTTATGAGTCAACCTGTATTCCTTCATCCACAGAGACTGTCAAATCCCTTCAAAGATGGATGGTAGGTCAAACACATGGTGGAGCGTTCAGCAAAGTGAAGGTTGTCTTCGGTAAACTGCACTTATAAAATGCTTCAATTAACACATTAGTTGCTTTGTTTAGATATTCTAGAGGAGATTATTTTACATAAACTCAATAAAAAATACCAAGATAAATGACTGTAAAGATAGTATAAATATTTAAGAAGTTACAATGTAGTTTTGTGGCATTAGGGTATGTATGTTATATTAATAATTAGGAACAATGTTTAAGAATATTGTTTTCAGCTAGAAGCACCAGATTAAGTTGAACACGTAAAATAACAAAAAGAGATTCCACTATTTCAACTTTACCGTACAGTTGATTAAAATCACCCATATATGGTGCAACTGTACCTCACCTATACAGACAAAATGGCAGCTGTGATAAGTATCCATTAAGTTTAAATTTTGCAGAGGAGGTGATTTCTTGAGGTTAGTGAACACATCTTCCCTGTCTCAAGTTATACCTTAGTATAATTCAGTACAGACTGTGAGTTCAAGGTATCTCTCTCTCTGCACATTACCCTAGGTACAGAAATAAGTATTGTGTCTGGATAAACGATGCATTACTGGAAGGATAATACACCATGAATTATGAGTTTAACTTGCTGGATTAAAGAAGAGGTTTTTTGCAAGAATCAAGGAGGAGTAAGCAAAATGGTTGCCTTTTTAATAAATAGATTGAACTGCCTTTTTTTTAAGGCAATAGCTTCCCTTTATTCCAAATACCAAGCTGATTACGTGACTTTGTAAACATTGAACAGAACTGAAAATCAAAAGTTTCTTTTGGGAAAACTTACATAAAAGATTTCAGCATGTTGAACCAGGGAAAAATGTTTCATTTGGAAGTATTTTGACAACAAACTGTGGCCAAACTCTGTGGCTTTCATAAAATTGTGTTTCAGTTGTATGACCTGTCTGCTCCCACATGACAACTATATGACTGTGTTGCATTACCTGTTATGTACTGTAACCTGTCTGATCCTTCACAGTGTATCACAGGGGGATTGTATCCACTATGCATCCCACCAAAATGTCCTGGCAGATGGGAGGGGGCATGTGGCAGCTGAACTACAATTTCCACAAAGCATCACAGAAATGCAGCAATTTTTTAATGTTGGATGGAACAAAAATATAATGTTTCCCATTGGGGACGCAGAAAAAAATCCTTTTGATTAAAAGTGGTTTGATATTTCTGAATCGAAAGAGCTGGACCCTTCAACCCACCCTCCCAGGCTCAAATTTTCACTTTTGGGACAAAAAGTTTGCAGAAAGCAAACTCCTTACATGTATTAATTAACTTAATCAAAGAACAGGTTCTTTATTAAAAATGTTTCAAAGGCTGAAAAATCCTAGTTCTAGAGTAGAATTCACCTCCTAAGCCTCAGTCTAGATTTGTTTTAAAATTGTTTAAGTTGAAAGGCTTCAAAACACTGGAAGGAATTACCCTAGCCTAAAATGGGTCAATACTGCCTACCCGTCAGTGTGGACTAGTGTTTTGGCCCCACCAGTCCTGGCTAGTTCAGCCACTTTGAAACTATTTTACCCTGAAGTAGTCCTAAATTACAGTCTATTTGAACAGTTTCAGCAGTATAGCTTTTGGCCCAGTATGGATATAGGTTAATAGTTTTGTGGTGAGGTAAAACCCCAAAGCTATGCTCAACGTATACCAGCAGAAAGCTGACAATAAAAATGCACGACCTATCTCTGTAATGTCAAAAAAACAATGAAAAAAAAATTATTTTTCACATCATCATGAAGATGTGAGAATCACTGCAACAGTTCCCAACCACCAGAAGTGGTCCGCTAGCCACACATGAAGATTTTGTTGCAATGCACCCAGGTGGTTTTCCAGATCTGCTAGGAAGGGAGTCTTCCTTTTCTGCCACAGCATCTCCAGACCTCTGCCGGGGCACAGCAGCAGGCCCAGATCAGGGTCTGGACCAAGGAGTGCTTGTCCGCAGCCATGCCGCAGGGCAGGGGTGAGCATTCCCAATGATACGCAGCTCCCTGGGGATGGAGGGTCAGCCCTTGACTCCACCCTCCCCACGATGGCTCTTCCCAGCCAAAGAGCCTCATCTTGGGGGATGGGACATGCTCAGGCCCTGACACTGGCCTCCACTCCCCACACACTTTCACTGGTCATCAGGGGCCTCATCTGAGCCAGGATTTTTGGCAATATGGTTGCACTGTGCATAACTGCACTATCACAGCTCAAACTAGGGATGACGTGCACTACTGCGAGCTGCAGAGCTGGGGAGAGAACAACTTGAATTCTGGGTATTTTATTTCATGTCTGAATATAGTAAGCAGCCATGTAAATTACTGCAGGGAGCTTATGGTAGACTGGCTCAGTCAATACAGCTGGTTTTCAGTTTGCTAAGACTGACCTGATGCTGTTTTCTGGCTAGAAACTTAAACAGAATGACTACACGCAGTGCCAGCCTGCCAGAAGCAGATCCTGAAGTTGCTATGGCAAAAAAGCAGACTATCCCTTCTTGGAAGCGGCTCAGAACAGCAGAGCAATACGCTGGAAAATTGTGTCTACCAATCACGTGCACAAAGGGTGGGGGTAGATTTTCTGCTGTAGCAATCACTAAGCACTAAATCAGCATTAAAATCAAGGGTGCTGGGACTGGTTTGTTCCTTCTATCTCACAACTCCTTTCTAAGACTTTTCCACAGCAGGGTCTCAGCTGGCTGCCTCTAGAGCCAACAGAAAAATTCCAATTGGCTTTAATGTGAGCTGAATCAGAGCAAAGGGAACATTGCAGCAGTGTCAGGAGCCACATGATCATGATCTATACACAACTGCACCAGACCATCACTCTAATTTTCTCAGAGTAGGAATGAGAGATGTCAGAAGTAATTATCTTGCTCCGCGTTAATCACCTATCTAGAGGGCATTAGTACTCCACAGGTAATCCTTCTTGTCTGTGTCTGTCTGGACACAGTGAAGCAGAACTGCTGTCTATCCTCTAAACCCTTAGGCTCTCTCACACTTAGAAGTGAGCAGCCACACGGTTCTGCACCAAAATTACGGAGCAAGGCAGAATCATCAGCTAACCGTTCAGAAACTTTATCAGTTGCTTTTTCTGTTCCTTTCTGTACACAAAGACTTCTTATGCTAAATTAGGTCCTCCAAAGAAGTAAATGGGGAAACATAAGGTCGGTTTAGCTGCCTTATTGAAAAGAAAGGAAGCAGCAGAAGCTTATAATTTTCTTGTAAGGTGTCATTATTTTTACTTATATAAAAGCAGAAAGAATGCAGAGCTAGGCTCCTTTCTATTTATTTAAGTAAGCAGGCCTAGGTTTACCAAAAGAAGATCAACCAGGTTTTTAATCCTTCCCCCCAACAGTATTAGTTCTCCTAGAGCGATTCTATAAAACAATGAAATGTCTGCTGTGGAAGCACAGGCAGCTTATGCAAGAACCCCTTTCCCCTCAGTGCACACGTGTGTCTGCTTTCCAAAAAGCTGTGGGAAGTCCGCGGTGCTGCAGAGCATCAGCGTGTGCGTGCCTGCCTCTGGGTGGGGGTGGAATCACCTGTCCCACCACGGTGCCCTTCCTGCAGAGCACAACGCACTGTGTAGCTGGGGGCAGAGGCTACATCTGACTTCGTGATAAGGAACTGAAAGATTAAGAAATTACTCTAATATTTCCATTATATGACAGCGTACTACCAATGGTTCTATCCAAAGACTGCTTCCCTGTTGCAAAGTCTTTGTTTGGAACAAGATGGCTGATGGAGAATACAAAGTGCGTTGTCTCAAGATAAAACACTACAAGCGAAATGTTCCTAAAATGACTGTTTGTTCAGCTACCATATTTTAACGTAAGACATTGTGACAGAAGCTGGTCTGAGGCAAAGGCTTGAGGGAAAGCCAAGACCATTTGAAACAGTGCTGCGGGTGTTCCATGCTTAGGGATGGGACCAAGGATAGCAGAGAGAGACCTCCGTGACAAGCAGACACACAAATCAGTGTGCAACCTCTTCTACTGGATGGGGTTGATTGGAGTTTTATGCCTGGAGCCTGTTTTAGTGCAAAGAGAGCAGATATAGATAAAGCATTCTGATAATTCCAAAATGAAGTCTTTCAATTTTACTTCAGTTTTAGCTTTATTTAATGGCACTGAAATTTTAAAAAAGGGAATGGCTGAAACATCTCACTCCACAAACAAAAGACATGTATTTTTTCATCTCTCCAGCTCCATGACAATCTTTTAAAAATCTTTGAAGCTGGCAGAGAATGTTTTTCATGGTTTTGGTACTGCATGGCAATCACAAGTCATAGAGCAAACTGAGTGGGGGACATGCAGCAGTAAAGGGCACCACTGAACAAGCAGAAAGGCCAATTCTCCAGGCCTTGAGTGAGACAACTACACATTTTGAGTGCCAAGTGTGTCAGTGTGGCATAATAAAGTACCACGCAAAGGCACCCAGGGTAGTTGGGAAGGGAGCACAAATTCTGTCTGGGTAAGTGGAGCAGGGATGGACAAGGAGACATGGCCCTGAGCTGTTATGACTATACAGCTCCTGACCCCTAAACCAGCCCATTCAGAGCTAGCTTGGATCCTGTGATAGACAGACAGACAGACAGACAGACAGACAGACAGATAGACAGATAGATAGATAGAGAGATAGATAGATAGATAGATAGATAGATAGATAGATAGATAGATAGATAGTTACATAAACCCACGGTGGGCCCATGGTCACGTGATAGGAGGTCACCCATGGTGACTTAGGGAAGGCCAGCAAAGCCACTCAAAGGCAGACATGATGTGGTGAGAATGCCAGGCAAGGAGGAGAGCCACAGCATCGCCAAGAGCCTGTGCCTAGGGTACTCTGTGTGGGTGGGAGATAAGGAGGCAGCAAGGAGCATAGCAGGAGCCAAGGAAGACCCCAACAATCAGTTTGCCTGAGGAGGAGAGAAAAAGAGAAAGAAGATGCCTCTTCCCATGTGAAGGAAGCTGCAGGAGCTGAACCATAGCCCCAGGGGGTTACAAGTCAAGCTAAAGAGAGGCTACAAAGTAGAACACAGCACCAAGATATCATTGAAGTCATGAACCTCAGTGGCAAAGAAATGGTGACATCAGTAGGGGCAAAGAGAGAGGTGAAAGAAAAAGGGATAGCATGAGATCTCTGTGCAGATGGTATGACCCGTTGGTGTCCTTAGTCCAGTGACAGGGAAACTGCACTGTCCTAATAGTCAAAATCCAGGTGAAACATAAACTGCGGGCAGGAATGTGCATGCAGTCTTCTCCTAATAGCTGCTCACCAGTTAATCCTGCAATTTATTACAGGGCCCACAAAACTGTGAAAAGATGCTAGTTATCTGGGTGTAAAAAAAAAAACCTCTTCAAATCTTTGTGAGAAACCCCTCACATTAAAAATTACATGCATTTCCATGCCATTCTTTTTTCTAAAACAATAATTTCAAGAGACTTAACTTCCTGTGAGAAGAAAGATACAATTAGTCTCAGCATTTACAGCCCATGACTGAGGCAGTAACAGAATAGATACACGGCCCAGCCAGGACTGATGGGTGTCCAGGTGTCCTGGGCAGGCCCAGAAATCCACATGCAAGTGGGTGATGCTCAGACACGTGTGTTGCCCCAGTAACAAGTTACACAGAATTATTATGAAGTGCTGGAGGCTTGCCACGTTGAATATGTAAAAACTGAAAAGGTGTATTTTCTCAAAGTTTGTATTTGCATATTTTCAAACTTAGGTAAATGTGTACGCCAGTGAGAAAGTGTATGGGTTTGAGATCACCGTCTGCAATTGGAGACTGAAGGGTTGCTGGATTGGAAATACACATTTCTTTGTCCTCTTTCCAGCTTTTCACATCATTCTTCCTCTAATAGTCTCCTTCCATCAAAATTCTGACAGAAAATTTTCCAAATATTTCAGTCCAAAATATCTCCGCAGCAGTGTTTTGCACAGCCCTAGCCAAAATGCACATTTCCCAATGAAATTTTACACCTTTAAATCCCTGGCCAGTCATCTATGAAGGAGTTAACTCCAGGCCTGTTTCTGCTTCTTAATTCCATTTCGGAGAAAATATTAATCCTTTAATTATATAGCATGTTCAACTGACAAAATGACTTTCCTATTGTTGAAAATCTCCTTGTTATTCTGAAGGCTTTTGATAAAATGTGGCCATGGGGAAAAATGATAGATTGGCTATTGAGATGATTTTTTATATAAAAATTCAAGGGAACGTGCAATCCTCTTTAAGGGGACTATTATGTAGCCACAGTGGTTTCCCACTATGCAAAGCTAACTTCCCTCTTCCTGGAACTGTAAAGCTTCATGGTAAGCAAGCTCTGCTGTCAGAGCTACAATGGGGAATTTTTGATTACGCACAAGGAATTTAGCTTTTTATCCCTTGTTGCACGTAGAAAATGACATCCTCCCTCCTGATAGTAAGGTTACAGGGGGCTTCCAACCAAAGAACACGTCCCTCTGAGGACGGACAGCAGGGAAGCGGGTGGCAGACAGCACTGCATGCAGCTTGCTGAAATCCTGATTTCATAACCACAGGTCTAAGACAATGATGGAAAGCAGTAAAAATCAGATCACGTGCAGCACTAAGCAATGGTGAAAATTTCATACTACCACTCTGGGGTTTCCAGAATAGTTAGCTGGGTGTTTTTTTCATTCATTACAAAGGGTTACAGATGAGAACAATTGGCCACATGAAATACTGTCTCCAGCAGAAACTGAAGTTACCTGCCCATCACCTTAATTCTGTATGCAGGGTAATCAGATCAGACCTCTCCTATCCCAAGATCTTACTGTGTCTTGCTCACTAATATTGTCCAACCATTCGAGCTTTATTATCCTCTTAAAGCTAAGAGCCCAAGTCCGGGTGGAGCAGCACAAAAATGTAATGCACAAGAAGTATTTATTTGCAACTGGTCAGTTTTGTGAAAAATAATGATGACTTCCTTACTGTGCATGAACAGATACTCAGTTTCCAGTCTACTAGCTTTCATCATATGTTCTAACTGGTGGAAAATTGATTAAAAAATAGCCATAGTAAACTCCTACTGTCTAATCTTATTACATAGGGTTAATTGTGTTTCACAATAATGAGCTAAGAGGTTAGGACATTAATCTACTGTAAGCAAAATGCTCCTATGAAATGTGATAGAAGAGATGGTAAAGAACTTGCTTTACTGTACTGCAGCTGACTTGTATCGCACTCTGTTCTTGTTAATGAAGACTAAATCGCATAACATGTTATCTGTGCTTTAAGATTGCTATTCATGCCCTTGGAGTTTTCCTTCAAAATTTAGGCACTTGTCCCTGAGAATACCAACAACGTCATTAAAAAATTATACAACTTGCAACATCTTTGTGTTATTTACAAGCTCATGACCTATAAGAAGGACACATCTTGATCAATGACAGAGATGGAGAGATAATAAAGGTGACAGGACAGAGCGAGTTGCATGTGGCCCAGAGCTTGGTTTCTGGCAGCCCAACTGCCTGATCACTACTGAGTTATATATCAGACCTGGTATTGCATTATATCTGAATTCATTAGTTACACACAGATGTGCATTGTACAAACACAAGCATTACTTTCCCCTCTGACTCAAAACCAGCACCTTTTATTTCAGGCTTTTTGGAATGAATAGGTAATTGCCTCATGGGTAAAGAGTGGAGGTAAACTGAGTAGGATCATTAGCATTCAGTTCTTTACAGACTTGAGAACAACTTAAAAACTAGGATTAGCTCATCTAGATGTTGCTTGGGTCAGTGGTGCTGGGAAGGCAAAATAATACTGGTAAAGCTCTTTGAGCTCTCTGGATTGATGATCACCCTGCAGGTGCGTAATAGTACTATTGATCCCATCTGAAACAATTTTAATAACTACAAATCTCTATGATATCGCTTTGAAGAATAATCATAGGATTTAAATGACAGGTGCAATGAAAATAACATCATTTTCTAACTAAAAAGAACAAATAGTATTTATTGTTCTTAAGTTTCTGGTGATGGTTTACTCATCAGGAAGATTCTGCATTATCAATACATAGTTCATCTAAGCAACCTGTGCCACCATTAGAAAACCTAGTTCCTTTATCCTTGTAAATGATGCAGCTGGAGGTATACTGGACATGTTTCAGATTGAATGAGGTCACAGGAAAACTAGAAATTAGAATAGTGCTTCTTGTTCTCAAAAACAAGAATTTCCCATGTGGATGTTAACTATGGGGGCCAAAAATTAATCTCCAGATGTCATGGCAGTACATTACGTAACTTGGTCCACACCAAACATCCAGAGCCAGAGCCACAGCCCTCCTGAGGTCCTCTCCATCATGCTCTAGAGAGAAAAGAGAACTTAAAGCTGATGCCCAAAGGGACCTTTTCTGCACAAAAATAAAGCAGATATAGCAGAGTTCCTCAGTAGTGCATAGCTTTCCATGATCTGCTTGCCATTTCCTGCAAGGGCAGGGAGTTGTTGGGGGAGAAGCTGGAGCTCAGGTTGAGCCCATGTGCAAAGCGCCCAGGGAAGAGAGTCCTGCTAGGGTGGAAAAGGGCCCTACATGAGCAAAGGGTTTGTGCCAGCCCCTGACCAGGTAAGGGTTCGTGGCGGTATAAAGGCAGCTTTGTCTTCCCTTCTGGTCACAGCAGCCAGACAAGACCATATCAGTACACACTCAGTAGTCACACATTTCAACACTCTCCAAACTAATGCCCAGGCCTGTTTGAAGGACATGTTATGGTGCTTGTCAGTAACATGCATTGGGATAAAGCGAAATAAAGAGTCCACAGCCAGGGGGAAAAATCCAATCTTTTGACTTGTGTCTTAAAAATAAAATCCACTAAAGCTCATACCAACATTTTTTTAGCATGCCAGCAGAGCAGGCACTCAGATTCCAACTGTTTTATGTGGTGCTCATTATATCTCCCTGCTACAGCCTGACTTTATTGCTTTGAAAACATGTAAACCTCTTCTTGCTACATAGGTAAGCAAACCCGGGACGGCACTATGCAGGGTGAAGGGAAGGAAAAGGCTTAGTGGCTAACCTTAGCACGAAACCGAAAGCCTGCGGTACAGAGCAAACAAGCTCCGTGGTCGGGGCCCGTCAGTCAGATTGCTGGTGGACAAGCAACTCTTAAAATGTAATCCCCGTCTCAGAATAACCCTCACTTACACTCTTACGAGTTCATAAACTCCTGTGGCTGGGGAGCTGCGGCGAGCCGCGCAGCCGGCAGCCTTTGCGGTGGCAGCACCCCGGTAGCCCGGCGTGCGCTTCCTGCCACCTAGAGGAATCCCAGCAGGTTCCCGATGGCCGGAAAATCCCTGGCGCCGGGATTTCTGCTCTGAATCCACCCGCGCCATTTCTATCCTCGCAAAGGGCACCTCGGCGGCTGGTGTGAAAGGCGTCCGCTTCTGCCACCGCCAGCGCCAGCCTCCCTGCGGACGGGACATGAACCACCCAGCAGAAGCTTTCCAGGCACCAAAGAATTTCTAACCTCAACAGCAGTGCCAGGAAATAGACCCTAATCCCAGGCAATTAAGTTTACAAGAAATACGCAGCCCATGGGGGAACATTTAAGTGTGGCTAGCGAGGTCTGTGTGGAGATTCATTCATGTGCCTCACCACCGTAGCCCCTGAGAGGTCCGCAATGCAAAATGAGGCATATAACCTCTAAATCTGGATGCCAGGGTGAATGCACCTGCTCTTCTCCTGTGCACCATCAGATTAAATCCGCTGTTCACAACAAGGGAAAAAAACAAGCCCAGTTACACAAGGGACCTAGATGGGTTTCCGGGGAGGAATCCAAGCTCATGGTTCAGCTTTGGCAGCAGTGATGCAAGAAGCCAGATAATGGAGCTGGGGGCAGATTTCCTGTTAGTTAATAGGGCCATTAGCTCCAGGGCCTCCAAAATGTTTCTCTGACATGCACCCAGATCTACATGCAAATTCACCATGGTGGAAGACGTGTCAGGGCCTCCTCCCTCCTAGCTAGAAGGTGGTGACAAGAAGAATTTAAATCCATCCATCACTGCTTGCAGAAAGCAGAGCCTCTGCAGAAAGGGTGTGCTCATCTGCAATTATAATGGCCAGCTGTAATTCATTGCTGCATGTAATTAAAATGCCAGCTGAGTCCTGGCATGTCAAGTGCATGGGTGTTTCAAATGAAATATCATCAGGTGGCAGCTGGCACTGATGCTGCCAGAGAGAGTGGGAAGTGGGGGGTGTTTGGCTATGTGGGCTGCAACAGGACACAACCAGCGGCCCAAAACAGACTGAGGGGACTTAGGAAGGCAATGGGTGTGTGGAGCTAAAGCTATGGAGGCTGGGCATAAAGATTTTTGCTATCTGGGGTGGGGGCTGGGACTGAGACAAGAACTAGCTGGGCCAGAAGGCTAGGGCAGGTGTGAGATATGTGTGAGCAGAGGGTAACAGAAGAAGATTAAGGAACACAGAGCAGAAAACTAACTCATGGAGAGGATGAGGAAAAGCCCCTCTCAGGGAGCCTCCCTCCCCACAGCAGCAGTTCTTACCGGCCCCTCCAGCAGACTGGGGAGCTGCAGCATCTGCTGCTGAACCTCCTCTGCTGGCAAACCTGACAGGGAATATGGGCACCGTGAAGCCAAGGGGAGACTCGCAGAGGCTGTGTATGCTTCCTTCAGAACCCAGAGAATAATCCTACATCTTCTGGTCCCACTGTTCCTCTTCTCTCAGCTGGATTTCATCTTCTTCCAGCATGGGATTTGCATGGGAGGAGAACAACCTGACACTGCTATCAGTTACTTCATTAGCAAAATTTGGCAGTGGTTTTGGAGCACTTAGGGGCGTAGGCCTTTTAACTAGAAGGAACTTTTCAGCTTCATAACAGAGCTCTGTGGAATGCTGTTACAGTCTTCCCAAATGGCCCCAAAGGTAAAGACACGATTTCTTAATGCTCAAAGTATATGCTATTTGGAAGAGTTGAAGGTGAGGTAGGTTTGATCTAGTCTTAAGTAACATACCGGAGCTGACTCACCTAAGACGAGGACTCATGCCACTGACTAGCAGCACCTGTTAATAGTTAGTTGTTTAATGGTTAGTTGAATATTTTATAAAATATTCACTAAAAGGAAGGGGTTAGCTACAAAGGACTGATAAGCTAAAGGGAGTAAACCTCCCAAAAGTAGTTTAGATATGGAAGATGACTACTGAGACTCAGAAAATTTAGGCACCATCAAATAAGAAAGGAAACCAGAGAGGCAAGAGACATCAATGTAACTAGATAGCAGTGAGTACTTTTAGGAAAAGAGAAAGTCTTCAGAATTTAGAAATTTGACACAGATGAAGTCAATAAACAAGAACATAAATTAGACTAGGATCTAGGAGAGAAAAGGATTAAGCTGGATTTTCCACGGCAAATAGCATAAGGCTTAAAAACAAACACTCCCAGATCACTTAGGTGTACCTGGATCAGCAAAGCTGTGAAAGAAGTGGGAGAGGTCTGATGACTAGACAGGCAAGAAAGGGTAATTAAGAGAGATGAAGATACTGTTGAGAAGATGTGCAATTTCTTTGTATTAATCTTCACTGCTAAAGATGTTGGCACAGCTTTTAACTAGTAATAACGATCAAATATCTGCAAAGATGGAGGTGTTAGAAGAAAACACGTGGAAGTAAATTTATCATCTGAACAGTTCTAGGTGACATACATCTGAGGTTTATGACCGAGATCGGGAATAAAGTAGTCAAAGAGGTAACAAAAACAGCAGTTACTGTCCAGTTGGTTGGAAAGTAGATAATGTATCTGTATTTAGGCCATTAATAACGAAGTATCTTAATCCTAGTCATGAACACTTGCATTATATCACTGCTAGCACAGTTAGAAATGGTTCACTCCTTAGTGCATTTAGAAGCCTGAGCCTGGATTTCTTCTCAATGCAAGCATAATTTTGATTTACGAGCATGACACGATGACTTTATGGAGGCAGGCCCTTCCCAGAGGGGATAAGGACTCTCCTCTGGCTGGATATTCCTAGACCCCATCACCCTCTTTATGTCCTTGATGGAGGCTCAACTTTAGAGTCTCATCTTCCTCCTACATAAAGAAAACAAAGGGGATTCGATCTTAAAATTGAGAGAAAACTTGTAAAAGAGTGTCTTCTACATCTTTGGATTCCTTTATTTTTGTATTAAGCTTTTTCTCCCCTCTCACCACTTTGTTTTTCTCTAAGTCCTAGGGGTTTTATTTATTATTTACTTAGTGTTTTATTTTCAATTTTTTGATCACTTCATCTCCATTTTTCTCTTTCCGCCTTTCTTTCTCTCCCTTGCCATCCGGGGCAAAACAAAATATGACCTAAAGTTCAGGGAGGTCTATGTTTATTTTCATATGCCAGGGATTATATATTTAAAACCCTGGATATCAGCACAATCATGTATATCCTGGAATCATATGCTATTCTAAGATTAATAAAACTCTCGGGCGTATAATTGTATCATAACAGATTCAGGTTTTTTTCTGTCTATACAGCAATATTGCTCTAAGTTTTTGTTTCTTTCACGTGTTTTTTGAGCTTTTAAATCCAAAGTAATTTCTTTTCCATTGTGAAAGAAAAAGATGGAGAATTCCCTTTCCATGGGGCTAAGGAATTGTTTAAAGAAAATAGATTTCAAATTTAAAACACAGCAGCCTGGTCCACTGTAATTCCACTCTTTTTCCATTTACAGTCAATTGACAGCATTTTTTCTTTCTTCTTTTTCAGACCTATAGTCTATCTAGTATTGACAGATGACAATCTCAGATGTGAAATTCTTCACTTGGTGAGTGAGTCTCACCCGAATCCCCTAGCTCACTTTTTTATGTTATTAAATTGAAGTTCAGTTGGAGCAGCAAATGTTTCCATAACCAAGACATGTCTTTTTCTCCTCTTTGCAAAGCCTGGTATAGTAATGAATAGATAATTGATAAAACGTCCCCCTCTCACTGTCCTTCCCTGGACTCATGAAGTGCTCCAGCGGAACCATCGCTCAGGCAGTGGTCAGTGGCGTCACGCTCACCCTTTCCATGCCCTCTGCTGCATGACTCTCCCCGGGGCAATGTTCCAAGCTGGGTTCTCAGACTTGTGATTCCCATATCTCACCCCGATTCCTGGCTTGTTTTTCTTGTTAGCTAAACTATTATGTGCCTTGCAATCTCCCCCGCCCTCTCCATCTCTCAAGTTGTCCATGAGGCCGCATGCTAACACTGCTCTCAGTAGGGCTCGTTCAAAGCAAATGCTCCTGGACCAGTGTTCCTAAGTGGCTTGGAGCTGATTTTCGTTTATGCTACAGCTCAGTGCAAGCCAGAAGAAACATGCTTTTGTGCAAGTGGTAATGCAGTTGTACAGATACGAGCTGTGCTAATGTGCTTATCTGCCCAGGCCTCCAGCATCCTGTGGGAGGCTCTCAGCGGGGCAGCAGCCAGCAATGGCAGCAGCGGTGGCAATCGGATGCAGGTAGGGGGGCAGCAGTGGAAGTGGGCTGAAGTGCTTCCCCCTCTGCCTGGACGTTGGGTGCAACCACTGAGGGGAGCCTGGGCACACTTTAATCCTTCCAGCGCATACCAGGGCTCGCTCTCTGTTTCCCTGCAGCTGTGTTTCTGAGGCACAGTCCTTCCCTGGTAGCCTGCATGGAAACCCGTGACTTGGTTCTGCGGGCTTTAGAGGGATTTGTCATCACACCCACATAAAATCCCAAAATGTCAGAGGAACAAAAGGATGCAAACAGCAAGAGCGTTCTCATGCCTCCGTTCCAAGCATGCAGTTCCCATTCACAGCTCTGGATCTGAAAGCTCCCTGGCAAACATCCTTTTCACATTTTACACCCACTGATTATGGGTGTGGGCGTGTGTGTGTTACTGCTAATACCCAGCGAGAGCCCATTTTTGTTGGATGAGAGAAGCCTGCTGAACTGATAGTTTGGAAGCCATCATGTGATGTTAGCCAAACACTAACATTATTTTTCTTCACCCACATACTGCTGGGAGCCAGAAAATGAGGCAGCTGCCTGCTGCTGCTGTAACTTCTCCAGGCTGGCACCACAGCGCTCGCAGCCTGCCATCAGCTCCAACCAGCTCGCAGGTAGCAACAAGCATGCATAATTCACATTTCTGTCTTGAGAACAAATTGAGCCTAGCAGTTTTGAGACTTTCAGCAAAATTCCCTTGCAGCCCTTGGTTTATTTGCTAAATTAGGAATATATTCAAAGAAAGGCATCAACTTAGCATGAAATCTGTAAGAAACACCAAGGCCCTTGTGTGTATGTATTTCAGGGTAAAAGCTTTTAATCAAAATTAAAATACCACCGAATGACTCCAGTGGGATGACCTGTCTCTTTACCAACTAAATTTTTTAGGTATTTTTCTTTTCTACTTTTAATTCAGCCACGTTTGGGGTTGTCAAGGTTACACGGGATTTGGTGTCCTTGACACAGTAATGTTTCTGAAGAGAGTGATTTACTCAGAGCATCTAGAGATTGCAGCTATTGTTTTCTCTTCTTCTGACCTAAAAAAATGTTTGAATAACAAACAAATTAAGCCATTTTCCCCACAATTGCTGATGCATGTGGCTCACCTGGTATTTGTATTCCTGACACAATTCTATTGTTGTGTCACTTCTAGGCAGGATATTTTCAGAAATTAGACAACAGGAAGCAATTTAGTGAGGTTTCTCCCAAGAGCTCAAAGATTGGAACACAGCTTTTTAATGGCTCTAAAAAGAAAATTTCTACATATCAATCATGCTGACAGTTCTTTCTAACAGAGTTTTAATAGTCCATAAGGTTCCAATTTGTTGGTTTTTTTTTTTTTTTTTTAAATCCTTCTTTGGAAAACAAACTTACTTAATTTGGAAATAGTTGTGGGTAATACTAAACAACATTTCCAAGAGAACATCTTACCTAAGACAACCAACTGAAAATGTGAACAGAAGAAGAAATTATTTCAATATTCAGTTCCTTAGTAGCACATTTTGGAAAGCAGAGAAGCATAAGCCCCAACTGCTGTCACTAATGAATGGGGTATGAAACAGCTGGACAGCATATTTTGGGACAGATTTTTCTGCACACTTTTGCAGCCCTGGGCTACGCTCTGAGCAGACACAGTCAACCAGAGCCTCCACTCTTATAAATCAGTCTGGTTCTAGTCAAACCACCAGAATTGTCCCATGAAACCCAAGAAGAGATTGGATTCCTCATTAACATCTATTTCAAGTGTGAGATTATTGTGCCCTGTGAGTTCTGAAGGATAGGGAGGAACATTTTGGGCGGGAGGCGGGGGGGGAGGTGCGGGGGAAGAAGTTATTGTAGAATATAATAGAAACATCTTCAAAATTCTCAGTTTTAAGAGTCATTTCTTCAGGCTGGACTTCCAAGTCTTGCATCTGTCACATGCAACTGTAGTGGAGGTGGCTGTGTCGGTGCTCCTTCCTTAGAAACCTTCTGGGGCCACTTTGCTGCCTCTGCATGATGATGATGGATTATGAGAAAGGGGCTAGCTGTTCCCTGCAGCACTGCCCTGTAGTTGCAGCAACATAACTCCACTGACTTTCAAAGAGCTATGTCAGGTCTATGCAGACCTATGTGGCTGGGAGGGAAAGATTCAAAGAATGGTTTATTTTATTTAAATTAAGCCATTTCTATTCCAAGGGACTGTCCAGGGCAAAGTATCTACAAACGTTATTGAGTCTGTCTTCACAAAGAGGCAAATAGCTCATGCAGGTTGGGAGCGGGAGGGGAGCAAAACAGACCTGAACTTGAAGACTGTGTTTCCTTCCTGCACATTGCAGCCAGGAGCTGAACGAGCACAGTGGCTTGCCAGATTTGTCCCCAGGGATCTGGAAATCAAGGTGAAACCTAGCAAGCATGTTTCTTGGTCTAAGTGCCAAATGTTTTTTCACTGTTTTTTTTCAGCAAAATCAGCTTTTAAACCATTTTTACATTTCCATTTAGATGCTGATCTATCATAATCTCAAGCCCTTGGAAAGGCTTCCATTGGCTTGGTTAAAGGTTGGATCATGCCTTTAACAATGCATCGATGAGGAAAAAATTTGATAAAAAAGAAAGTAGAGGCAGAGACAGGAAATCGTTTCAGGTTTTATTGGGTTTTCCCTTTTGCAGCTTTGAATTTTAAAAAAAATTATCTCTACAAGCAGGTAATTTTTCCCGTTTCAAAGCTAGTGTTTGGCAGAGGCTTGGAGAGGGGAGTGCTGGGGGATGTCAATGGCAATGCTGACACCACTTCAAAATCCTTCTCTGGCCAACAGGACACCAAGAACGCTCTTGTATTTCTTGTTTGGGTGACCATTGGTGAAAGAGGGATGTTGTGACTGGACAGTGATGCATAGAGTCATAGAATCATAGAATCATTTAGGTTGGAAAAGACCCTTAAGATCATCAAGTCCAACCATAAAACTAACACTGGCAAGTCCACCACTAAACCATGTCCCTAAGCACCACGTCTACACATCTTTTAAATACCTCCAGGAATGGTGACCACCAATTCCCTAGGCAGCCTGTTCCAGTGCCCTTCCAGTGAAGAAATTTTTCCTCATATCCAATTTAAACCTCCCTCTGTGCAACTTGAAGACATACGTGTACATACATATATAAATGACATGGTGAGAAATGAAACTTAGTAATGGTAGAGGGCTGGAAGATGCTATTCACCTACATGCACTACTCCTATGCCACTCACATACTTAGTAGGGCACATTCTCCTTTGATAACAAGTTCAGCAGAAGTTGGAGGAGGACCTGTTTTCTTTTCCCAGTGCAGGCAAAATATATGATTTCATGTATCCTTTATCCCAGATCTCAGAGCAATGGGATACTCTGGGGCAAGTTAGCTGCTTCATCTTCCCATGCTTTGGAGAGTGGTGTCACCTCTGGAGCCGTGTGGGTCAGCTAACTGGAGCACCTTGATATAAACGCAGCATGGGCTTTTAGATGGATGCAAATACCGCATCCAGCCTTAACATGGGAAACATGAAAGGCAGCCATATGGACCTCAGACTCAGAGAAGCTATAGTTCCTTGCTGTTTTGCAATAATATTTATATTTACAGGATGAAGAAAAGATCTGAGTGTCTGTACGTGATTTACTGGTTACTGACCTGTTAAATATCTGTTTGTTAGGGTACATAGCCATTCTGGTCTTCACAAAATGGAAGTACCCTGGTTCTAAAAGCTGAAAAATAATCACCTTTGTACTTTTTATAGTACAAGGAATGCCATAGTTTCTAAATCCACTTAACCACCTAAGCAATATTCTTTAACTTGAGAATCCAATTCATTTTCCACTTTAATAGGTACATGCAGTGAAAATTTGAGACATAGCAGCAGGAATTGCATTTCTAGTTAATTAAGGAAAACTGCACTGAGCCCAGATGTGGATTATGCAAAGTGATTACTGGTGTTCTTTAGAAGCTGATAATTTTGAAAGCGTTTCCTTGTGTTCGTTCACTTTTTTCCAGTAAACCAACATTAAAAAGTTTCTGAAGGGAGGAAAATACGTTTCTACAAAGTAAAACTGTCAATGGCAATTATTTCCATCATTTCAAATTGACATGTATGGTAGTTAATGATTGGGTCACAGCCATTCTTTGAATCAAAACTTGCTGTTTAGTTGTAATCCAAAGTAAGCATTGCAAATAGTTTTCAAGCATGGAGTGACATTAAAACGTGTAACTCCACACAGTAATTCCCACTGGAAAAAGTCTGTGAAATATCATTTTTTGGGGGGAAAACTAAGCAACATAATAAGCACTAATTGTTAAAGGTAAGATTGTGCTATGCTTAATTCCACCAAGCAGCTGAAGTGAATGAAGCTGTTTGTCGAGTAAGAAGCCAGTTAACCTGAGGAAAGGAGACAGAATCAGGCTTCCTAGAAGCAAGAGAATGCCAGTGCTTACGTCAGGACCTTTGCTAGAGCATCAAGAAATACAAAAGATGTGTTGCACAAACAAGAAGCAACATACTCTTAAATCTCCTATTGAAAGAAAATTTATTTTAAGGTTTTTGATAGGTTACCAAATTGCCATCAGAATATTGGGGTGGAAACTGCCAAAAAAAAAATTAAGCCATTCGGGAAGGTATTTATGCTGATTTTGTGGTGGGAAACTTGCCCATGTGCTTGATTTTACAAAGTTGAGAAGTTGTTTGGCAGTATCTATAGCAGCTTCTTCTTTCTCTCTTTTTTTCTCTCTCTTTTTTTAAGGTCTACTGATCTTATTGTTAAATACTAGCAATTCAGCATAAGTGAGGCTTAGAATGGACTAAGAAATGTTCCAAACAGAAATATTGCCACTCTGCAATGCAATCATTACAAATTAATGTGATTTTTAAAAACAATATGCCCCTCCTGGGTTTTTGTAATCACTTGTTGAATTACTCTTCTCTATTTGTTATAATTATGTTGACAAATATTGCAGCATAAGTATAAAATAAATTTTGGTGGTGAAAAGAACAGATGGAATTTTCCATTTCCACTCTGCCATGGTGAACTAAATTGGACTCTCTTATATTTTCTGTTTCTGTTCCTAAAGACATTTAGGATGATTACTGCCCAATGAACAAAAGGGGGTTTTCACATTCTATGACTTTCTCAGGCTACCGTCCCTGGTAGCAGAGCCCAGATGGGCATTTGCAATTCTCATTCCCACCAACCACCTCCACCCAATAAAAGCCTTTAAAAGACTCTGCAGCACTTTGTGCCCACGTTGTATCTGCCATGACCTGCTAATGGATCTGTAACCAGATGTGCAGCCGCTGGGTGCCCAGCACAGAGCCAGGGTGGTGTGAAGAGAAGCAAGACATTGGAGTGGCCTCCATGAGCCAGGAGACGCTCCTTCACAGCTTCTTGAAGTGGGGACACTGTTGCCCAAGCAGTCTCTGCCTGAAAGAGTTTGCAACTGAGGAAAGAGGTTAGAAGCAGATGCAGACAGACCTTTGAGTGCAGGGCAGGAATAACTTGCTAGTGGTCTCAATGTCCCCACAGCTCCACTGCTGTCTGCTTCTTGGAGGCACCAGGGAAAAGGTCGGTGTTAAAAGAAAACAAGGCTGTTTTGGGGGTGTTTCCCACAAGTTATTTTTGAACAAGCAAACAGCATCGTGACAGAAACCACAAAGGCACTTGTTTGTCACTTAGTGAAGTGGTGAAAATCCAGTCATCTGGGAGATTTTCAGCTAGTTCTGGACAAGATGAATGTATGTTCAGACTGGATCTTGGGGAAGCAGGTTGGTGGACGATGGTGCCTGCTTTCTTTAGTATTTTTATGGAGAGGAACAACAGCAGGCATGAATAATGAAAGTTCCACACTGTGGACATTTGTTAAGGTTCAGAGCACAATTATGCTGCATTAAAAGATTTGTTAGCAAAAGGGACTTTATCATGTCATCTAAAGCCAAAACACAGGCATTTGGAAAAAAAAAAAAAGAAAGTAGTAGTGACAGGATAATATAATAAATATCACACACAAGACTGACTTATGCTTAATCAAAGTGAGCATGGATGGAAGAACTGGAGATGTAATGAGCTATATTTCATTTGTGAGCGTAACTATTGCCCTCACTGCTGATGTCACAGAACTGCAAATACAAAATATCATTGGAGAAAACAGGGATACTATGCTCAGTATTCATTAGTCTGATATTTTACGTTATACACAGACATACGCTGTTTTCCCATGTACTCAGTAAACCGTCTGCTCTGTTCTTTGCTTAAATTTTGGCCTCAGAGAAACTAGCTTTTATTTTCTCAGTTAAATATTCCCAAACACAGCAATATATGTGGGAGAATGTATTGGTATCTATGTGTTTGAGAACAGGAAATAAAACTGTCTATAAAGGTAGTATTCCAGTTTAGTCATATTATTATAACCTTGATTATAAGTTTTCTAGCCTATTTTCATTGCATGCAGTGACAGAAATTTTAAAAGCAATTAGCAGCAGAGAAAGTTAAAGGTAAGGTTGATTTTAAAACTTTCCATTTCAATAATTTACAGTCGTATTAGTAGCTCAGCTGAAGATGTTTCTAGGAATACACACGAAAAAATCTGCTCTGATATCCATGCTTCCAATACCAGAATTTAGCTCATAATTTTTACTTTGATAGCATCCCTAGAGACTGAGGTTGCAGCATCAGTAAGTGCCTCTTTCCTATATACAGCTCTTTAAAAAGTGTGTACCTCTTGGTGCTACTTTCCAGTGAGTTATTGTAGGACAAGGAGGCAAATATTCTTAACTGGAATTAGCTTTTTCAAAGATTTCTCTGTGCATGGCTTCATCGCGGGTGCTAAGTATTTCTTCACAGTCTTTCATTTCCTTAGTCAGAGAGTTCTCTGTAAGTAAAATAAAGCTGTGTTTTCCCTGTGGCTACAGTGATATCCACATAAATCCTACAAAATGCAAAGTAGTGGTGGATGCAGTCCTGAAGTATTTGGGGTCTCCAAACTTTTATTCTCAGGCTTGTGCTGGGAGCACACAAAAAGGCGTCACAAGGTGCCCTGAGAGGGGTGTGCTGGAGCTCTCCAGGACCTCCCGCACTGGATGTGAGCCCCATGACTTTCACACAACTCTTCTCAACTACAGTCCTCTACATCAGGAGACCCACCAACGCTGTGCTTGTTTTCACAGCCCTGAAGCCCTTGTCCCACTCCCACCAGCTGGGCACCACAGCCCTGCTGTCTCCTCCACCCACCGCCCGTCCACAGCAAGTGCCCCTCAAAACATCAGCTAGATCAAGCCCCAAGACTTCTCAGACCTTGCCAAACTGCAAATTTTGCATGGTTTCAACTCGAAACCAGGAATCTCACCAGATCTGCTTGAAAATGGGCCCAGTTTCATTCAAACCCTGTTACAAACTTCAACAAACAGACTCTGGGCTTTGACTTTCTTGTGAAACTTGAAACCACATGTGTTCCACATGGTTTAGGTTTTTGTTGTGAATATCTTACCCAGCTCTATGGGAATAGCCTTTTCTTGTGGGCTTTTAGCATTTCCTATCCCGGCCAGAACCATAAAAAGCAAAGGCTGGAAAATATGAAAACTACAATTATGTGGAAAAAAGGGGGACTTAACTTTTTAAACCTCAGACAAAGTTTGTGTTCGTTTAAAGCGTGGAGTGAAGTTTTGAATTAATTCATGTTTTATTTTAACTGTTAGCCTTAATTAGGTGCACTCAGGAGAAATCACTTCCCCTCTAATATAAAATCATGGAGCTTGCGACACATGGAAATTATAAACACTTTGGAGTGACTTAGGAGATGGGTGTTGGCTTTGCAGCAGCAGAAGAGCAAATATTTACAGTACATTAGGGTTCGTTTCACTTCTAAATTATTATCTTCCCCTTTGGAATAATCTATTTTCCAAAGACAGATTGCTGCTAATGCTAATGCCCTCCTCCATCCGTTTTGTTGCAGGCAATTATTTTGCCTTCATGTCTATATTGAAATTTCTTGCTCTAGCTCTCCACAGAGTCAAATGAAAACTGAGGAAATTCTTAATTTGATGTCTCTTTTGTCCCTGAATCACACTGTGTCCTCTGGCAATTACATTTCTCTGAGCTTTAGTCTTCTTTTTTTCAAAATAAAACCACCAATATTTAACTTCCCAACAGAGGTGTTAATTAATTCATATCCATAAGAGGACTCTAAAATAGAAAGTGATATATAATGTTAATTAGTGGTATTCCAATTGCTTATTCCAAAAGCCCAAAGAAGCTGTTATGTTACAGATTACTTAAATTAGTGCTAAAATATTCCCATCTTTGGTCTCATGGGGCTCAGATATGGGAAGTTAAATACAACAAAAGCAACATTATGACATAAAGGGCAAGAAATAATTACATATGCTATTTTTGTTCCCCTGATATAACTTCTGCAGTGCATGATGTGCCATTAGGTTTTGCAGTAAAAGTACAGCAACCTAGCTTTGCACTTAAAATAGCTAAAACCATCTGCGTACGTGTAAAACCTTTGCTGGCAGGTTTCCATGTGCGGTTCATGCATTCCTTTGCCTGTGCAATTTGAAGCTGTCAAAAACTAATTAAATAATTATGTGGTTGTTACTGCAGCTGTGTGTATTCTTCATTACGTTATAAGGCTGCGGTTTGAGGCACTCTCCTGCTCTAGGTTTCAAAATATTAGTAATGGAAGGTGTGTTGTCGGTGCATGTTCAGCTGCTGCCAGAAAAAGCAGAGAGGGAAGGGAACCGTCTTTAATGTCAGTCTATCATTGCACTTTATACTGTATATTCCCTGTATACAGCACAGAGGTGAAAATTCAAATTGACTTCTCACAGCCTTCTCACATTGGGCAGAATTCGGCATGGCCTATCATGAGTACAGGACAGAGAAAAGTCCCTGCAGTACCTTCACGGTGGATGCACGTCTGAAGCATCTGTGTGGCTTTGTAGCGCCACGCAGCCTGGGGAGGTGACTTGCAGGGTGACAGCAGAAGGAGAAGAGTGAGGCTGTGGAGAAGACCACCTCCTCTCCTCTGCAGCCAGGAAGGGGACTTCTCTCGGTCCTGCTCTTGACTCACTCCCTGACCCCAAGGAAATCACTCCCTGGGCCCTCCTGCCCTGTCAGTAAATCATGGCTAACACTGTATTACCTCCCCCAAGAATACATCAGGTGGGTTTGTTGACCGTAGTAATTCAACTTGATCTCAGGCTGAGGGTGCTACCCAGATGCAGCACAGTATTATGGGATTCTGTCATTGGCAATGATGCCGAATTGACACATCGCTACCCACTAGCATTAGATTTTCAGTTGAAGAACAAGGAGATGTCACTGCAGTAAAATAATTCCTAGTCATTTTCTCCCCCACTGTCCTGGTGGAAATTACTCTTGTAAACAGAAAAACATAGCTCTTATTTACATTGACTAAAGTAGTATATATGGGCACCAGGAATCAGCCCTATGGACATAACCCTGCCCCTGTGTCTCCTGACCACAGTGTGAGATACAGAGAAGGGTAGCGCTCCCAAGCGACAAAGCATCTGAGATCTCTTTGCCGAGGAAAACATTTCTCAGGCCTTCTTAGTGAGGCCACAGAGGCGGCCTAAATCCAGGTAGTGCTGCTCTTCGCAGACCAAACTAGCCCATATCAAAGAAGTTTTTCACTGCCACAGAAGAGGTGCCCTGGTTGCATATGCAATGTACACTTTAGAGACAGCACAGCTGTTGGAAGAACAGTGAGTTAATGCAACAGCAAAGCTGCATAATACAGAGTGTCTCCAATTTATTATATTTATGGAGCAACTTTACTTTTAACAAGGTTTTCCTCTAATTTATGGAACTGTCTCATCACATCAGCAGTCATCTGCTTGGCTAAATGTTCAAAAATATTAATAAAGGGAAAATTCCAGATGCTCATTTTCTTTAATATTTTTCTTTTATGCACCCACAGTATAATATATGAGTGCAGATGCCTTCCTTCCAACATCTTCTAGGATTTATGACTGTCAGTCTAGATGCCACACTGCCTTTCTCAGTCATGGCAAAGTTGTTTAAAATCATCTGCTTTCTCAAGCAGCCCTCATTGTAAGAGCCTTTCTCAGACTTTCCTCAGAAAGCTTATAGGTGAGTTGTAGGAAAATTCCTGAAAACGTAAGGAAAATAAGCCACTTTCTGTAAACCCAAGTTGGAAGCAAACGATCCTTCGAGTTCACAGGGTCTACTAGAAAGCAATGCGTTTCTTTGGGTCCCTCTTGTGGTCTAGCAGCAACAACATACTGCCATCATCCTTGCCTGATTCCAAACACACCAACACACGGGCAGGCACACATATGCCCAGCGACACCGCCAGATCCAGCACAGACAAAGGAAGAACAAAGATATAGGTATCTGTGTGAGCCAAGCTCATTTCTCATTATTACTACAACTATTTAAATTCCAGGGAAATACAAAGTTGAGCCAAATACCGCTACTCTGTTTTTGTGTTGAAACCTACTGTATTGTACAGTATCACATAAACATAATGAAACTACTGCAGATCACAATCCAACATGCATAAAGTGTATCAGGACATGACTGTGCTTCACATAGCTTCCAAATATATATCCAAGACTCTGTTCAAGATTTTGAATAGATATATACTCAAGATTTCATATATTCAAATTTGGATATCATATATTTATATATTCAAGATTTTCAGGGCACTCTTCTTCTTAAGCATAGCCTTTGGGATTACTACTTGGGTTTTGGAGAAAGTCTTATTAATGACTGAAATACAATAAATAACCTTATCCACTCTCTCTGAGCTCCACCCTGTTTACAAGCCAACAACCTCAGGACCAACTTCAGGCAAGTGGGCAGTAGCTTTACATTGAAATTTGTGGAAGACAAGAGGAAGATGAAGGAGTGAGAAAATATCCTTTCAAATGGGTGTCCCTGGCCAAGGCAACAAGTTCCTTTTGGTACCTGTCTCCATCCAAGCAGCAAGAAGTGACACAAGAAAGGTATGCGCCATCAGGTCTTGCGGGCAGGATGTTTCAGAGGAGCCTAAACAGTGTTGTCACCTCCCTCTGGCTGCTGTCATTAGAACTGCAGGTCCTCAGCAGGGATGAAAAAAGGTCAAAGAGATACAAAGCAATAGCTAGGCAAAGAGAAGAGTGCAACATCTGAAGCCATAAAGAACAGCCATGTGTGGGTTTGGAGAAGCGTGCTCATGAAGGAGGCTCAACCCAGAAAAAAAGGGTTCTTGTTGCAGCCCTGCCTTCACCATCACCCAGCTGCCTGCACTGTCCATGACCACGCTCACCTTTGCTAACTGAAAGGGAGTGTGACAACTTCACATCCTTCCTACTGCCTGAGTGCCTGCCATTGCAAGACCTCAGAGACCTCTTACATTCTCCCAGGCATAACTCTGTGCAGCTTTGGCCATGTTCCTCAAAAAATTTTCCCAAAATACCACTCATCCTTCCTTCCCCCTCCAACAGCTCCCCAAAACTCCAGGACCTCCTCTGACTCCCCTTCTCCTACCTCCAACTGATCCCTCACAACTTTCTTCCCCTACCAGCATCCTCCTCCCCAACACCAGTTCTACCACTACCACAAAACACACTTTTCTGTGACCAAGGAGCTATCTTGCTCTCACCCACAAGGAAACAAAATTCAATTTTGCCTATGCTACAGAGAAGCCTTAAACAACTCTGAGTTTATTTATAATGTTGGCTCACTGTTACTTGTCACAAAGGAACTGTTAAAGGCAGAACTGATTTACTCCAGACGAAGGGCAAACGTACTAGCACATATATCAAACAAACCAGCAGTGTTGTGTGTAACAACTTGCATCTCCAATTTTGGCAACCAAACTGCCTACACACTATCTTGGAAACTATACATAACAATATATATCAATATGTCCAGGCAAAACCTCATTGTTTCTTTCCATATAATCCTCTAATCCACATACCTAACAATCCAACATCAGAAAGGCAATCTTAAAGCTTTTGGTTTAAGACTGTCCACTTTCCTAGTTTCCCCATTTCAGAAATATTTACGTCTTCCTACATTCCTCATATACTCAAGGGGCTTTTTAAACTTGCCTAAATACAAATAACTTGATGCATGTGAAAAGATAATAGAACGTATTTATAACACTGGATGTTCCATGAGGTATATTTTGACAGGAATACAAAAAACACAGTAGAATTTTTTTGTCTTTTATGCATAATTGTTGTCCCACTCCCTTTAGGAGGAAGGCAGACCTTTTCCACATAGAGATAACATGTTTCCACTGCTTGGAAGACCACCCCATAGCAATGCTAACAATTCCCTAAATGCCAGCACTCTGCAGTTAAAGCTGACTGGAGCTAAATCCACACTTCCTCATGTCAGCTGCCCTCTTAAGAATACATAGACTTGCAAGAGAACACTAGTCCAAAAAGTTACCTTATTCAGTAGTTCTCTTTATTCCTTTTTGCTACCT
This sequence comes from Fratercula arctica, assembly GCA_947846985.1. NCBI lineage: Eukaryota > Metazoa > Chordata > Aves > Charadriiformes > Alcidae > Fratercula > Fratercula arctica. The sequence continues at coordinate 44,340,029 of CANTUZ010000026.1, read as the reverse complement.
CCAAACAGAGCTGTTCTTTGATTTTCTCAGCTATGTCCTCTTTCCCAGCCTGAAATCTTTTCTGAGGAAATTTTGGGGACTTTGGATATTTACATTAGATTTTCAGGCATCCGACAGCCTCAGCAAGGAGGCAGTCCTTGTTCCCAGTGAACACCTGAAAACCTTCCACATGCCTCTCAGGCACAAAAAGGGCATCTGGCATCCAACACACTTGCAGCAGAAAGCCTGTCCTTCCCCATTCACCCAGAGTGGACAGAGAAGGAGCTACAGCTGCAGGGGTACAGAACACGTGCTGTCCCCTGGCGCAGGTCCTCGCATGAGCCTATGGGGACCACTTCCAACACAGGTCTGTTCACCTACACATGTCCACTTACACAAGATACTGTTCAGAGATGAATAATTTTCTGGGTCTTGTCCTGCTGTGTAACTGAAGATTCCTAGTGTTCCAAAAGTGGTTTTTGGAGAAAAAACCTGGGAAACTCCCCCAAAAGTGAACAATATTACAAAGCATTATTCCTCTTCATCTTCCTGTAACTTCTCACTTATAACAAGAACACACAGAAGTGTAAGAAACCAACTATACATAGTACAAAAACACAGCTGTAACAAAAGGGTTTTTTTAAAATGTAAGCAAACATTTTCAATTTAAATACCTAAAGATAATATCTGGGTCTTACACAACCAGCCTGATTTTGAGAAATAATAAGCACGACCACTGAAAGCTGAAGGAACCGAATCAGAGGAAGATCAGTACTTCTGACTACACAGAGTCCACAACTTTGAATTTTACAACCCAGTTGTTAATAGGCAATCATCTTGAGAAGATCTTTGTATGAGAGGATCTTTGGTCCATACTGTTTCCTGAATTGTGGTTATTTTCTATTTTTGAAGTCAATAGAAATACACCAGTTGAACTGAGTATCTGACCTCTTATATTTACATATTTACATATGCACACATATATGTATGTCTACCTGCTTGTATGTAGGCTGTATTTCATGAAAGTATTTAATTTTGTTCTCTTTACAAAGTAATGCTTCTTATAAACAGTATATGAGGGAAGTCAATACTATCTATATACTTTTTACAACAAGAAATTCTCACAATGTGCGACTTGTCATGTTCTGTACCTCTAATTTATTATAATGTTCAAAAAATCTGTTAACCTGGGAACTAAAAAACATGTGGGGGTTGTAAAACTATCCACTATAATAAAAGACTTACAACATTTTTAGCTAGCTGAGGAACTGGGAATTAGGTTGATGGAAAGGATTATTGCTTAATATTTTCCATAACATCAGCAATCTTGTCAAAATCCCCTGGTTGCTCTGAGAGTAGGAGACATCTGTTTTACGGGGTGAGCACATATCCTGGAATGTCTGCCATGAGACGGCATCACAACCAGGCTTCATTACCCCTTCACACATTAAGCCTGGTTTACACTTCACAGTGCCATGGAAAAATCACACATTCTGCCAGCAAAAGCCTTGTTGTAGACACAGTCCTACAGATTAGAAAGTCCCCTTGCCAGCATCATTTAGCTCATGCGGGGAATGACTGCAGGCTGTGCCAGCACATGAACCATCTTGCCATTTACATTGCATCACAGGTTTGCCATGTAAGCTTCTGCTAGGAGGATTTGCTTGCGTAGCTGTCTCTCACCTTCTGGCTTTCAGGCTGTGATCAGTGGTACAAAGTCCAGTTCAGGGCCAGTTCATAGTGGTGTATGTCAAGGGTTGATACTGGGGCCACTACTGTTCAATGTTGTCAGGAATGGCCTGGATGCTGGTACAGAGTGCACCCTCACCAAGTCTGCAGACAGTACAAAACTGATATGCAGAGGGTCCTGGACAGGCTGCAGAAATCTGCCCAGAGGAACCTCATGAAGTTCAACAAATGAATGTGCAAAGTCCTACCCCTGGGGAGGTACAACCCCAGGAACAAGTACATGCTGGGTGCTGAATCAGCCGAAAAGCAGCTCTGCAGAGGACGGCCTGGGGGTCTGGTGCACACCAAATTGACCACAAGCCAACAATGTTCCCTTGTGGCAAAGAAGGTCAACAGCTTCCTGGGAAGAACGTTGCCAGCAGTTCAAGGGAAGTCATCCTTCCCCTCTACTCAGCAGTGGTGAGACATATCTGTAGTGCTAGGCCCAGTTCCGAGCTCCCCAAAACAAAAAAGATGTGGACATACTGGAGCAAGTCCTACAAAAGGCCATGAAGATGATGAAGGGACTGCAGCACATCTTTAATACAAGAAGAGGGTTAGAGAGCTGGCACTGTTGATCTGGAAAAGAGAATGCTCACGGGGATCTCAACAGTGCGTATAAATACCTGACAGGAGAGTGTAGAGAGGACAGAGCCAGGCTCTTTTCAGTGGTGTCCACTGAGAGGACAAGTGACAGTGAGCACAAATTAGAACATGCTAAATTCCATATGAACACAAGAAAACACTTGTGATTTTGTGACCACTTGTGAAGGTGGCCAAAGTTTGTCACAGGTTGCCCAGAGAGGCTGCAGCATCTTCATCCTTCAAGATACTCAAAACCCAACTGGTCATGGCCCTAGGAAACTGCTCCAGGTGAGCCTGCTTCAGAGAGGTGGGTAGACTAGGTGATCTCAAGAGGTCCCTTCCAACCTCAGCCATTCTGTGATTCTGTGACAGTGGTATTGACAAAGCTTTGGGAACTGGAACTAAGTTTACAGATCCAGGTCCCCAGATAGACATCTCTTCCAACTCCATCTATGCCAGCAGAAAGTGTTACTCTTTCCATTTACGAAATTTTTCCTCAGGCCCTTTATTTCTCAAATTACCAATTTTATAACAGGTATAGGCATGTTGCATGTCTGAGGCAACTGAATCCATTCTCAAGAAAAGATCAGATATGGTGGTCATCTGTAGCTTTTTAAGATAATGATAGTTAGCTAAATATATTTCACTTGCCTCTGTTTTGCAGCCTGTGTGCTTCAGGGCAAAAAAAGTATTCAGGTGAAAATATGTTAGGATAAGAAAGTCTTTCACAGAGTGGAAACCTATTCTAAAATATTCTCCTAGATGCTACTGACACAGAGAATGAGCGCTTGTATGTGGCACAGGGAGGCACAGACACACTAGCTTTAACCTACTGAGCCTGGGAAATGGCAGAAACGCCAGCCTGGGAGGGCAGGCAAAGCACAGGTTGTATGGATCCTGTCGCGAAGACTTTACTTGCCGGCCTGTGCCGCCATTCCCCGCCCCCCCTCGTTGTCCTTACCCATACTAGCTAAATTTTTAATAACATTTTATTATCGCACCTTTATTTCACTTGAGTAAGCATGTCTTTAAATCCTGTTTTCATTGGCAGGTTGAGCGGTAGTTTTTCTGCAATTCTTTTGAATATGCTGCCATCTAGTGAGAAGAAATCAAGCTGAAATGTATGGGGTTTGCGGCCAGCAGTGGTTTTTTAGCTTCTAAAACACGCAGTATTTAGTTCTGCTCTCCCCCCGTGTCAAGGTGCAGCTTATGGTAGGGTTTGCATGCATTTCCCCAGTAGGCTCCCAGAGGTAAAGATATAATTGATATAAGGCCTCCTCTGCCTTATACCTTATTCCCTCCCTGGCCAGTTCTAAATCACTTCAATTTTAACACATGAAGATTCTCATTAGATTGCTTTCCACTAATAAATCCATACTCAACTATCTCAATCAAAAAGTTGTGAACATCCAGAACTTTCACTCGGTGTACTGGTTTTGGCTAGGATAGAGTTAAATTTCTTCACAGTATCTTGCATAGGACTACATTTTGGATTTGTACTGAAAACAATGTTGATAATACAGTGGTGTTTTAGTTATTGCTGAGCAGTGCTTACACAGAGTGAAGGCCTTTTATGCCTCAGCACCCTGCCAGCAAGCAGCCTGGGGGTGCATAAGAAGTTTGGAGGGGACACAGCTGGGACAGCTGACCCCAATGGACAGAAGGGATATCCAATACCATATGATGTCACGCTCAGCCATAAAACTAGGGGGAGGGCTAGTGAGGGGCCACCGCTCGGGGATCAGTCAGTTGGTGGTGGGCAATTGTTTTCATTTGCATCACTCATCTTTCTTGAGCTTTATTTTTGTGTCTGTTTTTTTTTTTTTCATTTTTCCATTATTATTGTTTTTGTTATTATTTATATTTAATTACTAAATTGTTCTTATCTCAACCCATGAGTTTTCTCACTCTTCCCATCCCACCACGGGGGGCAAGGATTGAACAGCTGCATGGTTCTTGGTGGGGGTTAAACCAGGACAATCGTTTTAGAGCCCAATGTGGGGCACAAAGGGTTTGATATGATAACAAACTTGACCAGAGTATGTCTGTTAACAGTTGCAGTTCATGATATCCATAGAATCATAGAATGTGTTGGCTTGGAAGGGACCTTTAAAGGTCATCTACTCCAATCCCCCTGCAGTAAGCAGGGACATCTTTAACCAATGTCTCAGCCATTAAGTGTCAGCCTTTTTCTGTTCAAGAATGAGCGTACCAGTGGCTCACGCCATGTGAAACCCTGTGGTTCTTCCTGTGTGACTAGGGGGAGGATATGAGGAAATGGATGGTGAACCTATCTGGAGACTAGAAGATGGTGTACAGGAACTGCAAGGAAAAACAACAGCCAAAAGGCATCCATCCAGGAAAATTACTGTCCAGTGTCTGTTGGGCAGAGTAGAAGGGCTGGTCATACTTTTGACCTTGACGAAGAGACTTCTGTTTTGTAGTTACAAAAATCAGGTAATGAAGACTCCAACCAGGAATAGAGGGGTGCTGCTTTCAGCCAGGTGGGGGAAAGGGACCGCCGGGTTTACTGGACTGTGTGGGTTCAATGGCCTGGCACATGAGCTGCACAGAAGTATAAAGCTCTAGTGGACACTGGTGCAACAGTGTACCCCGATACCATCAGATTACAAAGGGGCAGAATCCATCTGCAGTTCTGGAACGACAAGAGGATCCCAAGAATTGTCTGCGTTGAAGGCTGAGGTAAGCCTAACTGGGAATCAGTGGCAAAAGCACCCTATTGTGACTGGTCCAGAGGCTCCATGTATCCTTGGCATACACTGTCTCAGGAGAGGTACTTCAAGGACCCAAAGGGGTACCAGTGAGCTTTTGGCATAGCTGCCTTGAATACGGAGAAGCTTAAAGAGCTGTCTAGCTTGCCTGGTGTCTCAGGGGATCCTTCTTTTGTGGGGTTGCTGCAGGTTAAAAAACAGCAGGTGCCAATTGCTACCTTGACACTGCACCAGTGACATCATACCAATGGAGATTCCCTGGTTGCCATCCTTAAGCTGATCTGGTGGCTGGAGAATCAAGGAGTGATCAGTAAGAATCGTTTACCCTTTAATAGTCCCATATGGCCAGTGCAAAAATCTAACAGAGAACGGAGGCTAACAATGGACTACCATGGCCTGAACGAAATCACACCACCGCTGAGTGCTGCTGTACCACATGCTAGAACTGCAGTATGAATTGGAGTCAAAGGCTGCCAAATGGTATGCAACAATGGATATTGCTAATGCATTTTTCTCAATCCCTTTGGCGTCAGAGTGCAGTTTGCTTTCACGTGGAGGGCTATCCAGTACCCCTGGAACTGGCTGCCCCAGGGGTGGAAACACAGCCCTACCATTTGCCATGGACTGATCCAGACTGCGCTGGAACAGGATAAAGCTCCAGAACATCTGCAGTACATTGACGACATCATTTTGTGGGCCAACACAGTGGAGGAAGTATTTGAGAAGGGGAGAAGAAGAATCGAGATTCTTTTAAGAGCTGGTTTTCCTATAAAACAAAGCAAGGTCAAAGGATCTGCACAAGAGATCCAGTTTTTAGGAACAAAATGGCAAGATAGGCGTTGTCATCTCCCAAAGGATATGGTCAATAAAATAACAGCTATGTCTCCACCAACTAACAAAAAAGAAACACAAGCTTTCTTAGGTGTCATGGGTTTTTGGAAAATGGGTATTACAGGTTGCAGTCTGATCATAAGCCCTCGCTTCCAAGTGACAGGGAAGAAGACCGACTTTGAACGGGGCCCTGAGCAGCAGCAAGCCTTTGAACAAATTAAATGAGAGATAGTTTCTGCAGTAGCACTGGGGCCAGTCTGAGCAGGACAAGATGTGAAAAACATGCTTTACATCGCAGCCAGGGATAATGGCCCCACCTGGAGCCTCTGCCAGAAAGCACCAGGAGAGAATCGAGGTTGACCTCTAGGGTTTTGGAAATATAGAGGATCTGAAGCCTGTTACGCTCCAACTTCAAAAGAAATATTAGCAGCATATGAAGGAATTTGAGCTGGTTCAGAAGTCATTGGTACTGAAGCACAGCTCCTTTTGGCACCTTGATTGCTTGTGCTGGGCTGGATGTTCAAAGGGAGGGTTCGTTCTGCACATCATCCAGCTGGTGCTACGTGGAGTAAGTGGGTTGCACTGATCACACAGTGGGCTTGAATGTGAAACCTTGACCACCCCGGAATTCTGAAAGCGATCATGGACTGGCCAGAGGGCCAAAACTTCAGAGTGTCACCAGAGGAGGTGACTCATGCTGAGGAGGCCCCAATGTACAATAAATTACCAGAAAATGAAAAGCAATATGCCCTGTTTACAGATAGATCCCGTCATATTGTCACCGAAATCAGGAATGAACTTCTTAACACCAATGTAGTCTTAAGAAGCAGGCAGTCTTCTATTCGGTGCCGGGGACATGGGGGATCTCTCCACCTAACATGTCCACTGAATGAGAGATTCACAGAGACTTATATCCATACGGAATATGCATGGTCATTACATTTCCCAGCACTCATTGCCATATTCATTACATTTCCAGAACTCATATCCATATTCATTACATTTCCAGAGCTCATTTCTATATTCACATCACCTTGGCACATGTGCATTAAGTCTGTTAGGGGCTTCATGGTAGGTTTTGGGTGGTTGCTCCTGGTGCACAGTGGCGGGTTTGAGCTGATAATAGTGGAATCTCTTTGTGTGAATTGGGAAAGACAAATGCAGAAGTTTTTGCAACTCCCTCATTTATTTTGCTGGCTTGTAATCAGTCTGTCCAGTCTCTTCACAGATGTGGTATTATTCACTGTTTGTTCTTCACAAGGAGTTATATTTACCTATTTACCAGACTCTCAGTCCCTGATTGTAACAATATTGTGGGAAAACATCAGATGTGGAAAGATGCTGTGTGGAGTCCTACAGAGTAAGTCACAGAAACTTCTGAAGGACAAGGTGAATCGAGCCAGTTTGCAGAGGTGAAAGCAATCCAGCTGGCTTTAGATACTGGTGAACAAGAAAAATGGCCAGTACTTTATCTCTATACTGACTCATGGATGGTGGTAAATGCTCTGTGGGTGGCCACAGCAATGCAAGCAGAGCAACTTACAGCGCAGAGGTAAACCTATCTGGGCTGCTGAACTATGGCAAGATATTGCTGCTCAAGTAGAGAACCTGTTTGTAAAAGTACGTCATGTAGATAGATGCTTATATGTCCAAGAGTCGAGACACTGAAAAACATCAAAACAACAAGCAGGTGGACTAACTGGATCTGGACTGGGAGGCTATTTATAGCTCAATGGGCCCGTGACACATTAGGACATCTAGGAAGGGATGCAACATACAAATGGGCTCATGATCGAGGGGTGGACTTGACCATTGATGCCATTGCACAGGCTATTCATGAAGGTAAAGCATGTGCCATAATCAAACAAGCCAAATGGCTACAGCCTTCTCGGTACAGAGGACACTGGCTGAAATATCAATATGGGGAGGCCTGGCAGATTGATTATATCATACCACCATTAACCCACCATGGCAAGCATCATGTGCTTACAATTATGGAAGTGACTAATGTATGGTTGGAAACATACCCTGTGACCCATATCACTGCCTGTAATACTATCTTGGGCCTTGAAAAGCAAGCTTTATGGTGACACAGCATGCCTGAAAGAAATAAATCTGACAATAAGACTCATTTCTGAAGCAGCCTTATGAACACCTGGACCAAGGAGCATGGCACTGAGTGGGTCTATCACATGCCCTATCATGTATCAGCCTCCGGGAAAACTGAATGATACAGTGGACTGTTAAAAACTACACTGACAGCAATGGGTGCTGGGTCTTTCAAGCATTGGGGTACATATTTAGCAGAAGCCACTTGGCTAGTTAACACTAGAGGATCTGCCAGTCGACCTGGCCCTGCCCAATCAAAACCCCTGCACACTGTGGAAGGCAGTAAGACCCCCGTAGTACATATATCAACTTGCTGGGAAAAACAGTCTGGGTTATTTCTTCCTCAGGACAGGGTAAACCTATACATGGTATTGTTTTTGCTCAAGGACCTGGGTGCGACTGGTGGGTAAAGCAGAGGGATAGGGGAGTCCAACGTGTACCTCAAGGCGATGTAATCCTGGGTGAAAATAATCCATGATTTGAGTTGTATGATGGCAGTGTTACATGATGCTGTATGTCACCACTGCTGTGGCTGCCATATATCAGAGGTATTACAGCAGGATATCACTGCTAGCCAAGTTAGACGCAAGAGGAGGAATTCACTGCAATGTTAAAACTTAACGACCTAGTACAAAGGGATCAGAAATAAAGAATGTAATGGATATACCTTTAAATCTTTGTAACCCATAATTTGAGTTGCGTGTTACAGGCAGTACTACAGCAGAAACCGCCTAAATCAATGAAGGATGAACCTCACAAGAAGCGGTGCAAGTGCAGCAGTGACTCAAGCTGATTTTAGTTCCCAGTAACTCCATGCAACACTACCTCTCCTGTCCTGAGTGAATACCATAACAGATGAAGCCCAAAGTCATACACCAAATGAACTCAATGAACATTTTATGGGTATTTATGGACATTTCACAAACATTTTATGGGGAATGGGGTGATTAATGAAGATGTATTGCAATAGGGTGGGACCTGAATATGATGTAAATAGCATGGAATAAGGGGTGGAGAACGTACTGGTTTTGGCTGGGATAAAGTTAAATTTCTTCACAGTACCTAGTATGGGGCTATGTTTTGTATTTGTGCTGAAAACAGTGTTGATAACACAGACACAGCTTAGTTACTGCTGAGCAGTGCTTACACAGCATCACGGCCTTTTCTGCTTCTCACACTGCCCCCCCAGCGAGTAGGCTGGGGGTGCACAAGAAGATTAGAGAGGCCATGACACTGAGCCAAGTTTTTTTCAGGTGCAAATGGGTCAGCTCCAATGTCTTCAGGAAAATCTCACCTTAAAATATCGGGCAGATGGGTTTTCTGACTTGTCTGCAAGGGAAGAAATCTTCCACTGATGTAGACAAGCAGCAACATTTTCAATACTTCTTAGTAGCTTTTCAAGATGGAGAGTGCCACAACAGTGGAATGCTGAGGTGACAAAGCCAGCAGATATGGGGTGAGGTTCCAGGAGATGTCTGAGTCACAGTCAAAGCAGGCACTCCATCTTTGGTCCCTACCACTCCTACACCTGGGCAATCCCATCCCCACTAGCACCAGTATGTCAGGTTTCTGATCCCAAATTGACCCAGTTTATCTCACAAAACCACAGAAAACCTCAGTCATTTTTTTTTCTTGGTGGGCAAGCTTTCCTAAAGGAAAACAGTATCTATTTTACAAACACACAAAAAAGCTATTTGAAAGATGTGCCCAAATACTTGTTTGACCTAAGTAAACGTAGCTACGGAGAAAGTGGGAATGTAATGACTTGGTTTAAGCTGGAACAAAAAATCTGTGGCAGATTCAAGATCAGCACTCATGAAATTCCAGAGATTACATCTCCTCAAAAATAAAATATGATTCTGTGATGCCCAATACTGTGATCTGTTCTTTAAGTTCAGTTTTACCATTTATATGTATCTCGCCCATCTTGTCTGATTTAGTGAGTTGTACTCTTAATATTTTTCAAATTCTCTCTCTTGTTTTCTTTTATTCCAGGTAAATTTAGCAAGATTTGCTAATTCCCATTTCAGTATATTTGGATTCAATATGCTGTTTACTTTTTCTCACAAAAGCTGACTAATCATATTTAGAAAAAAATCCCAGCTAATCAAAGTTTGGGTCTTCCAAGTATCATGCGTATTTAGGACATATGGCCCTTTTAGCTCACTTCTTCTTGTATTTATCTGATCATAGAAAATGCTAGAATTCGAGTACACAATTATCCATCTAATTGAAATCTAAAAGAGAATCTGAGAGTTTCATAAAAACAACAGGAATTTTAGTTTCATAAAAATGACAGGAACTTGAGACAGTCTGGCATGGGTGTGCTAGTGAGGAGCTTCCATGAGACCAGATGTTGTTTGACCCACCCCAGTCAACATGCCATGAAACGTGCTGAGCCTGTAGCCACTCAAACAATTTTATGGAAGAAAGAGGAAAGACAAGGCTCAGAAACGTTTCTGTGTTTGGCACCCCAGACACATCTGCTCACAGTAATGGTTTTGGTAACTTCAGCTGTCATTAAGGGCAACAAGAAAAGCTTCTGTAAGTTGTGAGTGATAAAAGGAAGACTAGGGAAGATGTGGGCCCTCCTGGGACGAAATAGGAGACCTGGTTAACCAGGATATGGAGAAGGCTGAGGTACTCACTCAAGGGCTCTAACCACACCACCCAAATCACAGAAGGCAAAGGCAGGGGCTGTGAGTATGAAGAACTGACCACTGCAGATGAAGATCGAGTATGAGACCATCTAAGGAACCTGAAGGTACACAAGTCCGTGGGACCTCATGGGATACATCCGTGGCTCCTGAGGGAACTGGTGGATGAAGTTGCTAAGCTGCTTTCCATTATATTTGAAAAGTCATGGCAGTCTGGTGAAGTTCCCACTGACAGGAAAAGGGGAAATGTAACCCCCACTTTCAAAAAGGGAAAAAAGAAGACCCAAGGAACTACAGCCCAGTCAGTCTCACTTCTGTGCCCAACAAGATCATGGAGCAAATCCTTCTGGAAACTCTGCCAAGGCACATGGAAAATAAGGAGATGATTTGTGACAGCCAACATGGCTTCACTAAGGGCAAGTCATGCCTGACAAATTTGGTGGCCTTCTATGACGGGGTTACAGTGTTGGTGGATAAGGGGAGAGCAACAGATGTCATTTACCTGGACTTGTGCAAAGCGTTTGACACTGTCCCGCACAAGATCCTGGTCTCTAAATTGGAGAGATGTGGATTTGATGATGGACCACTCAGTGGATGAGGAATTGGCTGATGGCCCCACTGAAAATGTTGTGGTCAGTGGCTCAGTGTCCAAGCGGAAACCAGTGATGAGTGGCATTCCTCAGGGGTCAGTACTGGGACCAGTCCTGTTCAACATCTTTGTCTGCGACATGGGCAGTGGGATTGAGTGCACCCTCAGCAAGTTTGCCAAAAACACCAAGCTGTGTGGCATGGTCAACTCACTGGAAGGAAGGGATGCCATCCAGAGGGACCTGGACAGGCTTGAGTCGTGAGCCCATGTGAACCTCATGAAGTTCAGCCAGGCCAAGTGCAAGGTCCTGCACATGGGTTGGGGCAATCTGAGGCACAAATACAGGCTGGGCAGAGAATGGACTGAGAGCAGCCCTGAAGAGAAAGACTTAGGGGTGCTGGTGGATGACAGGCTCAACATGAGCCAGCAATGTGTGCCTGCAGCCCAGAAAGCCAATCGTATCCTGGGCTGCATCAAAAGAACCGTGGCCAGCAGATCAAGGGAGGTGATTTTGTCCCTCTACTCCACTCTGGTGAGGCCCCACCTGGTGTACTGTGTCCAGTTCTGGAGTCCTCAGCACAAGAAGGACAGGGACCTGTTGGAGTGAGTCCAGAGGAGGGCCACAAAGATGATCAGAGGGTTGGAGCATCTCTCCTATGAAGACAGGCTGAGAGAGTTGGGGTTGTTCAGCCTGGAGAAGAGAAGGCTCTGGGGAGACCTTATAGCGGCGTGTCAGTACCTAAAGGGGGCCTGCAAGAAAACTGGAGAGGGACTTTTTACAAGGGCATGTAGTGATAGGACAAGGGCTAATGGCTTCAAACTGGAAGAGGGCAGATTTAGATTAGGTATCAGGAAGAAATTTTTCATTATGAGAGTGGTGAGACACTGGAACAGGTTGCCCAGAGAAGTCGTGGATGCCCCATCCCTGCAGGTGTTCAGGGACAGGCTGGATGGGGCTTTGAGCAACGTGGTCTAGTGGGAGGTGTCCCTGCCCATGGCAGGGGGGTGGGAACTAGATGGTCTTTAAGGTCCCTCTAACCCAAACCATTCTATGATTCCATGCCAGGCCATCCCCAGAGAGTGTCTTGCCAGGTAACTTTTCTTATTTTGAAGGGTCACACAGGGGAAGGCAAAAGTAACTTCCAAGTGCTGATGCAAACAAAGCACTAGGCTATAAAGCTATCATGTCCTGTCTTTGAAAGGTACCATAAGTAATTTTGGGAAGTCTCTGCTATTCATCTCCCTTCAAAATCTGTATACTGGTGCACATTTTGCTAAGGAAGTTCTGCATTGGAACGGGAAGGTGAATTCTCAGAAGGACCACGTGGGAGCCGATGCAGGCAGGGCACTGGAACAACCACAAAACCACAGATAAAAGGCAAAGAACAAGTTCAATCTTGATACCTCACAGACTGGGGAATCTCCAAAGCAACACCCAGGTAGAGGCACATAAGCAGGGGACACGGGCACCACGGAGTGAGAGACAGTCCTTGTTAGCAAGAATCCTTGGCAGTGAGAGAGTCCTTGTTAGCAAGAGCATGCACAGACTCCCTGCTCTCGCTGGTATTTCAAGGGTTCAAGCAGACATAGTTTTCCCACTGTGCTTTGACCTTCTTCAACAGGGCAGGATTCTCAAGAGGCTAGATAAGGTGTGCCTTAGTCCATCACAGACTTACATTATCTAAGTGCAAATGTTTTAGTTGCAAGCACCGAAGATTGAACAACAGTTAGTGTGATATAGGTGTTTCCCAGCACCCCAGGTGTGAGTCACTTGAGCTTATTTACAATCCTCCTCGCTGATCTTCCGTTGCTTTCTCACAGACCATCTGATGAGGTGGGTTAAGAGCACCTATTTTCCACAAATACGGATGCAAAAGTGTTGTGTGAAAGGGGCAAAGCGGTTTTGGCAGAAAATAACCCCCCTTGTGTTCTAACACTCCTCACCGAGGTGGGAGGCTAGGTGCGGCTAGGTTTAAATTCTGAGTGATGCCCAATTCAGCACTATTAGTCCAGTCACATTTAATATATATATATTAAACTGATATGGTTTGGATACCCTAATAGTGGACTGCACCTTCAGTCTAGTCATGCTCATGAACTAGCACAGCCACTCTGGAGTCTTGGGTCGCGTTCAATGAGAAACTGAAACGACTAGCTACTTAAACAGTGCAGTTTAGGTAAGCAACAGATATATAGATCCTTAGGATTGCTGGTGATAAATACACTGTCTGCAAAGCACGTGCAAATAGAAGTATTGTTAAATATACAAAATGCGCGCCAAAGTTATAAACGATACAGCCTGGCTATAAATGTAGGACAGAGATTCTCTAGAGAGATTTCTAAGTTTCCCGAGAAAGCACTCAGTATAGTTTAAGTCTTACCCAAAGGCGTCCCTGTGGGGGGGAAGAAAGGCTCAGCCCGTCGGCTGGTCCCAGGAGTCAGTGATGGAGTTCTTTGAGATGGTGTCTTCCCTGATATCCCCCCTCTCTCGGGCTATTTTATACTATTTTTTTATCTTCAAAGTGGAGTTTGAGTGACTTTAGTCATAAATACTTTTATTATGATTGGTGTAAAATTCTCTCGCTTCACATTTAAAGGTATAGTTTATGAAAAATTCAGGGTGCAGACTCAGGAGGAGGTGCAAAGGTTGCACCTTGGAGGCAGGTAGCCTTTGGGATGAAGGAGTGTTTTGGTATTATAATGACATTATAATCAGCAAAGTTCGCACAAAGGACAGCATTTCATCAAAATCTGACGAAATCTTGTCTCAGGGTAGCAAGTAGGCGGCTTATCTGTTTCATAGTACCATCTCGTTCCCGTATCTGCTATATGTCGCAAGGCAAGGCCACAGTAGGTTACATTCTGTTCTGTCCCTCGTGTAGCTTCGCAAGCAATCTTGTACAGGGAATCGCAAATGTTGCATTCTTCGCAGGCCAACTGCACCTGTATTCCACCTCAGAAGCCTCTTGATTTTATAACTTTCCTTAGTGTGTGAACGATGCTGTGGTTTTGTCCATTTTAGTAATTACTACACAAAAAGAGCAGTAGGAAGAGACACTCCTAAACTAGGCATTAACTAAATAATGAAGGGGGCAGGCAGAAACAGGAAGAAGCTGTGAGAGGAAGAGGCTGAGCAAGTGCAAGTAACATTCTGAAAATATATAGGCCACTTAATTCAGTGAGAACCGTAATTTAGTGAAAAGGGAAATAGAAGTTTTTCTTCTACAGGAAACCAGGTATGTGTCCACTTCCCCATGCGCCCAGGGTTGTCCCACTTCCTGCAGTTTGTGTTTCTGTTTCTCTTGAGTAATTTGCTCTGAACATTACCTTCTTCGACTGGGGTGGTGTGGGGAAGTAGCGATAGATGGGCGAGGAGGATTGTTCACACACTCAAGTGACTTGCACCTGGGGTATCAGAAAACACATACATCACACCAATTGTTATTTAGTCTTGGGTGCTTGACAAGTAGAACATCCGCGCTCAGATAACACAGGCCTGTAATCGACTCAGAGGCAGCCTATTGAACACGCTTGAGATGCCTGTCCTGCTTCAGAAACAATGAAAGCACAGTGGAAAACTACGCTTGCATGAATCCCTTAAATACAGGTGAGAACAGCATGTTTGGATTCTCTCTCTCTCTTGGACTCTCTTGCTAACAGGGGCCGAGCTCCGGGTGCCTGCGTTCCTCCTTGCGTGCCTCTGCCCAGTTGCTGCTTCGGGGATCCCCCGGTTTGCGAGGTATTGAGATTAAATTTACTCTTTGCATTTTATCCAGGGTTTTGTGGTTGTTCCTGTGCCCTGCCTGCAGCGGCTCACACGGGTGGTTGGTTTCATGAGGCACGCAGGCTTTGTGCGGTTGGGTTTGGTACCCAGCAGCGTGGCAGTGTCTTCAGTCCTCCAACGGACGAGCAAACAATGCTACATTCTGGGATTATTCTGCAGTATTTGCTTGCATTGTGCTGTTTTGGCGATTGCTCGTGCCAGGCCATCTGGCATCGTGCCAGGCGCACCTGACGCGCCCCTTCCATTTTCGTCGGGTTCCACAGAACACTTAATTGCCGCGTTCTTCCGGCCTCGAGGAAGACCGCCCCACACCCACTCGCGGGTCCAGGGCTGGCCGTGACATACCGCCCGCACCACCGGGAGCCTGCCCGCCGACCCGCTGCCGCTGCCGCCCCCGCCTCCAGTGGGTGCGTGGGAGGGAGGGAGGAAGGGGGAGAGGAAGGCCGGGAGCAGCTGCCGGGGCCTCCCCCACCCCACGGCTGAAGCGAACCTACAGCCCGCCCAGCCACGCCTTCCGTGAACACCCGCCCCGCCCCGCCCCGCCCAGTCCAGTCCGTCCCCGCCCCGTCGGGGGGCGGTGCCGGGCTGCCGGAAGAGCCGGTGGGATCGGCGGGGCGGAGGGCTCCGCACCGCTTCCGCCGCGGCAGGAGACGGGCTGCCGGCGGCTGGTGAGTTCCCTTCTCTCGGCGGGTGTGGGCCCGGCGAGGCCTTCCCCAGCGGCGCACGGTCTCCCCCAGCGTTCTCTCCCTCCGTCCCGGGCCTAGGACGCGGCCCGCCCCCGCCTTCCCCGCCTCTCGGCCCGTGGGCCGTCCGGCTGAGGCGGCGGAGCAGGGCCCAGCGGGCCTCAGACCCCTGCCGCTTCCCCGCGCCGGCCGCCTGGCTGGCCCGCCTTCAGCAGGCCGTTCGGGGGACGGGCTGCAGGGGACTGGGCTGGGGGTCTTCGCCAGCCGGTGGGACGGCTGGAAGCGGGAGGGGGCCGGGAGCTGCCGCCTGGGAGCAAGGGAGCCGCGACCCACGTCGCGTGTTTCCTGCGTGGTGTGACGGGAGCCGGTACCGTGACGCCCCCGCCTGCGTCCCGCTGGCGGCGCGGCCGGGGACCCGCGGGGAGCCGTGTGTCCCCCGCGCCGGTGCGGGCCCGGCAGGCCGGCACCTCCCGTCCGGCTGGAGAGCCAGGGGACAGCGTAAACTCTGACTCTCCGGTGCCTTCCCGGGCAGCAGGGGAGCGCGGCACCGGCCGGGCTGGCGGCCGGGCGAGGGCGTTGCTGCTGGGGATCGCTGTGAAACAGGCTGGTTTTAGGTCACTCTGAAACTTCAGATGCGACGGCGGTTTCTTTCCTAAGATTGGAAGCGGGTTCACTTTGTGCGTTTGAAACTTTTGTTTCATCTCTGAGCTGTAATAGCTGCAACTCCACGGTCGTATATAACCGGCTTTTGGGTCTTTAGGGCAATAATCCTACTTGTTCTGTCACTTATGTGACAGCAAGAATACCTCTGTTTAAGAGGGGGATAAATGCTAAAACCCTTAAGCCTATAGAAAGCAGGCATTGAGGTGCCTGAGGATGTCTTTGAGGCCTGCATAACTTAAAAAAACATTTAAGAGAATCAGGTACCCTACTCCCATATTAAAGGCAATAGGAGGGCATTTCCTGCTGCTTGTAAGTGCCCTACAGCCTTTGCTGCATCCTTAAGCTCACACATTTCTTTTGAAAGAGAAATCTTTTTTTGTTTGGTTTTATGTGGCTATATTTAAATTGAACAATATTCAGTGTCAATGCGACTGCTGCCACTTACCAGTCTCTTCTAGCTAGCTTCCCATTTCACAATCCACATGGATTGGAGTTACAGCTCCCTGGAAATGTTTTGTGATAAGAACATGGGTGTGACTAGGGGAGGTGGGCAGCAGGCAGAGGAGACAAAATTGGTAATCCAGATGTTTGACAGAATACTAAAATAGCATGAAATATGAGTGCTTAATAACAAGTAATGTGAGACCTCAGGACGCTGGTCTAGGTAAAATGTGCAGAGTGCACTGGGAGTGCAGCATAGTTTCTTATCATTCTATCATATTTGCCTGACAGATAGATTGTTACTCAACTTCTACACCTCTAGCTCTGCTGATCAAAATTTTCATTCTTAACAAGGTGAACAGTGTCTACTGTGGGGGAAAAAGGAATATTCCTATGACACTGAGTGGCTTTGGGGCCATCCTCATTATTGTCTCCTACATATTCTACGTGCTACAAAGTTTCTTCTGTCATTCTTCAAAGCTTTCCTGTGCCCAGCTGAGACTCCTCTGTGGACTCGTAAAAGTAATTACCTGTCCTAAAGGTGTCTAGATATAAATGCCTAAAAAAGCCATAGGCTGTCTCTGCACTTTGTGAATCACCCATAGGTTTTAGACATTTTAAGAGAACAAACCTAGCTGAGTTTTGAACTGCCTTTTGTTTGGTTGGAGCAAATTTTGCTTTCCACCAAGACTTGCTTGCCTTGATGGTATTACAGAGCCAGGGCTTTGATTGTTGAGATTTCTGTAACACATAATAACCAGTGTTTATCTCTTGATTAATTTTAAAATGCAACTTTTAACTTCTCAATTTCTAGGTGGGGATCACTAAATTGAACAGCAATAACCATGGGAGATGCTGCAAAACCTTGCTTTGCCAGACAAAATAAGGATCAGGAAATTTTACATCAAGAAGAATTAAAAGGAAGTCCCTTACAGAGAGACTACAGAGTCATGGATGAATACAGAAATGGCCATAGCAATAAAATAGATACCAGCCTGCAAAAGAAAAAGGGAACACGATGCGATTATGGAAGCAGTCCCAGGCGAGGGCCACGTACTGTTTTGAGTAGCCCAAATTCACTTAAAAACACAACTTACAGTCAAGGGTCAAAGTTAAATGATATCCAGAGAGACCAAACGAAGAAGTGGGTATCTGATGACCATCGTGGTACTTCTGGCAGCTGGAGAGAGTACAGATCTGTTGCCTGGATTCCCTCACATAGCCGGAAAAGAAAGGACTCTTTTCATGAGGTTGAAGGTGCTGGAAACAGAAATGTAAGACAACTTCAGGAAGACTTAATGAGTGAAGATGTGCCGGACATGCAGAAAGGAAGCTCTGGTAATCAACATGTTTGATTTTACATAGCTATCCAGTAAAGTATTCACATGTTTTTAGTCCAATGGTGATTTTTGGTCTGGGATCTTCTAGCACTCTTATTCGATTCTTTTTCTATGTCCAGGCAGGCAGGCTGTTGACTACTCTTACCTTGTTGATCTGCAGTCTCTGCTGACAGTTGTAGCCTCCTTATCTTGTTTTCTTCTATTAAAAGACTAAACACAGCACTGTACCAGCTGCTAGGAAAATTACTAAGAAAACTTATTCTGAAGCCTAAAGGCTTCAGCAAATCTAGCTACTTGTGCTACATAAAGCTAAGCAAACAGTGTAAATCACACCATAGTATAACCCCAACTAGCTTATTCTAATTAAAACTTATTTATTTAAACCAAACTAATATTTCTCAACAGAGAACTTATTCATGAAAACGGAGGTACTGGCATATAGGAAAGGGCAAGTGTCTCTTAAAAGTGGAATTAAAAACATGGTACACAACTTCAATCTTGGGAGTCCGTTCTGGAACAAATAGTAATAACCTAGTGTAAGTATTTGAAAGCTAACAAAGCGATTAGTAGCAGTAAACATGGATTTGTCAAGAAAAATGTATGCCAAGTCCTTCCAACTTATTTCTTTGAAACAGTAGCGATCAGTCCTCTGTGGATATGAGAGAAGCAGTTGGTAGATACTACTAGTATTAGTACTGTAGTACTTTTGACATTCTTGTGTGACAGTTCTGTAAGTAAGCTGGAGGAAAATTCTCTAGATGAAATTAATACAAGGGACTCGCAGAGTAGATAACTGTACTCTGAAAATACTTACCAAAGATTTTTTCTAAGTGATAGGAAGCATTGAGCAAGTGTCTATGAGGCTTCTGTTTTGTTCAATGTTTATTACACTATTGTGATGATGAATGAAGACAGCATGCTTATTAATTGTGTGCTTGTAAATTTGAATATGCTGTGGAGCTGGTAGGAACTGAATGCAGAAAAGCAGGAAGGTCAATTAAAATAACTTTGCACAATTGGAGAAATGACCTACATATAGGATGAAATACAAAAGATACATGCAAGTGCCACTGTTTAAGTAGGAATGTCAACTGTACAAATAAAGGAGGAAAAGTTATTATGAAGTAGGTTTTGGGGTTTTTTTTTAAAGAAGAATCTGAAATCGTAGTGAATCAGAAGATGATAATGAGTAGTCAGTGTCATGGTGTAGTGAGGCATGAAAACAGACTCCCAATCTGAAGTACTCCTTTTTCTGTAACTCCTTTTTCTGTAAACTCAGTTGCAGTACTCTGTCTGACTTTGGCACCCCACTTGAATGAATAAAATGAAAACAGTCCAAAGAAGAGCAAGAAGAATGCCAGGGCATATAAAAAACAGAAACTACACAAACTGTAAACAATCCCCAATCTTTCTGCAAAAGGAAAGGGTAGGGAGGCACGATAACAGTCTTCAGCTGTCTAGAAAGGCATTGAAAAGCTGATGTGGTAATCTGGCTTGCATATTTCCAGTAGATGGGACAGAAAGCAATGGGCCTACAATTCAGCAAGAAAGGTTCAGATGAGGAATAAATGGACAATTTCTAATGGTCAAGGTAGGGAAGTACTGGAGAGGTTTTTCTGCACCGCTCATGGAGTATGTACCTGAAGGCCTTTAAGAACAGGTTAGGTGAGCATTGCTCAGGATTGACAAAGTTAATTTCATCTTCCTGTGAAGCACAGGCATGGCATAGCTCACCTCTTGAGGTCACTTCAAAAGCTCTAATTCTATGTCAAGTAGCAAGCAATTATTAAAAATGTTTCTTTTAGCATTTCCTTTTACTTGAAATCTTTTCTGCGCTTATCCTTTTCCTTTACCTTTATGCCTTTTTACTGCACCTCATAAGGAAGGAGTTTACCAAATCTCTGAGACGCTGATTTTTCTGCAGGAGCTTTAACTTTAACTTGTCTTTAGTACTTTATTTAGTTATTTATCTATAATTAGATTGTCACTACTGTAACTGCCAAATATTAGAAGTATTTATTTATTTTATAATTTTTTTAAGTTAATTAGTGGTTACAGAAATAATTGGTAAGTAGGTAGTTGTCACACGCTTTCCCGCAAAGACATTCATTTAATACACATTTTTTTTCCAAGTTCTGTCTACACCGATAAGTAAAAATGTAGTTGAACAGCTACGGTGGGTCACAGGAGTTTGAGCTGGAGAGTCAGCAGGGAAAATGGAAGGGATATGTAAAGTTCAGAGACTCAAACTTCTGTTTCTGCTCCTTGGAGCTTCCTTTGGAGTACTGTCTCTGCAACCTGCTAAGCCTTAGTTCTGTTTATTCCAGCATAAACTTGTGCTGCTACTGAAAGAAATTACATTGTCATTCTTGGTCTGGTCCTGTTTACAACACTAGCACACGCGTGCTGCTTAGTGAACTGAATCAAACAACTGGTTTAAAGTACACAAGTTGTTTCCCTTTTGCCAATTTTTAGAGATCACAGAAGGAAACTTTGTAAGCATATTTGGTAGAGCAGTTGTGTTTTATCTTCTTTTTTTTTTTAACAATTATTACAAATGAAAACCTATACTATGATAAGGGTTTTGGAGTCTAAGGAACTTGCATAAAATTTCTGAGAAGCAGTGAACTTTAGAAATTCGAAGCATCTGAACATCCTGTATAGCTGTTTAAGTGAAAGGTAAGATACGATCTGAAGTCACATGTGAAAATCTGGTCTGTGTATATTAATTCCTGAGATGATTTTTACAGGTATTCTTTGGACCAGTAGCAATTCCTGCTTCAAAGTGATGGCAAAGTCTGCTTAAAAGTAGGACTGGTATTTACATTACTTTGTTCCAGAACTTTTGCTGTAAACATAACAAGTTTATTCTGTCAGTTTTATAGCTTTATTAAGAAATGTGTGCAAATACTTATCAAGTTCATTGATTGACTTACATAGCCAATAGAGGTTATTAGTTTGTTGGGTTTTTTTCGCTTGTCGATTTAATACTGTGAAGGCAATACTGATCCATATGCCAGTTTAACTGAAAGGCAGGCAGCATTAACAGGCAATTACTACTGGTGGTAATAAATTGTTGTATGCCAGCTGAGCTATGGCAGTGCTATATCATAGTGCTCTTAGTTCTTACAAATCGTTCAGATAGGTCTACACTCACTAATTCGGTGATATTTGTAGTGGTCTGTGGGTCAGTTCATTTTCTAGCTTGTTCATCTACCGAAGCCTGACCAAGCATCCCAAAATGTTTATTCTGCGTTTTTGTCATAATGACATACAGGTATGTCTCAACTAGGCAGTGAAATCTATTGCATTTAGTGTTATTTTTTTGCCAGTTTTAACAAAGCTATCTAAATAAGGTTGGTGACTTGAACGAGAGAAATTAATGGTTTTTAATAGTTCAGAACAAAGGTACTATAGATTATAATATAAATACACAGTCCTGCTGTTATCAGACTTGCACAGAACAGAATATGAAACAATGCAGAGTAGATGATTTGTATCTTATTTGACTCACACATAAGTAGAATGGTAATTAAAGAAGAAAAACCAAACAAAATGTTTTGTGGTACTCTGAAGTTATTTGACATATTTGCTTTCCTAACTCTTTATGAGAAATGACGAAGCTTAAGAAACTAAGAAAATCGAGAAGAACTAGACAAGATGAGTACAATCAAGATGAAGTGGATGGTCCAGTCATAGATGAATCTGTGCTGTCGGCAAAAGAACTTCTAGGGTTGCAGCAAGCTGAAGAACGATTGAAGCGAGACTGCATTTATAGACTGAAGAAGGTGCCACTGTCTTTACTTCTATAGTCCTCTCTTATTTTCTTGTCTGTAAATACAATATAGAGGGTACACTTCAAGCAATTTCTCTGACTGTAGCAGGAAAGTCTAGTTATAGAATTGATGTAATGTACAAAATGGGGGCTGTTAATGAATTGTCAAGGCAGGTTATTCTTTGGGGTTTTACTACAAGTCTTGGTTTGGCAGCAAGTTAAGTGCAAAAAGTCGCTGCTCCTTTAGTTCATGTATTAACATCAGATCACTGCATGCTGGGGCAGTGGACCAGAAAAGTTTTATTGTATATTTGTTCAGTTAATATATTCTTCCATAGGCATTGGGTAGTTTCCACTGTAAAAGACAAGGCTTGATTGACCCAGTACCACCATTCTGCTGGCATTATTTTTGATATGCAAACTTTTGACTCTAGAGATGAAGTTAGGAAAGCAAAAGTGAATATTTCTGGATTTCAAAGTTAGTCATTCAACTTAGCAAGTGTATTGAATGAAATGAAGGTGGTATCTTTCTATATTTTAGGGGTTTTTACTCTCTTTGTTTTAGCAACCTCGAAGCTACCCATCAGCAAAATATACCTGCAAATTGTGTGACATTTTGATTGAGTCAGTGCCTTTTGCTCATAAGCATATTAAAGAGAAAAGACACAAGAAGAGCCTAAAGGTGAGTTAAGGACAAAAAAAAGTATAAAATGCAGATTTATGAAACTGTCCTCACCCTACTAATGACAATGAAACTGTACTGCTTCGAACGTCGTTCCACATTTATTTTTTACTGTGTCTGAATCTTCTTAAAAGCTCTTATTTAGTGTTACTGGTAAAAAGAGTAAACCTGGGACTTTGCTTCTGCTCCCAGCTTTGTAATTTAATTTGTACTTTTTCATGCCTATTGTTATATCAAAAGAAGTCCTCGTTTAAAGTGTAACTCAGTAATATTTTGTTGCTGGTGACTGAAGTATAATAAAAAACAACTGACTCTTCTGCTGTTCTATAATTCTTCATGTAGACTACTTACGTGTATTCTTCTTGGTGTCTATTTCATTGGCGTATTTCAACAGCGAAGAGTTTTGAACAATTCCAGGGCAATGAGGAGTAGCAATAAGCAAATATAGTTGGTACGGCAGAATTAGAAATTATAACCTATATGTCAGGGTGAAGATTTCAGTTCTGAAATACTGTAAAAATTATGAATTGTGGAGTATAACAGACTTGTTTATATGTAAAGGAAATAGGTTTGTTTTGAACATAAACATCAAAATAACTTCCAGGAAAACCTCAATTTTACTTTTTTAATTAAATACCTTCTGTTCCTTCTACTTTCTCAGCTTGGATTGGACAAAACTATTTGTCTTCTCCAGCTTTTCTGTTTCTTCCTTTTTAACTCCTACCCTTTCCCACTTTGCAGGTGATGAAAAAATTGGTGACTTTTTTTTTTAATATTCCAAATACATGTATATATACCTCGACACATTACCAAAGCCTCCTGGAATATCTAATTCTTCATTCCTGTTGCAGTTTCTTTGTTGACATTCTTTCTTCCGATTACCTCCATTATCTGGAAAACCTGTGGTGGTGTTACTTGGGATGAGTTGCAAGCATTCATTCTAGCACATTAAGCAACTCAAGAAAATCATTAAAACATCAGGCTTATTGTCTTTAAAGGAAAAGCAAGAAGAACAGCTGCTGACTGCTCTGCCTCCTCCAACACCTTCCCAAATACAAGCTATTGGTGTTGCTATTGAAAAAGTAGTGCAGGAGTTTGGTTTAGATCATGAAGATCTAGAAGAAAGGCTCAACATTAAAACAGTGATGGAAAACTTGCTGCGTCAAAAATTGCCAGGTATTATTTGCAATTTGTTTTAAATGCTAGATATACCAACTTAAAAAAAAAAACAACAACAAAAAAAACCCCTGAAACAACCCACAACAGCTCGTGAAGTGAAAATTTAATTAAAAACTTTGGCTAGCTAAATTCTAAAACAGTATATTTAGTTGCTACTCTGTTGAATGACATGATGTGACGCTATAACCCTGAATTAAATGACAATGGTGCTCATGACCCAAACAGACCTGTAGTAAAATTGAAAATAAACGGGATGTGGGGGGCAGTCGACCTTCATGATAAGCTTTTATGAGCAACAGTATGGAAAGCAGGAGTTACTAACACAGTTCTGTGCTGTTGGAAGACCCTTCTTTATTTCCTGTGGTTGTCAAAACTAGATGTAGGTTTAAGATCTACTGACAATGCTATAAAGAAGCTACAGGCTTAGAATTAGGTATAGAGTAAATGCAGTATCATTCTTTTTGTTGCAGAGTGCTCGTTAAGATTGTATGGCTCCTCCTATAGCAGATTTGGTTTCAAAACTTCAGACATAAACATAGATATCCAGTTTCCTGTCAGTGTAAGTAAGACCGTTTTATTAAGTATGTCTAAGTGTTTTTGAATGTTTGCACCTTTATGTAGATTATAGTTTATGACTTACAGTGTGGTAGTAGCACTTTTTATGAAAATGAATTAGGTAAAACAGCTATCACATTAAAATGGTCTTAAAATATCATTCCTCACTTCATACATCAGTAATGTTCAGCCAGTTTATTGAATCTTTCTTCTGAAAACACTTAAAACGTCTGTATTCGTAGCAGTCCTGTGAGACGGCTCATTATTTATGGCCTCTTACAGCTGGATTAAATGGCACTCCCATGATCTTACTGGTGTAATGATATATGCACATCAGAGTTTTTGATGGCTAGGTTAATTTTGAGCTGTGCAACCATCTTATATGTCATTTATATGTAAAGTAATTTGAAGTCTTGATTTGTCATGCTAGTTGTTTCTATAGATTTTCATGCATGAACATTGAAAAAAAATTAAAGACTGTGAAAAACTTGATTCCATATTTAAACTTATTCCTCCTGTAGTTGATTTGACAGGTTAAAATTTAGCATTTCCTCTAGGAAACAAAGATGGAAATCTTGTATGGAGAAAGAATGATCCAAGTTCATAAAGTGCATATAATTTAAAAAAGCTGTGATTCCAGTCTTTGATGTGAGGTAGATCCACTATGTCAGAAGGCAATGATATTTAAGTGCACTGAAATAGTAGTTCTGTTGGTGGTTTTTTTTTTCCACAATCAAGTCTTTGGTAGAGGTTAAAATAGCTTTACTTACAATTACTCCAGGGTTTGGGGTTTTTTTAATGTGAAATAAGCAGAGTTCTTGTTCCTTTTGATACCATTAGCGATAGCCAAGGATTAAGAGAAGTTTTTTCTCATTTGTTGTTGTTTTGCTTCCTTCTTGCTGCCCTCTCTGGAAGAAAAACAGAACTGGCTTGGGGGGATGTTGTTTGTTTTTTTTTTCAGTTGTGAGAAAACACCTCTTTTACACTATGAAAACAGCTTTGTTACTTTTATTGACAGATGACTCAACCAGACGTTCTCTTACTCGTGCAAGAAAGTCTCCAGAACAGTGGTAAGAAAAAATTGCTGCCTTCGCAATTCTATTAAATGTTACTGCTTAGTAATTGTTGAATTCCACCTCTGTTGAACAGGTAAACCACATGCTATTCTTTTTTTTTAGAAAGATGTGAGACTGAAAAATACTGCAGGAAATAATACATTGCCAGAACTAACTTTAGTTTGATATTCAGTTTTTTGATGGTTGAAGTCCCATTATTTGTGTTGATATGAGAAATTCCTAGTGGGAGGTTTTCTTCTACATTATAAATGAAGATGCCATTAAACTAACTTTAGGTAGACTGTGCTGCCTTTCTTTTCCCAGACTGCTCTATTAGCTATATATAGTGCAGAAAGTAGCCTAAGCTGTTCTAACATGTGATCAGAAACTTGGTAATGTAATTTCAGGTTGTGGTCTCTTTTCCTATAATTATGTGCCCATGCCTGTTTGTGCAGTGAGGCCGTGTACAAATGACTGCATACAGACACATTTTTTTTTCAGGTAATGAATACAACTCTATGCACTAATACAGGCAAGTAAAGTCTAAGATCTTAAAAAAATGCACTTACTCAAACCAGTTCAAGCATATGCAGGCAAAAGTGAAAAGATGGGAAAGAAACTCTGTCTTTTTAACTATAGATTGCAAAAAGTAGCTTTACTACTTTCTTGCCTTGCTTTATGCCCACGGTTGGGAAATCAGACCATATGGTTCCAAACTTGTATATTAAACATGCATATATTTACTGACCTAGTTTTTTCTCATTACCACCTCCATTGTATGTGCATCTTTTTGTCTGGTCAAATAACCATTATAGTCTTTGAGAATGGGGTTGTTGTTCATCCAGACTGGAGGAACGGAGACCAAGATCCCATAAAAAGTTAGGATCTCTAATGTGTTTTGAAAGCAAGCAATATTTGCATTAACATCGTGTGCAAAGCCTTTTTCTACGAGTCAGAAGATAAAGGGACAGCATTAGGCATTTGAGGTACCCCACTGGCAAAAGCAAGAAGTTTTTCAAAGATACGTGTCCAAAGGGCTAGGTAACATCAAGAAAACGTTGTTATTTCAGAATTTTTGAGTTGGGTATCTAAAATTATTTCATAGTTTCCTATCTACCTGGCCCAGTGAAACAGTGAGGCATCAAGAAGTAAGCCCAGTTTGGATCAGTAAACTCCACTAGGAGAAAGGACTGCAGTGTCATCTGTATTTTGTAATGTTAAGATAAAAACGTAGCTGAATTGTAATTAGAAACCTATATAACAAATAAGAGGAAAAAATAAAAAATTAAGCATAGCAAGAAGACATTACAGTTTGTCAGTAAGCCTGTTCTATACTTACATTTCTAGGTTAACAGGGAAAATAAACTTGCATATTTTCTCTCTGTCTAGTACTGACATAACACTCTGGTTTTTTTCATCTTTCAAACTAACGTGGTTTAATAGATGTCATTGGTCTCTCTGTATGCCTGGATTACCGAAGCCAGCACTTAACCAAAATAGACCTACTTAATTATTCCTACTCTGTGTATGAATTTTGAAAAGTTCCTTTTTTCTTGAGAATTCTCTTACCAGTGCTTATCATAGAGTATAAACCATAGTCTTCCCATCACATATGGAAACACTTGCTTTAAGAGAGTTACAGGATTAGACTATCAGATGTACCGAGTTATTTGTTTCAAAATTAGTAATTTTATTAAGAAGTTGAGGTTCTAGCTGTACTCCTCTAGTTCCATCCAGTTCAACGTATTTTTTGTCAATATCACGCTTAACATGGCTTCTTTTTCTTTCTCCTGCCTAGAATCTTTTACGGAAGTTGATGCTGATTTCCATGCTAGAATACCAGTGGTGGTGTGCAGAGAAAAGCAAAGGTCTCGGTTGTCACTTTGTGTATTCTAATAGTATATAGCAGTGTAAATTATATGTACCAACATCTGAAAAATGACATTTCGGTACTAAATTATTACAGTTCCATGGATCTTGAAACACAAACTAACACTCATGGGCAAGTCATTCCTAGCCTAGAATAAGAGGGTAAGGGTTGTTCTGTCCTCAGCTGTGTATTTCCCAATTCCTTCAATCATTATGGCTTCCAGCATGTACCCTTACCCTTCCATTTGGGAAAACTGCTTAAGCAGAAACTTTCCTTCCTTATGGGTAATGTAGATACCATATTAAATCATGGATTTCTGTAGGGGCAATATCAGCTTATTTAGCTTCACTGATATTTTGAGAACAAGTGAAAGACGTTTTATTTTGCCCATTTAATGGATGTCACTTAAGATTCATGAAACATTCTATAGACAGCTACTGATATAGAAATGTACCAGTTATTTGCTGCTACCTTTATCTTTCACTGGTGAAAATATTTCTTGTGCTATGTAAACAGCATAGAAACTATTTTCTGGTGGGTGTGGTATAGGAAGATGTTTTTGATTCATGAAGGAAATCAGTACTGTAACTTTTTTTTAATTCAGTCAATTAATGTCATTAGAAACAAATACTTAAACTTGAATTGTGTTTGAAAATACTTGTACAGAAAAAAAGTATAACACATATATTTTCAACCTATCCATAAATCAAATTGGTTTTTCATACATCTTTTAAAGTAGATACAGTGTCTTTGAGAGGCTGCAAAGTCTTTCCTTACAGCCTTCTGCCACACTGTTTTGTGAGATGTTATCTGACTTATGTCTGTTCTTAGAAAACCTCCAAGATCTTTTACTGTATTTCTTTTTGGGTTTTAGTGGCCTTATTTGTAAAGTGAGTGCAGGGAATGAGAATGCTTGTCTGACAACAAACCATCTGGCTACACTTGGAAAACTGGAACCCACTGTAGTACCTTTAGTGATTGCCTTCAGGTACTGGGCAAAGGTAGGAGTAATTTGTATTCCCCCAACTGTGAATAAATATTGAATGAACATTGATAGTATGCTGGTGAGACTGAAGGTATGGTTTAGAAAACAGTTGTTGAAACTCTCTTTAGAAAGAGTTGGGAAAAGGATACTTAAGTTTTCTATAAATTGTAAATTTTATAAATTATATCATTTATATCATTTGTGTGTTATAACGTTCCACTACATTTCAAAAGTGGAATTTTAAGCTTCATCCAGTGGCCTGCAGACTGTAAGTATCCTGCTGTTACGAAACAAGTCAGAGGAACATGAATTACCAGTTTCCCATAAACTTAATTGATCATGAAAAAAATGACAGGAAAAAGCTGCTTGTTTCCATGTGTAGATGAAAACTTTCTTGTGAATTTAAAGAACTTGTTCCAAAACTTTGTGTGCCTGCAATTAAAATATGATTTAAGAAAAAGCTTGAAAAACTTCTGGCTTGTACTATATCTACATAAAACGAGTCATCATTTTCGCAAAGGGGCTGTATGCTGTCTGTTTTGCCAGTCTGCATCCTATGACTCTCACACTGAAAATAAGACATTAATAATGTGACTCCAGTAAATGCACAGGCCATGAAAACAAAGTCCATCTCATAAGAGCTCAAAGATGTCTGAGTTTCTGTCAGTATTTAATGCGACTGACATCTGAACAATAATTAAAAGAATATTTTTCACATTATTACTTGAAACCTTAATGACTGCAGAATTTATTTTTACAGTTGTGCTGCATTGATCGTCCTGAAGAGGGAGGCTTGTCACCGTATGTGTTCGCTTTAATGGTTATTTTCTTTCTACAACAGAGGAAAGAGTCTTTTCTACCTGTCTATTTGGGATCATGGGTATGTGTATTAATGCGCTGAATAGTATGAATGAGAGATCAATCCCTTGTGGTGGTGTGTAACCTGTCAGCTTCTTGCTATTCTGAGCAAGCCACAAGCCAGCCATTTCTTCAGGAAGAATGTGAATTCAGCCAGACTACATCTAACCTTTGTATGCTTGGCTGTAAGGATGTAATTCACAATCCTAGTCATTGAATTGAGTGTTCTGTTGCCCCTTTTGTAAGGAGAGCTGGGCATTGACTAATGCGCTTCATAACAGTCTACTTCCTCGTTTCTTCAGCCTTTCTTCCATACTCTTGAGAACTCTGAATTCATGTAGCTACATCAAAAAAAAAGTCTTGTATTTTGACATCTAATTCTTCAAAATGTAGACCACAGCTGGGGAGCATACTGGTGTGATGTCTGCCCAAAGGATCAGACTAGGGGTTTAGAGCATGTATTTCTTGGGTTTAGAAGCTGAAATGCGTCTTGATAATGGGAGTTGTATGAAGGACAGAAATCCAGAATCCAATTCTCTAGGACATCATTCGGGTGTTATATTCATGGCACCCATTTTTGTTCTTAATAGTCAACTGTTATATTTAGTGTGCATGTTCCAGTTTCCATAACCAATTACCTGGGCCTTGCAGTTTACAGTTTCCTTCAGTACATGACTGACTCATTCCCAAAACCTCTCCACTGTCTGCACTGAATGAGAGAAATGTGCTATAGTATATGGCCATATAATTAAAAAATATGTATTTATGCTTGTGTCATGTGCAAGACAAGTTTCTGTGACATATGGATACCCTTCCAAAAGCAGTGACCTCTTGAGAGATTTTTGTATAGAAGTATAGGGAGAAGAGAGAAGCAGATTGGACCATATTCTAGGCCTGGAACAGCTATTTGTAAACTTTGTTCTGTTTTAATTTGGATGGTTGGGGGGGAATGGTAAGATTTAAAGTTCACGTGAGATTTAGCTGTATGTTTCTGTTTCCTTTAGATTGAAGGATTCTCAGTAAACAAATTAACTAATTTTCACCTTAAGGAAGTTGAGAATGATGCTGTGGTTTGGGAGCATAACCCCATTGATGATTCTGATGTGCCACAAGAAACTTCCCCTAGAAGGGGCAAGGTCTGAACTATTTAATTTACTTCTGTAGTAGTCTAGCAGTCATTGCTGTTCTTGAGAAAAAGAACCATCTTCTATTTTTTTCTTTTTGTTTATGTTGCAAAACCATGAGCTGAGCTAAGAGATTGCACAATTGCTTGGTACAAGGCTTTCTGTGTTTACCTCTTGGTGCTAAGAAGCTAGCAGGAAACTAGATGTTATTTCAAAGTCTTTGGTAACAGTTTTTCAGGGGAGAATATAGAGTTGAAGCAATTTTATCTCGAATTAGCTTAAGCGTATGAAAACTATTTCCTCTTAGCTTTGAACTATTCTTGCAAATTATTTACTTAATAACAACTTTGCGAGAAACAGTATCAATATATGATTGCATGTTATGACAGTTAACAATACAGGTTAGGCTTTGCTAAAAAATAGGGTATATAATCCATTCTGTCCAATTAGATTACACGTGATATTTTCTTGGATATTTATAAATTATAAATGCTTAAATAAGCAATTGCTATTTGTCATTGATGCTATTCTTTACCATTGCTGCAATCTTTCATTTGGAAATTTTATAATCTGAGTTTGTGATCTCTTTCAATTTTTTATTTGCAGTTTTTATTGCAATTGCAGGAGTATAGAAGCAACTATAAATTTTGCAATATTACATTACAGATGAGATACAAGGAAGTGTAACAGCTAAACACTTGTGTGTTAAAAATTATTTAAGCTTTTCTTCTGTAATTTACAGGTTCCCTTAGTATTTGATTCAGGACAGCGGTGTTCAGCACCTGCTGGTCAGCTCTGGGTAGAACTGCTTCGTTTCTATGCCTTGGAGTTCAATATGGCTGATTCGGTTATTAGCATACGACTCAAAGAAACAGTCCCTCGTGAATCAAAGGACTGGCCTAAAAAGCGCATTGCTGTGGAAGGTATATATATCAACAAACGTCAAAGAACTGTTACTTTAATTTTCTAGGGTACTGTCTTGGCTATTGACGTTGTGTGTAATAACTTAGAATTTTTCAATATTGGACTGTGATTCCCAATAATATAGTAGAATATGTTTTGAAAAAAATAAATTTAATTAGTATTTCTCTTGGGTATTTTTTTCCACATTATCAAAAGTAATTAAGAGAACTTAAAAATTGTCTTCAGCACAATTCATAGATCTATGTCCCTAAACAATGTTTTAGAGTAACTAACAGTACTATATTCAAATTTTGTAAGGATGTAAGTATATTCTTTTTTTAAAAAAGTTAACTCCTACACTGCTGACTTACTTCTTCTTTTTAATAGACCCATATTCAGTGAAAAGGAATGTGGCAAGAACTACGAACAGCCAGCTAGTCTATGAGTATATTCTTCACTGCCTGAGAGCAACTTACAAGTATTTTGCTTTGCCTCACAAAAAAAGTGCAAAATTGAGCAAAAAATCCTCTCCAAATGCCAATGAGGAGAAATCCCAAAGGCTGGACCATGGAAAAGATGCTATAAAGCATGGAGATTCTGAGTTGCAAAACTTGGATGGTAGACCAAATACGGCAGTAGTGGAAGATTGCATAATAGAGACTGCAGGTATGCCCCAGGCACATAGAATTGATCCTTCAAAACTGTGTGATGGCTCAGAAAGCTTCACAGAAGAAGAAGTGGCTGATGATATAAGTCATTTGGGAATTGCGCATGAAGATTCAGACTGTATAATTGAGGAAGTTATTTCTGGAGATAATGAGGATTTTAAACCAAGTTGTGAAGAGACAGAGAGTGGAAATGACGAAGAAGAAGAGGAGGAAGAAGAAGAACATGAACAACAAAAAAGATGGAATAATATCTTGACTTCTGAGCAAGGAATAGATGAAGACAGTGATAGTGGAGATCTCCCTGTTACAGTGAATGAGCATGATATAGAGACATGTAGTACTTCAGATTTAGAAGGTTTTCAAAATGCTGCGCTTACAGAGAGTGATGAATTTGGCTTAGAGTGCACTGGTATAATGGATGACAAGACTGACATTGATGAGGAGAGCACTGAGGGTACTGATGAACTGGATGAATCACCCAAAAAATTCCTATGTTCAGCAGAGAGTCAAATATCCCAAATGATTAACTCAGATGATGAGGAGGAAGTGGAGGAAGAAACAAGTCTTCTAAACCAGAGAGAGTGTGGTGTTATCATAAGACCTGGGGATGAACTAGATAACACGTACACTGGATCTGGAGATGACGATGCACTGTCAGAGGAAGAAGATGATTTTCCCATCCACAATAAATACGAGAACAAAGATTTTGAAGAAAATGTGGATGCACCTCTGAGGATCAATTTGAGTCAAGAGGATCTTACTGAGAAGGGAAACCTTTTTGAAGAGAACACAGCAACAGAACAGTGTTTAGAATCTGAACTTTTTTATGAATTCAGTAAACCGGCTTTTACAAGGGGCAAGGTAAGCATGCTGTATCAGAACATAAACGTACTGCTTATGTTCTATTATCAGTTATATGAAAGCGTTGCTCAAACTCATTGAAGTGTTATAGTTATTAAAACCAATCTTGCTTTCTGTTCATGCAGTCTCCTACAGTAGTGTGTGGCTTGTGCAAACGGGAAGGTCATTTAAAGAGGGATTGTCCAGAAGACTTCAAGAAAATTGAGCTTGACCCACTGCCAGCGCTAACGCCCATGTTTTCAGTTATTCTAGATCAAGTTTGTGTCCAATGTTACCGTAAGTTTTTTCCTTTGAATATTGTGTGGTAGAAAAAGAATTACAAAAAATAATGAAATAACTACAGACTAGTGGTGTTATAAAGGGGGCTGGTTTATTTGGACTTTGGACTTGATGATCTGAAAGGTCCCTTCCAACCTAGACAATTCTATGATTTGCTACACTGCATCCAACTCTTAGATCTAAATCTTAGAATAGGACTGCTGAGTAGTTCATATCTAGAGAAATACAAAACCTTTAGGTTTATCTTTTATGCATTGGTTGTCTGATTACTCATTTAGACATCTTAATTTCTAAGAGTTTAATTTTAGGTGCATTTTTTGACTGAGGCTTTTACATTTCTGTCTGCATTGTCTACGTTGAATTTCATTACTGTTCCTTAACTTGTGGTTTTTAGTAAACAAAGACTTCAGTGTTCTAGAAAAAATGGAGTCAAAATACTGTTTTGTAACACTTCTCCAATTTTGTTCTTTTCAGAGTGACCCAACTTTCCTCCTTTCTCTCTCGCCATTTCTGAGCAGACAAAATGCATTATTTGTCTAATTAATGTTTTTCTTTGAACAGGTATTTCTCTTCTACTTCATCCTTGCTTATTTTCCTTCACATGTGAATCTTCTCTTGCTTTTTTTTTCCTCCCCCCTCCCCTGCTGTAAACCCCTCACTTTTTTCATTTAAATATTTGCTGTTGACTCTTTCTACAGATTAGTTTGCCTAAATTGTTGTCTTTTTTTTTTTTTTTCCAAGACGATTTTGCTCCAAGTATTGGAGAGGATCAGGCTCGGGAACATATAAGAGAAAATCTGGAAAACTTCATTAGACAGGATTTCCCAGGTAATTGGGCAGTTCTTGCTTTATATTTTTATTTTAGTGTGTTCATACTTGAGCGTTTTCCAAGAAAACATGTATCAGCATGAAAAGGACTTTAGTTTTGAACCTAGAACCTATATTGTAGCTCAGCAATACTATAGCTCATTACTTTAATTTCTGTTTTAAGACTTCCAAGGCTTTGGTTTAAGTCTTCTTTGACTTAGTCATATATACAACACATGAGTAGGAAGGGGCAATGTCAAGCTAAGCAGAAAACAATCAAAGCAGTAGTGGAACAGGTTTATAATTGTTATTTTAGCCTTATTCATTAGACAGACTTCTTGTTATTGTATCTGCTCTTACAAACAACAAGCGTTTTGTAGTCCTTTCTACTGAAACTTACTGGTATTGGAATATTTTAAAATGCAGGCACAGCATCTTACCTATACACAGAATGTTTTTTGTTTGTTTCTGGAGTTCTTACCTGTAACACCTGGACTTTGGTTCGTAGTCTTTTAAAACTAGCAAAAGCTTTTTTGGCTGGAGGCTGGTATGTGGACAGATATATCCCTTATCCTGAAAATCTTTGTAGAGGGCAGTCTTACTTTTTTTTTTTTATCAGAGTTCAGCTCAGACCTGCGTAATGATGATTTAATTATTGGAAAACCTGACTTGTTTCTAGATCTGTCAGACTGCTCATTTGAACCAATAAGAGATTCTTTTATCAGTGATGAGGATCATCAGCAAAGTTAATAAGAAAATAAGTTTTGATGTACCATAGAAAGACAGTAATGTTTTCATGCCTTGTATTGAAAGAAATGCAGTGGTTTGAAGCTATATACATTTTGAGATTCTGTGTCTCTATGTGGTTATAACCCATCTTATAACATCTCCCATTTTATATAATTTATAAAATCTCCCATTTTATTACTTTATATAACCCATTTTATAACATCTCTTGCAGGAACCAAGTTGAATTTGTTTGGCTCCTCAAAAAATGGCTTTGGCTTCAAACAAAGTGACCTTGATATCTGTATGACAGTGGATGGACTGGAAACTGCTGAGGTAGTTTGAAAAGATTTTTTTTTTTCTTTTTTTTTTAATAAATGCAAAACTTTATGGGTATAGTGTAACAAATTTATTTCATAAAAGCTTTTCAGATGAGAAAAAAACACAAGTAGGTGCCACAAAGGGGCTTTGCTGTTGGTCTAGGCATGAGTTTAAGAACTACTCTCAGTAGTCAGTTTCCCACTGAATTCTGCACTACCATTACTTCTAGGATTAGCTGCGCAGATAAATAATGTGCTTTTTAGCATAAACAACTAGGAATGGGAGACAGTGGAACGGGACATCAGACTCCTTTCATGACTAATATAAACTCCTTAAAAGCCTATGTTAAGATACTGTCTAGTGTTGATTTTACAAGTGCTATTTTGAACCAATTTCTGGTATTCACATAATTCTGTATCATATGAAATGAATTACACAGCTTTAGGCTTAATGTCAAGTAATAAAAGGTTTGCTGAAAATACTTGTAGCAGATCCAACCTTCAACTTTTTTTCTTAATGTCTTAGGGACTTGATTGCATCAGAATCATTGAAGATTTAGCAAAAGTTCTCAAGAAACAAACAGGTAACTCTTGAAAACTAAAAGAAGTGGTTCTGTTTACGTGACTTCAGTTGCTTTTGTGAGAATGTTCTGGGCACTGTAGAGAAAATCATTAAGATAAAACTATATTTACGAGCTTAATGTTAGTAAAAGTGAGGTTATATGTTGTGAACACTTGCATCTATTTTTGTTTGCATGTGTAGGTCTATGAGGTCATAATGTTATAGGACCACATCTGAATTGGACAAATAGTATATTTATAACCTACATGCAAAGAACAAACCTTGTTAAAGCTTCAGGCTTGAAGTTAGTAGTTATGTTGTATTTGTATGTTCAGCGCCTAGTAAGTTAAGAGTAAAAGGTAGACTGAAAAGGAATGCTGTTTTTTCTACAAGAAATTATGATTTTATAGTGCTTGGTTTGGTGTGTGTCACATGAATTTAATATAATTGGAGTGAACTGTCAATGACCTCTTAATCTTATTTTACCATAACATTTAGGCTGATCTTTGCTTTATTAGGGGGCTTAATGTGTGTTTGCATATATTATATTTAGCCAATTCATCATGTTTGACAAATGCCTAAAATCAATATTAAACTATAACTGAAATACAATTTCAGTGTCAAGTAAGATTTTATTTTGTAGCATTTTTACTACAGTTTTGAGTTATTTGTAGAGTATTTGATACTGTTACAACTGTATTTCAGTCATTCAGTAACTAAACATTTCATCCTAGGTTTAAGAAACGTCTTGCCTATAACAACTGCTAAAGTCCCAATTGTCAAATTTTTCCATGTCAGAAGTGGTCTTGAAGTAGACATCAGTTTATATAATACTCTGGTAAGGTCATCTCCTTTTTTTAGTTTTTTAACAGAAAAATGTGGATCTGCTTCTTGAAATTGAAGTGACTGTTTTGTTGAGGTTCAATAATCAACTGTCTCCCTTCACCTATTGGAGTTTTAGATTTCTGAACAACTTTTTTTTTTAACTAGTAGTGGAGTCAGTTGCAGAATTGTGACTGTAGTATTGCCACTTTCCTAAGAAAATATATTAGTTCTTCAATAATAGTAAAAAATAGTGGTTTAGGTGTTTATGTCTTTCTGTAAATGAGAAAGACAAAATAATATAACTTCATCTTTCCTATACTCGGCTTCCCATCATGGTGCTTGCTTAGCCTTGAGACCTGGAATAGTGATTTTGAACTCAGCTTGCCTGAACTAGAACATGTGCTAGAATTTACAAAAAAACACAAGTTCTTGGACAAATATTTTAAAAACAAGCTTTGGGTTTTTTTTCAACGTCTCTGAACTGCAAAAGCCAGTTCCTTGAAACATCAAAGACAAGTAAATTTTACAGTCAAGTATTAAGCTTTCTGAAGTTTTGTAAGAGCTCAAGGGGAGTCTTCAGGAAGATACCTCAACCACTAAGTAAGTCAGAAAGTTTTGTTCTTGAAGTTATGCATCCATATGGATCAGTTGATAGCTCTCACATTTCTGGGCTCAAATCTCTTAGTTCAAGAACTTATCTTCTACCAAATATTTTGAAAATGCGGTAGTAGATTAGTGCTTCCCTTTGTGAAGTACTGTTGTGTGAATGCTGCTCTGTACCACTTCTGCGCAGATTCAGGATGTTGATCAGCATTTTAAGAGAGCAGGTGATAACTTCATTGTTGAATGCTTTCTTAGTCAATATACGTTCTACTATGCAGGGCTTCACATCTGCATTTCTTGAGCATACAACTAAAGAGTTTTTGGTTTTCATGTTTTCAGTGTATTTCTTCAGAGCTCCTGTATTTTCTATATGACTTTCTTATTTTTATAGGCCTTGCATAACACAAGACTCCTGTCAACATATGCAGCCATTGATCCTAGAGTAAAATATCTGTGTTACACAATGAAAGTCTTTACGAAGGTAAGTATATTTCAGACATTTTAGAAGCAAGAGACATAAATGACATAGAGACGTAACCATAAAAGATACAAATCGTGTTTCTTTTCCTAGATATGTGACATTGGAGATGCATCTCGAGGTAGCCTTTCTTCTTATGCATATACTCTTATGGTGCTTTATTTTCTGCAGCAGAGAAATCCACCTGTCATCCCTGTTCTTCAAGAGGTACAGTATGTCAAGAAAGAAATGAGGATCTGTACACAGTATTGACCAATAGAATGTCAGCCCTGAATCTGAAGGGCTCTTCTAATGAGTTTAATATTGTGCTTTCAGATCTACAAAGAACCAAAAAAGCCTGAAATTTTAGTTGATGGCTGGAACGTTTATTTCTTTGATAAGATAGAGGAGTTGGTGAGTAAATCAGGTTAATTTGAAATGGTGTTACATGTAGCTTTGCCAATGAAGAAGAGTTCCTTCTAAGAAATGTTGTCCTCAAATGTCATAGTTGAATATGGAAATGGAAGTGGAGTAGCTATTGCTTTGAAAATCCCAATCCCATACTGTAAAGCTTTAAGAATATGGTTGGTTACAATTCACCTGTGAAAAATCCGTAAAAACTGAAAAAAATAGATTAGATTAAAAAAAATTATTTTAAGGTGTTAGTGAAGATTAATTGCTCTGTGTGTCGTGTTACTGGGTGGAGATAACTCCTACAAATACCAGCTGCACATCTAGTCCCAGCTGCTTAATTCTGTTGAATAACTTTGTGTCAAATAGGCACATAAAGTGAATGAATAATTTTTTTTTTATAACAGGCAAAACCTAATGTTAGAAGTTCTATTAATTCTCCACTTTTTTTGTTAATATTTAAAAAAATCCACCATTTAAAAATCTATATTGTATTATTAATACCAATTATGAAAGGAAGAGAAGTATTCTGGTGTAACTCAATTGTGTTTCTTTATAAAATAAGACTTGCATTGTTTGAGTTTCAAAGTTATGAAAATTATTCTGCTTAACATAAGTACTGGAAGTAAAAATACTTCTGTTGTTTTCAGTCAGTTGTTTGGACAGACTGTGGCAAAAACACTGAATCTGTTGGGCAGCTGTGGCTGGGACTTCTCCGTTTCTACACAGAAGAATTTGATTTTAAAGAGCATGTCATCTGCATTAGGAGAAAAAATCTGCTTACAACTTTCAAGAAGCAGTGGACATCCAAATACATTGTAATTGAAGGTAAATGCCATGAAGTACATGAATATGTGGAACTTCTTTAATGCCCACATGAAAAATTGTGTCTTTGCACAAGACTTGCTTATTTTCTTTTCCTGGATTATAAGTTATTTGCTCTTGTTTTGAAATGATTGCAAAATTCCCATTGATGCTAAATATTATTCTTGGTGGCTTTTTCTCTTCTGAAAAGAAGATGCAAAGCAGAGTTCATACTTTTCACGAGGACAGTAACTGACAGAAATATATTTAACCAAATCCTTTGGAAAATAAGTTAGCTGTAATGCAGTTGAGGTTTTCTCACAAATAACTATATTTAGCTGACTCCATGTTTACATTACCAATTTAATCCTGTGTATGCTTAAGTATGTTAAGTAATACCATGGTATCTATCAAGAAAATGCAGTGACACATTTTAGAAATGTTCCCTAAACCCATATGACTTTAATGAAAAGAATTTCTGTTTTCTTGCCTGCGCATTCAACTTACTCTTTTATAATACTTCAGTCAGTTTAGAGCTGGACGGCTGTGATCCTTTGTCTGTGGAGTTAATTCCTTTTCAATAAATTTGCGAATGGTTCCATTTCAGTATATTAATTCTGCATTGGGAATAGCTGCCTTGGGTTGATCATGTGTATGTATACATTTCTGATCTTGTCCTGGACTTGAGTAATGCCTGTAATGCTTTTTCTACAGACCCCTTTGATCTGAACCACAATCTTGGAGCTGGTTTGTCAAGAAAAAGTGAGTCTCCTGTTAACAAATTTGGGTACAAAGTGAAGATCTTGTCTTAGATCTTGTTTTACTGGCTCGTTTGATGTTTGGATGATGATGTTTTTCTGTTGTTTTTTTTCCTTCCCCAGTGACAAATTTTATAATGAAGGCTTTTATCAATGGCAGAAGGGTATTTGGTACCCCTATAAAAATATTTCCTAAAGAATATCCATCAAAAATGGTAAGTTGCTTCTAAGACCAATATGTGCATGCTTTTGGGTGTTTAGCTTAGCTTACCACTTGCAGGAGTCTGGTTACACTCTCTTTAAGCTCTTCTCCCTCCAATTTCATCATTACTCTAAAAATCTGTATGGGAGTTATTACTGAGTACTGTTTTTGTGTTGTTTGCATGTAAATGCTGAATACTAATCAAGTCAAAGCTTCATTGTACAGGCTTACATATTTTAGTTCCTATCAAAACCAGCTTACTATTTCTTAAAACTGCAATTTTACAAAAGACCTTGCAGACCTGGTGGTCAGCAGGCTGCCTGCAAAAAAAGAGGCCAGTGGCCAGTTAATGTCATCAAGTGTTTCAGGACTTCAGCTACACACACCAGGTTTATTATTCTCTATAACTTTTACTGCTGTTTAACACTTGCTTATCTGTCTTGATTCCCAAGTGTATGGGTTTTCATTTTAAATTCATGATTTCTTCTTCAGGAGTACTTTTTTGATCCAGAGGTACTAACGGAAGGAGAACTGGCGCCAAATGATAGATGCTGCAGAATTTGTGGTAAAATTGGCCATTTCATGAAAGATTGTCCCATGAGAAGGAAGTGAGTATAGTTTTGAAATTTGTGGGAGACTTTTCCTTAGGTTTGTTTAGAAGAAAGATTAGGATAGTAATGCTAGAGCAAAACTCCTAAATGCTGCAGATTATTTCCCTACTGTTGAATTGAAAATGTATCAATACCAGTTTTGGCAGTGGTGGATGGTGGTGTTTTTTTAAATTTTTGGTCTGTGTTGAGTCACTACTTAACTTTTGCCAGTATCATTTGTAGTGTTTTTTAACAGAATCTTTTCATACAAAGCTGCAAAACTACTTAGTTTAAGTTAGTAATGCTGACTGCACTTTGTTAATGCAGTAGTTAAAGAGAATCCAAACCGTACTGTGAAAAGCACTCATGAAAAGATTTTATACGTTTTCATTTAATAGCTTCTACTTCTAGGATCCTGCTACTCCCAGCAAGACCAAATTCTGTTCTGTTCACTGAATCATGCAATTCATGTAAAAAAGCAAGACAAGAATCTCACACATTATTTTTCTTAAGTACATGCATAAGAGAACAATGTCTTGGTTTACATCCAAGAGAAGATTTCCTGATCCTGAGTAAGCAGAGATCTAAAATTCAGCAACTATCTTCTTGTAACAAATGAAAGCTAAACTTATCTTTCTGGTTTTCACATTAGTCTAAAGTCTCTATTAAGTCTAAACTTAAAACTGGTCCATTGATTTCTTTCCTAGTCAAAACCTTGAAAGCCTTTGTGCTCACTTGTAAGGTGAATGGAAAAATCTAACCTTCGTTTAGGGTCTGTCTGTGTTAAACTGTAATTAAAAATCACCTGCATTTTTATGCCAAGTTGCCATAAAGCTACTTCCATCGGATCAGATGAAGTAGCCTTTATGCTATACAACAGAGCATTGTTGAGACTGTTAATTTGGTAAATTATTCAACTTCACCAAATGCACTTAGAGCAGCTGATAATAGTTTGATAACGAAGCAAGCTGAAAGTGGTGTCAAAATCTACTCGGTGTCTAAACAGCTGTCTCAGATGCAATTGATTTTTAGTCTTGCATTCTGGAGTGAAGCCCCAGTTCATTGAATATAAGCAGCTATGTTCTGTACAACATTAGAGTGAAAGTCAATGGGATCTTGGATCTAAGAATGTTAATGCCTTACGGGGTAAGACCACTGATACATTTGAGTCCTCTGTCCAGCCATTGCAATAGGAGATGCTGTCTATGGAGGGCACACTAGTTGGCTGTTTTCTGTAATCTCATGCATTCCCCCAGCATCTGCAGTCATGTGTAAGAGATGTTAGAGCACATACCTGCCTTGGTCTGATAGTACTAATTTGTGGACTGAGTTGTTCATGATTTTGTCGTGTTTGTTTGTTTTTTCAACCTGATTCTCCCATTTTCTATAACAGTCTTCTATGGCAACCAGTTCTATGAGAATCATAGAACTGTTTTGGTTGGAAAAGACCTTTGAGATCATCAAGTCCAACCATTAACGTAGCACTGCCAAGTTACCACTAAACCATGTTCCTGAGCAGTACATCTACATGTTTTTTAAATACCTCCAGGGATGGCAACTGAACCACTTCCCTGGGCAGCCTGTTCCAATGCTTGGTAACCCTTTTGGTGAAGAAATTTTTCCTAATATTCAATCTAAACCTCCCCTATGCAGCCTGAAGCCATACATGTGCATATATACATGAATGACATGGTGAGAAATGAAAACTAGTAATGGTAGAGGCCTGGAAGAGAGCCTGATGACCCACATCGCTACAGCCTCCTTTCAGGTAGTTGTAGAGAGAGATAAGGTCTCCCTCAGCCTCCTTTTCTCCAGGCTAAACAATCCCAGTTCCCTCAGCCGCTCCTCATAAGACTTGTGCTCTAGACCCTTCACCAGCTTCATTGCCCTTCTCTGGACACGCTCCAGCACCTCAATGTGTTTCCTGTAGTGAGGAGCCCAAAACTGAACACCGTATTTGAGGTGAGGCCTGACCAGTGCCAAGTACAGAGCACAATCACTTCCCTAGTCCTGCTGGCCACGCTGTTTCTGATACAAGTCAGGATGCTGTTGGCTTCTTGGCCACCTGGGCACACTGCTGGCTCATATTCAGCCAGCTGTCGACCAACACCCCCAGGTCCTTTTCCTCCAGGCAGCTCTCCAGCCACTCCCCAAGGCTGTAGCGCTGCATGGGCTTGTTGTGACCCAAGTGCAGGACCAGCACTTGGCCTTGTTCAATTGTTGAATACAGTTGGCCTTGGCCCATCGATCCAACCTGTCCAGATCCCTCTGTAGAGCCTACCTACCCTCAAGCAGATCACCACTCCTGCCCAACTTGGTGTCATCTGCAAACTTACTGAGGGTGCACTTGATCCCCTCGTCCAGGTCTTTGATCAAGCTATTGAAGAGAACGAGCCCCAGTACTGAGACCTGGGGAACATCACTTGTGACTGGCCACCAACTGGATTTAACTCCATTCACCACAACTCTTTGGGCCTGGCCATCCGGCCAGCATGCTAACTCATGTGTAAAACAGCACTTTCTTTCATCTGTTTAAAGCCAATCTCATTTTAGTTTCATAAGCGTTCCATAGGCATAGCCTTGTGGGATTCAGTAATGATACTGGCTTGATGATTTTGTAAGCCATGATTGTATTCACTCTTCTGTCCAGATGGGAGAGTCTTGGCCGCCTTATTATCTGTTCCTTAAACACTTTCTCTCTTCATCACTTTACTGCCTTTCTCTGTATCTTCTGTAACTCTACTACTTCATTCTTAAAATACTGAGACCAGACCAACATGCAGTACTCAGATATAGGCACACCATGGTTTTATGCAGCAACTAAATGATGTCTTCTGTCCTGTTCTTAGAGTTTTATCCATCCTATCACCACACTCGCTGACAGAATCCCTCCCCATCTTTCTTGTAGGCCCCCTTTAAGTACTGGAAGGCCACTATGAGGTCTCCCCAGAGTCTTTTAAGTTGAATAACCCCAACTTTCTCAGCCTTTTCTCATAGGGGAGGTGCTCCAGCCCCCTGATCATTTTTGTGGTTCTCCTTTGGACTCACTCCAACAGGTCCCTGTCTGTCCTGTATTGAGGGCCCCAGAGCTGGATGCAGTACTACAGGTGGGATCATGAGAGCAGAGAAGAGGGACAGAATCACCTCCCTTGACCTGCTGGCCATACTTATTTTGATGCATCCCAGGCTGGCTTTCTGGGCTGTGAACACACATTGCCAGCTCATATTTGGGTTTTCATCCAGCAGTACCCACAGATCCTTATTCTTAGGGCTGCGCTCAATCCACTCATCACCCAGCCTGTATCCATGTTTGAGATTTGTTCTGACCCACTTGCAGGACCTTGCATCTGGCCTTGTTGAACTTCATGAGGTTCATAAGGTTCACATGGGCCCACCTTTATAGCCTGTCAGGGTCCCTCTGTATGGCATCCATTCCCTCTAGAGTTTTAACCACACCGCTCAGCTTAGTGTCATCTCTAAACTTTCTGAGAGTCCCACTCTCAGCACTCAATCCCACTGTCCATGTCCCTAACAAAGATGTTAAATAATACTGCTCCCGGTATGGACCCCTGAGGGACACCACTCGTTGCTGGTCTCCACACAGACATCGAGTCATTGACCACATCTCTTTGGCTGCGGGCATCCAGTCAATTCCTTATCCACTGAGTGGTCCACCTGTCAAATCCATGTGTCTCCAATTTAGAGATGATGATGTGTGGGACAGTATCAAATGTTTTGCACAAGTCCAGGTAGATGATGTCAGTCGCTCTTCCCTTATCCACCAATTCTATAACTCCATCATGGAAGGCCACCATATTTTTCAGGCATGATTTGCCCTTAGTGAAGCCATGTTGGCTGTCAGCAGTCATCTCTCTGTTTTCCACGTGCCTGAGCATAGTTTCCAAAAGGATCTGCTCCATGATCTTGTGAGGCAGAGGTGAGACTGACCAGTCTGTAGTTCCCTAGGTCTTCCTTTTTTCCCTTTTGAAAAAAAGAGAAGCTCACCTTGAAGCTCATCTCACTGACTGAAGGAGCCTAGTATCATCTTCAGACTTGAAGGTTTCACTGATGTCTCCTTCTCTAGGTCATGTATAAAGAAGTTAGATAAAATCAGTCTGGCAGTAGTAGCCGTTTCCCAGCTGCTAGATCTCTTAAGTTGCATAGAATGTTAGAAGTTTCTCCCAGTAGAATAACCTGCTAGAGATACTGTGAACATGCACGGTTTCAGAAGGAAGGGAGTTCTGATTGAATTGTACAAGTAGGAAAAAAAAAAAAGAACTATAGCCCTATTTTTTATACTTTGTTAGCATTTTGCTCAGTGTTTCTTTTCTTCCACTCTTTGCCACTCTAGCACCCAGATTTTCTGTTGTGTTTATATATTTGAGATATTAGATATTAGTTATTAGAATTTAAGGCTGTATTTTATATTAGT
The DNA here is from genome assembly GCA_947846985.1 of Fratercula arctica. Classification (NCBI taxonomy): domain Eukaryota; kingdom Metazoa; phylum Chordata; class Aves; order Charadriiformes; family Alcidae; genus Fratercula; species Fratercula arctica. The sequence goes on along the minus strand of CANTUZ010000026.1, from coordinate 44,295,617 downwards.
CTACAATCTAATTGTAGACTTAAATTGTTATATGCATGTTATATCAGTGTAGCACTGTTTGGTAGGAGAGTACAAGGGACAGGTATATTAATTTGCTTTATTTAACCCACTGAAGAAATACATGAAATGCATTGATTGTCTGCAGACAGCACTTGGTTTTGTTTGTTTGTTTTTTAACTCTCGTGTACGTAAGGCCTATGAACTCTGCAGCATTTTTCTGCTCCTGCAGACTAAGACGGCAGCGTGATTACGAAGATATCCAAAACCAGAGGTACACAGAAAGTAAGGAGAAAAGAAGCAAAGAGGACAAAGAAACTCAGAATAAAACAACAGAAAAGGAGAGCTCAATTAAGGAGGGAAAGTTGCATCTTTGTACACCTCAAAAGAGGAAACTAGCAAGGGTAATAGTAGAAACTGGAAGAGAAAAGACTCCCAGGCAATCAGCAGAGAAGTGGAAGCGCCTGGAAGACAGAGACTTAAGAGAAAAACGCTGTTTTATCTGTGGAAGAGAAGGTCATATTAAAAAGGAATGCCCACAGTATAAAGGAGCTGCAGGTATGAAGCTGATCAAGCTGAGTAGTTTAAACAGACCTTATGTTTTCTTGGTATTTTTCAGAGTTGACTAACGGGTAAGGTTTTTGCTTTGAATGGCATCACATAAATACTATATTTCTTAAAAAAAAAAAAAAAATGTAGCCACATGTAGTCAGTTTTCCGTTCATCCTCACCTACCTTTCAGAACTTTGCTGTATACCAACAGATTTGACATGGTTTCTCTTGGCAGGTAAGATGCCTCTAACAGAAAGGGCGTGAGTGTCTAATATGTTAAAATTGCTTCCATTGTCCTCACTGTATGAGTTTGCTAACGTTTCAAATTACAGTTTCTCTTTCAGTACATCATAATTACAACAGAAGCTAACCTTATAGCTCTTCACATTACCTAAACCAGAATTCTTCCAGAAGACCCTAATGTCACTATGAAAGTGCACAGATTGCTCAGTTAGAATACTGTGAATGAAATAATGTTCTTGACAACTCAACAGTCAGAGGGATACAGCAAGCTGTCTTATTTTTCATGGAGTCAGTTTGCAACTTTGACGTAAAAAAAAAAAAAAAACCAAAAAAAAACAAAAAAAAACACTACAAAAATGCCCCCAAATCCAGATCCTGACTGACAGACCTGAATGAAATAATGAAATACTTGCTTACCAGTATCTAAGTCATATTTCAGATAAGACAGATCTCTCATCATCTGTGTTGTAAAGGAAAATCATTGTAAGATAAAACTGAGACTCCTTAAGACAGCGAATGGTACTTCTATTTAGCTTCCAAAGGAACACAGTATTACGGTTTCCCTGTAGGTAACCCTAGGAGCATTTAAATTCATGCTGGAAAAATTTGCTCCACAGATCTGACCTCTTAAAGTAACAAATAGGAATTCTTTGTATAAATGGAATTCAAACCAGCTCTTCTCTACTAGCAAAAAATGTTCTATCTGGCTTAGATCAGGAGACTCTTTTTAATCAGATGTAATTGGTGGAAGAGGACATAAGACTGTGCTAACAAAGTACTGGAAGTGGGAGAAAAATGGTGCAAATATATCTTTCAAGGTATTTAGAAGTGTTCTTAGTTCAATAGACCACTAAAAGCATTGGGTGGACAGAAAAGATGTCTAAAAATTGAAGCCACGTTTTATTCAGCTTGTGACCTTTTGAAGGTCTATGTCAAGTCTAAATTTAACTTCTGAGTTTCTTTATCTTTGACCTTGTCTCCTTGAACATTTCTTTCTATCATTCTATTTGCCATGAGTTTGCTAAGGTGGAGTATGCCCAACTGGTTTGTAGTCAGTGACATTGTTGTATTTTACAATATTCATCATGTGAGAACTAATGCTGAGGCTGTACAGTACATATGTCTAAAATCATGAATTCTGCAGTAGGTGTTCTTGTCTATTATCTGTATTTTGGGAATTACTATATTTGAATTTGAAGAGAATAGCTGTAGGTTGGCCTTTGTCTGTTTTTGCTTCCTTAGTGCCTGAAATCTTCTATAGTTGAATAGAGGACTAGGAACAACTGGACCGAAGAGATCAGACTTCATTCTTTGCTGTGCTACATTTTGTGATACTATGGTCAATTCACTTATCACCATATTTTCATTCTCTGAAGTTCCCTGTCTCCCTCTTGATTCTGAAGGAGGATACCGAGCTTAATTTATTGTAGGTTCCTAACTTAGATGCTTAACTGTAGATGCACATCACCTCATCGTGCCAGTTTTTCTGCATTATAAAATTGAGGAAAATCAGTGTCCTACTTTCTACCTATCTATGAAGTTAGATTGCAAATACTTTGGTATTTTTATATCGTATGATACCTGAAATGGAAACTAGTTTCAAATCAGGAAATCTTTGTTATATTATGATCTTTTCAGGTGGTTCAAAACCAGAAGTGTTGTGTGGATCCTGTTCTTTACCCAGTGCTGGCAAACATGCTGGTAGATTAAAGCAGGTAAACACCAAGTGTCCCTTTTCTTTGATCTTTGTCTCTTTACGTGTTCTAAAGTCCATATAAAGTAATTAAAAATAGCTTTACCTAAGCTTTTGAGAAGAACCTTTTATTTTCTTGTGGAATGACATAATTCAATTTCGTTGATTCATCAATGTGTGTATGTTGTTTATAGGGAGTGCTTATACATGAAGAAAAAAAGAAACAAAAGGGAAAAGTATTTTTGAGTCCCCAGTCAGGTTTGTATATCTTCATTTCAATTCCGAAATTCTGCATAAAAGCATGTATTTTTAATTTGCTTTCTTCATCAGTCCTTATGGGAACTCTGCCTAATTTGCTGAACACAGCAGCAGTCTGGACAGGTTGCTAGATAATTCTGAAGTGAAGCCATGTTTATTTTACTGGAAAAGTGTGCAATTTTTCAGTTTTGTTTTGGAAGCAAAACTTAGATATGTCAGTTCTGTGCATTTTTTCTTTAACTCTGATAGACTTATTTGATACAAACCCACCATATCCTTCTGTAAATTTCACCTGTTTTGGCATATATGGGGTTTTGTGTTTCTTCAGGGACAACATATGGAGTGCTTTCTTGTGAGGCTTCCTCAGAGTCATTGTCTAGAATTCTACATGATGAACTAACTAAGAGAGACTATCAAAGCACATCCGTGGTCTGAGCTGCCAAAATGCAAGAAAATTAAAATTACACGTAGCAGTCAGATGATAATATAAAGGCCTTTATGTGCTCTCTCTGGATCAGAGATGTTTTGTGTTAGATGCATAGTTACAAATGTAACTTCCTTAAAGTAATTTCACACACTTACTAACAGGTACAATTACGATTTTAAAAGCAACTGCTTTGTTTAATTACTTTGAGTTTCTAGTGAAACTCTGCAAACCTTTTTTCAATAAAATACATAAATCTCTTCTGCGGCACCTGAAGGGGGACCTAAGTAGTCTTTACAAATTTTGGAAAGCTAAGCTAAACTGCAATTAAGTATCTCAAATTAAATTCTCAATTTGCTTGGGAAGACATGGTATTTTCTGTTTTCAGTGCAAGGCTTTTTCAAATCTAAGTTTGGGGATTTTAAACACAAGGTGATTTGTCATTGGGTGTTTGGTTGAAGAAAATGCTAGTTTTCAATTTTGTGTTTTAATACTTCCTCCTGTCCTCCAGCAGGTAATGGTCTAAAGTTGATCTGTATATGCTTTCATTACAGTTTGACTTAGCAGTAATTTTCTCCTGTCTAATTGTTTCAGTTGTTTTATGTCTTGGGGTTTTTTCTTTACTTTTTTTTTTTTTTCAAAAACCTTTAAAGCGTGATGCTTTTTTCCTCCCAATCTTAGGCAGCCTTTCCAATAAATACATGACTCAGGGAAAAGCCTCACAGAAGAGGACCCAACAAGAATCATGAGGGATATTAAGCACTGTTAAATTGCAATACAGGCCCTTCGTTCATTTAAAAAATTTTCTGTGGCTAAAGCATCTGGATTCACGGGACAGCAGCACAGACAACCTTCGAGTTAATTTTAATGAAATATGGGTGGTTTATTTTAGATTGGTAGTACAAGCGACTGTGAATTTTAATATGGACCCCTGCTCTTAAATAGATTGTTTGAGCATTTTAATAGAAAGCCATGATGTTTTGTATTTGTTTCCTAGATAAATCATGTAGAAAAGGGCAGGTACTAAAAATGGACTGTTTTCAAGTTTTTGTCGTTCCACCTGATCATTTTCAAATGCACTAAAATTGTGTGCAAGCCAAATACATTATATTTTCTTCAAAAATTGATTTTTTTGAAGGAGGAAATAATATTTATTAATGTTAATTGTTTACTGAATCCTTGTGTAAAAGTGTTTGAAATGTTTGTAGACTGCTATGTTATTTTTTTTTCCTGTAGAAAACTGAAAACATAGACACTAGTAACCATATGTAAAACAATCTCTGGACAAGCAGTGCCATTAAGATTTCTTGGTTTTTTTTCTGTTCTGTGATTTTTATGGGAGCTCGTTTGCTGCTGTGCTTGTGTACAAGAAGAAAGAAAGACTAAAAAACAGGTCAGTCCTGTTTGATGCTGCTAAGAATCTTTTTCAAGGCCTTGGGGATACAGACAAAAATGCTTTAAAGAACAGAGGTATTTTATTTGGCTACTGGGGAAAACACATGTCCATTTTACATAAAATGTGAAGAGGATCCTTGTACCAGCCAAGAATTTAATTAGTAGTATGAACTTGAGCTTTACTTGAAGTCCTTCCAGAGCTGGTAATGTACCGTCTTATCTTGTTCAGGAGATAATTAGTTACATGGTAAAATTGAAACCACTGTTATTTATGACTTTTAAATAAATTTAAAAAAAAAAATCAGGCTTAAGTGTCTGTCTTTTTTCTTAGGTTGTAGTTCTCAGTATTTCTGACTTAAATGTAGAACTAATGATAACTTATTAGAATTACCTGGTTTTAGAAATGTCATGTTTAACTTTTTTTTCCTTATCCATCTATTTTTATTAAAATTGAAAGCTAGAATTGCCGAAGTGGTCTTAGGGAACTGGGATACTAACTCCTGTTTTGGTTTTCACTCATCTGTAGCAAGCTATCTGTAAACTTTTAGATGTGCAACTTTTGCAAATAATTTATTTTGTATTCTTTTCTCAACATATTTTCAAGCAAAATATTAGCCAGCAACAAACAGAAAATAATTCCAACTTCTTCTGTAGCAGAATTCATCCCATGAAATGCAGTTAGTTTTTTCCCTCAAAAATAAGTTCATTCCTGTAGTTTTTCATTCATATCCCCAAAAAAAGAAAGGCTGACATGCCTTCTGTATGCCTTATTTAGCCCTCTATTGAGAGTTACTTTCAGTTTGGCTGACGGGAATGAAGCGTGTAAGCGTCTAAGGCACTATGGCATAATCTAGAAGATAGAAGTTATTTTAAAAAAAAAAATAAGATTTATGCATACTCACACTCTTCTGTTTGTGATACTTCGTAGTTTAGCAGTGAAGTTTTCAACTGTGAAATTTCTGAACTTGAATCTGAATGAATGCTCATTCTGCAGATCCACCAGTCTTGTCACTTTGAAGCTGCTGCTTCCTCATGCAACTATAAATCCTATATAGTTGCTAATCTCACAGACCTAAAATAAAACCACCAAACTTGGATTATATGTTACAAGCGTTAAACCAGTAACTAATAAATCCTTTGCTTAAAGAGTAGCTAAAGAGCACAGTCAGAATGATATGTGACCCAGAATAAACACAGTTGAGGAGGCATGCATATCTGCTGGATTAAGTTGTAAAATTTAGGAAATGGATTGAAAAGTGAAGAAAAGGAGGTTCTTCATAACAATTCTTGATATGCAAGATCCTGCTTATCTTATGGGAGTATATTCTCAAAGGAGCAATTTTCCACGTGCAAAGAAAAACCCTGAAAGAACACACTGCATTAATAAAGAGTTTCTAGAATGCTATCAAAAGTAATAAACTACAATAATAGTTTACAACTAAATTCATACTAATAAAATGTAATACTAAAAAACTAATAGTTTAAAAGACCTCTTCTGATCCACCTGTGTACTCAGTCCCTCTAATGATACGGAGGATGCTGAGTTGGTTGCACTGTTTATTTGTGATACTTTTTTATTAAAAAAAAGTACTATTGTCGTATTTCACAGGAATTTCACATGCTTTTTATGTCCTGTTTCCAAATTTGGAAAATGTCTTATGCTATGAATAGTTATCAGTACTGAAAAAAGGAGGACAAAGTTCTGTTTCAAGTATGCAGTACAGTTAACTGTGTTTTAAACAAGCAGTTGAATCTGTTAGCTATATAACTACGAGATTAACACACATCCACTCAATGTGATTGTTCATGTGAGACTTGTTTCATAGCTATATTTGAAACTGGTTTCTCATACATTAAAAATATTATTTAAATGTATTTAATATTCAATGATTTCTCTTATAAAAATGTGATGCTTATAAGAACTGTGGAAGCCGCAGTAACTTCTTTGCTAATAACTTTTTTGGGCCTGAAATAGCTGCTTACAATGGGAGCTTGCTAGCAAAATATTTTTGTTTTCCTGTACTGATCAAGTGATCAATAATGTTTCTTGTTATTCACTTGAACTATTTAGATTTTAATACTGACTTTTGCTTTTATCTTCTCCTGATGATGTACTGAAGATGAAATACAGTTTAGAAAAAGGCTGGTTTTCTTGCCCACACTCAGTCTTTCATGCTGAGATTCATTCAGCAGACAGGTGACTAAAGAGCAATGATTGGAAACACTCTGAGGAAGTACAAGAAGGTAAAGCTCTTTGTGCCCGCATGGTATACTGTGAATGATGAAGACGGTGTTAGTTACCTTCGTACACAACCTCCCCCCCCAGGCATACATATTACTGAACTCAGCTTCTTGCTGATAGCACATTGAAGCCCCACCACCACCTAAGGGATGAGCGTTTTGCAGGAATTGTGTACAAAAGACATTTTGTGTAAAGAAAATACAACTTTTTTTATACATATACTTGCTATCTTTATATTGCATGTTGAAGTACAGCACTTCATTGAAGAGTAGTAGCATAATTACCTATGTAAAAAAGAAGAACATCTGCACACTTGCTATCAAGCTCTTCAAAATGGCTAAGCCCAGAATCAGGTACCCCAAACAGACGTGGTGATGAGATGCGGACATGTTGCTTGTGCTTTGTAAATACGGGTAAACACAGGTTTAAAGTATTACCTAGCACATTTAAGGACATTGTCAAGAGCAAGTGAAAAGCGGGCACTTATTTTCCTTCTGGCACAGCCCAATGCTCAGTTTAAGGCAATGGGATTAGTCTCCCAGTACCCAGGCCGCCCGGGTTCCTCAGGAGCCGCCTCCGCGCGCCCCCCCGGGCTGACAGCCGCCGCTGGGGCACGGCGCGGCCCTCCTGCCGGCAGCTTGCCGACCGCCGGCACCGCGCACCAGGCCAGGCCTCTAGAAGAGCGACCGGGCCTCGACCACCTCACAGACGCGGCGGGCGCTAGGAGGGCTGCTTCCCTCCCCGCGGAAGGGCCTCCCGCTGCGGCTGCCCTGCCCGACTCTGCCCTTTATCTCTGCAAGCAGCCCCGCAGGCTGCGGGGCCCTGCCCGCCCGGGGCCGGCGCGGCGCAGGCCGCTCTGCCCCTGCGCGGGGCGGGAGGCGGGGGGGAGGGGGCGGAGCCACCGCCGCCTGCCCATCACGGCCCGCTGCCCAATGGGGAAGCGCGCCGACACGGTGTGACGTGGGCCGGTGCCCCATGGCAGAGGGCAGAGGACGGGGCGGTGGGGGGCGATGGCCTCCTCGGTGGTGAGGGCCACCGTGCGCGCCGTCAGCAAGCGCAAGATCCAGGCTACACGCGCCGCCCTCACCCTGGTGAGTGCTGCCGACGCGAGCGGGGAGCCCTCGGCCCCCGCCGGCCCTCGCCTCCTCACGGCTGCGAGAACTGCGCCACGGGCCGGGCCGGGCCCCGCGGCAGGTGGTGCCCGGCCGCTGCTGGGCCGCGGGTGACAGCGGGGCGTGTAGGGGGGGAGGAGGAGAAGGAGGAGGAGGAGGACGGGCCGCCCGGCCTGTCGGCAGCGGCGCTGCCCGCTCCAGTTGTCAGCAGGGCGAGGCGCCGCGGCGTTGGGCCGTGCCGGGGGCGGCGGGAGGTGGGACTCGCCCGCGGGCCGCGTGGAAGCCGAGGGCCGCCGCCGTTAACCCTGGATTGTTGCCAGCTGGGTGTTGCTTGGTAGGAAAGGGCGGACGGAGGGGTCTCTTCCCTGGTGAGTTTACCGGGTGAGCGGCTGCTGCTCGGTAATGCCGCTGGGGGGAGACCCCGCGGCCCGCTGCAGGCTCCGCGGGCAGCAGGAGGGCGGAGGGCAGCGCCGTTCCTTCGTGCGGGGAGGGGGGAGCATTTTGCACGGTCACTCGAAGAAGTGTATTTATTTAAAACAAATGAAAAAGAAAGAAAATGGATTATCTACCGAAGCTGATGAGTCGGTTGTTTCCAAGGAGTCTTTGTGTTCTTTCGTTACTTGGGGAAGGGCTCTTGCTGCTTTGTGGGGTGTTGGGGAGGCTGTGTCCCTGTTAAGAGGGATTACTGCAAAGTACAGTCAGTTCCCTGCAGGAACAGGGGCAGATTAAGCGCGTATAGTTTAGTTATTTGTCAGAGATGGTAATCCCTGTTCTGTCAAAAATGAAGATTAGTAGCAGTAATTGGAAAAGGTTTTCTGCTGCAAGTCTACTTGTAATTTGCTTTTTGTGTTTTAGTCTGCTCACATAAGAACTTCACGTTACTAATGCTTTTATCAGTGTCTTAGAAACTTGTAAGCATGTAATGGAAATTCTTATGTTTGTGTTGTGTTCTTGCATTTCTGCAACAGCTAGATCTGCATGAACAGTGAATTTGTCAGCTGTAAAGTCACAGTTTCCTTCTAAGGTTAGTGGGAAGCAAGAAGTAGGCCATGAACACTTCTCTGCCTCGTTGATTTTTGTCTCTAATTTGTATGTGACAAAAGTTTTACAAGAGCAGAGCTGCTTAATTGAATTGTGGTAGTGATTTTGTGGGGGGAAAAAACCAAACAAAAGCCCAAATATTAAGGACTGCAGTTCTTGAGCTGTTTGCTGGCAGTGTGGTGAGGAGGGGAGTGAGGAGGTATTGTGTTCTGTGTGGATTAGATTCAGCAATTATCTGTTTTACAGCAGAGTGAGTATCTTCAGATCAGATGTCAGTTTCAAGTAGAACACAGGCTAGTCAATACTGACGGGTGGGTGATTCAGAAGGTGAACTTCGGAGCTATAAGACAAATGTAAATTAAGAAAATTTGAGTGCATGGATTTAGAATAGAAATTCTTTTATAGTACAACTAAATACATTAATATGTGCAAGCACTCTCTGCAAATAAACCAAAAAAACCCATTTCAAATCGATATATATGGTTTTGTTTTTCAGACGCCATCAGCTGTTCAGAAGATAAAACAGCTTCTTAAAGATAAACCTGAGCATGTAAGTATAAACAGGGCCAGCCTGTAGAATGTGCTAAGGTATTAGCACAGCTCATGATTGCAGAGCATTTCTGGCTGACTTAGAAGTTTGAAATAAACACTGAGGTGTTTATTAGAGATACTGGCATGTTTTTTGGAGGGGAATGCGTAAGCTTGTTTATATATCAAGCCTTGTTTCTTTATAAAATGAAATGCAGGAAATAACTGTGGTGACACTGTACAGTTACTTTTGAGGTGGTTAAAGTTGAAAACATTTCAAGCTTCAAAATATTTTTGATCTGTATCTTAATGAAGCCTTGTAGAATGGTATAGTGGCGACTTCTAGTCAGGCAAGAGCTCTTCAACTGTTGATATTAAGATGTTATTACTTAAGCTCTTGTAGGAATTCACATTGTGCAGTATGTAATAATAAAGTTAGATTCATACCCATTGGAAAACTTCTAATTTTTAGGAAACTTGCGAGATAGTATATATTTTTTTAAGTAATTTACTTTAAATTTGGAGAATTTCTCCAAATAAATGATTGAACTTTTCATCTTTTCTTCTTGGGGAAAAACATGCAGAGTCTTGTTTTCTAACCATTATAAAAACAAGCATTAGATTTTCTTCTTTACGGTAAGTATTGTTTCAAGAAGAATATCTCTCTTCTAACTTTCATACATGGCCCATTGTTTCTTTTGCTTCCTGCACATCTGCAACTAACTAGACTCTTTGTTCTAATGCTTTAAACCAGCCTAAGGAAGCCCTAAGCCGACAGTTTAGCTGGTCAGTCATTCCCTTGCTATAAATGGTGTTTGTGTCTCCAGCCCATTATTTGTAGCAGTTCCTGTAGCAAAAGGTATTTAGTCTGAAAAGATCAAATGCTGTTTGTCTGAGATCCTGCTTGATGACAAGTGATATATTTTGATACATTTTTGTTGTAACATTGATTATGAAGATAGACAATGTAATTTTCCTCTTCAGTTATTAAGCATTTTTGTGTGGGAAGTTGTACAGATACTTTTGAAAGATTGTTGTGCACAAATAAGTTTTCTGTTTTCTTTAAAATCTTTTCTCAGTTCTCTACTTACACAGATGCTCTCTGTGTCAGACTTGTTGGATACTGTGAATGCTACAAATTTATTGACCTGATTGGCTTTTAATGGGGCTTAAAATGCCTTTTAGTGATCAAAACAGTAAGCAAATAAACCTATTTGATCTAAGGAGGGGATTGGTTTTTAAGTGAGACTGTCAATAGAGTAATGAAGAAATCGAGGTGCGTGTTTCAGAACTTTGGTTTGAAGCAGGTTTTCTGATGGTGTCACTAGTTCTGTGAAAATCTAGTAACTGCCCTTGTCTTGGCCTCACAGCTTCATAATTACAGTACTGTCAATAATCTTAACATAGCACCTGGATTAGCATCTGATTGAACCTTAATTTGAAGTCACGAAAATATCCTCTTTGAAATTTCACTCTTGGTGAGATACCAGGCACCTACAGGAGTGCCAACGGTTTATTACTTCAAAAATTTAACATACTTTAGGGCTTGATCCATGCTAGCGAACATCTGACATTTGCTTTTACCTTGGCAGTCAATTTTGTAAAAGGAAAGAACTGTTACCTCTTAATCCATTAAGGTAATTCACTTTGCTTTGAGGCAGCGGAGGATAATAAATGTCAGCGTTGTTGTTCTGCGTACTTTTTATCTTGGTGTTCCAGAACAGGTTTTAAAAATGTCACAAATGTGGTGTTGGGTTCTGTTTTTTGGTTTTTTTAGGTAGGCGTGAAAGTAGGTGTTCGTACAAGAGGATGCAATGGACTTTCTTACACGTTAGAATATACAAAATCGAAAGGAGACTCCGATGAAGAAGTAGTTCAAGATGGTGAGTTTCTGATGCAGCAGAACAAACTTCTGTGGTGGGGAAGAATAACCTATTGCAGGTTTGCCAAGGTACAGGTTACAATTTACTTGAAGTGACGAGTTACAGCAAGAGGTCCTGCTGTTCTGTTATGGGAATTGTCACGTTAGTTTCTGTTTTGAAGTAACCAGTTAGTTAAAATCTGCATCTTTGCAGTCTCTGCATCAGAGACTGTTCCACCAGCATAGTCTAGTCCATCATTCGTGTCTTTGAAGGTGGCTAATAGCAGATATTTAGAGAATAATAAAGAACAATGCACATATAAAGGAATACTTTATCAGCACACCGAAACCAAGGCTTGGCAAAGTAAAGATTTTATTTTCAAGGGATTTTCCCAATTACCTTCTCTAACTAGTCTTATTCTTCATTGATTTGTAACTTGTTTTTAACCTCTTTGTGCTTTTGACCTTCACATTGCTTTTTAACAGGTTCCATGATTTTAATTTAGGTGTATTTTTAAAATTGTTTTCACATGCTGGTGTTTAAGCTTTCTGCCTGATAATGTCATTGAGCACCCCATGACAGGTCTATTTCTAGAGTTCCTGTTGTGGTTTAACCCCAGCTGGCAACTAAGTCCCACACAGCCGCTCGCTCACTCTCCCACCGTGGGATAGTGGACAGAATCGGAAGGGTAAAAGTGAGAAAACTCATGGGTTGATGTAAAGACAGTTTAATAGGTGGAGCAAAATCTGTGTATGCAAGCAAAGCAAAACAAGGAATTCATTCACTATTTCCCATGGGGAGGCAGGTGTTCAGTGATCTCTGGGAAAGCAGGGCTCCATTACGCGTAACAGTTACTTGGGAGACAAACACCATCACTCTGAACGGCCCCCTGCTTCCTCCTTCCTCTCCCAGCTTTTGTATGCTGAGCATAATGTCATACGGTATAGGATATCCCTGTGGTCAGCTGGGGTCAGCTGTCCTGGCTGTGTCCCCTCGTGACTTCTTGTGCACCCCCAGCCTACGCGCTGGTGGAGTGATGTGAGGAGCAGAAAAGGCCTAAATGCTGTGTAAGTACTGCCCAGCAGTTACTAAAGCATCTCTGTGTTATCAGCACTGTTTTCAGTACAAATACAAAACATAGCCCCATACAAGCTATTCTGAAGAAAATTAACTCGATCCCAGTCAAAACTGGCACAGTTCTATACATTTTTCCAGATTTTGCAAAAATTTCTGTCAGTGGTCTTTTTGTCTAATGCGGATTTTTATAAAAGCATAATAGCGTTTGTTTTGTTTTCGGTTCTGTTTCTAAAAGTACTTAAGATTTCTTTTGTGGGGGTGGTTTTGGTTTTTTTTAGGCATCACTGAACTCCGTTATGTTCAGGAATATTGCTTTCAATTTGGTGTAAAAGTGAGATATTGAAACATAAGTGGGATATCACAGTCATTTTCTTAGAGAAGCTAGGCTGCTAGGCAGAGCCCATCTTCCAGCTGCCTACAAAGTATCTGTGACCAACTCATAAATTTTATTCTCTTTAACAGACAATTAGCTGGAACTTCAGCAAATTATTAAATTGAACCAGAGTATGTGAGATAGGGGCTGCCACATAATTCTGCAAGTGCCTCGATATCAAATTCAGCTGACTTACGGAGTTATGTCTTCTGCTTCCCTCAGAGCTGCTTTAGGTTTACAGGGCTGAAATCAGAAGGCATTTCCTGGTTTGGATCTTAAGGAAGATAAAACCGTTTTCCCTCAGTCAGGTCAGAGACCTTAAGTTCCAAAGCCAGACAGCGTTTCAAGTGTGTCTGTGTACTTTCTCTGTTTGGTTTTGGTTTCTTCTGGACAGATTTCCAGTGAAGTCTCTGACTTTTATATAGCTCTGTGCTCAGTGAGCTGGTGGCTTTGGATCCCAGCAAAAATTTTCTGGAGTAAGTGACTGCTTCAGGGATTGGGTCCATGAAATCTTTCATTAGGTTTAGCCTTCACTGTCAGTTACTGTCCAAATTGACCCCAAAAATGTGTTGATTCAACTCAGTTGCCCAAAGACTTGTGTTAGTAATTTGTCTCAATGTCTGCTATGATGAAACAGCTTTCCAGGAAACTCTCGTATAACATAATGAGTTCTTGTTGCTGTTTACTGATACACTTTACATTTTTGTTTTCATTATTTGGTAGTCTGTGAAGAGCTAAACCAGTCCACTCAGGCCTGTGTATCAGATTTGTAGTTTGAAAGTTACATAACTTTGCAAGAGAGGTTGATACTTTGTATACTTTAAAAAAGGGAGTTCCCTAAAATGAACTACTCAGTCCTTGAAGGTTGTGATATCTTTGAAAGTTCACACATTTGCCTTATTATAGGATTCGGTATTGCTAATAGTTAATGTAGACATGATATTTGTGTCAGAGCAAAAAAGAATCCTTTTAAGAGAGGAACATTTGGGTTTTCAAGGTTTTGGAGCATCTCGTTGGATGCACAGACTTTAAGAATGGTAGGAAATGGGTTACTGATTGTAATGCCTGGGAATTAAGTATTGAAGCCGAGATTTGTTCCCAAATCTACAGCTTATTTCCCTGGGTATCATGTTTTTAATTCCTCCCTCAAAAAATACATACATCCGTGTGCATACGCAAATAACAGTTCTAGACTGTTGCTAGACTTTTCTAGGTAAAAACAGAGATGAAAGTGGCATTAGGCCAGGGAAACCAAGTTATACTGGTAATCTTCATACTTAGCTTCCATTTTTTTATTACTGGTCAAAAAAGAATTTCAAAGTGAATAATGATTTTGCTGTATGTAATTGTTTTTCTTTGTTGTCTTCAAGGAGTTAGAGTGTTTATTGAGAAGAAGGCACAGCTGACACTTCTAGGAACTGAAATGGACTATGTAGAAGACAAACTGTCCAGTGAATTTGTCTTCAATAATCCAAACATCAAAGGAACATGTGGCTGTGGAGAAAGCTTCAACATCTGAAATCTCAGGACTACTTCCTTGACTCTGAACACCCCAAAACACTTAGTATTATGGCTTTTGGAAACAAATGCATTTTCTTCAGGTTCGTAGGCTGCATAAAATGGGGATATCATTAAGAAAAAATAAATCATTTTGAAAATGTAAATTGTGGTTAAATTCCACCGCTGATGTAGTTATGCCATAATTTGTGATGAGTCGGGATCCAAAAGGTAAGAACAGTAGGCGCTGTAGTAACATCTCTGTACTTCCACATGCCAAGGAAATAAAATCTCACTGTTCTTTTCTGTTGTCATTTTCTTTGTCCGCTCTACTCATGCTTCCCCATCCAAAACCCATTTGAAAGAATATATTGCCTATGTTCTGCTTTGATTTGGGGGAGGGGAGGCAGAACCCAATCATTTTTATGTGTTTGTTTATAAAGATTTATGTACACAGGCACACAGTCCTCAGCTTCAGCATTCACTATCATTATGGAGATGCTTGCATTGTTTTTGTAGTTTTTCTGATGCTTTCATTTTTCATGTGTGTGTTTTTTGGTGTTTTATTTTCCCATAAATCCAGGAAAGTCCAGAAAGAAGTTCATGCATTAATATAGCTGTGAGCTACCATAGCACTGCTTATAGAAATACTTCAAAATGGGCTAACCCAGTTTTAATTCTGTTTTGTGCCTTGTTGAAGGCGCAGTCTCTGCTGTACTTAGAAAGTAATTTTCAAGAACATGAAATATATTCAGGCACTGGAGTACTAAAGCAGGATACATACAGGCGTCGTTTCTCACATTTCTGTCACTTATCTTTCTTAACTTAAATTGCAAAGCTGGTAAAACTGCCTCCAGATTCTGATTTCCCCATTTTCACAGAATGTGCTCTCTGTGCATCAAAAGTTATGAACGCTTTTTTTTTTTTTTTTGAGAGAGAAATCTTACACTTTCTAACTACTGGTTTTTGTAGTCATGTCTGCTACTAATTTTGTTACAGCTTGAACACTGTTTTATAACTGTATGTACTAGGGTTTTTCACCAAAGCTATGGTAACTTCTATTTAGCTCCTGTTGTGAAGTTAACTCGGTAGCAGGAGAAAAAGTGTTTATAATTTCAAAAGCCCTAGTATTTCATAATTGTTTTAAATAAATCTAGACAGTAATTAAAATACTAAGTTTATAGGACACCTTTTTTCTTTGCAATTTAAACTTACTTTCTCATAATCAGAATTTTGGTTTTGTAAAGCAGTGTTTTTTCAGGCTTATAAAGTCTTCAGCACTTCTTCACTGGTGCTCAGGCGGAAGTGTAAATGTCTCGCCAGGCCTTCCCAAAAGCTCGTATGAGAGAAGTACTATTCCATCCTTTTATCTCCATGTTTTCCTGAATGTCCAAAGATGACATTGTGCAGCTAAGCTGCTTGCTTGTGCAGAAGAGAAGATAATGTGTCTGCCTGGGCACCTGATGGGAACAGCTGGTGAAAAGAGTACAAATAAAAAGCAGGGGACAACAGGGACTGGGATCTTGCAGTCCAAGACAAGGAGGTGTTGAGATGGGAGTGAACTGAGAGCATTAAGGCTGCATGTTGAAAATCCAGAGGTCATCTTGATCTGGACAGTTGTACCCACATGCCTGTCAACAGCTTTGGAATAGTAATGTGCTGAAGACGTAGGATTGCAACTACATTTTTATTCTTCTCTCCACACATTTTTCGAAGTGTAGAGGGAAGAATAAAAATGAGAAAAATAATTCTTAATCTGTTTTATGCAGTACACAGGAACAGAAGGTCAGAATTTCCACACCTACAGTGTAATATTAAATACTTGAATTTTGGTTGAATACTATATCACCTTTTGATGTAAAAACACTATTCCTTCAACAGTCAACTGTTGTACACAGTTATTTTACTTTATATAGTAAATCAGGAATTACTGGTAATACACTGGCTAGGTGCATTTATAGTGCTGTAAGTCTCCCAGTCGTGCCAAACAAAAAAATGCAGTTAATGTGATACTGCTCCATTAATATGTAAAGCTCCAAGCTAAGGGCATTTCTTCAGACTGCACTTCTCTGCTTCTGCTAGAGGATAAGACTTTGAATGTGGTAGCACTGGTGATTGCTAAGAGAGTGCTAGTACTTAACTTATTTTAGTGTGTTTTGGGGTGGGGGGATTTGTTTAAGGCTTTTTTTAGACCTGTGGCATGTGTAACAATCCTTTTCGTGTGTTCTGTGTATATGCCTTGAATGAAAGTTTGCACTTTCATACTCCCATGAGATAGTCCTCTAAATTATCACTTTACTAAGACACCTAACGCACAATGTGTTAAACTTCTGTTAAAGTGCTATTTACAGTTGCATAGGAACATGGTTTTGTTGATCGGTCATTATAATTTTGTGCAATACTATATGTAGAGTTCTCAGTTATTATAATAAATATTGCCTGTTGGTAAACATGGAATATTCCTATCTTGAATGATTCTGTTTACAGTAGTAAACAAGCACTGGGGGGGAAAGAATAGGTTTGTATGCTGGGATTACAAAGTAGATACAAGATTAGAATCAGAATCATAGAACCATAGGGTTGGAAGGGACCTCTGGAGATCATCTAGTCCAACCCCCCTGCCAGAGCAGGGTCACCTAGAGCAGGTTACACAGGAACACGTCCAGGCGGGTTTTGAATGCCTCCAGAGATGGAGACTCCACCACCTTTCTGGGCAGCCTGTTCCAGCGCTCTGCCACCCTCAGGGTAAAGAAGTTCCTCCTCATGTTTAGGTGGAACTTCTTATGCTCAAGTTTGTGCCCATTGCCTCTTGTCCTGTCCCCAGGCACTACTGAAAAGAGCCTGGTCCCATCCTCCTGACACCCACCCTTTAAGTATTTATAAGTGTTGATAAGATCCCCCCTCAGCCGTCTTTTTTCCAGACTGAAGAGACCCAAATCCCTCAGCCTTTCCTCATAAGAGAGGTGTTCCAGTCCCCTAATCATCTTGGTAGCCCTCTGCTGCACCCTTTCCAGCAGTTCCCTGTCCTTCTGGAACCGGGGAGCCCGGAACTGGACACAGTACTCCAGGTGTGGCCTCACCAATGCAGAGTAGAGGGGGAGGATGACCTCCCTTGACCTGCTGGCCACACTCTTTTTGATGCACCCCAGGATGCCATTGGCCTTCTTGGCCACAAGGGCACATTGCTGGCTCATGGTCATCCTGTTGTCCACCAGGACTCCCAGATCTCTTTCCACAGAGCTGCTCTCCAGCAGGTCAGCCCCCAGCCTGTACTGGTGCATGGGGTTGTTCCTCCCCAGGTGCAGCACCCTACACTTGCCCTTGTTGAATTTCATAAGGTTTCTCTCTGCCCAGATCTCCAACCTGTCCAGGTCTCTCTGTATGGCAGCACAGCCCTCCGGTGTGTCAGCCGCCTGCCCCAGCTTTGTGTCATCAGCAAACTTGCTGAGGGTGCACTCTATCCCCTCATCCAGATCATTGATGAATATATTGAAGAGGACTGGACCCAGTACTGACCCCTGGGGAACACCACTCGTCACTGGTCTCCAACTAGATTCTGTGCCCCTAATCACAACCCTCTGAGCTCTATCTTTCAACCAGTTTTCTATCCACCTTACTGTCCATTCATCTAACCCACACTTCCTAAGCTTGCCTATGAGGATGCTGTGGGAGACTGTGTCAAACGCCTTGCTTAAGTCAAGATAGACCACATCTACCGCCCTCCCCTCATCTATCCATCCAGTCATGCCATCATAGAAGGCTATCAGATTAGTAAGACATGATTTCCCCTTGGTGAATCCATGCTGAGTACTTCTGATAGCTTTCTTTTCCTCCACGTGCCTTGAGATGACACCCAGAACGAGCTGTTCCATCATCTTTCCAGGGATGGAGGTGAGGCTGACTGGCCTGTAGTTCCCTGGCTCCTCCTTCTTGCCTTTTTTGAAGACTGGAGTGACATTAGCTTTCCTCCAGTCCTCAGGCACCTCGCCTGTTCTCCAGGACCTTTCAAAGATGATGGAGAGCGGCCCAGCAATGACTTCTGCCAGCTCCCTCAGCACTCTCGGGTGCATCCCATCAGGGCCATGGACTTGTGAATATCTAAATGATCTAATTGATCCCTCACTCACTCCTCCTCAACCCAAGGGAAGTCTTCTTCTTTCCCTGTTACTTTATTCAATGCCTGGGACTTCTGAGGGCTGGGCCGAGCAGAAAAGACCGAAGCAAAGAAGGCATTCAGTAACTCTGCCTTCTCCGCATCCTCCGTCACCATGACTCCTGTCTCATTCAACAGTGGGCCCACAACTTCTCTGGTCTTCCTTTTGCTTCCAATATACTTGTAGAAGCTCTTTTTGTTGTGCTTGACATCCCTAGCCAGGTCTAATTCCAAGGCGGCCTTGGCTTTCCTTGTTTCATCCCTGCACGCTCTGGTGGCATTCTTGTAATCCTCCCAAGGGGTCAGTCCCTTCTTCCACTTATTATAAACTTCCTTCTTCCACTTGAGCTTTTTCTGAAGCTCCCTGCTTAACCATGCAGGTCTCCTGCGTCCCTTGGCCGATTTCTTTCTCTTAGGGATGCACCGATCCTGAGCTTGGAGGAAGTGGTCTTTGAATATCAACCAGCTTTCTTGAGCCCCTTTGCCTTCCATAGCCCTAGCCCACGGGATCTCTCCAAGCAGTTTCTTGAAGAGGCCAAAGTTAGCCCTCCTGAAATCCAAGGTTGTAATTTTACTTCTTGTTGTTCTGTGGATAGTGCCCATGATCCTGAACTCAATCATTTCATGATCACTACAACCTAGGGTGCCCCCAACCTTAATGTCCTCCACCAATCCCTCTGTGTTTGTCAGTACCAGGTCTAGAAGTGCTCCTCTCCTTGTTGGCTCCTGTACCACCTGTGTAAAAAAATTGTCATCAATGCACTGGAGGAGCCTCCTGGACTGCCCATGCCTGGCTGTGTGGTCTTCCCAGCAGATATCAGGGTGATTGAAGTCCCCCATGAGAACCAGGGCCTGCGATTGCGAGGCTACCTTCAGTTGTCTGTAAAAAGCCTCATCAGTTTCCCCATCCTGATCAGGTGGCCTGTAATAAACACCCACAACAGTGTCCCTCGTATTTTCCTGTCCCTTAATCCTCACCCATAAGCTCTCGACCCGCTCTTCATCCGCCCCTAGTGAGAGCTCAATGCATTCCAAATGCTCTCTCACATAGAGTGCAATTCCACCACCCCGTCTTGCTGGTCTGTCTTTCCTGAAAAGGACATAGCCACCCATGACAGCATTCCAATCATGCGAGTTGTCCCTCTGTTACCCAAGTTAATATTTCTCAGAAATATGAAACACTTCGAAATTTTAACAGCATTGGAATAGCATAGAAACATAGGGAAAGAAAATTAATCAAATATGTTCAGAAAGATATTTATATATACCAGAGGCATGGGCTGTTAATGTATAGACTTCTATTAAAATTTGCGACATGCTGTTCTCAGGGTAAAAATTCTAACAGGCAAGATGTTTATTTTGAAGGCTTTTATATGCCAAAAGTCATTGTGGTATGTTTTAATGCGAATTAATGATTTTTATCAAAGTAATTTGACATAAAAGGTTTTTAATTGGCTAAGCAATTTGAGGGTGACAGTCAAAGGGCAATCCTGGCCATTCCACTTTAGTGCTGTATAACAACACTAATACACCATAGTGTACTAATATTATGACGCGTTTGGGGGTTTTAGATGCAGTCTTTCCTCCTCTAAAGCTAAGCTTCCTCTTCCTGTTATGTGAAGGTTCTGAACGATAGGTGGTGAAGTAATAAATTTTGGAAAAATGCTAGAGATTGTTGATACAGTTGCATATTCATGAGGCTGGAGAGAAAGAACTAAGTCCTTCCTGCAGTCAGGAGTCTGGAAACACAATGGTTACATTTCTGTTGGAGTTCTTACAGAACTTGTAAAAAAAACCCCAAACTACTTGCTTGCACCAGCAAGTCAGTATACCTGACCCACCCCTTTTTATAGCTATCCTTGAATGGCTGAAAAACAAATTGTTTAGGAAAACACCAAACAGTTCAATATGCAAGTCATCCTGATGGGACAAAATGAATTTGGACTCCAAAATAAAAAATAAGATGCAGGTAATGGGACTGTGAAATTTAATGTTGAGGAAACTTCTTTTTTTTTTGAAGTTAAATCCTATCTGGCATAAGTTGCTTCTATTGTTTGGGGGTTTTATTGTAATTATTATTCTCCCCATTTATTTAAATCAGTGCCTTCACGAGTGGAAAAATTCTCCAACTATCCCACTATTGTGCTTACATTGGCTGCCTGGCGAGTTGTTAGATACATTTTCTATGACACTGAAATTTTGCAGTGTCTTTTGGCAGAAGAACTCCATGGTTGTCTGATTTGGCAGAGTGTGCACCTCTGTATTTGTCCCAAAAGAGTACTTGAAAAATTACCATGTTCATCTTGAAAAGAATACTTGAAAAATTACTTTTTGTCATGACCGGTGCAGCTTTTTGTCCATAAAGTTGTCTGCCAGACAGCGAGCAGTTCAGTCTGCTTTGTTCTTTACTGCCACTTTTAACATGTATGAGATACGCTGCCTCAACATGGGGAGCAAAAATGCAGCTACTTAGCGCAATTCTACACGCAGTTAGGTTTGAGCAGCGTTTGAATTTGAGCTGGCATTTTTCCTAAAGAGAGAACAAGGGAAGATTAACCGCTGCATTTCAGCAAGGTCTTCGCCCTCCTCTTTTATGGTCCCTTTCAGTGGGACGTATCTCAGCCTGAGCGTGGCTTATCTGGCGGCAGTGGAACCCAGGGGGTCCCACACCATGTCTGCCTAGGGGCAGGGCCCTAACCCCTGCTTCTCTTCATAGACTCGACTGGAAATGCTAGCTGCTGGGAACAGATATCCACTGCCACTGAGTGGCAGCAAGTTTCCAGTCCGCGCGTTCCGAAAGGCGACTGGCCTCATTCCCAGTACCTGTGCTCCAAGTTTCCTACTGCTGTTGCTGAATACCGGAGTACTTTCGCTTATGCTGGTGAAAACTATGGTTCAGCTCTGCTGTTTGTCCTTCTTGTAGTCTGTTCTGTGCCTTTTACCTGTTCCTGAAGGATGGCAGATGACTGCAGAAATGCAAAATAACAAATCGCTTCAGACTCCTGATGCAAAGAGAAGCAGAGGAGCACAGAGTGTAGCTTTCTGACCAGCTCTGGCTATTGAAGTATTGCTTTTTGTCACCATTCCTCCCCCTGCTACTGGTGTGCTGATGTACCTCATCAATGTTGTGGCCAGCTCCAAATTATTCCAGATTTGTTTCTGGTGGTTGGCTTTAACCTCTAGGGTAACAGAAGTTCCTTGCTGGGATGACACAGTCCAGTGGGACAAAGAATCTCACAAAACAGCATAGTTCCCATTCACAACAGAAATACTCTCATCCCCTGCGCCTCACTTATCTGGGTTTTTTTACTGATTGCATATGATTTTAATGAAAAATTCCTTCTCTAGTTTACTGAAGCTGAGTCCAGACAGCAGGAATAAGTTCCTTTTATTAGCTAATGCAACAAGACAGCCTCCAAAATTTTTAAATAAGCTGAGTATCAGAATTCAATTCATACAGGGGATTTGCAGCCAGCCACTTCCTTTTTCAGTCATGTGTTTTAACCTTTAATTTGTTCACGGTGAGTCATTCACATAGACCTTTCCTTCCTAATCTCAGTGGTCCTCCTAATTAAATACTAAATAATTGTATGGAGTGTAGCAAAACTGTGTTTAAATTAGATTGCTTTACTGTTAGTTATATTATTTCCTTCCTTGTGCTTGTTTCACTTAAGAGGCTTAAATGCAAGCCAGTATTCAAATAAGGAGAAAAGGCAAGATGTTAATGAATGTAATGTTGCGGGATCTTACGAAGCACATAGGTGGCAGAGAACAGGAACCAGTCCCTCCTGGCAACCTCTGTTTTCACAAGAGATTTGCAGAGTACAATCCTCCCATTTGCAAATGAGGGCCAGCTGAACTGTATAGTCAATGTTTATTTCTAGTGAACATCTAATGTATACTCCCCCAAAATACATAAATAGAAAACCCAATACTTGGGTATAAAAAGTGATAATGTAAAACTGCCATCTCGAAACTTTGTTGAGAAGAGAAATCACATTGCATCTCCTTGAAATATATCTGCTGAACTTCTGCCGCTACTATTTGAGCCATGAACTGAGATTTAACCAAACAAACGTTGGCAAATCTTGCTGAAGTGGTTTTAGGAAGCTCCTGTGTACTTGTCCCCTCTGTTTGAGGCTGACACTGCTACAGCAGATTTGTGAAACAAGTGCCTGAGCCTCAACTGTTGAGGGTGAGTTTACATTAATGTGTTGCACTGTCCACTTAGTTGTTCCAAGTTGTTTACTCTTGCTGAAATGTGGGAAAACCCCAGAAAAGTGACAAACAGTTACACGGTGAGTGTAGTTTACTTAAACTATCCTGTGGAAAAGAGCTAGAGATCATCTGCCCATGTCTCAGGGAGCCTCAGATACCTGCTGCAAGGATATTTTAAGTTGCCTCTCATAATGTTCTTTTCGAGAACCTATGGTTTCTACAAATAATTTAGAACATTAAAATGCTCTTGCAACCCTTAAACCCAAAGCTTGTTAGGTATGTAACATGGATCCTTGCCATTCCCATTTGATGGGAATGCCCTACTGCAGAACTGTGAAGCAGTTTAAAAAAGACTCAGAAAAATGGTTGTGAACCCCAGGTCTGGATACTTTCAAAGAAAACTATTCATGTTAGATCTACGTGAGATTTGCCATCCTGCATCTTACTGAAACTTGTGCTGCTAGGGCTGTACTTAAACTGGTTAATACAGCCCTGCATTATAATTAGGGCCATATGTTGCAATAAAGAGACTTTTGCATGGGCACACTTCTAAAAATGGAAGCCCTGGTTTTTTTATGAATTGGAAAAATATTTCCTGGAAAACAGCACTCTGGTGGGAGCCGGCCAGCACTGAGTTTTGCACAGGGGATGCTTTGGTGCACTGCGAAGGCTGCAGCTTTGTTTCTGCTCTGCTTGATACCCCTGGCCCTGCCAGCTCCAGAAGCTTCCCTTGTAGTCACTCACTGTTTAAAGCAAGTCCGCCACCAAGCATAGTACCTTTAACTCAAGGAATTGGCCTTTTGGGCAGGAGATGAAAATAGGCAGAAAACCAGGAATTGTTCACCTGAGGTAAAACATCTAGTAAAATACCAAGCCAAATAAATATAAAATTTATGTTGAAATCATGAAGTATTGTATCTATCCTCATGCCAACCTGAGCTGCCATTTACTGATGCCCATTTTCGTGGCCCAGAGGCCCCAAGTCTTACCTGGCGACTGACAACAGCCTTCCCCTCCCGCTGTACCCGCTAAACCAGCGCTAGGGACTGCAGTCCCACCACGTGGGGTTTCCCCTCCCCTTTGGGTGTGAGGGAAGGACCAAGCCCTCCCCCTTCCCTCCTGCTGGGGAGCCAAACAGAAAAAGCGGCATGGTGCAGCCAAGGCCCTGCCGCTGGCAGCCATCTTCCCCAGCCCCCGCTGCCACCGCCCTGAGCCTCCTCAGCGCCCCCTGGCACTCCCTGAAGGCAACGTCCTGAGCCGCTATTGGCTAACGCAAGCCCTGTCCCCACCCCACCTGCCAAGCCCACCAATCATATTCTCCCTGACCAGAGGTCCCGCCCCCACACGAGGCTGTGCTGAGGTGGCCATGGGCCATCCCTGCGGCGGCTCCCTCACAGGCCCCGGGGGAAGGGGCCAGCGGGCGCTCCGTGCAGCCCTCGTTTTCCTCCTAACAAACTTCATCTCACCAGGATCATGGTGGTTTGTGTGCGGCCCATGGTGAGACTCACTAGGGGCAGAGATGGCAGGTGGTGTCACCAGGATGACCGTGAGCATCCCTCTGAGCCAGAGCCCCTCTGCCTTCCTGGGGTCCAGAAGATGAATTTGGGGGATAGCGTAGCAATAGTGGGAAGGCCGCTAGGGGAAACCCACAAAGTGAGCTTAGAAGGCGCCGGTGTGCCTTGGCAAAATGTAAGAAAAGGAGAGAAAATGCTGGTCTACCAGGATTCGTAGGCAGCAAGCAAGCAGGGGATTTGTCTAGGGCAGGAAAAGGGAAACCAGGGGAAAAAAGAATGACGCTAAGTAAGGAAAATGCAGTATTTTAGGATGAGCTAGCTGCTGAAATCTCTTGGCCTGGGAATCGTCTCACAAGGAAAGTGAGAAATCCTGCCATCTTTGAGAAGGTTTTAAACTCCAGTGGGCAAAGTACTGTGATGCATAATACAGATGCACCACGGTTAGCTCACCAGACACTAGGGAATAAGGGATGGACTACCTTCTGGGCTTTTGGATTTTTCCTGTTCATCTTTTCTCTTTTTAATGCTGTTTCTGTATCATTTTCATGTCTTTTGATTAGTAATTAAACTGCTTTTCTTTTTTTCAACACAGTGAAGACACAATGGATCAAAATGGGAGAGATATACTGCCAAAAGAAGAAACAGTCATTCTCTCTTGGTTTGAAAATTAGTATTGTAACAGTATAAAAACAGTTTGTAGGTTTTCTGTGTTATCTACTTTCTTTTATCCTCATTTTTTTATGGACCGATTGGGTAAGTACCTCTACAGTACCAAAATCTGTTCAAAATTCTCTTTGGTATGGATAGTGGAACTGTCAGAGTGCAAAGATTTTCTAGGCTAAAAGTCACAAATACATTTGTACTGATTTTTTTGTCGTGAAAAAGAATTGATACCAGAATTTATAGCAGTTTAACATTTCAAGTTCAGTATTCATAAGCACAGATTTTCAGTTACTATCATTTGCCACTATTCTGAAAAAAATAAGTATTTGTCTTACCTTCATGGCATAAATTGAAAGATAATTTTGTCAATGGTGCTGTATGTGTCAGTACACTTGATCAGAATTATCTGATTCTGGTATTTTATTCTGCTTTGTCCCTTGGATTGTGTGGCCTTAAATAGTCATTTATCTTAATGAAAACAGCTCACTTGCATTCTTTCATAAGCTTTGAGTACTCTTTGAGTAAACCAAAGAGCCACTGCAATCCCAATGACAGGCATAACAGGCATTCTGCCTGAACTAGTTTCTAGTCTAAGCAATGCTGCTTACATCTATACAGAAATGGTAGTTTCTCATGAGTTTTCAGTAAATGTTGTTAGGGTTGCAAGGGACCTTACAGATCATCTAGTTCCCACCCCCCTGCCATGGGCAGGGACAACTCCCACTAGATCAGGTTGCTCAGAGCCCCATCCAGCCTGGCCTTAAAAACTTCCAGGGATGGGGCTTCCACCACCTCTCTGGGCAACCAGTTCCAGTGTCTCACCACCCTCATGGTGAAGAACTTCTTCCTAATGTCCAGTCTGAATCATCCCATCTCTAGCTTTAATCCATTCCCTCTAGTCCCACCATTACCCAACATCCTAAGAAGTCCCTCACTGGCTTTCTTGTAGGCCCCCTTAAGATACTGGTAGGCCACTACAAGGTCTCCTCAGAGCCTTCTTTTCTCCAGACTGAACAACCCCATCTCTCTCAGTCTGTCCTCATAGGAGAGGTGCTCCAGCCCTCTGATCATCCTTGTGGCCCTTCTCTGGACACGTTCCAGCACATCCATATCTTTCTTGTAGTAGGGGCTCCAGAACTGGACGCAGTACTCCAGGTGGGGTCTCACAAGAGTGGAGTAGAGGGGGAGAATCACCTCCCTTGGCCTGCTGGCCACGCTTCTCCTGAGGCAGCCCAGGATACGATTGGCTTTCTGGGCTGCTAGTGCACACTGATGGCTCATGTTGAGCCTCTTGTCTAAAACAAAATTATTTTTAATACATAATATTTGGATCCAGTACTTAAAAATATAGGACAGCAAACAAATAGCACTGTCATTCTGTCATTATTGTGGAGTGCTGGGAACATGGTTCATCCTCTGTTGTGGCTTAACCTCAGCCGGCTGCTAGGATGATGCAGCAGCTCACTCACTCCCCCCAGTTTTCTCCGGGGAGAGAATCGTAAAAGTGAGAAAAAACTTGTGGGTTGAGATAAAGACAGTTAAATAGGTAAAGAAAAATCTGTGCGTGCAAGCAAAGCGAAACAAGGAATTCGTTCACTCCTTCCCATGGGCAGGCAAGAGTTCAGCCATCCCCAGTAAAGCAGGGCTCCACCACATGTAATGGTTACTTGGGAAGACAAACTCCGAATGTCATCCATGTTCCACACATGTTTATTCTTCCCCTTTCTTCAGCTTTATATGCTGAGCATGATGTCACATGGTATAGAATATCCCTTCGGTCAGTTGTGTTCAGCTGTCCTGGCTGTGTCCCCTCCCAACTTCTTGTGCCTTCCCAGCCTACTTGCTGGTGGGGTGGTAGGAGGAGCAGGAAGGAAAGGCCTTGATGGCTTAGCGACAACCAAAAAACACTGGTGTGCTATCAACATCACTTTCATCCCAAATCCAAAACATAATGCTATAAAAGCTGCTAGTAAGAAAGTTAACTCTATCTGAACAGAAACCATGACACTGTCTCTTATGTGATCATCTTACTTTTATCTGCATACCTGGCCCGTGATTACTTTTTATACTATGTTTAGATTGTAAGATTTTTGTGGCAAGGATGATTTGTTTGTATTGTATGAAGATGAATGGCTACCAGACTGACTCTTATAAAAACTTCTAGTCTTTAGAAAATTTAAGTAATAATAGCAATACTAATAAAAGAAAACTTTGTAGTCAGTCATATAATGTGAAAAATTCCCTCTATTCTTTTCAGCTACCAGAATTGTTGTCATCCCTCACAAATATTAAAAATGAGCAGCAAAAGTACCCATCACTTTTGGAGCAAGAACACATCTCTCTCTTCTATACAGTCAGATCTAACAACTGGGATGCTGCAGCATGTAACAAACACAGCTGTCTTTCTAATGTGTCTATTAGTAGTAGTTGTTCACAAGTAGATGTTGAAAAGGAAAATGGTAAATCACCAAGAACGGGGAATGAGAATCCCAGACAGTTTCATATCTGAAAATGTCGAAAAACTGTCTAAATCAAAGGCAAAAATATCTGTTGCTGGAGGGCACAAAAAAGCTAATGTTTGTGATCCTCTGTGAAAACTTAGACTCCTTTACATGTTTTTGATAAGAAATTGCCTTCGTAGGCCAGTTTCTTTGATCCCAGACAAATGTTTCAGTGGGGAGATATTATGAAAGATACAACATTTCAGGAAAGAGAAAAGGCTCCAGCCAACATTTGAGACTTCCTCCATTTCTACATTACACTTTTCTGACAGTGAGCAGTCTGTACTGACAATTATTTATGGATGTCTCAGAGTAGCACCAATGGAATTAGCCAGGACCAACAGAACAAAAATTAAATGAAGGAAAATAATTGAGCCTGAATTTCAAGAGAAAGCTCTTGAATATAAGAACTCAGATATTACACTCTGAAATCATTTCCAAATAATAGAAGCATGAATATCTGGGACATGGAAAAAGATGTTTGTCAAAGCAAAAGCAGGCAAATGATCTGCTACATTTATTTCTACCAAACATTTATTTTTCCACAGAAGCCTGCAAGAAATATCAAAAACATATACAAAATCATGACAGGCATTTGGGAACCCTCTCAGATCCGTGTGCATAGGGGCAGTAAATTCTTACAAGCTTTTAAATTGCTCCTGACATTGAATTGAGTGGGAAACTTGACTTGGATCTCAGCAGGAGTTGGATTCATGTAAACAATTTTCTCCTAATTTGAGCAAAGCACTGGATTCTCAAATGAATTGCATTTTGGTTTCTTAACTCTACATCTGCTCTGAATAGTATTAACAGGCTTTTTTATGGATCTGCTACAGCTAATGGCTTGCATACACTGCGACCATTCTGTGTGGAGAGGCTACCACACCAGAGCATCTTTGATCCCCCTTGAACAACAGAGGGGAGAAGCAACACATTCCATATTTCTCCCCTTCTCCCCATCTTCATGACTTCAAAGTACGTTAGGGATTCCTATCAGTTTTTCATATATTACTCTGTGTGTGTGTTTGCATGTGCACACACATGTCTAAGGAAAACACCAGTTAATGGCTCTGAGTGGCCTTCCTGCATAACTTGGGAAAAATTAAACCAATTTTTATAGTTTCTGGATTCTCAGATATAACGTCAAATCTCCAAGGAACAATTTGGTGGAGGCTGTATGTTTCCCACCATTTGGAAAATTCCACTTCAGTCTGCACCTCAAGACTGCTACAACATCCACTTCTTTACATCCCTCAAGAAGCTGACAACTCTTTAGGCAGCTAGTTTCAATTGGTCCTCACACTGTCTCTGCCAAGATGTTCCTCAGAGGCCAACAGCAACAAAATCCATGCCTAGATGACCAAGGAGGCTTTAGCATGGGGGAAGAATGAAACAAGCTGAAATCAGATCTGTTTTTTTAACTTCAAATAGCAGATGCAACATAGGCAGCACCAGTACAAACCTGACTTCTCTGACTTGCAGCAATCCACATCTGTGAGAGCATACAGTTTTTAAGCATTGACATCTAGTCACTTTTTGGCATAGTTACTGACACTGACAATATGAGTGCCAAACAGTGACGGTGACGTGAATTATTTTTCCTCTTGACTTTATAACCAGTAAAAACCTCTCTACCCATCTCAGTGGAAGCAGGCCTATTTATTTTTTTCTACAAAACAACAAACAACATAGGCATTTATCAGTGTGGATACCTCACTGCCACAGTTGGGTCCTGAACATCAGTTCAAATTATAGCATGCAGAGGTCAGTGTTCTGCCTTGTTACAGTGTACTCCCACTTATTTTAGAGAAAAAATTATATTACATATGTGTTAACATAATACATACCTTTTTACCAGTGTCAGAAATACCATATGTGATTTTCCACAGTCTGAGGGGACTGCAATGGAAACTGTATAAAGGCATGGTGAAGAGGAAAGAGCCATTCCAAAATTTTTTGACAGAAGCAAATTATAGACCTTTCAAGGTACCAGAGGGAACAACTCAGAAGGCACTCTATTTCCTCCCTTTGATTTTTAAGGATTCCATAATTTTCTCTCTTTATCCTGCATATCCTGTTCTGCATCATGAATTTAAATGGGAATGACTGCAGTTCATCAAAGAAAGCAAATAAAATTGTGAGTGCTGTAGGCAATTAAAAAGTTGACGTTATTTTGAATTATTCTTCAGACTGTAGTAGTAGCTTGAAATTGAGCCTGGAACATGACCTCATGCTGTAGAAACACCACAGAACAAAATGACTTTTTCTCCCAAATGTTTTACTGCTCCTCAGTTCTGGAGTAGCTGGACAGAAACATAAGCCTTCAGACAAGCAATGTACATGTATTTCTTTGTCTCTGCAGGAACATAGTAAGTTGCTGTTTATGTAACAAATAGTATGTCTTTTTCTGTTTAATGTAATTCCCAGTCGAGAGAGCTTGGCTCAGTTAACTAGTGTCTGAGATATCCCTAGGTCAGATGTGATCCTGAGAGTAGGCATGTTCTAGGTTAATCAGCCCAGTTGTGCCCTGCTGAGACTAAGGAACTCAAGTCTGTCCTTCCTCCTCTCTCATCCCTTTATCTCTCACCTTATTTTTGCATATCCGTCTCTCTCTATATATTTCTCCATTGTGTTCTACCCTCTTTCCAAATAATGCTTTGGATTTTTTTAATCCCTCTTATCAGTCATGAAGCAGTCTTTGCTTCCAAAAGCCCAGGGAACAGCCCCTCTTTCAGTTTGCTTTGTTTCAGGGATAAATTTTGCAGTTGCATTCCTCCCTCCTCTTACATTCTCCTTTGACACACCAGACTCTCCTGTTCTATTACAGGATTCCCTCAGTCCCGATTATGAGAGAGATGCCTCTGCCAGACCCACAACCCTGTCTCCAAGTGTCAGCAACATCTTTGGCTTGCATCGTTGTCATTGCTGATGACTTAGTCCAGTGGTGTTGCTTTGACAAAAAGACTCCCTTCTTTCCAGGCACCCAAAACGGCCACAATCATTCTGTTCAAGGTACTCACTACAGCTACACTGCTGGTAGCTGCCTGGTAACTGTGCTCTTTTTGTCTTCACCATGTAAATAAGTTATTCCCTGGAGGCATACATGACTGTTAAACACAGCAGATGGGAACAGTCATTTCTTCAAGCATGAGATACCAAGCATGGGTACAGTCCTGCTGCACCACGTTGTGTTCGTGAAGATACCTGAGAAAAGAGTGCTGAAGCTGCCTTAGCTACCCACCATTAGTCATTCTCTCAGAAATCCCACTGGGGGAAAGCTATGTAAGAATTTCAGATTTACTCTAAAGCTGTAAAGCATTCTTCTCAGAGGCATAAGGGGTGTGGCAAAGAGCTGAGTGAAAACCTCATCTGGGTTCTACCTTGCTCAGCTTTAATTGTGTCCCCACCCAGAACCTGGTAGCTAGGTGGTGAAGTACTACTTTGTGGTTTGGGGTTTTTTTAAATGATCTGATTTGAAACCCATCAAAGTTATGAAAACCTTAAGGCTTCAGTGAACTTTGGATTAGGACCATAAAGTGTGAAATGGATTTCTTCTAACACAAGAAAGATAACTATTCAGTGAGTATCCTGACTATTTTCTGATAATAGCTGTCCATGCTTTAGAATTTTAGTTTGAAAGGACATGTAGCTTGATTCCTTACACATGTGCTGCTGTCAGAAAGCATTGCCTCTGGAAAACAGTGTGCAAAAAGGTTCTAGCTGAAGGAGGATAATATACATTTGCTGTAGAAGTGGTTCCTTTAAAAAAGGTGTTTTAATGCTGCCCAAAGGCAAGACTGTGCCTTAGTTCCTGGAGACTCTTGCATCTCAGCCTGATGGTGATGTCACACTGGAGAGTGTCCTTCCCTTGCAAAGTGTTCTACAGAGTGATAAAGCAGACTATACCTCTGATTCCTTCTGCATGTAGAAATACGCTCAAAATGTGAATCTTACCTCTATTTAGGTGAATTAATACTTCTGGAGTAGAATACGTAACACAAATTAAAACTTGTGTAGGTCTTGGAACAAGTGCCTACAAAACAAAAGGAACTAGTGCCCGCGTTTCAGTTGTAGCACTATCATAATCATTCACTGTCTATAATTTTCAGGAAAGACAGATTTCCTAGTATAAAACAAAGATTGCATAATTTCCAGCAGATCAGCTTAGGCTGTCTTTATTTATGATGCCTAAAATTCACAGACAAGCTAAAACAAGTAAAATTTCTTAAAAGTCTTTGGAGAAGTCCATGGAGGGAAAGAAAATGAGAAGGAGGAATGCACTCTAACCTGTGTTTTGTATCAATGTTTTTATTGATGTTTTTACGTGAAGAATTTAACACAAATTATTCTAACATCATTGCTGAAACTGAGTAACCGAAAGTTATGTAGGAGAAATATAATCTGTTTTTCCAAGCTTTCAGTATCTGCTACACCTTTGAGGAGTAATTTGAGCTATCCTCCCTCATCTGTAGTTACCTTTATTAAAAGATGTGAAAGTCTAACTTCCAGCAATGATTGTGATGTTGGATGTTTAATTCTGAAGTGCTTTATTCCACATAGGGTGTTGGAGCTGCCTCACTGCATTCTGCCTGCACGCTGCAGGGGAAGCCTCACTGTCTAACACGGGTGTTTGAATTCTGCTATGCAGCAAGATGATTAGAAGTTATATCTTTAAAGGTGATCTTAAACCAGCTCTCCCCTCTCTTCCCCCTTTCCCCTCGAGTTGCTCCAGTCAAGTTTTCTTCAACTCTCTGACATTCCAGGCTTACAAATACGGTGTAGGGTCTCATGCAACAAATAGAATACATAAAACAAAAATGGGGGTTTTGTCCTTTTAAGGCTACCTCTGTCTCTGATCTAACAATGTGGCAACACCAGTTTTCTTTGCTCCGTGATCACTACTGTAATGGCTTGCATATTTAGCAATGGCTGTGTCGCAGTGGGTCATTTTTTTTTCACTTCTGAAGAACAGCTTCACCATACAATTATACTGTAGAGGGAACAGAAGACCAGGCTCTTTTGTGAATTATATGTAAAACACAAAGGACCAGGGACATTTCTTACATTGGGAAGAAGTGGTCCATCCCCACAAGAACTCCATAATCCTCACTGACGTCTTCCTTTATCTTTACAAGAGTAACATGCATCAGAAGCTTCCCTCTTTTATGCAGTGGAGTAACCATTTGCCTTGTACAGATTTGCTATATCTAAGAAGTTACAATATGCAACAATCAGAACAGATTGTAATGTGTGACAAGTTTCTACTGTTTGTGTGATTGTTTTTTAAGTAATGCTTGACAGTGACAGTGTTCTGCATTCATGCACCTGCTTAGAAATCTCAGTGGGGATTTCACTGGCTGTTCCCAAGCTCTCAGAAACAGGCACCTGGTGATTCAAGCTATGAGCATGAACAGGGCAGTGTAAGAGAAAGTTTCAGAAACTTTTACAAGGTAATATTTTTTTTTGCTGTTTCCCCCGTATACAACTAAATAGTCATGCCTTGTTAGTTTTAGCTTGTTAATGTACTTGTTTTGTTTTCTATGACATTGTACCTTAACATTTCTGTTGTGTTATATGCATAGTACACATACACACACTGGACAACTACTGACCTCACTAGCTAAAAATGCATTAGAGCCACTATAAGGAAAAAACACATACATGGAAACTTACATATAGAGTCTGCTCTCCCAAGGTCACACAGACAAAGTATCACAGCTGGAAATAATATTCAAGACCTATTGTCCTTAATCTCTTTATTGTGCCTTGTCAATCATGCAGTGTCCCAAAGCAGATATAAATTGCACTTCTCTTGATTGCATAAGTCCCTGTACATTGACAGAGTAGCATGAACTACATGTAAATGATTGTCACAACTAACAGTTATAAATTCTACGTAATGCAGGTGCAAGGCCCTTTCTGTGGTTTCTTGAGGGACTACAGAGAATAGAGTAAGAGGCTGCAGGTTTTTGCAAAAAATGCTGGAGCCTGAAGCATGGCAAGAGTTGGAGATGTGGCACAAATCACAACAGATACACTGAGATTCAGAAAAGGACAGTTGCTAGGCTCTTCTTCCAACTGCTTCATGGGCTTGCCTTCTGTACAGAGAAGGGGGATGATTACATTTGAGTGGAGACACCTCAAGACAGCCTGGATCCTCTTTCCTACCTAAAATGCCAATCTCTTGGAAAGCAGACACAGGAAAGTATTATGGGTCTAGCTATGAAATCCCTGTTTTCTTTAATGTTTGGCATGTGGGGTTTTTTTGAATTTGGTTTGGTTTGGTTTGGTTTCGGTTTTGGTTTGGTTTGGTTTGGTTTGTTGGGATTTTTTTTGGGTTTGGTTTTTTTTTTTTTTTTTTTTCTGCTAAGGTTGTTTTATTGTAAGGGAAGATTTTTTGAAAAGTTGCTTCTTTGTGATATCGGAGAGTAATATTAGCAGAGTGAGTGGCACACAGATCATGCCCAACAGTAGGTCTGCAGACTTGAAGCACTACTGTGTAGCCATTGCAAAAAAAAGTGAGAACATGCTTCCACTCTCCCTGTGTCCTGGAGTATTCTCAGGCAGGCACAAGCCTGTTTTAGCAGTTATAGCTTAAGAAATGGTTCTCCGGTCTCTAAGTGCTTTTACTAGCAGCTGATCCCAGGCTCTTAAAAATCATGTTCATACAATCAGAAGGGAGAAGAAATGGATCGATACAATTAGTCCCCACTTACTGGTCCTCAGGCACCAAGAGAGACAGTCTGTCCTGAGCTATGCTCCAGAGGGCTGTCACATTCTTGCTTTGAGTATATTATTTCAAATGCATTATTTTTAGAGCCTTCAAGTCTATAAAGGCCTATGGATGTTGGATCAGGGCCAACTCTGACTGCACTTCTAAAAGTGGTGGCCACAAAGAGCTATTCAGGGTAGTGCAGTGGGTGACACGCAGATCTAATGAGCTCCTGGACTATTTTGGGCCAGCTATGCTTCTCTGTGCTGCAGGGCAGCTAGCTCACGGAAGGTGCCATTGTGTAGTTTATTGGACCTAAAGCAGTCCATGGCTGTGCAAAGGAGTACGAATTGACTTCAGGAGTTAGTCTTTGCATGCTATAAGCAGTCAAAAGGTAGCAGGGCCCCTACACATAGTTGTGTTTCAAGTATTGCACAGCTTCCTCTTCCAAGAGCAGCAGGATCACATCTGTGTCATGCATGATACACTCACCACTGCTGCTCCAAATAGTCTTTTGCTGGCTGTTTGCTATACAAATTCAATGATAGGATTAGCACTGCTAGCATTATACTTTCCACCACTGCTTCTGTCTGTATCAGTAGTCCCCATGAAATACTCTAATCTTCTAGGGGAAAGATGGAACACAGTACTAAACAATACCTCTTCTCATGGGAACTGTAGCCACTGATGAAGAGAAGGCAGGTGCAGATATGCCTTAATTTCTGTCATGACTAAGAAGGTAGTAGAAGCAGGAGCAAAGGATAATCTGTAATAAAGTCCATATATTTCTGACTTCCACAACTGTGATCACTGTTCAGAAAACAACAAAGCAATGCAGACAGAGCATTATTTAATGTGGGGGCTCTGATGGGATCTTGTAGTGGAGGACATAATATTTCTACAACAGCCCTACTGGCTGACACTAAAGTATCAAGGGAAGACATAGGGATGAGACCCAAAAGAGCATGAGAACCGAAGAGAAATTGGAGACAGCCAATTTACAGCAATTTACCCCTAAGTATAGAAAACAAAACTCTTGGTTTTAGATACTTTAAAAGCAAAGGATCCAAAATTACATCTCATGGTTCTGATGCAAAATGTCAATCTTTTAGAGGCATGGGTCACTTGGCAAAGCGAAGCAGCATTGCCATCCTTTGTGCAGAGCTGGTAGACACGTTGTGAACTCTTCAAAATCCATTATCTTCTTTCCTGTCAATACCTCAACTCTTAAGCCAGGAAGCTCTAGAAAAAAAATAACAGTAATTCCTATGGTGGTGATGGCATAGGATTTGAGTGCTGGCAAGACTTTTTGGGTTGTTTCTTTTTTGCTACCTGATGGTGATAACCCATGCATTCATAACCTTTTGCACTTCACCCAGACACAAAGGGTAGAGGAAGCTCCCAGAAGGCTTGATGCACTCTCCCTTGTACACACACTCAGTTTTGGAAAGCCTTTTCTCCTAAATTACTTGTTGTTCTGATATCTGGGGAGATTGTGACTATAGAAGCCTGATGCAGTCCCTGTAGCTGTGTATATCAGGGTCAGCAGAAATATAAAAACTACAGTATTTGATTAGGAGTTGTGTATTTATTTTTCTATGGGACAGGGAAGATTTTTATGTTGGCCTACAACAGTCTAGAGGCCAGGGTCTCACTATTGCTTTGGTGAGCAGATGGTATTACCAAAGAATGATTACAGTTGGAAGGCACGTTAAAGATAATCTAGTGCCAAGCCCCCTGCGATGGGCAGGGACACCTTCCACTAGACCAGGTTGCTCAAAGCCCCATCCAACCTGGCCTTGAACACCTCCAGGGATGGGGCATCCATGACTTCCCTGGGCAACCTCTTCCAGTGCCTCACCACTCTCACAGTAAAAAATTTCTTCCTAATATCTAATCTAAATCTACCCTCTTCCAGTTTAAAACCATTACCCCTTGTCCTATTGCTACTCTCCCTGATAAAGAGTCCCTCTCCAGATTTCCTGTAAGCCCCTTTTAGGTCCTGGAAGGCCACTACAAGGTCTCCCCGGAGCTTTCTCTTCTCCAGGCTGAACAACCCCAACTCTCTCAGCCTGTCTTCACAGGAGAGGTGCTCCAGCCCTCTAATCATCTTCATGACCCTCCTCTGGACTCGCTCCAACAGGTCCATGTCCTTCTTGTGCTGAGGACTCCAGAGCTGGATGCAGTACTCCAGATGGGGCCTCACGAGAGCAGAGTAAAGGGGGAGGATCACCTCCCTCGACCTGCTGGCCACACTTCTTTTCATGCAGCCCAGGATGCGGTTGGCTTTCTGGGCTGCAAGTGAGCCTTGCTGGCTCATGTTGAGCTTTTCATCAACCAATACCCCCTTCTCCACAGGGCTGCTCTCAATCCATTCTTCGCCCAGTGTATATTTGCACTTGAGATTGCTGCGACCCATGTGCAGGACCTTGCACTTGGCCTCGTTGAACTTCATGAGGTTCGCACAGGCCCACCTCTCCAGCCTGTCAAGGTCCCTCTGGATGGCATCCCTTCTCTCCAGCAATGTCTCACGCAGCTTGGTGTCATTGGCAAACTTGCTGAGGGTGCATTCAATCCCACTGCCATGCTGCCAACAAAGATGTTAAACAGCACTGGTCCCAGTACTGACCCCTGAGGGTCTTTCCCCTTATCCGCCAATGCTGTAACTCTGTTGTATAAGGACATGAAATTTGCCAGGCACAATTTGCCCTTAGTGAAGCCATGTTGGCTGTCATCAGTCACCTCCTTACTTTCCATGTGCCTTAGCAGAGTTTCCAGGAGGATCTGCTCCATGATCTTCCTGGGCACAAAGGTGAGACTGACCTGCCTGTAGTTCCCCATGTCCTCCTTTTTTCCCTTTTTAAAAATGGGGGTTATGTTTCCCCTTTCCCAGTCAGTGTGAACTTTACTGGATTTCCAGACTTCTCAAATATGATGGATAGTGGCTTGGCAACTTCGTCCGCCAGTCCCCTCAGGACCCATGGATGTATTCCATCAGGTCCCATGGAATTGTGCGCCTTCAGTTTCTTTATATGTTCTTGAACCTGATCTTCTCCTACTGTGGGTGGTTCCTCATTCTCTCAGTCCCTGCCTTTGCCTTCTGTGACTTGAGCAGTGTGGCTAGAGCACTTGCTGGTGAAGAATGAGGCAAAAAAGTTGTTGAGAGAGTAGTGGATGAATATCCTGAAAAAGGTAATCCACTGCACACTATTCACTTTTTCAACTTTTATGCAGAAGCTATCAGGCAAAAGAGTTTAGTAAGCACCAGAGGCTTCTTGACTTCAGATTGAGAATCAAATTTGATAATGCCAGAACCAGTTGACTGAAGAGTACTGTCAGTCATATTGCTGATTTTTGTGAACATCCTGATTTTGTCTCACCTGTTTGTCAGAAGGAACATAAAGGGTGTGTTCTGCTCACAGGAGCAAAGTGACTGTGTAGGATGTTTCTCAGTGGTGTGTTTTGATGTAGGAAAGTTTGAGCAATTTATGTAGTATTTCTACAGAACGGCCTCCACGTATAAATACATGTGTCAGTGTTCATGGTTTCAAGAAATCCAGTATAATTGAGAAAATTCAACAGATACCCATAATATGTAGTTGCTACCATCTGGTGGCTATCTCCATACATCGCTTTTTTGTCCCTTCAAATAACAGTGATGCAAAATTAATGAATTTTTTTTAAAATGTGCCTGTTGTGCAGTATCAACTCTTGCAGATTGTCACAGAGGCTGTGTCTAAACTGAACCTCCAGACTTTTCTGTGCTACCCATACTTTTACAATGCAAAATCTGGAAATGCTGTTGACATGACACATTCCAAAGGTGATGCATTCTTATTCCTGCTGCTATGTTGGGAGTGTAGAAACATCATGTGCTCATTTCAGTGGCATCCTGTATATACTATCTTTGAACTGCTGATGGGACAAGGAGATTTCATTCATGTAGGCCGGTGACAGCAGTCTCAGCCCAAGTGTGGACAATTAGCTAGCATCGCTACTGGAAATGCTTTGCTTTGTCTTGGTGCTAAATCACTGGTAAGGCTGTCATTCTCTGTTAGCTCCCTGTCATGACCCATGAGATGGCAAATCAGATTCACACACAGGCACTTGTGCCTCACAGGCACCAGTCCCAGAAAATACAGCATTGCCTTCACATAAACAAATACCATTGTATAAAACTTGTGCTTTAACCCTCTGTAAATTCAACAGAAAATACTTTTTCTTTTGTCTTGCTACTACTCCTGCATTTACAGATAGACTGCTTTGCTGGATAATCTTCAGTTTCCCACCTGCATTTCCAAAGTACTTCTAGAAGTTCCCATGTGACCTCTATCATTGCTTCCCTTTTTGCCCTATATGTGCATATGCAGTACATGTATTGTGTACAAGGTAGTTCAGAATTCATGTAAAGAGGTGTAAATCATCCTGTGCTTTATAGTGATGAGACCCCTTTAGCAAGACGCACCATCACAGATAAATACTGCATCTGACAGGTAATTACATACAAAGTCTATCATATATTGCCATATCCCACTACCTAGTGTGAGCCCTGGCATGAAGAAGTAACAAAATGATCCTTACGTGTTCTAGTTTCCTATAAGCTGAAGTGAGGCAAGTTAGCCAAAACGGTACTTAGTTACCATGTTAGTTATCACTGCCCTTCTCTGCAGTTTTTCTAGAAAAGATGGACCAAGACCATTGTTTCCTGGGTGGACTTTAAAGATCTGAAGAGAGTTTTTGTAACCTTTACCCTGTTTTATGTATTTATATTGGTCTAGCCATGTGCTGTCCCTAATAAATTAAGCCTCTTGGTGCCCTCATTAGGTGGAAAAAGAATTATTGTTCTGGCTTATTGAGGAATAGCAGGGTTATTCAGCAGGGCTTGATCTATCCCTTCTTAATAGTCACAACATGGCACTTAAAAATGCTATAGCTCTTTCCCCATATGTTAGAAAGGTAAATAATTATCATCCTTGTACTTCAGTTAATGAAAAAAGCACAATGCAAAATTAGAAGATATTTTCTAAAATAGAAAAGAGAAAGAGGTATTGGGGGGTTTTAACATTAGTTTTGTTCATGTGTGGATGTATCAGAAACACCACACAATGCACAGACACATAACACTGGGCTGGTAATATCTAAAAACTGTAGATTGTATATGTCAAGCAACTATATGTCAGTCATCCCCTGGAAACATAGTATGCCCACACTTCAGAACAATGTTTCACATGCATTAACTGTTCTGATTTATTTGTCCAGGAGTTCAAGAAAAAGCAGATGTACTATTTACATAGCATCAACTGCAAAGTACTTTGTACCTCAGGTGTTTTCTTTTTAGGGACATTTTAACATCTATCAAAACCTACTGCTTATAATGAAGTTTCTGTGCCGAGTCCTAACAACATCAGAAAACTTGCATAATAAAGGCATCTGATGTAAACTGTTGTCTTCCATGGGATAACTCTCAATGTTTAAAAAATGTGCACCACCATCAGTTTTAATGTTTCTGACATAGATAAAACAATATTTGTTCCTTTATCATTGACTGACTTGCTGACGTTCAATTTTTGCATGTAAATGCATCCTGGTTTTAGTGCTATGCCAGCTATATACACATATGTCAATGATCACATACCTACTGCTGTGTTTCCAGTTAATCCAATGATAAATAACCATTATTATACATATTTGTGTGCTTCTAATACCTCTTTCTCAAAGCACATCTAATTTCCTTGCTTCAGTTTAAACAGTAGTTTTAATTTTCGCAAATATCTCTGGAGCAGATACAAATTATGCAGACAATCCACCTCCAGCAACCGACTGCACATTGCTTTACTTCTAGACCACGCTCGTCATACATGGTATTTTGACAGCAGTAAGTCATTAACACTCAGTTCTAGTATGTAGTGCTTTCAAGCACAAATCTGGCTTCCTTCTCAAGGCCAGCTCTGTCCTGGGCTGAGGGTCACAGCACTGTCTTGTGAAGCCCATATACGCAATCCCTTATCAAGTGTACTACTCCTAGTACTGGTCCCGAGAGATCCTGTGGAGATCCTCAACCTTTCTGCAGTTTAAAGTACATAGATGTGTGTTCCTATTGGCTTCAAAGCAGTGTTAGAAGATACTTTTGAAAGATCATCGTAGGATTGTGAATATACAGCAAAGAAGAAACCATGCCGCGTGGTCTGGCTGCTATATGCCATCCATTTTATTCTTCTAAACCAAGATGAGTGGTTTTTTTTTCAAGAATTCTTTGCTTTACCACATTTATGTTTAAAGACAAAACTTGTTAGTTCTCTGTTAAAATACATGGCTATTAACTTTTAAAATATATTTTTATTCATGTTGCATGTTCCACAAATTTTTGTGCAAGATTGGTTATAGTTGTAAAGTATATCCCTATGAATCCCTATGAAAGAAATGTTAGCTATGAAGATTAAATAGAGCAGTTGGGTTTTTTATGTAAGAACCATTGCTCTGCAGCATCTGAGGTTTTCACAGCTTCTTCGTCAGCACCAGTTACTGGTATTTTCTGAAACACTGGTAAGTGATGACTGCTGATACACGTTTTGAACTAGTTCTTTTAATTTCTTCTCACTGGATTCACACTGCGGACAGCGTTGGACCTAATAAAACCTTCACTCTCGCTATTGAAGATAGGCTTTATGTATAGTCAATAAGGTTTTGACACTTGTCAGTTACTTCTATATCCAACTGATCTTCCCCCCCCCTCCCCTATCTTTTGGACGGAACTGCCTCTCCTCAAGACAATTTCACGAGACAGGGAAAATAATGGCGTTACGTCTCCAGAATTTTTGGCTTCCTGTAAGCAAGCAGGGCAAAATTAGTCAATCGGTGGTCCCAGCTGCAGAGTCATATTCGGCATTATCTTCTGACACGTAGATCATTTTTGTTAAGTTTGCGCTCTTTGTTCAGTTAGAAATTTCAATTTTTTTTTTCTTAAATCTACCATGCCATTAAGGAAAATGATCTCGAAATAATAACTTCTATCAAAGATTCATAAATCCTTTTGCGTTTTCTATAGCCTACAACTGCTGCTGCAGCCAGTTCTACCCTCTGCTTTCCCTCCGACCGTTTTATCTTCCCCTTGCAGAGACTAACACGCAGACACAACGTGCAGACCCTGACGGCGGGACGTGTCCGGCTGAGTTAATAC
Organism: Fratercula arctica; assembly: GCA_947846985.1. Classification (NCBI taxonomy): domain Eukaryota; kingdom Metazoa; phylum Chordata; class Aves; order Charadriiformes; family Alcidae; genus Fratercula; species Fratercula arctica. The sequence continues at coordinate 44,254,385 of CANTUZ010000026.1, read as the reverse complement.
CCACGGAACACACACGTTGCCTAAATTCTGGGGGTTTTTTTGCTTTGAAATTTCTGAACGAGGAAAACACCCGCTTCGTCCAGCGCTGTGCCGCAGGCAGCCGCGGCTGCGGGGCTCCGCCGCAGCACCCGGGACCCCGCCGCCGAGCCCAGCCGCTCCCGCTGCCCGCCGAGGGGCGGCCCCGAGCCCGCGGCAGTGGCCGCCGCCTGCCCCCAGACTTCCTCCGCGCCCCGCACTTCCTGCGCTGCCCAGCTCTGCCCGCTCCGCCTCCTGCCGCTCTCCCTCATAGCGGGCGGCGCGGCACCGGCCGCCGCTTTCCTGCTGGGCGGGGGCGGCACGGCGAGGCGGGGTGAGGTGAGGTGAGTGGCCGGGTGCCCCCGGCGGGACTGGGGGTCGGTGCGGCCGGATCTGCCCTGCCGGGAGCCCCGTTCCCCCGCACGGCAGTCTCTGCGGCGGAGGAGGCCGGCGGGCCGGGCGAGGGTGGACGGCGCGGCGTGAGGGACCGCGGGCGGCCTGCCGCTGCTGGGCTGGCGCTGCCCCGCCGGGCTCCTCTCGGCCGGCTCCGGCGGCCGGCCAGCGGCGTTTCAGGCGCTGAGGGTGTTTGGGGGGGGGGGGGGAGTCGGCAAACGCTGGTCTCGGCGGGAGGCGGGCGGTGAGGCCGGCGGAGCTGGCGGCGAGGCGCGGCCCCGGCGGGCTCCCTGCCCCCGGCACCTTCCCACTGGCCGCGGGCCGCTGCCGGCGGAGGTGCCGGGGCGGTTCGTCTGCGCTTAGCTCGCCTGCATACGTGACACCAGTGGCGTTTTATTGTATTACTTTTACTTTTTTCTTCAGTCAGACTTCCCTCGTTGGGTCTTTTGCATAGAGAGGAGCGCGTTGAGCCCAGAACAGCTGTGGGCATTCACAGCGGGGGCAGGATCATGGCGGTGTTAGAAGTCAGAAGGGGCTGTTGGAAGGCAGGGTGTGGGGGAATCTCCTCCGGCATCCCCTTCCCGGGAAAGGTCGGACCAGGTGGTCTTTCGCGGCCCCTTCCAGGCAGGGCTGCGACCTGAAGGTGTTCACCTTCCTCCTCCCGAACCTTCATCCGGCTCCCTGCGCTCCCTCCTTCGGGCAGAGCTGCGGGGGTCTCGCCTTCTTACCCCCCGCCAGGGTGGCTGGTGGCTTTTCCCAAGTTCACACCTCCGGGGGCCTTCCCGCTTCTGCTTGGAAAAGCGTTTCCCCCACCTCCTCAGAAATTCTGGTTCAGCTGTTGGGTACACAGTAAGTGCTGGGTTTATTTCCTGCACTCAGGAGGTTTACCTTGCTTTGCTTCGCTGGGTTCTCCCGCTCCCTTCTCAACTTGAAGGTGGAAGTAGTTGATCAGGTTTTTAATTAACCTTGCTCTTGGGTTGGGCCTTTTTAAATGGTCCTTCATCTTGCGTCTTAACAGCACTTTGCTCATAGAGAACTGTTTGCAATGTTGATTTTTATTTTTTCCGTAGGGGAGGTTTGCGTGTTTTACAGCAAAATCCTACCTGTAGTGTTACAGGGGTAGGGGGATGGTAGCAGTTTTGCGGTTTTCTCACCACATATCTAAACTTACTGTACTCCATTTTCTAATTATTTTTTTTTAACATCAGGTGGGTGTCCTATTAATTGTTATCCTAGCAAGGTAGTTCATGTTGTATGGGAAGAATACCCACAACGAAGTATTTTCCTAAAAAGAAACGAACAGTATGACTAACTGTTGAGATTCTTCTGGTGTATAACTTTGCTTGTTTAATTTTGTTTTCATACAAAGTATTTTCAGGTGGTAGTGGGGTTGTCTACAAGTACATCTAGACAGCATGTCTGGAAACTTCAGGTATTTTAGAAGATTTTGTCAAGTTACCTGTGGTTCCCTAACCTCCTTCATCAGACTAGATACCTACCTTAAATCTCTGGCATCTTTATGGCTATGCGCCTGTTTGGGATTTCTCTTTAATCAGATAGAAGGCGTGGTGGGTGGTCGGTTATTAGCTTCTTGTAAAGTCGTTTTTTGAAAGAAGAGATATTTCCCGATTTGAAAAATAACTAGTGGCAAGTGGTAACAGTCACCCTCCCCCTGAACAGATAAGTGCTTTGAGTATTTTCATAGTCTTCTGATCTGTTGCTTCTAGTTTAAAATGCATTAGAAAAGGAAGACCTAAGATCTGAATGGAGTATCAGATGGTGGTTATTCCTGAGAAGGATGAGAGTGCAGTTGCTGAATGTGTTGTAATGTAAACACTTCTCCCCTTCCCGTTCCTGTGAAAAGTGTTAACTTGATAATATGGGCAAATAGTGACTCAGTGACATCCTGCAGCATCTGTGTTTGAATTTTTGTTTGAATTTTTTTTTTATTGTGCTGTTGCCACCTTGAAGTGAGCCAGTCGACCAAAGTACAGAAGTTTGAAAAGTGACTGTTGCTGAATGTTTCAGGAGGTTTTTTGTTTTGCTTTTTTCAGCCTGCAGTGTGTGGATTCCTGTGAAAGGTGTTTAGAAAGTTTGTGGTCAGCAGCCTTGAGTTCACTGTACAAACTTTAAGTCTCCGTTGGAAAAGCATTTGTTTGACCTCTTTTGACTTGCAAACTTGAGAAAAACCCACCCCCAAACAGCGTTGCTGCAGAGGGTGAATAAGAAATCTATTTGCTGTGTTTTGTGACAGTGTATTAGACCCAGTTTCTGACCCGTGTCGGCAGTTGGTACACCCTGAAAGCGTAAAGGTTGCTGCTGGCAGTAACTGGTTCTTGATCTGTGACTGTGAGTGGTGGTACTTTTGGGTAACATCCAGCCATGAGCAATTGGATTTGTCTTTCAAGGATGATCACTACTGTATGTTAGCCATTTATGAAACTAAAAATGAAAGGTTTTAACTCATTTTTGTCACCTCTCCATTTCCACCTGCCCCCAAACCATCATCTCTTTTGGAAGACTGGGTGCAAAAATGTTTGCTCTCTGATTTGCTTTTTTAAGAATTACTTTTTGAAAAGTTTTGGGGTTTTTTGTTTGTTTGTTTGCTTTTTTCTTTTTCACAAAACCCAGTTTCCAGTACCTTTTAGTCTAATTTAGTCATGTCTAGGTGTAACTAGCTGACTGTTGTCAATGGAAAAGGTTTTGATTAGCTTGATTAGTTAAGCTGGTATATTTTTATTCAAGCAGTCAGACATATCTGGCAATATCCAAAAAACCAGGTAATTTGATCCAGAATCTCACTGAGAAATTGGGGAGGAATCTGCAAAAGGTGGGGATAGCACCATTGTCTATCTGCGAGGGTCCCTCGATGGGAGGAGGCTTCCCCAGCCTGGGCAGAGCAGTCACCTGCTGGCCGGTCTGGCCGGTCTGGGGTTGTGTGTCCTCTCAGCGCTGTCTGGTAGCCCTCGGGTCCTTGTCTTTTGTTTATTTTCCCTGCTTTTTGTCTCTGGTTATGGCCCTGCCTTTCCAAAGGGGTTTTCCTAAGGCTCTCTCCTTACTCCGAGGCACAGACTTCCAGGATGTGTCTTTGCTTTTCAGTGGCTGTTCCAGCTGCACTTGGTCTTCCTGTGCTGCTCTGATGTACACTGGCTTTGTACCATGTGGTGGCTGGGTGGTGGAGGGGGTGGTCAGTAGGCAGGTAAGCAGGCAGCGGAAAAATGACCCTTTTGCTTCCCCGCCCCAGCTGTGTGGTCCTTTTACTGAATTCTTCATCTATCCTGCATGTTTCTGCTTGGCTGGTCTCATGCAAATACACAGAGCTGGACTTCGTAAGCAGAGAGACTTGGCTTTCCTTCTGGGAGTCTGAAATGCACAAATTGTTTTGCTCTGTCTTTGCCTCTAATGTCTTAGTCTTGAGACTTAGTCGGTGCGGTTGTTAATTATCTGGTGGAAGATTGCTAGATACCAGCTCTCCTATTTCAGCTGAGTATAGTAAAAGAAGGAATTGCTCAGACCAATACTACATTAATATGGGAAATAAAAGCATGCTATATGTTAGTTTGCTTGAATATTGTAGACTCTAAAACATCTCCCTCTCAATGAAGCACTGCTAGGTTGGAAATGGCTGAAGGATAAAACTTGCTGTTCAGAAGTCAAGAGTTTTATGCTCTACCAAATGTAGAGCATTATGCATGTGATACAGAATCTCATTTTCACATCTGTAGTAAACATTCATGAAAGATGGATTCCTTCAGTAAAATCACTTTCTTACCCATCAAATCAGAAACATATTTTATTTTCAAGACAAATAACTGTGCCAAACCAGATGTTTCCCGGAAAACAGCATGCACAAATACATTTCCATGTAAATGTACTTACTGAGCTGATTTACTTGTCGCTCCTTCAAAATGCATGCATGTGTGCATCCATGATCGAAAGTTAAACAGTTTTTAATTTTAAACTGAAGAGAGAGGGAATATCAATATTGCACTTGAGGTAATGTTTTGGCTCTGCACTATTTGGCTGGAAGATCCTTCTGTTTCATCTCTTTCCTGTTCCTTTTGCCTTTCCTTCTGTTGAGTATAAAAATATATTCCTAATTAACATAAATTATTTAAAGGCAAACAACACTGGATTTTCTAGAGAGAACAATGTATTGAAGTCAAACATGCATTAGTGAAAACAACGCTTTCTTGCCTGCTTGTTTTTGATAGTTGAAAACAGCAGAAGAGTCACTGAGGCTGCTGGGTTTGTGTACTTGATAGGTGTATTGGCATTCCTTTAACATGGTTTTGTGCCTGTACTTTAAGCATCATTCATCCTTTGAACAATACGGTTGCTTTACCTCTGAAAATTTTCGAGCTAAGTAGCTAGTCCCATATATTTATCCAGTAGTTAAATTCCAGTGGAAGTTGTTACTGCTGGTAACATGGTCTACTTTATTTCTGACTGCTAGGAGGAAAATACCAATTATTTTACTCAACTAACACTTGGAATGATGCAGTATATCTTGGTTTGCTTTGGATTTTTTTTTTCTTTGTGTGTGTGTGTCTGTGTATGTACACGAAGAGGCAGCATTTTCAGGAAGCTGTATTTTACTCTCAGGCTCTCTATATACTCCATCCCCAAATATAAACAAATTTGCAGACTTTTCAAATGAACAGACTGATTTGAAACCTTCACCAGCCTGGCAGTATTGTGCACTCCCTGCTGAGAAAAGAGGAAGATGGGTTATATCTTAAATTGAATGCAAAGAGGGGATTTTTGCAGAGGGTGCATGTACACACTTAGGTATAGGATTTAAGTGCTGGGCATACAGTAGAATCAGCATTTCGGGTACCTGCTAACTGCTGGCATCACCTTCTTCTCCTGTGATTGCAGTGTATGTCCATGTGTGAATCCTTTGAGAGTTGCTACCATTTATTGATTTTTAAATACATCAAAGCCTGTGGATTGCATCTGTAGGGAAGAAGTTGGTTTATTTAAGAGCACGCACCTTGAGAGACCGTACAACGTATTAATAGTAAATGTACCCATTTCAGATGTAGTTAGTGTCTTGCAATGCATTCGTGTTTGCTGTCTGTTTGATCTTTTGTGCTCATTTTTGATGGCTGTTGTCTGCAAAGTGCAGAAAGAAAAAAAGTTGATCTCTGGTTTAACAAGAGAGCAATCTATTACAAACTGTGCCCAAGATTCTCAGTGGAGTTTGAGGTTATCAACTCATAGGATGAATACGGCCTATTTCAAACAGAATTGCAACTACCCTTTGCTGCCGCTTTTCTGTTAAGATGGGCTGTTCCACAGAAACAACTCAAATCTCAATAGCAACCAGTAGTACCCTTGGTACTGCTCATTAGTTAAAGCAAGGTTATTGTTTTCTGTTAGGAGCAGAGAAAGCAGCTGAGAAACAACTCAAACATCACTTAATACAATTTACCATTGAAATCAACCGACTGTCTGCTAATTTGGCCTTTCTTTGTCCTTCAGATGGAAATATCTAGACAGTGCGCCTTCCTTGCTGGGTATAGCTTCTTCAGCTGAGATCTGTTGTGTTATTTCATTGTATGTATAAAATAGCCATAGTGGAGGATGCAATATAATGTGTATGTTTTAATTTGCAGGTTTCCACACTGTTGTGGTTCTTTGGATTTGTTTTTTTCATGAAATGGTAGGGCTCGGAAGCAGCTGCCGAGGGATGAAGTCTCCACCTCTCCTTGTGGCAGTGCTTGTGGCGTGCATCATTGTTTTAGGTTTCAATTACTGGATTGCAAGTTCTCGCAGTGTGGATCTGCAGGTAACTTTCCTATTGCTCTGCATGTCATCTTGTGTGTTTAACAAACATAGTCCATAACAAGAAGATGCATCCCTGCATGTGGTGTGGGTCAGGAGCTTCAGCTTGTTGTAGGAATTTTCACAAATATACAGTTGTTGCTTGTCAGCCGTGGGAGATGGGGGCAGTGGGAGGAGTGCCTACTTGTAGGTGCGAGGGACCCACATCTTGAAGACCTGCTTGTATGGTACTTGTCATTTCTGCTCACACACAAAGTTCAGCTATCTTGGGCTGTTTCAGTTTACAGATGTGGCAAATACTGTCCTCTATTTTTCTTCGTAACGACTGGCACTCCATTTTTAATCTGAATGGTCATCTGCAATTTGCTTATCTCCCTCAATTTTTTTTTCTTGCATGACCCATAAGAATATATGCGTGCTTTCCCACCAAGTACAAGGAAATCTAGCTTGTTCAGAAACAGGATCTAAAAATCTGAATTTGTGTTTTTTAGAAAACTCTTAGGAGAGGGCACACAATCACATGCAATAATTACCTTGTCTGCTTTTTTCCTGTGACTGTTGAGCTTGGGTTTTAATCCTTTCTGGGCTGCGTGTTCTGAAGTTGAGGAGTACATGACTAAAGTTTCTGATTTGTGACAATGTGTGCAGGATGGTTCTTCTTTTCTTTTCTTTCTTTTCTTTTTTGTTTTTGTTTTTAACAAGCAAGCCTAAACCTAACAACCTAGTGATTAAACACGGCTGGTGAGAGCTGCTCCCAAATTTTTCCACTGAATTTGTATCCTCTTTGTAATTGAGCCAAATTTTAGTACTGAGTTAACAGCTGTAGGAACTGAACTCCTGTTTCATCTCAGAGTAGGCACTAGTCAAACAGGACACGTGTCTCTGGCCATGCAGTGCAGGATATATCTTAGCTTTCCCTTGGTGTAGGGTATGATGCCCTGTCTTCTGGGACTGCGGTCGTCCGTTGTTTTCCCTTTAGTCAGTGGCCTCAGGATGGTGGCTACCTGCAGGTAGTAACTGCATCCATACTCCTGAAGTTTTGCTGCACAGCTGTGAGGCAGTGAGGAGAATAAGCTACCATACTAGCTTATTCTTGATCTCAGTAACCTAGAGACATAAGGTCCTCTCTATTGTTACTGATGTATGCCATCATCTTTTATGTTTCTCCCAAAGTTAGCTTGAAAATCATTTCAATTCTGCATAGTCATGTGCTCTGAATGAAATAATAGCGTAGCTGAAGGCACAGATGGAGCTTCTGAAGCCCTCTGTCAGCCCATTCATTTGTTGGCAAGACTTTGCAGCTATTATGACTGAAATGGAAGAAGTGCTTTTATTTTCTCTTCCAGCTAAACTGCAAGTATTTCTCCTTCCCCCGCCCCTCCATTTCCCCACTGCCTCTCCATTCTCCTGCTTTCTGTGGCAGAGAAGCAGAGTAGGCAGGCAGTAATAAGCAGCATACTGTGCTGTAAGAAGATTTGGTCCATTTTCTTGGAAGATGCGCGGTTTTTACTATATCTATTTTTGATCCACCTGTAATCCCCAGGTCTTTCCGCCTGGGTAAATGCTGTTGTTATTCCACACCCCACCCCACCCCATCCCCTGCCATGTGTCTTTGTTTGTACCCTTCCTTGCTGCCCAAGAGCCATTTTAACTGAAAGTATTTAGAAACAATGTCCTGCAAAAATAAATCAGTACTTAAAAAAAAAAATAAGGGGGGGGGGAAGAAGCTCTGACAGCATCAGGCTTGATTCCCTTACCTTATGTCTCTGTGTTTGTATGCGCAGTATGTGGTGGTGTTGAATTTTCCTCTGATTGTCACTGCTCTTTGAGAAATCAAGAAGAATGATGATTTTCTGCTTATAAATGAGTCTTTCTCATGTGACTTTGTGTAACGGCCACATGTCAGTTGTTTATGTAAAATTTAGGCAGTGTTATTCTCCATTCACTCTTTCCCTGGTCTTCCAGGAAAACGTATTTATTTGAGAGATAAATTTTCCCTCTGAATTAGTTTAGGATCAGCACCGGGAAGTGGAATCATGTCAGAATTGTCTGAATTAAATTTAAGAAATTATTTGATCTTGTACTTCAGAAAGACTGTAGACTGCAATTTTTTTTAATGTTTTTTCTTTGGGGTGTGGGGGGTGTGTTTTGGGTTTCTTTAAGCTCATGTACTATGACAGCTTTGCATTTCTTTTTAATTGAAATTTTGATAGTCTGTACAGAATATTTATGTAAAACTGGTGTCTGTGTGTGTTGGGGTGTGTGTGTCTGTGCGTGTGGCAGGTATCACCAGCTGACACAATACTTTGATGACATTAGCATTGTTAGTTCTGTGAAATTTGGTATTCCTTCAGTGTATTGGAGAAGAGTCTGGCAAGAGGGAAGCATTTCTATTTGCTTTGACTAATTTGCTTTTCCTCAGGATCGGATCATGGATCTGGAAGGCAAGGTCCGCCGAGCGGCAGCGGAGAGGGGCGCTGTGGAGCTCAAAAAGAATGAGTTCCAAGGGGAGCTAGAGAAACAGCGACAGCAGATTGACAAAATCCAGTCCTTGCACAGCTTTCAGATGGAAAATGCCAACAAAGTACATCAGGAAGAGAAGGTGGGGCCTTTTCTAGACACAGTTTTCTGTGAGACTGTGGTTTACCAAGATGCTCTCTGCGACAGAATAAGGTCAAATGTTCCAGCTGATGGGCATACAGTCAGTGTTGGGGAAGCAAAACATTTAATTTGTGTATCATTGTATAATATTTAGAAAATGAACATTGAATGCACGTTATAGCATTCACTGTATAATATGTGAAATACTAGAAGCTGCAAGTAACAGCACTTCTGAATAAAACCTCTACCCCCTCTATAAATCATTGTTACCAACCTTGTGTTGGTGTCTGGCTTTCTTTCCTGTATAATAATGTTTTAATACTTATGGAAAAGAAGCAGCTGCACCAATACATGTATTTATATTCCCAAATATATTTGTATGTATTTGTAGGCATAAGTAGTTGACATTTATTTCTAAATGCACTGGAAAGGTGCCTGGGAAGGTACCCCAGTTTACATGTTGGTGAAACCCATCATTCTGTTTTGGCATCTTTTTACATTCCAGTTCTGTCCTGCAAGGTGTGAAAGCACATATATGAGTAAAAACAAACAAACAAAAAAAGGTAAGTAAAGGGCAAACAGAATTGAGTATTTCCTTAATTAACTCTACAGTCTTTTTTACAAGGGAATTATATTTTATCCTTCAATTTCATAAGCAGATTTTCCTTTAGCCAGAATTATTAAAAGTCACTAGAACTGGAAGTGCTTGCCAGAGCTTACAGTGCAGGCTGGCCAGATGTTGAGAGCTGGTGGCAGGAGCTCAGCCAGGAGTTTTACAGAATCTCTGGGTGAAATGTTGCTTCTGCCAAGCATGGTGTGCAGCCTTCTGCTTCAAATTACTGTGGCAGCAGACAAATGTAGCTGGCACCACACAATCCACCTTTCTTGTTGTGGTGGTGTTTTTAAGTCTAGAGGGCATGTAGGAGCTGTCATCCATTAAATCTGGCATCTGTGCCAGGAAAAGTGGTGGGAAGTATTTTCCAAAACTAGAACTGCTGTTGGATGTGGGGGTAGTCTGGGGAAGAGTCAAAGCGGTTTCTGGAAAAGGAAATCTTACTCCTTAAATCTCTTGGAGTTTCCTTCTGAAAGAGTCAGTGACAAGAATGAGGGATACTAATGAATGCATTCACATCTGGAATTGTGAAAGGCCACACATGCATGACTTCCAGAGAAATTACGTAGCCATGTGATAAGTTGGTGTTATCACAGCGGTGAGTGATTTCTGGACCTTGTCCTTACCAACAAGGAAGGGCTGATGGGGAGTAGAGTTCAAGATCCTCAGGGCAGTGAGGAGGATGCACAGCAAGCTCACTACCCTGGACTTCAGGAGAGCAGACTTTGGCCTCTTGAGGGATCTGCTTGATAGGGTTCCATGGGAAAAAGCACTGGAGGGGAGAGGGGCCCATGGAAGCTGGTTAGTACTCAAGGATCACCTCTTCCAAACCCAGGAACAGTGTATCTCAAAAAAGAAGTCATCAGGCAAAAAAGCCAGGAGGCCTGCATGGATGAACAAGGAGCTCTTGGACACGCTTAAAAGCAAAGAGGAAGCCTATAGAAGGTGGAAGCAAGGACGAGTTGACTGGGTGGAATACAGAGAAATTGTCCAAGCAGCCAGGGACCAGGTTAGGCAAGCTAAAGTCTAGACAGAATTAAATCTGGCTGGGGACATCAAGGGCAACAAGAAAAGCTTCTGTAGGTATGTGCATATATATCCATGTGTTAAGTGTGTTTTGTATATTCTCATGTGTGTATGTACATATTTGTACGCACACGCAGGCACACACGTATCCTTGTTATTCGACTCCATGGATTCTAGTGGAATCCAGGACTCCTGGGAGGCAAGTAATCAATTCACCCTTTCTGGTTATAGAAAGCTTTGTCCTCGAACTGAACTTTATTTACCCCATGGGGATTAGCAGCAAGTATTTACCTAGTCCAGGAAGGATGAATGCAAATTCATCCCCTGAGTCTCTCAACTTGCTTTACAAGTAATACAAACTGTCTAACGAACTAGGCAGATTTTTGAGTGATAAACAGGATTTTGTTTAGTTCTTGTTGTTTTTCTTAAAGAAAAATGAAGATGCTTTCAGCTGATGTGTAGGAGTGAATGGTCTGTCTCAAAACCCTTTCTCAGGACAAAATTATGGTTCTTCTGGTTACAGAAGAAGTCTACACAGGAACCAACTTTCACAGTCTGGACTGCTTATCAAACGCAAATCTCAAGTAACATTTGAGACCCATCTTAGTTGCATTTCATCTCTGCCCACTGTGTCTTACTACTCTGCTGATAAAATAAAGAATAATTATGACACTGATCTAGTTTTATACCAAACAAGTACACCAGTAAGATGCTTGCCATGTTAACGTCATTGTCGGTGGCAGTGTGGTAATTGCTTTGAGTTAAATCTGCCGCCTTTTCTAGTCATACTGTCTCTGTGCCACTTAAAGGACAAGGGCACAGAAGGCAGGAGGTGGTCAGAGCCTGAAATATGCCCTGGTGGGCTCCCCAGTCCCCAGTGTAATCCTGGGAAATGGCTGTTGTAATTATTCTCTTAGGTCTGAGTATGTATAAAATACTGCTATCACTAGTCTGCTTTTAAAAAATTTGCTTGAATTTTTAAGGATTAATGTAGATTTAGCAAATGGCTTCTGGAATTCCATACAGAAATAGACTGAAGAGATCAAGGGTGCTTACACGAACTCTTAGTAACAACAGATAAGGAATCAGGAGTGCAAAAGGGCTGTTTCTAATCCGTAAGCAATTTTCTAAAGAACAGTATTCTGTATGGTTGTTATTCAGGACTTGTAGCTTCTGGGATGTACACAGCCACGATAGCCTTTTTGAAGAGTGGAAGCAGGAGAACAATATGTGTAATCTCTTTTATTTTTAACGGCTAGAGCATGCTTTTGAAGCCTGTCATTTTCTTTGGATTTATGTAATTCTTTCCCAGCCCACATCTTGTTTTACTGAGGAGAGGGGCTAAGCTTTGTACATTGTATGTGGAGCACGTCACTGTCCTGTTGCTCAGTGTCTTTTAACAGTGGCCACAGCTGCTCTCAGATCCCCTCCCTCTGGGAAAATTTCAATTCCCAGCACAGCCTTCTGAGACAAAATACCTATCAGTATGTGGAGAGTTGGCTTCGCTCAAAAGGAATGACACTGGGTGGTGGGGGAGAGAGGAGAAAGCCTGCTGTGAAAAGGAAAAGGTGCCCATATGTGTTTTGTTTGTGTTTTTTAAACCAATGTTGCTTCTTCTTGTTTTGATAAGGCTTTAAGGAAAAGCAAGCACTGCCTCACACCCTGCTCTACTTGCCATAGCATGATATTGCTAAATTAGCAAGAGAAATCAGTCTGCTTAGTCATAACTGGTACAGCATAGGTCTAGAAGACTGCCTCTGCTTAAAATACATCTTTACATGGTGAAGGAAAAAAAAAAAAAGGATGATCTGGGACTACCTGAACTGTAGGCACCCTAAGAGTGGAAATTTAGAGTATGTGTAGTTTAGGAATTAACTAGTGGAACATTTCTACATCTTCACAGCAAACCGAATGGACAAAAAGGAAAGCAGAAGGTACATTATATACAGCTGTACAGGTTTTATGTTAAGATTCTCCCATCATAGGATTCTGTTTTGTTTACACTGCCTACTGTTTGGGTTTTAGTTAACTATAACGAAGTCATGAAAGTCCTGTAGCTGCACAGGGCTTATTTTCTCCAGTCCATTTGCTGTTGCCCTGCACCTGTAAAAGTAATTTGTTATTCATATGTGTCAACTTCCTCTTTCTTCCACTGAGGATGTAAGGAATTGTTAACTTTACAACTTTGGTGATTTATGCAGTTTTGAGGTGTATCCCATTGTGCATGTGTCCTTCATCAGAAAAAAGGAGGGTCCAGATTGCTTTTAGCAGAGGATATGAAAGAAGATTGAGTCCCTGATCTTCACCAGGTTCACTCTTCAGGAATAAAGCTATGATTTTGTTTTTGTTTTGAGGGTTTGTTTTTTTGTTTGGCTGGTTGGGGTTTTTTCCCTTTTATTGAGGATGGGAAAGGTCTGTCAGTTCTGAATGGAATTCAGTTCGGTGAGAAATAGGTTTAAATGAACAATGTCTGCTACATTTTGGGCTTGAAATTTGTATTAGGCTTGCTTCAACTGGTCCTCCTCCATTGAAGTATATATGAGTGTGTAGCCCGCAGACCAACCTAAAAGAGAAATATTTTCTTAGGGATCTTATTTATGAACCTTTTCTCCGCTTACTAAAACGTAGTTAGCCATTAATCTCATGTCCTAGAATGAAGAAGCCTTTTGGTGGCTAGTATAAATGCTTTATTTACTCCTGAAGATTATTTCAAAGTGGTGAAAAAGAAGAGTACAAAGAGAGAAAAGAGTTAATGATGTGTGTACTAGGAAAGTGTGTGTGCGGGGAGGTATGTTTGTAAAAATAGAGAAGCAGGATGTGAATTTCCAGGTATAATTAAGAAATGAACAACAGATAATCAAAATACATCTTGTGCTGAGTTGCCAGCGTGGTGGTGGGGAGCAGTAGGAATGTGTAAGGCAGAACTGCCCCTTGTCTTTGAGGTAAGGACTTTGATCAGTTTGAGTTAATCACGAAATAGATGCCCTTCTTCTCCCTCATTAATTATAAATGCTTGTTTCTTCTGGTTTCTGCACATACAAATCTTACCCTCCCAGCTTGCTTTGTTCCCTGTTGGTTTTGTTCTTAGCAGCTGATTTACTGATGCTGTGGCTCATCTTTTTCTCCTTGTCAAAGCTATATTTGCGAGTGCGAAGTCCCTTTTTTTCCTTAGGTTTTAGTTCTGAAATCAATGTTTACTCTCATCAAGTTCTTTGCTATTTTATTTGTTTTTTCTGTTGCAATATCTCATTATGCTTTTATATACAGGACGTGCAGTCAGTGTTAGAAAGGACATATGTCAGTTCAGTGTGCTTGGGTTAGCTTGATTTATCACGGTTACAAATGCTGAAGGGCTCATTGTAGTAATGCCTCCAAGGAATATGTTTATGGAGACTACTGTGTAAGGCATTAATTGGATCAAATGCACATACATAGCTCAGAATATGTGCTCGAAAAATACGCTTTGAAATAATATATCTCAAAGCTTCCTTGCAGGTATTTCTGCATTACGTTTTGGGTTTTTTTTAAATAATAACTTTAACTTTTTGTGTTTCTTAAGTGGAATATGACTTACGTAGACACGTTCTGTGGTGATTAAAAAAACCAAATAAGTCTCTGGCAGTTGTCATTAGAGAAATTTGCTGTTCAGCTGGAGAAAGATTTTTCTTTCTGTCTCTGCTTGTGGCAGTGTGGCTTTTGATTTTTTGATTTCTGGAGACCTGCTCTTCCCAGAATTGACTCCAGTCAAGAGACTGGCTTTTCCTCTGTGATAGTCACAAGGACTTCTGTGCAAGAAATGTTTGCAAATATAACAAGCTGATTCTATGTTACGGAGTTACTTTGTCACAGAAGATCAGATTTTGATACGGTGATATAGTGAGTTTCCAAAAGCTGAATTCTCACTCCTAGAGATCATAGGTATTTGTTTTGGGGCTGAATGTGATTTAAAATGTAAGTTTCTTCCTAGAACTGAGTTTTGGCATGTGTTTGCTGAGTGTTTCCTGGCAGTTTACTTTCTTGACCAGCATAAAACTGGAAAATAAAACAATGTCTGCCTAATTCACAGCCATGAAGTGAAGATTAGTTAACACTTGGGTGACAGGAAGAGGACCAGAAAACCTGACAGTATTGATACAGTTGGATTGCAAGCAGGCAATTGGAGCACTGCCCCAATGCACTGGAGTATTTCCTGCTCTAGTTAAACAGCTACCTCATGCTTTTCTCCTGGACTTTGACCCACAAATTCAGGGAGCTATGTGTGGCATTGCCAAAAGGAAGTTTTATATGCAATCCAGAAAGACCAAGGAATGCCTTTTCCTGCCCCCCCGTGGTGATTTAAGGAACTTTTTTCAAATGGCAAATCAGTTTATTCACTTCAGCTAATCACTGTTATTATTGTCCTAATATACAAAACATTTAACACTGGTCTGATTTACTGTTAAATAAGTGGCCCTGGTATTTGGGAGTGTCATTTTAAGAAAAAAAACCCCACACCACAACAAAACAAACTGTAGGAACATAAAGTTGCCACGCACTGATTTTTCCAGTTTCTGGTAATGGCCAATGCTGGAAATCCTGAAGTTGATAATCATGGAATAACCTGATTATGTTGCTCATGTAAAACTTGGCATTTTCATCAAAACATTAACTTCCTTTCCCCAATAAACAAGTGAAAACAAATCCAGACCTGTCATATGAGAAAGGAGAAGGAAAGGTATTAAACACTCCTAAGTGTTTGTTGTTAATCACGTTGTTACTATTATTTTTTCCTTTTTAACAAAGGAGAAATGCCTTTGCTCTTGAGGTTTCACAATGGTGTTCGCAGACTGGCTGTACGTATAGAATGATGTAGGAATATTTATTTTATTGGGTTGAAAACGGCTGCCTCTTCATCAACATGTGAATGACTGCCTCTTTGAAGTGGGAGTCTTTAAAGGGTCAACAAAAAACTAACCTGCCCCTCTGCTATATGGTAGATTGATTGAACACATGACTTTTCCTAATCAAGTGGCACTTACTACTGTACTCTTTGTGAAAAAAGGCGCTGACAGCCTTGTCGGTGTTTGGGCAGACAGAATGGATGCAGTTATTTCTTTATATTAAAGTGGTGTGGGCTTACGAACACATCAGTACTTGAACAGAAACTTCAGGAAAGTGGGGACTTAACTGGACTAGGTAAATTCTGAAGGGTCAGTGGATCTCGTCTTTTTGTAGTCTTAAGAAGACTGTTCTGCACCAGACTTCCTAAATGTTAAATATGAATCTGAGTTATCCTGACATCTGTCTCACAGGAATTAATTTCCTTTAGACTTGGCTTGGTTCTGTCAATATTCAGGTGCTTTGGGGCATGTGTGTATATGGGTTGACAGAGGGGGATTGATGAAAGAACGGACAAAACATATTCCTATGTTGACTGCCTTTTCAGATTGAGAGAGAAGGCAAAGTGAGAGAATGGAAGGTCACTCCAGCACTATCAAAGTGAGGGACAGCATAGTTAGAAAAGTGATACAATGCAAGGGCTTCACGTTGCTTTCGTAGAGTTCTTTGTGCTCTATGACTAAGGCTTTCATAGGTCATCCTTGCATGCCTGAATGCAGCTGTATTGATTCCCTGGTGAGAGGGTGGTAGTGAGCTGTGATACGCTGTATTCTTCCTTCAAGGAATAAATATGGTAAATCTGACGGTAAATCATGAAAATAAAACCAGAATAAAGCAGCAGCAATTTTAGTAGCGGACTCCTTAAATTCCACTTCTTTTTATTTAAGTGCAGTGATGTCTCCTCCCCCGCCCCCCTGTTTAGTGGGAAATTTGTGTTAAAATGTGTGGGTTTTGTTTGTAATAGTAAATCTCTAGAGCAGCTAAAAGTTTTTTTGTGTTTGGCTGTAATCCAGCACTTCACAAAGAAAAGATCGTTTAACAAGTACTTTGGTTGATGTTTTTTATAATGTTAATGGCAATACAGGTCCTTTGCAATTAAAGCATTGTTTTCTGCTTTGCTCCTTCCAGGCAGTGCTCATGAGTAACATCACAGTAAATGAACGATTGATCCAGAATCTACGAGGTGTGTCATAATACTACTCTGTATCTCTTTCATACTGGTTTTCAAGCCCCCGTTTTTAAACTTGTGTATTTCTGATGGCTTCTGAGAATACTGCTTACTATCGATCTGTTGTTTGATACTTCTGCTGTAATATATGTGTATGTGTATTTTAATACATATTTTAATCCTGTTTTGGTCAGAACACTTGAAAGAGTTGCAGACAGAATATGGGAAGCTACAACTGGTTGTTTACTGGTTTCAGAAGAATCAGACTAACCTTCAGAAGAAGTTCTCATATGACCTGTAAGTATGTTCTTTCTTGTTTATAACGCAGAGTATTCTTGTGATAGCTAATGTAATTAGTAAATTTACAGTTTTAAGGAGAAAGTAACACCTGACACATATTCTAAAACTGCTCACAGTTGATCTTGGAGAAGAGCATAGACCTTGCAATGCTTGGCATCTCAGTGTCCACAGACTCCTCCCACACTTCTTGGTGTTCCCTTCTCCTCCTGCAATGGAAGGTAGCAATGTTCTCATTTAAGAATTGCGGGGAAAACAGAAACACAAAGAGGCTAAACTCTGAAGAATTTTAAGAACTAGGATATGGGAATACCTGATGAGAAGCTGTACCTCATTGAGCTGCCAGAGGTCTCAGAAAATTTCTGGTACAGTTATGGTCAGAGCCGTATGTTCTGCATTACATTTCATGCATTATAGTCATGTTTTTTGTGGAGAATTCCTACTGAATTATAAGGTGTATCTACTTGAACACAAGTGCTTATCAGTATCCTTACACTAAATACACATTTCTGGTATTTCTAGGAATTTCTCCTGGGTTCTTTCTGTTCATTAATGTTCTTGTTCCCTCTACCTGCTTCCACATGCTATTGTATCTTCTTTCTGGTGCGTAGATATAGAAAACCAACAGAATTTGCTCTTAGCATGTTCTCATAATGATTTTCCATCAAGAATATAATTGCTGTAGTGGTATGTATTTATCCAGCAGCCACTGTTTAGCCAGATTTTGTAGGAATTCTGACTAAAAGCTCGATGTGGCGATTAAAGAACTTGAATTCTGCAGGCCAAACTTGAAATACCTTTTTTTCATATTCCCCCCTCCCCCTGCCCTGCTTGAAAATTAAGGATTAGTATTAGTGCTTTTGGGATCCTTACTGATGACCAGCTGGTTGTGTACTCTTTTTTTTTGGGGGGGGGGGAAGAGGGGGGGCATTATTGGTCATTTAATAGTGATGACCCAGATGGGTTGTATTAGTGGATTTCTAATTACTTAGGTCTTCTAACAGAAAAGTAGAAGGAAGTTGGAGACTTAAGTTTGTAGCAGCCATTTATTAAACCATGTTGCGCTTACGTTTCTGTTAAGGTACTTTTTCCCTCTAAGTTAGTTGTGTACCGTGGTTGTTAAGCACCATCTCTTTGCTGTTTAGTTAAATGACAGAGCTGTGACTCCTGGATCTCTGTTGATAATTCTTGGCTAGTTAGGTGTCTGATAGCCAGCATCTTTCTTGTGGCTGAGATCAGTAAGAATAAACGGATCTGTAGACAGATGTATGTGCTGTACAGTCATGCTCTACATGAGAGGTACATCCTTGGAGCACTGGATTGATACACGTGTGCAGGGAAGTGATACAAGGCAAACGTAGTGAGTCTGGTTTCTGAAAACTCGGGTTTGTTGCCCATGTCTGGTGAAACATTTTCAAGTACAGCTCTGTTGAGGAAATCACTGACAGAGCATCATGGGAGTGTAGTGTAAAGAATCCCTCTTTGTTTAACAGAAGAAGGCTGGATCCGGAGGGTACAGGTCCAGGGTGAAGGCTGGCTCAAGGTGAAGAGCTAAACAAGTTACAGTGATGAAGATGAGTTTGCTTCTGTCAGGGTAGATGTAGAGTCAGGCGTGATAGTTCAGCCATGTGCTAGCTGAATGGAAACCAATCAGTCCTGAGTCAGGTGCACTGTTTCCTGCAGTCTTTCCATGGGAGTCCATAAAAGCGTCTGTCTCAGTCAAGGAGCTACGCTTTCTATACTAGCTTTGCTAAATAACGCTTAAGTGTTCATTTTCTATTTCTGCATTTTTTTGTAGCTGTGCAAGTGAGGAAAACAAACTTGGCTCTCAAATTTTCATGGAATGATTTATAGCTTGGGCACCCCGTAGCATTCGCACAATTCTTATCAGGAACATATCTCAATGTATTTTTTAAACGTTGCTTGTTGTGTACCTTCAGGGGCGGTGTTGGAACATTTAATATTTCACTGTTTTAGTAAGTTACATTACTATGCATTGCATTGTGGTAGCTGTAGAAACATATATCTGATGGTACATGGTTACCTACAGTCTGCTTTGCCAGAAGCTTACTTATTACTGTCATTTTAAATACAAACAAACAAACTTTTTCCAATGTGATTATGGACCTAGAAAAACAATTATTATTAGAGAGACTCAAAATGTTACTTTTAATCTGTCTTCCTTCCTCCCCTCAATATTAGGAGTAAACCAACACGTTGCCTCTGTGTTCATCTTTAGTAGGCCTTGGCAGGAGGGGGTGTTAGACCTGCTTTTGTGCTACGCCAGTGTTTCTTCCTTTGACTTGGAGTTGTGTGGATGAAGGTTTTGCACCTTATGTATGAAGTACACTTTGCTCAGGGGAAAAAATTAAGAGAGAGGATTATTGTATAATTGAAAATGTCATAAAAAGATGACAGAAGTCAAATGCCCTTTTTTGATTGCACACATTGTAAATCACTCTTTTTAAAACAATTGGATATTGCACTGTAGAAGACAGTGATACAATCTGATGTGTGTGTGGAATGCATAAGATCAAAATTTGTTAACTCAGTGCAAAAACAATTTTTTTTTCTCGTGCACAAGTCTTGAAGTTTCATCTTAGCATTTTTTTATTGTTTTTTTTTTTTTTTTGGAGCAAGCTTGGTGTTTCCCAGACAGAAGACATCAAGAGTTATGTTGAGCTTACTGGTATGGTGCACAAAAGGAGCGTGTGTTCCTCAGCAGTCACCTTACTGAGATAGCCTTGGTGCACACTGTGCCCAGTGCTCTCTGCTCGCGGTAGAGCTCATTCAGCAAAGGCTGACTGGCAGCACTGACCGTTCTCCCCTGCAGCAGCCAGAGAGGAACGGAAGCCTCTGGACTGATTTTTTGAAGATATTTCAACATTCATATGCATTTTGATTCCTGGGAGCTTTGTTATGTAGCTGCTTCTTTGTAAATTGTGCTACCTGTAAAAAGTCTAATAATTAGTTTGGTATTTGCAGCCCCAACAAGTGTAAAGAGTGTGAGTGCACGAGTAATCTTTTTTTGGCAGGGATGAAAGGAGCTGATCATATACGCTTCTGGAGGACAAAGATGCTCTGTTTCTTGTGGTGGTGGCAGCAAATCCAGCAGCCCGGGAAGAGAAAGGCTGCATGTGTGTTCCTGTGCCCGCAGAGCACGCCTGTATGTGGCCAGGTATGCAGGTTAACCGGGACACACAAAGCACTCACACCGCCAGTAGAGCCTCATCACGCTTTCCTGAGGGTGGAGGTCTGCTAGTGAACGTATGTCCACATACTGGTACCAGCTGGCACCAGTCCCTCCACCACCCAGCGTGCAGCCCTCACGCCCTGCTCTGACTCCAGCTGCTGCACTCACAGCCCCGTATGCGCACAGACACACACTGAACAGAGCGTCTCTCACCCAGGAAAGAGTTAAAAAGGCATTTAATAAAAATGCCACAGATTTTGCTGATCAAGGCCAGACAAGCTCACTGACCAGCAGCGTGTTTATGTGCAACTGACTGCTTATCCCCTAATTTCTCTTTTTTTCTCATGCTTGTTTCTGCCAGAGATCCATCCCTTTCCCTGCCTTTGGTCCCATAATAAGTCTTGTGCAATCCTGACGTGTTCTACTCCTGCATCGCATCATGTGTGCCCCACTCTGGGCAGGAAACACTTTGGTCCTGTTGACTCATCTTTCTGGGTTTCACACCTGGACGCAGGGGCTGAGGCTGACCTGAGACAGCCCTGGGGCTGTAGGGTGGTCTGGACAGGGTGTCCCTGTGTCTGAGTCTATAGTGGAGGCTCCCTGCTGCCTTGTGCCTCTCCTTTGGACTCATGGAGGTGGGCGTTGAGTGGGCTGATGGTCCAGTGATGGCCTTGGCAGCAGCTGGGGAGAGTATTACTTGGGCTCCTTTGTGTGTGTGCAGGTGAGCCCTTTATCACAGAAACTATCTCTAATCTTGGGAGAGAGAAAACAAGCCACAGAGACTGAATTTAAGAGCACTGTTTTTGCACATTTGAAGTATGTCATGTCGATGGGGTGAGGTGGAGAAACTAGTGCTGTTCTTGTGCTTCAGTTGTTGTTGTATGCATGAGCAGAGTATTCAAATCTCCAGAAATCCTTTTTACAAGAAGGGAATACCTTCACAGATATAAATTGAAAACTATGAGGATTAGTCACGGATATTAAATGAACTTTATTTTCATGTGCAGTGTGGGATGAAAGAGCGTTTGCGAAAGGTTGCTCTATATCCACTTTTAGCTTGTCTATATACTGTGTCTTTCTCAAGCTTGCAAACTGAGGAGCGAGCAACTCTGATGTCCATTTATTTCCTAGAAATTAGTGAATGTGTGCATAACTCAAGCCTGTGTTGTTTTATTGTCTCTTGATGTTCACCAGCTTAGGAAGCACTGCTTATTTTGATGACTCTTCTATGTATTAGCACTAGCAAAATCAGATTTTAGAATAATGTCTAGTTGAGAAGAAACAGTAATAAAGGTAATTAATTTGTCAGTTCATAAATGTAATTACCTTGCCAGTTTGTAGCATGTCTGCCACTGTTTCTTCCCTTCTGGGTGTGAACTACAGGACAGATTTTTTTGCTCTTAGAAAGTGGGGGTGGAGATGGATGAAAGTGCAATAAAAATGAATGACTTGCTGTCATAGAGGACATGTGCCCTGAGAATTCCTCTGGATTAGTTGGTAACTTATTTGCAGCTTGAGAAACTGGAACATGCCCATCTGAACCAGCTGCTGTTACACTGTGGGTATTAACACTCTGCCAGAGCCTGGCTCAGAAGAAATTCATCCCCCTTCTGTCTTAGTGAGGGGGAGGTAAAACTTGTGAGATGTTGACCATGTTGTTGTACAAAGGATGCTGAGAGAGGTTTTGCATGTGGAAAGATGTGTTTGCAGGGTTTGTAGCTGATGGCAGACATTGGTTACCTTAGAGTGAAAAAAAAAAAAAACAGAAAGGAAAAAAAGGATTAAAAAATCCCACCAAACTCCTTTGCCACTGGGGCCAGCAGGGAAGAGAAACAGTGTGGTCCCCGGACAAGGCTCTTACTTGGGCACACTCTCCAGTGCAGTGGGTGCTGACAGCAATGATGGTTTTTCACCACGTTTTCCCATAGCATGATGCACTTCTCATCAGGATCCACTCAAACCCACTATTGCTTGTTTCTGTTCATGGTGGGATCAAAGCATACTTGGGGTCATATGATGACTGGTTTCTAAGTCTTCTACATGTGTGTTACGGCGTAATGCTTATCTGCTTTGTTACTCACTAGGTCTTGTTCTTCCTCTAATATAAACCGAAAGTTACAAAACCAGGTTATGAAGAGAGTGGGGGAGAAAGGGTGATCTTGTCCTGATGGCAGTCGCTTCTCTTGAGGAGCCCAGCTGGACCACATTTCTGGGGTTTGTACAGGATCCTCAGCACAACCACAAAAGGGGAAAACACTGGCAGCTTTAGAAAAAACACTGCCGCAACAGGGAAGGGCTTGCGTAGGGGTTACGGAGCTGTTAGGGACAGGCAGGCCCCTGGTGTCACGAAAGTTAAGGCACTAATGGCACTGTGTAATAGATATACAATACTTGCATCTTTAGGAAATACTCCTTTTTGGAACTTAAAATAGCTACTGATGAACGCAATTTCTCTAATGTATCTTTTGTTACATTTTGCAGCACTGCACTTTGGTGAAATACTGAGAAGGGGTGTTCAGTTTGCTAACAGTAACTTACACCTGGTTTTTATTTCAACTAGAGTCACAGAACCATTTAGGTTGGAAAAGACCCTTGGGATCATCGAGTCCAACCATCAACCCCTAAGTTCTCCCCTAATAGAGAGTACCTTGCTGTTTCCACTTCCTAGCTAAAATCCAAATTTCTGTAATTGTACTAGAAATACTTCAAGGATCAAAATTGACTTCGACTTAAGTGAAATTAACTGGTTAGTGGAAGACAAGAAAATTCATGTAGCTGGTCTAACAAAAGCAGTTTAAGTTAATTTCTTCTGGTAGAACGTGGACCACCTGCATCACGAGGCTTCTTCTTAGGACTTAAATTAACACCCCATTTTTTTTCCTGCTGGCTTCTCAAATGTAAGCAGAGATAATAGAACTAAGAAAATAATAAAATGGAAAAAAAAAAAAGAATACTTCATTTTACAAAAGAACATTTTAGAAGAATGTGGATGAAAGTTAACAACTGCTGACTTGTTCATGTTTTCTCCAGGTCGCAGTGCATCAACCAGATGAAAGAATTAAAAGAACAATGTGAAGAAAGGATAGATGAGCTTACAAAAAAGGGTAGTGATCTAGCACAACTGAAAGAAAACAAAGACTCAGAAGATTCAAAGAAAAAGAGCCAGGTATGGTTTGGGTAATTTCTTAAAAATCATCTTCTTTGTAATTCTTAAGGGATCTTCCACCTTTCTGCTATCTCCAGCTAACACTAGCCCATCTTGTTAAGTTTTTCACTGCTTTCCTTCATGTTTATTGAATGTTTGTGATCTATGGGAAATGGAGCGATTCCAAGGACAGAACAGGCAGAGGTCCTGCAGGAGACTCCAAATCGTTGTGTCTCTGAGACGGGCAGAATTTGAGAGGTGATGCTGTGAGTGGTGTGGCTCACAGTTCCTTTTGACTTTGTGAAAGGACGTAGTTGCTTTGTGTGTTGAAGATGTCTGTTACAGATGAGGATAAACTGTGAGTCGTGTCAGAGTAGCAGCAAGCCTTGAATATGATATTGTAGTACAACGGTCTTCAGCCACCAGCTATGAATTTTCACAGAAATCCTAATGTCAGCCTTCTACTGTGGGAATGAGGGGAAGGTCAAACCTCTTAGCTGTTTGCTTTTGGATATTCTGAGTCAGAGAACCACAAAGGGCATTGCTGTATGTGACGTGAGAAGGCTCACTAGGATAGGGCAAATTTGCTGCATAGGGTGGCTGCATGCCAGCTGACTCTTTCTTCCTGTGGTACGGAGGGTAGGAGGAAACCCTGAGAAAAGGAAATTTCACGTCACTGTGTTGTCTTGGCATGTGCATTATTGATGCTTCTTCAGTGAAGCAGGATTTGCTCAGGGATAGGACTTGATTAGTTAAGCTTGATAGAGACGGCCCTGGAAACACGCAAGGAAGCTCCCGGGTGAGAAGGCAACTAATTTATTTCTATGTACTGAAGCAACCCTTTCTTCAGGATTATGAGCCCCACTTACAGATATTACGTCTTTTACGTGTGATTGAAATGGGGCCTTTCCCCCATACCTGGGTGGCCAACTCTCATTGCAAAGGCAGTAGGGGTTTGGTGGTATATGCCCTTTTCTCTTTGGCTAGGAAAAGGCTACTAGAAGAAAAAATTTGATGACTTCAGAAGCAGAAAGGGTAAAGCAACGAGGACTGAGGCTGGGTTTTGCAGATAGCTGGAAGTGAGTGGGAGAAAATGGCTGAAACATCTGCCCCAAGACCCCTAGGTGTTCAGGTAATGGTTTCAGTTTGTGTCCAATCCTTCATGTAAAATGGTGCGAGAGAACACTGCTGAAGTTTGTGACCTTTTATCCTGGGAACCTGCATTGTATGATGCCTGTGTGATGAATGAAGCATAAGAGACAGGAAATGATAGCCATCCCCTTTAAAAAAAAAAAAAGTGAAAGTTCTTGTTTGTCAATTTTTATCAACAGTGTCAAATAAATACATAGTAATAATAGTAATAGTAAATACATAGTAATAAGTAAATAAAAAGCCCATAATTTGAAGATGATACATTTGTTAGTCAAACAAATGTGTCTTGTTTAATGCCAAGATGTAAAATACTATTTCTAAAGTTGACGTGGGAAAGACCATACTAGAGAGGTGGCCAACTGAATTTCTTGTGTGGCTTTGCAACAGACTTTCATTACAATCATTTGCACCAGATGCTTTTTTGTTTTGTTTTGTTGTGTGGTTTGGGTTTTTTTTTTTTTACCATTTCCAGTTTGGAAGGGAAGTCATCCCAGAAGGAACCTGAGGAGTTTGGCTGAAGCCTCTCTGCAGGACAATGTCAGTCTCCGGAAACAAGTCCCATAGCTGGAGGCAATCTTAACTCAAAGCAGACAGTAGGTTAAGGAGGGCAGGTTATCTGTTCCCCTTTTAATCTAGGGATAGGATGGTCCCAGATGAGATAACCACTAATATAGCTACAGCCTAAATAAATTCCGTCTGCTTGTGTTTCCCAGTATCTGTGACAGTGTTTCTTATAACCTGTAAGACAGCTTACACCTGTCAAGCTGTAACCTTCTCAGTTGTTTGCTTGCCCAAGAATTGCAACTTTTTGCTTGTACAAAAGCTGAGTTATTTATCAGTAGTGCAGAGTGACCCTGAGGAAATCTATATATGTTTTTACCCAGCATAATTCTTGTTTGTAAGATGTAGATGCTTAGGTAATGGAAAAGTCAGAGTTAAAATAAAACTGAAAGAAAATGGAGTGTTGGTTGATTATTAAGTATACAGCTTTTCTTACAGCTCTGTATGTTAAGGAATGATGTCTACTCCTCAGCTGAGGAATACACATGTTCCAATTTCTATCTTTTTATCCAACCACTTCAACTTAAAAAATTTTCAGCATACACCCTTTTAATTTATTTGACACTGTCAGTAAAAATTACTGATCTAGAAATTTAAGATAATATAAGTTAAGGGCTTTTGCACGTTTAATAAAGAGGTAATTTCTTGCTCTTAAGTGCAGGCTCAGTATTTTTACAGAATTCACGCCCAGCATAAAGTGAAAAATGGTCTTATGTTCAGTTCCTTATGATTTCTACTGTAGAGAGTGACCTCAAGAGGCTGAATTATTTATAAAACAGAAACATTTCTAAATACAGCATTTTTGTTTCAATGACTGAAGGAGGATGCAGTTATTCTGAATATCTTTACTGCAATAACCAAATATTCTGTGGTAATACTTGCTTCTCAAGCTTTCATAAGAGTTGATGCTGTATTATTTATTGTTGATGTTGGACTTCATGGCATTGACCCAACCAGGTCTTTAGTTCTGCCTGGCTTTGACTGAGCTTAAACGTTTTCAAAACAGCCAAGTAATCATATCCTACAAATCCTCTGTGACCTTGGCCTCTTGCTTATTTATGCATTTCTCTGCAGACATTTTTCTAAATGACTCTATGAACACTTGACAACCTAGTATTTTATTGACCTGCTTAGAACAACAGGTAGCTACAGTCTTACTGACAATCGTAACAGAAAACTTCCTTTTGACTGTATGACTTTCTATACCATGAGGTTGCCTATTCATGTGTGTAGCACCGTGTGTAAAAAAAGCTCTATAACCCTAAATGCCTGTATGCTTGTTCTTGTGTCTTTTGATTTTCTTCAAACAAAACAAAACCCAACAAAAAACCCCCGTACAAAAAGAATTTTGTAATAGTCTACATTTTGGCAGCAAAGCTGGTATAGCGCAGCATGGGCTCCAGGCACATTCCATGTTTGGCGTTTGTGTGAACTGAATTGACGCAGCTCTCAGCCAGTTAAACGCTAATATGAGTAAAAGTTGTACATAGAATTTTAATTGCTAAATTGGAAGATCTTCAAGGTGGTGTGCATCTTAACCATTGATCTTTAAGCAGGTTAAATGCTGAGAGCAGTCTAGTACCAGTTTTTACTACATTCTTAAGTAAGCTCCATCATGTTAAACAGATACTGTTGTCTAGTTAGTTGACTTACATTTATCTTCTTTTAATCCTGCATTCAACATTGTTTTAGACCAGTTCTGTACAGGCTTGCTTAATTAAACTCAGTTTACCTGTCCCTGTAGATTACTAACAGTGGTTAACGACATCTGGTTTTTTTTGCTCTGCTGACCCTGACATGGTAGCAGGGCAACAGCGGAGAAATGTGTGGGTTACAGTTCTGTGACCCTCAGAGAAAAACAGGTAGTGTTTCTTGTGAAACACTAACCAAGAACAGTAACCTCATCATTAGCTGCAATTAGATTAAAGAAGGTATGTTAAATTCTCCTGATGTGTTGTGATGTAAAATAGAAACATCACTCCATGTTCAAGATTGTATGGTACTTCCATGACCAATAAAAATTTCAGTCCAAATATTTCTGAGGGTATTAGGATTTTTTTGCCCTTACAGAATTTTTTCCTAACTTCCACTTCCCTTTCCAAATCCAGCAGTAGTTATATAGACCAGTGCTTATTGGCGTACATTCACTTTATAGGTCAATATTCAACTGCCAGCTATGAAGCAGACCGAGTTCAAGCAGGCTGACTTGGAACAGCAGAAACCCAAAGAAGATGTACCTAAAGCAGGACCTACAGTAAAAAAGACAGACCCGCTGCAGGCTAAAGGTGAGATGGAAATCAGTCTTAGTAGCAACTGGTGAAGAATGTTTGTAATTTAATTGTACACAAGATTAAGATGGAAAAAGTGACACCAGTAGACTGAACTTTAATAAATTTTTCAGCTGTGGAGAGGTATGATTGCTAGCATTTCTACTGGTTCAGTTTTGTTGTAATTGACATGTTGCATGTAAAGGAAAATAGGAATATTTACAATTATCGAGTCGTATTCCTCATTTAATATGCAGAAAATACCCTGCTATTGGAAGCAATGTTTTTCAAGCATGTTTAAAACTTTCTTTCTTAGTAAGTTTCATACATGTAGCCTGCTACCCCTCCCTATGGAATAGCTGAAAGTTAGGCTTTAAACAAACACGTATCCATGCTTCCCAAGTGTTGTCACTGAGCAAAATGCAATGCAGGAGATCAGATTAGTTAACCTGATGGTTGCTTTTGGCTCTAAACTCTCATAAACTGTTAATTTG
This sequence comes from Fratercula arctica, assembly GCA_947846985.1. NCBI lineage: Eukaryota > Metazoa > Chordata > Aves > Charadriiformes > Alcidae > Fratercula > Fratercula arctica. The sequence goes on along the minus strand of CANTUZ010000026.1, from coordinate 44,226,792 downwards.
AATGGATTTATCCTTGTGCATCAGTCTTGTGTAGTACTGTGTGCGATAGAAATTAAATTTCCTCTTTAATAATTCTTACATGTTATCTTCGGAGCATGCAAGTCATTTTAGAAAGCTATCAATTAAAGACAACATCTATATATAATTTATTCAGGCAAATTTTAGTGTGATTTTTTTTTTTTAGTTAAAAATACAGATACACAAGAAAAAAGATATGGTAACGTCTGCTAAAAGTAATATCCCTCCTGCACTTCCTCTTCATACTTAAAAATAAGAAAAACCTTGGCTGACTTGCAAATCTGTGACTGCTTTGTCCTGAGCTACTTTTGAACACCACATCAATTTTATTGTTAATAGCGAAATGTAACACACAGAAACCTGATGCTTATATAGGACACTGCAATTTTTATTTAAACTGCTCTGTTTCACCTGCCCAATTTATTAACTGCCCATACCAAAATTTTAAGTAGGTAGAAGTGTGATCTGTTGACAGTAAACAATGTCTCATCCTTCAGTTGTTCCCAGTAGGAAAAATGTGGTGTCTTCTTTTTGTCTTGGGAACTGTTGTGGTTGAAAGATATTCTTTCAGAGGAAAAACAAGAATTGAATGAGAAAGATAAAGCAGTACTTCTTAAAGGTTTTTAATGTGTGCCACCACTGAAAGGCATTATGTTTTTTACTCAGAATTGTTTTTATTGTTTACAGAAAGAATAAACGACCTAGCTGACATCAGAAAACAGGAGCCTAAGGCAGAAGAGGAGCAGGTTTCTAGTCAACTGAAAAACCCACAGGATTCACTCAAGGCTGCAGCAGGTCATAAGGAGACGCTGCCTGAGTCAGAGAAGGAGCTGAATCCATCTGAAGATGAAAAACAAGTAGCTGGTCAAGATGCGTTACAGCCAGCAGCAGAGCAGGCTGAGAGTGAGGAAATTGAGAGGGAGCAGCTTGTGAACTATGATGCTAAGCAGGATGACTCGCCCCCCAGAAGAGCTGGTTGGTAGCATGTCATGTATTGTTAAGAACAGTAACAAAATGAAAGTGTGGAATAGGGTGCGATTTCTGCAACAGTGGTGGCAGCTGGCCAGACTTAGTTATAAGGTTTCATAAAGGTTAGTGCAAAATGTAAAAGGTGAGTCAGTTCCCAGCAGTCTTCTACAGTCCATGGGTAAAGATGGAGGCTTCTGTTTGTGTAACATGGAGCTACCAGGCTGAGTTCTTCCACATCACCATAGCAGCCTTCCTCTCTCTCTTTCCATTGGCTGTACAAGGCATTTGGGGAAATTAGCCCCAAAACTTTCAGCTCGTGATCCTTTATAAGAATATGATGCATTTGAAAAGGATGAGATGTTAACCATCCAAAACATTGGTAAATAGAGAGCTTCAGCAAGGCCAAGTGCCAGGTCCTGCACTTGGTCCACAACAACCCCATGCATCGCTACAGGCTTGGGGAAGCGTGGCTGGAGAGCTGCCTGGAGGAAAAGGACCTGGGGGTTCTAATTGACAAGCGGCTGAACATGAGCCAGCAGTGTGCCCAGGTGGCCAAAAAGCCAATGGCATCCTGGCTTGTATTAGGAATAGTGTGACCAGCAGAAGTAGGGAGCTGATTGTCCCCCTGTACTCAGCACTGGTGAGGCCACACCTTGAGTATTGTGCCCAGTTTTGGGCACGTCAATAGGAGAGAGATATCGAGATGCTGGAGCGAGTGCAGAGGAGGGCAACGAAGCTGGTGAAGGGCCTGCAGAATAAATCTTGAGGAGCGATTGAAGGAGTTGGGAGTGTTTAGTTTGAGGAAGAGGAGGCTGAGGGGAGACCTCATCACTCTCTACAACTACTTGAAAGGACATTGTAGAGAGGTTGGTGCTGGTCTGTTCTCACAGGTAATTAGAGGTACAACAAGAGGGAATGGCTTCAAGCTGCAACAGGGGAGGTTTAGACTGGACATTAAGAAAAAATTCTCCACAGAAAGAGCGGTCAGACACTGGAATAGGCTGCCCAGGGAGGTGGTGGAGTCACCACCCCTGAATGTGTTTAAGAGTCGTTTAGATGTGGTGTTAGGGGATATGGTGTAGGGGAGAACTTTGTAGAGTGGGGTTGGTGGTTGGACTTGATGATCCCAAGGCTCTTTTCCAACCTAAATGATTCTATGATAGTACATATTGAGGTTTTGCAGATAGTCTTTTTATAGTGTCAGTGTGCAAATGCTATTTATCCCTATTTCAAAATAAGCTAGCATGAATAAAACTCGACCTAAGACTTCAGGTATCTAAAATTTATTATTGTGAGTCTGCAAAACTGCAGATCGGATGTTGCAAAGGTGCCCGTTTCTGGCACCTGCCATATGTGATCCTGAATCACATGTCTCCGTGGCACCAAGCAGCAGAGTATTGGTGGTGTTCCTAAATTTGACCAGAATCTAGACATTCTTCTGTGTGTCTTGAGGAAGTTGGTCTCAGGTGGACCCAGTAGCCCAAAGTAATCAAGAGGAAGCCTTATGGCAGTCGGACCAGGCATTGATGCCAACAAAAAAATGCTGTTAATGCTTTTCTAGTAAATGTGTTCGTAGAATCATGAGTAATGATGTTAACACTGTTGATAACTTGGCAGGGATAAATAATCTCATCTGCATTGCTAAAATAATATTTTTGTAACTGCTCCAAAAAGATGCTGGCTGGAGCAGGCTGTCACCCAGAGAGATATGAAGTTACCTAAACGGCTTCCATTTCAACAGAAACAAATATGCAGATGTAGCCTGTGAAAGGTCAGAGTTTCTTTGAGCTAGAAAGACTAGCAGGATGTTCTCCAGGCTTGATTATTCAACAAAAGTAGCATACCTTACCACCTAGGTTCCTTATAGCCAAAGGAGCCTAAGGTAGAAAAAAAATTCTTCTGCATTCTCTGAGTATCCTCTCTCTGTCAATAACAGCTTCTTTTAAAAGTTTGAGACCTTTAGGTCTGTAGCTGTAAAAATCTGTTTGATGTGGTGGTCTGAACACAGACAACATGAGGCTAAAAATTTCCAAGCCTGTTTCTAAGCCAGCTACTAATTACAGGGCTTGGCTTAAGAACGTTCAGAACCAGCGACTTTCATCTCTCTGGACTGGGGTATGCTTACACGTCTATGCCATTGCATTTTTTTTCTGGCTGGTTAACTGAAAAATATAGGTAGTAGTTTGGTAATCGGAAATAATTTTTCGATTTGCTTCTGAGCTCTTTATATACAGAAATCATAAGACAGTCAATCAAAGTTGGTTTAGATAATTAAATGATTGAAGAAAATCTTTTATAGAAAAGCACTTTTGTATGCAGTTCGCACATAAATTTTTTTTTTTTTAAATGCTATATTCACAGCTTTAGTTTGGTGGACAAACTACAAGAGGGGAAACTGAGATACATTCTAGTGCTGGTGGTAATACATTTAAAGCAACACTTCTAGTCAAGCTTTTAGCCTTGGTTTCAGGTTTTACTCTTCCTTAGGCTGTCCTTGACTGTATTCTGAAATTGTTTAGTGCTTTTCCTTTCTGTCCATCTGAGTGCTGGCTGAATTTTATTACACTTTCCGAATCATACAGCAAAAGCTAGCTCTGAAATTTAACACTTCAAAAGCAATTCATTCAGCAGCAAAGTAAATTCTGTGGAAGATTGTTACTGTAACTGTTTCTTGTGCAATGACCTTATGGTGTAGCATAAAACTAATTAATTTTTACCTTTTTACAGATAAACAGGAACATGAAGCACTGAACCAGGACAAGGATGTTGATTACAATGTAGATGAGAATGAAGCTGAATCAGAAACGGACAAGCAAGCAGCACTTGCAGGGATTGAAAATGGTAAAAAAGTAAAGTTTTATCCTAAAAGTACCACATGCTGAAAATTTTTAAGATGATATTTTGAATGGTATCCTGTAACAGATACAGCTAGCTAATTCCTGTCTGTCTTTTGATCTTTCCCTCATCTTGTCAGTGTGACCTATTTTCTGTATAGTGTCACTGAAGCTACTGGTTAACGTGGTGGGGGAGGGACAGCATCTGTAGCTTTACTATACTATACAGTACTTAACAGTCCTTTCAGATTTCTTCTGCTGTGTCCTAGATTGTTTCTAAATGAAGAACTATCACTTCAGCTTCATAAAGGGATTTCTGTACCTTTTTCTTTTTTCCTAATTAGTTCAAAACCCTGAAGATCTGAAGAACCACTTACCTGAGCAAGGTGAAGAACAACAGAGGTTGTGAACAAAGGAGGTTCATGGTGCAACTTGGTCACCTCTTCATATAAATGCAGCAATGATGAAAGCAAAGTGATCTGAGAACGTTTTGATTGTCTTGCCAAGGCTTCAATAAGGGCCCAAATGAAGTAGTATTTTCTTGTGAGGTTTTAGTACTGTTTCAGTGGTGAAAAAAGTAATCTTAAATCTCGGGAGGCTTGTTTTAAAGCAGCTTGACCTCTGCAATGACTCTTTCCTTCCTGTCAATTACAAAATTGAAACCAACTAGCAGTAAGTGTAGTGATTTACAGCTGACTCGTACAGTCATACTACGGTGACAGTATGTGTGGATTGCTGGTAGATGAGAAACAAGAGTCCTCTGCCAAGGATGGAACTCTCCCCTGAGCAATGCACTAGAGAAATCCCCAGCCGAATTCTAAGAGGAGCTTAAGAGGAGTTAACTTACCTTGACAAAACATGGGAAGGGTGAAGAATGGCCCATGCTGCAGTCTAGCCACGTGCCTATTCTAGCACATTTTTGCTGCAGAGATTGACTGTGAAAGCATGATTTTTAGTCCTCAGATATTATGCGGTATGATGTATTTTCCTGTGCCTCCTAAATGAAATGGCCAACTTAAGCAGGCTGACACACCGTCCTGCTTGTGTTCTTAGCTTTTAGGTTAAAAAAAAAATATGATTCTGATAATACTGTCTTCTCAGTAAGAAATTAGCAGAAAGATTTTTCTGAAAGCTTTGTTGAACTCCTGTTCAGAAGATAAGCATGACAGTATGGTTAAGTTACCACTACCTTGCACAAGTTATGAGTGTAAACATTCAAACTCCTGAACTTTTCATGACAGAAGCCATCTGAAATGGCTACGAAGTGCTACGACTTCCTTTACTCCTCCCAGACACTGTCTTCTGCTGAAAAGTAGACAGGCAAATGGTTGCTGTGTAGAACAGCAATCATCTCAGCTGTTCAAAGTGACTAATCTTCTCTGCCAGACGGTAAACCAGACTATGCATTTACCAGACATCTCAGTGTCTCCCACAGGTGAAGCTGTAGTTGTTGTGAAATCTTGTTATGCACAATGTATTGTGTTGTTAATGGTCTGTAGTCTTTGTCTTTTCTGTAACTTGTTGAATGCAAACTAGAAACTAGTTTACTTGCAATAACCTAGAAATACTCTCTACTACCACTAAAGCACCCTTAAGTGCAGTAGAGTCTGCACTGTGTGGCCAGCTGTTTAGGAGAAGGTATTGGTGGCACCTGCGCTTGGAGCAAGCTTTGTGAATATGAACCAACCTCTGTTGAGACAGCATCGGAGCAGACAGACCTTCCCAACCAACAATTCCATTTAAGAAAATACAAATTTGTCTTGGCTTTCTCTTAGTGCATTTCACTTTGTAACTACTTTTGTGGTGTTTCATTCCTCAGTGTACTAGTTTAAAACTCCTGTAACTTAAGATGACATAAATATGCAAGTGGATGATTGGTTCTCTTGTGTGTGAAGAGAATACTAGTTGTCACTGAGTAACAGGCAGAGCTCAAGTCAAATGGTGCCTATTAAGCCTAAATATGTAAACAGTTCACTGATAGACTTGCCACATGCAACTTGAATTCTTCTAAGAAAAGCACTGACTTCTGAGTTCTTGTTTACTCTGTTTTTTTCATCGTTTATGTGAAATCAAAATTAGAATATGGGTAAAATTTTGATGCTGACTTGAAGGAGCATTTTCTTAGGATTTAATCTGTAAACAGTTATACAGCTGAGATTCAGTCAATCTGGAATTTAATAGTGTTTGTTAAAGAGTACAGTGAAACATGGTATTCAAGTTGAACGAATGGCTTTAACTTGATACTGGTAAAATCCCAAACAACAGAATCCTTAAGGTAATTAATATATTGCCAGAGTTCTGTTTTGGCTGTGTTTCTGTAAAGGACTGAAACCTGAGTGGGTTCTCGCGAGCCACGTAGATGTTGTCCTCTCCATACACAAGACCACCTTTATCTGAAGCACACTTGTTGCGCCTCTGACTGAGGAGGGGCTCTGAAAACCTGCATAAGAGCAATCTTCAAAAGCATAAAGGAATACAATAATTCTCAATGGCTTCAAGTACTACAGGAATATAACAAGTGGTAAATGGGCCTGTATGTCTACTATATAGAACTTTATAAAGGACTTTTTTAGTTGAACAAAATGAGATTCAGTTGGAACTGTGGTTTACATATTATCTATCACTAAAATTTTTAGTTGTGTGAGGCATGAAAGCTTCTTTGCTGTAATCAATCATTGTGGGGTTAAATCAACACTTTTCCTTGATTTTTTTTTTTTTAATACTAAGTCTGATTCAGTTTAGATGATAGATAAGCATTTTAAAATAAAAGTAATCTTCTCTACTGTGTATTCACCTTACTCTGTACAGTTCATCCACCTCGAATGTTTATGAAAATGGGAAAGGCGATCATTCCTGTTTTCTTAGTTCTATAAATCATGTTGAACTTGGTTTCCCTTTTACGTGCTGCTTTCTTTGGAGAAGTACTGAAGGCTGTCCTTCAGCTGCTGTCACAGTTCAAGGTCACAAGGTGGCAGCAAAAGCCACATGAACTCTCAGTGCCCTGCACTAGAACCAGTTTGCCATCTTTACAACTACATTGTCCAGAATTTTCATTCCTTTAGCAATGATACAGAAGCATTCAAGTATATTTATCAATCATGATTAACAAATATGTAAAATGGTATGCAACCTCCTTAACGGAGAAATTGGGAAAAGCATGTCTATAGAGCAGTACTCCTGCTTATTTCAAGAAGCTGCAAACTGCTGGCGGACAAGTGGGTGTTCCACTTAAAGAGTTTCTTCATTGTTTTCCAGCTCTAGCTGAGCAGTGCTGCTGCTTAGGTGATGGGAGCTGAAGTGGTATTACTGCACAGTACAACTCTGTGTTAGGAGAAACACAGACAGACATGAAGCTCTACGGCTTTATTTTTATTCAGTCCCAAATGTTATTAAAACCCTAAAGCACAATTTTCTCTCAGAGCTCATTCAGAAAAATTACTTAACGATTAAAACTGTAATAAAATCAATTAAGGTACAACATTCTTCAACAATACAGTTGTTTGGTTAAAATCAGCTTCACCAGTAAAACTTTATATAAACCACTTTAAAACAGCAGTTCTCATTCATATCACATAAAGAAGGCAGACTATAGATATTCTATGTAACGGTACTTTTATCCTGGAGATCCCTCTCAGTCTGAATACTGCATTAGATATTCCATCTATGTATCAGATATTCAGGTTATGATTCAGCTATCTTAACAATAATCTCTTGTCTTTCAAACAAGCTTCACAACTGGAAAATATTTGTGAGGGGAGAAGTCAAATTCTGGAGGAACCTACAAAGAAAAGATTTAAAACATTACACAGCAGTACTACTGAATTGAATACTCAAAGTGAGGGATACCCTGCAGACAGAACAAAAACTTAAACGTCAAAAGCCTGGAAAAAAAAATAAACCCCAGCTCTTTAAATTAATACCTGAAAAACATTCCAGCCCAGTTCTGGATATGCCAATCGTTCTCCAGTAGTGAGTGGCACAAAGCTGTAGAGCGCTGGTGTGCCCCTTCGGCAAGAAGCCTGAAGGCCCCTCTCCTTCCTCCGTCCCAGCTGACCCACTCATCCTGACAGCCAGTGCTCTCCCTGCTGCGTTCACACAAACTGCTGCTGGGCTGCTCCCAATTACTTCTTCCTGCTCTTGAAGAATACCCACCCATATTTGTACATGCCATCCCACATGCACTTCCCAATTTTTTTTCCAAAACATTGGGAAATTAGAGTTTTCCATATTTAAATAATTACAACAATTTGCAAGGGAAAAATGGATTGTTACTTGCCCAGTTCTTTAAAGAGTTAGAGAAACTATGCCCGAATCTGCTCATTCGGCTGTAAGAGACCTGTGGTAGCACAGGGTGTAATACTGCATTTCACATCCAATTCAACTGGCATTTTCTTACCTTAGAGTCTTTTTTGTGGCCTCCTGCCAGCAGCTTCATGACGACAATATTGGGTTTAGCAACTTTTAGAATTCGATTGACCTAAACACAAAACAGGAAGAAATTTTCAAGTGAAAGCATATGACCTCAAAAACATTTCAGAGATAACACTCAAATGTTTACATACACTAGCAATACAGCAGTCCTCTTACAGTATCAGTTTAACAGAAATCAGGCTGTTTCGGATTTGAAGTATACCAGCTAGATTTATGAAATTTAATGAAGGGAGCACTTATTTTAATAGTTACCTTTTTTATTCAACAGAGCATAGAAACCACTGCTCTCCATGCTTATGTTGAAAGAGTTCTGAGGCACTCCTCCAAATAAAGGCTTAGACAGACTAGGCATCTACCCCCAACACCGTGACACGATGAGAAGGGGAAACTCGAGTATCAAACCACTGGCTTTTTACATGGAAGTGCTCTGGGCACAGTCAAACTACATCTAACTACCCTGGTTAGCCTCAATCATACAGTTCGTCTAAGTACATAAGATGCAGAAAACAGGCAGGGATTCCGAAGTTTTCAGGAGGACCTAATTTCACAACTGTTCTTACCCCGCTCAGATGCGACAGAATAAGCACGCATCCTCCTTGCTCCAAAATACAGTCACTGACACTTAGGCTATGGACAAGGAGGAAGAAATTCCTACCCATGTTTACAGTCCAGTGCTGAGAAAGCTGCTCTAGGAAACAAGTGCCAGACAATCCTCTTTTCAGCCTGGTGACGTTCAAACCTATTTCTCCCACCCCTCAGGACTACATGTGAATTACCAGATTCCAGCTAAGTGAAGCAGGCATGTGTCACCTCCTTGTTAAAACAGATGTGCTTTTAGAATGGGGCTAGAAGGCAACACGCAAGGAGGAATGAAGTTGCTCTCTAGCATCTAAGATGCTCAGCAGGGGGAGGTTTTGAAACAGCGAGCACAACCCTGATTACGTTATGTAATCTACTGAAACAGGCCACTGCGTCAGATGCCATCACCCTCTCCTGTCCACTCCTTTATCAAAGCACTCAGCTTTGCTCAGCGTTTTGACAAAGTACATTTTGGATCTCAAGCAGATCCAGCTGAAAACAAACACTCTACTATGAGCAAGTACTCCTTTTTTCAGTATTTCGGTCTTACCTCATAGTCTGGATTAGGAATATTCTCAAGAATCATTTTAGCCTGCTGGAAGTGTTTGCTAGCTGCCATGTAGAGATCTGATGACTGAGGAGGTGGGCTGTACTTATTTAAATCAGACATCTCCTAGCATGTTACAGAAATATATAAATATATATTAAAATCAGTTGCCAACAAATCGTATTTTTAGCACCTTAAATGAAAACAAATTACTATATTCAAGAAAAAGTTACTCTTAAAATATCATTTAGTTGACATAAACACTGAAGTTGAAAATATTTATTTAAAACAGCATATACCAAGCAGCAACACAGTGCCACGAAGTGCAATAAACTTCTCATACTCTTTATAAAACATAATCACTCTCCTGAACAACTTGTCATTGATTTGCTTTCATAGTGCCATGCAGCAAGGTGGGAAATTACAGGGAAAAACAGGAGGAAAAAAAAAAGTATTCGATACTGTTTACTCAAATCAAGTTTACAGCAAGGGAAATACTGAAACTCTTCAAAACTTCATTGTATATAATTTTGAAGCTTCCAAGGATTTTTTTTTTTTTTTTACTAGGGATAAAAAAAACTTCAGTGACAAGGAGGAAGCCATTATAGTGTTACTTTCCACTACATCTGTTCATAACAGTAAAGTAGGCAGAGTGACTGGCATACAAAATAGTACAGTTGCAGTTCAGATTTTTTCACACTTGGCTAGACAAAGACACAGCTGATGTGATCTGTAATGCTGCTTTGGGGAGAAGGCTGGAGAAGACAAGCCTCCACTGGTCCCTTCCAACCAACACTTCTGTGATTTAACACTCAGAATTACTTTTGTTTCATTCTCCTGTTTGCTTGCTGCAGTAATAAAAACACGCTGCTATATAAACCACATGCAAACCAACACAAGCATCTCCTAAACCGCCACATCAGACCAATTTTTAAACATCTAAGAGTCTGATTTTAGTAAGAATTCAAAGCAAAATATTTTCCTTGCACACAACTAAAGCTAGAACTCTTTGCAATTTTGACTTGTGCTTCAATATGAACTTTGAGATACCAAAGGCTCTTTTTACAATGACAATATCTAAAGCAGGTGAGCAAATGACTTACAAAAGCATGAGCGACATCCTGCTTTAAGACTACTTACTTTAAACTGCAAGTAGTGCACTGGGGGTGGTGTGATAACGCTGTTGAATGGAGCAAACCTGTGCTCATATCGAACTTGTTCACTATCCAGTTCAAACTTGGGTTTTCTTACTTTGCCATCCATGTCAAACGCGATCATTGTCTAAAAAGGCAAGGGAAAATACTGTGAAAACTGTTAGCTTTATGTCACATTTTGCTTTGAGCAAGATGAAAGTTATCATTTAGCTATTAATGGAAGGACAGAAAAATAGAAGAGAATTAACCATATCACATTATAAACTTGAACTTAATTTCCAGTCCCACTAAAAACAAACGCGGCATGCAATGTATGCTTGATTCCTATTACAAAAAAACTGAAGCCATTGTTCAGGAAGCACAAATAAATTACCTTGTACATCCCAGCACACATATTTTGGTATGCTTGACTCATGGTGATCTCTCTGCTGAGAGGGCGAACTGAAAATGTCACATAAAATTTTTTTTATTCAACGTAAGTACACATACTAATTTCAGATCAAAACAGTTCTTTCAAATTTTAAGAAAGTGACATAATTCTCAGTTATATTTTAAAATAATGAAAGAAAACTGAAGCATAAGAACCATGGACATGCACTTCTGATCACCTGGCTCCCGATTACACAAAATATCTCAAGACATACTTAACAGCTGCATGAGTACCATACCGCCGCCAGTGAAATAAAGTGATCCAGACAGCCAACGGTATTAGCATGCCACTATACAACACTAAACAATAGTCTAGAATCCAAAGCTTACAGTTGAGAGGCCTGTTCGCTAAGTTCATGGATTTTTTAAAAACTTTTAAGACTAAAAGGTTAAAGCATTTTTATTCTAGTAAGAAAGATAATACTCCTTTAACCTCCCCTTTAGCTGCCAGTGCTTAACTGCTGCCAAACTGCTCCACACTTGGCACCTTTTTAAAAAGTACAAAACACAGCAGTAATTTTCTGTATTTCTAAAGACAAGGGAATTGAGTTGATATGACCTTGAGCTGTTTATATCTAATTGTTTGTTTCGCTTGAAAAGACCACAAGGATAAACACACAAAAAAGAAGACACAGCAAAGAACAAAAGCGAGCTTCTGCATGGTGTTTATTTGCAATGTTAATCCCGAGGTAACTCCAACATACCACAATCTTAGTAGCCACTTAGGCATGGCAAATCTGTATCAAATGCTATTTAGACACTGGTTTTGGATGCCTTTTTGGTAGCAGGTTTACAGTTCTGACCATAGAGACAGACTGCTATGACGTAGGAAGGGAAATTCTCATTTTCTCTCGTACATATACGCCAGAGAAAGCACGAGTTTCTCAGGGGACTTTTGCACAATAGTACTGTCACTGAATTGAAAGGGGGCAACTCATCATTGTAAAATTAAGAAACATGCTTGAACAATTTCTGAAGCCAAAGAGAAATTACAGAAATCCACTTAAAGCTTAGTCTTTGAATCTACCTACAGCCACAAAAACCCATAATTCTGCAGGAATTACGGACTGTAAAAACATAGTATTTTTCAAAGGTAATTGCTCTGGACCTGTTAATTACATCTCACGGGATCCAACACTTAACACAACTGCTTAAGCTGTGAATATAAATGAGTTTGGGTTTTCCTGAAAGACCTATTTAAAAGTAAGCAAATAAATGGGAAATTCTTACACAGCAACTGACTTTTTTAGTTAAGTTTTATATTCAGCCTTCATAAACTTCAGTACATTTTTCCTGCCCACATCAGTGTTGACTCCGTAAATTTTGAATTCTAATTCTACATAGCTGCAAGGGGGGGGGGGGGGGGGGGGAGGGGGAAGTCTGAGTTACACTCTACACCTAGATACCTTTTTTCTTTTTCTTTGTTTTCTTACTACTACGGCCTTTTTGTTGTTCCTCCATTATTCTTTCCTCCGCCATTTGAGAGCTGTCTGCGCGGCTCAGTGTTGACATCAACCAGGCATAGAGGAACTCTGACAGATACCTACAGTAAAAACAGTATGTAGCCGTTACAAACTGCAGTGGAAAACACATTCATAATGCACACATCCTCACTGAATGCCAAGTCATTTACTCAAAGAACTAATAGTAAAGGACAACTTTTAGGGCAGTTAAAACTTTTCGCTTTGCATGGCTGAAATCAACAGGTAAGTCTGTTCTGATTTTGTTTGGTTTTCTTTTAAACAAGACACTATACAGATTCAACCACAGGTGTATGCTTCTTATGTGTTTACTAAGTCTAAGCTTATTGTTTCAAAATACTTAGAAGAACAAATTTTTCTAGAATTCTTCCTTCCTCCAGCAAATGAAGCATTTTTTAAAAAAGATACTATGGTAATACCTTTTCTGTTTTTGTCAGGAATTACAGTTTTGAGAAAAAAGGTTATTACTGATTCGTTTCAAGCATTAAAAAAAGCCAAGAATTATTAAATAAAAGGCCCAAGCCCACAGGAACATGAAATCCACATGCAATTCATGAAGATTTAAGAGAGATCTGTAAGAATCCTTTAAGAGTGATTTCTCAGTAAGCGGAAGCAGGTCCAATGAATCTCTTGACTGACTTCAAATCAGAAGGAGTAGGGGAAAAAAAAGAATAGAAATTGCAGATCTGGAGCACATGAAGAAATAAGACTTCATAAGTCATAATTCAAAAGAATAATTACTGAGAAATATAATGAGTTTCATTTCCACATTTCCCCTCAGAAATTCCCTCTCCTTTTTGTCCTTCACCTACAGTAAGGAGATAAAGCAGTTGACATGACAGTTCCAATTAAGAGTGATTTTATTAAAATGGTGGGAGGAAAGACGGGCAGGTAAAAAATACTGTCTTACAGAAAACCTGGTACTACTTATTGAGGTATTAGTTAGCAAAAGATGGCAATATTCTTTAAGTATCTGGAGTATTAGTTTTCTAATTTAATGTTTAATCCACTAATGAAACAGCATAGAAACAAAATGAGATGCGCTGAAGTTCAAGTCATTTGAACCCTCTAATCTCTCAGAAAGAAGGCTTACAGCTTACCTAATAAGAGTTTATCGGTAGCTTTACAGAAAACAAAACAAAACACCGAAGTACAGAAGCACTTTAACATAGGACGGTTCAACATGAAATTGTTATTGCTGAATCAAAAACAAATAACCTAAAATCGTTTATCTTTTGGACCAAGCCATCAACTATAAAAGTAATTAATGTGAACAGAAGTGGAAAAATAATAAGTATTTTGACTCACAGAATGAGATGTTATTTTTACCTAGCCAACTTTCAGATTACAGTCACAACTTAAACTCTGAAGATCTTTTTAAAAATACTGGAGATCAACAAGACCGTCAATCTTGGTACTACAAAGACAGAAAAGAATAAAGAAAATTGCTCTCCTCCTGCATTCTCTTGTCTGCCAACATCGGCATATTTTTCAGTCATTGTCATTAGAAGACACTGTTTTAAAAAGCTAAATAGAGAGCAAATTACTACTTCAGAAAAAAAAGTACACTATTTAGTAGGTCTAGAAAAGAGACCAACAGATTTTTTTTTCTTCACTTGTGATTTTATGAATAGCTAAACTAAATACTGTGTGGAGCAAGCTTGAGATTAAAAAGTCCCTCCTTTAACTCTTTTCACACCTATAGCTCTGTGGGAGCACCCCTCCTCCAACAGTTGTCAATAAAGCATCCTCTTACCAATATATGTAGTAATATTCATGCATACTGTAAAGTTCCAACTCAAAGCCGCTCAGAAGGTATTGTATCATAATGCGAAGGTTATGATATAGGACCCAGGTGCCCAAGCAAGCCAAATGTTGCCTTTGTGGTTCCTGCTTCAGTAACATACTATGAAGTGCTGCATCTACTTTCTCTGCCTATGGAAAAAGAGAGCAAAGTTAACAGACAGGGAAGGAAGAACGTTTGACCAAAACAACATTCAAGCTCTGTCAGAAATAAAATCTTAAGAAAATTTTAACCCAAAATACAAATTGGGTCAGCAGAGTCATGCTGCAGATTAAAAGACAGAAAAATGTTTTTACAGATGTTGCCAGCTCTATAGTCTAGAACTGTCCGAAAATTGAAAAGTTATTCACTTAACTGTAAATAAATTCTGCTGCACAGAGAAAAAAAAAATTTCTATACAGTAATACAGAAATAACATCAGGGGTTTTTTTAATTTAAAATTTTAAGAAGTATTTATATATAGATTGTTAGCAGTCGTGTAAGCATGAAAACTCAGAATCGATTACAAGCTGTTATTTGTTCTGTCATATTTGCAGTAATTATTTTTTTTTTAAAAAAAAACACACCAAAAAAACCCAAAAAAGCAAAACTAGCTGTACTGAAAAATTAAATTTATAAGCTTAACGTGCAAGAAACGCACTGTGGCCCACCACAGAAACTAAAATACTGCTAAGACCAATTCAGTCTTAAAAAGTAATTGTATGGAAGACATGAAGTCTCCCACAATTGGAATATTTTCAGTAGTCCTGAACAAATCAATCCATATAACCTGTTACAAAATGAAACAACACTGTGCCTCAGCCACAGTACTGCAACAAACTCCTAACCAAACCACCTTGAGAAGCTGGAGCACACAAAAATTCCCCTCCACGTTCCTCCACTTTTCTCCTTAGCATGTGCACCTTGGAAAATTATTTTTTTACTTCATGCTGCTCTGATGAAGAAATGCATTTCCAGCAAGTGAAAATAAACCTTACCCTGTCATCTTTCACTCCCTATTCTTGAGAAATGTTCAATATCAGTTGGAGCACATATTTTAAGGAGTTATTATTTGATTTACATATATTTTTAAAACAGTTATAAAATTTTGCGATTTACATCTTGCATAGCTATAATGCTGAATTTTCAAAGGTGTTGTGTAAACGTGTTTTATCCATCTTTCCCTGATTACATTTGCAGACTGACAATTACAAGTAGGACAGATACTACAAGCAATGGAATTACCATTTAGTTACAGACATCACTGCAGGTTTCCCTGAAATCTACTTATTGGACAAAGTTAATCTTCAAAAATATAACACCTTTTTGTTCAACAAATCTAACAGAAAGTCTTTGGATGTATCCTACAGAACTACTGGGATGCATCTGAGGAATCCTTGTCCTAAAGATTTTAGGACAAGCAGAGGAGTTGCTTCATTCATGCAGAATCTAATACCACATGCTCCACCCTGGTAGGACTATACCTGGAAAGAAAAGTTTGCCGCCGGCCTGTGGTCTAGGACATTACCTCATCCTGGAGGGTGGCAAATTCCTCAAGAATGTGACCCAGTTTATCTCTCTGACGAGCTCTATTGTGTCCATGGATTTGAATCAGACTACAGAATGGCTGAAAGAAACAAAAGTGTAGTTTTAAATTTTCAACACAAATTTGAAACTGCAGGAGGAGTACTATGTATAAAAATAGGCACCTGTTATATACATCTGTATTAGGAAATGGGATCCTTAAGGATTCCTGCAGAGTGCAAGCTAGCAGGCAAGCAAGCTCTCTGGAGTGATGCAAGAGCCCATTTCTCTGTGCACAAGTCAACATGAGATTGAGCAAGCATCCCTTCGGAATCTGATCGGACCAGAACGCTTTGGGTAAGAAGGATATTTCTTATGCCTAAATCAATCTGCTTGGGTGGCCAAGAAGGCCAATAGCATCCTGGCTTCTATCATGAACAGTGTGGCCAGCAGGACTAGCAAAGCGATCATTCTCCCCGCAGCTGGCACTGGTGAGGCCCCACCTCGAGTACTGTGTTCAGTTTTGTAGTTCAGTTCACTACAAGAAAGACATTGAGGTGCTGGAGCGTGTCCAGAGAAGGGCAATGAAACTGGTGACAGGTCTAGAGCACAAGTCCTCTGAGGAGCGGCTGAGGGAACTGGGGTTGTTCAGCCTGGAGAAAAGGAGGCTGAGGGGAGACATTATCACTCTCTACAACTACCTGAAAGGAGGCTGTAGCGACCCGGGGGGGTCAGTCTCTTCTCCCAGCTAACAGGCGACACTGGAAGAGGAAATGGCCTCAAGTTGCACCAGGAGAGGCTTAGATTGGATATTAGGAAAAACGTCTTTACTGAAAGGGTTGTTGAGCATTGGAACAGGCTGCCGAGGGAAGTGGTTAAGTTGCTATCTCTGAAGGCATTTAAAAGACGTGTAGACGTGGTGCTTAGGGACAGGGTTTAGTGGTGGACTTGGCAGTGTTAGGTTAACGGTTGGACTCAATGGTTTTGAGGGTCTTTTCCAACCTAAATGATTCTATGATTTTCTTAGATTTTCATTGTGCCACATTCAATAATGAATCTTTTAAAACAGGTTTTTAAATTTTTAAACTGGAGAGAATGTAAAAATAATTTTGTTTTTACTAGTGCTATGCATTTCTTTTGTGACATGAAATTACCCTGTAAAGAGGTAGTAGATGCAGACTAATTTCACTAATTAAGTGAAATGTTAGTGAAAAATCTGGAAGCACAATAAAGGAAAAACACAGCAACAACTATACTGGCTATTTAAAAATTGTTACCATTTTAAGATGGCCAACTTCTGCAATTTTGCCTTCATGACAGGTGTCTAAAAAATCTGGTCTCATTTTCAAACATAAGCAAATCTTTAAAGTGCTCATACACACATAAACATGCTATAATTGGAATGAATGCTTACCCGAACGCAATGTGTCACAAAGGAATCAATGTAGTCCTTCGCCTGGTGATTATTATAAAGACAACACCTGAAAAGGAAATATCCACGTACATACATACGTTTATAAATGTCACCAGTCCACGTAGCACAAAGTTAAAAACAAGAGTACTGCAACAGCAACTCACTCCTTCATACGAATGCACTAATAAGTACAAAATGCATATATTCTCTATGTGTCTGTCCTTGCTTTTGTAGGCAGAAATACCTTTTTATCAGACATGTAAACACATGCAAGTAAATTCAAGATCCACTTACTTTGGGGAAAGTACTGGAGGACTGACAAAAGACCTTAAAGCATCTTTTACCATGTCTTGCATGAGGTGAGTGCCAAACACCTTCTTGTTATCTACCAGAAAAGTTGTCTGAAAGTGAAAATATGTTTTTAGAAACATGTTCTAAGCTAAAAGTAAGGCTTCAGAAATTACTAATAGAAAGCTCTTACAGTACCTTTATTACATCAGAATCTTGTAACATTGCTTTAAGCATTGAAATGGCTCAGCTAGGTACAAGGTTACAGATTCAGAAACGGAGGCATAGTGAGATCTGTCACTTCTGTAGTATTCCCATGACACAAAATACAGCTCTATTACATGCATAAGACAATGCATGCAAAGTGATTTTATTTCTTAGACTTTAAAGATGATTAATCAGACATATATCTGAAGATTAACAAAGTAGGTTATGTGGCTTCCCTGAAGGCAGACAAAGGCAAATCTTAAGACTAATGCAGACTTTTTTCTAACCCTATAGATACTATGGCTTTCATTGGTCATGTCTGATGCTCATTTCACTTTTCCCCACGGGCGCTGTGTCCCTTTCTTACATGGCTCTTCAGCAGTTGGAGAAAAAGCTCTGCTGTCAGGCACCCACAGGGATTGCACAAACACTTGTAGTGGGAAGTCAGAACACACACGCTGTGAACACATTTTACTTGCCAAGAGTCATATTCATCAGCTCTATATATGATTTAATTGGGATCAAATGTAAAGGAGTTCTGCCGTCCAGCAACACCCTAATCAAATCAAAACCTCCTGTAATGAAGCATATTTTACCCCGAGTTAAGGAATATATAATATACTTTCAAGGTAAGTGAAGCAGTGAGAAGAAAAGTAGTAGCCTGTTCTGTCCTAAACAACAGTTTTACTGTTGTTGCAATAGAAGCAGTCTATATACGAAATCCAGTCCAAACAGGGAGGATGAACACAAACACCAGTCCCAAACTGAAACAGCATAAAAAATGCGTGCACAGGCCCAGCTTTTGAGCAGAGAAAAAAAATTTAACACTTTCTGCTTTAATTAACATGTACTAACATGATCTAAACAACAATATTTAAAAATGTTTTAAAAAATTAGGTCAGAACATAAGTCTCCATATACCTAACACTTAAGTATCTCCAGAAAATTCTTTACCATTTTTATATTAAGTGATATGTAAATAATTTAAATATTTGAAACAAGAAGATGAATCCATATTTATAATGAACACAGACGTATTTTATTCAAAGACATACATTAAGACTTGCCTGTAACAGGGATCTTGAAAGAACACATGGTGATTGCTCACTAAACTCACAGAAAAAATCCTAATTTATATTAGGAGAAAAAAAAAAAGACAACTCAGATTAATAGACCAATTTTTATATGTGTATATGTATCTACACATACACACATTTGCATTTTTATATAAACACACATATAGGTACACAATTGGGTAAATACACTTATTTTTGCATACACAAACACAGACACACACATATACCATAGCTTATACAACTTGTAAGAAAGTAAGCATGAATAATTTGAACAAAAGAGAACGTATTAAGTTAAAATTCTGCAATTACTTGTTATTTAACAGAACAAAAGATTTCTGAATTTTCTTCTTCAGATGCAACAATTAGAAGGACGATAGCGTAGAAAAAAATATACTGTGAAACTGTTAAAATCACAACATAACTGAACAAGGTATGTAACAAAACTGCAATGTTTCACTGGTACCAGATGCCTGATCCAAACGCTGCTTTAATTAATTTAACAGGATATAGGAAGACAAAGATTTTGGCTTGATCTTTGAACTGATGTAACTGTAGCTCTTCTCTCAGTCAGTGAATGTGTGTATGTAAAAATTATTTCAAGCATTTAAGTGTCTTCTAATAAATGTAGGCAGCAACTGAGAATAACATCACTTATTCCAGGAAGAACATAAGCAGGTGCTTAACTTTATGCCTACTCAGGGAATTACGTGCTTAAACAAACACGTATTAAGTGTTCCCTTGTGTTACAGGCACTTATGCAGAATACTGCTTACTCAATCTGAAAAAGTCAGGAATGCAGCAAGAAATTATGTTCCGCTACTGCAGATGCAGCTCTTAAACCAACAAAAGAGTTACAAGGAAATTAACTTGCTTGGGCTCTGCCACTAACATGCATAATTATTTAACAGATTATGGGAAATACTGGAGGTTTGAGAGGAGAAAAGGTCTTTGTCAAAAAAGGAATAACACAAAGTATCAGAAAAGACAGAAAATTTTGAAATTGCACACAACAGTAAGAAACACCAGAAGATTTATACACACAGCTCAGTTTTTTTCTCCAGTGAACAACAGCATGTATATATGGAATGATTTTATCAAGTTACATTTTATGATCTTATTTTTCGCTATAAATAAGAAATATTGCTTACCAGTATACAGTGCAAATTAGTTAAGTTGACTACTTCACATACAGTTTTTATTCGGTCTATTAGTCTGGAAAAATAACTGACCATTTCTTCCCTTTTAATTATTTTTGCATATCGAGGGAAAGTTGGTGGCAGCAATCTCTGATTAACAAGGGGCTCAAAGCCCATCATAATAGGATGATCTAATGAAGTAGGAGGGGAGAGAGAAAAAAAAGAGAGAGAAAGAGAAAAGCTGCACATAAGCTGTGTTTTAGAACTCACTTCAAACTTGAAAGTAAAATACAAATTATTCAATTATCCAAAATGAACTTTAACTGACAGTTAACTTCCAGAGACACTAACTACCCAACTGAGACAATGATTACTATTTAAGGAAACCCAGGCCTCAACATCTCAGCATATACCTGTACGGACAGTGAGGTGGTGTTCCCTATTTTAAAATGGCATATATGCTGATCTGAAGTGCAATGCACTTAATCAAAGGTTCACATTATCTCTGGTGACAGTATTGCATTCAGGAGAACTATCATTTAGTGAAATAAAATTAAGATCAAACAATGCAAACCTGTAACAGCTTGTATAACAAGTATTATTAGTTCAAAATAAATAGTGGGGTTTTTTTTAATACGCAGATATTACAGTGCATCAAGACAGCATAGTTAAGAAAGGAAAAAAATGGTAAAACTTGATACATACCTCCTTTAGTGGTATCATTCTGTGCCTGGATACCATGATGCAATGAATTGTGGATGGCAGAAAGCAAATCAGCTGCCTGAGTCATTAGTTTCTGAGCTTCTGCAACTGCACTCGTCTGAAAGGCAGGTAGCAGTCATTCACATTATGAATCAACATATTTTGACTATAGAATTAATGCTAGTATCAGAAAAAAAATTATATTAGGATTCTTACGTTGGTATACAACCAGTACTGAAACAAAAATGCCCAACAGATTTTTGTGCAATAAAACATTCTTTATATTTTACACATCTACACATTTAGTACTGTATTTTTTGCTACATAAGATAAGCCTTAACAGTAATTATAATTGGAAGTCTAGTATACACTATATGCAAGTCCTCTACATTTGGTCGTGTGTGTGCGCAAAAAAACCCACGAAACTCTTCTACCAAATGAGGCAGAACTCACAAACTGCAAAGAGGAAAAAAACCTCTTACCATTAGGAAATGCAGAATTACTGAGTATATAGACAAACCACAACTTATCAACTGAAATGAAATCACTATATAAGTTGGAACATGCCCATTAGAAATCCTGACTCATGATCTGCTGACATGCTGAATTTTCTAATGTCCTACGAATCCAAATCTGTTGGCAAACCAGGTACCATTTAAAATAGCTGTCTGTGAAATCTAAAATCTTTTTTTAAAAATACGGGACTAACAGTCCCCAATGGAACTTAAAATATTTGAAATCTCAAGTCAAATTGAAACTTGACTTCTCTTAGAAAAAAAGATGTTTAAAACCCCCTGAAAATCTAATAGAAGCAGAACAAGATCTGCAGTTCTGCATAATATATGTTCATGTGTTACAGCATCCATAAATCTACTAGAATAATATGCTGCTAAGCAGATCTAACTCAAAGTAGTCCATGATGTAAATAACTTATATCTTAAGTAATCAGACTTCAGTGACACTAAATTAATTTGATTTTGCACAGATCATTACCTCATAGCAGTAAACACAGACAGAATTTGGTTGTACCTCAGTGTAGATCGCTTCCATGTCACAGTTTGATTTCTGATGTAACTAATGGTTATACTCAGAATGCAACTATTCTCAACCACTCAATCACTTTTTTCTCAACACTGATGTCTATCAATGATACTTGCACATGACTGTCAATTTAATCAAGGTCTTTTAAACTGTACAGTATGCAGCTGCTTCAACAGCAGAATATGTGGGAAACACTCCGTGCCACTTGAGCAAGAAACTTGTTTGTTTCCTTATGAAAATGGAAATAACAATAAGCAATAGACAGATGTTTATCCTTATATAAAGAATAAGCTATTCAAACAAAAAGTTTTATCTTATTTAACATGTGATTTTACTCCTTTGCCCTAAAGCATAGAGTTTCTTGCCCCCTCAACAATTAGAAAATCTTATATTCAAAAAGGCAACCAAATTGCGTGGAAATCTGTTATATTCCTCTTCTCAGACCAAAGAAGTCTGGATACAAATCCAGTATCACATGGAAGGAAAAGTTAACAACTCTTCAGAGATGGACAAATCACTGCCCAACGTCAGGCACAGGAGACTGAACGCAAGACAGAAAACTTTTGCTCACGTGTGTGAAAAGAGTAATCCAAAACCCATAAATATTTTTCTTTAAGTGCTCTAGAAAGAATATCCTGTCTCTCTGCAAGGCCATAATAATGTCAGCTACTAGCCTTCCCTGTGTTTTCTTTAAAAATGAAAGAAAACTGAATGGTTGCCACTGTAAGGCCTCATCCACCGCTTTACCTGCAGCAACATCAATTCAAATCCACAGAATCTATAGAATAATTGCTTGACCTTAAAGAAAGAAAAATTAGTATTTCACAGGATCACAATGCAAACACAGAAACACCAAAGGAACGTACCTCTTTTTTGGTAAATGCTATTAGAACAGTCAGTAGTACCCGGGTAAACTTGACTCTGCTGAACACAGCTAAACACTGTTGATGCTGTAATAAAATATGCTGCAAATTACTACACCATACACATTAAATCCTGAAACTCACTAAAAAAAAACTTCTATAGATTTATTGCAGTATGCTCTCTAATCTTAAAAACATGTTACCTAGTATGATTCTGAAGAAAAATTACAGAATTTATAGAAGAAATCTGTACTACTGTCAGAAAAGCACTAACACAAAAAATACTAAGACAATTTGAGTAAAGCACAACCACTGGCTGTACAGCTATTTCCCATGCAAATGCCATTCAAATCTCAGCTTAATTGAACAACCACAAATTATTAAACTAATTTTCTCTCCTTTTTGCTGAAGATTTATGTCAAAAGTAGTTTCTGTAGAAAATAACATTACTTGGAAAGGAAACCCACATCTTTTCTAAATCAACCACATCAACTACATCAGTCACCACTTTTTCCTGGAAGGAGCTACACTGCTTTCCCCTTCTCCTCCTACCTTCTCCCTTGCCAGTGAGGCTGCCAGCAGCAGTAAAAGCTGCGGGGAAGGAACTGAGGGAAGAAGGTACAGGATAGATAAGACCACCTACTTTACTAATGGCTTTTTCTTGAGAGGTAGGTGCATAAATGGCAGAATTGCAGCAGCACAATTATTCTGCCATTGGGATCGATCCAGAACTCTATCCCTTCAAAGCATAAAAGCCCACCTGCTAGCCTGAGATTTGCTCAGGGCCATGTTTAAAGCAGTTTAGATACAACAGTAGTAGCAACACCGGTGACAGGCATTTCTCACAAGTTGTTAAATATTGATTAAAGTAACGATGTATTAATTCGTGAAATCCAGAAAAAAAAAATAAGCAATTCATTACTTCAAGTTCAACTCCTGGGTCTCTCTCTTCTCCTTGTCGACTTCGAGTGCTCTAGAAGGTAAAGGAATTTCAAATACTTTCTTCGAAATTGAAAAGGGAAATCACCGATAAAATGCCTTTACTCTCTCCAGAACATCCATCCATAAAGTAACCCTAAAAATCACTTCTCAAGTTCAAAACCTCTTAATATAATATATAATCTAGGTACTTGAATGATCCAAGACCCTCCTATAGTAGTAAGATCTATCTCAGTCCACTCTGCAAATAGGCAAGGAAATTGTATGAACATTTTATATTGTAAACTATGGTAAAAGAAGAGTAAGTGACTTCTTTAACATCACATAGTATCTGCATAAAAGCCAGAAGTTAAACACAGACTTTCTGTGCCCCAGCCCAGTGTCGCCTTCTACATCATCATCCCTCCTATTACTAATGAAGCAACTATTAAAGTGTTCAGAAAAGTCTGAAGACTGCAGCATCTGTAGCTAGAAGGCAAACTACCACCACATTACACAAATCAGTATGGCAGTTCTTCAAAAAAACCCCACCATTTGATGACACAAACCCACAGCATTCTTCATTATCCAACTACCTTCCCCAAACCTATGTTAAGTACACTTGAAGTATAATCAACAAGGCAAACATGAGAAAAATACCTTCACTCGTCTTTGCATGTCATCTTCCACATCTTTTAGCATACCTGGAAAAGTCAGGGTACAATTAAAAGCTGAGAAGCATTCCTAGGTACAGCTACACCACTCAAACGAGAACAGTTTTGAGGAGAAATCAAGTTGTGAAGTGCTTTACATATCCATTAGCCAAAGACCAGACAAAAAATATTCTTGTGAGGGATGGCGGGGATGTCTTGCAACAATAGGTAAATCAGAGTATAGGCTGATTGATCCAAAGCTAAAGTGTTCACAAATTTTCTAAAAATAATCAATGGAAAGCTCAAATATGTATCAAAAGGCTCACATACATATGTATGTGCCTAATAACATACGTACTCATAGCTTTAGAACTACTAGATTGCTTTCTCCTCAAAAGCAATCTGTTTAGATCACAACAAACTGTCAGGCAGAGAAGCAGAATTCAAGCAGTGCTGGATGAGCTCACTCACACCCAGCCACCTGAGTGGCACATCTAAAAGCACTTTCTCTGTTTCTCGGACATTTAACAAATAAACAGCTGAATCTTTTCTTCAAGGAAAAATAACTTGATCTCTGTTCTTACCAAGCCACCAATTCATTAGGTTTGGTTTAGAGCCATCAACATGCTCAAAAGAGAAAGAGACTGACAGACAGATACAGAGAAAACACAAACTATACCTGTAACTCTAAGATCGGTCACACTGTTGGCCATTTTAAATCCGTAAGTCATTGACTGAAAATCTTCCTAAAAAATAAAAATCAAAGCAGCAATATATAGGGAAATATAAACAAGCTGGGGTTTGGGGTTTTCTTTTTGTTTAGTTTGTTGGTTTTGGGTTTTTTTTATCTCCTTGGTTTTTTTTTTTTTGTTGTTGTTGTTGTTTTTTTGTTTGTTTTGAGGTGCTTTTGTTTAACTACACCAAGTATAAAAGTCTGGTTTTATTCTGTACAACTGAATACACCTACAGTTTGGGTGACTTTCCTGCCCAAATCCAGCTTGGGGTAATTATTTTCTGCATAAATCATTAATACCAGTATGCCCTTCATATTTTCATCAAGTGCCATCTAACAAAATGTTACAAGAACTAGGGATGCAAAGTGCTATTTAACCAATGTTAAATATAGTCAGCAAGAAGTGATTTGTCCAAGTTCAGATGAAACAAAAACTGCTCTGAGCATATAAAACCAGACTCCGATTCCATTGCTAGATGGGCATTTCAGACAAAAGACAGTCATGCTTATCTCAAGTAGAAAAATAAAAAATTAAAACAGGAAGAAAACCACAAGTAAAAATGATTTCAAATGGTTAGCTTCTTCAGTAAAATATTTATGAGACTCCAATACTCAAGCAAAATACAGAAAAGAGCACTCAACACCTTCACTGAAGAAAACTGCATTTTACAGAGTTCAAGTATAATACTTTTAGGAGGATGAACTGCTACTCCTACTGTATCCTTGAATCAAACAGTAATAAATGTCTCTAATACACTGTTTTATTTGCATTATAGAGCCTACATATAATGCTGCATATTTAACCATAGGAGATAAGGAAACACATACCTCCTCAAAAACAGCTGCTTTGTTAACCTTTTCTCTGGCAATATCACAGATTTTTAGGATCCCTAGAGCAAAAGCCTTCATAGCAGGATCTTCTATGAAGTCTGGATTATGAATGTAAAGGCAAGTGAATACCGTCTGTGCCAAGGAATGTCCCTCTAACCATGTTATCTAGGGAAAATAAAATTAAATATTTTACTCATGACAGCCAAGTCCTCATTTTCGTATCTCCATTCTTTTTCCATCTTCCTGTGCTTCAGTGAGTCATT
The DNA here is from genome assembly GCA_947846985.1 of Fratercula arctica. Taxonomy (NCBI): domain Eukaryota; kingdom Metazoa; phylum Chordata; class Aves; order Charadriiformes; family Alcidae; genus Fratercula; species Fratercula arctica. The sequence goes on along the minus strand of CANTUZ010000026.1, from coordinate 44,200,918 downwards.
AAGGAAGCCCCTATCATGGCAACCTTCCACCTATCAAAAAAGGGCAAGAGGTCTCTCAGCGTTTAACCTCGGTCAATCTGCTGGCTGTGGCAGGCACTAAGTTACTAAACCCTGTAACACTAACAAAGTTTGATGTTGGGTAAACCTCTTCCACAAAGTTCAGGTCTAATTTCTGTGACTTAGACATGACGTTAAGTTAAGACAACATCAGATTTATAAGATTCCTCTACATAAATACTGAATGAAAAATCCTAGCGGCTATGAAACAACTCATCAATATTCTGCGTGTTCCCTTCTACAATTTTTATCTTCTTTTCACGATTCTCTCTCTCTTCTACTTTCATGCTGCTTTAAGCTACAGGGAAAGCTTCAGTAATTTAAGCAATTATTTCTACCCTAAAATAGCATAAAACACAGTAGCATCAGATTTTTAATATGACCGCTGTCTCTTTTCAAAAAAAAGGGTGAGGGAGCAGATTAAGTATGTTACACCATAACAAACATACAGTGACCTTTACATGTCTTTTTGGACTAAATTAATTTGAAATCTTGTTTTAAAAACCAAATAAACGTTATTGATGTTATTTTAAAGGAGTAACTGAAAATAATTTGTATCATTTACTGAGGAAATTAAGAAATACACATAAAAAAAATCACAATTAACAAATAACTGATAATTCACTTATTTCCTTTGTAAATGGACTTAGGTATTTTCTTTTATTTCTTCAAAATACCCCTTGAAGCTCTGGTCAATATTGGCTGTACAGGAATGAGCAAGAGAGTGCTGTAGGTTACTGCACAGTCACTTTCCAACACAGTCAAACACCAATATACAGCAGGCAGTCAGATACCATACATTTAAAAAACACAAATTACAAAACCTTTTTACATTATTCAAAATTCTACTAGTTTTCTTCCATTATGATTTCTTATTATAAGAAACCCAAAAATCAAAATTATGCCTGATCGACAATGCAAGTACCTAAGTGGAAATCAAAATACTAAGTACGCACTTTCTACCTGGTGAATCTTTTTTCTTGAGTTCTACTGTTTTTTCTTTTTTTAAACTGGATTAAAGGATCACCTTTTGAAAGTAAAAACATCTAATCTTAAGAGCAGAGAAATGCTTACCAAACAACAAAAACAGGTATCCATTATTCCTACCAGCTCAGGTGAAGTGAGATCCTTTATTTTAATGGTGCCATCCTTAGGAAAAAAGAAAGAAAAAAACCTAAAGACTATGGAAGCCTATAGGCAAAATCCAACTTGCTATTTGTACAGCCAAAAAAGAAATTACAATTTGGCTAATACTTCAGAATATTTGTATACCACTAGCTTTATTGAACAGCTTCATAACGTGCCTCAAATTCTGAAAACTTTCCCCTCGTGTTGAACACTGACCAAACATAAAGCTATTCAAAGAGAAAGCTAAAATAAAATTTCTGATTTATGAGTAGCCAATGTAAGTTTAATACCAGTTAACAATCAATACTTAAACCACAGAACAGTAGGTATAGTCATAATAAAGACTGAACAACAAAAAATACACAGGACCCATTCTTTGAAGACTGCTTTTTACAGTGCAGATACTTGTAGAGTTTTACTGCCTTTGAGGTCAAGACCAAGACGGCAGCAACCCCACTTCTTTCATTTTGTTTGTTCCATGTATGCAATTCTCCATACATACTACATGACTTAGCCAATATTTTACACAGAACTCTCTTAGTCCAACCAAGTTCAAAACCAAGTTCGTTGTAAAAAAATATTTTTTCCCCCTGTGAGTGCATTATTTTTTCCAAAATAACAGAAAGTCTTTCAACCTCCCTCCACGACTTTATCTTGACCATGCATCAAAAGTTAATCATTACTGTCAATGTTGTTAAATTAGCCAGCTTCTGTTCAATGCTAACGAACTGATAGCTTCATAAAGTGTTAATTTCCAGCTTTTGTAAGGAAGCTCGTTTCCATTCAGCTTAAAGAGAGACTAACCAATACATCTTCATATAAAAGATGCATTCTGGGGAAGCATACGGTCATTTGCAAAACCATTTCTGAAATTTATTTATTTGAGTTATCAATACCCAACAATTTCACAGTACTTTTCACTGGACGAGTCAGCATCATTGTGATAATGTAGGTAACAAAAAAGGTACACATCGCAAGCTATTTCTTACTTAACTACCCAAAATAAAGAAGAAAAAAATCAATTTTAAGCAAAGATTGAAAACATTTTGAATTGTGCTTAACTGCAATTTGATAAAACTACCTCATGCTTTTACAGACAGTGTAGGCAAAAACAGGAAAGTCATGCGTACCTTAATAGCTTGCTCAAAGTTAAGAACCTTTCTGTTAACTTGGTTTCCAATCATACCAGCATCCATCTTGGGATCCATCATTTCAATAGCAGACATGGCTTCAAAAAGACCAAAACTAAGAACACCAATTAAAAAAAATATTCAGAATTTAATAATTTTGTATAAAACAGTCTTCACAAACCAATGTAAAAGAACATACAATGACAAACTGAGTACACCCACTACAGACAGTTCTGGCGTCTGCACACTGGGTAAACGACCCTGCTTTGGGATGACATCACTACAGACAATAAGATAAGGTGTGTGAACTGATTTTCAGAGATCATTGTTTTCAGGAATTTGAGGATCTCTCAACAATGAAGTAACAAAATAGATACCTAAAAGAAAACTTTTAGCCTTTTTTTAAAGCTGAAGTACACTCCCGAGACAAATATGGCATCACTAAATCTATGTACACTTTTTTTCTATGCAACTCATAATGACATAGCATCTTTTAAAGATCACATAACATAATAAACTCGTATTAACTGAACAGACTGTCCTTTATTATGCTCCATCCAAAAACCCAAGTAAGATACGTCCCCTATAAACTAATGACAATATACATGACACAGTAACATACATTTAATATGCCAACTTTGTTTAAAATGGGCACGTTAAGAAAAATGATACAAAAAAACCCCAGCATGTGACAATGGATTACTTATAGTCAGGGCATAAAACCTTGCAGGAGAACTACACCAAATGAAGACTGGCCTACAGAAGAAAGGATATAGTGCCTCACCTTTGGTACATACAATATTCATCAGAACCGCTGCACAAGCCTTTACTATATAAAATAGGTTACTGTGTGTGGCGCATTCTAATTCTGAAAAGGGTATTTGCTCTGAAATGCTCTTATGTATAAAATTATACCTCAAAAACGTGCTTTGATTCTGCTGAGTAACTACTCAGTGACATCCTTCCACACGTTTTTAAGCAGGTTTGCATTTAATAGTGTGCTTCTGTTTTCTGAGTTTTAAGCAAGCACTTTTCTCTTTATGGAAGTGAACAGACTCCTGTGGCTAAACTCATGTGCTATAAACTGTTAAACTACATTGATCAATTGAAAATGTAACGTTACACTGGTTCCATGAGAAATGTTCAGTACTCATAGAGATGCATCATACACATGCTGCTGAGGACAAACAATGTGCTGAATACTTCAACTTTTTTATTTAAAGTAAAAGTTTAAAAAAGCTTCGTTGATACTGCATGGCTTGCTTATTAGTAAACATTAACAAATTTGCACTAATCCTATCCGAAAACCAGAACTATCCCACAGGCATACTTACAGCTTGTCATGAAGCAGCTCTCCTAACTTCAGTTCTATGAGGAAGAGAAACAGGATAAATAATTAGAATCACTGTTCTAGTGCAACTTTTCCAGGACAGTCTTGTCTCTCACCAAACTGTTTTATGCTAAGAGAGAACAAGGTGTGGGAAGCAGACCAGACATTTCTACTCCACCTTCATTTGCCTTTATTTACAAAGTACTTTCAACACTGAAAGGCTAAAAAACCCCCAGTTTTTCACAGTCTTTCCTCATCCCTCTCTGTTATACCAACCGTTAAAGGGTTTCAGAATCACCAAGTAGTAGCATCTGAATAGCCTGCAACACAGGATGGCAGTTTTCTGTGCTTCTTTATGCAGATGTCTAATTTTTTCCAAGGGAGTTTACCGAAAGACTTGCTTTTCCTCACTACTTTTAATGAAAACTTTAGATGTGCTCGATGTGTACACAAACAGTATATGACTATTATACAGGAATTGTCTGACAGCATAAGGAAATTGTGTTTATCATTATGTAATATTGTGTGCTGTAACTTGCAATTTTATATTTATTTTTCCCGAATATCATCATAAAATCAGTTGGAAAAAACATCCTCGTCACAGTAAACTAACACTAATATCTAATAACAACAAAGATGCTATTTAAATGGACACAACTGCTTCCCCCTGACTGGTATGCACTGCATCTCCTCCGAAGCTCAGCCTTGTTAAAAAGATGAAAAGTGATGCACTGACCAATTAAATGAATAAATCATTGGACCCTATAGATCCAAAAATGTACAGGGAAAAACAGACTGTTGCTTCTGCATGGATGAATGAGGTCTCCAGTTGCCAGAAGAGACAGGAAGAAATTTTTGCAAAGAAAAAACACAGGTGTAAAAATACATAAAATGAAAAAACATAACTTAAAAAAGGTATTTATGTAATCTGGAAGAGGAAGCAAGGTGAGGTTCTTCTGGTATTTCCAATCTCAGAGGTAAGTTAAACACAGGGAAACACAGAATCAATGTAGTCCATTCATCTGGAGCTTGAACCTGGCTCAAACTATTGCTTAAAACACCTCAAAGAACTATGCTTAGTCCTCCAAAGGACTCCAAGTTTTCTCAGAACACAAACAGTACAACTCACCTCTACAAGCTTCTTCAAAATCCTGCGTTATATCTATCCAGCTTGTATTACTCTTTTCCATCTTGTCAGGCATCCCGAGTTCCCATCCTGAGTCATCATCTTCTACTGAAGCTTTCATCACCATGATACCGCACCTCTAAATCTGTATCAGAGACACTGCACATTACGCACAAATTAGAGATAAGTGCTTCATGGGAGTAATTTTTTTTTCTTTTCAGGAATCAGGTAAGAAAGGGAGACTAACTAACCTGATTTCATTTAAAACAGCTACATTGCATAAAACCAGCTCAAATAACTTATTTATAAAAATTCTTTAAAAAAAAAAGTTTTCTTATTTACTGTTTCTCCAAGGCTAGCTTGTAGGCTATGAAACCTCAAAAACTAACGTCCCGGTTTGAGCGACACGGGACTAATTTCTCTTGCAATGCTTGGGAAAACTGCACTTTTAGAAGACTCTAGCGTCTGAATTCATGAAAATACTTACTTCTTAGCCAGCTAGGCTATGCGGGTTTCAAGGTCTCAAGTGTTTTTGAACCTTGCCAGCCACAGGAATGACAAGCAGCAAGACCTGGGCACTTGCCCCAGGCTGGCCAGTAGGATTATTTCATATTATTTCATGAACATCATATTCAATACAAATTATAAAGTTTTCTGTGTACTTCTCACTCTGCCTTGATGGCGGCAGTCCAGGGAACTTCTTGGCCAGTGCTGGACCCCAGAGCCCTTCCCTTCCTCCTGAAACCGTTGTGCTCGCAGTGTCTGACATTTGCTGTCCACTGCTGGGAGTGCACAGCTTCCTACTAACAGAACCGGCTGAGTAGAATCCTTGTATATTTCATATTGGTATTCCGATCAATACTGGCTCTTCAGTATTATTAACGTTAATTATTTAGTCTTATTCTATTAAATTTATTTATATTTCCTCCCACGTGTTTCTTTGTTTTTCCCCAGGGTAGTGAGGGGTCATCAGCTGATAGAACAATTGTTTACAGGACAATAAATTGCTATAATTTGACAATATATTTTGTCAAACCATAAGAACTAAGGGCAGCAAAACTTTAGCAGTATAGAGTCATAATAAAGCATATACTGTCAAATTGGAAATAAAATGGGAAACACCATCAGGAAATCATCTCTTATAACAGATGGAGATAGTACTTCTTTGGTTGTTGTTTTACACCATTAGAAATACACGTCCTCCAACTGCTCTGTGAAAGGAATCAAAGAGGGAGCTGTAGAACTGACCACACACGTTTGTTATTTGTACAAAGTACATCCAAACAAATTTGTGAAAATGGGCTTCTTTCCCCTGACTTCTTCAGCAGAACAGTAGTATCAAAATTACGGTAGCAATGTTAAGCAATATCAGACCGGAATATAGTTTTTAAACTTCACCCACTAGCTATTTCGAACTGTTTTCGTGCTTCTGCAATCTCACGATACAGGGGTCTGCCCTGAAGAATTTTATGTTTTGGCAGTCGTCCTGCCTTGGAGACACCAGCAATGCTGACTCTCCCCTCCTCTTCCAGCAAGAGGCACCGACGGGCCCGCCGAGCTCCACGCCGCTCCTTCAAAGCCCACACGGCGGCTGTAAACAAAGGCCCCCCGTGACATGGGACCTCCGGGGGGTCGGAAATTAACAACAGAGAAGGGGAATCAAACGGATTTTGAAAACCGTTCCGGGAGCCCCTTCTCGCAAGGAATGCTCAGCTTGCCCTCGTCCCCCATCACCCCTTCCCAGGCGGCCGCAGGGGCTGCCGGGCTCCGCGGGCTGGCAGGAGGAGGTACGTGGGAAACTGATTAAAATAAATGGAAATCACGCTTGAGATTTCAGACGTTAACGCCCGCGCTGACAGAAACGCACACCGCCATCTCCCCGCCCCCCACCGGGTTCGTCTCTTCCCGCACGTCCCCCGTCCCCAAACCCGGCGTCGCCTCGGCACCGCCCGCCCCGCAGCTCACCGGGCGCTGTTACGGCACGGGGCCAGCGGGCAGCCCAACTCCCTCGGGCACGGCGAGCGGTCGCCCACTGACAGGCCGGGTGGCTCCTCCGCTCCGCTCCGCTCCGCCCCGCCCCGCCCCGCCCGCCACCGCAGACTCCCCCCCGCGCTCCCCCTGCGGGGCTGGCTCTACCTGGCTTCACTGTGGCACTCACCCGCCACCTCCCGCGACACCGGCCCGCTCTCTCCGGCCCTCCAAGCCTGCCTGGGCCGCCGCCGCGCACGCGCCCTCCTCCCAACCCGCCTCGGGGCTTCCCGGCGCAGGCGCAGGGCTGCCCCGCGCCTCTCCGCACGCGCGCATGCGCCCGCCGCCGCTGACGGCACGGCGCGGCACGGCGCGGCTCGAGGCGGGGGAGGGCAATGGACGCTGCGTCCGCACCGCAGCGTGAGGGAGGGATGGGGTGAGGCGGTAGCTTCGCTGAGTTTGGTGCAGGTGAGGGTGGCCTGAACCCCGCCTTGTGTCGGAGAGGCGGCGGAGCCCCGAGAGTCCCTCTGGGCACAGCGGGGGCCCGACTACGCCTGGCTCGGGCTGGGAGGAAGAAGAGCGAGGAGGGGCCCGAGGCCTAGCGGCGTGCGGAGGCCGGGGCGTGCGGGCGGGACGGACCCTGCCGCTCACCGGGGGCGCAGGGCTGACTCAGACGATGTCGGCGGACCGCGGCAAGCGGTGGCCCGGCTCCGGCTCTGCAGGCAGCCGTGGAGCCCGCTTCCAGCCCGACCGGCCCCTGGTGCGGGTCGGAGCCGGGTGAAAGTGGCGCTGGCTGCGGGGCTCGGAGGCCGCCGGCCGAGCGGGCCCTTCTGACGGTTTGCCGAGTTTGAAGTGACGAAAGCAGACCTGGGGCGATTTTGTCTTTTTTTCCTTCTATATCAGCGGTTTCCGCCTTCGTTTTAATGAAATATATCTGCTGGAGATTACCTGTGTTTCTGCAGAGTTTACTCATTATCTCTTCTGTAGGGGAGGAAACCAGCAGACATGTCTAAGGGAACTGCGTTTTTAGAGCCATTTGCAGTGGATTTAATCTTTATTTTTTTTTTTTTTTTTTTTCAAAATGCACAAACAGCGTTTTCCAGCGTTTCTGGCAAAGCTCTGAATTGTAGAAGTGGCTAATATGCTTTACTAACAACGTAGAGGCTATAGTTTGAGTTAGATGTTGGCTCCAAGGTTATGAGCAAGTAGACTTTAAAGTGAAAACGCTGACTTCACCCACCACCCTTTCTGTTCACCCTGCTCAAAGTACAGAGCATTTGTACTTGGAGGAAAAGCATGACGAGTGTGAGCTGTTTGACAGCACCTACTTTAGCTGAAAGAATTTTCTTCGGTTCAATGGCTGTTGAAATGTTGGGTGGTTCACAGCTGCACTGTACTTAATTCCTGGAGTGATACACAACTCTGTATGATAGACATCTTGTAATGATAGTGAAGAGTAGATCGTGATTGTTGAACCTGATGGCGGTTAAAACATCTGTAAATGAAAGCTGGTTGCATCTTTAATACAGAAAAGTGATACCTGGCCCAGCACTCCCCTCTGTAGGAAAGACTGTTTTCTGGGGAATTCCATTTTTAATTTCAAGAAAGAAGGGCTATAGCCCATATAATATTCTCTAACAGTCATTTAACTATGAAACAAACAAATCCAATATTTAACTTCTGTACATTCTACTCGCATGGGAACATCCAGAGAAATAAAATCACTTTTTACTTAGGTTGCGCACACACAAGTATTTTTGGGGGGATGGATTACAAAAGTTAACTAGTATTTAAAATGCCTTGGTGTATAATACAAAAGCATTTTTCTCAGTCAAGCACATACGTGCAGGATCCACAAGGTAGTCCTCAAATGTTAAGCAGAAAAGAAAAGCAACCTCCACATAATTCTTGGCGGTTCTGTTCAGAACGTGTTGTGTGCTTCCTTCTTGGTGAAGTGGGAGTAGATTAAATGTAAGAATAATGAAGAGCTTGCTTCAGTGTTAATTATGGAGTACCTTTGTTCCTGTAATACAGTAAGAACACATCATAATACACTGGACTTAAATAGGCTGCTTGTTTGAGAAGACTTCAGCTAAGCATGTACTAGTTTAGGGTGTAGTCAGTTGACTGCTTATTATTTTTGTCTCCAAAATGATGTTACATTTAATTTTGAAGGTACTGATGTATTTTGTATGAGTTTGTAATAGAGTGTCTATTTTTACTCTGCAGAAACTCACACTAAAGCATTATGAATTTTTTAAGAATGCTTAACAGGAGAAATGAGCAAACTTGTCCTCTACTGTTCATAAGAAAAAATCCTGTAAAAGAAATTTTGACTGGCATAAGCAAAAGGGCATCTGCAGTCTTTTAAGTACTGTGTGCACAAAGGTTAGTTAAATCAAATGGAGAAACAATTTACCATGGTCTGGATGCTATTCTTAAAACATGGTAAATAAATGGAAGCAGATTTAAAAGATAAGTCTCCTTCATTTGCTCTAAGATCAAGGATCTTAAGTGTGTAGAGTTACATATTGACCTGTTTGTACAAAATCATATCGTTTGTTTATCATTTTCTGAATAACACAGAGAACCCTCCTCTCCCTCAAAAGTGTCTTAAGTCTGTCATGGGAAGAGAGGTCACCTGCTGCAAGTTAGTTTCAGTTAGCTTTCCCCCAAGAAGTAGTTATCTTTCTTGAAGATTACTATTTAGCTTTTGCCTTTCTTGAAGTACAGCTGATTTTTCAGGAATTTACCATTGCTTTGGATGCTCTTGTTAATGGAAGTAATTGGTGCAGGGAGAAAAGGAAAATGGAGATATGTGAAAGTACGCAAATACTTTCATAAATGGAAAGAAGGTGACCTTCAGCTGGGCCAAAGTCTATTTTAATTCTTGCTGTTCTTTAATGTGCCTGTATATGAAGGAATTTACCATGAGCTATTCCAGATTAAGGGCCTGTTTAAAAACAACCTGAAAAACTGCTCCACTTTGCACTTAGTAGTACTTAGCTGACAGCTTTGTCCTAATATGTCAAAATCTGGTGCACTGATATAACTAAAAATGCCTATGGTAGTAATCAGGATATGAAGAAGTAGGAACATACTGCCCTTAGTGCACAAATTAAATGATACACACTTTTTTTTTTTTTTTTTTTAATCTGTGAGTATATAGGTTCTTGTTTGACTGAAACACACGAGATTCGTTCTTGGTTTTGTTTTTTTTTGTTTTGTTTTAATATCCTGCATGTATAAATTAAATGTGATTGTCAGTAGGCATATGGAAATAAATGGCTGACTTGGTATGAGCTTTTGAAACATGGTGCATCACTCTAGAATGTGTCCCCTTCCAGCCCTGAAAAACAACACCCACACCTTCCCACTCCCAATCCCCAGAACACTTATATGAAAATACCCACCAGGGTACAAATCTAGACGTTCTGAATTACTCTGTGCAAAGAATATTGATGGGTTATTTCAATTGTAGTCTTACAAAAGCAAGAATAGCCTAAAGAACCACAGATGTGAAGTTGAACTGAAATGCTTTTGTATGCATTGAAATGCACACTTAACAGAGCACAAAAGACCTTCTCAAAGGTGAAAAAGAATAGAGGCTATGTTGGAAAAGTACCAAGTGTTCTGACAGTTAGGGAGGAATGACGTATCTAGAGATAAAGAGCCAAAACCAGATTCTCCAGTGTGTATGTGGAGACAAGTGTTGGCTTTCAAATGATGGAGTGTTTCAGAGTTAAGGAGAGCTGGTAGCCATGTTCATTATCTGGAACTGATGATATGTTCAGTGCGTAGGAGTATAGAAACAGGCAAGGCAGATTTAACTAATAATACACAGTAAGATTTAATAGTAAACAATAAGTAGCCAGGTGATAATTACAAATGAAGAGGGTAGGATCTAATAGTGCTTACACATTGCTGCCTATTAAAGTATTTTGAAGAGCTTTTTCTTATTCTCCTTACTTTTCCTGCTTCCAGAGGGGATAACCATGAAATCTTAAAATTATTTGTGATTATTTTAGCTGTATGGTCTGATCCTGGAAGTCATGATGTACTGCTTACATAGGAATAAATGTTGATTTCACAGACTATAAACATGCACTTGGGAGTGGGGAGCCTGGCTTTGTCTGAAAGCTTATGTCTGCATAAATGTCCGCAGTATGTTGCTTGGTTCATTGCTTGTATTGCCTTGTCAAAAATACTAAATGAATGTAATGTGATCTGTGTAAACATATAAGCTGACTTTTTAGCTTATGATGCTGGACACCTCTAGTGTCCTTGCCGTTCCTTATTGTGTGTAGATTGACGTATATTTGTTACTTTTTTTCTAAGTGTTTGGATTGTCCTGTTAAGAATTATATTCCTATGTCTGAATTCCTTACAAATATCAAAATCAGAGATTTAATTTTGTCTGGAACCCATTTTGCTCTACAAGGTAGTTATTACTGTTGCTGCTGTTTTCAGAGAAGACTGCCTGGCTCCCCATCATACTTTCACTTAAAGGCAATATAGTTTGCCATCACCTTATTTTCAAGACACCACAGATTTATGATTTTCTCTGGCTAAATAAAATGTTTGTTTGCAGTAGTCTTATGTGCCTGTTAATGATTTTACTTGAAATGTAAAATTTTGTGAAATCAAAAGAATAATAAACCATTATATTCATTTCATAGCATCAGATAAATGTTTAGAATTGTATTTAACGTGATTCTTAAGTATATCTTTCCAAAAGATTCAATGGATAAACTATTCACTTTTGCACACAGTAATGTGTTCGAAAACAAAGCAAGCTAGGGCAGATTCCTGCAGTCTCATCTAAGTAAACTGCATCTGAAACAGTGAAAATTATTACGTAATAATGGCCTGCTATTGCATGTTTACACCAGAATCAAGTTTGCTAAAGGTAAACTTTCTCTGTACAAATAAATTCTAAATTTGGAATCACTGTATCTGTCAAAAAAATAATCTAGGTTCAATCAATCAATGACCTTTAACTTCCCATAAACAGACATTTTGCTAGTAAAAATAGGAGTTCTGCACAGAAAATTTTTTGGGTGAAATAATTACGAAAAATGCAGCCAAAAAACCCCCACAAACTTTTATCTTCTGCATTCTTTATTTACATTAACAGGGAGAAAAGTTAATTGGTTAATTTGTATTAGGCATGTTACTATCACTCATTTTTTCTTAAATGAAATTACACTTTTTGCCAGTCTTAAATGGATCTACTGCTATGTCCTCTTTCTTCACTGGAAAATTCTGGTATTTCTAACTGATTTATTTTTGTCATGTGCCAGGACACGTGGAGAGCTGTTTAAAACCGTTCTTAACTAACTTCAATAAACTGCCTTTGACTTCAGCTTTAAAAAATCTGAGATTTTTATCTACACCCCCCATATTTGCTCTTTACTTGCCAGAGCCTGCCTGATGCTATTTTTGTCTTTGCCTGAGTCATACTTGAGTTTATTCCACATCTTTTGGTTTGCTTTAGATAAAGTCATGCATTAAAAAAATTCCATGGATAGAACTTCATGGAAAACTTGTAGCTGTACTTGTTTGCTGCTTTAAAGTACTTTCTCTTAATCATTGTCCAATGTGACTGCTATTATGGAACAAGTGAGACTGTTCCTACTGGTTGCCAATGTGCTGGTAGATTCCTGCATTCTGATCATCTGCATTGTTCTTGTTGACTCTAGATGACTCAAAACCTGTAAGTTTGGATAGGAAGGAATCTTGCTTCCAAATACATGTGTATGTTCTGATAGCAACCCATAGATTTGTAAGTTCTAGGAAGCATAATTAATGTTGAATTATTTGCTGGAGAAAGTAAAGCAGCTTTGCTCTGTGTAAGGAAGATATAGACAGATGTGTACATTCTCTGCACAGATCATCTGTGGACCGTTGCATGATGAGTAGAACTTAACCTTTCTAACACTGTAAGAGCATCTGACTTAGTGGAGGAACAAGCAGTAACTGTGAACAATTCTTCAGGTGAATCAGCCCTAAGGAGGAGTTGCTGTCACCCAAAACGCACAACTACTCCCTAAGCAGTAGAAGAGTCTTGGGTATCTTTGTTCCTGTCTTTGCGAGTGGAATAAACTATGGTGTGTAAAACAGTAGTTGCAAGTGCTGTAGCCAGGTGTATGTATTTTGAAAGGCAAGATGAATAAAAGCGTGTACAATTCAAAGGATTTGAAATCTGCTTTTTATGGAATAAGAATTAGAATGGGTAGCTTCATGGTTACACAATGTTATTAGGAAATGAACTCTCTGTACTTCTATTAGGGATTGTGCCTTGTCATTTGCTATTATTGGTAGAAATGAGATCTGGATTTCAATTTACCAGCCTTCACTAAAGGGCTGCTTCTCCTTTCTAAGTTTTGTAAACTATCAGTATTAAGATTCGGCCTCAGAATCTTAGGAGTTTCCTTGCTTCATTTGAGGGACTTCATGAAAAAGGAAATATTACTTCTTCGTTGTTAAGAGTGGCTCACAACTCAGCACAAAAAGGTTAGTTTGCTGTAAAATGTAATGGTGTTTACGTGTATGAAGTAGTATTTCCCTTTTGCAAACATCTGGAGGGGAAGGGGGCGGGGGGGGTGGGGGGGGGGGGGGGGGGGGGAAGGGCGAAGAGAATGAAGCCGTTGGCTTTTACAAATCACTAATCTGAGTTTTCTTACGTCCTCCAGTGCCTCCCCAGAGCCCTAGGCAGAGGGATCGGTGGCTTCACTGCAGCTGCGAATACTCAGCTGCCGGGCACTCGGGCTGCGCGGGTTCCGCCGGGCGTGGGAAGCACCACGGGGAAGCGGGGAGCGGCCAGTGCCAGGGGCCACGCTACCGGCGAGGCAGATGCAGGGGACTCCGTCATGCTGATCCCCCAACCATACCAGTCCCAGGCGCCTCTCGCTTCGTGCAGCCGCTGCCTCAAGGCAGCCCGCACCCTCCTCCTCCCCCGCCACCTGGCCCTGGCCGCCGGCGCGGCGCCTCAGTGTCCGCAGGGAAAGCCGGCAGCGGCGGGAAAGGGCAGCCCAGGTGAAGGCCTTCCCGCCTTCCCCCAGCAGCCGCTGGCTCCGTTCCGTTGCTCTCCCTCCGGGCGGCAGCGGCCGGGGCGGTCCAGGGCTGCCGCGCAGGCCGGACACCGCACTCCCCGCGCCGGCGGCGGCGCCTGCGCGAGTCCGGGCGCGGCGGGGTGGGGGGGGGCCGTGACGCGCTGCGGTGCGGGCAGGTTCCTGCTGCCGCTCGCATGAAGACGGCGGGGGCGCAGCGCGGAGCCGCCGCCCCGCCGCGGCCCGGTGCCCCCGCCTGAGCGCCGCGGGGTGCGGGGCACCCCGCGCCACCTCGCCCGACCCTCGGGACGGCGGCTGAAGGTGAAGCCCCGGGGGCGGGCATCGCCCTCGGCATCGCGGGCCGGGCCGCAGCGGGGGGAGGGCCGGGCGGGGCGAGGCGAGGCGAGGCGAGGCGCCCGCGGGGAGGGGCTGGGGTTGAGGCGAGGCGAGGCGGGGCCCGCGCAGCCACCGGCTTTTCCCCGCGCAGGCTCCCGCGTACTAGGGCGCTGTCGGGCCCGGCCGCTGTCGGGCAGCGGCGGGCGTGCGCGGGCACCCGCGGACGCGCTCTCCGCGAGCCGCGCCCAGCGCGTCCCCACCTGCGGAGATGGTTACGGGCCCTGTGGTAGGAGCAGTGCCGGGGCCTGGCGGGGGGTCGGTGTAGCCGGTGGCCGCGGGGTGCGGTGCGGGGCCCCTCAGCCGCGCTTCCCGGCTGTGCGAGGCGGCCGTACAGCAAAACTTGGTCGCTCCGCCGAGCGGGAAGGCCGTGGGAGACCCCGGTCCTGCGGCCTCCTAACGGCGCGGGTCCGTGGCCCCTGCCCGGCCTCGCGTGGTCACGGCGTGGAAAACAGGGCGGCTGGGGTAACGCTGGGTTCGTGCGGCACGGCCACTTGACTTACCGCCTCTTGGGGAGCAGTTTATTCACGTTTTGGCGTCTTGGTTTTTTTTTTTTTTTTTCCTTTTCCTGCCTCCTCTCACAACTGTGGGAACGTAGCACAGCAAGTATTTCACCAGGTGCCGGTGCAGGTACTCGGCACAGAGAATCAGAGAGACAGGCTGCGCATCGCAGGGTGGGTGGTGTTTTCCTTAAGCATAAACTGCTTTCAGGCACAGAGCTTTGTCAGATGTTTAGGTATCCTGACCTGGATGAACTTTAACCATGTGCACTTCACAGCTGTAAGCTTTCTGTGGTACGTTATAGGCAGAGGTGAAATTCTTCTGTGTTCCCGTATGATGTAAAAACACTATGAAACTTCTGTAGAGCCTGATGGTATGAATGTTGATTTTTTGGTGTATTTATTTTTCTGTCATGAGGGAATTAGGTCTCCAAGGCATGTATTCCTACTAATGGCGTTCTTTTAGACAAATACATGTGTGAACTACCTTTATAGATTGTATTTCATGAAAAGGCGTCCCTGTTCTGCAGGTAGCTTTTGGTGTGTATTTTGGTGCTGCACATAATGATGGGTGACAGGATGCTGCTGATGGGATAGCCCCACCTTCTGGTTAGTCCTTCAGTGAAATCATACTTGTGACCTAAGAATTTTTCTGGAAGTTATAGCTCATGATGTGCATTGTGAGTGCAAGTCTGTGTTGGAATACCTTTTTATTTTTTGGGCTGGGGAGTGGCAAGACAATATATTTTTCTGGTGACCTTCCTATTTAATGTCAAGATTATCACATGCCGATCTTTCTGCAGAACAAATTTTTATTGTTAGTTTCTGATGTCTCAGTTTCCTACTGTGTTTTTCTTTATGCCAGCATAAATTAAGGGAAGTACATTATTTATTTTTTTAAAGCTTTGTAAAAATAATTTCCTCCTTTTATTTTTTTTCCAAAACGGGGGGAAAGAATGCCAAACCGAGGAGCAGTCTTAGTGGGTAAGGTGATACCTGATGTATGTTTGTGTGAAGTGATACATGATCTCAGGCTTAGCTTTCAGTTCAGGTTTTGGAGATGGAAGTTCTCATACTTAAGTTTTCTTAAGAAGTTCACAACTTTTCTTGCAAATTGGAAGCTTCTGAACTTGAAAAATACTTATTTGTCTTGGTGATAGATGGTAACTTACAATCAGCTGGTTGTGATGTTGGTCAGCTTACTGCTGCTGGGAGCAACTTCCCTGAAATTACGTGTGAAAAGCTACAGTTAGAGAGGGAAAACTCAGGAGAAGGCTCCCTGAAGTCCTCTTGGTTTACAGAAGGAGCTTGCTATTTCACCTCTTGTTTAGGTTTTAGTCTATGGAAGAGATTCAGCTTGTCACTCAGCAACTTGTCAGCAATGTATCTTATGATCAGAGACTTTGCAGTCTTTAAAATTCGTGGTGATACTCTGCTCCAGCAGAGTATCTGGGAACCACCTGTTTTTTGGCTCTCGACATGTTAGTTGAAACTTCTCCTTGAATTCCAGTATCTGTGAGCTGCTTGCTCTTAGGAGATTGCTCCGGCGATTTGAATTTCTAATGTCTGAAAGAACTGAGTGCTACTCAGGTCACCCTGGCCCTGGAGTGTAACTGCAGCAACTGAAGTGTTTAAAGTCCTTGAACAACTTAGAGGGGAAGTTTGGTTTCTTGGAGTGAGTGTGAGCGTGCTGAACAAGCCAGCTGCTTGTATGAGTGCTTAGGAGAGATTTGTGATGGCAGTGTATCTCTGGGTATGTTTTCAAGCCCTGCCACTATCCATAGCTTAACTGTCCAATATCCTGTGCTAAGCATCAAGAAGATTATGAACTGTTCAGTTTGTGTCCTGGATACGTGGACAGTTCAGCATGGTTTACATTTGGAAATGCAGTTTTGTGACGGTTAAACATAGAAAGAATGGAAGTAGGGGGGGAGGAGGGGAGCACCCAAACATCCTTCCTTTCTTTTGCAACAGCTGCAGAGGAGGCAGGCCTGAAACTGTCATCCTAAAAGCCTAATGTATTAAAAGGCACGTATAAATTTTCACTACATCTTTAAAAAACCTTACGATTTATGAGAAGGAGGATGTCCAGAGTTTTGCATTCTGGAGGTAGGTAATACTATTTTAATTGCTTCAAGTATAACTCATAAGCTAAATGGTACAAATCCAGGTTTTGGAAGTAAGAATGGTTGCTGAGAGCTTTAGGGATTGTGCAATGATTGTGTTTCTGCATACTAATAAGGTTGAAGGGCTGGAAGTATGTTTGAGTAGATAAATTTGTAACATGGAGCTACAGATTTCTTTTCTTGTCTTTTTTTTTTTTTTTTTATTTCTGCATTAAAACCAGGCTTGAGGGTTTACTTTAACTCAGCTGGTGAACTAGCAAGTCTAGTTGTCTGGGTTGATTTCTTTACAGACCGACTTTAGCTGTCAAGAGAGTGTAAGCCAAAGGAGCAGTCACTGGGTTAGATACTGGGAAGCACCTCTGACATTTAGCACTGTATCAATGAAGCGTTTCCAAGAGCTGGGCAAAGTTACTGGGTTTCCAGTTCTTGTTCAGTTTTTGGTCTAGGGAAATGCTTGGTTTCTGCTATGACTGTCCTTTCCCTCCTGGCTATTTTTATTGCTCCCTCTCTGTGCCATTCACCTTCTACCTGATGAAAGGGTTATGCTAGCTGGGCAAGAAGTTGCTGACTTTTGCAGTATTTCTGTCAAGTTAAATCACTCAAGCTTTGAATGTGATACTCCGTGAGCCTAGTAATGGCAAGTTTGTCGTGTCTGGAAGAGTAACCTTATGCTTGCTGTGCTGGTAACTTTCTAGGAGCTTCTTTCCAGGCAAGAAATGAAGTACTGTGTTCTCGTTTTGCTCTTTTCCTGATATTTTTTTTCAAGGGACTCGGTATTGGATATTTACAGCTTTTTTTTGGCTACATGTATCAGACTCTGTTTTTACAGTTAAGTGGACTGGTGGTAAGCGGCTGCATGACATAGTTGGCAAGCTGCTGTTCAGGGCTTTGGTGCTTCAGTCTTCTGGGCAGCTTTATGTATGTCATTTTGAATGTCTAATTATATGCTGCAGTTTATCTAGTCACGTCAAAAAGTCAACACTTTGCTATAATGCAGCAATGGGTAAACTGATCAGCCGACTCTTTTTGTTTCCTACTGCAAATGTTTATAGCAAAGGGTGCAAGGAAAAGGCAGTAGCTGATTTTCAGAAGTATTTTTTTATTTGACTAGAAGGGTGGTTAGCCTTCTTATTTTATTTTGAATTTGAAAATTAAACTCTTTTACACCAAGAACTTAAGACTTTTTTGTGACTTAGAGGAGTTGGTTAGCTTTAGTCATTAGGTAAAGGGTTATTTTCTGCCATTTCTACATGAAGTCTTACTATTAAATCTGGAAGAAAAGAATCTCTAGGTTTTTCTAGTATCTTGAACAAACTTTTTTTCTCATGGAAGAAGTACTTTTAATATACTCTTAAGTACATTATTTTTTTGATGACACTAAAAGCTTTTTGTACTTGCATATTAAAGTATTAGGAAGAGATAACGGTTTAGTGTGTACTCAAAGCCATTCTGTCCTAATTCACAATTGAATTTAATTTAAGAAACAGCTGGTCCTGAAAATTCTCTCCCTCAGGGCTGTTGATTAGGACTTTAGTTCCTGTGACACTTCCCCAAAGTTCGACTGGGGATGGGATGGGAAGAATATGGTTTTGTTTCCCTGTGCTTGTAGAAGAAGGTTCAGGAACTGGGCTAGGAATAGGCAACTTCAGAAAACAAATTTTCACTGTCACATTCATTACAACTCTTCATGTATATGGGTCCTGTTTACTAGATTGTGGTTAAGTACAATGTAGGATTTGCCAACTTGAAACTTAGTTGTGAAGCTTGAAACATTTCCCCAGGTTTTCACTCACTAGAGTTTTAAATTGGATTATAGATAATCAAAACATGTATGTGTTGTACTGTGGATTGAGCTTTGAGGATACGAAGCAGTTTGTACAAATAACTGTGGCATCTCAAAATGGCCTGTGAGAGTTTTAACCTAACATCAGGTCTCAGGTTTTTATTAAGGAAATTATTCACATCCAATAACTTTGGTAGTTTGTATGGTTTTAAAATAGAAGTTTTTTCAAAACCCCCAGTTTTTCAAAAAAATACTTGCGGAAGATGGCACTTAGGGTACTGAACTGGGAAACAATAAGTCATGTGTGAATCAATAAATGATTATATGGTCAGAGAGGTTATTTAAGGTGTAATTTCTAAGCCCTTTGCAAAGCGACAGTCGTCCTTATGGTACAAGAGGGTGAGACGGTGGAGGCAGCACCACTGTTTTAATAGCAGTGGGCAGTTCTTACTGCTGCCAAAGGAAGAGCACTGTGCTGTCCTGGTGAATGTTTCTTGTATAATCTCAAGTAACGTACTGCAGTTTTCCAGATTGTGCAGGGATATTTCTGGGGTTTTGCTGTATACTCTGGGTAGTTTGCTTTTTGGTACTAAGACAGTGACTCTTGCTGCCACGTGTTGCTGCTCATCCTAAATTTTCAGCACAGGGCCTATTTCTGCAAGTGTAAATTTACTTAGGTAAATAGTCTGTTCCTGCAAAAAACTTACTTCTACGTGTAGTTTACTTTTTTAAGCATAGTATTTTGGAATTAAGATTGCCTAGAGCACAAAGAACACAGTAGTCTTTTTATATGATTGTGTTTAAACAGACTTTTTCAATGTCTTGAAAAAGAATATTTCAATTTACGAACAGTTGCTGGGATTTTGGATTGTGTGAAATTATATGCTATCAAAGGCCAGTTTGCTTCTGGTTTTGATCTGCACTGGGACTGGCGGGGACTCGTGTACTTCTGTGAGAGGTAAAAATGTCTTTTGGAAGCATAGCCCAGAATGCAATCACCTGATCTAGTGAAGGGTTTTGATTTACCTTTTTTTCTGCCTAGCATTTATGAAATTTTAAATCATTACATGTTTTCTCAGTTCATGCCTAGTTCCTGTACTTATTTTTTAATTCATTGCTTTTTTGACACAATTCTGTCCTCTGAATCTTTGTATTCCCCCCTTTTTGCATACTATTTTTTTTTATACTACAGCGTTTACAAAGATTTTGCTCAGTTACTTACTTCCACTATTGATAAACCAGTATACAACAAAGAAGTGACTTATTTTGCTGTGCATGTGTTCATTGTTATTTTTAATATACCTTTCAAATCAGTAACTCCATGGTGAACATACATGAAGTCTGAGCTCTGACTTTAAAAGTACTTTGAGATGCATCTAGCTTTGCGTACAAAGCAACACATGGAAATACATATAGATGAACAATCTTGCAGGTTTTGCAAACCTATTATGATAGAGCTGCAATAAAACCGAAGCTTTGTTTTGTCTTTTCAGTAATATGATTTGATATGTGGTTTTTGTAATTCATTTATTTATGATAATAAAATATCTTCTTTTAATATATAGTGAACAGAGTCAAAAAAAGGCTTTTCTATATAAAGTACACTAGTTAAGAAAATGAGTTTGTGGAGAATAAAGCCACAAAAAATAGAATATCCTGCAAGTAAAACAGATTTAATAGTATCGATAAACTTTGTATATCCATACTTAGTTTTGATTTTTCTAGTTTCATTAGAAGAAAAGAAATGTTGTCTTTGGAATGTAGTTACATAGTACTTTGCAGGGAAGTCCTAGTATTAACCAGGGTAAATTTTAGAGGTCTCTGGCTTTCTTAAGGAGTTTTTCTGGGTTGTTTTGTTTGTTTGTTTGTTTTTCTTGTGTGTGGAGGTTTGTTTGTTGTTTTTTGTTTGTTTGGTTGGTTTTTTTTGAGGGGGATTGGCATTTTAAGAAAAGAAAATACAAAGATACTGTAAATTTTTTAGTTACACTTACCTGTCCACAACAGTCATGCTCCATGTTAAAGTATTTTGGGCAATTGAAGCATGTGAATTCTGTTTATGTAAACTCAGAATCTCTCCCAGCTTCAGCAGCAGACAGATTATCTTTGCTTTCCCTAAGAGAAAGTTCTAATAGCAGGATTTTAGCATGAAAAATGGAATTTTTTCAGCCTCCATGGTCTCAAGAGGTAAACTTTATCTGGCATGTGTTGTATGTTTTGCTTTTGAGCGCGTCTGTTTTTATGGCAGAGTCATTTTGTGCTGTCTGACTAGTACTGCTCCCTTGGCTTGCCATTAGCTTGCAGGGTACTCTTAGATTTGTTTTCCTTGTCAGTTGTTTGAAAACATACCCTTTCGGGAGATTTTCCATTTGAAGAAAATGGGCTTGATGGCTAGACAGTCTTCTATAATTCCCAAATACATAGATATATTTTGAATGTATGTATACAAAACTTCCAGTTTCAGTGAAAAAGAAAAAAGGGGGAAAAAAAAGGCAACCATGACAGCAGAGCTGCTGTTGGTTAAAATAAAAGTTTTGAGCTTCAGATGTGAGGTTACTCTGTGTTTAATATATGAGAATTTCCTTTGGATGTGATGTTATCAAAATGATAATAAAGTACTCAGCATTGACATATTGTAATGGTGACTATGCATTTTTTTCCTTATTAAGATTTTAAGTTAGAGTAAGGACTGGAGTTTGGTTTTGTGTCTGCCTTCTTTACTGTCCATTAGTCATTAATGGAAGGTAAAAGGGAAAACAATTTACAGTGAATACACTTAACTGCAGGTTCCAGTGCAGTTAAGCCATACATTAGTGTACTGAGTTTAATTTGATTTCTTCAGTTTTATTTAGAGATGGCTGTTCAGAGCATGTATAAATTCTACCTGGATGGCTTGCACTAAATAAGGGGTATACTCACTATCCACTGAAATACATGCAATCAGTTTAAGTACCATAATCTTAAAGAAAATGCAAGTAGAGCTATGTAACAGTGTATGCAAAGTATTTAGTTAGTAGCATTTACTTTTTTTTTTTTTTTAAATTCCTGCTTTCCATTAATAGGTAGATGATTGTGAGTAAATTTGATGATTAGGTGGCTTTCTACTGTGGTATGAAGTTCCTGATATTTGTGAAAATGAAAAAGGATTCCTCTGGGAGAGAAGACAAACAAGGGGAGTGGGGCAGGCACTGGCCTGATTTGCTTATTTTTTTGAAACAGGTGGCATTTTAGGTTTCTCTTCCTTCAAAGCAGCGGATCTAGGATCACAAAAGTAAATGAATGCGTAAAATGGGAATGGGATTCTGATTTCGGGAAGAACTGGGATCCAGTTTTGGCTGTGCAACAGATACATATATGCGAGATCAGGGAAAAAGAGTTTGATTGGTATCCCTAGTGAACGCTTTTGGCAAGAAACATCACAAGTACCTGATAAGTGATCTTCAGAGGTTGCAGTAAGGAAGGAGACCTCAAACCTAGCAGTTGGCAAAGAAAAGCCGAAATCTAAAAGTTTCTTCATCAACGTGGGGAGAACTAGGACTGATTTTGTTTGTAAAAGAGAATGGGAACATCTGGATTCTGTGATTCATAATCCCTGTATGTTTTCTTGCAGAAGCCCTTAGGTCCAGTCACCTGTGCTAGCAGAATAGTATGAGTAGCAAGCATTAAGATCACAGTACCAGAATTACTAATTCCCTTTTCACACCCCATGCAGGTTTCTACTTAACTTCGGTCAGTAAAATGTCTTCTGAATCCTGTTACAATGTCTGACCAGAATTACTGCTTGCCTGGAGAGGCTGAGCGTCTTAGTGTTCTTCTAATGCACGTAAATCAATTTAGTACTGATGAAGATGGTGTCCTTATGAGTCCTCTGTGGTATAACAGGCACTCCCAGTAATGCCTAATAGGCACGCCTGAATATGAGGTCTGAATGAAATGGTGCCAGTTCTTTTCTTTAGCCATTGTTTTGAGCAAAAGAAAATAATTTTGTAATAGTGCTTGCCATTTTGTGCAGTGCCTTTGTGGTTAGAATATTTATCCAAGAAGTAGGAGTCTGGTTTCCATATTATTCTGTTAAATTTTAGCACATGCTAAAGCTTACATGAAAGGTAAATATTGAGGGGTATCCTCTGCCCTTTTGCACAAGCTTTGTCAATGACTGGAAAGGTGTCATAGGGCTGAAAAGACAGATAATAGAGGGGGTGAGTTGGTGGCAAAGAATTCACCTACAAGGGAGACGAACATGTCACATAAGGCATGTCTTTGTTTTTCTGTGGAGAAAGGAAAAGGTGAAGATTATGTATAACTTCTTGCAGTTCATTTAAGTTATCTTCGTGTTGGTGGCATTATGGTAGTGAGTGCAACTTTCTTACTTGGAACTTTACTTGTCTGGAGAAGTTTCCTGTGAAGAAGCTGTCTGTTTCCCCTGTGCAGGTGGGAGGATAGGGGGGATAGCATTCCACAGATAACACGAAAAGGCAGAGGAAGATTGCACAGAATCCAGCATATGTCAACTTGGAGTTTAATGAGTCAACACTCCCTGCTC
The DNA here is from genome assembly GCA_947846985.1 of Fratercula arctica. Taxonomy (NCBI): domain Eukaryota; kingdom Metazoa; phylum Chordata; class Aves; order Charadriiformes; family Alcidae; genus Fratercula; species Fratercula arctica. Next base: position 44,177,785 of record CANTUZ010000026.1, on the reverse strand, counting down.
TCCTCTGTTCCCCGCCAACTTGAGGCTTATTTTTTTTAATTGTTGTTGTTGGTCTTTTAAATGTGGAAGAACTTAGGCTAATTTACCCTCTGCTCTGCTACCTCTGGCAGGCAGTTGAGACTCATGCACCTTCTGCTTTTACCTTTCCATCAATCCTTTATTCAAAATAAGCATAATATTAAAAGTTTTTAAAACAGTTTAGAAGTGACTTTTTTGCATCACCTAGTAAAATGCTAAAGAGGGATTTTATTGCTTTAGTATGCATAACTGTTCCACCACAACCTCTGGATTGCTGATATATGCATTTTTCTCTCTTTTATTTTTCTCCCTGCTACTTCTCACTGTTTTTCTTGTGTGTTTGTTTTTTTTTTTTTCCTCAGGGGTTCCTGTGCTTTTTCTTATCTGCTTGTCTTTTCCCGTTGACCTGGAGCATTTGCACATTAGTGCTTACTGAAATACTTTGTGGTGAATTTAGAGCAAAACAAATTAAGACCTTGCAGTTCAAGATAGTTCAGCTCTGTAGCTGGCTCCACTTGTACAGCAGTTCAGTACGCTATAATATGTAGATGCTGTTGGCACTGGCAGACTGTTCATCATCTGTCTGACAGCGGGTCAACACTGCAAGCAAAATGGCACTTGGCTATTTGAATTCAAGAATTTAGTATTTTCTCCCCAGTAAGACCTGCAACCTGGTTAGAATAATCCAGACTTTATAATTTATGAAGCTGTCTGCATTGTGATGCACAGAGCTATTCTTGTCTAACTATTCATTTTGTTTGAAGGAAGTCAAGATAGTTTACATGTGAAGGGTACTTGAACAAATCTAGGACACCTGTTAACTTGAGTCAAGCTGGACTTCTTGTGAAAAGTTGAGCAGTTGCTTCCTGGCTGCTGGAAAAAGATTCTGCTTTCAGGTAAGTCTGGAAAGAAGCTTGATTCATACTTCATCTGCTTTAGGTTTTTAGCAGTTGTGGAGTGGAATTTACCAGTAATAAAACCCCGATTATTTTATGTGCTGAATAACAAGGATTTTGAGAAGTCTTACAGATTTCTCTTTTGGGGGGGTGCAGGGCTCTGTGTGTGTGCTTGACTGAATTTCTTGCCTGTATTTCCTAAGAGAATGAGTGCTTCATTTTCTTCATTCTCACCACCCATATCTTTGAATATCATTTTTTCCTTTTACTCCGTCTTCTACCCTAAAACTAACCGCTGTGCCCTTTGAGGACACTGTTGTGTTTTTTTTTTTTTTTTCCAGTGGGAGTGTTTTTCATTCATACTAAATCTCAAATGGTACTGAGGTTCAGTTAATGGTTCTGTAGACTGCAGCCTTAATTGCTTGGAGGCACTGTTTGAGGAAGCGGTGTACCCTGAGGACACTATGTCCTTAAAAGGATAGGAAAATCGAGTCCTTAGCACGATATGGTTTCTGTCCAAGAAATGTATTCAGGTCTTGCTTAAATAAGAACACCAAACACTCCATGTTTCTCACTGTGCCTCTGGTCCTGGTTATCCTATAGGTACATGAAATGGCAGTCATAAATAAGTTTGTTGTGGCATCTCGCAACGTTGTCAGTTAAGTTTAAAGAAGTGTACTTACTGTCTTCAACAACAGCTTTCTTCAATAAAACTCTGTCATGGACATGAAAATATTGTCTGTTAAGTAACTGATATGAATATGTGTTTTATTATAATCAGGCTCTCTGAGCTTTGTAGGACTGAATTATAATGCAGAATCGTACTTTGTAATTATATTGCAATAGTTTATTTTAAAAGCTGGATCAAATATATTGAAGAGAGCAGAGCTTGTGACAGTCTGGAGAAATGTAATCAATGGGAATTAACTTGTTTAACACTTCTAGTGTAGAGACATCCAATATGGTGGTAGCATTTCATCATTAAAGAATGAAAGATATTGATAATTTGTAGTTTAATATCTTCCAGGTTATCGGAGATGGTGATTTGAAGAATCAGGTTTCCGATATGAACAAATTAAAAACATCATCTGAAAAAAGGTAAATTTAAAACTATAGTGACTTCTCAACAGTCAAGCTATTTGAGATTTGTGAAAAAGCAGTCTTTATCCTAATAATAAGATAAATAAAATATACATTATGGGTCCCTAGTAAGTCTGTGTAAGTTGATATCCTGAAACACTGACAGAGTCAATATTGATTAGCATAAAGTAGCTTCACATTCAATAAATAACTTTTTAAATGTAAAAATTTCAGTTTATGTTCAAATGTAAATTAAACTTCTTTAAAACAATTATCAATAAATTTAATCATTTCCTGCAAACATTGGCAAAACATAAAATTACTTTTACTGAAGGAATTAAAGGACGAGTTCATAATACTATGTAAGAAGCCATGAATTTGTCATAAAAAGTATATCATTCTCTGACAGTACTGCAATCCAACACACATCTAGGACAAACAAGAGTGAGATTACAGAAAGATTTCAAGAGTTGCAAAGTTGTGTTTGTTATTTTCATGATAACTTGTTTTAGCAAATATCTGAAAAAGTTACGAGATTGTCTATGGAAAGCAAAATGTCTGTTAAGCATCATGAAACTATTGAAAGGCTTTCAGTCTGACTCCTTTCTTAAGCTATCGCAGGTTAAAACACCTCGTTAAATCAAACCATCTAATCAGATCTAAAAAAAACATGGCAAAATAGAGATTTTTTTTTTTTTAGCTTCGGTCTTAGGTCTCTGAAATACCAATTATTTTCTGAATGAGCGGATGAATTTGTGTGAAGGACATGCTCGACTGTGCATTAAAGTTGTATCTTGTGATGGATTTAAAATTTGAATTTACATGCTTGCATTTAGAATCATCTTTGCTTTTGCTGACTTTAGGAGTGCAATGGCTTGATATCAGACTGGCTGTTCCTGTTTGTTTGAGGATAGGATCAAAAGAAATAGTAAAGAAACTATTATGTTTTCTACTTACAGTATATTAGTTTCTTAGGTATTATGATAAGCAAAGTCAAACTCTCAGTCAGCAATGGGTATTCTTGGAAATAATACTAATTATAATACATAAAATATACTATCACAAAAATTACTAGATTTTTGCAGAGTGGCTACTTAAGTGCCATTTATTCTTCTTTAGTTATTGAATTAAAATGGAAGTTTACATCCTGCAATTCAAAACAGTTGTTCCATAAGCCATGAATAGATTATGGTGAATTTATTGTACAGAGATAGGTGTGAACTTATCAGAAATACCAGCTTGCTAAAGATTATTTGGTAACTGGGGAAGTGGTTGAGGGGAAAAAAAATTAGACAAGGTTTGCATTGTGATAAAATGAAAACAAACTCATGAGAAGCCTACCTACTTTAAAATAGTTTTTTAAAGGCTCACTGTGACATGCTGAAACACAGTTTGCTGTGGGGGAAGAAAACACTCCCTGGTACTTCAGTGTGCTGGCTGGTCACCCAGTAGTTTCAGAGGAAGTAGGAACAGTTGGGAAACTGAAGGTTTCTGATTACTTCCTTCATTTGACTGTTATCTTTTGGAAAGCTTCTTGCAAGGTGAGGAGCCGAAAACCATTCTAAGATAACTGAATTTTTATAAACTCACTTTATAAATAGCTATAAATAGCTGCCGTGACAGCCGTTGGAGTTACCTTTCTCATTGTGAGCACTTAGAAAGGTGTTTTAGCATTTGCGGAGTGAAAGTCATGTACAGTGAGCGAGTGGGGCGTTGTGAATCCAGCGCTTCATAATCAGAGTAAGAATGCTTAAACTTTTGGGAGTTGCTGGGACTGAAAGAAATGTCCCTGCAGTGAAAAAAATTCTTAGGGTAGATGTTTTCTTGTTGGTGATGTTCGCTTTCAAATGTGAACCCTTGACATCCTCTGTTCCTCACTGTCTGGGCAGTTGCTTCCTCTGCATGTAGTCATAGCTTTCCTAACCAGAGAAAGAGGAAATACACAAAGCTCTCTGGTTAGCTAGAGTCATGCCGTACACTTTGGCAACAGTTGAGATGATGGCAAACTTGGTCATGCTTCCTTTCTGCAAGTAAGATGGTGGTGTGAGGGGCGTTTTGAGCTGCAGCATTTGAACATGGGATGGAGAAAGTGTTTCCTGCCTATGGAGATGGGCAGTGTACGGGATCAAATAAGCCTCGTAAACTTTGCCTCAGGATGCTTATTCGGGGTTGCTAAATCCATCCCAGAATAATAATTATAGGTTTTCTTCAGAACTCATGAGATTTGGGTTAAGTAGTGAAAGACAGATATGGCAAACCTAAGAGCTGTGTCTGTGAAAGTCAGGGAGCAGAAACCGAGTAGCTGTAGGGCAGCCACCTTCTTTTCTTTGCACAGAAGGATCCTGGAAGAGGTAACCAAATGGGTGAGGCTGCAAACAGCCAACGGTGTTTTGAGTTGATCTTGAAAAAGCATCTTATTTTTCATGTGTGAGAGAGTAACAGGTCCCATGGGCAGGAAAGTGGCATTAAAGTACCACAGATGTGTTTAAAGCTTTACTAAAATAACTATTGCATATGACTGCCATCAGGAAGCTAAAGTGAGCGCTCCATCCACATGCTCTGGCGTAGGGCACTGGCTGGATACCAGAGCAGTGGTAGGTGGTTGCTGTCAGAAGGAAACAGTGCACAGTTTGTTTCTTCACATGCTTTTTCTTTCTCATTCTGGTTACAATTAATGACTGAAAATATTTTGAGCTTTGACTAATGATCTGAAAGAGAAGGAAGAGTTCTGGTTAAAATTGCAGGCAGCTTGAAGCTGGAGAGATCTGCAAAAATGTTGGAGGACCAAATGATTTCAAAACGCTCTTGTGAAATGCAGAAAATGGTTAAAAATATTTGATGGAAGTATGTGTAAGGTACTGTGCTTGGAGAGGTATACCACTGGAACAGATAAAGGACAGTCACATGTGTAGTGAGGAGAACCAGAAATCGCAAGATTAAACTGCAAGGAGAAAAACTTTCCAGTGAAGGGATTCAAAGGGTTCGAACAAAGTCGCCTTTGGTTATTGAATCACCATTTTTGCTGGCTGCTAAGGACTGGTTTGGCATATCTCTGTCATGAAGAGCACCTGTGGTGTTCATCCAGGTCTGTAGTTATATGACCTTATAAAGTTTCTTCTGGTGCTCGGTAGTTATGTTTTTGATAACTAAAGATAGTAGAGAGTATGTAACCTTCAGTGACTACAGAGTGCTCTTGTGAGAAGGCTTTAGAATGGATGGGGTGAAAAATGTCTCTTTTAGTAACAAGAAGGCTTCGTCACATTTTAGGGAAACAGGTCTTGTATGAAAGGCTGGGCACAGTGTTCAGGGTTTTCCTGTGAGGTTCTGCAATGTCAGCAGCTTAAGAGGAAATCATGCTCTGACAGGACGCAGTTTTTATTGTGCCATTTTGACTATTTCTGTGGTTCACCTAGCTGTTGGATTAAAAATACTGAATTCCATGGGGTCTTTCTGTTTTGGAGAGCCGTCTTCTACATTTAGATGCTGAACAGTTTGTTAGTCAAAGCGTATGTATTTGCATTGTAAATATCAGAAAGTCCCACTGCAAATTGGGCTTGCATTTTGTTCCTGGGTCAAATGGGTTGTCACAGCAGTATTACATACAGAAGCAGTCAGTCAGGCTTGCTGCTGTAATTTTTGTCCTACAGCCTTTTTGATTTACCATGCAGACATCGCAATCTGTCACAGCATTATAACCACTATGTATATTAGTGTAGAATATTAATAAATAAGAGCACAATTCTTGTTTAAGAAGAAAACTCAGCTGTAGCTAAGAGGAAGTCAGGTCTTTATATTTCAGCATAGACTCCGGGCTGGTGTTATTTTCAAGGACACTTTATTTGGTATGCTGAAGACATGAAGTTTATTTGGCTATATTTCTGTTGGAAGACTTCTTGCAAGATGAATAGCTTAAAACCATTCTAAAGATATTTCTTTAACTGCTACGAGTGCTTATTGCGCTTGATAGAAACCGTGTCCCCCAGGAGGATATTATACCTGTTAATCTTAGGACTTAAATTGTTATACCAGCCAGTAGTGAGAATGACGTACCTCAACCTTTTAAAGCTGTTTGTAAGTGTGGAGAAATTATGTTAGATGCTAACTTTCTGTACATGGTATATTACTTCCATGTGCCAGTGTTGTTTGGATTTTGCAGGCCGCAGCAGTCAGAAATCAGGTTTGCTGTAAATGAGTTTTGTCTTTATGAAAACTTATATTTTCCTTTTTTGTTTGTTCCTGAGGATCATATTAGCTTTCTTGGGTTGTTTCCAGCTTTCAGACTACATTTATTTCATTGTGAGACCAATGATATACTGCAGTGGAAATTATATATGCATACACACACACAAATTGAAGCAGCATTTCTCGTACACGTTGGCTTATGTGTGGGTTGGCTAGACTCTAAACGTTTAGAATGTGGAGCTGGTGAAGATAACATCCTTTGTAAGTTTGATAGTACACCAGGTCAACAGAGCTTCTGGATTCCATTAAAATCTTGGGTTTATTTTGGAGTATTTCCAGTTCAGTGGATAAATGGAGGAGTACAAATAAACAAAATGAAGCTTATGCAAATAATAATTGTTTTATACTATTCAACCTGGTTTTGGATTATGTGAAAGGATTGGAAGGATTATACTTTACTTATACAAGGAAAATAATATTTCAGCAACCTAGACAGATTTCTTTTAGTTCAAAAAAAATGCTTTTAACTCAAAGTCTAGCAAAAGTTTGAGAAGGCGATATACTTACTTCTCAATATAAAATTATTTTGATTTAAACTCTATAATTAGTATAACCGTTTCTTACTACTGATGTTAACAGCTTGTAAATATCATCTGTAATCTGAAATTGGTTTTCAGTTTTGCTTCTCATTTAGATGTCAGTGTGGAAAAGTGACAGTGGTGGAAGCAATTTCTTCAGCAGCTGTTACATCAATTTGTTTTCACAGCAGTATAACCTTTGCTGTCAGCTACCTTTTTCCTTAATTTTAATGTTTTTTTCCACATCTAAATTAATTATTTTGGTAGAGTTAACTGTAAGTGTGAAACCTTTCCACAGATGTAAAATACAAATCAAGGAGTAATAATTCCTCATTCTTATAAGCAAAGCTGACAGTATCTATAAAGCTAACGTTATATACTTAAGTTTCATTGCAGATAGTCAGAACAGTATATGTGTAAAATGAATTATTGATGATTATTGCCGGGCTCTAATGTTACAAAAGTGAAAAGTCAAGGTAGTTAATCCATGGAAATCGTAATTTCTTGTAGTTCATTACATGACTATAATTCAAATGTTAAACATTTCTCTAAAAAGTACTTTCATGTGGGAATGTGAATCTCAAAACTATTCTGAATAATTACGATCTGAAAATGGAGGGCAAATAAAACAATTTCTAGACTGACTCTGTTTTGAATACCATAAATATTTACATTCATTCTTTCTGCGTAATCTGCCTATCTGTATATATCATAGAATCAGAGAATGCGTTGGGTTGGAAGGGACTTTTAAAGGCCATCTAGTCCAACCCCCCTGCAGCAAGCAGCGACATCTTTAACTAGATCAGATTGCTCAGAGCCTCATCAAGTCTGACCTTCAGTGTCTCCAGGGATGGGGCCTCCACCACCTCTCTGGGCAACCTGTTCCAGTGTCTCACCACCCTTATTGTACAGAACTTCTTCCAAATGTCTAATCTAAACCTACCCTGCTCTAGTTTAAAACCACTGCCCCTCGTCCTATTGCTACATGCCCTTGCAAACAGCCCCTCTCCATCTCTTCTGTAGGCCCCTTCAGGTACTGGAAGGCTGCTATAAGGTCTCCCCGGAGCCTTCTCTTCTCCAGGCTGAACAACCCCAGCTCTCTCAGCCTGTCTTCATAGGAGGGGTGCTCCAGCCCTCTGATCATCTTCGTGGCCCTCCTCTGGACCGCTCCAACAGGTCCATGTCCTTCTTGTGCTGAGGGCTCCAGAACTGCATGCAGTACTCAGATGGGGTCTCACGAGAGCAGAGCAGAGGGGCAGAAGCATCTCTCTGGATGTGCTGGCCGCGGTTCTTTTGATGCAGCCCAGGATGCAATTGGCCTTCTGGGCTGCAAGCACACATTGTTGGCTCATGTCCAGCTTTTCATCCATGAGTTCCCCCAGGTCCTTTTCCGCAGGGCTGCTCTCTATCACATCATCCCCCAGCCTGTATTGATAATGAGGATTGTCCCGACCCAATTGTAGGACCTTGCACTTGGCCTTGTTGAACTTCATAAGATTTGCTTGGGTCCACCTCTCTGGTTCATCCAGGTCCTTCTGCATGACATTCGATTCCCTCTGGCCTTTCAACCGCACCACTCAGCTTGGTGTCATTGGCAAACTTGCTGAGGGTGCACTTGATCCCAGTGTGTAAATCATTGATGAAGATGTTGCACAGCACTGGTCCCAGTATGGATCACTGGGGGACACCACTTGTCACCCCTCTCCATCCAGACAACAAGCCATTGACCACTACCTTCTGGATGTGACCATCCAGCCAGTTCCTTATCCATCGAACAGTCCATCCATCAAATCCTTATCTCTCCAACTTAGAGAGAAGGATGTTGTGGGGGACCATGTCAAAGGCCTCACAGAAGTCCAGGTAGATGATAATCTGTTGCTCTTCCCTTGTCCACTGATGCAGTCACTCCATTGTAGAAAGCCACCAGGCTGGTCAGACAGGACTTGACGCTGGTGAAGCCATGCTGGCTGTCTCGAATCACCTCCCTGTCTTCCATGTGCCTTAGCATAGCTTCTAGGAGGATCTGTTCCACGATCTTCCCAGGCACAGAGGTGAGGCTGACAGGGTGGTAGTTCCCAGGGTCCTTCTTTCTACCCTTTTTAAAAATGGGTGTGATGTTTCCCTTTTTTCAGTCACCAGGGACTTCACCTGACTGCCATGACTTTTCAAATATCATGGAGAGTGGCTTGGCAGCTACATCAGCCATTTCCCTCAGGACTCGGGTGCATCTCATCAGGTCCCATAGACTTGTATATGTTCAGGTTCCTCAGATGGTCATGAACCTTGTCTTTGCTTACAGTGGGAGGGACTTTGTCCTGCAGGTCCCCATCTTGTGGTCCTTCAACTTGCAAGGCGTGAGGAGAGAAAGGCTGGCAGTGAAGACCGAGGCAAAAAAGTTATTGAGAACCTCAGCCTTCTCCTAGTCTTTTGTTACTAGTTTGCTGTTCTTGGTCATCAGGGAGGGTACGCTTTCTTTAACCTTCCTTTTCTGGTTGACGTAACTGTAGAAGCCCTTCTTGTTATTCTTAGCATCCCTTGCCAAGTTCAGTTCCAGACGTGCCTTGGCCTTCCTGACCTCATCCCTACATAACCGGGCAGCATCCCTATACTCTTCCCAGAACACCTGATGCTGCTTGAACTGCCTGTGCGGTTTCTTCTTGCCTTTTAGTTCGGCCAGCAGGTCCCAAGTCGGCCATGCTGGCCTCTTCCTTTTCATGCTTGATTTGTTACACCTGGGGATTGAGAGCTCTTGTGCTCTATGGAAAGCATCCTTGAAGATCTGCCAGCTCTGTTCTGCGCTCTTGTCCCTGAGGACCATTTCCCAGGGCGTCCTATTGACTAACTCCTCGAAGGGCTGGAGGTTTGCTTTCCTAAAATTCAGGGTCCTGACCAGACTCTTCATCTGGCACATATCCCTCAGGACCGTGAACTCCACCAGTGCGTGGTCACTACAGCCCAGGCTGCCTCCAATCTTGATATCCCTGATGAGCTCACTCACATCGGTGGCTATGAGATCCAGTATGGCATCCCCTCAGGTAGGGCTGTTTCCTGTCTTAGGAAGTTATTCTCAAGGCACTCCAGGAACCTCCTGGATTGTCTACAGCTCGCTATGTTTCTTTTCCAGCAGGTGTTGGAGTGGTTGAATTCCCCCAGCAGGATGAGAGCCTTCAAGCGCGATGCCTCCTGTAGCTGGAGGAAGAAGGCTTCATCAGTTGGTTCCCCTTGATCAGGCGACCTGTAGTATAGACACCAACCACAAGGTTCCCCTTGTTGCCTCGATCTGTAATTCCTACCCATAAGTTTTCGACTTCATCTTGGCTGTTCTTTAGGGGCATCACTTCACACTCTATCCCTTCCTTAACACAGAGGGAAACACCTGTATGCCTTTTTTTTAAATAGTTTTTTATTTTAAAATGAATTTTCAAGGCGATTTTATGATGTCAGGCCAAAATACCCTTGTGTTCAAAATGAATCTAAACTCTGATGATAACTTTGAACACCTTCCGACATTTTTTCTTCAAAATGATGAGTGCTGGTTTGCTCACTTCATTAATGATACTCTTTTTCTTTCACTTCCAAAACACCAGCCTGTAAGGCAAACAGTCTTTGGGACTGTTTGTAGCCAGTTTTTCCTTGAATGGCAGGTTTGATACAGTGTCCTGGCACTTAACATAAACTATATTAAGTATAAGTTACTCTAATTGACATAGATAAACAACATTTGTACCTATATCTTGATTTCTGTTTGCTGCAACTGATTTCCCTGTTTACAGTTGCTCTTGGAGATGCTGTTATACATAATTAGTCTGCTGCAATGCAGGCTTTGAAAAATCTGTAAGTTTGCCAGAATTAAGGAGAATTAAGGCTTGACTGTTTTCCAGTAAAGATAAAATATGAAGGTGAAGGAGCCACTTCCCTTACTCTGACATGGGATTTCTACGGCTGGTGGTTTTTTTCTCTGATCTAGATGGAAAAATGAATGTAAAAAATCTTTCTTGTAGTGTTTCTACCAGTTCTCGGACTATGTCTCTGCTGTCACAGCTGGAGAAGATAAATTTAGACTCTGTATTAGGAGAAGCAGACAATGCCAGATATGTTACCTCAAAGATCCTTCATCTGGTTCAGAGCCAAGGTAAATATCTAAGTTTTGTGGTGTTGGTAGTTTTTGTTTTGAGGCTTCTTTTTGTACTTATTTCGTGCTGGACTTTTCCTGAATTTTTGTTCTGTTTGGTGAACTTGATTATCCATCCATTTTTGCCACTGATTGTTGAAAGTACCTGTTTAAGGCCATGTTTAATGCTGTCTGATATAGTATTGGTTACATTAAGTGCATTTTGTATTGTCAAACAGCTGTAACTTAAGTAATATTTCACAGTGTGTATATATATGAGAAGTAGAATTATCTGGAAGAGAGCTTTGTTACAGGTTTTTGTCTTTATGGTTTGGTTTTTTTTTTCTAGGGCATGACAAGATTGTTGAACAAGTGAAAGCAAAAATGAGTTTTAAAATACCTTAAGTCTTTTACTTATTTCAGTTAGTTTTTTATATATATATATATATGCATTTTTAATAGGGTTTTTTTATTTGCAGTGTAGATTTTCTGATATAAAAATGATCACTTGCTGATATATGATCACTTTTTTCTGCAAGCTAGTATATTAAAAGAAAAATGGTCTTTTTTTTCATTGGCAGAAAAAACCAGGAAGGAGATGACTTCTAAGGGCTCTACTGGAATAGAAGTTATTCTGTCAACCCTAGAGGTAAAACCTTTTCATCTGTGTAGTTATGGGTACACAGCAAGTTTTCATTTTATCACTGGGCTTTGTATTATTAAATATGTTATCCTGGCTAGTCTCCAAAACCTGTGTAGGATTGTAATGATTAGATACGGTCCATAAGTATCATGGCCTACCTAAGAATTTCTCTCCCTTATTTTTAAATATTCTAAGAAATTATTTGTCAACTATCACTTCTAATTAATATGCCATATTACAAACTAGGTTTCAGTTGGTTTTGTGGCTAATTCAGGCTGCATAGTGGGTTAGTTAGCTGGGTGGTTACATCTTAAGTTATGTTTGATTTCGTCATGTCAGTTTCTTCGACCTTTAAGTATCTAAACCACTGTATTAGACTTCGCCATTAAGCAAAGAAATCTTTCTGGTTTTTATTGCAGAATACAAAAGATCCTCAGACTATTCTAAATATATTGAATATTCTCATTGAGGTAGTCTCAGTTGGTAAGTTTTCATTGAGGAGCAATTTCTGATTGTATTCCTGTATTCTTCTGCAGACTTTTGGGGGTTTTGGGTTTTTTTTTTTGGGGGGGGGGGTTTGGATTTTTTTGTTTGTTTGTTTCCAACATTTCCTAAAGCTGATTTATGTGCAGAATAAAAAGAACATAAAGACTGAAGTCACATTTCAAATAATCATACACAAATAATTTGTGTTGCTAAGTCCAGCATGTTCTTGTATACTGCAGTCACATATGAAGAAAATATTGCTGTTCTAAAGGCTTTCTTTATGATAACTGTAGCTTAGATACTTAGTTGTTCTTTGCCTTCAGAGATACCAGTTGAGTTTTAATTTCTAGGTGGCGGTCGGAGAGCAAGCGTCTTAGTCACTAAAGGAGGGACACAGATCTTATTGCAGCTGCTTTTGACTGCCAGCAAAGACTCTCCACCAAATGAAGAATTAATGGTGCTTCTTCATACTCTTCTTGCAAAAATTGGTCCAAAAGGTAATAATGATATACTTAAGTAATATGGCTTAATACTTTACAGTTTTGGAATTGAAACTTAAGAAAACTTTTCTATTACTGTGTAAGCTTCCATGTGCTCAGAATTGATAGAGAGCAAAAGGAGGAGTAAAATAGAGGGGAGGAAAGAATGGTGAAAAATAGATATGCAGAGTTGATATTATGAGTAGAAGGAATTCACAGTTCATTAAACTTTTATTTTTTTATAATAATTTCAAAATTAGTGTGATTGATCATGTATTTCTTTATTGTCAGACAAAAAGATTGGCATGAAAGCAAGAATTAATGGTGCCCTAAATATATCATTGAATTTAGTGAAGCAGAATTTGCAGAACCACAAGCTAATATTGCCATGTCTTCAAGTATTAAGAGTTTACTCAACTAACTGTAAGTATAATGATAATTATTTTCTTTCCCATGTAATATAAAGCTTTTTACCTAGATACGGTTAAAATATTGTATCTAATGTTAGATGTTTAAAATAAGTATTTTTATCTGACAGTTTGCTTTTTGTATTGTAAAATTGCTTAAATTCTAATAAAAGCCGTGAAGCATGTTTGTACTTACTGTGTATCTTTGGTTTTTGTTCAGTCTGTGTATATATATTTCCCTTATTCCTCGTGTTGAAGTGCCCTACTGTTGGGCTAATATTTTTCCATAAGAGCTTAATTTTTTGTGTGGGCAGGCATTAGGAAGTTGATGAAAATAGTGTGATTCTTGCTGTATCTCTGTGGTCGGTTAGATGCTCTGGAGTTTTTCCTTTGAGTTCAAAATGACCATTAAACCTCTTAAATAAGTGCAAGAAACTGAAAACATAACCATGTTCCTCCAAGATAATTGATTTGATGATCTGTAAGATTATGTTTCAAGGACATTCATATGAACACCTGTAATTCATAAAGTCCCAATACTTTTTAAATGTGGAAGCTATATTTCTGTTGAGCCATCTAATAATGAGGTAAAATCCTTCTAAATGGAAGAGTTTAATACAGGTAGTTGCATAGCTTAGCTGAAAACTTGCTACATCCTGAAAATGGGAAATTGAACTGAGTCTCTAATTCGGATTCTGCTCAGATTAATTCTATTTTTCTGTGTTTCCTGCTCCTTACAAACAGAAAAAGTAGTAGCTTATTACATTCCAATGAGTAGTACTATACAGTTGCTACCAGAATAGAGTTCTAACTTTTCTTAGATTCTAGTGGTGTAATGTTGCTGCTAATGATCATGAAATTGCAGCTTGGGTTCAAGTACTAAATTCTACACTACTAATAGCATTTGTTATGTTGAAGTTAATTCTTATTTGCTTTCTTCCTACTTTGTTAGGCCTTACATATTGCTAAATTCAGTTGGGAATTGAATTTCTATGCCTGTTTCAGCAGTTCATATTTTCAGTGGGCATTGGGCTTCAGCCATACATCCATCCAGTGTGTGTTCCTTGAACGTAGGACAGCATAATTTCTGTTAAGTTGCTCCCTGTCAAGTAGATTATTTTTACAGTTTTTTTTTCCTGAGAACATATATGCATCATGAGTAGCACAGGAAAACTTATACCAATTGGCATTTCTAAATCTAACAGTGAACGCTTGACTTTCAAATCCTGGTGGACATACTTGGCTATCCTGATACTGAAGGATAATAGCAAGTCATAGAACTTACTAGACTTGAAATTTTAAAAACCCTGCTCTCTTGATAAACTGTGAGATTTTTTTTTTTAAAGAAAATTCTTTTACGTCATAATAACAAAGAAAGTAGAAGCATGCATTGGAAGTACTACATGAAAATTTTATTTGTAAAGTAATAATCTTTTTTCTTCTTTTCCAAGAGTTATCAGGATTGGATTATCACATTAATTATGTGTAGTATCTGCTTGTCGTTGTATGTCTTAAAGCATAAATGTGTCTAACTGTTTTGTACTTAAAAATAAGTTCACATGGATTTCAGTTTGAGTATATTGATTTTTGCTTTTGCCTTTCTTATTACATTATCTTAAAATGGATTTAACTCTTAAAATGGTTTTAACTCTTACAGCTGTAAATGCAGTGTCCTTGGGAAAGAATGGAGTAGTAGAACTGATGTTTAAGATCATTGGCCCTTTTACTAAAAAGAACACTAGCCTTATGAAGTAAGTAAGGTCTCTTTAATATAGCATATGGAAAACCTTAGATATGTTTCAAAACCTACCTGTAAATGAAAAATAATACTAGAGAAATAAAATTAATTCATATTTGAAAGTTACAGTGAAGGGAGGTGGGAAGGAGAACCACAGAGCTGACAGTTTAATTTTACCCAGTAGAGTAACACAAAATATTTGAATGTCTGGTTACAGTACTCGTGAAAGAATATAAATGTTATTTTTTGTCTCTAATATTCCTGCATGGAAACTGTACCATGGTTATTCCCAAATCAGGACAAACCGATGAAGACAATCCCATCATTTTTTCAATGTGTTGAATTGACTCCCACATCTCCCTTGTATTTGTAGAGCGACACTGTCTGTTTTATTTTGTAATAGCATTTGCTTTCTGTTTTACTTCAGATCAGTTGTAGACTCTCAGAGCAAAACCATAAAACATACAGTAGGAAGCACAAGCAATATCTGTCTAATGGGCTGTTGTGTTTTTTAAAAAAAAAAACAAATTCACTGTGTACCTTAAAGTGGTGACTTTAATCCCCCCCCTCCATGTATTTTTCTTTTTTTTTCTTTTTTTTTTTTTCTTTTTTTTTAAAGTGAATTTAGGGTAAAAATAGATAAGTGGATCTACCTGGAGATAGCCCTTTCTTTATATGCTACCACCCTTCTGAAGTACATACCTGTGGAAAACTGAATTTTTCATCTGGTTAGCAAATTAATAATCTCATGTTGTTCATACTCTATCTTCAGTACAAAAGAAATAGTGTTATGTTATCTGAATCTGGTATTTGTGGTCACTGGAGTATCTTTTAAAAAAAAAAATGCCCTGCCTCTTAAAGCCCCAGCTAAAAATAGACATATGAACTTACTATTCCATGATGTGAGTAGTCATGGTATCCTTGTTTATGGTCTAAGATCAGATGTGTGAAGTCTCTTTTTACAAAGAGATTAAAAATAAGTAGATATGTTTTCTAGTTGTACATCTTGATTGAGGCAAGATCTTTGTGTACAAGAAAGATCTTGCGCTGACGATCTTAACGCTGTAGTATAGATTTATAGGCAGTGCTCCTCAAGATATTCATACACTACCATTTTGCGCCTACAGTTTTCTAAAATAGTATCCTTTTACTTTGTGGAAGTACTTGTTCTGCTGCTAACGTAAAAACATGAGTTTCAGAAATATCTCATCTATTGAGGATGGTTCATAAACATTACGTTGTCACTTGCGGTGGGTTTTTTTGCAAAGGCTGAAAGTTTGTATAGCCAATTACACTGATGATTTTAAATCTTACCATCAGACTTCAGGTATAGCAGAGATGCATGATATTTTAGTAAAATCAAATTTTAAAAGCAAAGTCTGTGATACAGCACAACCAGGAAAACATGGGGATAGATGCTAAATAAATCTATTAGCAGTAAATATTTTGTATAGCTTTATAGTGTTGTAGATTAAGGTTACTGGTTGGTTGTTGTTTTGACTTTTCTTGTTATGTTGACAGGGTTGCTTTAGACACACTTGCTGCGTTGCTAAAATCAAGTAAGTGTTTGACTACAAGAAACTGTTTGTCTAGTTGAGAGAGATGTGTGTGTATGTGTATATATATATACACTCCGAGTAAAACTAAAATTAAATCTGTGGCCAAAACAAAATCAAGGTTAGGAAACTTAGAAATAAGGCTAAAGTTTTGCCTGCAATGTCTGGTGCTTTAGTATTTGTGTGATACATACATAACATGTTTAATAATTAGTTACTGCCTCTTCCTCAGTTATGCAGCGGAAATGCTGCACTGCTTCTGCAGAACTGGTCTGGATCCAAGGGGGAGAAATAGCCTTTTACAGTCACTCATCTGAGCCCTTCAGTAACAGATACCTTCAGCATAACTCCTGTGCATTTTCTTTATACGTACACCTGAAAGTATCTGTCGGATGGCAGGGGGAAATACAGGGTTTCTTCAGGTACCTTTCTGAGTAATTACGTTTTGGGTCCTAATGACAAGTGTGTCAGCGATGCTCATGAAGTGGAACCAAGGCTAATGAAATGATGGTCTGTTGCCAGACGCTGGCTGTCTTGGCCATCAGCAGCGGCTCCTGACAAATGTCATCTCTGCAAATTTTGCACCAGGACTGTAACTGAGAAGGAATTAAAAACCTGTTCTCTCCAAACAGTTGCATAAAAACTACAGCATTCCTAGGAGTTGGATGAGAACTGGGGCGTGATTAGTTTTGCAGAAAAGTATTTCAGGCAAATGACAGGAAACTTCTGTACCGGTTGTTACAGGGTGCAGAGTTTTCTCATGTTTTATCAGTGTGATACCTTGGTCTTACAGATTTGTGTATTTAGAATTTCTCCTTAGGAAATCTAGGGAAAGAAATATTTCCAAATTATTGTCAGTATTCTGTTCTTTAAATGGGCAGTTAAATTTTAATGTTTGGGAAAGAAATAAAATGTTGAAAACGTGTATCTTTGAAATAGGAGGTAACTTCCCACACTTTATATAAGTAAATCTTTTCATAAAACCACTAATCTCTGATGTGTAGAGTCCAGTTGTCATACTGTTTATCCAGTATTTGTGATAGAGGTATTTTGAGTTTATCAAATCTGAGTGATAACTGCTGCAAAACTGTATGGATTACAAATGGTAAGAAATTTGTTTCAAGTCTTGTAGCTACACAGTGTGTGTGGACAGAGATAGATACGCTTTATACAAACACATTTTTTTTATTTGCTAGCTGACAGTATTTTACAATTACCTTTAAGTGTAGTGCACACTGTTCTTCTGGTAAACCATGAAAATGACATGCAATGTTATTATG
Source organism: Fratercula arctica (assembly GCA_947846985.1). Taxonomy (NCBI): domain Eukaryota; kingdom Metazoa; phylum Chordata; class Aves; order Charadriiformes; family Alcidae; genus Fratercula; species Fratercula arctica. Next base: position 44,160,331 of record CANTUZ010000026.1, on the reverse strand, counting down.
AAGAATGAAGTGTGGACTACTGGCCTCAGTTATTGAGTCATTTCTGTTTAGGTTGATGTAAAACTCTGCTAAGAGTGGCTAAAATACTACTTTAAATGAAACAACTCAGTTACTTGGGTAAAAAAGAATGATTTTAGCATTGATTGGAAAATGATATTGAAGTCATTGGGCAATTTTTAATTTTCTTTCCTAACTTTTTTTATAAAGAATCAAATGCCAGGAGAGCAGTAGACAGAGGATATGTGCAGGTGCTTTTAACGATTTATGTTGATTGGCACCGTCATGATAGTCGACACAGATACATGCTGATACGGAAAGGAGTTTTACAGTGCATTAAAAGTGTTACAAACATCAAATTGGGAAGAAAGGCATTCATTGATGCCAATGGGATGAAAATTCTTTACAACACTTCACAGGTAAGTTTCTCGGTTGTTTTTTTTGTTATTGTTGGTTTTGCCTCTTCAGCTTTAAAACTCCTGACCTCAGATTTGTTACAGTTCTTTTGATGATATTCATAGCCATTCCTGATTATGGGGATAAGGATTATTTTCTGTACTTGACTAAAATGGAATGAAAATACAGAATTTAATTCATGTTTGCTGTTATTTGGCTGTGACTATTTCTAGGAGGGGTTGTTGAACTTAATTTAAAAAAAGGGGGGGGCAAAGTCTTTTAAAAACCCAAACTTCAACATTTAAAAAGGTGAATCTGAGTTGGTCGAAGTTCTTCTGGCCTTCGAAGGAGACACTAGCAAAATTTATTGTAAACAAAATACTTTTCTGTTAGCGAATTCTAGAAATCATAGAATGGTTTGGGTTGGAAGGGACCTTAAAGATCATCTAGTTCCAACCCCCCTGCCATGGGTAATCTGTAAAACAAATCTGTAAAACAAATGTAGTTTGACTATTAGTTTGAGAGATACTTTTCTTTTGTCTTCCTGTTAATAGGAGTGCCTTGCAGTAAGAACTCTTGATCCCCTTGTCAACACATCCAGCCTAATAATGAGAAAATGTTTCCCTAAAAATCGTCTTCCTTTACCAACTATTAAAAGTGCTTTCCATTTCCAACTCCCAGTTATTCCTGCCAGTGGTCCTGTGGCTCAGCTGTACAATTTGCCTCCTGATGGTATGGTAGTTTTGTAATATTTTGTCTTTGAGTATGTCTAACGTTGCTTTATGTAAGGTGGAATCAATTACAGTTATTTGTGTTCTCCACTGAAACTTGGACTCTGAGACTCGTCTCAGCTGGCAAAGGGTCTGTGACTGTTAGTGTAGAGCACCAATTTCTGATGTTAAGTTTTAACTGATGAAAATTCTGTCTACATGTGTGGTTATGTTTCTGAGATACGAAACAGGAACTAAAGTGTGGTGTCCATCAAACTCCGAAGTCTAAAGCACAGGCTGTACATACTAGTCTACAAACTTACATGGTCTTTCTTTTTAACCCACTTATTATATACATTCTCCTATATAAAATGTAATGTAGTGTGCATCCAGTTTTGCAGGAGTGCATATTCGTTGATTTCATTCTGTTACTCTGATAAACTGCATGTAGTGAATTTAGATTAACATGTGCCATTTGAGGCATTGTTTTTTAGATTATTGTGGTTATTCCTTCATTTGCATGATGAGAAAAGTAGAGCTGCTTTCCTGGACTTTTGCAGTCTCTTAGGCAACACTTGTCTGCAATGCATTTGTATGGTGCTTTATAAGAAATAGATTCATCCCATTGTGAACACCTTTCATTATTTTTGGATAATTAATGTTTAATGCATTTTCAGATATGGTGAAACAGCTTGGTACCTGGGTAAGCAACTGATGAAGTTGCTGTCAGAAAGTTACTCTAAAATGAAGAGGCAAAATGAGACTTTTTAATATCTTCTTATTCACAGTATCTCCTGAACAAAATGAGGTCGTAGTTCTGGAACAAGACAGCTGTCCGATTGGGGTTCACCTGGGTCAGACTCAAACTGCAGGAGCTTAGAGTTTTTTTATGTATTATCTTCAAAGTAAAAAATAGATTAGAAGTGTGTTCCAAAATCCACAGAAATTAAGCCTCTACTTAATGTAGTATTTAGAAACTTCCTAGTCTATTGAAGACTACTACTTTTGTTTTTTTTTTTTTTTTTAATGAGTTTGTTATCTGTTAAAAAAAAGAAGTGAAAAACCTAAGGAAATAGGATGCATAGGATTTTCTTTTTAAGGAAAAACTTCTGTATTAAAAGACATGCAGACTATTGGGGTGGGTACAGCTCTGAATTTATTATAAGTATAATCTTGTATAGGTGGCATTGTAAAATCAATACACGTAATCATTCTGAATACACTAGAGAATCAGTATAATTTGTAAACCTCTGAGTGAGCCTTCTACTGACAGTCAACAAATTTCCTGCATGGAAAACTGGAAAACACTCTTTCAGAAAACATAACAAAAAAACCCCAGCACTCAAACCGCATGAGATTTCTAGAAAAACATGAAATTTGACACTAGTAATCAGAACATCTGCCAGAATAACCAGCTGATGCCCACTTCCACATATTAGGAAATTAGCCCAGTTCTTGTTACTCGTGTAAAAAATGAGTTTGCTTCTGCTTGTTTTGGTTTGTTAAAAAAGGATGAAGTCCTAGATCCTTCAATGTACTGGGTCTCTAACTCAAGTAGAAATTAGTCATTAGTGTCCAAATAGTTACACGTCTAAAAAAATAACACCTTACTGTATGTTTTGGGGGTAAAATTTAGTTCCCAACCTGTCCATGCTAAGCAGTTGCAGTGACCACTCTCCTTGAGTGTGTTCCTTCCTGGTTGAATCTCCAGTGATATGGTTTTGATTTTTTTTTTTTTTTTTAATTGTTAGTCCCCATTTAAGCAAGACAAAAAAGGTGAAGAGGGTACTTTGTCCCACTGTTCTCTGATACTGGGTCATTACTAGCTGACACAACTAAAAGCTGCTGAGACCTCACTTTTTGTTTTTTGGACATGGTTGTCATTACTTTGGGAAAAGGTGTTAGAGCCATCTCATCTTGTGCTGACCTCAAGCCATGCTGAGATGTTCTTGGCACATCTGCTTTGTAAAGTAATTCTGATGGCCATCTGCTGTCTTGCTGGGCTTTTTTGGGTGGGGGGATGTTGGGTGTTTTTTGGTTTTGTTTTGCTTTGTTTAAACCAGAGATCTTTGTTTTGACTTAAAACTGCATGGAAATATAGTAAAATGTGTCCGTGGTATTGTCAAACAAGCATTTTGTTTTGTAAATCTGGTAGTAGTAATTGATGTTTACTAGTTGGTTTTCACAATTTTTTTAAGTGGTAAGTAAAAAAGAAAAGAAACACAGAACATAGATATTTAATTTTTTTTGAGCGTATGTGTTGGTTTAAATGTATAATCTGCTTTACAAAACTTTTTTGTGTTTTAGTGGATGATGTAGTAGATGAAAGTGATGATAACGATGATATTGAAACAGAATCAGAACTTGAAACCGAAAATGATGATGACAAGGACCAACATTTTAAGGTTGGTATGAAACAAAATTAACAGGCAAAAATCAGGCATAACAGTTTTTTAAATTTTTTTAAGTTGCTTGAATCATGTATACAGCCATATGTTTTAAGTGTTAAAAGGACTTTGAGGAGGTTTTCCAGTCAATTTCTAAAATTTAAAAAACTCCTGAAACTTAAGGAGGGTGGGTGCTGATTGAAGATACCAACCTTTGTTGTTCAGATTGCTTCAATATTTTTATCAAAACCTGTTTGCTTCACACTTGTGTCTGGAGTACAGTGGAACAGAACTGGAAACTCTTTTAGCAGTGCTCTGTTCTCAACTTTTATTTCTCTCAGCTCGCTCTTCCCACCTAAGCTGCTGAGTATGTAGGAGCTGCTTTAGCTTTTTCCGTCATTCTGGACTGGGATTGCCTAGGTCAGTGTTGCGGCAAGGTAACTTTGAAGTTCAGCCAACTGTAGAGGTAGGGATCAGACCTCTCACTGTTGTATCACTTCTGGAGAGTCTCATTCTGCTCTCCAGCTGCCAGTCAGTACATGAAAGGACATTTGGTCAGAACTGCCTTATTCTGTTTTTATGTTACATATATTCAGGAGTTAATTGAATTGTCTGTCCATGGACTGGAATGACAAATTTTATTCAAGGTTGTCAAGCCCCGATGAACGGAGTGTCTTCCATAGAAGCAGTTATTAATTTGTCACTGTGGTCAGGTGAAATCTCCACGTTCTAGGTTGCAATAGTTGGATTATGCACAGATCTCATGTGAAGTGTAGTCTGATGTCTGTGCATAATATATTTGGATGAAAGCAAGAAAATTGAGATGTTTTTGTAATCTGTTGAAATGGAGGCTTTGGCATGCTAATAAAACTTAGCTGCTTAAAGCTTCATGGTAAGAGCTGCCGTTTAGCTAATTTTAGAATAGTGATATTCAGCTTTTAAAGCATAGCCGTGTCAGAAGTAAAAGACAAAAGTAATTATTTTAGAAGCTCACTGATTCTAGATGCATGATTGATTTGCTCTGGTGCTCTTTCAGAATGATGATATTGAGACTGATATTAATAAACTGAAACCTAGACAGGAATTGGGAAGACCCATAGAAGAACTGAAAATGTATGAGCAATTTTTCCCAGAACTTTCAGAAAACTTTCAGGTACAGTATATGATTCCCAGGGCATTCCTCATCATGACGGGTTGACTCTGGGAAACACTTTGACATTCTTTTTTGGTGGATATTTCCCTGAGCCAAAAAATAAGAGTCTGAAGTTCTAGATCTACATGTGAATGTGCTACATAGCGAGTTACTAGTTAAACGTTATGGGTTACTTTAATCTGACCGAGAAGGGGACTGTGGGCAGATAGAAGGGAAACCTGTTCTCTGAGGTCTGATTACTGCACACAGTAGAAAGTAAAATAATAAGAAAGTACACAAGATTTCTGACAAAGATTAATTGTATTAGGTATTTCCTTAAATGCTGTGTACCTCTTTAAAGTAGTTGGTTATAATGTCTGGGCAATCGCATTGATTTGGTAATTTGTTATTGATGAACTACTTGTTTATTGCTTTGACACTATCTTCTTATAAAAGCCGAAACTTCATCGCTATGTTTATGTAAGTTTAAAACATAATAACTGTTGTCTTTTAATTACACTTATTTTGGATTATTGCAAAACATACCTCAGGAACAATGAAAGAGAAAGATTTGTAATATAAATAAAACGTTAGGAACTGTTTAGATTTTGTTGTGCTTTTTTTTTTTTTTTTTAAATAAATCTTTTTGTTATTTTTTCCCTTTTATTTCTTAAGGAATATGACTTAATTTCCAAGGAACCAAAGCCTTTTGTACCTGATGCAAATCTGAGCGGACCTATTGTTGTTCCTACAGCAGGAGAGGAGCACTCTGTTGAAGCAAACCAGTCAACAAAAGTAGTTGCTTTGAAGGAGGGTAATCCTTTATTGACAGAGGAATGCAACAGAAGGCCAGCCTTTCTGGAACTACCAAAGAAAGATAGTATCAAAGACAGTAGCTTACATCAGCAAAATGATCAAAGAAACCTGCTTCCATCATGCCAGTGTCTAAGCCAAGAAATTGTGAAAGGCTTGGACAGAATCAGTCTGCAGAACAGTGCAAAAAATGATCAGTATTATGGTACAGGGTGTGTAATAAAGAAGGAAAGCAAAACTAGCCTTACCACACCTGCTTTTAGTAAACCTTGCGAACATGTTTCACCCTGTGGAAGTAGCCTCTTTGAAGGATCATCTGTCCAGCTGGGAAAACTCTGCTGCACTGGAGTGGATTCAGAGGAGGAGGATTCCAGATCTAGTTCATCAGGGGAACAAATCATGCTTGAGGTCTCTGATATATCACCAGTTCATGACTGTGATCTTTATATTGAAATGGTAAAAAACACAAAGTCTATCCCTGAATATTCAGAAGTGGCCTATCCAGATTATTTTGGCCATATTCCACCTCCATTTAAGGAGCCTATTCTGGAAAGGCCGTATGGGGTGCAGAGGTGAGTAACCGTACTTCTTTTTTGTTGTCTTCATTCCCATGAGAAGCTGTTTTTAGGATGAGATTAAGAGGCACATATACAATGTTTACTTTGGCATCTAAAACTATTTTCAGTGAGTGGCCATTGATCACTGCCAAGCCATAAACCAAGAACACAATCCGATTCTGTAATTGCTAATTCTGTAATTCAGTTTTTAAACACTAAGTTTAATTCATAGTCTCCCTTTCTGCCTTCACTCTCCCTGTCTAAATTTTGTAGTTTGTAAAATAAAAAAAAACAAACAACAACCCATAAAAATCCCCAACAAACAAACAAACAAAAAAACCCACCTGAATGCTCCCTTCAGGTCTTAGCAAAAATAGAACAGTTAGTAGTTTAAAGGTACTTCAGCTCTTCTCTTTGCTGTGCTAACAAAGCTATCTTTCAGGAAAATGTAGTGGGGAAAAATTAAAAAAATAGTACACCTAAGTGTCTGTTTTTAGTGTTCGCGGTATAACAGGATTTAGAGTTAGCAAGTGCTGAGGATGCAGTTTGTGGTAGGTCCTGCAGAATGACACACAATAAACACAGAATGAAAAATAAAACAAACCAACAAAAACCAACACATCAACACCCCCATTTTTTTCTTCACTGAGGGATGTTAGAATATGGTGAAGGGTGATGTGACTCTTCAGAATAATTCGCAGAGTGGTATGAAGAACTGGCTCATATGCATAGTAAGTTACTATAAAGAGAAATGAGCATGTTATCAAAACATGTAATAGTAGGTGTGAGACCTTGCCACTTGTTTAATTATTATATTGAATGCTTTCAGCTTTATAACTTTAACCAATCTCATGAGATTCTTTGTATTTACATTTAGTTATTAAAATGGATAAGAGATTAAATGTCTTTAGATTGTATAATTAAAATATTTAGCCGTTTCACACATTGTAAAAAAGTGATCTTTCTAGTGAAATGACCAAGTGTTGGAACACTAATGACATAATGAATATAGCATTACTAGAAGGCATGGTTCAGTGTTGAAGGACAAGAATCTTACCTATAAGCTTATTTTTAGATAAATTCAGCTGATTTAGAAGGGAGATAGTTTTGAGTCAGAAATCATCTAGAACTGCATTTTAAGAAAATCTTGCAAATCTTCATGTATGTTTTTGTAGTACTTCATAATTCTAAATATTCCTGAGTAAAATTGAGTGAAGTAAGACAAAATTAATCATTCCAATGCTCCTTCTTCTTAGATATAAAGCACTGTATTAACTCTGACTTTTAACCAACAAACCCACTTATGTGGTTATATATAAAGCTGATTTCTAAACTGTGAACATAATTCCAGAGTACATTTTATTTTAACTTTAAAATGGTTTATTTTTGTTGCATTTTCTATGTTGAAAGTAACATTTTTAGGTCTTGTGTGAAACAAGAGTGAAATAGCCAGTAATATTGCTAAACTTAAATCAAAAATCCTGTACCACCTTTTTAAGTTATACTGTTCTAAGAATTCGCTTTTCTACAAGTGACTCAGTTTTGTTACTGCAATGTAACAAACTTCTGAGAAGGGAACCCGTTTAAAAAGGGCTTAATCTTTTTAGGGATTTATGGGAAGGTGTTGAAAATGAGATTTGGTCGGGGACATGGAGGAGCTTTTAAGTCTTTTACAAAGCTATGTCCAGATTCATTTGGCATTCAGTGGGATTTACGTTCTCCTTAATGTAAGCAGTTAGTTACTAGTCAGCAGCTAAGTTTTCTTAGAAAACAAATGGTTGCCTTAATCCATCCTTGTAATCTAAGAAAATGTTATGGGGGGCTGAGGTGGGGAGTTAGTGGGTTTTCTTTTTAGTTTTATTAGATATATGGGGTGTGGAGTTTTGGGAGGTTTTTTTAGTCTTGCAGTATGCTGGGAGACTCAATGTTTTTGAATTTGTGCTTTGGAGTGCTTTTGCTTTTTCATTTACATTTAGTAATATGTAATTCTCACCAAATGTCTCAGCAAATTACTGTTTTTTTTGAAAAATATACTTGAGAATAGCTGCAGTGTTTTATATTATTCTACCTTTTAGGGAAGAAAATTATTACATAATTCAATACCCTATAAGTCTGAGTTTAAATTCCTACTTTTTACCATTCCTTAATATTTTAGGGTGTTTTATGCTGTACACTTTAGTATTTTCTAGTCACTTAAGTGTTTTCTGATCATCTGACACTTAAAAGTGATCATCAGGTAAATCGGGATCCACAAAGGACTAATCTATGAACACAAAACTCCACATCAACAGTGTTGTGTTTATATTTTTTCCTTTAATTACCTTAAAATAGCTTTTCTTTTCTCTTGAATTTTTGGAACCTGAAAATGTCTGCTACTACTTTTCCTTTTTGTGTGCATCTTGAACACCACTTCTTCTTTCCTTTTTTCTACATTAGTTATTACTGTGGTATTTCAATGCCTGACATTCATTAATGGATTTTGTCTTGGCTAAACTCCTGTGATGACAGGAAGTATTATGACCCTTTAGAGCTGAGGTCATACTGAAATCTAAGGAGTTGCTCAAGATTAAAAATCTGTAGTTCTGCTCTGAGCTGAAGCTGATCAGATAGATGATGGTGAGTCAGCCTCTTTACAATTTTGTCAGTACATTGGACTTGTGACTTCTTGTCTTTTCCAGTTGGTTTTAATTTAATAAGAGGCCCTAGAGTTGTGCACTTACCTCCTTACGCCTGAACGTACTTTACCACTGTGTTCCTGTATTATTCATTGTTAATCTGCCTCCTTTTCTTCTTATTGCAGGTGCTGTGCAAGCTTTTCCACACAGCTCTGCCACTATATTTCATTCTTGAACTGCAACACATTCTTACTTTTCCAAACCAGGACCTAGATACTGCCAGTTGTGCAATGGTTTTATGATCTGGATAAGCATACACCTGACATTTGGCTGACATCACCAAATTCATTCTTATTTGTTACCTAGTCGATAAATGAACCTATATCTCCAGAGGTGAAAAGCTAGTGCACTAACACACTCACTGCACGACCTACTCTCTAAAAGTCTTTAATTTTAGTTATGGTAGGACTCATATAAGTTACTAATGTTATCAAGAGCTGTCCTGGATTAAAGCATTAACATAAGTAATGATTGAGTAATTCCTGCTTCTACTATAAAGTATGAAATGGTGCATCTTTTTTTCCATAAGATAAAACCCAGTGGGGTTGCGTGCATGAAAACTCAGTTCCCTCACAGAAAAATATCAGACTCAGTCAGTTGTGAATGCAGGTGTTTAAACTTAAGTACACTTAGAGTTTGTGCACATAAGTGGGGGTGAGGCTGAGGTCTCTCTGAAAATCTGTCCCACTGTCTTCATGTCAGCTTTGTTGGTTTACGTTGTTGTATGAGGTAATTCCTGTTTTGTAATTGAAAACAGTATGCAACAATTTAAATGTGAACGCTGTTTTTTATTTTAGGACAAAAATTTCTCAAGATATTGAAAGACTGATTCATCAAAATGACATTATAGACAGAGTTGTGTATGACCTTGATAATTTGAGGTAAGTTTTTACCCTTCTGAAAACAATATTCAGCAAATACTCTAACCTTGTTGTACTTGCTCTGTGGTATCATCTGTAAAACTTAAAGCAGTGCTATTATTGAAGTTCCACCTAAACATGAGAAGGAACTTCTTTACCCTGAGGGTGGCAGAGCACTGGAACAGGCTGCCCAGAGAGGTGGTGGAGTCTCCATCTCTGGGGACATTCAAAACCCACCTGGACGTGGTCCTGTGCAGCCTGCTCTGGGTGACCCTGCTCTGGCAGGGGGTTGAACTAGATGATCTCCAGAGGTCCCTTCCAACCCTACCATTCTGTGCTTATAGCAGACTTCAGTGGAAGTTTCATCTGATGTTAACAGTGTTTCTGCTATCCAGACGGTATTTAGAAGAAGGTTCAAAATAATTTCTGAATTACCAAGTGAGGGCTAAAATAACTTAATGAGTTTGGTTTAGTTAAGTTTTTTTTTATTAATTTTGGTCCCTTTTCTTTTTCTATTTATAGTTTTTCAATACCAGAGGAAGCAGATGTTTTGAAGTTTAATTCCAAATTTGAATCTGGAAACCTGCGCAAAGTTATTCAGATCAGAAAGTAAGATATTTCAACTCTTCTTTTCACGCTTAAGGCCTTTTATTTCTGCTTCTTAAAAAAAGATTGATTTGTTTTTGTTAATCTTTAGAAATGAGTATGATCTAATACTGAACTCGGATATAAATAGCAATCATTATCATCAGTGGTTTTACTTTGAAGTCAGTGGAATGAAAACTGGCATTGGTTACCGGTTTAACATCATCAACTGTGAAAAGTCAAACAGTCAGTTTAACTACGGTAAGATACATTTCCCATACTTTGAGAAGAAATTAGTAGAAAAATACCTGTGCTAGAGAGTTCAGGATCAGTAGCATATTCATGTTGTCAGATCAGATTCTTTTTTAATAGTATTACTAGAAAATGTTTTGACAAATTTCAGCTTAAAAGAAAGTGTCTTAGAACAGTGGCATTCAGTTCTTAAAATGAAGTTTATTTGTAAGTGAGGCCAAAGCAGAAGAAATCCGCTGGTGGCTGCAGCTAAAATTTGTTCTAAGACCACTGGTGTGACAATACCAAAGCCTGTTGAACAGCACAGCTTCAGGAAGAATGACAGCTGTCATCATTGATCCCTTTCTGCATAGAGGTGTGTTTTCAAATGTGAAAGTAAGTGGAGACATTCTCAAACAGTTTTGTCTTATTGATGGGAAGAGAGGCACATTATTTGAGAAGGAAAAGTAAGTCTCCTTTGAAATGCTGGGCTTCGTAGGTGACTCTTGTCTCCAATGAGTAATGTTTGCTGTTTGTACCTCATTCAAAAGTACTGGCTTACTGAATATGCCTTTCTTTCACTTGTCAGAGGTGGGGAGTGTGGTGTGTGTGCCATTCAACTTAAACCCATTTGTTTTGTGAGTTGTTTTTTTTTTTTCTGCTGGGTTTTCTGAAATTCATCCTTTAAGAAAGAGGAGGAGAACCTCCTCTTTCCCCACCCCCAACCTCAAACTCTTGGAACAGGGTAACATCATATTATTCTTTGTCATAATTGAACAGTTCACATTGATAAAATCCAAGAATACCAGGTAGCTTGACCAGATGCTTTTAAATTATTTACTAATCTTCATCAATTACCTTAGATGTTCATTAATATGTTGCATATGGTTACCTGATAGTTACTTCTGTTTTAATTGAATCATTCAATGTATTTGACTAATTATCTAACTAGTAAATGAGGTTCAATTAATAGGTATTATTTTCTACTCTAATTTCATATTAAGTATTCAACTTAATTATACCTAATATTAACTGAAGTACACTATCCAGAAAATACAAACATTAAAGAGCTACTGTTTTTTTAAAAAAATAAAATTGTCCTGAAACTTCAGTTATTTTCCAGCTATCTAGGTTAATGCATGATAGTATCAATTTTTTTGTGTTCTCTTTGAAGCCTTTTTGTCATGGTAAGTTGGATGGAGTGGGACCCAAGACTTTGTGTAGATTACCATTCACGTTAACCACAGCTTTCATTTAAACATTTCACTTTTGTCTTCTATAGGTCTGATTCTTTTTTTCTTTAATTTATTATTTTCTGAAAATTAGGACATGATGAGGGGAAAGGGGGAAGAATCTTTTCTCACGTGGTTGAAAGAGCGTACAATACCCAGACATTCATGAAAATACACTCTATGATAGTGAGTAAATGAGTATAGGTAGTTTGGAGACTCACATATAAGTGTTGTTGTGGTCCATTACTGCTAAGGTTTTGATGTTTAACGTTAAGCATTAAATTGAGATGTATCTTCTTCTTTAAGGTATGCAGCCCCTCATGTATTCTGTTCAAGAAGCATTAAATTCTCGACCGTGTTGGATTCGTGTTGGGACAGATATTTGTTACTATAAGTAAGTACACTGATCAAACATACAGCAAATCTTACACTGAAGATTAGTATGAGGTACAATTTCTGAGGAGAAATGTTTGCTTCTGAGTTTGATAATGCTATTTTAATAGTTCTGTTGTGAATAGAGTTTTCTTCCTGAAATAATATGGAGAGTAACACAAGTGACCAAAATACACAGGGTCTTATTTTGTTAGCACACTGCTCTTCATCTTTTATACTTATGTCAGAAATTGCATACTGTTCCAGAGGAGCTTTCAATGGAATGTATGTATGCATGCTTACTTGAAATTTTAATAGTGACTTCCAGTAATACTGATCATGTTTTGCTTGTGATTAGGCTCCTGTCTTCTATAGTGCAATCATTGTAGAGCAATCCTGGAACACAGGATGAGGTGGTACAGCATATCTATGCGTTACCCTTCTTGATTGACAGTTGTTTGCTTCCTTTATTTTTTGTTTTGTTATTTGTTTTTGTTTACTCGCCTATTCCCAATATGAATGAATGTATGTCACTGCTATGATAAAGTATCTTTACAGATGGTAGGAACCAGTGTGTTTAACCTGGATGTACGCATCAGAAAAATACAATCTCTAAAAATCTTCCTGGCTCTTGGAATGTGTGTTTAGGAATAGTCAATGATATGAAAAAATTATTGTCATGTGTTAAAATACCTAATTGCCTTCATTTTACTCTTAGAAATCACTTTTCAAGAAGTTCAATTGCTGCTGGAGGTCAGAAGGGAAAATCGTATTACACAATTACGTTCACAGTGACTTTCCAACATAAAGATGATGTCTGCTACTTTGCTTACCATTATCCATATACGTACTCAACTTTAAAGGTAAGCAGATTATGATTTATTACATAGATAAATATTTATGCTTTTGGACAATGAGAAACATAAGCATTCATGAGTTAATTGTTTTTATTTCTTTTTATAAAGAAAATGCTCCTTAAAATGGACAATTTTCATAAAATATTAGTGTTTAGACTGGTGGAGTGTGTAGGTTCTAAAGAACAGTCCCAAGGAAAATAAAATTGATACTTACTTGCAATCTAAATGGATTTTCTGGGAATCATAATTCATAATTGACTGGAAACAGTGCTAATTGGATCAAGTATTTGTGTCTGAGTCAAATGATTCATATCCTGCTGGTCTACCTATACCTCTACATAACTGACCTATTCAAGTTACTATATTCAAGGTAATTAGAGACCTTTCTGTGATAATGAATTGACTGAAGTAGTGTTGTGAAGCTTCTGGGACTAAGCAAAGCTCTTGGCTAGAATGTCTGGTGGTTGTTCCTGTCAGAGCAATAAAAGCGAACTTGGGGATTCAGTAGCCAGTGTGTAACAATGTTGAATTCAGCTTTTTATTGAGCCATACTTGCTCTTGGAAAAAGTACCTGTTAAGGGATGTTATAAGCAGCTGCTGCCTCTGTCAGCTCTGTGTTCTGGTGGTTCCTCCTGCTCGGCTTCTGGAGCCCAGGCAAGGAACCCAGGGGTGCCTGTCCCAGGCTGATGGACATGTCTGCTGCTTTCCTGTTTTCTTGTAGGTTCAACCACTGGCGAGTCTTGAGTGTGTATCCCAAAGAGAGAGAGAGACTCGCGCACACACGCTTGCATGTCCCCCTCACCCCAGGCACAGCTAGCTGCACAGACACCCATGTGTAACACTACCAGGACTTGCTTAAAAGATAACTACAGACACGCAAGTCCCTTTCCTCCTCTCCAGCTGGTAAGGATGGCTGCTCACTAGTAAAAGTACACTCTCTAGAATCACTCTCTAGAATCGCAAGCACATGCACATTTGTGGACGACTGGCATGGCCCCTCCTGTGCCATACCCCTGCTTGGATTCTGGTGTCTCTTACCTGCTGTGCAGGCCTCCATCTTGCAGGCTGCTCCAGCCTGATGCTCACTAGCACACAGATGTGTGCGCTCACATGCTTTTCTCACAGGCACTCTGCAGTTGTTCCCCTCAGATGCCAGCATGGACTTTCTGCCCACCTGATACCCCTTCCTCAACCTGGGGCCTTGTACTGGCTGGGCGGTGGACCTTGAAGCTTGCTAGCAAATTGCACATGCAGCCCCCCATGCACACTAGGTTTGGGGAAGGTGCATATGCTTTCCCCAGCCTCCAGCAGCTGGTACCAGGCTTATGGGCTCATAACCCATGTTCCTACTCTAGGTGCTGACATTGAGACACCCTCCCTTGCTTCACGCTTATCACCCCACTAGCTGGTTTTTCGGACGTGCGCTGTTCTTGCCCCAGTGGCTGGATGCTGAGACCCTTACCCACTCCGGTAGCTGGCACTGAGACCCCCTCTTGCTTCTGTTGCTGACGCCATAGACCGAAGGATGCCTACACTGCCTACAGCTCCAGCTCGTGGCACCAAGTCTGCTTGCTTCGATCCCAACAGTAGCTGGCACTTTGGACACAAAATCTGTGGTGCCCACAAAATTGCTCCCAAGAGGTGTGGCCTCTCCAACTACTGATGCTGAGACCCTTGCTCATTGCAGTTGCTGACCCCAAATCCACTCAGACCTGTCTTGTTATTAGTTGCACCTAGCCCACACAGCACTTGTATGCATGGGATAGAGAGCAAGGCTGCATGGAGAGATAGCTAAGGGCAGACCTTAGGGATCAGGTGCAGAAGTTTTGTATAGCCCCACAAGCCCTCCTTGGATATCCCAAATGCTCATGTTCCCCTTGTTTCCTCCTTGACCCTCAAGTGAACATCTCCAAAGCTTTGCCTTGTACATTCTTAATGGCCCATCAGTTGGAGACTGGAGACTTTGGTCTTTGCTATTGTTTCTGTTATGTCTTGTCTACCACGATTGTTTCTGTCTGCTCCTGTTTATTGCTTCTGCTTCCCTGAACAGATAAACTTAATGAAGCAGAGGTTCTCACCTTCCACATAGACGTAGAGTATCATCTGGTAGAAAATAATGTACCCTCTGTGCCTTCAGCTTCTTCAAAGCGGTTGGAAAAAACAGACTTTATAAAGAGAAATAGTCAGAGATGTAGAGAATGATATTTCATGGTAAAAATTATGATGGAAACTTGAACATTGTTTAGAAAACCAAAGGGAAAGGTTGATTAAATAGTACCTGCGGAATGCACTGTGATATGTGACTGCAAAAGATTCAAAGTATTTTTTCATTATTTTTGGGATGAAGATGCATCTTCAGAAGCTGGAATCTATGCACAACCCTCAACAAATATATTTTCGACAACACGTTCTCTGTGAGACCCTGGCTGGCAACAACTGTCCCTTAGTCACTATTACAGCCATGCCAGAGTCCAATTACTACGAACATGTCTGTCAGTTCAGTAAGTATGACTCTTCATTCTCATCAGCTGAAAATAATGTAAAACTGGCTCTTCATGAAAAAAAAAAAATCAGTATTAACTATTGTGCATTGTAAAAATAGCAATGTAAAATAAGGTTAATTAATTAAATGAAATTAAGAGTCATCAATATTTAGGATTTGCTTTGTATTTAATAATATTTGTGGTAGTCAAATAGGGATATTTATATTTGGATATACAAAAGTATATATAGTCTTATACTTTAAATCAGTTGCTAGATATTTTTTTGTTACATTTTGCAGACAACACTTCTTGGAAAAGAATTCCTGACTTCTGAGTAACTTTTTTCTCCAACTGCTTGGGTTATTTCCTTGTCAAAAGATGTTTCATAAACCCAATATCTAAGCTACTGCAATTTGAAGTGAGCTTTAGTTATGACAGCATTCCTGGTTTGTTCCTCCACCACAGTATTTTTCTTGGCTATTGGAAAAAAAAAAGCCATCAAAGTCAGCATATCATAATTGCCAGCTGAAACTAGTTCTGACTGTATAATTGTCCAATTGAATTTACAGAACTCTTACAATGGAGCTTTAGTTAGCAGAATTACAGCAGAATTAACAGTTCTGTTATTAGCAAATAACAATACTCTGGCAAGCTCTGTCAGTAATACTGATACTCATTAATATTCAACTCCCAAATACTGTATTTTACATTGTAATAAATGGAGCTGGCCTACTGCCTCTTTTTTCAATTAACAAACTGTTCACTTAGCTTGAATCATATTTTGCAACTTCTGTGCATACTTCTTTTAGGAAATCGTCCTTATGTTTTCCTATCCGCTCGTGTACATCCTGGAGAGACTAATGCAAGCTGGGTTATGAAGGGAACACTGGAATACCTTATGAGCAATAATCCAAGTGCCCAATGTTTACGAGAATCTTATATTTTCAAAATTATTCCTATGCTCAATCCAGATGGTGTCATCAATGGAAAGTAAGCATAAGTTTACTCACAAATACGTAACCTGTACTACTAAATCTCTGCATCTGTTATTTTAAAAAACAAACAAAAAAGAAAATCTAAACTAATCCCAAAAACATACAAACACAATACTTAATATGAAAAAAACCCCACTTACAAAATTACTAGGACTTTTCAATTTTTTGGCTTTTTAAAGGCAGATGCGCTGTTCCGTGAATTTCAGGTTTATAAAAAGTATTTTGAGTTGTTCATGGATAATAATCATTCCTATGTGATTTGACATGGCATTTTAATTGTCTCTCTGAACTACAGTCTTGGATAGGTGTAGAGTGTTACATGAGCACAGCTGCTTTTATGAAAAGCTAAACAAGTTCTCATGAAAAAGAACAGTCCTTGTATCTGAGAGAGCTTTTTATGTAACTTTTCTCTTTTAGTTATAGTTTTTAGAAGGATGTGATAGAAATGGCTGTTTTCAAATGTTATTAAAAGGGGGAAAGTTAATAGATGTGCAAGAGGAAGGGTAAGAGAGTATCCTGATTTAATTTATTAATGGTAATTCTTTCACTTACTACCACTTTTCTTAATAAATTTCAGGGATATTTCAGAACCTTTTAATACTGCTATAAGTAAGCATTCAGCAATCTACATTTACTTGGTTACAGGGAATTCATATGAACTGGAAATTTTAGCATTGTGAATCTACAGTTCCTTCTTACCTAGTTGTGGGTAGTATTTTAAAAGGTTTTGTGGACAAAATAAAAATCAAAGCAATTACAGATTTGTGTAGAACACTGTCTTTATATATGTAAAAGCATGTATATAACAGAACCACTGGAATTAAATCATTCAGAATACAAGTGAAAGTTTTAATACAAGGACGATTAAGAAATCTGTCCCAGCAGACACGTCTAAACAGAAATGTAATGAAGAATACTGCATGAACATGAATTTCTGCAAGTTTAAAAGTTCTTGCTGATAGTTTACTGAATACAGAGATGATCCTTATTTGTTTGCTGGGATTTTTGGTTGTCTTTTTTTTCTCACAGCTACTTGTCTCCTAGCAACCTCATGTTTCAAGTCTTAGATTTCTGGTTTACATTAGTCTTTATATTACAGAAGTCAAGACATCAAAACTGTAAAAATGCCATATATTCAAAATTAGTGATTTTGAACTAGCATTTGAATAGAATTGCAAGCATTTAGTTTCAACAGCAAATAAGCAAGATTACAACTGACTTCATATAAGAAGCTGCTTCTAATTTATTTTTAGATTTTCTGTAACATAACTTTAAAACCCCCAAACACTTCTGTTATTTGACATGTTAGAAAACTGAAGTTCGTTTCTTACCAGACTCCTTCCAAAGAAGCAGTGGTGACAAGGAAAACTTGAGGTGGGGGGAGGCTTATTTAACAGTATGATATACAGACTACATCATGCGTTTTTCCACCCCCCCACAATAGCCACCGTTGCTCTTTAAGTGGAGAAGATTTAAACAGACAGTGGCAAAATCCAAATCCAGATCTGCATCCCACTATTTACCATGCTAAAGGGTTACTGCAATATCTGGCTGCTATAAAACGTTTACCTGTGGTGAGTATGTGTGTGTAAGCAATTCTGAATCTTTTTAACCTTGTCTGTGTAGCTAGTCTGTAAAGTAAACATTTTAATACGGTCTTCTAAACTGTGTCGTGCTTAACTTTGAGTTGGAGGACTGGTCTGTAAATCTTTAAATCTAAATCTGTTCCTTTACTAGGGTAGAAGGTTAAACCTTCCTTAGATGAATCCTACGGTTTTTGTCTTAATGCACACGTTAATTATAAAGAGTTGTGTTTCCTAATTCTTTGGAACTTTCAACAGTACAAATAAAAATTTTTATTTGTCCTTCCACTACTTTTATAAAATGTTCCTTCTATATGCCTTGGCTTTATTTTGCCAAATGATTTATTGTAGGTTTACTGTGATTATCATGGTCACTCTCGTAAAAAGAATGTATTTATGTATGGCTGCAGCATCAAAGAGACAATGTGGCACACAAATGTTAATGCTGCCTCTTGTGACCTGATGGAAGACCCTGGTTACAGGGTAAGTTTGACATTTGTACCTTTTCATTTGGCATGAATTGGGAATATACTTTTCAAATAGCTTCCCAAGATTATTCTGTGCACATAGTGACTTTCTAAATAAGTCTGCTTATACTGTAATTATTTCTTTTTAGTTCATGAGTGTATTTCAAAGTATTTTGAGAGCTTTAAACATTGTACACTAATACAGCTAAGGATTTAATGTTAATAGAGCGCTTTATTTTTTTGAGTCTTTGTACAAATGTGCTTTTTTGGGTTCAACATTACCATTATAGTGAGTACAAGGAAAATATGCTTCTGTAAATTTATAATTACTGGATGAAAAAAAGAGTCATTTAAGCATGGCAAACAATATTCTAGCAGCAGGAAAATAAAAATACTGAACTGCTCTGAGAAATACTAATTTTTGTTTATGGGAATAGGCAAGGTTCCTCTTAAAGATGTGTAGTTAAGGCATGTGTCCCTAATACATATACATAATAAACTTGTACAAACAGTATCCACTGCATTGTATGATCTTCTGGGCTCCCCGGTTCAAGAATGACAGGGAACTGCTGGAGAGGTCACAGCAAAGGGCTACCAAGACGATTAGGGGACTGAAACACCTCTCTTATGAAGAAAGGCTGAGGGATTTGGGTCGTCTTAGTCTGGAAAAAAGATGACTGAGGGGGGATCTTATCAATGCTTATAAATACTTAAAGGGTGGGTGTCAGGAGGATGGGGCCAGGCTCTTTTCAGTGGTGCCCACGGACAGGACAAGAGGTAACAGGCACAAACCTGAACATAGGAAGTTCCATCACAACATGAGGAGGAACTTCTTTACTTTGAGGGTGGCAGAGCACTGGCACAGGCTGCCCAGAGAGACTGTGGAGTCTCCGTCTCTGGAGACGTTCAAAACCCGCCTGGACGCGTTCCTGTGCAGCCTGCTCTGGGTGACCCTGCTCTGGCAGGGGGTTGGAATAGATGATCTCCAGAGGTCCCTTCCAGCCCTGGCCGTTCTGTGATTCACATAACGTGTTACCTGTTTCTTCTGTGTAACTCCACTGCCGCCTTGTGGCAACTGCAAATCTATGCAACCTAATCCTTCCAAAGCCCGTGTTTTTTTGATGAGATGCAGAGTTAAGCTTGAAAAGCATGTGGATGCTCGTTAAAGCGCTTGTTATGCATCCGTGAGTGTAAATGAGTACAGATGCTTTCAGATTTTTTTTTCTCAGATCTTCATCACTTTTAAAGAAAATAATCAATTGGTCCTTGATTTTCTTTTGTGATTTCCTGGACGCTGAGTCTGATTCACGTCTGCTGCTCAACATGTTTATGTGGGGTTTTGCCACTTCAGCCTGCACTACCATAGTGCATGGAACACAATAGTCAGTAGGAGCAGTTGGGAAAAGTCCTTTTGGTTTCAAAAAGGCAGTGTGGAATGTTTTGGCAAGCTTACACTAATAATGTTGAAATAGTACATATGGGAAAAAAAAAAGATAAAGCTGCAAAGAATGTCATCATTTAGCATTAGTCGAATACATACATTTGCATAACTGTTTCTTGTTTGTTGTTTTTTTCACCCAAAGCTGTCATGTAAACAGTTATATTGAACTTTGATTCATGTTCTTGAAGTTAAATATGCACCTAGTGCTTTGCTGAATATGAATGAATTTTATGTACTAATAAAATACTGTGTTAGGTCTGCAAATTGGATTGTTGAAACAGTTTGAAACTGAATTAAATCAATTAATTATATGGGGTATGTAGTACACTGAATTTGAGCAAAGTTAGCTCGGTGCATTAGGAGATGGTGATCACATGAAGAACTCTTGTATCCTGATACTTCCCCTCATGACTAACTTAATTTTAGTGATTGAATCTGAAAAAGAGGATTTTAATAAGTAGGAAATGGCAAACCTGTTGTCACTTGAACACAGTATGTTTTGAAAACTCAAGATGGTGAAATGTTTTCATTCTTGTTCTTTTAATTCAAATTGCAGCAAAGTTCTCTGATAACAGTTTGTAATTGCATGTTCTCCTTCCCTCTGCTTCCATAAGTGAAATAAAAGAATCACTGCATTTTTCAAATTGCTGTCCTGCAGGCACTCCCAAAGATCCTGAGTCAGACTGCCCCAGCATTCTGCATGGGCAGCTGCAGCTTTGTAGTGGAAAAGTCCAAGGAATCTACAGCACGAGTTGTCGTCTGGAGAGAGATAGGAGTACAAAGGAGCTATACAATGGAAAGCACGTTATGTGGATGTGACCAGGGCAAATACAAGGTAAGAAAATATATCAGTTAAACTGTTCTTGCTTTATAATTTCTTCCATTTGCATTGGTATCTTGTTCTATAGCTTCGCTTGCTTGCTTTAAACTTTTAAAACTCTTTTAAGATCTATGTACACTGTTAGAGTGAAATTACATAATTTATAATATTATAGGTTGCATAACAGTCTTCATCTGTCATTTAGCACCCTCCTCCCCTCCCCCGTATGTTATGCTTACTGGCTGTTTTAACAAAATTAATATTAATTATTGCTTGTAACATATATGTATGCATGTAGTTAAAAAAAATCAGAACTATTCTTTCCATTAGATTATTAAAAGTGCGTAGTAATAAACGCCAATACTAGAATAAAGATTTCCTTTACACATGGCAGTTTTAGACTTCACCGTGGCAGTTCATGGTTCTTCAGCAGACACTTGCTAGTGTGACTTGCAGAGTTTTCCTGTGTAGCTACAGAAACAGGCTTATAAATCAAAACACTTTCATATCAGGTTACTAGAACTACAAAATACATGTATCTGAACTCATCATAGTTGCTTGACTTCTTGACTTAAAACTTGCTTTCAATTTGTCTCCTTCAAAAGTGCTAATGGGGTTGTATATTTGAAAACAAAAGGTGACCTTGTTCATAGTTTCTCACAAGTAGAAAACTTATTTCAAAGAAAATATTTATAGGGGAAAAAAGGATAACAACAACCTTAACATCTGTCTGATCTCCGACTTCTGTCACTGGGTTAAATTTAGCTACAAATGGAAGCAAGTCTTTAAAATGAACATTCATGGAAGAAGTCACAGTTTCCTCTGCTCGAAAATAGAGTTTAGGAATGCTAATCAAGAAAATGCCCACAAGCCTCGAATAGGATGCTTGACAAAAAGAGGATCAGAAGGCCGGGATCAAGGGGGACAGTTGGGCGGGAACAACAACAACAAAAAGTTGGAACAAGGTGTATTTAATGTATTAATGTATGTTCCAACACCCATGCTTATCTCCTTAGACAGAAGAAAGACAGATATTTTGGCAGGAATTTCAGTAGGTCTGTAACTACTAAATGAATGAATTAATTTTGTCAGTTAACAGAAGCGTTCCTGCTATTGTCAGAATATTCCATTATTCCTCAGATGACATCATTACAGAGCTTTAAAAAAAATGAGAACTTATACAATTTGCTTATTTTGAAACTTCCAGAATATTCTTAAACAACCTTCATGGCTTTTGCAGTGTTGCTACAGAAAGTTCTTAAGAAAGGTGAATTGAAGATGCTTTGTGGGCAAACTTTCAAGTTGTTTAACCTGCAAAGCCTTTTGGTAAGGGAGGAAAAGACAGCTGAATTATGTGGAAAAACCATTTACTCAAACAGGAAGAGCATTCTTCTATGTAATATGAACTAGCTGATGAGATCAAATTGCTGTCTGTCATTCATTTTATTTGGAATAAAACAATTTGTGAGGTCTTAGTTGTTCTCTGAAAATACAGGAAGATTCTTCATTTTTTCTTCACTATGCTAATGCTCAGACTTATTAAGAAAAGGTATGTAAAAGGCTAAGGTGACTAGACAGAACAAGACAAGGGCAACATTTCTCCAGTGAGAAGGTCAAAGAAATGAAAAGGCTCAGTGTTTTTTTTTTTGGTTTTTTTTTTGTAGAGGGAGTGGGGCCAGCAACTCTGTGAATAAACGTGTAGTATAAATTAGATGTCATATTTCATAGTATGCTATTTCAAAACAGAGCGAGGAGTTAAACTGTAGAAATTCCCTCCCCTTCTACTTCGCACCGAAAGGACATGACAATTCTGATCTAAGGAACTGGACTGTGTATCATGTAAAGGTCTGAAGCAATTTTCCAGTCTTCTTATGGTTTGGCATCATCACTGAATTTTGTTCAAAGCACAGAGAGGATTATTCAACAATTCTATTCTTTGTGGAAGAAATGCTGAGTCTTTGCCAAAGCTGGATATTATCAGAACATCAATTTTTCTTTTTTTAATCCTTTTTATTTTACTCAGACAATGGTAATGCTAGACTATTGCCAGCCAGGAAGCTGTTGAAGAATTGAAGTTATCAATTCTTACCTGAATTTAGGATCCCTGGTGACCGAGTTATATCTCTTGAAGCTATCTTGTTTTAACTGCTTGCATGGGGCCTTTGTAGTGTCTTGAGAATTAGTGCTGCAAATATTGCTCAGTCATCTGTGATTCAAGATACTGAAAAGCAACTCTTCAGTTGAAAAGATGCTCCAAGATCTACTATGGAGTACAATTAATATGCGAGACAAAAGAACAATTTCTTTAATAATTGAAACCACCTGAAAATTGAAATCAGTCTGTTTACCGATTGGAGATTAACAAGTTTGGGAGTATTGCTTAATTTTTTAACTAAATTGAGGAGATTTTTTTTTATCTGGCAATTTTATGATGCATGTAAAGAGAAGACTTTAGGAGATAAACTTTCAGTCAACAAACTTTGTCAGTTACTGTGATTCTTCAGTCTCTAGGTTTTGAGTTCTCAAAAATGATCACATCTTTGTAGCCTCTGCTGAATAAGACTGAAGAAGAACAAGATGATATTTAACTGTCCAACTGACTTCTCCAAATCTTAGTATGGCATGGCTGTTTTCAATTTATTAAGTACATATTGCAGGAATATTCTTCTGAGCTTGAGGGCACATTCTGTTGTACCTTTGTTTTGCATCTTTGCTTTCAGATAGCAAATTTCTTCACCAAGACACACTATTCGTGTGAAGGTATTCTTGTGACGTGTTTAGCAAGGAGGACTTCAACCAACCATCTAAAATGCCACTGTTTAGAAGGAAGACAGTTGTATAAAATATAAAGAAAAAAGAAAATCCATGCATGTTTAAAAATAAAAAAGCAGCTCCTTCAAGGTACCTTGTGCTTAAAAGCAATGCTTGTAATACTTAAGGAACTTTAATAGGCCATAGTTAAAGGTACTAGAACAACAGTTGAAGGTGATTAGAAGATCAAAAAGAGGAATGTAATTAAGGCTTCAGTGAAAATGAACTTCACCTCAGGTCCCTGAGTTAGGGCAACTGTTTATTATTATTTCCTGAAACAGGCGTTGGATCTCTTGTTTCATGAAATTAAGAGATTTAGCTGATGGAAGAATAACAATGGATTAAGAAATTTGGTATTTGGCAGCTGTGTGTTATTGCATTCTCCATTATGTTTTAAAGAAATGACAGAAGCAAATCTAGGATTTGGCATGGGCTTTTAGCGCAAGTATGTAGACCCTTCAGTATAGATAGTTCAAATTTTATTGTCCAGGCATTTCACAGATATCCACTTGCAATCTGATCCATTTAGGTCTGTCTTTAGTTATATCCTCTTCCTGCTGTGCTGAAAATAGCAGCCTCGGAACATGCACACGCTGTTTTGTCTTTCTAACAATTGTCTTTGCACCTTCTTTCATATTGTACTCTTGTCCTTTTTTGACTTACAGCCACTTCTATTATACTGTCTATAAGGAATCTTCCAACTAACGATAACTTCTTCAGCAACAGATGTAGACAATGATTGGAAAAGTTTCTGAACCTTCAAGTTGTGCACATTAGTAATCTGTGTAACAGTGAGATTACTGTTACACTTCTCCTTCCTCTTCTGCATACTTGTTGCCTCTTGTCCTTAATGTTATTTTAATCTCTTTGGGGCAGGGACTGTGTCTTCCTGTGATTAGCGTAGTGGAGCCCCAGCTATGATTGGGGTCTTCGAATCTTACTGACGTGCAAACAAATACAAAACAAAAACAAAAAAATTGGCCTCTGTGGATAAGGTACTGCACTGGGAGTGAGGAGAACTGATTTCTGTTCCCAGCGGGGTCAGTGACATGCTGTGAGACACTGTGCAAATCGCTTCAACCCTCTCTGCCTCCATTTCTCCATCAGTAAAGTGAGGATAATTCTTCCTTTATTAATAAAGTGCTTTGAAACCTCAGCACAAAAGCATTATAAAAGAGGTAAGTAGTATTACTATTAACAATAATACTAAAATATCCAATTCTTGTTCACTGCTAACACATTTCTGTACCATTTGGCTGGAGGATGACACTGTTTAGAATAGTGGATATAGCTTTATCTCTTGTTACTAAAAAGCCCCTTGTTTATGAAGACTACCGAAGGGAAATAAAAAAAAGAAGTCACAAGAAAAATACAGTCAAACTTTCCGTTTATTAAGTGTGCATATGTTCAAAACAGAATTACATGAAGAATGTGCAGACTGTACCATTTCTGGAGCAATGCAACACTTGCTTTTAAACCTTGAATTTTAAAATACAGTTTCAAGTGAGGCAACATACACAAAGAGTGTGTGTGTTAGCTTTTTAGTAAAAAAAAAAAAAAATTCCTTCTCCATTCTTTTTGCTTCATGTGTTTTTTCTCTTGATGACTTAGCTTACCACCTGTTCCAGGTTCTTCTGCTTCCCTGCTTGTTTTGTCAAAGCTCCTTTTTAACTACCGTTTACCATAAGAGGCTTAGAAGATCCAAACTAAAATCCTTTTAAATTCTCCTAAGATACAGAGGTTGCAAAGGGGGAGATTGAGTTGGATTGTGACATTGAATTTGTTAGTATATATACAGTCAGTACTAACCAATTCCATAACCATTGAGGGTCACTCTGGAATATCACAGAATGGTAGGGGTTGGAAGGGACCTCTGGAGATCATCTAGTCCAGCCCCCTGCCAGAGCAGGGTCACCCAGAGCAGGCTGCACAGGAACGCGTCCAGGCGGGTTTTGAATGTCTCCAGAGACGGAGACTCCACAGTCTCTCTGGGCAGCCTGTGCCAGTGCTCTGCCACCCTCAAACTAAAGAAGTTTTTCCTCATATTGGAATGGAATGTCCTTTCTTCCAGTTTGTGCTTGTTACCCCTTGTCCTCTTACCGGGCACTGCTGAAGAGTCTGGCCTTATCTTCTTGACACCCATCCTTTAGGTACTTACAAGCATTGATGAAATCATAGAAT
Source organism: Fratercula arctica (assembly GCA_947846985.1). Lineage (NCBI taxonomy): Eukaryota > Metazoa > Chordata > Aves > Charadriiformes > Alcidae > Fratercula > Fratercula arctica. The sequence continues at coordinate 44,134,746 of CANTUZ010000026.1, read as the reverse complement.
CATAGAATGGTGTGGGTTGGAAGGGACCTTAAAGATCATCAAATCCCCTCTCAGTCTTCTCTTCTCCAGACTGAACAGACCCAGGTCTGTCAGCCTTTCCTCATAAGAGAGATGCTCCATTCCCTTGATCTCCCATAGCCCTCCACTGGACTCTCTCCAGTAGTTCCTTGTCTTTCTTGAACTGGTGATCCAGAACTGGACACAGTACTACAGATGCGGCCTCACCAGGGCAGAGCAGAGGGGGAGGATGACCTCCCTCGACCTGTTGGCCACGCTTTTCTTAATGCAGCCCAGGATACCATTGGTCTTCATGGCCACAAGGGCACATTGCTGGCTCAGGGCCAACTTGTTGTCCACCAGGACTCTCAAGTTCTTTCCAGCAAGTCAACCCCTAACCTGTACCAGTGCATGGCGTTAATCGTCCCTAGGTGCCCTGCACTTGCCCTTGTTGAACTTCGTTAGGTTCCTAGTGTCTAGACTGTCCAGGTCTTGCTGAATGGTGCCACAGCCTTGTGGTGGGTCAGCCACTCCACCCAGTTTTGTATCTTCTGCAAACTTGCTGAGGGTACACTCTATTCCCTCATGCAGGTCATTGATGAATACGTTGAACGAGACGGGACCCAGTACTGACCACTGGGGAACACCACTAGTTACAGGCCTCCAACCAGACTGTGCCACTGATCACAACTCTCTGAGCTCTGCCCATTCAGCCAGTTCTCAGTTCACCTCACTGCCCACTCATCTAACCCACACTTCCTTAGCTATGAGGATGTTATGGGAGACATATGTTATGCTGTCCCCCAGCCAGTCATGCCCTCATAGATGGCTGTCAGATTTGGTCAAGCATGATTTCCCTTTGGTGAATCTATGTTGACCACTGCTGATTACCTTCTTTTCCTCCACATGCTTAGAGATGACATCTAGGATGAGCTGTTCCATCACCTTTCCAGGGATGGAGGTGGGGCTGACTGGCTTGTAGTTTCCTGGGTCCTCCTTCTTGCCCATTTTGAAGACTGGCATGACTTTGGCTTTCCTCCAGTCCTTAGGCACCTCTCCTGTTCTCCATGACCTTTCAAAGATGATGGAGAGTGGCTTTGCAATAACATCTGCCAGCTCCCTCAGCACTCGTGGGTGCATCCCATCAGGGCCCATGGATTTGTAGGTATTGAATTTGCCTAAAATGATCTCAATGCCTAAAATGATCTCCTCAATTGAGGGAAAGTCTTCCTTACTCCAGGCTCTCTCTCTTACCTCCAGGGCGGGGGTTCCTGGGGGCTGGCCTTAGCAGTAGAGACTGAAGCAAAGAAGGCATTCAGTAACTCCGCCTTCTCTGTATCCTCTGTGACCAGGGCACACATCTCATTCAGCAGCGGGCCCACATTTTCCCTAGTCTTCCTTTTGCTACTGATGTACTTGAAGAAGCCGTTCTTATTGTCCTTGACCTCCTAAATACTCTTGTCAGAGGAAAGTGTCTTGGTATGTCACTTGGTTTAGAAAACAGCTGTGGCTTTTGATACTTTGTTTGTTGGTTTTGATTACTAAATATGTGAATAAATGCTTTCAGAATTAACACATGTAGCCTCTAACTTATAGGAGAAGAAGAGATTTTTGTGTCAATGAGTAACTTGTTGCCTTAAGTAATCTTACTTAAGAACAGCAAGCTACAATATGAGTTCACTCATTATTTTCATTCTGATGGAACTTCTGTTGAAGAACCGTGTATTTGAAATATTAGTATTTTAAATTCCTTTCTATAAATTTTGTCTCAGGTTTTTAAAATAATTTATACTTATAACCTTTACATGATCTATGTCTCTCTTCCAATGCCACTGGGTTAAGTCCTGTTAATATTGATGTGCTAGAAGTTTAGACTAGAAACATTCAAAGAAATGTGGATGTGGCCAGAAATGTCTGTTCAGCCTTAGAGGAATCAAGTAGTTATGCTCTGAGTTTTCTCTGATACTCTACAGTTCTTATTTGTTCTGTCTTTAGACGAAGAAAGTGTATTAAATAAGATAACGAAATGTGTTTTAAATAGTAATTCTGCAGCATGTGTTGCTCCATCTGCGTGTACCTATTTCGTATTTTTAAATCTTGTTTTAAATTAGGGATTGCAGATAGGGACAAGAGAACTGGAGGAGATGGGAGCAAAGTTCTGTGTTGGCTTACTGCGTTTGAAAAGAATGGCCTCACCTTTGGAGTACAATCTGCCTTCTAGTCTGTTGGACATTGAAAATGAGCTGATTGAATCAAGCTGTAAAGTGACAAGGTAGTGCACATTTATTATATTTACTTTTTTTTTTCCGGAAAAGTTGAGGTTTCTCAAGTAACATAAAGATTCTCTCAAAAATGTTCTTCCACTCATCAAAAAAAAAAAGTTGATGTGTTGTGACCTGTTAGTCTAACTTTTAATCTAAATATATTAGGGACCTGTTGTGTTAATTCAATTGCTTCAAACTTCTGAGAAAACAATAAATACAGAGTTAGACTGTGTGTCACATTTTTTACTGGGATAAAAACTGGCAATTTTGATGTCATTGGGGAGTTATTATATGCAGTAAAACTCAGTAGGTCTTAGGTTTCAGTTGTCTCTTTGAGAGCTTTTTTTTCTTTTTTTACTACTGTCTACAGTATTAAAAATACATTTAGGCAGACTTAAATCATATGAGTTACAGCACCGTGAGAACTGTAAGTTTTTCTTTGGAACTTCTTTTTTCTTTTTTCCCTTCTGGTAGAGATATATAACAACATCTAAATAATTTAAAACACGTGAAATAAGGTTTGGGTCACAAAAGAAATGTATTGTATCTGCTCAGTAGCTAGCTTATTAAGTTGACAATTCTTAAAGCTCTAGATATGCAATAGTATGCATACTTTTGCAAGCCTATTTCCATTTGCATAATTCATCGCTGAAGTATCCACATGTACACAGTAATTGGGGACGCACAGCAAATAAGTGATTTCAAATGTGCAGACATCTCTTTCTGAAAAATCTGATTAGAGATTAATAAAGCAGAGTCCCTACTTCAGAAAAGCATTAAATTTAGAAAAGAGTAAGATTTGCACACTGTAATATGTTGCCATTTGACATACTTGGAGCTGAAAACATTTTTACAGTGGCCTTAGCTGTTGCTCCAACTTAGCTGAAGTGATACTGTGGAAATTTGCAGAAAAAATGAAATTTATTATTGTTTGTGTGCAACTGAAACAAGCAGATGCTTAAGACTAAGACTTTGATTAGATGCTAGACTAAATGTAGGTAGGATTAGGTGCTACACTGAAGTGGAGGTAGGCTGACTGGGAGATAGTTCTATGGCAGATGCTGAAAAAAGCAGAAAGTACTCTACAACTCCTGGAATGGTATTAGCATGGTGTCTCCATTGCAGGCGAAACACAGCATTTTAATCGCTAAGAATGCTTTGGTGTTGTTTACTGTACTAATGCAACATTTATACCAAAATGATGGTGGCAGCGGAGAGCAGTGCTCAGCATTTGTAACATTACTGTTCAGTGTATCACTCTAAATTTTCATTTAATGTTGTATGAATTTCTGTTAGCCTTGTTAGATGTAGTTTGTAAATTAATGAAGTGTAGCTGTGGATGGTTTTGAACTCTTTCTTTTTTATCTCTTGTCTTTGTTGAAAAGTTGCCCATTAGAATGAATTAATGTAATTATGTGCTTTGCTCTAAAAAGTCTCTTGCCTGTCCATTTGTGTAGCATAGTAGTTTAATGAGCAATGCTACAGGGAGATTAGTACAGAAAATTTGCTTCCACTGCTGTTATGCCAGGGGCAGAGATAGTTGATCATCAGGTAACTATGGAAAGCAGCTCTCTTGTCTTAGGCTTTTGGATTAAGAAAACACTGATTCAGTGAGTTTTGTCTCGTGGACAGGGATCAGCCTAAGGAGAAAAAAACTGAATTGCTTATATATTGTTTTATATATGTTGCTAGGGAAGCTGGATATGTATCATCTGAAGGTAGTCTTGTTTAGGATTGTTCTTAAATCGAGAAGCTTACTGTCTGATAGACACTTCAGTTGTTCGTTGGGGTAGGATGTAGGTGTTGACAAAAGAGACCAAAGCTTGAAAAGTGAAAAATGTTAACTGATAAGGAAGTGTGCAGATGCTTGAAAAAAATTACATAGTGCACCTCAAATAAATATATTCCTTGAAATAAAGCTGAGGTGTAAGGGGCAATGTTTTATACTGTAAAGCTCTTGAGAGAAATCACCAGATGGAATTCCACCTTTATGACAGAGGAAGTCTTACTACAGCAAATAAAATTAATTGTTGTGATTAGTTTTCCTCACAAGGCCTTTATCAAAATGAAAACTAGGAGATGGAAAAGGAGAAAAGCGCATGACAGCTCCCTTCAAATACAAGAAGACAGATGCATACAGTCTCTTCTCTCTAGAGCAGACAGGACCATGAGTAATGAACTTAAATTACGAGGAAAAGTCAGTCTAGACTTTAGGTAAAAATTCTATACGGTAAGCAAAAATGAAGTTCTGGAATAGTCATCTGGGGAAGTTGCAGTCTCCACAAGAGCTTAAGACTAGTATAGACAGGCTTCAGTCTAGAATGGCAGTGGGAAGAGGTGAATTAACCTTAATGCACAGAGGTACACAAAGGGACTGTGAGAAACTTGTTCAGTAAGTATCATACTTAATATAAACTACTTATTTATAAATTCTAAGTAGTTCAAAGTCACTTTGTTCTCTTTTTTAAAGCATTGCTTTACAGCATTCTCTCAAGCATTTGCATTTAAGCAAGGAAGTGCCTATGAGGGACCATATGGAAAAAAATCCAGACCCTTTCTGGGAAACAAGCATGCTAGGGTGGGTGCCTCATTGAAGTGCTTGCACATTAATGCATGCAGCATCGGGAATAAGTATGAGCAATTAAAAGATCTGTATGCAGTTGCAGGGCTATGGTATTATTGCGATCATGGAAACATGATGGGGATGCCTCCCAACTGGAGTGCTGCAGTGGAGGGATAGAGGTTCTCTAAGTAACGACAGGCCGGGCAGACAAAGAGGGGGAGTTGCCCTTTACATGACAAAGCAGCTGGAATGCATGGAAGTCTGCCACGGGAGGAATGACGAGCCAACCGAGAGTTTATGGCTGAGGATTAAAGAGCAGATCACTCTGCATGACATAATAGGGGATGTCAGCTGTAGGGCTGCCTGACCAGCAAGACCAAATGGATCAGGCCTTCTACAGACAGCTAGAAGCAGCCTCATGTTTGCAAGCTCTGGTCCTCAAAGGGGACTTCAACCACCCCAGTATCTGCTGGAGGAACAACACAGCAAGGCATAAGCAATCCAGGAGCGTTCTGGAGATCATTGATGACAACTTCCCTACCCAAGCGATATAAGAACCAATAAGGAGAGGTGCTCTGCTCGACCTGGTACTCACAAACAAGGGCATTGGGATGTAAACATTGATGGCAGCCTTGGCTGCAGTGACCATGAGATGGGGTTCAGGTTCCAAATAGCAGGGAGAAGGTCAAAAAAGCCAAGATCACAACCCTAGACTTGAGGAGAGCACACTTTGGTTCTTCAGGTGTATGCCTGATAGAGTCCCATGGAATAAGACCCTGGAGGGAAGAAGGGACCAAGAAAGTTGTGGCTATTCAAGGACCACATCCTCCAAGCTCAAGAGCAGTCCATCCCCATGAGGAGAAACTTAAGCAAAAATGTCAGGAAGCTTGCATGGATGAACGAGGAGATCCTGGCAAAACTGAAACATGTAAAGGAAATTATATATAGAAGATGGAAGCAGAGACAGGTAACCTGGGAGGAATATAGAGGCACTGAGTATGCAGAGACATGGTTAGGAAAGATAAAGTCCATCTGGAGTTGATTCTGGTTGAGGTACTGAATGCCGCCTTCACCTTAGTCTTTACTAGCAAGACTAGCTTTCAGTAACCTAAGGACCCAGAGACTGGGGAGAGTCTGGAGCAAGGAATACTTAACCCTGCTGGAAAAGGAATATGTTGGAGAATACTTAAGCAGACTGGATTTTCATAAGTCTATAGGTCCTGATGAGATGCACGCACAAGTGCTAAGGGAGTCATCTGATGTCACTGCAAGGCTACTCTCAATAATCTCTGAATGATTGTGGTGATTGGGACAGGTGCCTGAAGACTGGAGGAAAGTGAATGTCATTCCTATCTTCAAGAAGAGCAAGAAGGAGGACCCAGGGAACTACAGGCTGGTCAGCGTCACCTTGATCCCTGGGAAGGTGATGAAACAACTAATCCTGGAAAGCATTTCAAGCCACATGAAGAAGGAGGAGATTGTGAGTAGTCAGTACAGATTTCTAAGGGAAGTCATGCTTGACCAACCTGAAAACCTTCTCCAATGAAATGACTGGCTTGGTAGATGTGGGGAAGGAAGTGGATATTGTCTGTCTTGACATCAGTAAAATTTTTGACACTGTCTGCCATAAGATCCTTGAAAGATGCTGATAAAGTATGGGCTAGATAGGCAGACAGTGAGGTGGATTGAAAACTGGCTCAACAACTGGGCCCATAGAGTGATTACCAGAAGCATAAAGTCTAGTTGGAGGCCAGTAACTAGCAGGTGTACGCCAGGGCACAATACAGGGTCCACTCTTGTTTAACATCTGCATTAATGACCTGAATGATGGGGCAGAGTGTCCCAACTGCAAGTTTCCAGATGGTGCTGGAGTAGGAGTGGCTCATCCAGAGGGACCATGACGGGCTGTAGAAATGGTCTGACAAGAATCTCATGAAGTTCAGCAAGAAGCGTGAAGTCCTGCACCTGGGGAGGAACAACACCATGCACCAGTACATGCTGGGGGCTGACCATCTAGACAGAAGCTTTGCAGAAAAGGCTGTGGGGGTCATAGTGGACACCAAGTTAAAAATGAGCAATGTGCCCTTGGCTGCAGAAGGCTACTGGTATCCTGGGCTTCATTAGGAGGAGTGTAGCCAGCAGGTCGAGGGATGTGATGCTTCCCTTCTTCTCAGCACCCATGAGGCCACACCTGGAGTACTGTTTCCAGCTCTGGGTTCCCCAGTACAAGAGAGACATGGACATACTGGAGAGTCCAGTGAGGGACCCTTAAGGTGATGAAGTGACTGAAGCATCTCCTGTAGGAGGAAAGGCTGGGAGAGCAGGGACTAAGAAGACTCAGGGGGCATTTTATTGAGGTGTACAGGTACCTGAAGGGAAGTTGTAAAGAAGATAGAGCCAGGCTCTTTCTGGTGGCGTCTGGTGACAGGCTAAGAGGCAATGAGCACAAACTATAGAGGACATTCCATTTAAGCATTATATATATAATGGTTAGATATATACTTGTTGTGAGGGTGTTCAAACACTGGAACAAGTTTCCCATGGGAGACATGGAGTCTTTATCCTTAAAGATATTCAAAAGCTGAATGGACATGGTCCTCAGCAACCTCCTGTAGGTGGCTCTACTAGAGCAGGGGTGTTGGACAAGATGACTTCCAGAGGTCCCTTTCAACCTCAGCCATACTGTGGTTCTGTGAAGGGGAGGAAGTGTCTTTAAGTTTGTCCTTAAAAGACACTGGGTGCTGGTGGTGTGGGCAGCTTCGAATTGGAGTGCCAAATAGATAATTAGAATACAGGGTTCTAAAATCACAATATAGTTATATTTCTCTCCCTCAGAACTTTTACAGCCAGACTCCTGATCCCTTGGCACTTCTGCCTTATATGCTTTAGTAATTTTGTAAATATGGAGTCTTCCATAAATACAGGGTGACTGTAAGGCAGTTTCACTTGACAGCTATTGTAGATGGTTTCTAAATGATAGTCTTTCAGCAAGGGCATGTGTATCTTCCTTGAGTTCCTTGTGTGCATTGATGCAGCATGTTGAACTTCAAAATTTAATACTAAAATGTTACACTTACTAATCATACTTTCCAGTTTTTAGGTGGTTTACTTTTTTCATTTGCAGCTACTATTATATGTTAATGAGACTATAATATTTTTCCCATCCGTAAGTGTTATATCATTGTCAATTTTATTAGAACTAAGCTTCAGTATAAATGCGTCACTTTGAAATAGTAAACCTCAGTTACAGCATTTTCAATCAAGATGTGGTTGTGAGTAATTAATTATCAGGGTGTCACTGAAAAACAGCCCCAGATTTCCACATAACTTTATATTAATAGCTGCCTCAGGTACAGAATCTGTCTTTTCTGTTGTCTGTCTGGAGAAAGTTAACATCCCACTTCACAGACAGTTAGCGTCTGTCCTTTGGAAAAAAAAAAATTGTGTGCAGGATTTCTCAGTTTGTTATGATGGAGTGGACTCATGATCGAGCGGACTAAAAACAGCACCTGTTGAATTGGGGAATGTCATACATGAGTCACTGCCCACAGTATCTGCCATAGAGCTAAAGACACATCAGAAACACTTTAGGGATAAAAAAGGGTGATCAGTCACATACCAGCCAGCCTTCTAACATACCACTTTGCATGAATACATGCACAAAAAATCCAGTTCTAAAGATATTTGAAGGAAGTGAATTTAAAAAGTTACTATAGTTCTTGGCCTTCTTTCCAGAGTAGTGGGGGGAGAAGCACTTGGTTATACTTTACCACTCTTGTTAAGGTTTTAACTGATCTGCAAACTGCAGACAATTAGGTGCATTTGTAGTAAAGACATAGAAAAATGTTGTCTGGATTAAATGTTGGTGCTACGTGTTACCTTAAACTAGGAACGGGATTACTGTGTTCTGATATTTCTGAAACTTCCCATAGATCAGCACAATCATTTATTGAGAGAGATTTTCTCATTTCAGTGACGCTAAACTTTACAGTAAAGATAATGGTTATGGTACTGATTCTGGAATAGGATTTCCATAGTTAGTCTGTACACAAGTTGATCAGCTTCTTTGAAAGTATGTACAAGCATAAACATAATCCTTTAGAGTTAATGGTTCTTCCATTTTGGACTTTTAAAGCACATTGTTTATAATGGGTATGAAAGTGCCCTCAGTGAGTAAAAGGTTGATACTGCTTTCTGTTTGATAGCAAACTTGAGTAATGCCAGATGAGAAAAGAAACAAGTGGGAAGGTGGGTTGTTTTGATGTTACAAAATAAAGCAAATCCTGGAGAGAAGGATATGAATGGATGTGCATAGTTTGAACTTCCTTCTCCAGCTAAAATACTTCATTAATCCAGCTAGCTCTAGAAAAACTATTATGTACCAAAATGAATTGCATGTAAAGTACGACCATGCTGGGGGCAGGGGGAAACCTGCTTCTGACTTGGTTTATATTTTGTTGCTAGGAGCGAGGGGCACAGGGACTGTTTCATACTGGGTTTTCTGAAAGCACTAATAAAAGACTTACTACTGCAAAAACAAAATGTGTTTGGCTTGGCACGTGTGAGCATAGATGATAAATAACATGAGGCTCATAGTAAGGGTAATATTATTGAGACTGCACATGGAAATGTTTATAATCCTGTTGTGTGAGGAAGGTAACTGGTACTCAGGAACTTCAAAAAACAGGAAGGTTCAGTCTCCATCCCAAAAGACCAGGTCTTGAAAATCACAAAATTAATTCTACTACAAGACAAAATTTTAAGTTGGAGAGTGATCATGAATAAGTTAATTCGGTGTTTTGAAACTGAATTTGTATATAGAAAAAAAATATATTTTCCTTTGGTCATTGCACAGCTACAGATGGTGAAAGGTAATAACCAAATGCTCCTGCACTGAAGAAACTAAGGCAGTGGATAAAAAAATCAGATTCTGTGCATTGCTAAATGAACACTGAAACCTTCATTGGAGAAATCTGTTAACAACTGTTTAGATTTGTCTAATGTCCAATGGCTTTGTTTCTTAAATTTATTAAATGTAAATCTACCTTAATAACGCTAAAATAGAAAAATAGGTAGCCTGAAGTGAGAAAATAGTGTCTTGCTCTCAGTGTTCATTTAGCAATATTGTATACTTATGTGAGAATCTGTGATGGAAAAACTAAGTGCGTAAATTTGAACAACTTATGTTTAAAATGTGGCATTAAGACTGAAATATGTTGTGTATTTGTACCTGACTCTCTGTGTGTTCTGGCCCCATTTTAAAAGTGATTTGATAGTCATAATTATCTATACAGAGACTTATTTCATTGAATTCAGTGGAAATGCTTTTTATTTAAAAAGTGTGAATGAAATCAGAGACTTAGCAGGGAATATTTTTCAGAGAAAAGTGCAAAGTGTACTCCTGTCTACGTCACTACTGGAGTATTGACCAACTATCAGACTGTCTCTTTTTTCAAGTGAGAATTCTCTTAAACTTTTTGTGTAACCACAACAGCCTTATGTACAGTGACTTGATTTTCTGTATGTGCTGATGCATCATCAAACAGATTTGTTCACGAAAAGTTACCTAAGCAATCATCTCTAATTAAAAACATTGAAAAATATTTAAGTACATAATACTTAGCCTGGCAAAATGTTCCTCTAGTAAATCTAGAACAAAACAGCTAGGTTTTTTTAAAAAATTATAATTTTAGTATCCTTCTGAGACAGGAATGACCCATCTCTATGCATGATAATAGGAATTTGCTGTCTGTGTAACTGGGTTGACCCCTTTTTATTTTGATAACTGTGCTGTGTGCATACAAGCCATCATTTTTGCATAAGCAAGAAACTTTAATTTTTTTCACAGTACCTCCACTATTAGCAATAAAAGTCATTAATGCTTGCACATTATTTACTTTCATTCTTTGCTAAAGGGATTAATACTGCCATAGGTGGAATTAAGAGATGATCCGATTTTTGTTTGCGGAAGCTCAGAAGCTGAGTTTTGACGTGTACCTCAGGCCATCAGACTTTTTGCCTCGATTACTTGGAAAAGTCTCTGGAGCAGAGCAATTTTATTCAGCTCCCCAACAAATGCACATGTGACAACTGGCCAACAAGTTTTCAAGGCTATTCTGTATCTCCCTTGTACAGTGGAAAGGAAGACTGGACACTGCCTCAAGGTGTTAAAGTTCATTCAGATTCCATAATCATAATTTTTCTTGTCTTCCTGGGGGTGCGAGAGGCATTCCAGAACATTTTGCTAGAAGGCTGCAACTAGTTTACATACATACAATGAGTACCAGCTCCTCAGCAAACTCTTGAGCTCTCCTTTTCCCACTTCCCCATCCGATGACAATGAAATGTAAAGAATCCCAGGGCTGGTATTTCTGGGTGCACTTACAGCTGAAGTACAGGGGAGTTGGGCTCCCTAGCTGTATGAGACCTCAATCCTGTTCAGAGGAAGAGTTTGCTTGGTAGGGTTTTCTTTCTCTCCCTCTGCTACCTGTAAGGATCTAGTTACTTTTCTGTGCAGCAGATGTCCCTCGTTTTGTAATTAACAGGAAATAGATTTTCATTTTTTTTTTCCTATTTCTTTAGTACTTTAAAAAACCAGATTTTTTTATTAACACTTCTTGAAACCTGTAGGCCAAATCTGTGAAATATGTTGTCTGTTTATCCTCTGATTCAATCCTTGTATCCAAAGTGCGGAAGTTTTATTGTTTCTGTATGGTTGTAGACAAGATACTAAAAATATCTTATCAGCTGAGGCATCTGTTTGTTAGGTATCTATTTACTTGCGTGCTGGCAATATACAAAAAGCCTCTATTGAGTAAAATTTATAAAGCTAATTTCTATTTCTCTTCTGAGAAAGTTATGGGTCAGAAGATAGTCACACAATTCCTTGCTTTGTATGTCCAGACTTTCATTCCAATTATTCTATTATAATAACAGTACTGCTTATACTTTCCTCATACCTACATGATCCATGGCTCCTTTCTTACCATTAGAGATGAATGAGAGGCTTCCTACAGAAAATGCAGGTAAAAAAAACATGACTAAAAAATATAAAAGAAAGTAGTTTTTACACAGCTGTAATGTACCTGTAATGTTAGAGTACAGCAATTAATAAAGTGTAGTTATTTCCTTTTATTTTGGATGTTGTTTGTGTTGCTTTTTGTAAAAACACAGTTTTAATGCTTTGGGGGATAAGCAGGCAAGTTTAAACATTCAAATCTAAACACACAGAAGCCCTGCTTTTATTTTTTGCAAATGATTTTAAGGGTTTCTCAAATTCTTTTGGTTTTACTGGTTATACTTAAAATGAGCAAGTAAATGTTAATATTTTAAAATATGCCTCCAGTATTTCATTACACATAGGCTTAGTTTCCATGAGCTCATTTTGAACCACGGCTGAAACATATTTGACTTAAGAAAAACAAAACAATAAGTAGATTTATTTCCCTCTGACAGTGCCCTTTAACATTTTAAGTGATGAATTAAACACTTTATTTTCCTTTAATTATTTCAGACCCATTTTCCAATGTTTTCCCCCCAGTTCCAAATGGAAAAGATTAGACTAAATGTAATACTGATCTTGTAGTAAGAATTATAGTTGTTATGCTGACAGGTTTGATAGGGTCTGTATGCAATGAAACAAAAACACATGACTGCAGTCATAACTGTTAGGACTTACTGGAATTATCCTTTGCGCAATAACTTGACCTCTTTTTGGAAATTCTAGTCGTTTCATTGATTGTTTGGAAGCTCATTGGTATGTTCTAGAACATGGTGTATTTTTGTTTGTTAATTTGATTTAATTATAGCAGAGAAGCAGACTTAAGCTTTTGGGACTAAGCATGTCTAGAAAATGGTAGAAAAAGTAGGCTGCCAAAAGGAGCCGTGGGAAAGAAAAAACCTGATGAAAAATCCACTTCCTGTGCTTAGTCTTACACTTGAGAAAAGACAACAGACTGGTGGGGCAAGGAGTGAAGGGTACATGCAGTGAGAATGTGTCCAAGATCTCCTGCAAAGGGTCTCTCTCTAGGCTGCCAGAAGGAAACGGGATCTGTGCTACTTTATTTCCCTCCCCCTTCATAACTCTTAAATTTGCCCAGACATTTGCATACTTCTAATCTCCTTCACTTGGGAGTAAAAGTTTTTTCCTTCCTATTCTTCTGCAGCATTTGAGCTTTTCTTGGCCTTTCTTCCCGTACATTAGGAGTACAACTTAGTTAAAAAGAAGGCATCTTACACTGCAACTTTTGTTTTGTCTGTCTGTCTGAATGTTGGAAGAAAAAGTTGGAAGAAAAATGAGACCCAGAATTTCAGTGGTGGGCCTGGTGGCAGTGCCCATGCACCAGGACCTCCCTCTGGCCTAAGTGAAATTGATTGCTTTTTGTTCTGTGTAGACTGTAGCATCAGAGTACTGTTTGTCTTCTCTAGGGCAAGATAAGGAAACTAGTAATCTTGCAGGGGGGAGACACTTTAAAACAAGACTTACATGGGATTTGGATACCCAGCTTCTTATGGCTTAGGAAAGAGTTGGACATGTTGCTCTGCTCTTTAGCCTTGGAAATTCCCTTGAGGAAATACCCTTACTACTTGGGAAAAACACATAGGTGAAGAGCTCCTGAAGGGGACAGCACGTGTAGCTGCGTGTGCATCACTGCCTCCTGCAGCAGCATTGCTGATCCCTAGAAGAGAACGTAGACCCTAAAGGGAAATTAAAAGGAAAAGTATGGAGAAACAATTCCTTTGTGAAACTTCCTGACTCTCTTTCTCCTCTAAAATTTTCCCTCCCCTGGTAACACAGTTTTAAAAAGAATCATTAGTTCTTCAGATTTTTCTCTCCTTCCTTTCCCAGCTCCCTCAGTAGCTGCAGTTCTCCATAGTTTGTCAGGGAATATTTCTTAATTTTTTCTTCCAAAGTTTTAAGATGTATACACTTCCCGTGTAGTCTCAGAAAACTGCTGATCTCCATGGGGTTGAAATCAGTAATGGTTGTGTCTGGCTTGTGGATTAATTTCTCTGTAATTGAGTCATAATGAAAAATCCAAGTATATCTTTTGAGGGACAAATAAAATTTTAGTTTGAAAGTTAGTGGATAAGTTTAATCTTTTAATATGTTTGGAGCATTAATATAAATAAGAAAAAACATACTAAGGTATTGTCATTAAAAAAATAATTTAAATACATTTTAGGAAAAAAGTTGTGTTAATTCCTAAATTTAGTGTATTCAATGGCAGGTGATGCAGAAGTGCTCTTTTTTAAATGAAAAGGATATTCTTAAAGTTCTTCATAAACATGAAGACCATAGTATTGTATCAGATATTAATCAGGTATTCAGGAGTTCATCTTTTTACCCATAAAATTTTGTTAAAGTAAAATCTGCAAAACTTCAGGTTTTCATATAATATTCTCTTTTAACTGCTGTAACTTCAAAGCACATACAGAGATTATGGCATCCCTTACATTACAGAACTGTAGTTGTGTGATAAACAACCTCTGCTAACCTGAGAAAAATAATGGTTTCCTTTTAAAAGGAAAAGCGGGAGGTGTAGGGGTAGAGGAAGAGGGATTATTGAGCAAGTTAATTAGAAGCAGCCCAAGGGAAAAGTTAGGAAATTAAAACCCATAGAATCAGCATGACAGCAGCTAAAAATATATTGTCACAAGATATGCCAAGGGTGGAGAGCGGCAGGGAGGCATATAAAGAATTTGATTAAACAGCAAGAAATTTTTTCAGGTGTTTTGGTTTCTACATTTTTTTGTGCCCCAGCCTCAGTAAAACAGTGAAGTAATAATTACACTCTGCAGATTCATGCTAGCCTGTAGATTAAAGATTACTGGAAAATTAAATATCCACGTTTAACATTTGCTACATCAGACGAAAACATGCCATGGGAGAGCAAATACGCATGAGTGGTTTGTGACACAGGTTTTTCCTTTGAATGCAGAGAGTACTTAGATACTGTTCCGTGAGGAATAAAGGCTCAAGAAAGGGAAAGTGAAAAAATAATCTTAATAAATATAATCATAATATTTATTTTCAGTAAGAAACGATTGAGAAGTCGTGGTGCATTGTCCTGGATGGTAATAGAAAGCTAAGATAATTATGAGGCAGCTTTCAGAGCTAGTTTTAACATTAAAAGTTTATGTAGCTTTGAAAATAAGATCTGTTAATCTATTCTAATGGTACTTTTCTTGAATAGAGAGAGTAATTTATAATTTTTATTTTTATTTTATTGAATGGGTAATGTCAACAGAAAGCATCCCTCAGTTTCAGACGAGAATTTTGAATTTATACATGCCAGAGCAAATGTCTAAAATGTGTTGCATCATATGCACTGACTTTAAGACTGTGCACAGTGGCTGAATTTCTATCAGTTAAGGGCATGCCTACATGCTTACATGTAACTAACTAAGTAAAATAAATTTATACGAATGTAACAAATATGTATTTCATACATATAACTGTGTTTCTAAAGACAATATAAAATGGGACATATTCTATGAACTGGCAAGCCACTTCGAAGAGGTGAACTATGTGGTTTGTGTGTGTCCGGTTCTGTTTCTTCCTTAAAATAGGTTTTGTTAGTTGCTTTTTTAACTAGATCAACTATGCGAGGCTAATTTCCAAGTAATGACACTTATTAAAAAGAACAGATAGAATTTTTGTAAGAGCTTTACTATTCTGTATTATACCTCGCTAACATGAATTTTTATAAGTGCCTACTGTAATGCATTAACATCCCATTATCAGTGGTTAATAAACAATGGCATAGGTCATTGTAGTTTTCTGTTTCAGTATTCAGAATTATTGGTTAATATTAGGCCAACATTCAGATTTAATGGCTCCATTTCCTGTGAATTTAGTCTATCCTGCAATTGCAGCGTGGACTCCTTGCATACAAAAGCTAACAAGTCAATGCCTGTGTTAAGTTACTTGAAGCAGAAGTTGCAAAAAAGCTGTCTGCTTGTTGGAATGTGATATATTTGGTGAAGTTCCTTTCATTGTGTTCTTTAAATAAATGAAACATTTAAGCTTTTTCCTCCCCCCAACTTTTTTTTCCTTGGAAAAAGTGTTGGTAGGTAGTGACTTCCTAGGGTGGAAAGCGTCACAGGAATGAAAGCACAGAAAAATTGTATTCCTTTGCTGTTTCTACCATAGGTTCTTCATGAAAAGCATGTGTCATTATGGTATGTTAGGTTCCCCACCTGTAAAATGAAAAAGGTGTCTTAGCAAAGATAACTGGTTATTTCCCTCACTGTTTGTCTCTCTTAAATGGAAGCAATTTTGTTTTAAACACCCAGTTCATTAACCAACGTAGTTGGTTGTTGCCCTTTTTACAACTTAAATAATCTTTAAAAGTATTTAGTTTTGTGGACCATTCCTTTTTGCGTGGCTTAAGTAGGAATTTGTTTAGTGAACTATGATACACATTATTTTAAATGTAAATCCAGAGACCATGAGTGAACTGATTTTTTTATAACTTTATTTATAACTTTACTATTTTAGGTCTTCTGTCCTTTTTTTTCTAAGCTAGCACTAACTGTTCTTCTCATTTGTTCTTCTCACAGTATTTGAACTGTCAACAGCACAAAACATTACAGTGTGGCACGTCATTGAGGCTACAGGTAGAGGAGGAATACTAGGAAATTTATTTATATTGAAGAGAGATTGCATTGCAGATTTCAGGTGGTCCACTTAAGCTCCTAAAAGACCTTTAGAAAGAAGCAGTGATTAATGCTTTTAATTATAAAGGCACAGCCAAGCTAGGCTATTGTGTGGCTTAAGACAAAATTCATGAAAACTAATACGCAAACATTCCTACAAGTACCCTGTGATCTCTCTCAATAAGAACATTCTCATTGTTTTGTATGAGTTCTGTATGATTTGATTATTAGGTAAAATGCATTACAAAACCCTCTTAGGACTTCATCTGGATATAAAATCACTTACAGAGTATTTAGGAATACTTAGTGCTTTTAAGCAGATAGCTTCTTCTGTCCCAAGGGAGGTTAGTAAAACTGGGTCTGGAAAACACTTCTTTTTTCTCTGTCCTAGGGAGGTGAGAGGATCAGAAAGTTGTATTTTAACCTTTCTCCAGTTAACACTGAAGGTGTTAGTCCTCTTATTCTTGGAGGCCATTAGCTAAGGGCATAGACCGTTCTGTGGGCAGTGTCTCGGTTCCTTAAATCCACTGCCTCTGAGTTACAAGGTGTAACATACAAATTTTAACTGCGTGCAAGTGTGTGAGGACCTGACGTGAGTCAAGTGATTCAGATAGGAACTTAATCTTAGTTGTAGGTGTAAATGTGACTTCTTGTTCTGTCATCTCTGGTATATACAGTGTAATTGCTCACAATGCTTTTCAGTAAAATGGGTGTTTTAATAAAATACAGAGGTTTCCTGATTGAATTTTCAGACTTTCATCTGGTTTTTAGTTTATTTATACCTTATAGGAACTGCTATTTCTTGATGTAGTTGTATCGTCCTGAAACAACTTCTGATACTGCTATAATTATATGAATTTCTTACAGACCATTAATGTAGGTCTATAATCTGTCGCTAATTTGTCATGGTACATTTGGATAACATGCAGTGTATGACTGACTAATTAGTTCAGGGTCTTAGGAATGTGGTTTTGGCTCCCAGATGTTTTACGTGCAATTAAAAATTGGATACTATTTCAGGTAAACTGCTCCTTTCCTGAAGTAATTTTTGGATTATTGTGTGTCAGGACAGGGACAGCGCATAGTCTGAATGTATTGTTCCAAGTAAAACTTTTGACATGATTCATGCAACTTCTTGTTCATTATAGCCCCACTACATATGTTTTGGATGAAGATGAGCCTCGCTTTCTTGAAGAAGTTGATTACAGTGCAGAGAGTAATGATGATCAAGACATTGAATTAGCTGATAATGCGGGTGATTATGAGGCAACTAATCAAGAAGATGGACTTTCAGACTCAGATTCAACAAGGATACTCCTTTCTTGAATGATCTTTGCAGCCAGTAATAGGAGATGAAGTATCCTGGATTTTCATAGTCACAAACTTCCTCACTTTTGTCTACTAAGGGGATATGCTTAAGGAAACACAAATAACTGGGCCCTGCCTAGCACAAGGACAATAAATATTTGTGATTTCTGATAAAATGGCATTTGTTTTATTTAAGGAGTTTTGTGTTTTCTTTTAGCACTAAATAGATAAATCTATTTACCAGTTAATTTTCTACTCAATAGTACCGCATGGCATTTTGTGTCCCTAAACCCTACTTTCAGAAAAATGGAGTATAATTTCTGTTGTGTCAGAGTACAGAAACTAATTCTTTGTGGTACGGTTCTTCAAGTTGCTTCCTGAAAAATATGTATGTACAGATTTTCTAAATTAATTTGTGTATGTGTGTGTGTATGCGCATGTGTATGCTGAGGTGAAGAGGTTATTTTTCAACATTATTTCAAAGATACTTGATTGTGTTTTAAAGTAATGTAGTGCCTGCTCTGGAACCATTCAATAATTACTAAATTAAAAATTAAGAAGTGATGTTATGAATTGTTGCACTTGTTTCTTGCTTCTGATGATTATATGGTTTTGCCACAATACTACCTGAAAATATATATTGTCTGTTCACAGTTCAGGAATTCTGCACAGTGACCAATGCAGCCTGTGCTTACAAGAACTATACACTTGTGTAAAACGCTTTCCCATAAAATAGGCGTGGTCTTATATGAAGATGTTGGGTTTTTTTAAGTGTACATGACCACAAGAAGTGGTTAGATATATATACCATATGTATGTTCAGCCACTCAGTTGCTCAATTTTTCTCGTTCAATATGCACGTAGTAAAGAAGAGTTCACTTTACTGGGGACACATTAACTATATACCCAATTCAAACGCTTTAAAAGGGAAGGTGCATTTTGGTTTAAACATCTTTTGCCTGGTCTGAATACAGTGTTTGCTCTGAGAAGCAGATTGGACTGTAACTTCCTATCTATCCCAGCCTGAATAATTATTCTGTGATTCTGTATTCATCACGTTTAAAGTCAAGCTGTCAGGCATAGCATTTATGCTTCTTCATCTTCTCCCGTCATTTACGAATTCTTATTGCCTCTTGCCTCTGCTTAGAATAAGACCTAATAAAGAAATGAAGTTGTCCCCCGTAGTTTACAGACTGACATGTTTTGCAATGAAAAATATTTTTCCAAAATTATTTTTACTTGGTGTGACCCAATTGTGACATTCATTTTCTGCTGCATGTGCAAGGGCTTTAAGAGCATGAAGAATAACACTTCTAAGTTAGAGCAGGTTTTTAACTGATAAGACCTTCGTGTATGTTTAGTGTTGCAAATAAAACTATATTTTGGAGGGGAAGAGTGCCTTTGGTAGAAGCATAAAAAAAAAAAATTGAAGAGAATTAAGTGTATCAATGATTCTCAGTCTGGAGATGGATTTTCACCAGGATCTGCTGTTTGATATGCAGCATTCTTTGGTGATGACTATACATACCATCCTGATTCTGAAACTGGGGAAGGGTTTTTGATCCCTCGTTATATGCTACTGTATTTGTGTTAAAAGGCTTAAATTTATATTAATAACCACACAGTTTTGAGATGTAAGGGTATAATGGAAACATTTACATTCTTATCCCTTTATAACTCTCTCTAGTGAAAATTGTCATTCCTTGTGTTCTGTACTGTAAATAAGAAAGTTAATTGATATGCTGCTGAAGAGGAGCCCTCCCCATTGAAACTGTAGAGGAGTTTGGGAATCTGCCAAACAGAAGGATTAACCTTGCCACAGAATTTGAGCTGTCTTTAAGTGAGCCCAGTGTGAGCAGACCAGAATGCTTATATTGCTGCATCAGTCTTACACTAGTTATGTGCATAAATAGATTTTCATCCTTAAGGACTTGTACTGCAGTACCTTACATAAATAATTTTGACTTAAATTTCAGGGGATGCAGGATGCCACATGTTGGTTAACCCCATTGTGCATTTCTCCTTAGTTTCAAATATGAATCTGTATTAATCCTGGAAGACTATTTTCATAATACAGGCAAGACTAGAAATGGACTTCATCCATTTAGAAAGAATTATGGCTTAGTACTACAAAATCGTCTTTTCATCCTGAGTAAATGTGCATATATGTTCTCATGTCTTCTACAGCTTTTAGTCTGTGCGAAGGAGGAGTTACGAATGACTTATATAATGGCTCAGGATAACAGGCACTTTCCTAAAACAATAATGTGTTTATACATTAGATTCTAATGCAGTTATGCATTAGATGAGATGTCAGTTTGTCAGTTGTGGGTCTGAACTTACACCAGTGCAGTCCCAATGCAAGAGTGAAACTTTGTCTTTATCTTACGCATTGTTGAAAATGCAAAGGCTGTTACCTCTTATGTGTTTTGCGGCACTTCTTCATGTAAATTCTGAAAGGCAGCGTCTCCACTCGTGCTCACGGGGTTGCCAGTTCCTGGGAAGAACTGCCACAGTGGTAGCTGCTTCACACTGTTTATCCCTTCTCTACTACATGTTGCAATTGTTGCAGTGCTGTTGGAAGACACCGCACTGGTATCCCCTTTTTTATGTTTTGGTGGACAGTCTGGTGTTTAGCTGAAAATGGAATAGCTGAGGCTTGATTCTGTTATGCTCCATTCTGTTACTATGGCATTCACCCCGAATAAATAGGCAGAATGGATAGCAAAGAATGGCAGCTTCTTGAACTGTCAAAAATCAGTTGTCTAGCATGACCTGTCCCAGACAATTGACGGTCTTTATTTTATGCATTGGCATTCCAGTGTTTCTGGTTTTAAATTATGCTCTTTACTATAAGCATGGCTGATTTTGTATAGGAAAAGAAGATATTCTTATATCTTTTTCCCATAATAACACCAAATAAGATTAAAAACAATAATTACATCTGTGTTATTTATTGTCTTGGTTTTAAATAATTGCTGGGTGATTATTTACTTTATTCCCCTTTCAGGTATAATGCAAGTTGCAGCACAAATTTTGATATTGTGTCTTCACTGGTGGCATCCCCTGGTGTAATGTAACTTACAGCTAAGACTGCAGTTTGTGCTGAAATCTTGCCTGGTCATTTTTGAAGGTGGATTGCTTTATCAGCCTGACTTATCAGGGAGAACTGGTTTGAATCTCAAGTAAGACTGCAGTATCAGTAAACACTGTTAACAAAATGCAAAAGTCCAAGGTTTCAGATAGGTCCTAATGTAAAGCTGTGATGGATATAATTGTTGCAGTGTTATTATGCATGCCCCAAATAACAATACTTATTAATAAAAATACATAATAAAGAATTAATTACAATCGTTTTGCTTCCCTATTTATTGTTTAGAAATGTTTAAAGGATTTCTTATAGCATTTGCAGCAATGTACGTACCTAGAAGAATTGGAGTGTGCTTAGCATTTCAAAAAGGAGAATAATTTTGTTCATGGTCAAGTTAAAGTCAGTGTGCTACAGGCTTGGAGTACCATTTGCATGTTAATAGATTGAATTATAACTCTTAAAAAGCTTAATATTCAGCAGCGTATGTAAAACTTAAGAAGACTTCAGATGAACCACAATGAAGACCATTGCAGAGCACACAGCAGAAGGAGAGTCTTTTGATGCAAGTCTTTCCCTCCTACACAGCTAATAGACTTTTCATCTGATTTAGGAAAGGCACAAGTTTATTAGTCGATAAGTTACCACTTTACAGTTCAGCTCAGACTGCAGTTGAGGACTAAGTTATTTTTATTATTTATATTTTTGCAGTAGCAGTTTTAAGATTTGAGACAATCTTTTGAAGGAAAGCTTAAGATAAAAGTGGATTTTTTAGTTTTATGGAGCTGTCTGAAAAGAGCGAGTGGTTACTAGGAATCA
Organism: Fratercula arctica; assembly: GCA_947846985.1. NCBI lineage: Eukaryota > Metazoa > Chordata > Aves > Charadriiformes > Alcidae > Fratercula > Fratercula arctica. The sequence goes on along the minus strand of CANTUZ010000026.1, from coordinate 44,113,046 downwards.
TCAGTGTCACTTTTGCAAATACGTATGCAGTGTACTTAACTGCATCTGTCATGTTAGTTTAAGTTGAACAACTTCATTCACAAGCTCTGTTGTCCAGACTGTTGCAGGATATAGAAGAGTCACAATTAATCTTAAGGGTATCTTTCTTTGATCTTAATCATAGAATGGTTCAGGTTGGAAGGGACCTTAAAGATCATCTCATTCCAACTCCCTGCCATGGGCAGGGAAACCTCCCACTAGACCAGGCTGCTCAAAGCCCCATCCAGCCTGGTCTTGAACACTTCCAGGGATGGGGCATCCATGACTTCCCTGGGCAACCTCTTCCAGTGCCTGACCACTCCCACAGTAAAGAATTTCTTCCTAATACCTAAATGTTTCTAAATTTTAATGTTTCTAAAGTCATCAGGATGTAAAGCATTTGAGATGTGACCTTGCATCTTGTTTGTTTAAATAAACTAACTGTAGATTGCTTTGAAAGAAGGGCTTCAAAATATGAAATGCTAAACAGCTTTGATGCCTAGTAAAGAATACATTACCTTAAATTATAGATGGCTTGGCTGTTTTTAATAGTATCATATAGGGAATTTGTTTAGTCCGTGTAAAATACTTCATAACAATGAAATACGCCCCCTTAATTCTTCTGGTATTAGAAAATGTTAGGTGCATGTATCTTTTTTCTATTCTTTTCTCTTTTTTTTTTTTTTTTAAAAAGCATAATGTTGTTGGTGAAGCTTTTGAAGCAGTTCAAAAAGAATCATCGCTGAAATGTATGGGTTTAGCAACAAAGGAAACAGCACACTATAGGATTTGCTGATCCAAATTATGTGGTTACCAAATGCCAACCAGCTGCTGCTTTTTGCTGCCTATGCAGCATTCTTACACAAGATGCTTGTGTTTCATGCGTGCCCTTCTTTCTTGGAATGAGGTTATTTAGCATGCATAATTTTTCATTGTCGATTGGAAGAACACTTACTTAAACTAGCAGCACCACATAGCACTACTGTAAATTTTCACTGGGCTGAATGCTAAATAATTAAAGAACCTGACTAACAAAATTTCACAATAGTGCTTCCATACATGAAACACTGCTGTTAACATGGAGTGGGGAGACTGACTTACAGTGATCTGAAAAAGGACTCTTCTTTGCAGTGTCCCTCCAGAAAAGGATCCTGTAGAAAAGGATCTCCACAATTTAGTACCGATTAAGAACTTTTTTCCAAACCCCAGACCTATCCTATCTTTTGTCCTACTCACTTCAAAAGAAAAAGGTCGAGATTTTGTTGTGTATTTAGAGAATAACTCTATTACTCAATTATTTCGGTTTCTCCCCCCCGCCCGCCCCTGCAAAAGGAAACTGGTGTCTAAAAATTATGTAGTACTGTTGTAGAAATCTTCATACAGCTTAATCTTTATAAGGTGTCTCAATTTAAGGTAAGTTCTAAGCTTATTAAAAAAGCTGTCAAGGTCACAATGAGATTTGCCCCAGAACATGTATGTCCATGGCCCAGGAATGGCCAAGATAGGGGTTTAGCTTTTACAGAACAACAGTCTTGCTTCCCCTCAAACTTGAACATGAAACAAAGGTTAATTTGCCTTCCAGACAGCTGGAAAAGGTGATGCAGGCTAACGCCAAAACCCAGGTCACCCTGCCCATGTTTTATTTAGATCTTGCAATCTTATGTTTAACCCTAGCACTTGAAACAGCTCTGGGGGGCTACTGACTTTTGGAATTGAATTGCTTTGCACTGGGGTGGTCTTTCATCACTTGATTGGTTGCAGACCGCTCTCACTTGGCCTTACAGGGTTAAATCAGAACTGTTGTCTTCTCTGGCTAATCATTAAGGCAATATAAACCACTCTCAGATGGCAGCATTGTATTTGTGCTCACTTCATTCGTAAAAGAAAATGAACACGAAAATATTTCAGCATAAACAAGACATGAGGCACAGAGTAAGGAGGACAGATGATATGTAATATTTTGTATAATATTTGCTTAATTGTACCATATTTACATAAATCTTATTAATGATAGGAGCAGTCCAGCTGACCGCACAGATTAAAATGGCTCAGTTGTACATTTTGTGAAGACAAACTGGAATGAGGTGTCTCGCCCAAACCGTCAGCCAACAGTGCCTTAATACTTGGCTTTGATCCAGCATCCCAGTTAATTTAATTTAGGGCAACACACTGCCAAACGAAACGTCCTAAACTGGGTCAGATGCTATTCCAAAATAATGTATGCCTGGGGTTTTCTGTCCTGTGAAGGCTGCTGCAAAATTTGCAGATTCTCTGCAACAGTCATCCTGTTGTTACAGCTTGTAGGGACAAAAGGGACAAGTTCAATTTAAACAGATCTTGTGTACGCTTGTACCCAAGTTCAATTTAATCCATGTCTGCTCTAGGTTACTTTGTTCTTCTAAAGCATCCAGTCTAGTCAAGCCAGTCCTTTAACTTAAGTGATTAGCCAGTGACATTTCACTTTTCCTTTGGGTTTGACCTCACTGTTGACAAAAGCTTTCTGTTATGAATCACATCAGTCAGGGTTGCTTGAAAACTCTGCTGTTATCAAATGTACACTTTGAGTGCATTCCAGAATGAAAGAAGGACCCCCAAATCATCTGTTTAAATACAGTACCTCATTACTCACTATGTCAGGGACTTGCTTCTTTTGTCCAGACAGAATGTCTAGAACAGAAGTAGACTATATTTCAAAAGAGTAATTTTTCAGATCTATGTTACTGGAATGAGTGAATTCAGGAAGATATTAGCTATATAAATCCCTTTATGCTAAGCACCTGGACCCAAGTTTTAATAGGGAAGCAGATGAAATCTAATGTACTCAAGCAGGGGTGGCTCCTGGTCAGCGAATTCTATATGGAAGCCAAGTCACTTGGTGTTCCCTCTCACGCAGCTCCCTGTGTTGAGGAGGAAATGCCGCCATTCACAGCAGAAGAAGAAGTCATCACCTTAACATCTTCACCTGGCTGCATCTGCCTCACAGACCATAGAGATTTGTGGGCAGATTTTCCTCTGCCCTTGAGCTGTGCTTTGTGTTATGGGGAGAGGGAGAGAAGGACAAATGACAGCTTGCCAATCTTAAGGGTCACATAGGCTAGTGCTTAAGAGCATCCACCACCAGGGCAAGGTGGCTATGTGCAAAGCACCTATTGGCAGTGAAAGGAAATGGAAGATGGACAAAAGAAATACTTCCTTTGTTTCTAGTCTAACAGAGGCAAATGGGACCTGAGGAAATCCTTGGCTACCTGTGAAACTCCCTCTCCGCAATGCCTGCCGTGAGCTTCGCCCCATGCCATGGTGAGGGTTGGCCAGGTGCTGGGGGCCCTGATGGAGCACCATTGCCTGACTTGGGGCCAGGCCAGGCTACTGGCACCGCTGTGAGAGCATCCCCACAGCAGAACAACAGGTAACACTGAAGGTGGGAGCAGTGTTGTTGAGATGAGATCATTGATGGGTCAAAGATTCAAGAAAGAGGACACTAGCCTAGATAACTTCATAGAATCATAGAATGGTCAGAATTGGAAGGGACCTTAAAGACATCTAGTTCCAATCCCCTCTGCCATGGGCAAGGACACCTTCTACTAGACTCAAAGCCTCATCCAGCCTGGTCTTGAACACTTCCAGGGATGGGGCATCCACAGCTTCCCTGGGCAACCTGTTCCAGCTGAATTTCTTCCTAATACCTAATCTGAATTTCCTCTCTTTCAGTTTAAAACTGTTACCCTTCATCCTATCACTACACTCCCTGATAAAGAGCCCCTCCCCATCTCTTCTGTAGGCCCCCTTCAGATACTAGAAGGCCTCTATAAGGTCTCCCCGGAGCCTTGTCTTCTCCAGGCTGAACAACCCCAACTCTCTCAGTCTGTCCTCGTAGGAGAGGTGCTCCAGCCCTCTGATATCTTTGTGTCCCTCCTTTGGACACGATATAACAGGTCTGTGTCCTTCTTATGTTGGGGGCCCCAGAGCTGGATGCAGTAGATGGGGTCTCACCAGAGCAGAGTGGAGGGCAAGAATCACCTCCGTTGACCTGTTGGCCACACTTCTTTTCATGCAGCCCAGGATGTGGTTGGCTTTCTGGGCTGCGAGTGCACATTGCCTGCTCATGTTGAGCTTACCACCAGCCAACACCCCCAAGTCCTTCTCTTCAGGGCTGCTCTCAGTCCGTTCTCTGCCCAACCTGTATTTGTGCCTCAGATTGCCATGACACAGGTGCAGGACCTTGCACTTGGCCTGGTTGAACTTCATGAGGTTGGCATGGGCCCACCTCTCCAGCCTGTCAAGGTTCCTCTGGATGGCATCCCTTCCCTCCAGTCTGTTGATAGTTCCACAGAGCTTGATGTTGTTGGCAAACTTGCTGAGGGTGCACTCAATCCCACTGCCCATGTTGCAGACAAAGGTGTTAAACAGCACTGGTCCCAGTACTGACCCCTGAGGAATGCCACTCTTCACTGCTCACCACTTGGACATTGAGCTGTTGACTGCACCCCTTTGAGTGTGACCATCCAGTCAATTCCCTTATCCACCGAGTGGACCATCAGTCATATCCATGTCTCTCCAATTTAGAGACAAGAATGTCCTGTGGGACAGTGTCAAACGTTTTGCACAAGTCCAGGTAGATGACATCTGTTGCTCTCCCCTTATCCACCAATGCTGTAACCCTGTTGTATAAGACCACCAAATTTGCCAGGTACAATTTGCCCTTAGTGAAGCCACGTTGGCTGTCATCAGTCACCTCAATATTTTCCATGTGCCTTAGCATAGTTTTCAGGAGGATCTGCTCCATGATCTTGCAATCTGCTCCATGATCTTGCCAGAGACAGAGGTGATACTGACTGGCCTGTAGTTCCCCAGGTCTTCCTTTTTTCCCTTTTTAAAAATGGGAGTTATGTTTCCCCTTTTCTCCTCAGTGGGAACTTTAGTGGACTGCAATGACTTCTTGATAGTGAGTTGGCAACTTCATCTTAGGGGAAAAGTAGAGGGCAGGTAGGTGGGAGTCACCAGGCTGAGCTGCCGGTACCAGTGTGTGGGTGGCAGCCGCCTTTCTGTGGGGCTGAGAATCCCATGGGCGTCGATACTGCTTGTGGACCAATGCCTACCTGGCCCCCAGAGCCTTGTTGGGGTGGTCAGCAGACTAGCGCTTTACCTAGCAGCTCGCTAAATCCCAGCTACCTTTTGTGCATGCTAGCCAGTGAAAAATTGCTTTATGCTTTGATGTTGTATCTATCCTGCTTGCAGCATCTCTTTGCATGCAGAATAGATGTGTGAACAAATGGGCCCAAAAGAAGGGTCATAACATGTCTTACAATGACGGATCAACCCACTTGGGTGAATTGTACAAAATTTTGGGGCTTCAGGAACAGAGCTGCCAGTCTGCAGAAGCAGGATCCTTGGGTATATGGTTCTGTGAGCAGCAGGGCCAGGAATCTCAAGTAATTGCATATTTCTAAATTATGACTTGCGTGTTCTATTTCTACCATTCTCCCTCCTATATTCATACAGATCTTTAATTATTGCTAGCTGTATCATTAATATCTCAGTCTGAGGAAAAAATTTTGTTCTACAAAAATGGGCCATAAGCATTCCATTATAACTTAAAATCATCACTTTAAAACCAGGATCCACCTACAAAGTTATCCCTGCTAAATTTAGTGATTTACATCACAAGGATTTATGTTCACCCTTAGCAGATGCTCAAGTGAATGGAATAATATAAACGCAGTACTTCAACAAAACTTTAGAGGTATTTGTCAAATCTGAGGGTGGAAAGAATGTGTCTGAGACCCAAGCCTTACGTGCGGGAAGCCTTATGTGTAGATTGAGCTCTGGGGTTTGCAGGAAGAGACATTTAAGCCAAATGTGTCTGCTGGAGGCTGAGTAACTCTCAGGAAATTTGGAAAGGCATTTTCTCATTCCCAGCTGAAAGGCTCTCTATGCCTCTAAGTGCTAAGGATTTAAACTATGCCAAAAGAGGAAGACAAGAGGTTATGGTATTGCAAATTACGGAGATGGCAAAGAGGTTTCAAATAGCTTAAATGTACTTATTTTCAGTGCCTCAAAAAAGGGAGAGGGGGTCATGACACAGTGTAGATACAACAAATTCACTATTATTTCTGCAATCACTAAAACTCTGAATTTCTAAAATTCAGGTTCTCAAATTAATTCATTTTTAAACTAGTAAATTCCAGTATTGTCTTGATAGGAAAGAAATTTTTCCTGGTGTACTGACAGAAGAAGAGGTACTGTTTCCTATAAAAGACCACCTGCCACTTCAAGGGTATGGCCATGTATAGCATGAACGCAAGCCCATTCTTTCTTCTTCTTTTTTACTGATGTCCTTTAAAGCTTCATTCATAATGTAGGTCAATACTGTGTAAGAAACATACCATTTTCTAGTCCAAGGTTTGTAAATTGGGAAGGGCAGTTACACTACATCATGTAAGGATATAAAATATTGATTGCTATAATAAAAGCTATGATGACTGGTAGTACACTTAGAATGCATTGCCTGATAGTATTACATATGTATGAGATTCACATCCCCACGTGATGCCAGTTATTAGAATAATCCCTTGAGAAAGCTTGTAAAGAAGTGGAAAAGCATTCCATATGGCATTCAGCGATGTAGCATGTTTCCAAGCTGCAAGACTGTTCTGAGAAGAAGCTGTGTCGTATTTTTACACAGAGTTCCTGTTTATGCATCTTAAATTTCATTATTTTCACCATACGCATCTGACCGCCAGTTAATAACTTACAACCAAATAAACAGCACAAGGTTGCACACCATAGCTGTGGAAGTGTGGGGAGGAGTAAAGCAAATGTTGCTCCTTGTTTGGGGGCAGGAGCCTTTCCAGGCAGCACTGTGAGTGGCAGCTAAAGGTCATATTTATATTGTGTTTCCCTGGTGACTGGGCTTTTTGAATGAATGTCTGTAATGATGAGGCAGGCCTTGGCCTAATGAAGTGGCAAAGGAGATGCCCTTCAATAAGTGTTGACCATGAAATGCTACCAGGAGTCATTAAAATAATGTTTTCCTGTACTTTATTCCTCTGGTTTGTTTTAAGTTATGCAGTTGCCTTCTATTTCTTGAATAGGCACTCATTAACCTATGAACAAGGTAATACTAAATACCTATACTATAGAAAAAATGTCCAGTATGTTCCTATGTACTGGCACAATTTCCAGGTTAACAATTTTCTTTCCTCACAGACTGGAAAAGACATAGGACCTGTGCTACTGAACCAGGGAAAGGGTCTGTAACCTCATATCTGCCATCAGCCAGTGTTGACAGCTCTAGGAAAGATACAAGGAGCCATTTATTGGCTAATCTAGCCAGAACAAAATTACCCCTAGCAACCAGAGATTGTTCAAAATCCTGTGGCGAAATAGGGTCTTTCCCTCCCTTCATTAAATGGCAAGACTTATCCAGTATATGCAGATGTTGCTGTTTTCAATATTGTTTGATATCTTCACGTAAATGAAGCACTGTGACAGTTTTATCCCTGTGAAAGTTGTGTGCTGCAGTTTTTCTGTCCCATTGAATGCTCCCTGTTTGCTGCGTCTGAGACCACACATAGCCACAGTCCACATCTTGTATTTCGAAGTGGAAATGGCTACAGTCACAAGCCAGTGAATACCCAAGATGCCTGTTATATTAAACTATCATCATGAATTCAGAGTTAACGGGTAGGAATCTAAGCAGGTAAAACAATGGAAGAGCAGGACAGAAGCACTTGAATAGTCTGACCTCCAAGCTGTCAGTAACACTCTCATGGAAATATATGACAGATAACAGCACAAATTCATCATGCTTCCCTCCTTTCTGTTCAAATGCCTGAAAGTTCTGTGAGTTTCCAGTTTTGGGGAAACGTGAAAGATCTGCATTATTCCCCTTCTTTTTTTTTTTTTTTTTTTTTTTTTTTTTTTTCCAACTTTTGGGACAGTTGCATGCAGTAAATTTTCAAAAAAGCTGGTTTTGAAACTACTTTTAAATACAGTTCATATGATTTGCTTGCAAATTAGCAGAGACTTTACCAATTTTCTGGACAAGAGGCACCATTACACCTTACTTTCATTAATGCTTAAAAGGGTTATCAAGCAGCTCCTGTTTCAGGCTGGTCAGTGGTTGTTAAAAGTAGTATTTGTAGTTCAGCCCTGGATTAGATTCTGAGAGCTGCTGAATCCTGAGAAACTTTTTAAATTGCTAATTACTTCTGATGACTGAAAAGGAAAATTCCCATTTTCTAGTTTTAGTGTATCTAGCTGTTGATATCTAGTACTGGATCTCACTTTGTCTTTGCCTGCTTACAATTCAGAAATGACTACAAGGAAGTCATCCTTCAATCTTTTCTTTGTTGAAGCAAGTGGACTGCACTTCTTCAGCCTGTTTTCATCTTCCTAAACTTGCACTCATTCTCACAGCTTTTTCTGAGTGGTCCCTGGGTCACCGGCTCCTGTTCAGCAGTGGTCATCAGAGACTGTATGGTAGCCCTGTGTGGTACCCACAGATTCCCTGATGCTGTGGGCAGCAGTGTGTCAGTTTTTCTGCTTCTACTAAGCCTTCTCCTGGCCATGCATCCAAGTATATCATGGTCTCTGTGCTGAGGTTTCGCATAGTTTCTCTGCCTGGACTCTAACTTCTTTGCCTATGTTATTGTTCTCCAAAACTACAGTCACTATTCCAGAACAGTTTTTTATTTTTCAGATATCTGGCCTTGAACTTCTCTGCAGGAAAACTTGTGAGATCAGCTAATCTTGCAATTTACTCTGTGTTCAGCAGGTAAGCACTCTCATTTTGGGGAATATACTCTCTATTCTTCTTGCAAAAAGTAGAGACTTACACACAGATTTTTTAATTTAAATGAAACTTTAAAAATTCACTGAGCATAATTTTCCACTTCAAAATATGCCTGTTTAAAATTCAATGTAAACTTACGAAAACCTAAAGTTAAGCAGATTGTGTAGAAGCCATTTAAAAATTTGGCACAAACTTATTTTAATATTTAGTGCCTATGAAAACTATGGAGTAGCAATGTGGAAAAGAGTCAGTACGTCGTAAGTAAGCCCAACGTGGGTAGGAAGGACTCCTCTCTGTCGACCATGGGAGTTGTGTGGCAAATAAAACACAGATCAATCACCAAAAAAGCGTCAGTTGTTAATGCCAGCCTGAAGATCTAGATTTGGTGTCCACTGCTGCCTCTGCTTTGTGGAGTTAGACAGGTTGCTGCTCCTGGCTTCTCAGCAGCTGGTGAGTTGGTGTCAGTTGCTGAATGCCTGACTTGAAACCACTGACACGCTTGCTGAAACTGATGGGAGCTAGTTGTGAATACATGAAGTGGAGTGTAATGCTTCACATTTCTCAGAAGGCACTGAGTGTTTGTAGTTATTTTGCATCTCAAATTCTCAACACCCCAGGTCCCAGCTAAAAAAATGGAGGAAAACCCCCACTCTCTTAAACATTTTGAGTTTGCTGAATAGAAATACAGTGATGAGCATCATGGTATTTTAAAATATCTGTTTAGAAGTCCTGTGAGGAACTTGAGGATTTTGGTTTCAGAATACTTTAAATAGTGCAAAGTTAATAAGGCAGGAGATCCTGCACTGAACAACAGGGATGAAACAGCATATCGAATAGTTGCTCATGGAGGGTGCAGAGTTTCTTTCATGCAGTGAACGAGGCACAGATGCAAGGAAAAAAAGTTTATACCTAAAGAATGCATCATAATTTATAAGCATATGGGGGCTGAACAGAATCTGTACAGGCAACTTTGGAGTTCTTGAATGCAGCTTTATTACTACATTAATGCTATTTTATATGGAGCATACACTTAGGTGTTTCACTGCACTCCAGCAACCAGTAAATGCTGTTTCAGTCTCACTGTCTTCAAATGACTCCAGCAAGTTATACTTGTTGAAAAAAGAACAAAAACTCTGACAAGAACTTTTTCATCTTTGTAGTAACATATGTAGAGCACATAGACGTTTTGACAGGGTAACTGTAAAATATTATTAATTTATTTACATAATAAAAAAACTCAAAGTTCCCTAAAATATCCCCATGCAAGAATTCAAATATCTGTTTTTATCTTGTGCTTATTTTCAAAGGAAAGTATGCAAAATAATTATATTTAAAGCAGAATAAAAAACAGTAACTCGCCAAAAGCAAACTCACGTCCAATGTTAAATCTCTCACTTGCTCTGAACATAAATTGCTTTTATTTTAAACGTTTTTACATGGGCTGTTATTCGTACTCTCATTTGCTCTTTATGTCAAAGCAAAAAGAGATAAGCGCTCTTTCCTTTCCAGAGACCTTGGAAGATACAAAGTTCCAGAAAGCAGAAGGAGGATTGCAAACTTGAAGTTTGTTTGGCATCATAATTGAGGTTATGAAAGATCAAGTAGCTCTCTTTGCTGTCAGAAATAGTAAAAAAAAAAAAGGTAATGCAGGACCTCATTAGCCTAGAAATGGACCACAGAAAGAATTAAGCTTGGGATGTTTGTAATGTGAACATGCAAAATGAAATTCTTATATTGCATCTATTTTTTCCCTACATAAATTGCCAAAAATACCAGAGAAATACAGAAGATACACAAACATGAAACACATCTTTTTTGGTGATCCAGCATGCTTGAAAACCAGGACTGGGATTGGTTTTGGCTTTGCTGTCCTCAATTTTTCCCAGTTTTGCAGAGGATACATCCTGTTAATGGTGTTCTGACTGGAAGCTGAATAAGTTGTTTGCCCTGAATTTAGGTCCTGGTGAGAACTTTTTAAATTCTGTTTTAAGAAATAGCTCTTGCTTTACTTATGAGGTCTTCTGAGACATAATCAGGCAAACCGTGCCTGACAAACCTGGTGGCCTTCTATAAGAAGGTCACAATATCAATAGACAAGGGGAGAGCAACTGACATCATTTACCTGGACCTGAGCAAAGCCTTTGACACTGTCCCGCATGACATCCTGGTCTCCAAACCGATAAAATATGGGTTTGATGGACTGACAATTCAGTGGATAAAGAACTGGCTTGACGGCCGCACCCAAAGAGTGGCTGTCAATGGGTCCATGTCCAAGTGGAGGCCAGTGACAAGTGGAGTCCCTCAAGGATCAGTACTGGGACCGGTCTTGTTTAGCATCTTCATCGGCGACATGGACAGTGGCACAGAGTGCATCCTCAGCAAGTTTGCTGACGACACCAAGGCAGCTGACATGCTGGAGGGAAGGGATGCCATCCAGAGGGACATGGACAGGCTGGAGAGGTGGGCCCATGCCAACCTCATGAAGTTCAACCAGGCCAAGTGCAAGGTCCTCCATCTGGGTCGGAGCAACCCCAAGCACTGATATAGGCTGGGCAGTGACTGTCTTGAGAGCAGCCCTGAAGAAAAGGACTTGGGGGTGCTGGTGGATGAGAGGCTCAATGTCAGCTGTCAGTGTGCACTAGCAACCCAGAAAGCCAATCGTATCCTGGGCTGCATCAGGACAAGCGTGGCCAGCAGGTCAAGGGAGGTGATTCTCCCCCTTTACTCCGCTCTTGTGAGACCCCACCTGGAGTACTGCGTCCAATTCTGGAGCCCCTACTACAAGAAAGATATGGATGTGCTGGAACGTGTCCAGAGAAGGGCCACAAGGATGATCAGAGGGCTGGAGCACCTCTCCTATGAGGACAGACTGAGAGAGTTGGGGTTGTTCAGTCTGGAGAAGAGAAGGCTCTGAGGAGACCTTATAGTGGCCTACCAGTATCTTAAGGGGGCCTACAAGAAAGCTGGTGAGGGTAATGGTAGGACTAGAGGGAATGGATTAAAACAAGAGATGGGTCGATTCAGATTGGACGTTAGGAAGAAGTTCTTCACCATGAGGGTGGTGAGACACTGGAACTGGTTGCCCAGAGAGGTGGTGGAAGCCCCATCCCTGGAAGTTTTTAAGGCCAGGCTGGATGGGGCTCTGAGCAACCTGATCTAGTGGGAGGTGTCCCTGCCCACGGCAGGGGGGTTGGAACTAGATGATCTTTAAGGTCCCTTCCAACCCTAAGAATTCTATGATTGTATGATTCTATAATGGATTATAATATAAACTACCCAGTATAGTAAGTGAGAATTGAAATAATGGAATTTGTAAAGTGTTCAGGCTGTTTTTCACAGGGTAGATGTTCCCTTGATCAAATTCCCTCCTTTAAGATGCTTGATTTAGTACTCTTCTTATACAAAAAAGAAAGAAAAAAAAAAAAAAGAAAGCATATTCCCCTGGTTGAGGGATGTCAATCACACTCTGATCTGGTTTTCAGAGCACAAAGCTATGCTCTTTGTTCTCTCACTCCGAGGATGCCCCAATAGAAGCTGTCCAGCACCCCAGGGACACTGTGCTGAACCCAGTGTCGTGCTCCTGCTTGGCCTGGCTCTCCAGACAGATGGCATCCATCTCAGGAGAGGACATGATAGCAGTGGGGCTGTGACAGGCAGGGCATGGCACTGCACAGAGGGTAAATGCTGCCTGCCCACAGCCAGGTCCTACACACAGCAAGCTGGACACATGGAGAGAGAGAAATGTTGGGAAAACACATCCTAGGCAGCTGGGATAGGGACTTTGGAGATGGTGAGGTCCAAATGCCAGGCCATGGGTGATCCTGTGTGTCTCAGGCACTCAGCAGGAACCTGGGGGAAGCAGAGTGGGGTGAGGCTCTGCAGGCGGGCAGGCAGAAAGCAGCGAGAGCTGGCCAGGCCCTCTCATGCTGGGGCTGCACAGAGGCCAGAGGTCTGCCCTGTGAGAAGAACCCAGCTGCAAGACACTGGCTTTCTCTGGAGACCACATGATGCATGAGAGCAGATGCCTTCAGGGGCATCTCATGGGGTCTCCCTGCACTCCTCAGGCTCAGGAAGAAGTCAGAATTGCCACATGCTTCAGCAGTCTAACTCAAACCAGAGACTTGTTTGGGGGTGGGAGGAGTGTCTCCCCTTTTATTTTCCTCTGGTTTGGGTTTTTTTAGTTTGGGGTTTGTTGTTTGGGGTTTGTTTTGTTTTGTTTTGTTTTGTTTTTTTCTCCAACCAGTCTCCCTCTCCATTTTGTGGGAAGATCAAGTTAATCCCAGACAACTACCAAATGATGGCATTGAATCGCTTTTGTGACTTTTCCCGCCTTTCCTCTATTAGATCTAAGCGGTCCACCAAACGTGTATTTATTTTTTGGCTGCAGAAACTGGTTTTGAAAGAAAAACAGAACAAGCAAACAGTCAGATTGAAACTACAGAAATTATGCCAGAGGCACAAAAATCAGAGTTGTTGCCTAATAGCCTTTTGGATAGGAGAAACAGAATTTTTATGCCACCTAACCCCTTTGTAATAGCTTCCAAATATACAGAGGCACATTTCACTACAATAACTGTTTCAGTTTGCCCTACAGCATACTGCCTGGAGCTTTATGATGTCCTTGAGGTAATAAGCAGATTCGGAGTGCTTTAGTCTGTAGAACTTTTCCCTCTGCAGACATTTCACTTTACCTGTTTGTGGAAGCTGGAATATTTGAAACGTTTAACTACGAAAACTACAGAGTCTCAGTCTAAAATCCACCAGCCCCATCCTGTTGTGAGACAGCTGGAGGTGATCAATGCCCTTGACTGGGGGGCTGGAGGGCAGCATCCACAGTGGGTCTGTGCAGACCTTTTTCCTGGTGGAAGTGGAGAAGCCCAAGTCCCAGCAGGTTGGAACTGGCAGGGCCCCTTGCCTCGTGCCAGCAGACAATATCTTGGGGGAGTGAATGGGCAATGGCTGCAGATTGCTCTTCCTTTCTAGTTCCCCCACAAAGGAAGAGAAGGGTCGGCTAAAGGGGCTGGGAAACCAGGGATCACCTTGTCCTTCCCAAGGCACCTCCTCTGGCCTGGAGCGAAAGTCCAAGCGTAGCAAGCATGGAGGAGCTGGGGAAAGCCACACCAGCCCTGGCAGAGGAGTCGCTTCATTCACCTGCATCTTCTCTTCTCCTTATTGGGCTTATTGGCCCCAGGGCTATGGCACCTGGGCCTCTGCTCTTGCAGGGGTCTTTCCCCTCATTCAGGCACCAAGGGCTTTTGTGCTATGGGACCTCTTTCCCCTGATTTGATCTCCACTGAGCCTGGCCCTCTGGTCTTGAAGGGCCTCTGTGCTCTCCTTTGAGCATCACTGAGACCAGCCGACTTGTTTGGATGGACCTTTTCCACCTCATTGGAGAGCTATGGGACTTAGCCCTCCACTCTTGCTGGGGTAGTTTTTACCAATTTGGGCACCCTTTTGCCCTGATACAAGCAACATGGTGCCTGGCCCTCAATCTTGCAGGTGATCTTTCTGTGTGATGTGAGCGCCATAGGTCTTTGGAGCACCATGGGGCTTTGCCCCTGCTCGTGGAGAGCCTTTCTGCCGTGATTTTGGCAGGATAGCCTGGCAGGGCCCCCTTCCAGGCCACGGGGCCTGGCTCTGCTTTTCAGGGCTTCTTTTCTCTGCCATGGCTGCCACGGCATCTGGCTCCTGCACTGGCAAGGCACTCAAATCAGGAGAAAGAGGCCCTGCACGACCCAGGGCCCATTCCCATGGTGGTCAGTGACCTGGTTTGAGGGACTCAGCTCTGCGGAAAGAGGCACTGAGCGGGAAGAGGGCCAGGCCCCACGGTACTCGGCTCAGGGCAAAGAGGTCCTGCACGAGCGGAGAAAGATGAACACGTTGTTGCCCTCAAACACAGCCATGCTTCCGCTCTTGAAGATCCAGCCTTGGTGCTGGCCTCTTTCTCCCCTGACTTGTAAAAGGCCCCTCTTCAGCAGATGGTTGCTGTCAGTTCCTCTGCACCCCTGACTGTCACCACCACCTCCCCACTGCGTGGTCTCTGCAGGATTTTCCCCAGCACAGCCCCTCTCTGCTGTGAGTGAACGCTGCAGAAATGGCAGCAAGGTGCAAAGGTCCTTTTCACTTGCACAGAGTGCACTAGGATTCAAGGATCCCACTGTTAAACCTGGGGAGTTACACATTAGCCAATGATCCTTGTAGGGAAGGCATATTCAGAGAGCAACTTTTCATTGCTGTTCATCACTCCTTTGAATCGATTTCCTTTAAGGCAGAGGTCTTTCCTGGAGATCTGCCTGGTTGGTCTCTCTCCGGTTGTGCAGAGATGTGTTGGGTGCCTAGAGGGCAGCCTCAGGCCGCGATTGCTCCTCATCCAGCATTAGCCACTCTCCCCAGGGGAAGTCGAGGTCTGCAGCCAGCCCTGGCATTACAAATTTCTTCATGCTTGGCAGAAAAAGAGTGTCCTGATGTTGCAGGAATTGCTGAGAGCCAAAGATCAGGCATGCTGGAGTAGCAGGAGGAGCACTAAATCTCCTCCTAGTCTATTTTGGGAGATGCAGCTGAATAATCCTCACCATTTACAGCAGTCTATGAACCAGCTCTAAGTTCTTCTCCTCACAAATATGAAGCCTTTTAAAGTCAGCTGTCCTTTCAGGACACCACAACTGGGCAGTCAGAATGGTATCTGTCTGATCCTGCACTGTGAAGCGTGACTTTATGATACAGATTCAGGTTTTCTGCTCAAGTGCCACATTCTATAATTTCCCATAAATCTCACCAGCTTCATAGATTTTTATGTTATCAGCTCATTCTCAACACCGACTGAGTATATCTTTTCTTATACTGGCGTTTAATGATTTTAATTATTTTTCAGTTTACATCCTAGTAACTGCTTGGTTCACTCCTTGAAACAATCAAGTGTACTCATTTTTGGACTTAGCATTGTAATGGGGAGAACAGCACAGTGAAACCTGTGCACAGCTAATGTGTGAGCAGTACCATGACCTAAAACAACAGCAGGTGATAAGAATTTCAGTGTCTCTGATTGACTAGAAAGGACACTGTAGAAAGACTTTGGTTAATCTAGTAAACTGCCCAATCTGCTATCTGAGAAATAAACCCAATTGCAAATGGTTGATAATAATGCATGTGAAGAAAGTTCAGAGATTTGTGGATGATTATATTGCATAATGGAATATGCCCTGGGGCTGAGCAATATCCTGTAACCCTACCATGTTACATTAAGCTCTCTCATGAGAGCAGAATTTATTTTACTATCAGTTAGCAGACATTGTACCATTTGAGTCATAATTCATAAAACAACTGCATACAGCAAGGAAAACAGCATCGGTTATTTGCAACCTACTGCAAAATGAGAATTGCTTCAGTTTGCTCTAGACTCACCAAGAAAATAATTTCCAGGACTTGCTGAAAGTATTTGTATTTTGAAATGGATTATCAAGGTTACCATAGCTTTTGTAGGTCTGTGGAATCTGATTTTCTCTATATTTCACACAGTTCCATAAACCATGAATATACACTTTCAAACACCTAGGACACGTATATCCTCAATAACTTCCTTGTCTTTTCTTTCTTATCATTCCTGCTGCATGTGTTTAATATTCTCTTTTATAACGTTTCTTCTCCCGAGTGACTGACGCAGGATTGCTGTTCTAATTTAATAGTAAACATAGGAAAGTCACAGATGCTGCTTGTGACATTGCATTGTAAGCATTTGGAAAAGTAATGAAAAAGAGAAAAACCTTATTCATTTACAGACAACATGGTAATTATCTGTGATGGATAATGTGAGTGGGTGGAAAGGCTCTGTCCCTCATTTAGCAGCTACTTTAATATCACCCTTGGGACAGAGGATTCCAGAGCAAACCACATGTGATGTCAGGAAGGAGGGACTCACAGACAGGTTTTGAAGCAGAGACTAGCCGTTCCACCTGGCCATGTGCAGGATTTCAGTACAGATGTGCAATGCAGTGAAGTATGTGATCCATTCAGTCTAAAACTGACAATGCAATTAGAGTCTTGATTACCGTCTGACATTTAGGTAGATCGCTATGCCATTTTGATGTTTCCCTGTCAGCTCATGAAGTGAACCCAGTGAACCCACTCTTCTTAGCTATGTAAACCTAACTGAAAAAACTGCAAGGCTGAGTTTTCCAGGGAGGGTTAAAACTTGTGTGGCAATAGATGTAGCCTACTGTGAGTCAAATATTCTCCCTAGAATTATTTTGTTAGTTTTATGGTAAATGGAAGCCAAACATTCCCTCAAATACTTGGGAAATAATGCCAGAAATGCCTATTGCTTGCATGTATGTGATCACAAGCTACCTCTGCAGAGACCCACAGGAGCTACAGCTGCTCCCTGTGTTCACAAAGGCAAATTCAAGCGACGTTTACATTCTCCTAAGAGCACTGCCTTGATCCGTCTATGGCATATGCTGGTCCACCTAAGGTCACAGTATGTCTGTTATGGGTTACTTTCTCATTCTGCTGGGCTTTTTGATAACCAGGGAATGGACAGCACTACTTGGCAAATGTATGCCGCAGTTGATTGATCTTCTGTTATGAGTATCTCTGATTATGATTCTGTACTGAGAATGTCCCCCAAACCAAAGGATTACTAGTGGTGGTTATTTTGGGTTCAGATACCAATACTAACATTGCTCTGGCTCACAACTGGAGATCTTGGCAACCAGAAAAGGCTTTAGAAATGCCTGCAACATCATTTTTGGATGTGTGAGGTTGCACATGAGTGCAGGTGTGAGGGGAGACAGTAAAAAGAGGGTCTGGCCACTAAAACAAATTTGGAGGATTGAGATCCCAGATGCAGCTGGCTAGAAATCTACCTGGCACATTTATTAGTGTGAAACCACATATAGCACTTGTCATATAACCCCCTTTTTCTGTTAGATGTCCCTATTTTTTTCTCTTTTTAGTTAATATCATGCATTCATCACGGCTATTTGAAGTAAACAGAAGGAAGAAGTAGAGTATGTATTTATTTATCAAAGCAAATCTGCCTAGTTTTAAGTCTGATCACTGTACATGCAAGAGAAACCAGAAAGAAAATGAAGCTGTAACTGCAAACAGAAGCTGATGTCCCTTGCACTGCAGCTGCGTGACTTTCTTCACCACCACTTTCTGAGATGTTTTAGTCTGTTTTATCAAATCAATCAATAAAAAACATCCTTCTGTGCAAATACTATGTTTTTAAATGTTGCTGAGAAGTACTTTAAGATGTGCCCACCAGTACCTTTCTTTGACTTTAAGGTTTTTATAGACACCAAGTTTCTCTGCAGGCTCCTTTTACTCCATTCTTCAAGAACATTCACAGAAGCAGCATCATTTTAACTCAATGGGATGACTCATGGGCATAAACTAACATACTAATTTGTTGCAATGAGATATAGCCACAAATAACATCTTTGCAGGGCTTTATTAATAAAGGGGGAAAAATTAAAATCACAGGAGTTTGCATCTAATGTGAAAGTAATCATGTTATCACATGAATACAATGTTTGAAGAACATTTACATTACTGAATCTCTGTATTTCCCAGCCATGGATTGAAAATCAGTTCAGTCCTTCATGAGACATACTCCTCATACAACAGAAAATAGACTCAGTGACAGGGACTGTACAGGAACCAGACTTTCTGTTTGGCAGCAAATTTTACAAGTTTAACAGAAAGTTTTGAAAATAACTCTCACGAAAAAAAATCCTTTGTGGTAATGAAAACAAGATGTCAACACTCTACAAATAAATTTTTAAAGTGAGGCTAATACAGAAATTCTTTTCAAAATGAAAAACCAAATTACTCCATTCTGGAGCTGTCCAAAAGAATGTTAATAGAAATTCTTTCCCCTTCTTTTCTTTATGACAACTGGTGTCAGAACTCAACATTTCTGTAAAATGTTGCTGTTTTAAGCAATTGGTAACTTCTGATTGGGAAAAACACTGTTGGCAAATTTCTGATCATCTCTGAACAGCAAGATCTGCAAATAAGAAGTGGCAGCTTGTGGGATGTCACTTAAGTATTTCTCAGCTGAAGGAAGAAGTTTGATTCAGGTGTGATTCAGAGAGAAGATTTGGTCCAGCTTTTATTTTACTAATTATTTTAATTGCTAATATATTCACATTAATTGTCTCAGTCAGCCCTCTCCAATATAATACCGAATAGCTCTGTAGGCCAAGAAAACTTCTATTTGTCAGTGCAGTAAACCGACTGCTGTTTTTCCTATGCCAATGAGCTGTATGTATCTATGCAGGGCAGAATTACAACATCCTTTGTTACAAATCAACAATACCCCCCTGTTATGTGAGCTGTGCTGCCTTTCCACTAGCTCAGGCATACCAAAAGAAACTGTCTGGGTAGTTCAGGGAATTGTTAATGGAATAAAACCCTTTTTTATGTAGTTCATTAGTTTGGACAGCTGGCTATTTTCAACAATTATGAAGAGCTGATATAACCCATTGGCTTGTTTGTAATCCCTTGCTGGGAAGCAAATTGGTAGTCTCAAGCCAAATGCCAGTGAGAAAAGCTGCAGTAACAAAACCCATCAGACAAGCAGCAACACGCCAGGCACCTTCAGCCAGGAGAACTCCAAGCGGGCCAGGAGACACACCTGTTGGGTGTGGGGACCCCCATAAAAACTGCCTTGTGGGTGCCCTGTTTCCTGGAGAGCTGCTACCAGTGGGGCTGCCTCTGTAGTCGCACCTGCTGCACGGCAGCACTAGTTAAATAGGGCTGTCAGTAGGAAAGGAAAGTGGGACCTGAGCAAAGCCAAGAGTCCTCTGGGAAGGTGCCGTGGTGGCTGCTCCCTGGAGAGCCACAGGTGAAGTGCCCCTGGGGCCAGCTGGAGCAGCGCGGGGGAGCTGAAGGAGCTGGGATCTTCTCTGCCTTGCTCCCCTGAGGCATGATAGAGGAAGCAGGGATACACCTCATGCCTGAAATATGCTGCTGCAGAGGAAGTTTGAGTGTTTGTGTTTTCCATAAAGCTAAACTAATGTTCACCCAATGTTCAAATGCATGGTACCATTTATTTAACTTCCTCCCTGCTAAATACTGACTTTTGTTCTTTTAGACTTTTCTGGTTTTCTCTTCTTTTCTTTTTCTTTTTTTTTTTTTTCTTTTACCTTCTCATGAGTTGTGTAAAATGAATCCACAACTGTTGCATGTGATTGAGGCAAGTGCATGGTTTTCCACTTCCCTTTTGTTCCAAAGTATGTGGGAGGATTTTGTTTTATTCACTTCCTCCAACAAACTTTCAAAGTATGTAGTACTAATCCAAAAGGCAAGCCTGGAAAATTTCTGACTGAAAGGTAAAAACTGTAGAAAGCTTGGTATAACTGAAAGAAAAGGTTTATAATAAAAGCAGTTCAATAAATTTAATTCTGTTTGTTGTGGTCATTGCAGGTTCAGCAATAATGCAGTCCTCGTGTAGCACGACATCACATTCCTGGGGAACTCAGAGAAGAAATTATAGATGTAAGATTATAGATGTCTGCATATCTTGCTTAGAATGACCACAAAGGAATCCCGTGGAATATTACTGGGAATTAAATGAGGTAACTAGTTCTCATCTCCATCTCTGCTGGAAGTTGTGTGTTCTTAAGCACTTACATTATCCTACTCTTTCTGATCCCAGATATTATTATCCACTCTGAGCGCTGTGTGGCTGTTACCTTCACATCCCAGAAGGATGAAAGGATCCTTGTGTCTGCCACAGAAACCTGCGGATGACCCCGCTTGTTTATGGGCTAGGTGTATGCAAGAGAAGTTGCAGCCTCGTTTCAGATGTCTTAAGGGGGAGGCCTGGGATTTGAATCTAAAGCAGCCCTTCAGGAAAATGCATCTTAAGGGTCTTGTTGCCAGGCAAAACTATTTGGTTTAGAAGTTGGAGCTCTAATGCACTTTTCAACATGATACTCAATGAAATAGACTTCACAAAACAGGCAATAAAATTCTTGGCCTGCTTAACAGTAATATCTTTGGTGAACTGGTTGCTATAACACTTTTTCTACCCTTTATTAATCTAGAGGTGAGTGATGAATTTTCAGTGGGTTCTGGGGTTGCTTTTCCCCAAAATGCACAATGAAATTACTTTTCTTTCCCAAATGTTTGACTCCTTTCTTCTGTCATGAAAGCATTATTTAAATTGTTCCAGCCATGAATGGAAACGCTGACGTTAAAGCCCCTTTCACTGACAATTCTCCATCAAAGCAAATCCTGCATCCTTACCCATTCACCCTGTAGTTTGGATTGACTAATGGGGAATAACTGGCCCCAAATTCCCTAATGCAACTGGTATATTTCTGGGCTTTTTGAAAAAAGTTGTTATTTGAAGCTGAATACTTCAAGCTATATTTCTACTGTGCTACACACAGAGGAACTTTCTATTTTGTGTGAATGCTAATTGCACGTCTAATTCTCTGTGAGAAATATAGCAATAACTGTAGTAGATGCTTGATTTTTGTTTTCCTGCTAGCAGTATTGCAGTATAAATTCCTGTGTACATGTTGGACAAAGGAGTGTGAGGAAGCTGTGCTTGCTTTATTCCATGTTGGCACCACCTTTGCCATGACTTGGTGGTTCTAGAAAGCCGCCTAAACAGGCTGGACCTCCTTTAGGACAAATATTTCTTTAAATTGGCCTTTGCTTTGTTTTCTTGCACACCAAATTCAAAAGGAAAGTTTCCAAATTAGTATGAAGAAGCAATATAGCCACGTGTTTCTTGTCAAAATGATGTCTGAAGGAAGGGTTTCTTCACCTGTTGCTACCTCAAAGCCACCCAAGGAAGAAAGTGAAATAATTGTGAAAGAAAGCAATGATGAGTTAGAGAGACGGGTCCTAGAAAGAAAAGATGATGTAAGCAGCTACTGCAAAGTCCCAATAGCTCCTTTGCCTCCAAAGGAATATATCTTGCAAAATCAAGATGTTTTCTTTGCTTTCTGCTTATAATAAACAATTAAAGAAGCAAAGAAAAACTAAAAGAAGCATAATTAGGAAACCATACAAAAGTTAATCCAAGTCCTGGAGAACAAAAATTTCTGTCCCTTTTTTAGGCGGATGGATTCAGCATCTGATGATTTGTACAAAAAGCAATAACAAACATGGCTTGCATTACTCCATTCTGCCTTTGATTTCTCTCCTTGACTGTTATTTGTTTATTTGTTCAAGCTATCATGACTCTGAGTCACTTGTGATGTGTGGAGCAGCACAGCTCTGAGTTGGCTGGCAATAGTTCGTAAGTGGTTCCCCTAAATGAAATCAGAATGTAACTCTCCTGACCGTGGTGTCCTTGTGTGAGATCAGGAGAAAACCTGCATTTTAGGGGCTGTGTTTCTTCTACCATGCCCATCCCCACAGTGAGCTAACCCAAAACACAGATCAGAGTACTCCTGGGGGAATATTACAGAGCATCTTTGGTTTGTCCCTGTGGGACTTCTTGCTTTGCAAGGGTCATGATTTCCCTCCTTCCTCATCAGCTGTATCATCACCCATCTTCCACTTTTTGCTCCTTTTCTTCCTACACATTCTCCTCGTACAGCACTTGTTCCTCTCCCTCTGCCAGCAGGATACCTGTCCTCCGCATGCCTCACTTCCCAAATTGCACCATGGCAAACTGAGGGTCCTTGTCCTAATTTCTTTGATATTGTCTGTATTCTGGGTAAGGGGTGCCTAGCAGCAAACTTGTTAATAACTAGTTAATGAAGCAACTAATTATGCATTCTTAATATAGCAAGGACACAAAATATTCTGATATCAGGCATCTTTTCTGTTGAAAAAACTATAGCTAGCACCTCTCAAAGTAAGGTAGGAGGATGATGGCTCATACGGTAGCAGTTTTGGCTTTTTTTCTGATTGCAGAGGACTGGAGTAATCCTTCCTATCTGGTGGTTACCAGTCCCTCCAAAGCCTGGCTGCTGGCACTCAAGTAGTGACTGTTACTACCAGCAATCCTGCCCTAGGAGCTGGCAGCAGCACTCGCAAGAGGAGAAAATAGGGCAATTTCAGGTTCTAAATTTGTAAATCAGCATAAATATTTTAAAACTATGGTGGCAGTTGAAAACTATGGGAAGTGAGGCAAACTGGGAATTACTGGGAAGAGAAAGTTGGCTTCTGACTGCAGCGTGTGTAATGTGTGAGAAATTTCCTTCTCTGCTCCTTCCTTATTCTCCTTTTGGAGGTGATTTCTGCCAGAAAGATGTAGAATCTAAATTGGAGAGACTGGAGATGAGAAACAAAGAACAAAGGTGCTCTTCTGGGTTCTCTGGAAATAGCAAAGATCTGACACCTTCCACTGTTAAGGGATAAATCTGTACTGATTTCTGGCTTTCTGCTCTGACTTTTTTTTTTTTTTTTTTTTTTTTTTTTAATTTAAAGATGCTTTTGACCCTTTTGGTTGTTTAAACTCTGAGTTTCATTTCAGTTTTGCAAATCCCACAGAATAAATGGTGGGCGGTTTCTCACTCGGTAAAAGCTGTAAGAGCCTGGTTGCTAAATAAGGGTCATTCCCAGAAGGAAGAATATTCCCTTGCAGAAAGTACTCCAGATTTTTTCACCTAGAGCTGCCATCTTGCTAACTGAGAAGCAGCTAGAGGTATCTCTCCTGGCATCCTCTCTGCCATGCTGTTTGGGTGAAACTGATGGCATATTTCCTTGCTAATGACTTCATGGGGGCTGCATTGAAGGGGACTCTGCTTGGCTCCACATGGTGCAACCATGGTGGAGGAAACCGCTGTCTCCCTCCTCCTTTCAGCTTGAAGTCTGAAGGACAGTCTTGGTCCCGGAAAAGGAGAAGTATGTTCTTATGGAGATAGCAGAACTCACCCTTTTCTCCGTGTATGTGGGTGGTCCTTGGACTGACCTTTTAAAACAGATGTGAGCATTTAGTAGCCAGGGTTAGTGATGCACCCTTAGCTCACGTAAGTGTTGTTAATGTGGATGGTCTAAAAAATTGCATCATATTTATCGGTGCTGCTCTATGCAAAGGAATGGAAAACATCTGCTCAGAATAAGACAATCTGGATACAGGGTTTGTTGCAGGATCCGTTAGGAACAGACTGGCCTAAGTTCTGAAGCCAAACCCGTTCCTAATTTAATTTCATTGCTATCCCTTTGAATTATGTCAGAGACAAGTTTACTCTGTAGTCTTTTTATGATGCTATTGTTAGTGGCAAGTTCAGAGACTAAACATTTTCCCAAAGACTTGCAACAGTTTCCAGCTTTTTGGGAGAAGTTTCTTACTACTGCATACATTAAAGCAACAGAGGGCAAAGCATCTTAGAACGCATGTTTAATAGAAACAAAGCCAACACTGTGATCACCTCTTCTTTTCATTCTCTGAAAGCTGGTGGCCGACAAATAGAGCTGAAAAAGTTAAATTATGAGATACATTTTTCTCCATTTGCAAATACTGACTTTAACACATTGCAGCATGTCTGTGAGTAATGACATAAAGTGGAATACAACTTGCCTATCTAAAAGGAAGAGATGACAATGGCAATGATGCAAAGAACAAGTCAGATAATTATTTTTTCAAAATTACTGTAAAAATAAGCTTACATCTTTGTAATAAATCCATGATCACTCACTCCTTTGCTTTAGAAAGTAAAACTGGTTCTGAAACGTTTAACTGTGTTTTTTTTATTGTGGCTTCTAGAGCAAAATGGTTCTCATTTACCTAAAAAGTCATAAGTTGAATCTGTTGAAATCCGTGGGAAGCTTTCTTGATTTCAGTTGTGTACCAATTTCCTTCATAAGACTTACCACTTTTTTGCTGCTCTTCCTTTATTCTACTTTTGATGTACATGTAGAAATAGAAAGAAGAAATGGGGGGAACTGTTAGGAGGTACAGTACGGCTACCATGTGTTTTCAAATCCTCTACCTTCCTTTTGAAATACTAATTTCCTTTCAGATATCTCATATAAAAATTAACATACTTTGGATTTTACATCTAAACAGTAGCACACAGACATTTGTGTCTTTCAAATCATATTATATAGTCTCTAATAACAGGGGGTGATAGCTGATCACATTTTAAAACACAGCATTTTGGTTTTGTACACAGATAAGTACATCTTGGCTTCTCACAGCAATTTAAAAATAGATGATTCTCTGTTTATAGACAGAGAAACTGAAGCACGGAAGGGTCAAAGGCTTTGCCAGAGAGATTTATTTCCAAAGTATATCTGGAAATAAAACTTAAATTTCCTGACTGCACACTCTGTTATAACCAAAATGTATAACTTCTCCCACTTTTGAATGCTGATGTTTCTGAACTGACATGCAGAAACCATTGTCAGAGAAAACTGTGATACTGGTATTTTAGGGCAGGCGATGAAGAAATGTCATAATCTCTGGAAAAAATATTTACCAAATGGAAGGAGTTGGAATGTATTTTGACTCTAATGCAGTATTTGAGAAGGCAGATAAGCAGTTCTTTTTACATATTTCTCACAAAGTAATTTCTCTCCCCTGCCCTGCCAAACAATAACTTTGCAGACCAATGGGAGCAGCTTAAATATACAACATTTAGTTATGTATTAGTGAAATAAATGCAGAGAGGATCTCTCTTGGTAGGCTGTACTGTCTGCTTAGTGGTTGTTTCTCATGGTTGGGCTTTGCATTTTATTATTTGTTTCCTCGACTTTTATTCTTTATAATACACATGAATGGTTGTTCTGTTTTCTCAGCTGAGGGGCAGACTTGCTTGTCCCAGCTGCAAAACAGACAAATGGGGGTAGGAGGTTTCTTGCAGACTTGACACGGTCACTGCACTGAATGTGATTTCTCGTTGGCTAATCTCCTCCTCAGGCACAGGAACCTTCCTGGATTAGCTGCAAAGGCAGCACACCGATGAGTGGTGGGGGTCTGAGCACCGGGTCACTGGTAGGGAACAGCAGCCCTTCACAACCAGCCTGGTAGCACCAGCAAATAGGAAGGAGGCCCATTCTGGGGAGACACCTGCAGTAAGAGAAAGTCCACCGGTTCAGAAGGGCTTTATACAAAAGGATAAGGTGGAAGAGGCAAAGAGAATTGCTGAGCCTTTCGCAGGCACTGACTGGCAAGACATGAAACACATCCCAGCACCCTTGAGCCCAGCTTCCACATCCTCAGCCACTGATCTGAGCACACGCCCGTGCCTCAGGGGCGAGGTGAGGTGCCGAGGCACGTGTACCTGCCCCACGTGCATGCAGACAGCACAACATCAGCAGGGAGATGTTCAAAGTTGCTTGTCCTATGGCATAAGCAAAACACAAATTAAAAACACGACGTAAGGCAGCTGTGGCAGGCCATTGGGAGACTAGAAAATCACTCGTTGGGACCTGGTTTTGCAAGGGGTCCATAAGGTGCACAGCAAACACAGGTGGACCCTCTGCCTGGGCGCCCATTTGTTATGCTTTGCACACAGCTAGTAGGTCCCTACAGTGAGCATATAAAATAGACCTTGCTTTTTATTGAGTTTTTTTGCTTAGAATATTGGAGGTTTTATGATTCATTTTCTTTAAGTACCCAAAAGAAATGAGTTAAATATTAGACCGAAACATGTTTATTTCCCCTTTCATAAGTACATGTTCCTCCCTGCTCTCTTGTGCTCTCTCTTCCTCCCTCTCTTTTGTGTTCACATCCTCCCAGACAGTTCTTGTGCTCACAGTTTTCTTTAACAGGACTTTTTTATTCTTTATAAAATTGAGACTTATAAAAGAAATAAATCTTGCTATTGTTCTCTTGGGGTGCAGCTGTGTTAAACTGTAATCATGGGAGTTGAAACAGGTTTCCTCTCCCAATAACATTTATATTCGTTTCCTGACACTCTTTCCTAATAACATGAGTGTCTTCAGCTGACCAAGGGGAAAAAAAGCCCTCTGCTGAGCACTTCTGAAGGTAAAATAATACTGGTGCAGCACACAACAGTTACTGCTATATTACCGTACTTTTTAAATTTTGTTGCACTGGATAAAGATCCACTAGATCTCTAATTTCCAAGTTAATATTTCCATTTTCCCATGTTTCTCTTCTGTCTGAAGTTTCTACTACCACTGAGACATCTTTTTCTGTTGAGGATTAATTAAGCCAGGACTTATCATCTACCTTTCCTGCTTGTCTTTGTCTTTTTCCTCAAGGATGAGCACAAAAGAGTGGATCAAAACATCTGAGAAAGGCAAAATAGAGCTTGCGAAGTCTTATGAGGATGGAAAAACAGACGTCCAGCTCCTCTGACTTCTGTGAGCAAGAGTGAAATTGGTATCTTTGTATTTCAGCTTTTCCACCTGTAAAAGTTGCTGGAGTAGTAAAATGGCATTATTTGCATCTCCTCTCTATGTCCAGATCCTTAGATTAAATGTTTGCCTAAATATTAGTCTGACTGTAATCAATGATATATACATAAATGTGATACTCTCACTTTCGAGAACAGATGCTAGAGACTGATACCTTAGTGGCTGAGAGCTGATCTCATCCCATTTAAAAGTATGTCTTTCCCTCTTTTTTTTTTTTTCTTGACATGCCAGTGAATAAATGAGCACAGAGTAGCCAAGATATTACAAATATTTTTGAAAACAGGAAGGAGTGAGCTCCTTTGACTTTCTTTTTCATTTCAGAAGATGTTGCTATGGAAAGCAATATCTGTTTTAGATAAGTGTGAAAAACCAGAAAACTCATTTTTTTGAGGTTAATATTTGTAACCAATAAACTATCTTTCTTTGTATATGAGAGAGACTTCCAAGCCCTTCAGGAAAGCCTGCATAAATATATATAAACACAAACCAGTCCCATGTTGTGTTTGCATCTCCCATGTCTGCCCTGAAGCTGACACATCCCCCTGTACACTTTAATGAAGACTAAAAGCACTGTGAGCTTTTGTTATTATAAACTTTCCTTTAGCACAGGGGAGAGCCTGGATCCGGTACTGAGTAAGAAGGAAAATAACATGAGAAAATGCCTTTTTTTAGTTTGTTTTGTTTTGTTTTGTTTTCCAGGGGAGCAGGGTCATGAAAATGATAATCTGCCGGATGCAATGCCTGGGTAAACTGCTCGTGTGGAAGGAGCTGCCAATAGGAAGAACATCTGTAAGGGGCTCTGTACTATCTCATCCTCACCGTGTCTCCGTTATTATACACTAAAGAGTACTTTTGGCGGAGTGCTGTCACAGACCTTTGCTGAACGTAATCCTTCGGGGCAGCGTAATAGATCCAGTCAGAAGATATCTGACCCAGCTGGTAAGTACCTGTAGAAGTGACTCAGAGCTGCTCTTCTCTCCCCTTTCCTCATGTCCGCAGCTCCGTGGGAAGTTAATTGTTTCCATTGGTTAGCAGAGTTATTCACAGTAAGGTAGAAACACAGACCTTGTAGATGCTGCCCATAAGCAGTATGAATCCTTCCTTGTAATTTGACTAAATGAAAACCAGTAGAAAGGAAAAGGAGAAAAGAGGAGTAACTTCAAGTTTGAAGAGGAGAGCAGTCCTCCAATCTGGAGTCTCTACCCCACTATTTATAACTGCTTTATTTCTTGCTCCAAGACAGTCTAGAAAAGGGGTTTTAAGAGCATGTTGGTCACACCCTTCTTGTCTAGCCTGAGAGGAGCACAGTTTCAAGCAGTATTTGAAGCACAGGGCAGCTAGAGAGAAGGGAAAGAGGTGGCTGCAGCTAGGAAGAAGGCATTTTGGACTCGTGCCTTTAGAAATGGGAGGGGAAAATACCACCACTGAAGCTGTAAGGGCCTGTGTGGTAGTAAAGGTGTTGAAGGAAAGCATAAGAAGCATGAAACTGGTGCAAGGAAGGAAGAGGGGAGTGGAGAAAGGAAAATAATTCTTTTTAGAGAAAGTGGCTTTTTTTGGTGAATTTTATTTCACTGGGAAGGGAGTGAGAAGGCTGTTCCACTGATATCTGTGGCAGCATTTGCCTCCTGTAGAGTATTCACAAGTGTAGCTATTTATCTAAGCATAGCATTAAATGGGTTTCAGAGCCTGACTTCAGGAGTCTTGGATGTCACACTCCTTGCATGCCACACAATACTTACAGAGCTCAAAACCAATAATCAGCAGTGCATTGAAGGGCAATGACATGCTGGAGAAAAATGGTTGGCACTGGACATCATATGGCCTGGCTTCAACTCTTTGTAAAGTTGCTTACTATGAGGTCTTGGGAAAGACATTTAACGTGCATTTAACGTGTGTCAGGTCCTTCAACACGACTAATTGTTTTTAACATCTGTTAACTTCTGTGAGATCTACAGAAGAAGAGCACTTGGGAAGCTTGATGCATAACCCTAGCCAGAGCTCTCCAGTCAGCCATCCACATGACTCTGGCATGACTCATTCCTAACGTTCTCTTTCTCCTACCAGCCTGAAGCTGTGTGCGTGGGCTTTGCCTGAGGCTGAATTGTTTTTGAAAGTTTGAGGAGAAAAAATTAAAGCTACACCATGTTGAAATGTGAGATGAGAGGAAGGAGGAAGAGCCCTAAACAAACAAAAATGAGCAAATGAGTCCTGGGGATTTTATGTGAACATCTGGTAGTGCCAAAGCCACATGAGGCCAAAGTCTGAATTTCTGATTCTAAGAAAGGACTTAATGAGTATAATAAGTGTCACTGATTGTTTCAGTGAAAGATGGCTGTGATTTAGCAAAAATGAACCATTGAAAGCCATTGTTTCAGTAGTTCCAACCATAGCAATGTTTTTAATCATGATTTGCCAACTTTCCAGAAGAAGTTCATATGCTTTGTTCATGTCTTGATGGCTAATTAGTCTCCTTACTAAAAATACACAAAGTTAAAACTGTTGCCCATGGTTCCAAAAAGCTTCTTGCTGCTGTTTTAACTTCGGCCCTGACCTTACCAAAGCATAAGCACAAGGTTACTTTAACTACAATTACCCAAATAAAGGTAAGGTGGTGTTTATAGGTTTACAAGAAGGAGTCTTGAATCAGACAATCAGCTTTATCTGATTTGGACTGAAAATGAGTAGAAAAAATTTTGTCTAAAAGCCAAGACCTACCCTTGGATGCAAGCACACACCTCTTGAGTTCATTGGAGACCA
The DNA here is from genome assembly GCA_947846985.1 of Fratercula arctica. Lineage (NCBI taxonomy): Eukaryota > Metazoa > Chordata > Aves > Charadriiformes > Alcidae > Fratercula > Fratercula arctica. Next base: position 44,083,177 of record CANTUZ010000026.1, on the reverse strand, counting down.
ATGTCTGTATCTAAAAATATAGAATACAGCTCACCTGGTTTGGGTTAAAACTCAGTGCTGCTGTGCCATGAATGAAGACACTATCGTAGATTAAATCAGTGATTATCTCTTTCCCTAGCACTGGTTAAAAAGGCTGAAAAGAAATCATGCTAAATTTATATGGAAAGCTGAGTGTTTTGAGCAGTACAATGGACTTTGGCTTAGTAAATCAAACTTGAAGGAAGGTATTTCTTATGCTACTTACCAAATATTTCATAGGAAATACTTCTCTGGTTAGAGAAAGTTATCACATTAATACTGATACAGCTTGTCTGAAAACTCTGTAAACTGTGACTTTGTGGTTTTGCCCTGACTAAGCACTTGTCCTGTGAAGTGTCAATGCGAGTTACTCTGTGTTAACTTGAATCCATAAAACTGGATCAAGAGCTGTCATGAGCTTTTTTGATGTTCATCTTGTGTCAGGGCATTTTGCAAATAAAGAGCCAATAAGCGAAAAGAAAACACTAACAACTGCCTTTCTTTGTGGTGCTTATGCTGAAAAAAGATGGGCAACAGTTAAGTATTTCCAGGGAACTGTGCCGAGTATCTTGCCAGCATTTTTTCTGAAGTACAAATGAAAAGACTATAGTGTTGTTTCCTTCTTAAAACTTTTTCTTCCTTATGAAGCTTCCCCGTGACTGCAAAATACAGCTCCAAGGATATAAAACATTCACTGATCAGAGTTCTGTCTGCTTTATTTTTCTTTGCACATGTGTACTGGTTGAAAGGCAAGAGAGTTTTTCGCTGCATAACAATACAGTTAAAAACAGTCATGGAATACATATGCGAGCAACGGTTATCATGGTCTGGATAATCTGAACTTCTGATGATGTAACAAAACAGTAGCTTCACTGATTTTATCCTCCTGTGGATTTATATTGGTCTAACAAACGGTAGAATTTTCCTAAGTATTTAATGTTTAGTTGCAGCTGACATGGTGCAGTAAATACTGCAATGACACTGTCCTGAAAGTAGTTTGGACAAAATTAGAGAGTTTTTTTAGTAATTTGTGTCAGAAGGCCACATTGTGGGTCAGAATGCATCTTTCATGGGAAGAATTCTGAAACTGAGAACTTCACCTTGGACAAAGTGTTTCTCCAGATGTTTTCCCATCATTTAAAACAATCTTCTTTGTGCACAAAACCATCTTCACCGTTTGACAGTGCAAAGCATTCAGATTTCATAGTCACAGACTAAAACGTGGGCATAATTCTATTGTGAAATGTGGTAGCGGGAAAATGATTTTAGCCTTGCCCTCTTTGTAAAAATCAATAAAGATCTGGCTTGTATGAATGATACAAAGCTGACTGGATTTTGTGTAAGAGCAAAGTTCAGTTATTCCACATTGTGAGTATGAAATAGGTGACTAGGTTCAGAATAATTCTCAGTTTCGGCCAAGTTGAAGGATTCAAACCCACTAGCATTTTGTGATTTTTACCTGTTCAGAAAATGAAAAAGGGGTATTTGTTGTTCTCATGTTATCCACTTTAGTGTAGATTAGTCAGCAGGAAGCCATTAGAAGAAGAAAGTGAGTGGAGGTTACAGGGCTGGGTGGAGAGAATGAACCTGCTCAGTAATGCAGAGTTAATTTGGATGTGCATTGGAGAGACACTGCAAAAGTATGAGACATCTGTATTGCCTGGGTGCGCAAATGCTGATGACACCAAGAAATCTCTGTGGAGACACGGTAGGTTTCTAAGTCACTGAGCCAGGACACTGTAGATCTCTCTGCTAAGTGTTTTGCACCTCCCAAATTTTTAAAGGGCATGATTTTATGTGATCTATTGTATGTGTTACGTATTCAGCAGATTATGATCAAGTTGTTAAATTGAAATTAAAAAATAGAAACCAACAAAAAATCAACACACAAATATTACTTTAGAGTTAGTTTTTAAGGGTTCTGCTACCCTTAGCAAAAAACCACTCCTCAGCAAAAGTTTTCCTGCTATTTCCAATAATGCTGCTAAAGATACTGTTTATGGGTGTTGGAGCCAAATAACCGGCATGGTAGCAGGGTGTAAACTGATTAAATGATCAGCATTTAATATGACACTCTTTTGTTCTTTGTAGCTGTTTAGTGGTATACACAGATAGATACTTAAATACTACTGACAGCTGGGGGAGGTCCACGAGAAGTTAATCCCAGACTAGCTAAATGAATGCAATCTTTAAATTTATGCCAGTTTTTCTTCCCTCTACCCCAAATCAGCCAGTTAAGGATGTTTGTTTGCTCAGTTGATTTTTTTTGTTGAGGCAAAACCAAAGTCTCAGTCTTTTGGAAAAGCTTTGTGCTTTGTGAATTATTAAAAAAAAACCCTATTCAAATTAGAAATGAGAGACTGCAGCCAAAACTATTGCTAAAAGCTACCACCTGAATTGTGAGGCAAACTCAGCCCCAGGCTACCTGCAATCCAAATAGGCAAATGTGTGAAGGAAACAAGCTTAGAAAGAAAAAGTGACTTTTCCACTGCTGCTAGAAGAAAAGCCCAGTCTTCCAACAGAACAGCTGGCTTCCTGATGACCTCTGCCTGGACAAAAAACACCCTGATTTTTAGCCAAAGTTAAAGCTAACATGCATGTCTCTGAGGCAATGCACAATCTGTATGTCATACAGAAGAACAACATGCTACACACCATCTCATATTAGTAATGTATGCGTTTCCTTGCTCAGTGTTAGGATAGTGATTCTCAAGCCCTCTTCATTAGGTAGGCTCTGAACTCTCTGTCCTATTGGTGATCATTTTCATGCTGTTTCAGAAGTGACTGAAGTGCTTCAAATAGCATTAAGCAGATAAAACACTCTTTAGTTCCTCGTGTGATTACATGCATAATTTGTGTTGAAGTGTTTTGTTACTTGCTCCTGGATCCCAAATACTCCCATGTTTACAAACCATTGTGCTCTTCTTGTTCTTAGGTATCATTTTAGGTAGCTTCCACTTACCAGACAAGGAGAGGACTCTTTGTACTAGGCAACGTATAAATTTTGTACAAGCTTACATAAGAAGTTTATAAAACATTATGAAGTTTTTATATACTCTGACTGCACACTGGCACAGAGAGGTGCTGGAATCTCCACCCTTGGAGATCTTTAAAAGCCGTCTGGACACGGTCCTGGGCAACCTGCTCTAGGTGGCCCTGCTTGAGCAGGCGAGTTGGACCAGATGACCTCCAGAGATCCCTTCCAATCTCTACCATTCTGTGGTTCTGTCAAACTTACAGAGAAAACAAATTAGACCTGTCCTTCCTAGGAAATATATGATATATGCAAGGCAAGACAGACAAGAAGGCAAGGCAGAAAAAGGGTGAATGCAGTGTAGTTCCATTTCTCTGTATTTACAGAGAAATGTAATGATTTACTGAAGGTTATTACAGGAAGCTCAAGCAATTCTTATATGTGAACTTGGATTTCTTGAAGTGTCATGACAACAATCAGCTTGGTTCTGTTTTCCTGAGCTGGAGATTTTGTTTTCTATCAAAGCAGAAATGTTACCATCCTACTTTCAATTTTGGTTTCCTACCCAAATTCATCACTGCTTATGTGACCAAGAAAATATTTGCCCTCACAAGATGCAGGACTCCTTTACCAGCCACTGAAATTGAAACTGAATTCAGCAGTACTGTGAATACTAATGAATGGGGAAACTCTACTCACCTGCTCTTTATAGAACCAGACTCAATGGTAAAAAAAACAACTATAAGACCTTTTCATAGAAAGACGTAGCTATGTGTAACAGGGAGCAATGGAGCTCTAGCCCTTAATAATAATTCTGTTTTCAATGACTTTGAGATATTTATTTTTCATTCCTTCTGGTGCAATTCTGTTAACTGAATTTGGACGTTGAATAAGTGATTCATGTGAGGTTGTAATTTCTTTTACAGGAGGTGAAGACCAACAAGGAGAGCAATAGTAGCCAAAGGAATTAGAGCTAGAATCTGGAAACCATGAAATATGGTGTTTGTGTAAACCTGATGAGAACAGATCCTTTAATCAGAAGTAGAGCATGAAAAATTCTGTTGGAAGCAGACACAAGGAAGCTATCTTTAAGTTCTTGCTCCTGAAAGATTTTTCCCTGAAGCAGATTTGAAAAGGAAGAGGAGGGAATAACAAGTGGTTCCATATGACTTTTTTTTGGAAATTACTTTTTTTTTCCAAGACCATCTCTGCTGAAATCAATTTCCCCTAATGGAGCTGCCCCAACTACTGTTCTATATTAAGGAGCCAGGTGTTCTGCTTCATCTGTTTTGAATAAATGGCAAAGTATTTCTGAAAGACAATTTTTCATTTCTACTTTGTCATATTTATTTGGTCTGTTCCTGTTTCAAATTGATGACTTTGTTAATCTAAAATTAGAAGGCCTGCACTGAGCACTCTCAGCTCTTCTTGGCTTTAATTAGAATTTTAAAGTGATATTATCTTCCAAGAAAAAGTTGATGTTTATAGCATTCAAAATATAGAGCCATGAGCAAGGAACTGACAGTTTCTTCTCGGACAAAGAAGCTGGTCAGGATTTTTAAAAATTGTTTTACAATAGAAAGTGTAGTTTCTACAAAACAACATTGCATCAGGAAGCTTTCAGTTTGTCTGAGATATTTCATGTTGATATTTCGCATCAGGTCAGCCCAAGTGGCTTTGTAATATTCTGGTTTGTTCAAACAATCCCAAATGTTTCTTTCCTATTAATTAAATTAGGACGGATTTCCCTACCATGGCAAGCTGCTGCCTGGGAATCCTGCACTGCTGGGCTCTCATGATGCAGCGTCATCCTTCCTCCGGCTCACAGCCCACTGCTGTCTGACTGCAGAGACAGCACAGGAGATGTAATCTAACAAACCACAACTCATGTGGTCAATCACACAACACGTCTACTCCCATCAGCATCTGCGTGAGTCTCTGAGTGTCTAAGTGTCCAAATAAGATAATCAAGAGATAATCTATATTTTTTTACTTCTGCAGGGCTTCTGCATGTTTACAGCAACCTATACATTGACACAAGCTTGCAGAATACACTGGAAAAAGAGGGTAGTGTGTGAACTAATTGTGTCACATTGCCTGATGCTGATTAGGTAGTGCTGTATGCTTACTGAGATTACTGCTGTAGTAATTTCAGTGCTGCCTTCTTTAAGAAATGTTGGAGATAAGTTGCTTCCACTAAGGAAATTTTGTAGACTTAAAAAAAAAAATATTATTGTTTGTAAAATCAAATTTATTCTGACTAGCTTTGCCTTAAGTGGTCAATTTTAACGTTGTTCAGATAAGTAGTAGAAATACAGAAGCATTTAATTTCCATCACTGTATGACATAAAATCCACAGTCTTTCAATGAAATATGGTCACTGATTTCTGTTGTAGCAAAAGAAGTAGGAAATCACTCTAGGTGGCTCTCTGGATAGTAACACAAGTCTACAGGTTAGTACAGGACATCGGAGGTTTAGCCAAGTTAGGAATCTTTGCTTGCTGCTGCTTTTGCAAGGGATTTCTGAAAGAGTTGGAAGATGTCCATGGACTTCTCTGAACAAAAGTAGAGAGGTGTGTTGGCACCCTTGTTTCTACACACCAGTGGTATTCTTCTGGTGGGTCACGCAAGGAATAATTATTGGCTGTGGTGGGTTGACATCACAAGAAAGGATAAGGTGGAAAAGCTTGTGGGTTGAGACAAGGACAGGGAGATCAGTTACCAACTACCATCACAAGCAAAACAGACTTGACTTGGGGAAAATTAATGTATTACCAACTAAAAGTACAGCAGGATGGTTAGAAACAAAGACAACTTTCTCTCCACCCCCACAGGCTCAACTCCTTCTCTCCCAACTTTTCTACCTCCTCCCCAAGCAGTGCAGGAGGATGAGGAACAAGGTTTGTGGTCCGTTCCTAACAGTTCCTCTGTGCTGTTCCTTCCTCCTCACACTGTTCCAGTCCTACAGTGTGGGGTCCCTCCCACAGGATACCGTCCTTCACAAACTGCTCCAACATGGGTCCTTTCCATGGGCTGCAGTTCTTCAAGAACTGCTCCAGTATGGTTCCCTCCCACAGGGTACAGTCCTTCAGGAATAGACTTCTTCAGTGTTGGTCCCCCATGGGTTCACAGGTCCTGCCAGAAACCCTGCTCCTGTGTGGACTCCTCTCCACAGACTGCAGCTTCCTTCAGGGCATGTCCACCTGCTGTGGTGTGGGGTCCTGCATGGGCTGCATGCAGTGTAGATATCTGCTCCAGCATGGGCTGCAAGGGGACACCTGCTTCCTCATGGTCTTCACCACGGGCTACAGGGGAACCTCTTTTCTAGCACCTGGAGCACCTCCTCCCCTTCTTCTTCACTGGCTTTGATGTCTGCAGTGCTGTTTCTCTCACAGTTTTCTCGTTCCTCTCTCTCACAACTGGTGAGAGATGTTTTTTTACACTTTCTGAAATACATTTTCCCAGAGACACCACCAGCTTGACTGATGGATTGCTCACCTCTGGTGAGTGGTGGGTCCATTTTAGCGCTGGCTGGAACTGGCCATGTCCAGCATGGGACAGCCCCTCTTCTCTCCTCACAGAAGGCACCCCTGCAGTCCCCTGCTGCCAACTCTTGCCAATGCGTTGGCATAGTTCATTTGGTAGAGAGGCTCAAACTTCTTTTTGTGTTGGCTGTAGCGGTGCAGGCCCATTATGCCCTTGAACACAAAATCCCTCAACTGTGCATGAGAATTTCTCTTCAGACCCAAGGGTGCTAGACTCCTACACCTCAGGTCACACCATCCTTGCTCCTCATGTAAAACTGACATAGCTTTTGCTGGAAGTCCCTGGTTCTCCATGTCATGACCTGTGTTGTGTGTTGATAAAGCCCTGCAGCTGCGACTAACACTGGCTCATTGTTTTGTCCCAAGCAGCAGCAGTGACAAGGTGCATGAGTTGTGTTTTGGCCGGGGTGCACAGATTGCATGATATGGTTTTGAGCTACAAGGATGCGGGAACTCACTGAGTGCTTAGCATTTTGAGGTAGAGGAGACAGGTCCAGAAGCAGTGAGAGACAGCATATTTTCCAGGGTGTTGGAACAGCCAGACAGTGAACTCTCACATCTGGAAAGGATGTTGATCCCAAATGGGAGATAAGGATGTTTCCTAGTGCTCCTGTGGTTCGAACTTGTTTAGAAATCTGTCCAGCCTTGTTTTCTGGGCAAGTTTTGTGAAAGGAAGTAAGGAGCTTGTTCAGTGGGATGATATGGATAACAAACTCACTGCTCTGTGTCCATTCCCATAGCACTGGGAGTCTAATGACACCGCAGCAGGCTGCAGAGCACTGGGTGAGAGAAATTGAAGGGGAGAAATCCTTGTGAGAGCAAACATATGATGGAGTGACTATATCGGTGGACAAGGGAAGAGCTATGAATGTCATCTATCTGGATATCTCTAAGGCCTTTGACACTGTTCCCCACCACATTCTTCTCTAAGTTGGAGAGATACGGATTCAATGGCTGGACTGTTCAGTGCATGAGGAATTTGTTTGGATGGTCGCACCCAGAGGGCAGTGGTCAATGGCTCAATGTCCAGATGGAGATCAGTTACAAGTCGTGTCCCTCAGGAGTCCGTAATAGGACCAGTACTATTTAATATCTTCATCAATGATATAGACAGTGGGATTGAATGCACCCTCAGCAAGTTTACAGACAACACCAAGCTGAGTTGTGCAGTTCACATACCTGAGGGACAAGATGCCATCCAAAGGGACCTGGACAAGCTCAAGAAGTAAGCCCATGTGAGCCTCATGAAGTTCAACAAGGCCAAGTGCAGGGTCCTGCACCTGGTTCGGGGCAACCCTCGGTATCATTACAGGCTGGGGGATGAAGGGATCAAGAGCAGCCCTACGGTGAAGGACGTGGGGGTACTGGTGGATGAAAAGCTGGACATGAGCCAGCGATGTGCACTCGCAGCCCAGAAAGCCAACCACATCCTGGTCTGCATCAAAAGAAGCATGGCCAGCAGGTCGAGGGAGATGAAGGAACCTAATGAAGTTCAACAAGGGCAAGTGTAGGGCCCTTGGGAGGAATAACCCCACGCACCAGTACAAGTTAGGGGTTGACCTGCGGGAAAGCAGCTCTGCAGAGAGGAACCTGGCAGTCCTGGTTGACCAGGTTGAAAAAGTTGACCACGAGCCAGCAATGTGCCCTTGTGGCCATGAAGACCAATGGTATCCTGGGCTGCATTAAAAAGAATGTGGCCAGCAGGTGGAGGGAGGTCATCCTCCCCCTCTGCTCTGCCCTGGTGAGGCCGCATCTGGAGTACTGTGTCCAGTTCTGCGCTCCCCAGTTCAAGAAAGACAAGGAACTACTAGATAGGGTCCAGGGGAGGACTACAAAGATGATCAAGGGAATGCAGTATCTCTCTTATGAGGAAAGGCTGAGAGACCTGGGTCTGTTTAGCCTGGAGAAGACTGAGAGGGGACCTCATCAATGCTTATAAATATCTAAAGGGTGGGTGTCAAGAGAATGGGGCCAGATTCTTTTCAGTGGTGCCCAGTGACAGGGGGCAATGGGCACAAACTGGAACACAGGAATTTCCATCTCAACATACGGAAAAATGTCTTTGAGGGTGCCAGAGCACTGGAACAGGCTGCCTGGAGAGGTTGTGGAGTCTCCTTCTCTGAGATACTCAAAGCCCACCTAGATGCATTCCTGTCCAGCCTGCCCTAGGCGAACCTGCTTTGTCAGGGGGGTTGGACTAGATGATCTCCGAAGGTCCCCTCCAACCTCTACCATTTTGTGATTCTGACCTTCTACTCCACGCTGATGAGACTCCACCTGGAGTATTGCATCCAACTTTGGAGTCCTCAGCACAGGAAAGACATAGACCTGTTGGAGTGAGTCCAGAGCAGGGCCACAAAAATGATCAGAGGGCTGGAGCACCTCTCATATGAAGATAGGCTGAGAGAGTTGGGGTTGTTCAGCCTGGAGAAGAGAAGGCTCCGGGGAGACCTTACTGTGGTCTTTCAATACTTAAAGGAGGCTTATAAGAAAGATGGGGACAAATTTTTTAGCAGGGCCTGTTGCGATAGGACAAGGGGTAATGGATTTAAATTAAAACACGGTAGATTCAGACTACCTGTAAGGAAGAAATTTTGTACAATGAGGGTGATGAAACACTGGAAGAGATTGCCCAGAAAGGTGGTAGATGCCTCATCCCTGTAAACATTCAAGGTCAGGCTGGACAGGGCTCTGAGCAACCTCATGTAGTTGGAGATGTCCCTGTGCGTTGCAGGGAGATTGGGCTAGGTGATCTTTGGGGGTCCCTCCCAACCCAAACCATTCTATGATTTCTTTATCCACCTTTACATACATGCAGACAGAGCACTGGTAAAATCGTGTGACGTATTAAATCAAGTTATTCTCAGGTACTGTAATTGTTTTCTTGATGCTGTCTCACAGTAAATGAAAGTGCCTAGATTCTTTGAGATCATGTCCATGAATGGCAGTATGCATAAATAAGATTGGGGGTTGCTGGATTATATAACTAAATCCTATTTAACACTTCTAAAAGATGGGAGAGCATCAACTCTCTTACTAAGGAAAATGCTGGGCAGTGAGGGGTCATTTCTCCCCTTGGCTCACTCAGTTGATATCTCTGACCATTTTAGACTACGCCATTAATTTTCTGTCGTGATTTGGCCTCAGATGGCAACAAAGAACCACGTGTCGCTCTCTCGGCTCTTCCCAGTACGGGAAGGATCAGAAGAAAAAGACAACACTCTTGGATTGAGACAAAGGCAGTTTAACAGAACAGCAAAGGGAACAAGAAAACAATAACACGGACAGATGAATATACAAACATGATTACGGAACCGCTGCTCCCTGACCGGACACAGGACGTGCCAGCCCGCTCCAAACCCAACTTCCTGCCCCTTCCCCTCCTTTTAATCTCAGGGTGGGCGTGGCTCACATGGCATGGAATACTTAACCCTGTCCCCGCCGGAACCAGGACATTATCCACCCCTTATTCCATACCATTTTTGCCATGCCCAGATCTTACAGTTTTCAGAATATGTGACTGGTGTACTCGGCGTAGCTCATGCACACAGTCCATGGGCCAAAGATGTAGATCTTGAGGAAGTTGCTGGGCGTCAGCTCTGATCCCATCACCACTTTGCCTTACTCAATTCTTCATCAAAGTCCATCTGTTCTTAATTTGGGTGATTCTTACTGTAGTACAGCTGATAGCAATTATAGTATTGAGGGCATACAGTGACAGTGTTACACACGATGTGATTCATTGGCTATTCTCACCCAAAATCAAATCCCCATGAGGTACACATCGGACTTCCCCATCCTTCCGCATTACCCACCAAGTGCACCCAGGTCCTTGGGCAAAAGCAATCCCACAGATGGGTTTGCCTTTGCCTGAGGCAGGACTAACCCAGACCATCTTCCCTAACGTATTCTTCACGTGCACTACGGGGACTTTATCCCCTTCTACAGTACGTGGAAGTTTTGATTGGGCAGGGCCAGCCCAACTGGTAGATCCCCTGGTGTTAACTAGCCAGGTAGCCTTTGCTAAATGTGCATCCCAATGTTTTAAGGTCCCACCACCCATTGCTCTCAATGTAGTTTTTAACAGTCCATTGTACCGTTCTATCTTCCCAGAGGCTGGTGCATGATAGGGGATGTGATATACCCACTCAATACCATGCTCTTTGGCCCAGGTGTCTATGAGGCTGTTTCAGAAATGAGTCCAGTTGTCCGACTCAGTTCTCTCTGGGGTACCATGTCACCACAGGACTTGCTTTTCAAGGCCCAGGATAGTATTCCGGGCAGTGGCATGGGGCACAGGGTATGTTTCCAGCCACCCAGCAGTTGCTTCCACCATTGTGAGCACATAGCGCTTGCCTTGACGGGTTCGTGGCAGTGTGATATAATCAATCTGCCAGGCCTCCCCATATTTATATTTCAACCATCATCCTCCATACCAAAGAGGCTTCAGACGCTTGGCTTGCTTGATTGCAGCGCATGTCTCACATTCATGAATGACCTGTGCAATAGTGTCCATGGTCAAGTCCACCCCTTGGTCACGAGCCCATCTATATGTCGCATCTCTTTCTTGATGGCCTGAGGTCTCATGGGCCCACCGAGCTATGAATAGTTCACCCTTATGTTGCCAATCCAGATCCACTTGAGCCACTTCAATCCTAGCAGCCCGATCCACCTGCTGGTTGTTCTGATGTTCCTCTGTGGCCTGATTCTTTGGTACGTGGGCATCTACGTGGCGTACTTTCACAACCAGATACTCTATCCGGGGAGCAGTATCTTGCCATAGTTCAGCAGCCCAGATGGGTTTGCCTCTGCGCTGCCAGTTGCCCTGCTTCCACTGCTGTAACCACCCCCCCCAGAGCATTTGCCACCATCCATGAGTCAGTGTAGAGATAAAGTACTGGCCATCTTTCTCGCTCGGCGATGTCCAAAGCCAGCTGAATGGCTTTCACCTCTGCAAACTGGCTCGATTCACCTTGTCCTTCACTGGCTTCTGCAACTTGTCGTGTAGGACTCCACACAGCAGCCTTCCACTTTCGATGCTTTCCCACAATCCGGCAGGACCCATCAGTGAACAGGGCATATTGCTTCTCATTTTCTGGCAGTTTATTATATGGTGGGGCCTCTTCCGCACGCGTCACCTCCTCCTCTGGTGACATTCCAAAATCCTTGCCTTCTGGCCAGTCCATGATCACTTCCAGAATTCCTGGGCGACTGGGGTTTCCCATTCGAGTTCGCTGTGTGATCAGTGCAATCCACTTTTACTCCATGTAGCATCAGTTGCATGATGTGTGGTGGGGACCCTTTCTTTGAACATCCAACCCAGCACCGGCAGTCGAGGTGCTAAGAGGAGCTGTGCTTCTGTACCAACCACCTCCGAGGCAGCTCGAACCCCTTCATATGCTGCCAATATCTCCTTTTCTGTTGGAGTGTAGTGGGCTTCGGATCCTCTGTATCCCCGACTCCAAAACCCTAGGGGTCGACCTCGGGTCTCCCCTGGTGCTTTCTGCCAGAGGCTCCAGGTAGGGCCATTCTCCCCAGCTGCGGTGTAGAGCACATTTTTCACATCTTGTCCTGCCCGGACTGGCCCCAGGGCCACTGCATGGACTACTTCCTGTTTGATTTGTTCAAAAGCTTGTCGTTGCTCTGGACCCCATTTAAAATCGTTCTTCTTCCGAGTTACTTGATACAGAGGGCTTACAATTAGACTGTAATCTGGGGTATGCATTCTCCAAAAACCCACAATGCCTAAGAAAGCTTGTGTTTCCTTTTTACTAGTTGGTGGAGACATAGCTGCTATTTTGTTGATCACATCCATTGGGATCTGGCGGCGTCCATCTTGCCATTTTATCCCTAAAAACTGGATCTCCTGTGCAGGTCCCTTGACCTTACTTCGTTTTATGGCAAAACCAGCTTTCAGAAGGATTTGGACTATTTTATCCCCTTTCTCAAAAACTTCTTCGGCTGTGTCTCCCCATACAATGATGTCATCAACGTACTGCAGATGTTCTGGGGCTTGACCCTGTTCCAGTGCAGTCTGGATGAGTCCATGGCAAATGGTGGGACTGTGTTTCCACCCCTGGGGCAGTTGATTCCAGGTGTACTGGATGCCCCTCCAAGTGAAAGCAAACTGTGGCCTGCACTCTGCTGCCAAAGGGATTGAGAAAAATGCATTCGCTATGTCAATCGTGGCATACCACTTGGCTGCCTTGGACTCCAGTTCATACTGGAGTTCTAGCATGTCCGGCACAGCAGCGCTCAGCGGTGGCGTGACTTCATTCAGGCCACGACAGTCTACAGTTAGCCTCCACTCTCCATTAGATTTTCGCACCGGCCATATAGGACTGTTAAAAGGTGAGCGAGTCTTGCTGATCACTCCTTGAACCTCTAGTTGACGAATCAGCTTATGGATGGGAATCACAGAGTCTCGGTTAGTGCAATGTTGCCTCCGATGCACCGTTGTGGTAGCAATCAGCACCTGCTGTTCTTCAACCCTCAACAACCCCACAACAGAAGAATCCTCCGAGAGACCAGGCAAGGTGGACAACTGTTTAACTTCCTCCATCTCCAAGGCAGCTATGCCAAAGGCCCACCGATACCCCTTTGGGTCCTTAAAATACCCTCTCCTGAGGTAATATATACCAAGGATGCATGGAGCATCTGGGCCAGTCACAATGGGATGCTTTTGCCACTCATTCCCAGTCAGGCTCACTTCAGCCTCCAATACAGTCAACTCTTGGGATCCCCCTCCGACCCCCGAAATACAAATGGGTTCTGCCCCTCTATAGCTTGATGGTATTAGAGTGCACTGTGCTCCTGTGTCCACTAGAGCCTTATACTCCTGTGGGTCTGATGGGCCAGGCCATCGAATCCACACCATCCAATAAACCTGGTTGTTCCTTTCCTCCACCTGGCTGGAGGCAGGGCCCCTCTAATACAGATCATGGTATCCGGTACTCACTTCTTGCAGAAATGACTTGGAGGTTCCTTCAAGAGGATCAGAAGCAAGATCAGGCCTTATGCTCTGCCTGGGGAACTGCCCACTGGAAACTGGGGCGGCACTTTTCCTGGAGGGATCCCCTTTTGTGGTTGTCCTTCCTTGCAACTCCTGTACCTATGTCCGCAGGATCTGAGTAGGTTGTCCATCCCACTTCCTCACGTCCTCCCCGTGGTCACGCAGGCAGAACCTCAGGGTGCCTCGTGGTGTGTACCCTCTGTACTCTCTCTCTTGAGTGGGGAAATGCCTGCTCCTAATAGCTGAGATGCTGGCCCGTACAGGTGGGGAGTAGGACATATTCTCTTCAAGCTGCTGGACCTTCCGGGACAGTTTCTCCACAGCTGAGACAAGGGGGGAAGAGAGGCTTTCTTCATATCACCAGAGCCGGCCAGCCACCTCATCCACTGTTGGTCCCTCTTCACCCTTCCATTCCATTACTGCCAGTGAGTTGGCATATGACGATGGTGCGCTCCGTACAAACTTCCGCCACATGGGCCTTGTGCAGTGCACCTCATCAGGGTCCGTGGGTAAGTCTGTATTGTCCCAGTCATAATAAATCATCTCCCGCACGGCTAATTCTCTCAGGTACTGGATACCTCTTTCCATGGTGGTCCACTTGCTTGGTTGACATACAACATCTTCACTGAAGGGGTACCTCTCCCTCACGCCTGACAGGAGTCGTTTCCAGAGGCTGAGGGCTTGGGTCTTCTTTCCAATTGCCTTATCAATGCCGCCTTCCCTAGACAGGGATCCCAGCTGCCTGGCTTCCCTACCCTCTAATTCCAGGCTACTGGCCCTGTTATCCCACCACCGAAGCAGCCAGGCGACAATGTGCTCACCTGAAAGTCAGCTAAAATCTTTTCGCATATCCCGCAGCTCACTCAGGGATAGGGATCGGGTAATTATCTCTGGTTCTGCCTCTTCCTCCTGTCCTTGTGATGGCCCTGGTTCATCGTCATCTCTTACTAAGCGAACTGATTTCTTTGTGTACTTCTTCTTCTGTATGGGGGCAACTGATACTGGCAGGGGTTGGTTCCCCAGTTCAGCAGCAGTGGCTGTCACTGGGGTTGGAGTAGCTGCAGTGGCTGCCGCAGGGGTTGCAACAGCTACAGTGTCTGTCGCAGGGGTTGGAGTAGCCGCAGTGTCTGTTGCAGGGGTTGGAGTAGCCGCAGTGCCTGTCGCAGGGGTTGGAGTAGCCGCAGCGCCTGTCACAGGGGCCGCAGCAGCTGCAGCGCCTGCCGGTTTGGTCTCTATCTCTTTCTCCTGAGGGTGCTGCATAGCACTGAGCAGTGCCTGGTAGATACTGGCCAGGGCCCAGCACAGTGTGGTGAGTTGTGCCTCTCTGGAATAGCCACAGCATTTTCCCTTCAGATATTCTACTACTCTATCAGGGTCCTGTCATTGTTCAGGGGTGAAGTCCCAGACCATTGGAGGTGAGAAGTTCTCTAAGTACCTGCCCATGTTCTCCCACCTGCCATGCCACCCCTGACTGTCCAGCCTCGGAGCAGATCTCTGGGTGGTAGTCTTAAACAGTCGTTTAACCCTAAACGAGACCTGGAACATATTCAGCAGACATAACACTAGGAACATGCTGGTTTGAGCATCCCAAGGATATTCAAAAGTCTCAAAAGCTGTCATACCTGACCCAAAGGAGAAAAGGGAGGCAAAAGAGCTGGGGAAAGTGTCCCCTCCTGTCTCCCCCATAGACTGGGTGTAATTATTAATAAATTCCGAGAGGTGGTGCCCAATGTACGGACAGGACAGCAATACCACATAAACACCCCAAAATAACCGTCCAACAAGTGATGTTATCATATCATAAACTGATATTGCACAGGACAGTAAAATGATAATCCTCACCCTCCTCCCAGAAGTAACAAATATCATCACAGGGAGTGCATAAGACACATAGGAATTTACATAACACAGCCATGAGAACAAACTAAGCAACATAGTGACCAGCGACTATTTACCTAACACATTCGTTTTTTCAAGCTCTAGTTGGATTCTGTCATTACCTCAACCCTTCGAGCCCCACGTTGGGCGCCAAAAAAAAGACTGTCGTGGTTTGGCCTCAGACGGCAACAAAGAACCACGTGTCGCTCACTCAGCGCTTCCCGGTACGGGAAGGATCAGAAGAAAAAGACAACACTCTTGCGTTGAGACAAAGGCAGTTTAACAGAACAGCAAAGGGAACAAGAAAACAGCAACAATAACACGGACAGAGGACTATACAAACGCGATTACGGAACCGCCGCTCCCCGACCAGACCCGGGATGCGCCAGCCCGCTCCAAGCCTGACTTCCTGCCCCCTCCCCTCCTCCTAATCTCAGGGTGGGCATGGCTCACATGGCATGGAATACTTAACCCTGTCCCCGCCGGAACCAGGATATTTTCTCATGTTTATCACTCCCCTGATTTCCCATGCTTTTCTTTTTTCTTTTTCTTTTTTTAAACACTTGTTTCAGTCATTGTTTGCGCTATGCCATAGGCTTAACAGAAAAAGTACTTGTAAGGAATGGGCAAGTGTGATTATTTCTAAAAAAATTTATTTAATCATCCCTAATATTTAACAGTCCAGAGCTGTTTGCAGCCTCATGCTGTTTTAGAAGTTAGTTGCCATGAATTAGATAGCACAAAGTAGGAATTCACTTTGCACTGCCATTACACAAAGCTGAAGGTTACCACTTATTAAGAGAGACTAAATTCATGTCTACATGGGTGCAAGCCTAATCTACCTTTTGGAATCCTGTAACAGAAACACAAAACACACAGAGAGCCTTGGTGTCTCCATTACCAGAAGTCAAATAGAGACCATTTAGTGGGATTCTATTATATTACAGGAAAATATCACATGGTAACTTGAACCACTACAGTCGTTAAAAAGAAATTCCTTGAAATATTAGTCCATTTTTATTGTTTATGTGTTGACTTAACTCAGATTAGAAGGTCAGACTGTCCAGATCACTCTTCCTTTCTGTCTTAGTGAAAGATGAATAGTTTAATTTTCTCACTAATATTTTCCGTTCCACGAACCAATGGAACAGTACCAGGCTGTCCAACCCTCTCCTTACTACTGCCTCAACGTTATATTCATTTCCTGGCCACCATTTACTACATCACTTAACTCTCTTGTGTTTTCAGTTTCTCAGATATAAGTACTCTCTAAATGCAGGACAATCACAACTTTTTGGCTAGTGGATCCTTCCCATCCCCCAGTTGCAGGAGTGATACCAGGAATGCTAGGCTGCATTCAGGGGCTGTCATTTCAGCCGTAAATACCCTCTGCAGGTCAGGCAGTTCAAAGTCCACCGGGATAAAGAAAAAGAGCTTGGATTGCAAATGCACTAAAGTGAAAAATCTTTGTTTATTTGTGTCTAACTGAGGCATTTCTCTAGTGCTCCTTTCAACTGTGTATGGTATACATGTTACAGAGAAACTGCGTGTATTAATATCACAGAAGCAGGGCTTATACCCAGCCATAAAGCACAAACGTAGTTGCAGAGACTTAATTCCTAATATAAATAACATGCACTAGAGAGTTTGGCTAAAGACATGTTAATTTCATAGCAATAACAATCCTCTTGAAGTTTATGGCCACTGCAGAAAATATAAGATAAAAAGCCTGCCGTCTGTCTTGTCATTCCCCAGAATACAACAAAGCCTCTTCATTTTTCCCTTCTTTAATCTTTTGTATGCTGCATTTTTCTTCAGGGCTTGCTAGGCTCTTTGGTCAGATACCAGTTTTATGTGCATACTACTTCAATGTGGACCAGTGTTTCGTGGGGCTACCCTTTTCTTTCAGTCATTTAGAGACCACACAGAGAGAATACTTGGGTTTGTTTTTTTTTCCCCTTCAAAGGTTTTTTGCCTGTGTGAAAAAGCACTGCGTATTTCAAGGAATCTCTTCTGTATGCTCTTAGATGGGAGAGGATGAGTTAAAAAAGAACAGCTGAAAACTGAAACAATCAAATACAAAAACATCTTTGCTCACCCAGAAAAACATTCACGAGAAAGAAGAGGTTTATGTCCAGGCTGAAATGATGTTCACACCTTGTTTGCTTGGAAACGTCTTGCTCTTTCAATGGCACACTTTGGTTGGTAAACAACCATTAAAATTCTGAGCAGAACCGCATAGCTTGCAGGAAAACCTCTCAAAACAGCTGCAGCCTCCTTTCAGCAGATGGGAATTAATAATAGCCTTTGTTCTACAAGCTCTTCCGTTTGCACACTCAAAATGGGGCAAAAGCCGCTTTTCCCAGACCACTGGTGTCCACAGGAGCCTGACCCCACAGCGGTGTGAGCTGCGGGTTGAGGATGAGGAGGGGAGGGTGACCATGGAACCAACCTCTGCCACTCCGCTCCCCCTTGATGGCAGATAACAGCGCTGAGTCCAGCTGTTAAGGCGAGAGACAGACCTGCTCTCACCCCTTACCTCCCTCTCGTCTCTCCTTTCAGTGTGGGTGAACCCACCGGGGATGCTCCTGCAGCGTTGCCAGGAGATGTGCATTTGCGACTGAAGGTGCAAACTGGTGCGTGGCCAAAGTGCCACCGTGGGCATGGGGACTTCCAGCAAAGGGTGATGACCCAGCATCAGCACAGATGATAGCTCACCTCTGCTGGCTAAGAGAAGCTGCCAAGTGTTTTCTGCCCTGTGTGCAGTGGGTGAGGCCTTCCTGAGCACGGAGGCAACCCCCAGCCTGCGAGATCCAAACAGGCTCTGCCAGTGCCTACATTGATGAGGGGTGTGGGACTGCACCAGGGGGTGACTCTAGCTGGACCCCTTTTTATTCACCCAGAATTCATTGCTTTGACAGCAACAAGTCCAAATTTCAGCTGAAAATTCTGGCCGGTCCCTTTGCCCTACACTTGATATTTTTGCACTGGAGCTTTTGTCTCTAATAGTGTAGGAATTGTCAGGAATGTCTTTTGCTTCCCAAAGCTGCTCTTTACAAGGCCTTGAGGCTGCTGGCAGGCCATCTGCACTGAGCTTGGCCACTGTCTATGTCATCTGGATCCACCCCCATCCTTGCTGCCTGCATCCTGCGAAGAATCCCTGTGCCCTAGGTTTTTGTCCTTACGCTCCCCACGGATCGAGACCCGACCACCAGAGAAGCCAACAGCCCCTTTGCGATGCCCCGAGACAGCATTGCCCCCGGGGACCCCAGGGCAGTGAAGAAAAGAGGGAAGCATGTGAGACGCGGAGACAGAATGTTCTTGGCTGAGGGCGCTCATCCGTGGCCGCAGCTCCTCCAGGAGACCAGACCCAGCCAAAATCCCCAGGAGATCAGAGCACGCCGCAAAACCTTTCAGTTCGCAGGCACTTTCCCACCCTCGCTGAGCGGGGAGGATAAACGAGCACGGCTCGGCGCTGGCAGGGGCGGGGGGCGGCCGCGGGGGTTCGGCACCAGCACCACCAGCCGCAGCAAAGCCGGGCCCCAGCGCGCTGCTCCGAGGCCCAGCCCCGCGCCGGCAGGCGGCCGCCCGCTGGCGTCTCGCCGCTCCCCGTTAGAGGGTGCTCCTGGGCCGCCGTTCCGCGAGGCGGCGGCGGCGGCGGCCCCGGGGCGCCCCGGCAGCAGCGGGCTCCCGCCGAGCCCCGCTCCGCTGCGCTCCGCTCCGCCGCGCCGCCCGCACACACGCTGTGGCGGGGGGGGAGTGGCGGGGGGGGGGCGTCGGGGGTGGGGATGTCCGTCGCCATCCACGGCCTGGGTCGCGTCTGTTAGCAGGATGAGTGCAGTTCCCTTTCGTGGCTGCTTAGGTGTGTTCAATGTTGTTAATTTGCCTCTACCGCTGTGGTCAGTGTCTTATTTAGGAACCTGAAAGAAGTGCATAAAAATACAGTGATGCGTGCAATGCTGCGCCCCCGCCCCCTTTCCCCTGTTTTAAAATACAGAGTGAACAAAACTTTATCGCTGAGTACAAGAAACTACAGAATGCATTGGTGAATGATAAGTCTTCCCTGGTGTAAATGCTGAGTGCTGAATTTCTTTCATATTGCCATTTGATTAAAGAAGGAGAACACATTTCCCAATCATTTTAAATTTCAGTAATTTCCTTGCATTGTTTGGAATTGTTTAGGCTTTCTTATTTTTATATACATGTTGATGACCTGTGCCTCAAAATCTCTTTACGACAACTATTGCCAGACGCCCAACTGCACAGTGACGTGAAGTTCTAACTCAGAGGGCAGTATGGAATAGTTGCAGACAAACAAGAAGAGGTTTTCTGCATAGTAAAACCTCAAACAGGCTGAATTTTCTTTTCATGTTCTCTTTACCTACCTCTGCTCTGACAATATGTTATCTCTATCATGCTTAGAAAGGAATACATCCACATACTGTGACTAGTGTTTGATGTTCTGCGATCAGCTAAGGCAATAGTCTACAGTGTTAGACTTGCAATGTTTTGGGAACGCAGACAGCTTTCAGATAAAACTGGTTTTGCGTGTTGCCTCATGGGCACCAAGGCTGCTCTCCAGACAAGTCCCAGTTGTCCTCCAGATGCCAAAGTCTGCAAGGGATCGGCAGGGGGGCAGTAAGCAATTCAGGCGGATCACCGTTGACGACCATCTACTGCTGTTGCTCTTTTCTGATGACTCATAATCGCCTTGTTTGGCTCCATTTTATAGAAAGAACAAACATTGCTTCATTGGCAGGGAAAAGGCAGCAGAACTGAACTGAAAATGTCTGTGCTTTCTAAAGGAAGAAAAAGTCAAGACGTTGTTTTTCAAGGATGACTGCTCTTCAGGTATGCTGGGTGGGATCCAATCAAGTACTGCATCTGAAGTGCACTCGAGATAAATTCAGGATAAGTTCATATTAGGCCTCCACTTTTTTCCACATTTGTAAGCCTTTAGTTAAAGTTGGAATTTAGACACATCTCATAGCTACCTGAGCCATAAGTTAGGAGGTAGAAATCAAAGAAATAAAACCCAAATCCTTGCAAATTCCACTACAAGATGCACTGTAAGTATGTATATGGTTTCCTTGTAGTCCATTTGCTAAATGGAGACCCCTGGAGTACTGTGTACCCCAACATAAGAAGGAGATGAATGTGTTGGAGTGGATCCAGAGGAGGGCCCTGAAGATCGTCAGCGGTTGGAGCACCTCTCCTATGAAGACAGGCTGAGAGAGTTGGGGTTGTTCAGCCTGGAGAGGAGAAGGCTCCAGGGAGACCTTATAGCGGCCTTCCAGTACCTGAAGGGGGCCTACAGGAGAGATGGGGAGGGGCTCTTGATCAGGGGGTGGGGCAATAGGATGAGGGGTAATGGTTTTAAATGAAAGAGAGGAAATTCAGCTTAGATATTAGGAAGAAATTCTTTACTGTGGGAGTGGTGAGACACTGGAACAGGTTTCACAGGGAAGTTATGGATGCCCCATCCCTGGAAGTGTCCAAGGCCAGGCTGGATGGGGCTTTGAGCAGCCTGGTCTAGTGGGAGGTGTCCCTGCCCATGGCAGGGGGTTGTAACTAGGTGATCTTTAAGGTCCCTTCCAACCCAAACCATTTTATGATTCTATGATATGTGGAAATGCAAAGAGAATTTATTTTCTGCCAATCAGGAGGAAAAATAATTTACTGGGGTACATATTCCTATTAATTTCATTGAGACTGGTTATAAGTAAAGGTATTCATACAATGCTTGCAGTACAGGACACATATGCTATATATAGCTTGTCAGGGAAATCTAACTGTGAAAACAGTTGCAAAACATCTGCTTTGCTTTACTGGAAAAGTCTCTTCATATTTCAGGGAAAAGTCCCAGAAGAAATGGTACTAGAGAGGTGAAAGAAGGAAAAAGTATGTTCTTTGTGTTTTCACTTCTGCCTTAAAACTACAGCGAATAATAAAACATGTCCAAAAAGTTACACTTGAAAGAATTCTGTCATAACATGGAAAGTCTTATGGTTCAGGATGAAGAATAATAAAATCAAATAACCCAATCTCCTGAATGGTACTTGGGAAATGAAGGAACCCACGTAGATAGAGTAATTAGGCAGACGATAATTTCAGAGAAAAGAGGACAGTTAAAGCAAAGTGAATTGCCTCCATCAGGCACATGAGGACAAATAGGAAGGATTTTATCAGTATGCTGGGGATATAGCGGTACTTGGTAGAAAGTCCATCTGTTAATAAATTGGGACGGAGATTAAATTAACAGACACTTAGCACAGCTGAAACACTAAACTTGCTTTTGCATTCATCTGAGGAAAAGTAATAGACAAAGTGGGTGTAAAAAACCAGTAAATGCAAACGGGAATAACCTACTAAAAAAAAAAAAAAGGTGAAATGATATAGGGCATTTGGGCACATATTGGTCACTTGGATGACACACGTCCTTAGGTGATAAAGATACTGTTTCCTGAAAAATTTTCTGCCACTTACAACTATTTGAAAACCATGGGCAGCTGTGGAAGCGCCGAAAGATGGAAGGAAAGGAAGTAGCACAATGTTTTTCTAAAACAGAATGCAGACTAATTCTAGCAACAGCCATGCCAGCTCTATGGATCCCATCTCTCCCCAAAGGGTAGGGCCCACAGGGGCAGCCCTCCCTCCTTTACCCTCTGTCCCTCTCAGCTTAAGGAAGCACCTCAGCCTCTCAAGGCCAAGTTTACCTTCAGTGGTATGTAACCTTAGGTGTAAGTGCTTACTTGGATCTGCGCCCCTGGGAAGAAAATAGTTTCTGAATATTTCAACTCAGGCTCTTGGCAATGGAAAAGGAACACGCAGATACACAGGAGATGCTGGAGAACGAGATGAATGAGATATAAATACTATTTTGGTGGGTATTAAACATCCGGGATTAGCACAGCAAAATGCAGATGATCTGAAAACTCAAAAGAGTGAAAATATATTGGTGCAGCACAACTCAGTTTCAAGAGTAAAGCAAAAAATCTGCATCGGTATAAAAAAAGTACAAAAATAAAAATAACCCTATTCCTCAGGCAGGATGCCATTGATTTTGTCTTTTGTATGCTGAATAAACTGGGGAGATACAAAAGAAATCATGAGATTCATTTGCTATTTTTAATATCCAGCAATGAATTTTAGTCCTTAAAGTGCCCCAGCGGGTGTAGATGTGGATGTGGATGTAGAATAAAGAGATGCATGGAAATTCAAAATGATGAACAGCTCAACAAAAATGTGCAATCTACTGGCATTATGAAGAATATCAGGATATTATTAATTGTGGTAATTTTTTCCTGTTTCAAGAGGGAGCTTTTCTCTATTGGGAATGTAAATATACTCACTGCAGCTTTATTAAAGCGTTTCATAAACTAAGTTTCATTAAAGGGAAGATCTGCAGCATTTCATCATGCCTCTAATGTCTCATTTGGACAGATCAGCTCCTTGATCTAAGCTTCTGATACTTGTGTAGCCCTGATTCAGGGAAGCATTTGTATTCAGAAACAGCCCTTAGTATCAAGCATACACACAAGCGATTTTGTAAATGTGAAAGGCCTCAAAGACGTATTTAAATTCTTGCTTGGCTCGGGGGTTGCTTTGCGGTCTTTTATGATGCTGTGAAACAGAAACAACTGTGACGATTACTGAGGTGTGAGCTGTAAACTGCAGCAATTTCAGCTGGAGATGCCCTCCTCTCTGAGCTTCTGACTGCCCTTGCATAGCCTGATCCCAAAGTAACTGGGACCCTACTTTTACTAGCATTCTTTCCTTTTCTTCCTTGAGGACCTAGCAGTGCATTAAACAAAACACAACAAAAAGGGTGGGCACACATACAAACTTTTTAGTTCAGCTGTTGAGTAGATAGGAGTATTTGCAGGTCTGTCCTAGCAGAAATTGTATCTTGTGGGAATAATGCTGTTTCATGGGAGGAGGCTTTCATTCAGTAATGCTGCACTCCCACGGAATAACACAGCTGATGTCCGCAGAGCAAGATTTCCCTGCCTGGAAATCCAGACTTCCCTTTCTTGAAACTGAGAGCAAAACCCATTCAGGCCACTTGTCCAGGATGCATGCAAAGGGACTTGCACTGGCTGAGTGAGATCAGGAACTTGTGCTTATTCTGGTGATCCTTGAAAGAGGATTTCTCCTGGGACCTGCTATTCTGCTTTGGATCTTTTTTTTATAATTATTTTGTCCTTTTAATTTTTGTCCATTGCGTTATGAAGTGGTTTGTGGGTTTTGTTGGGTTTTGGTTGGTTGGTTGGTTGGGTTTTTTTATGGTTACCTTTTGCATTTCACAGAAGCATGGTATGTAAGAAAGTTTAAAGATACTCACTTTAAAATGAATTGCGAATCATACTCATCCTCAGAAATTTGACTGGTAGAAGATAGGTACATAGTGTTATGAGAGCAATGCTCTCTCATTAGCCAGTTAATTGGGAAAGAATTTTGCACAGTCAAATTGGTTTGCAAATCTGCTCCCCATCTCAGGCTCTGCCACTGCTTTTCTGTGAGACCTTGGACAAGCCGCTGTGCTTCTCAGTGCTGTTTTTTAACCCATGGTGTCCTTTGCCTGTCTTAGCTATTGAGCTTGTAACCTTTGAGGGTCAGAAATTTTCAAGGTTTTTTTATGTGTTACAAAGGTCTCTACCCTCCATTTTGTTCAGAAGCACTGAGAGGAACCCTAGCACAGACTGTGTCTAAAATGGCCTGTCTCAGGCTCCTTTACACTGCTGACGTTGAACTTTCAGGACAGGTTTTGTTCCAAAGAAAGCCAGTCAATACTTCTGCTTACCTAGCATGGGGCAAATGTAACATTTAGCGCCACGAATCTACTAATGTACGTCAGCTGTCCTGGTTTTCACAGTTTTACTTCTGCGTGTGGTGGCCCTTTCTTATAAAATCACAATGGTGGCAAAACAAAAGCTCAGCCTACCCTGGGGTGTCTGTTGGATCTGTTGGACCACAGGTAGGATTTACAAGGACGGACAATCATGCACTGAAAGCCTGGCCGTGGCTTATTGGTCCTAAACTGACATTCGCCTTCCCCAGGTGTCTTGTGACACTTACACCATGCATTAACTCAAGCAAGTGGTGATGGACATGAAGCCCTCTCCAGAGCACTGGATCCATCCCTGATCAGCTGGTAAATGCTGAAGGTGGCAACCTCCTGGTTTCCAATGGGATCTCCGAGTGGCCACTGCTCTCCTGGGTCAGCACCGTGGGTCAGGAGGAGGCAGGCAGGGCATGGCAGAGCCCCTCCAGCTGCTCAGGTTTGTATCTGCCAGGTAGCACCCCAAGGCCGGGAGGTCTGACCTGATTTAGGACACGGGGCAGGACAGGGACACCCATGTGCGGGCTATGGGGCCACCCCACTGCTGAAGCCCCGCAAGGGAGAGATGCAGAGCCCTGGCGTGCAGGGACGGGGGAGCGCTTCTGCCTCTGCCTCTCATTTCTCTCCATTCTCCCTTCTCTTGCCATCTCTTTTTCTCCTTGAAGTGTTTCTCCCTCAGCCCCCACAGCACCACAGGAAACCTCACCCACTCTACCTATTTTTGCCCGCTGGTGTGTGGGCAGGTATACCTGCCCTGCGCGCCTTAGCTCAGTGCTGCATCACAGAGCAAGCACTTTTGTTCAAAGCTCTTTTTAAAGCTATTAAAATGAAAAAAAAAAAGAAAAGAAACACGCACCCTGAAGCCTGAATAGCAGCATTTCTATCATCTGTTGTCATGACACACAGCTGACGTGGGAACACGGCAGTGAGGCTGACTGCTAGATGGGTTTAATTTTGGTGCAGAAATTTGCTAGAAGAAGCTTTCAAAAATATCTCTGGGTGGGAGGAAAACAGGTGGGTGCTGGTTATGTGTATGAAGCAGGAGGAAATAGTTGTCAATCTTACCTAAGCGTTACTCCACATCCATCAGCCCTTTGGTAACCTCACTACTCGACGGGGGAAATAAATGATACCGGCTCTCTCTCTGCTTCTCTCTCCTGTTACTTCTGGAGAAGGTGCTGTTGGGCCATAGAGTGCAGGGAGACCAAGCATGGGATGACTGAATAGAACCATGGTTGTCTCGGTCAAAATGCACATTGCCCATGCAGTCTTGGTAGAGATGTCCATACAGGAAAGCAATCTCAGTATCATCCACTGGAGCCAGGTGACAGTGAGATCCACCCAGGAGAGACTTCTGGGCCAGTAGCATCTAAAATGACAGCTGACACTGGAGACGGGTGGTGAGTAGTGTATGGTCTGTAGGGACTCCTAAAATGAACATAATTTCTGTGGTTGCCCATGTAGGTGAGCGAGTGGACTCAGTAGCCCAGGAGGTCTGCGCAGCCCTGTGTTCCTATGCCCCATTACGCACTTCTGTTTGGAAAATGTCTTGTTTTTCCCTGTCAGTGTCCCTAGGTAAGTCAGACCTAGGGTGATTTTTAGACATTCCTGAGCAGCCACAGCTTCTGCTGGTTATGAAAGAGTTTAGGTGTTCAGAAATATTCTCTAAAAATCACTCTGCTAACCCATTTGAAGCTCGTTTTCTTCTACTGCAACTACCCTCTATTAGTACATTTCTCATCTCTGTTAGTCATCTTGACTAATGACTTTACTCATCTATACTAGTTTACTCACCCATTTCAATACTTTCCTAGATCACAGGAACATTTTGTGACTTAAGTAAGTAATCAATTAGAAGCTCAGAGGTCTTTGAATGAAAAGTGTTGTGTTTTATAAGAGCAAAATACTATGATTACACAACTGGAAAACGTAATTCAGTGCAGGGAGTCTCTTTCTCCTCCACATTTGGTGTTTGGACATCCGTGATAACAATGTTGGCAAAACTGGAACTGAAGACTCCAACCTGCAGCACTGAGAAGTTTGAAAGAGGACATCCAGACTGTTGCAAATTGGTTATGTGGGCTGAGATGGAGGCAGAGGAAGAAGAGGAAGAGCTTACTTGGACAGGAGGTTCGCTGGAACGGAAGGACAGGTAAGTCTGTGTGAGCAGAGTAATGCAGAGTTCCTCTTATGGAGTAAAGCTTCTACCTAACGTAGTTATAACACCAAGGAAACTATAGAATTTTATTTTATCCCATTTTCATTGTGTTTCAACTCGGTCTGAAAATCTGGCTTTTCCCATACTACTGCTGCTGTTTTCCCAATATGTGAAATGGTTTCTTTGGAATTCCTGCTTTAGGGGTCCCAAATGAGACGCCTTGTTAAGTGGAAAATTTGATAGCAGTTTATCCTTTACATCCTTACTTTGCTTTTTGGTTTTGGTCCCCTCCCTTTGTATGCCTCTGATTCTCCTGTTGCTATCTGTTTCCAGCCTCTACTCTGAATATCCCATAATATCCTCAATAAAAATTGAATAGTTTCCACTTAGAATTCTAAAAATGGTTTTTCATTTCCAGAAAGTGACAGCACCAATATTATCGTCAGTCTCTTATGCAAATTGCCACCCTGTTGCTACTTACCAAAGTATCTCATATTTCTCTGAAGTCAGGCCTCACACTCTTCCATTCAGATGCTCCTGGAACTCCTGAGCTTCCCACTGGAGGTGCCCAAACCACTGGCGTTCACCTTGCTGCTGGCCAGAGTGGATATTAATTATGCAGGGGCCATGAGCTCTTGTCCACTGAGGAACTGTTCTTATCAAACTCCTCCTGCACTAGGTTACATCCATCTGGTTCAGCCCATCAGCCCATCATCATGACAGCCCGTCCATGATGTGCTCTGCCATTCTCCTGGCGAAAGTGTTCAGTGCCAACTTTGAAAACAAGTCTGTGTTTGGTGGTGACATTAGGTCTAGAGGGTGAAACTTGAGCTGTCTACATGGCATGCTAACCTCCCTTTTGCACATGAAGAGAAAAAAGAACCAGGATGGTTTGTCTGAATTCTCATCACACTTCTTTTTTTCTTTTCTTTCTTCCCCATCTTAATTCTAGGGGTCTGGGAAAAAAATTAATTCTGAGTTTGTCACTGGGGAAATAGCCATCTGGGAAAATTGTAACTCTGGCTGTAGGGGCAATCTAGCTTCTCATGCTAAACAGAGACATTGATTTTCCCTTCTTCCTGGTTATCACACTTCACATAATTTTTTTCAAGCCACCTTGAAAAGGCAGGCTGGAATAACATTCTTCCTATATAAAAATCTCTGTCTTTGGTAGAAAGTTTGCTTTCCTTTACGTGAATAGCAGCCATGCACTTTCAATCAGAATACCTACACAAGGAAGGACTCAGTTACATTTTTAAGAAGCATGTTTTCTTTGTAGACTCTCCGCTGCCTGCTCCAAACTGAAGGCAAAATGACTGCCTGTCTGAAGACAGCAGATGTCTGAGAGATGTAAATGTTCACCAGCCCTGAATCAAAGCCACAGCATAGCTGAATACACTACTGTATAAAGACAATATTGACTGTCTTCGTGTTTGTTTGCTTTTTGTGTAGAGGGTTGAAAATGCTAGTGGTGTTTAAACACCTCTTTAGAGTCATTACAAGATATTGTGCAAATATAGTAATTTTTCCCTGGTAAACAGGCACGAAATGCATGTTTGCTTATCAGAATGAAACAGTTACAGGGGAGGCCTTCATGTCTGTCAGGTGAATCATCTAATCTCCAGATTTAATGTATTGAACTGGGTAAGTAAGTCACTTTTTGGAGATGTCTAAATATACATTTCCCTGAGAGCTTTACCAGTCTCTAGGGTAAATAAATCATGCTTATATAAAGATTGTGTTTTTGTTTAAAAGATATGATTACTTGAATAAATAATTGTGGTATAACCATGTAATGCACACACCAAACGTACTTAATTCCATACATTCTTCCCTGTAAAATGCCTGTTGCCAAGCTGCATCAGCCATTTAGGATTTAATAATCTGTCATAAGATATTTCCTCCTTCTGCTTAGGAGAAAAAGCAAAGCAAAAATAAAACAGATACAAATTTCTCAGTCAACAAAACTGCGGTACCTCTTTGGAATGTTTAAGTTACAGCATAACCTGACAAAAATCAGGAAATTAGAATGCAAAACCAACCCTGTGTCCTTATTTCACCCCTTTGTGCTTGTTCTTATTATCATGCAGCAGAACACGGCCATTTCTGCTATGAATCTTTGCGACACTAAGCTTCCCTACTGCATTTTCAAGATGACTTATTCTGGCTGTTAGCTACCTCCAGAACTGTTACGGTAGGCCATCTAGTCCTTCTCTGCCAAAGTGCAATTAATCCCGGCTGCACATTTACAAGGGCTTATCTCGCCTAATGTAAACGTCCTGTGTGAGCTGGCTTTCTCTTTATCTTTTGTTTTACCACTGAGTTATTTTTCGGGTTAGGAATATGTTAAAAAAATCAGATTTAATCAGGATCTTTCCCCTGACATCATGAATTTTGTACTAAAAAGGGTGTTTGGTATTTCCCTACAGCTGCACGATGTCCTTTGCTGTGTCTTCCTTTCCTTCGCTTCCCTAAAACCTGCATCTGGAAGTATTTATTGTCCTCTTCTCTGACTCTTTGGAGCAGGGCAAGAAGTACTGCCCAACCTTTGGCCTCTGTTTTGGGATGGGTCCTCTATCCCCAGATGCCCCTTGCAGGGCTGTTCTGCTTCGTCATCTGCTTGGGAGTACCGTGTCCTCAGTTTGTCTGCCTGGCCGGGCTCCCTCGCTTCCCAGCACCGAGTGGTTAGTGGTTAGTGTTAAAATTCAGCCGAGATTTATTCAGAAAGTGGTGTGAGGTCAGACGCTATCCATCTCTTCCTGCCTTTCTTTGCAGCTCTTACCTTGGAGGTCCTGCCTGAATTTGCAAACCTTCTTGATGACTTGAGCTGAAAGTACGTGGTGCCTCAGGTACTCATCCATCCTGTTTTCTTTGAAACCACCCAGGCTATTTGACCTTTGCAGTCTCTCACCAGGGCAGGGCATCTAAAAGACCCAAACCCGCTTTCTCTGTGGTGCCTGCCCAGCGGCATTGTCCCTGCCTAACGTGGGCTTTTCACATGAAACACACAAGGCATGTCTTGGCTGTGATTAATGCTGATAACACCTCCATGACAAAGTGGTGCCATGGTTTACAGACACTGAGGAAGGGGCAGATGCTCTGCAGACATCACACATGATGGAGACTCGTGGCCTATGACAAATTGTGTGCTTTGCCCATTTTGGTGTGTAACCGCTTGGACAGGCCACTTCTTTCTCAATTAAGCAAGGGATTTGCCAGCTTGCTCTCTGTCTTTGTTCTCGGTGATTTTCCCCCCCTCCATTTAATTTTTGCTAAGGTGAGGAGGGAGAATAGAAGGAAGAAGCAGGGAAAGTATTTTCAGAACTTTTGTTTTCAGGGATGTGTAGTATGTAAATTATGAAGAGCATTAGTGGGAATGTAGTTATTAAAAGTAAGTAACAGTATGACTTTGTACAGCTGATCACCAAGAAACAGATGATAGTGTCTTGCTGTAGAGTCCACCCTGCTGTTACAAAGCTGGGAATAAACTGCAATATCTGCTAACAGCCTTTAACATTTCCTTCATTTTAGTTCCCTTACCTTTAACCATGATGTGGAACTGAGCCAGGAAGGAACTGCTTATTAGCCTTGCTAAGTGCATTGTTCATGGCAATTTTGCACAGTTTTGCTGGCATCCAGAGGACTGAACCAGGCACAGACAGGTTTTGGAGACTGTGGTGGAGCGGAGTTAAGCTGCTGTTCCTAAATATTACCTGATTCTGAAAACAATTATCTGGAGCTCAAATCCTCCATGGGAATTTTGCTTGGGTGACTTGATTTCATCAGTAGTACAAATATTTAAATGCTAATCACAAGCATTTTTACTCTTATTAATAGTATAAT
The DNA here is from genome assembly GCA_947846985.1 of Fratercula arctica. NCBI lineage: Eukaryota > Metazoa > Chordata > Aves > Charadriiformes > Alcidae > Fratercula > Fratercula arctica. The sequence goes on along the minus strand of CANTUZ010000026.1, from coordinate 44,052,907 downwards.
GAGGAAAGAAAAGAACTAAATTACCTGTCCTTTCTTAGCCAACAGAGCATGTTTTTTCTGTTTATCATCTTACATCTTTCAGTGCTGAACAGACAAGAGTAAACCATGGAGTTTTCTTCATCATTTACCCTCTGTAAAGAACAGTAGCATCCCCATTCTGCAGGTGAGTAAACCAGAGACGGTACTGTTCAGGTAACTGAAGCAGTGGCCAGGCTGCTTTTACCGATACAGGAGTGGAGCAGAACGAAATGAATTTCAGCAAGCCAGTGCCAGAGGGCACCACAGGAGGGAATATCACTGTTTTCCAACCACTTTTAGTTGTGCCTGCATTGTGATCTGGGGCTAGTCTGTACAGGGACAGGACCTGCAGGAAAGTTAATCAAATTAACTTTTAAATGTATTGGATGAATTGCATTGCCTCACTGTGATGCCATTTTTATTTTGATTTAAAATAGGCCTTAATTCTGCTTCTTTTAATTCACTTTGGAATGTAATGCGGTTTAGCTGATCCAATTTACATTCACACCTTGAATTAGCTCAGCTTACCTTTCCTCATCATCCCCACATAGGCAGGACCTAATTTTATTTTCTAAGTCTTGAAGCTGTATTCTACCTTCTTTAATCAGCACCACTGGAGACTTCTTATTTCTGCACTTCACAGCTTGCTGGATGCCCTGCCATCACACACTTAATTTAACCAGCTGTTGAAAGGTCTGTGATATTAGCAGCTTTTGTCTATGCAGAATTACTTAAAAAGCTGCTCGTTAAAAAGAAGGTGAAAGAACAGGATGAAATATTAATTCATGGAGTAAAAACGATGAAGTGATGGAGTAATTATAGGCTGAAAAGTCCAAAAAAGCCAGTGCGACCACCTGTAGGACTTGTGGCAGTTTCATTAAGTCAAGGGACTGAAGAGAATGTGTGAATATGGGCTTTTAAAAAATCCATTTTCCCTGCGTGGGGGATGCGGAGGAGCTGGGTTTGCACTTGGTGGCAGTGCTCGCCCGCGCTGCTGGCAGCCCTGGCTGCCGGGGCTGCTGCTGCTGCCTGCAGAAGACATGGAGGGGGAGTGATGGCCCTGCACAACCGGGGGCGCATAATCTGCCTAATATTGTTTTCTTAATTCATTTTAAATACTGTTCCTCTGCTCTAATAGAACTCTCCTGTTTTGGAGCTTTGGTTACTGTCTAAAGGACTCCCTAAAAGGAAAGAGAGGAAAGGAGGTGGTGAAAATGGGTGAAAACATTTGTAGTTCAGGACAGGGGAGCCTGTCAGAGTCCCTTGAGGGTAAGGATAGATGATGGGAGGGAAATGGATTGGGTGGATGGGGTGTCTTAGGGCCATACTTGATATTTAATATCTGTCTGGTACAACATTGCCCCTTATGGACTGGTCCTACTTCCCTTCCCTTCCCTTCCCTTCCCTTCCCTTCCCTTCCCTTCCCTTCCCTTCCCTTCCCTTCCCTTCCCTTCCCTTCCCTTCCCTTCCCTTCCCTTCCCTTCCCTTCCCTTCCCTTCCCTTCCCTTCCCTTCCCTTCCCCTCCCTTCCCTTCCCTTCCCTTCCCTTCCCTTCCCTTCCCTTCCCTTCCCTTCCCTTCCCTTCCCTTCCCTTCCCTTCCCTTCCCTTCCCTTCCCTTCCCTTCCCTTCCCTTCCCTTCCCTTCCCTCCTTCTCTCCCAAGCTGGCTGTGCTCTAGTATGGGAAATATTGTGCCTTCCCCAGCCTTAGCTGTGACATGTCTGAAAGCAGGAAACACAGCAGCCTTTGGCAAACACCCATTGCCAAGGCATTTGTTGACTGTCCTTCATCTCTCCAAGAGGACAAGACAACTGGTGCTGGAGGTCAGGTTCATTGAAAGGTTAGCTGTCAATGGCAGCACCCGAAGCCACAGGCTGCTCTCAAATGAAGCTCTGGTCCCTGTGAGAGTCACCAAAATTACAAGGACTGAGAGCACTAGGCCCGTGCTCTTGCCTCTCCTTCAACAAAGACATCCATAGCATCATAGCTGTGGAGGGAGAAAGGGGAAATAAAATGTCCTTCAAATGCCCTGTTCTCTGTGTAATGGGAATCTTGCATTCAGATAGTGTCCTTACTGACTCTGCTGGTAACAGATGAACTCCTTCAGCACTTCTTTAGGATGAACTCACTGCAGCGTGTTGTAACATAGACCTACCGATCCCTCTGGTGTATTGTTACCTGGAGAAAAATAAGAGCGTGGTGTGGTCAAGTCTCACAATCTTACTACAAATTTAATGGCATGAGGTGCTTTTCTCAAAGCTTCAGTCTGCATTCATATGACACACAGAGACATTGCTCGCTCTTCTTCTTTTAAAGGGAATTTGTGGCTTTCCTGGCAGTAAGGAACAGCTTGAAAATGTGAAAAACAGGCTTTGATGGCAGAAACCAAATTCCTGCCATTTGTCCAAGAAAATGCAAGGCACTTTAGTCTTATAATTTTTGCTGGCCTCAGATTAGGTCAAGATTAGTGGAGTTGTCTCTGCTGCAGCCTCATAGACACATTTTTAGCATAAGAAAATAAAATGTGTGAGCCTCTGCAGCTGCTCCCTCAAGGTACATTGCTTGGTAGTGCACCGCAGTGGAAAGAACTATGTAATTGGAGGGTAATGATGTTAGCGCAAACAAAAAAAAAAAGGGTCAAAAATGACCATGTGTAGGTACAGGCTGGAAATTAGAGTAGAGAGAATCTGGAGGCTTCCTGGTAAAAGCAGTGGGAGAAGGGAATCACACAGCTTTTTAAAAACAATTTGACTTGTTCCTGAGAAGAAGATGAGGTTCACAAAACCAGACTCAGTGACACAGGACAGTTTTTTATCTACTCATACTTGGAGGCTGATTATGCACCATACGAGTTCATAGCCCATTCTAGGTGCAGAGGTGAAACATTCAGTGCTCAAATGGGCCCAAAGCACAGAAATCATCTTCCTTCCCATGACACACAGTGAAAGATGAGTTTAATGTGGTTTCTGTGACTGACTGGGGCTAGTTGTTCAGCAACAGATATTGTTCATAGATTTATCTATCAGCAGAGATGAGCCTCACTGTTTTTACAGCTCAGTGGACCACCTGATCAGCCCAACCTCGGTAATGAACAAAGGCTGTGAAATAACTTGTATCCCCTATTAGAGACAAACAAGCAAGAACAACACCACTTAAGGAAGCAACATAAATAATGAATGAGTAGAGAAATATGGTCCTTTCTGACAGAAATGATGCTGGTTTTAATTTGTGTTTATGGCACCTAAAGTAATGGGCGCATGAAATATGCATGGAGAGAGAGAACCAGGAGAACAATGCCTGCAGAACCCGACCACAATCCCCTGGACCCTGACCAAAACTTGCAATGGGAAAAGTGTAACCAGGAAAAAGAAAGCTCCTGTAGGAAGCAAAAATAATAAACACTGGAAAAATACTGGATGCCAGCTACACTACTAGAAAATCAAAACACTATTTAGAAAACGAGCTCTAAGTGTAAGATTGCCTAGTGAGACAGTCTTTAGCATTTGGCATATTGGGGGCAAATCTTCATGGAGGGAAAGATAGTGTTTCAGTGCTGCTTGTGTATAGAAAGTCTTTGTTTAAAATATCTGAATCCCTCTTTTGGGACCCATTCAGGGTGGTTTTCTTCTAAATTTAAAGGTAGTATGCCATGAATCAGATTAAAATAAGGATGTAGCCCATAATCTTGAATCTTCCCCTGGAAAACTAAGTTAAGTTTAGTTAAGTTTTCTCCTGAAGAATACTTTAGAAATTTGTAAAGTAAGAACTAAAGTGATTTTAGCTTTCATAGCTGAAATTCACTTCTTCCTGGACTTTTAAAAATCTATAGAGGTGCTGAAGTGTCTGAATATGATGAGTAGGTCTATGAGATTACACATTTTTTTGATTGAGATGCTGAACAATAATGTCCCAAACCTGCAGTCAGTCAGACTGATTACAGGATACTTTTTTCCTGGAACAACAGTGCAAACATGTTTGATTGAGCTTGACCATAAAATCTGATTGACCCAAAGTAGCACATTTCATTTTCATCCCAGGAAACAACGGGCTAGGTTTCTCAGCAGGGGCTGAAATGGAATGGGGTACAGGTGTTATGTACTTGAATTTGAAATGTGGACTTTTCTAAATGGATTTTTCCACAAAGGTACCATAGATTTCATAACAGGACTTCTACATATCATAACAAGGCTCTTGTACTTTCCCTTCAAGAACTGCCCAAAGCCATGTGGCTAGAACACCCAGTATGTGTGTGACCTAAGTGTTAAAACCACATCTCCAAGGACAGTGTCTTGTCCATCAACATGTTGTAGTTATGAATCATGGGAAGACTGTACTGAAAATTGTTAGTCCAAAAAGAAGTGAAAGATAATAGTCTTCAGATAGGTAAAAGGTTACAGTAAAGAGAGAAAAAACCCTCCATAACAAGAAGAAATTCAGAGGAAACTTTCTAAAGGTAAGGATAGCAAAGGTGTAGATGCCCTGGTTATAGTGTATCCATCACCACGATGTTGAAAGAATGTCAGAGGACAATTTGTGTCCAACAGGGCTTTGGCACAGGCAATTCCGTGGGATCATGACATTAACAGGCATGTGGGCAGAAGATGGAGGAGGAGGCTGCTCGAGGTCTCTTCCAGTCTACTGGTTCAGTGAGCTAATGAAATGACCCCATTGCTTGATGGATGGTTCATGGAAGTGCTCAAGTTGTGGAATTGCCCTAAGACTACTTACTTGAATTAATGCTACATCTAAGTCAGAAGGGGCCTGTGATGTGCAATGTCCAGCCTGCAGGGTATGCAGGGGTCCTCGTGCAATTCCTGTGTATGTTTGCTTCCTCCCTGGCTCAAAGATTATGTCCATGCAAAATGGAAAAGCATCAGCGGTCAAGAGTGAGTGGAGACATTCTGGAAAGCAAGAGCTGTAGGAGAGTGCTGGTGGGTGAGGAGGGTCCTCTGAGAGTTTTGCCTGCTTCGGGGCTCTGAAAACTGTCCTGGCAGGTGAAGGTGGAACAGCTCCTTCATGTTTTGATACATGAGCCTGAAGACACATTTGAGAATGCATCTTTTCGGTGTTTTCTCAAAGAGGTACCTTAAGCACTCGTGAATTATTGTGTCATTTTTATTACAGCTGAAAGTCCTCCTCAAATCCCATCTGAATCTGCAGAGAAGCCTGACCACCCAAAACGTGCATTTCCCAGAGAATTTGCTGAAAGAGGAAAAATAAAAAATAAGAAGAAAAAAGGTCCATCTCTAATGACAAAACCATTTGTTTGCAAGAACTTCTCACAGATGATGCAAGAATTTCCTGTTAATGTATTTGGGGCAGATCCTTGTGTGATACAAATTGGAGTGTGTCTCTATGTAACCCAGTCTTTCTCTTTTATTGATATTTCAGAGATTCTCTTTGAAGTACCTCCATTTGCACAAAAAAAAAAAAAAAAAATGGACTGAGGCTGTGGCCGTGCCAAAATGTATCAAAAGGATACAGGCTTGGATCATCAGCTGGTGGAAATCAGTGTAACTCCATGCTGGTTTACATAGGCATTAGCTGGGCTATGCAATTGAGCAGGGAGATGGGAAGAGCTCAGCATTCCTGTGCAAGGATTCCCTGACAGAGATTTCTTGTTCTCACCTGTTCCTTTTCATGAAACAGACTATGAAAGCCATTCTGTGACGTTAAGCAAGCACTGGATAGCAAGCACTGTAGCAGAAAAGCTTCGGTGAGCCTGATTTGCACTGGGTAAGAATTTCCAGGACTCTGCTGGGAAGCATAAACAGGCAAAACTGTTATTTGGTGACAAGTTAACTTTTGACTGTGGATTTCCTATTCAAAGTCCTTTTGAGCAGAAGGCAGCATAAATGAAAAAAATGCCAAACTACTGGTAGAAATTTACAAGCCCGTTAGTTATTCTTCAGAAGGGTCTCTTTGCAATGAGCATGGATCAGACCTTACAATGAGATACACTTATCATGTGCAAGTATACCTGATAACATTTCTTGATCTAAGAAGTTAAACAACTAGGTTGTATTTGAATATCTGGAAAACCAAATGCTCTCCCCCAGCATGTAGAACCATATTTTTTGTTGCATTGTGCTCTGCAGGAATCCTGAGCTTAAACCAAAACAAGAGAATTGTTGCTCAGCAAATCCCAGGTTGACAGTAAAAGCGACAAAGCTAAGTAACAGAAAGAAAAAGCATGACTATCACTGCAAAATGGGTGTTGTTTTCTAAAAAAAGCAGTTTGGTCTGTTCCAGGGCTTTTGCTTTCTTCTCAGTTGTGTAGTAGTGCATAATTATAGCCTCAAGATAAGCAGCAGCATTTCAGTGCCACAAGAACTTCTTAACACTTGTTAACAGCAGAGCCAGTGATGAACTTACAGAAACCTTTACAAACCTAATGGGACTAGGTTTGGGCTAGATGTACTTTGAAGATTGTTGCAGTGCTGCTGCGGCCCCTTTTTTGTGCATTTTAAAAAAGATAAGCTGTCACTCACAAAGCCAAGATATCTCAGCTGATCAGGTAAGTGAGACATCCTCAAGGAGCCCTCCTATCGGACATCTAGCTTTTCAGACTGAACAACAACCTCAATAATGATAAATTCCCACTGCCCTATCCAAACCTGTGATGGGTGATGCTAGCGGAAGATCTAGTCCATTTTGTGGTACTGGAGTAATCCTGCCAAGGAAGAGTGTGATTCTGGAGGGCAAGGACTTGTGAGCTACCCAAAGTTTCTTAGAAATACTTGGGATGGATTCCCTTTTCTTGTGCAAGAGGAAAAGGCAGTGTGGTAGATTTTGTACCATGGTTAAAAGTCAGCTCTGCTAGGAGGACCTAACACCTGTAAATTCTTAAACAAGTGTTAACAGGTCCACCGTCTTTGCGTTGTTAAAAACAAGACCACACAGAACTTGCAGATAGACTTACTTGCAAGAACTGCCTAACTAATTTTACACTGTGCTTCAGCTGAATACTTTTCAAATAGAGCAAGGAAGTAAAGCACAAATCAGACTTGAAAAGAGACACCACAGCCCCAGTTGTATCATACACAGCTCCAAAATAAGCAGATCTTTTTTTGATAAGTCACTTTGATTATTTGAATGTTGACCAGGAAAACAAGTCTTCATGGAAGAAATTACTTTTTCTTTGCAGTGGGAAGACAGAATTTCCTGGAACATGGGCAGGGCAAGAGCTAAAATCCCTGATGAGTGTTATTAAGAACATTGTTATGCAAATTTAATACATGCTGGCTCTTTGGAGGAGGGATTTTCCTGCCACCAGAGACTGTACTACTTTAACAGTTATTTTAATAAAAACATACTCAAATGCATTTGTTTAGACAGATTTCTTTCCTCTTTTATGGAGCAGGAACTTTTGGAATATATGGTTTTTGGAAAAGCCAATGTGGAAATTGCACTGAAAAGACATGCTTTGAAGTAGTAGCATTTTCATATTTTATCATACTTAAATGCTGAAATACCAATTTGAAACACAAGGTTTCACTTTCATATGTTGGTTCAATCCAATTTTTTTCTTAAATATTTCTTCTAACATCAGAAAATCAGAACATTGGTAAGATTAGAAAATACCACCACTGTCCCCCAAAATACAAAATGTCGGTGTGACCCCATTATCACTGGGAAAATGTTTCAGTGGACAGTATTAGCCATTGTCAGAGTTCATAAAAAAATATTCTTCCTGCTGACTTGAACTCTTTATTACTTGCCAGGATAGGACATTTTTCTATATTACATATTTTTTGCATCACACAATAGAGACATCACTCTTTCTGCTACAGTTGTGTGCAGAGAAAATTGGAAATGGGAAAGCATCCAATGCCTGCTGAAGTTCTGGAAATCAACAGTGGAGGTTGACCTTTCGCATGTGGGATGGACGTATCACACAGCAATTTCAGATTGGTGCCAGCTCCAGCCCTGATTTTTTTTCAGTGCAACCGCTGGTTGGCCACAAACTGGACCCAAGCTGCCAGATTAATTTCCTAAACTGGCCCGAGTGACACAGGCAGGGACTGGCTCTGCCTCCACACAACTGCAAGGACGTGAGGTATGCATGCTGACGATTCAATCAGGCCTTCTATCTAGAAACTTGCCTGGCATTAGGCAGCTTATGACTATCAAATATTTATCATATTCTCAGAGGATAAAGAAGGGCTAATTGATGTCTTCTATAGCAGAGCCCAACACAGTAGGCTGTTTGATAATGAGTAAGAGAGTTTCCTTGGCACTTCAAGGAATGGAGCTTCTCAGCCCAGTGTGGTCTTATTTATCAAAAGCACCATTCATCTACACAAGGCTGCCAAGCTGTGAGAAGGTGTTTGCCATGGATCCTACAGATCAGAGGGAAAGGCACACCATGCAGGAGAGTCACCCTCACTGTCCAGGTAGTGCAGGCACAGCCAGGTCTGGGAACAAGCACCAGAGATGCTTAGGCTGGCTTCTGTCACTGCAGGTACCACAGGAGGGGAAGGGACAGTGTTAGGACCCAAAACCCCTTGTATTGAGCTGAGGTAGAAAGCCACCAAAACCTTTGGAGAAAGGATGCTGCCAACAGCTCTGACTTCTGGCTGGGAAAGAAAAAGAATTTTTTCTGTGATTGTCATGATGTGATAGCACTTTTGATCCTTGACAAGTCAGAGATCATGCAGAAAGCAATAAAAAAATCCAGTGAAAACATTAGGTTAAGGTTCAGATTGTTCATATTTTAACTCAGTTGATTCATTCTGACTTTGTATTCATCCAGACAGGTCTTTCCAATGAGATTTTTACTGCACAAAGAGCTTGGGGCATCTACAGAAATAAAGGTGTGGGGTCTGGAAATGCTTAGTTAAAATTTTGGCTCTTTCACTGCCTTGTGCGGTTTCCAGCTGCCTAATTCATGTTTCAGTGCCTCAGATCGTTCATCAGTGAGGCAGAATGACAGCAATGTCCACACAAAAGTAGTGATCAGGGGAATAAAAACATGTTCCTAAATATGTATAATATTAAAAACTGAAAAGAGTAAATACAAAGGAGAAAAATATGCTTATTTTTATGATGTAGTGGCTAAGTAAAGGGCTGAGATCTCTGCTAGCAAAGGAACACAGCTCCTAGTGACTTTGCAAGGTCAGGTTTTAGGTTAGTCACAGGTTGGCAGCTGTTGGTCACCCAGTTGTCAGGGATAGCCAGCTGGGTGTGTATTTATATATCTTAAGATTATGGTAAATTACTTGGTTTTGATGCCTATGTTTGAAGGCTATGTAAGGGGTGGGTTGCCTGTAACATGGAACACAAAGGGATAGAGTTTTCCCTGTCCGTGGAGGTATAACTCTAAATCTATGGCTTACTCTTCAACTTTACAAAGCCAAAAAGCAATTAAAAACTTCATTGAAGAAATGCCATTCTTGGTCAGTGTTATGTGAAGTTCAATAAGGGATCGTGAGCACTCTCCCTCACCCCTAAAGAAAGGCCCCTGCTGTCCTTCTAGACATGAATCTTCTTTAATGTCAACCACACTTTGTGAGGGCTTGTGCTGTTGGGCCAGAGTTTTGCATGGAAATGGCCTGATTTTGTTTTCATGTTGACCTCCAAAGCTGTTTTATGTGGCTTTGTATGCTTGTGTAATGTTTCACACAATGATAGAACTTAATTTAAAAAAAAAAGATGTTATGTTTTTTTGTTTGGTTGGTTTTGGTTTTGGGTGGTTTTTTTTTTTTTGTTTTTTTTTTTTCCATGGAGATAGATATAAATATTAAAAGCAGGCACAGATAAAATAATAAACATTCAAAACTGTGAACTTTGAGTTATGCTTTGTTTTGGAATAGATTCCTCCAGCATGTGCAGATTCAGAGATATATGATTTTCCCTTGGTACTGAAAACCAGGAGAGTTTCTGTAAGTCATCTGGCCACACGGCATGGTGTATGTTATACAAACCCTTGCCCACGCTACGCTGTTGGGAAAGGTCTCTCTCTCTCTGACACAGACTGTGGCTGTTTTAGAAAAACAAAGTCCTGTAATTCCTGGGATGATTTCTGCTGAGAAATGACGAGCTGACTGACAACTGAGTGCATGGTCATCGTCTTGAGTTAGCAGGTGTGTCTCACTTTGAGGAACGCACAAGGGATTTGTGCGTGTGCATTTGTTCATCCTGAATTTCTGTTGTGGTGAGTCTGGCTCTCTGTCAAGCAAATCTTCTCAGCCTGACACTGAACTGCTATTTCAAAGGCTTTTCTCGGTTTGCACAGAGGAAGTCCCAACAAGTAAAACATGCTGGTAGTTGCCAGAGCCCCATCAGAGGAACCTCGTACGGGGAATCCTTTTTCTCTGTGGGTTGACCCAGCAACAGGGCCCTTGGTGTTCAAGCATGGCTTAAGGCCCAGCCATTCTGGGGGAAAGCACTTGGTTGTAAGACAAGGTCACTGAAGCACAAGGGTAAAATGCTGGCTTTATAGCTTTCCTGAACATGTATGTTTTCCTGAATTGGACTCAGAAGAGCTACCTAAATTTCTTGGTGCTTTCCAGAAACAGGAGGTATGGCGGTATATACCAGCATATAGATGTATATAGAAGATATATTCTTCTTTCTCTGGACAGAGATAAAGACATAATAAAGACATGAAGAATTAACAAAAGGTTCTTATGTCACCTCATAGAGTATTCCAACCCCCTTTTAGTAAGAGGTGATTCCAGAGAAAACAGTGTTTTTGTGATATGTCTGATAGGACTGATTTTGAGATAAGGAGAGGTATTATTTAAAAATATACTTTTCACTCACCTCTGTATACATTTATTTCTTTACTTTAATTCCCTACGCACAGCAGAACTAAGTCAGTTCCAGGTGCCACTCTGCAGTCTGTGTCCAAGCTAAGCCAGTCTCTGCTTTTGTTTTACACAGGAGTTGACAAGAGAGAAAAAGATGGGAATGCTGCTCACGAGCTTTGCTGGCCAAGAGCATGCTCCCAGAATTCCCAGAATTAGTCCCCAAAACTTGTTTCCCTAAGAAACCTTCTTCTCTTTCCAAACTGTGTGAATCAGCAACATTAAGTCAACAAGATTTGTGACATACACTTTGGGAGAAACCACTGCAACAGTACATGTGGGAATTCACTGGATGATAAACAATTCTCACCGTTCGTCATCTTAGCTTTAACAAGGAAGTGTGTTTTCATGTTAAAGTTTCATGAATGATAGATTATCCATTGCAGTGTATGGTCTCTGCTATAAGCTTCCACTGTAAGTTTTGGGAAGTTAGTCCTATTCTTCACCTGTAAAATATGGAAAACTTGACAGTAAAATACGTGCTCCCCAGTGAAACTAGGGGAAGGTTTGCCTGTTAATTCCTTGCAGGATATAAGAGAAGACTTCCATATTTGCAGTTTCTGAGCTCCATTACAGGGTCACCAGGAAACATCACTGCTGTTATTGTAGGCAGTGCGTGCAAAGTCTTATAGAAGAAACTGCGTAACTGCATTTTTAGCCCGCAGTATTTTAGAGCAGTCAGCTTCTTTTGGGGCTTGGCAGCATCATTAGACTGCTGGACTCTAATAACTCGTAATTGCATAACCCGTGAATTGGGCAAACATCCAATTTTGAGGTTTTCAGACTCTGTTGATGAATTTAATCACAATTGAAAAGCTTTGCCAGACAAGTATAAAAGAGGTTTATGCATTGTAGCACTCATTTGCCCGCTCAGTATGGTTGTTCTGTGTTTCAGTATTGCAACTGAATCGGCCATTCAAAACCCTTGAACTTTGCTGTTCCATTTAAAACTAACCCCAGGTTACTGCTGGGCTGCAGGACCCCTCCTGGAAAGGACCATACCAGTGGAAGAGGAGAGAAAAAAGAAAAGAAAGAACAAAAGGCTTTTAACTTGTGCCGTACATGATAATGATAGAGTGCCTTCAAAGAGCACTGGGGTTTTTGAAAATCACAGGAGTGCAAAGAGGTCACCCATAGATATTTGAATTATTAACACATGTTTAACCATTAAAGAAAGATGTATTGATAGAATATCAATGTGATTAATTATTTAGTTACACAAAGTACGGCACAGAAAACAAATTAAGTATTCCCCACTCTTTGGGAAGGATGAACCTTGAATAAATGCATCATAAAAGGGTTTGTTACCACAAGGCTTGTTAATAACAGATGATCTTAGAGTATCATGGAAAATGTGTACATGTTGGTTGTATTTATTTTGGTTACAAGATGAGCCTTCATGAATTGATCTATAGTGAAATGGAATGGAGAAAACCACAAAGAACCAACTTTGTGTTTGGTGGGAAATGTGGCAGCTGTTTAGCTTGCGGTGACCTATCAAAATAAATAAGTTTTCAAAGGAAATGTGTACAGCTATTTGAAGGAGAAAATTCACCTCGTAAGTTATCGCACACATGCTGTTTTCTGTGTCTGTCTTAAGCAGCCTTGCCTTCATTGCTAATGCAGATTCTGTGGGAAGGAGAGAACATCCCTCTCCTAGTCTTTGTTGGCAGGGAAAAAATATTGTGCTGTTGGAACCTGTAGCTCACTTTTTTTTTTTTTTTTTTGGTCAGCTGTGGCAAATAAAAGCTTGAAGCATTGCATGTCTACTTTGCAATACACTCATGGCTGAAATTTGTTCAAATTTTGTTTCCAGTATATGGTTATTGCATAGTTTCTTCAGTCATTCATCAATAATTCAAACAATCCAAGCAGATTTTTAATATGAGGTCCCTAGAAGTACAGTATAAGACCAGTGTATTTATCTATGTATACGATATTGGAAACACTGAAGTAGAAAACAGAGGTTTTGGGGGGCTTTGGGAAAGCCTCCTAAGGCTTGCCTTTATTTTATAGTTTGTAGGCACTCAGTAGACCTAGGTGCCCCATACTCAGTAGTGTGTTTCATCGGTGGTGCAGTATTAGGCTGAGGTACCCCACACACGCTTCTCTACTTGCAGTGTCGGGGGGGGGACTTGCCACAGCAGGTTGCCTACGTACTAGCGTTTTTCATGTCTAGAGAGAAGCAGGATAAAGGCTGCTGGTATATGTATGTCTGTTGGTATATATATGCTGGTATATGTATGCTGGTATATGTACGTCTGTTGCTCCCTTGGTTGAGACCAAATGAAATACTCTTGCTCCATTTCCTAGTGGGTCCTCTTCCCCAGGCACTGGAGAGCCACCTCTCTCCCAGCTGTAGCCTCGAGGGGACACTCACAATGAGTGGGAAGCAAGTGACTGTCCAGAGACACTGATGGAGCAGAGGGAGGTGAGACACTTGGGACAGCCAGAGTGTCTGTGGCACAAGTGGGAAGCAGGAAAATCTAGGTACATCTCAGTATAACCTCAGGAGTGAGCTACACTGAGACACAAGTATTGAGCTACGTGCACTGCGTTCATGATGACTCCAAGATGGAAAAAATAATCTCAGCTATTTGGATGCCTTATTTTTATATCACTGTACTTTTCAGATGCCAGAAAATCTACTTTCCTTCTAGTGTAAACACGTGAGATAATATTGTACATAGCCAACTGGACAATCCATCTGGAAAGTTAGTACTCATGTAGAGGAAAGAAAAAGAGGAAAATGCAGGAGTAAAAAAAATAAAAAAATCATGCATTTGTAACCAAGAATTATACCAGCAATTCTCATTGTGCTGGAACTTAAATGGAAAAATAAACAGCAATAGATCATATGACTTCTAGTCTCCATAGGGTCTGAAGAACCATATCTGAGACATTTTTGTTGCTTTGTTTGTTTTTGTTTGTCAGCTGAAGATTTCCAGCTTGTCAGTGGCGTGCATTGCATTCAGCTTATGTATTAGTATAAAAGCCCAGCAGGCATTCTGTAAGTCACACAACAGTTTATTTACCTCATTTTGGCAATTGCCATTGTCCAGCAAATGCTGGGTAGCGAACTCTGGGGTCCTCAGGAAAATCAGGTTCCCGGCTGGCTTGGAAGCAGATCTCTCATGTAACTAATTCAGGAGAAGCAGCTCATGAAAGGTGTTGAGGTGCAATGCAAACTGCAACCATGTCACAAACCAAAACCCTGTCTTTAAGCTGGTGGAGAGCAGACAACCCTCTGTTCAGGTCCCTTCAGTCTCATCAGCCTTGTCCTCCTGGCTTGTCTTGGGGTGTATTGCCAGGGGAACAGAGGCACTTTTTGATCTGTGGCCTTGGGGTGTGAAACACAGGGAGGCTGTGAAAATGGGCTTGTGGTGTTTCTGAGGGAGAGCTCTCTCTGTACCTTGCCCATAATTTTACGGAACTCGCTGAATAATTTAGCTCTAATAGACTGTAGGGACTTCTCATGGGGGAGTCTTCTGCCAGTTAATAATACTTAGTATGTATATTGCTCTTCGCATCTGCAAAGCACTTTGCAAACATTAACTAATTAAGCCTCACAACACTCTGGGGAGGTAAGTATAAGTAAGTTATTATTGTTAAGTAAGGAAGGCTCTTGGCTCTCCTCTTAGTGGAAATCTTGGGGGAGATCCTAATCCTCCACGCTGCAGCCCTTTCTGGTTTTTGGTCCCTCCTGTGAATTGCATTTACAGAGTGAATTCAGAAACGAAGCCGCACTCCTTCTCCTTGCCCTTCCACGAGGAATTTTTAAATACTCTGCAACCACTTACTTACTTCCCACACCTACTTCCAGTGCCAGCACAGACAGCTTTAGGGATTGCACAGGTCCTTTGTGACTCTTCTCCTGGGTCTTCCTTACAGAGAATCCAGCATCTTGAAGGGCTGCAGTGATCACAAGTATAATGAGGACTTTCTTGGATGAGTCAGGAAGCTTGGGGAAAAAAACCCCAACCAACACTTTTAAGAACAGAGTATGGGGAAAATCACATAAATTTGCTACTTTGGAAGGTAAGGCTGCTACCTTAAAACCTGATCTCAGCTAGCAGTAAAGCTCCCATTAACACCAGCCATGCGGTAACAGCCCTGTAACAAAATTATCAGGAACCCATGTATTTTCAGCAATGTGGGGGTTTTCAGCATGTAATTTCCAGGAAAGTGGAAACTATGTGTCCAAATCCTGCACATCCAAGCAGCCGATGGCATTTTATTGGGAAAGGAATCCCCAAATGCAATGCTGGTAAAAGCGATATGGACCATTACTGTTTTTTCCACCTTCCAGAAGACTTTCCTGTAAACCCTGTATGAGTTTTTGACTAACACTGAGGTTTCTGGCCATGTGTCGTGCAGGGATGCTGTGCAGAGAGGACTGAATGCTGAAAGCCCCAGCTGTGGCCACCTAAGGCTTTGGGAAATGCATGCCAGAAGCAGTAGGACATGCCCCATGCATCATGTCATGCATTTCTGACAAGGGAGCATTCTCCATGGCTCTGATGGCAGCTCCATTGGAAAATCACACCCCCAGAAATAAAATCTCTGCTCAGCAGAGCAACTCATGAGGATTTGGGGGTTAATATTTATAGTTGTAATAGCGCTGTTAATATACCACATTAAACCGACACTTTGAAGCTTTGACAAGGGAATTGAGAAAAAGCAGAATGGCAGCTGCTCTGTCAGTCACTTTCTATTCTATAGGAACCAGCTGGTTGTTATTATCACTTATTATTTACCATTTAAGCTAGACATGTTACAAAAAAAAAAAAAAAAAAAAAAAAAGGAGGACCTACATGGCCAGAAAAAACAGCTAAAACGGCCTTTGGGGACTTTGGAAACTTTCTGTGGTCTGATACATATTTAAGCTGATGGTTTTTCAATAAATCTCTTCACTTCCTCCTCCTGCCACCTCAGCTGCCATATTAAAGTGATCAAGTTGACCACAGATTTGCTAAACGGAAATATGCAGTTCACTTAGTCTTTAAACCACATAAATACCTAAGAGGGATTTCTCCAGTTTCCAGCATTCATCTTGAAACTACTGCTTAATGTTAAATCATTAGACCTCAGGCTTTTTTTGAACAACCCATAAGCAAGCACTTAAAATCTCAGTCATCTTCCACTAGAAGGGAAATGAGTATGCCTTGTGCAGTAAAACACCAGGGGCAAGTTTCTAGTAATGATGAAGAATCTTGAAAGGGTTAGTTATTTGCTTAAGGGGGCAACATGCTTGAAGAGAGTCTGACATTTTGGAGATCCCTGTTTTCTGAGAGCTGCCCATGCCTGTGACTGCTTAACTATGTATTTTCATGGGAACGAGCCTGCATGCGCTTTACTGAGGCATATCTTGTCTTCTGTGCTTTAACTGTGCATGTAATGTTGTCTTCTCTGTTGTTTGGGGGGAACATGTGTGCACACATTTGTGTGTGTTCATTTATTTACCTAGGTGGTTTATGCAGGTGAAAAAAAGAATCAAAGAAAATCACTCTTTAATAAAGACTTTTATATCTAAAGTTCTCTAGTTGCTCAAAAACAACTTAAAAATACATTTGCCACTCACACTAAGCAACCAGGGAGCAGAGCACTAGCATAGCCATCAGCAGGGACCATCCTGCACCTTTACCCCAGGCCTCTCAAGCTCCCTATAGAGACCACCCCATTCCATGCTACCCTCTGCCAGGTCCCTCCTTAAAACTCCTGTCCATCGTGACCCCTATAAAACATGTGACAAGGGCTAAACTGGTGTGGGGTAACCACTGCTTATTGTGCTGAACTGTATTGGCTTGCCGGGGCCTTCTGCTCCTCCCATCTGCTCGTTACATCCATCTGCTGTCTAGTGTCTTATGACTTAAACCAGGTGTTGGATAGATGGGTGTGGAGGGATATAAATCACTTCTTTGTATGGTAGTACAATCTCTAGAACAGCTGTATAGTATCCATGGGTAGTACGGTGGGACAGACAAATAATAATCAATATGTCAGAGAGCTGGAGGAACAAACTGAGAAAAGAAGTGGTAGGCCTTTTTGCTTTAGCTGAGGCCCCAGAATACTTAAAGTGAGCACCTCATTGGCAGAGAGAGACAGTTAGCCACCAAGCCAGGAATCCCCCACACATTAACACAGCTAGGCCAGATGAGCACCACTTTTCAGGCTCCTAGAATGTGCCCTCGTTTGCATAGTTCTGGGAGCAACATAGGAGAAAGCCCTTTCCCACACAGAATAAGGGATCAGATGCTGCCAAGTATTGCTGTGTGTCCCAAGGAGCTGAGCGCACCTTGAACTGCCTTTGCAAGCACTTGTGGCTCAGCAGGCTTTGTCAAAGGTACCCACATCAGTCAATAGAAGTTTGCCACCCATCTCTCTCAGTGGCAATTGGAAATTCAATACCTGCTTCCAAGTCAGTTTTGTAAAGGGTGCTGTCAGCCTACTTGGAAAGTGAAGTTTAGAAATGCCTGCTTTTTTTTTTTCTTTTTTTCTTCCCTCCCCCCCCCCCCCCCCCCCGCCAATTTAGCGCGCCTTTGGTTTGGGGTTTGTGCTGCTTTTTCGTAAAGACTGACCCAAACAGCATAAGGGCACAGTCTGCCCTCATTCACCTGGACTTCAGGGAGATTAAAAAAGGAGATACACAGAATTCTTTTTGCATTAGCAAAATTTCTTTTTCTCCTTCCAAAATGTTTGTACAGGTGCCTGTTTCACTAGGGAATCTTCCATCAACATTTCCACTTTTGTTTTCCTAGGTGTAATTAAGTTTATGTATCCTCCTACTCCTCTTCATATACACACTGTTCTTGAAAACCTGACATTTTTGCTTTGTTTGATTACCTGCAAAGTCATTGTCCTTCATTCCTTGTTCTGATAAACTAAAAGCAATTTTCTTCCTCGTGCTCCCCCAGTTCAGAAGAGCTTTAAGCAATCAAAGTTGCTGGCCTGTAAGTCAAATTATATTCTTAACTGGTAGTGTATGATTCCTGTAGGCATTGCATGTACATTTCTGAGGGCAGAATTTGGCCCGACAGCATCCTTTGCTGTGTGCCAGCATGAGGGAAAATGAATTTGCATTGTAAAAGAAATTTATCTCAATTAACACAGAGTGGGAGTACATCACGCATACACCACTGACTTTTGTGACTCGATGTTTTTTCACTGAGAGGATGGTAGTAATCTGCACAATTTATTTTTCTCTGAAAATCACTCTTCAGGCAAAACTTCAATATTTATGAGTGTTCCGTGGGAATATTTGGTTTGCAAAGCCTTTGTTTCCCTTGGGAAATGTGCTTCTGCCAGGACCTGTAACTTGCAATCAGGCATCATGAAGGCAAGAAGGGAAGGTGCAGTTCAAGCACGTGATTTGTGTTTGCAGGATTCTCAAAACTGACTGGTTTACTCACGCTCAGAAGTTATCACCTTTTAACAGCTTCCTCACATAAAGCAGAAGTTTTAGACTTTTTCATTAGGAGAAATGGGTGTGTTTCCATGACAAACCTGGTGGTGACAGAAAGGAAACAGTGTGTCAGGGTGGACTCTGTGAGGTAGCCATCTACCTATGAGCAGGAGGTTTGAAGGTCCTCCAAAGCATATATGTGATTAAGGGTCTCGGCTCCTCTTCAATGCCAAATTCACAGGGGATATGAAATTGTTACAATCATTGACTGCGAAGACCTGGCTGAAGTTACAGTATATGACGCTTTTGCCAGCAAGCAGTCCTTTGTTTGATTCTGTGTTCCTACGGAGCTGGAGGCTGTCATTTGGGTGTGATGATAATGATGGTGTTCCAGAACACAGCTACGGCACTTATTTTGCAGACTTAATTGTTCAAAGATTACTTTTCTTTAAGGAGAAAAGACAACATATTTTAAC
The DNA here is from genome assembly GCA_947846985.1 of Fratercula arctica. Lineage (NCBI taxonomy): Eukaryota > Metazoa > Chordata > Aves > Charadriiformes > Alcidae > Fratercula > Fratercula arctica. Next base: position 44,034,202 of record CANTUZ010000026.1, on the reverse strand, counting down.
ATGGGAGTTTTATATCCAGCACTAATAAAGCAAAAGCCCCACAGTTTGCCTGCACCAGGTAAATTCTCCTGCAGGTTCTCCCATGGCTTCTTCTGGCTTGGTTTGGAGTGTTAAATCCTGGAAACCACGTCCTTCTCCCCGAGCTCAAGAGCCCTGAGCCCACTGTGTCAGGCATCTGCAATTCCTTTCCTCCCTACAGATTTTGTGTTAAATATCAAGACAACAGTGGCAGGGAGAACACTATTTCAATGAACATGAATTATTGTATTCAACAGTTACAGTAAACTGTTATTTTAAATGGAGTAGCTCAAAGCACGGTGTGACAGAAAGAACAGGGAGATTTAAGTGCCCAGTAATAAAAACAACCCTACTAATCTAATCCTGAGATTAAGTGAGCACCACGCTGTTCACAAAGCTAATTTCTGCTCAGTGTTACTCCAGCCTAGTTCCCTGACATATTTAAAGCCTGAATTGTTTATAAGGTTATTATGAGAGATTTCACTCTTTCTGAAGCCAAAAGAGGAAAATAGTGACTTGAGGTAAACATTGCAAGGCCCCCAGACCATGTTTCTCTTTGTGATTTATGATTCAGATACAGACATGCAGTCCTGGTAGAAATAGCCTTTCTGGTGCGTTTGACAACGTGCTTCAGAAGGTGTTTTTTAAGCAGATACTGGAAACAAAAAGGGGGTAGTTGAGCTCCCGAGGACTGAAAAACAAGTCAGTCTGTCTCTGGTGTGTGGCACTCTCCTGTTCCCCCGAGGAGAAAGCTCTTAGTGCATTTCAGCTCCTGCGATGACAGTGATGCTATGTTTCAGGTTTCTCACTGCACTGTAAATGACATTATATTAAAGAAGTGCCTTTGGGTAGGAATACACAAGTGAAGAAAATGCATTTGACTAGAAACAACTCCACTATTCATCGCAAAATGGTACATGATTGGGCGCAGTAGAACTATAGTCATTGCTACTCTCACACATTGTTGGTTATATATTAGTTAATTTGTTTTTCCATCATTTTGTTCTGTGTAACGGAGGTATAAGCCTGTTTTGGCCCTGTTATTTCATAGAATCATAGCATCATAGAATGGTTAGAGTTGGAAGGGACATTTAAGATCATCTAGTTCCAGTGCCCCTGTCAGTGGCAGGGACACCTCCCACTAGACCAGGTTGCTCAAAGCCCCATCCAGCCTGGCCTTGGACACCTCCAGGGATGGGGCACCCACAACTTCTCTGGGCAGCCTGTTCCAGTGCCTCACCACTCTCACAGTAAAAATTTTCTTCCTAATATCTCATCTCAATCTCCCCTCTTGCAGTTTAAAGCCATTCCCCCTTGTCCTATGGCTCCCCTTCCTGACCCAGAGTTCCTCCCCAGCTTTCCTGGAGCCCCTTGGCAGACTGGAAGGGGCTCTAAGGTCTCCCTGGAGCCTTCTCTTCTCCAGGCTGAACAACCCCAACTCTCTCAGCCTGATCTCATAGGAGAGGTGCTCCAGTTCCCTGATCATCTTCATAGCCCTCCTCTGGACCCACTCCAACAGGTCCATGTCCTTCTTATGTTGGGGGTCCAGAGCTGGTCGCAGACGGGTTCTCACAAGAGCAGAGTAGAGGGGCAGAATCACTTCCCTAGACCTGCTGGCCAGCATATATAGACTAGTTATACACTAGTTGCATGCCACTGAACATAAAAAATATATTCAATCTAGGGTAGACAACAGATGTGAAAAGTTTTGCCCAGATCTTCAGTCAGGTTTTCCAGTGGCATGAGTCAACTAAATAGTGACAGAGGTGATAGCAGAAAACACCCTCTGAGAGCAGTCTTAGAAATCCTGTAAGCTGATAGAGAGTTAGACACATCATTTTTTGCATATTGATTATCTTTAAATATACTAAAGTGGGGAAGGTGTACTTTAGGGTGGACTGCTTATCTGTGCTGAAAGGGAAAACTGGAAGGTTGAAAATCAGCTGGGATAGTGGCAAAAATATTTGATTGTATTATTTAACTCTCTGTTAAATTCCCTACAATTTGGATCACTTTCAATGACAGTAGATAACACCCTGAACAAACTATCAACTCTGATATATGCCTTAGACACAAACTGTATGCTGCCCAAGGGATGAAGGAGATGATCTGCAACATTTTTCCATCTCTAAATTCCAGCTATGCAGTGTAGTTTGCAATGAACCTGAAACAGAATTACAAAAGGAAAAACATTGCTATGGCAACAAAATATTTCTATTTTAAGTGAGCTTGGTGTAAGGAAAGAAGCAACAGTGTGATTTAAACAGAAACAGACTTTGCAAAATAAGAAATGCAATCATTACTTTAAAACTAAATTATAATTTAGCCCCAGTTGCGATGGCATATCTACCTATAACTCACTTTTCTCTGGTATTTTCTGAGCTTACAGAAACATAGAACAACATTTTATGGCTTTAGAAACTGAGACAGGAGTCAAATGAGCTAATCTCAGGAGACACAGCAGCTCCTTAACAAAGCTAGATACAGAATGTGCATGATTGAGGATGTAAGGTCAAGATTCCTCCTGTCTAGTGTTAGGCATCAATCTGAGGAGCCTGAATTAGGAGTTCTTATTGCCAGAAGGTACCTCCATGTTCAGTGAAGTACTGTACCCCCACAGCATAACTATGTCTTTGGCTGAATTGCCAAGAGCACAATGTAAGGGCCTGTTTCTTCTCTGATTTTTGGGGAGCACAACAGATCTGTTTTCTTAGTCAGCTACTTCAATTACATGCCTAGAAGATGAACCAGGACCAAAGGTCTAAGTTCAGTCCAGTGGTTGTTAAGAACTATAAAACTGTATTCCAATTCAAATTAATGCCACTTATTTATCATCCTCCAAACTGCAATGAGAGTTTCTCTGACTTTTGGTAACTGCAAGAAACAATGTCCACTTTTGCTCTACGGCCTTGCTGCAAGATAACGCTTTGGCCAAAGGACAAATCTCAGCATCTTAATCTGATAACCAAGAAGTTTCTGGTTGTCAGTAGAACAGAAGGTGGGGAAAACAAAGTCCTCAAGATTTTTTACAACCAGATGACTTGGCTGTTGTGGTTGTCTTTGTTGTGTTTTTGGTTGGGGTTTTTGTGTGCTTTATTGTTGGGTTTTTGGTTTTTGTTTTTGTTTTTGTTTTTGTTTTTTTTTTCTCCCAAAGGATAAAGCACTTTTTAAGAAAAATACATGGATAAAAATATTTAGTATTTCTAGGTAATGCATTGTATTCTGCACCATTATCTCAGTGGAGAATGACTCTTTAGCTGTTAAAGGCCAGCTGTCAAAACTCTGGAGAACGAGAGAAGAGAAGGCTGAGAGGGGATCTCATCAATGCTTATAAATATCTAAAATGTGGGTGTCAAGAAGATGAGGCCAGACTCTTCAGCGGTGCCTGGTAACAGGACAAGGGGCAACAGGTGCAAACTGGAACAAAGGAAATTCCATCTCAACATGAGGAAAATCTTCTTTACTTTGAGGGTGGGAGAGCACTGGAAAAGGCTGCCCAGAGCAGTGGTGGAGTCTCCATCTCTGGAGACATTCAAACCCGCCTGGACCCGTTGCCGTGCAGCCTGCTCTGGGTGACCCTGCTCTGGCAGGGGGCTGGACTAGATGATCTCCAGAGGTCCCTTCCAACCCCTACCATTCTGTGATTCTGTGAAATCAGCAGCCTTCCAAAAATGCTGTTATTATGATAACACACAAAACCAGAAATGTTTACACAGATAATTAAAGCAATTAGTTTGTTGGTTTTGATTTTTTTTCTGGAGAATGACCTTACAGAATTTCAGCGTGGCTGCTGGCTCCTATTTATTAAACTACATCTTTTAAGGGAGTAGAGATAAAATTCAGCTAAACTATGTATCTAAAGAAAGGAGATACTACCTGCTTGTCAAAGAAATAAGGTCAAACCTGCTTGTCCAAAATGGAGTCCCAGAAATCCCTACAGAGCTCTGCTTCAGTCTAGTTTATCTGAGACTTGACTGTGTGAGGTACCTCGCAAGGCATGGTGAATATGGAGTACTGACGATTAGTGCAAATTCACACCAGAAAGCCATCTACATCCCTGTGTCTGGTTTTAGCCATGGTCTGCTTTTAGGCCTTCAGAGGATCTCAGCTGATGGGAAACACCAAGAAGGGACCTGGATTATTCTGAGCTTTAACAGCTTGGAAGTCCAGGCTGTGCAGAAAATTACAAAGCCTTGAAGATCCCAGCTATGTGGCTTAGCAGTGGCTATGAAAAGCCACCACCCTTGTTGAAAAGCACGCACTATGAGGAGCCCCAGTGCTCAGAAAGCACCCCAGGCTGGGGGACTTCATGGGCAAGGTTCAGCCCTCAGATACAAGTCATTAGGGTGCATGGAGGAGGATACTGATTTGTCAGTGAGAGTCCAGGGGTGTGCAGTACAAAGCAATGTTGCTGCCTGTGCTGCCTGGAAGGATGGAGTCAGCTGCTGATAGCCCTGCTGCAAGAGGCAAGGGGAAAGTTTAGGGGAAGTGTGCTTGGAGCATATAGGTGACCTTCGTCTTGAATGCGTTGTCTCTTAGTAATCAAAGGGCTGAAAATACTCAGCAAGGGATAGATACAATCTTTTCAGACATATTCAGCTACTCCAAAGGCTTCTGCTTAGCCATTAAGGCAAGCAGCAGTTTACTTCTCTATCCAGGCTAGGCTAGGATGTGTAGCGTCCTGCACAGCCTTGTGAACTCAGGAGCAAACCAGATGATTCAAAGGCAGTTATTTTTTTGCCAAAAAAAGCAAGTGATAGCTCAATTGGCCAATCAATTCAGAATAGGCTCTGCAGTGAAATAAATGGCAATTTGATTATGTGCTGCTACCACAAAACACAATTTGATTTGACTTCAGGAAAGTGATGGCTTTTTCTTTAATATTTGGTTACAGCCTTTCAATTGAGTGTAACCAGGGGAGAGCAGAATCCTGAAATATTATGATTTCTACATGTTAAACTTGAACATGTTTAATACTTATTAAAAGATTAAATGACTTTTAAAATCAAATTGAGTGATTCAAGCTTGCAGAATAAGGCTTAATCTTTGGCTGTTCTGCCTCTGCAGAATAAAATGATCCCTGCAGTGAACGTGGTCTTTTTAAAAGCATATTTATTGAGCTGCTTTGGTAAAACTATCTTCATTACCTCTCTTTTGTTATGTTTTGGGTTTGGGTGGTTTGGTATTTTTTTTTCTAGGAAAGGCTTTTGATCTACTGCAGTAATTTTGTTTATCTCACAGCTGGACACTCCTAGAAAAAGTAATTATATTCACGTTGTGCCTCCTGTGACAGATTCTCCTAAGTAAATATATTATTTTGAAGCAATCAAGGTTTTGATGCCAGAGCACCTAAGATAATAGGATCATAGATTTTTAGCATCTGAAGGGACTATTCATTCCCCAATCAGACCTCCTCTACCTATCCTAAAATTTCACTCCTAATTCCTGCATGAAGCCTAGTGACTAATGGGTTGAGGTAGAACAAACTCTTTAAGAAGATACCTGGTCTTGATAAAAAGAGATCTTGCTGCCCGGTTATCTACAACATCTTCTAAGTTCTTCACAGAGTTGCTGTTTCCCAGAATGCAGGCTTCAGTCATTAAGTACAAACCTACATTTTTAATTGTTGGATGTAAGTTCTTCATTTATTTGATGTACTTGTTTGACTGCACCGTTTACTATATTGTTCTGTAATATCTTCCTTGTTATTAATAATTTCTCCAGCATCTGAGCCATTATGGACTTTATCTGCAGTGACTTCAGTCCTCCCAAACATCTATGAATTGATCCCTTCCAGTCTTGTAACTGGAGATCTCCAGTTTATCATGAATAGCAATTCATTCATTGAAGAGATGCTGCATAGATGCATGGTGTTTGCATTGGATAGTATTTTGAGGAAAGTCTAGCCTGACAGAAAATATCAGGCTGCCTTTATCAATCAGACTTACAACGTTCTGAAAAAAAACTACTTCCAAGTTTGTTTAAATCACCTGTTTTCTCTTGTTTTCTGATTTCATTCAAGGGATTTGCCTAATGGGGTCAATGATGATAGACAGCGATGAGCAGGGTCCAGCATACTAGCTCCACTCTGGATTGACTGGCAATGCTCAGGAATAGTTACATTTCTGTAGGATATACTTTGTATTCTTCCATTGCAGAAAGATGCACACTTGAAAAGCATAGAGGAGTCCTAGAGAAAAAGCATTTTACAGTAAAGCATCTCCCACCACAGAAGGTTTCAAGTTGAATACATCACAATGTATTTGTGCCACTCCCACTGATGGTCATTTTTAATGTACTTTTCATGGAAAAGTAATCTCTGAAGACAAGCTCTGTCTGAGAGCAGTACTCTTGAGCTGAGGGGAATGGGTGATATAAATGGTGAATAGTACAAAGAGAAACAGTTAAGCCAATCAATGAATTTATGAGTTATAAAGATAGATGGTCAGTGAGAAAGATTATTATGTTAACATCCCTAAAATTAAAGGTGAATTTTTCTTATTTAATCAGTTAGCTAAGAAGCTAAATATGGTATCTGACTCTCATGCAGGCTCTCCTTTTATTATTTTGTCTTAGATGTGAAAAAGTAAAATATTTTCATTAGCTAATTATAGAAGATGGGCAAAACTATGAGTGGAAGAGCACTCTTGTACTGTGTCTTCTGGTATCTGTCTCAAAATTCATGTCCTGTCTTCAAGCCAAGAGATGAAGGTGTGGAAGTATCTGTTACAGCACTGTTGCACCTGCAGCACAGAGAAGCAGAAAACACAACACCTCTCTGCTCTCTGTCTGGGACCACAGGGTGATGAACAGCTGTTATGGTTTGAGAAAAACTATAACAATTTCTTGTTGTTTAGACAATTATTCTATCACCCAATGACCCTCCCTACTCGTGAAGGGGAATCGGGAAAACAAGGAAACACGAGAGTTGAAATATAAATAGGTTTAATAAGATAAGACTGAATAATTAACAATAATACTAAAGAACCAGTATTGATCCTGATACCAATACAAAATAGAGAAGTATTATACTCAGCCAGTTCTACCAGCAGGAAGCTGTGCACTCCCAGCAGTGGACAGCAAATGTCAGACACTGCGAGTGCTACGGCTTCAGGAGCAAGGGAAGAGCTCAGGGGTCCGGCACCGGGGCAAGGAGTTCTCAGGATTGCAGCCATGAAGAAAGAGAGAACTTCTTGGCAAACTTTCTAATTTATATTGAATTTGACATTCATGGTATGAAATAATCCTGTTGGTGAGCTTGGGTCAAGTGCCCGGGTCTTGGTCCTCCCCATCCCTGCAGCTGGCAAGGTTTGAAAACACTGAGACCTTGAATCCCACATAGTCTAGCTGGCTATGAAGTAAATCTTTTCATGAATTCAGACACTAGAGTCTTCTAAAAGTGCAGTTTTCCCAAGCATTAGAAGAGAAGTTAGTCCTGTGTCGCTCAACCCAGGACAACAGCACATCCTTCTTTTTCTGGGATCCAGGTTCCTCTTCACGTCCATCTTATTCTGCAATAGCAAATTCCAAGTAATTGAATGCTGGGGTTGCAGCCCCAAAACCACATGGATCAGGCCTATAAACCAGTGAAGATCCTTGCATAGCAAGCATACAGCATAGGAGGCTGATAGTCATTAATGTGGGGACAACAGACACAGCAGGAAGACATTCAATCAGAGTGAACAGGTTTCATAAAGCACCTTCCGTTGCAAACTCGCATCCATGTTTCTAGCTCTATATCAAGACTCTTCTGTTCTTTGCAGAAGAACTGGTAAATAACATAGGCAACATGCATAACAAGGTACACTATGTTGTCTAGGGCAAGAAAGATTTGTGGGAAATTCTGCCTGCGTGGTTCAGCCTCTCAGAGGACGCAGAGAACAGTCAAATGTGAGCAGAGGTCACCCTGGGTTTTGACCACTGCAGTCAATGGGAAGATTTCCTCTAACACTACAGGTGAGGACCCATACATATTACCATACATTTCACAGCTGGAGACCTTTTACAACACTCACTGCATTGTAAAAGACACTTCAGGGATATTGTAATGTTCGCCAAAAATACCAGGTTCGTACAAGCTTATTCACCTATACTTAGATCTGAGGGTTGCAACTGACTAAGCAGAAATCCAAAATATCTCTAGGTTTAGTAAAATACACCGTTCAAAGTGTCCTTGAAAATTGCATCTGAGAATTTTTTTGGGTTCAAGGAAGATATTTTGATTGCCCGGTGATCTGATATGCCTGTGGGACTAAATACAGCCTTTCTGGAAGTTCAGCTGCTGAGGTCTGTTTGAAAAATGCCATTCGCATATTTATCTACTTCACATTTTTCTGTTTCCAGTATCTTCCCATTATCTCAAATTCTCAAATTGCTTAGCTCAAATTCAGCAAAATAACCTATTTAAACAGTACAATGCTCATCATTTCATCATCTGATCCATCATTTCTCTTGTTAGCGGACTGTCCTGGAAAAGTGATGCCTGTGATAGCCTCTCTGGATTTTGTTCTTTATCTCAGACCTCTGCCTTTGTCCTCTTTAGAGCAGATTATTAGAATTACTCCCTCTTAGATGTCCCTAGATGACCAGACTCTTAAGATACAACCACATTTGATGCTCAGGTCTGACACGGCTAGGTAACCAGTTCCTCCCTGCAGGAAGATGTGACCAAGGGGGAATATAGTAGGCCAAACATCTGTCTTAAAATAACTATTTAATTTTAGCAACAGAAAAAGAAAAAAAAAAACCAACCTAACAGAAGATTATTAAAATTGCAAAAGGTCTATCTTACTTAAGGTGTTGGTTTGCCCAGTGCTTGAATAGGGTCTAAATTCTCAAGTACTCTCTCAAGTCTGGAGTCATCTTGCTGCACCGTTAGCCTCCCTATTCTCCTTATGGGACTTCTTTTAAACCTAACTGAAATTTCTTGCTCCTTTACATACTTGGACCCGTAACTAAACTTGTTGAGCTCAGCAGGGAGTTGCAATAAAAGCATCAAATGAACAGCATTTGTATTGTGTCTGAAGTATCTGCTAGGGAGTATATATCTGGTTTCAATTCTCACTCTTCCTGGGCACATTTCCTGACAATCCAGTTATTGAATTAACTCACTGTATGAATACATATGCATGGAGCAGACAGCTCAATAACCAATCCAACATATAATATTCTTAAATTACTTCAGGCAAGTCCAAATCTATTTCATAGGCAATTTCCATCTCTGACATATTTTGTATAATGTGTGAGATTTTGAAAGAGCTAAAATGAAAAGGATCATTTACCTTCTATTACAGTACACCATATGAAATCATCTTGATCTGCTTATTAAATGAAGATGATACATATTATATGGAATTGCCTTGAATTGCTCACTCATTGAGGATATCTGTCACAAACAGAAAACACACATGCTACACACAGAGCTGTGGGAACTACCTCTTGGGATAAGTCCTCTCCAGGGAAGGGAGCAAATCTAGCATGATACCCATGTGTGGTGATGTGTCATGCATCTCTTGCTCATCAGAAGTGTGATATCACAGACCTCTGTGAAGACTCAACTGTGCTAGATGCCACAGTCAAGAAATCATTTCTCAGACTGCTTTTTCAACTGTGTCTTACAAAAACAAAAAGTCAACAGATTTTGTGCTTGAGCGGACAGAAGGGTAAATCCTGGCATCATTCAAATCAATAGCAAAATTCTCATATACTTCGATGAAGACAGGATTTCACAGAAGGATTTTAATTTACCAGAGAACATCAGTGCTTACTAAATCACTTATAGGTGTATATGTTTTGTCTGTTTCTACCCTAAGATGTTCACAGGGTTTTGATATAAAGCTAGCTATTACAAAACCTGAGTGGATTAGGGTTTGTAGGAGCATCTACTGGAATAGTTCTCTAAATACTCTGGGCTCCAAATGTGAAAATTGTCCGTTGAAGGACTTTTGAAAATCATAGTATTAACATATATAATTTTTTACTCAGTGACTGGTCACACAATAAATAAAATTAAAAAAAAAGCATAACAATTCAAAAATTAAAGATAAGGACATACTAGAAAGGAAACATTTGCAAGAGGAGATAGCTAGAGCAATGTGTTGAGCCTCACCATAGCACAGATGAAAACACCACTTTAATTGGGCAGGACCTATTACTACTCAGGAGGTAAAATGTGAAGAATGAGTGAAAATAGGAAGTTTGAACACAGAGGAAGAGAGAGGAAGCTGGGTCAGCAAGCATTACTTTGGCTGGATCTATCTCCCAGCTCTATGACTCTTCATTTCTCTGTGAATTAGGAAGACCATGTGGTACAGCAAGGAGGACATGTTTGTGCCTTGGTAGCTCCCACAAAAGCTCAGAGCTTCTATGGCCACCTGTTACTAAAGCTCTGGGTGAGCTATTGATTTGCCTTATATGAATGGAAGTGACCATCAGGAAAAGAATGTGAAGAAAGACACATAAAAGTAAAACGGAAAACAGCAGAAAATGCTGTTGCTGTGGCGCATACCTCGGTTATGGATGCCCGTTTCCTCCTGCATAGCTGTGTTCATTCTTCTGTTTAAAATGCAGTTACTGTGTTATTGATTTCCTAGATATGTTTTTAAAAGCATTTAGGATTGGGCAATTAGTTACTGCTTAATGCAGAATGTCAAAACAGAGCTATCGATCCAACTAATTGATCAATTGATTCAGTATTCCCTTCACATGACTTGATATGGACCTAGTCCAAAATAATAAAGGAAAGAAAAATAAGTTGGATTTTGTGAGGAATATTATAAAACAAAAAGTTAAGAAAAGATTTATTAATCTTGAAGGGAAAGAGTTTGGGGATAATGTAATTTTCCAGTAATTGCTTGTTTATTGAAACAACCACTCAAAGGGAAAGCTAACAACAGGGCAACAGAAAGAAGAAATACTGAACAGTGTACACTGTTAACCAGGGCAAAGGGTATGCCTTTAACCATGTCATGAGAACAATTTTTATGTACAGTCATTTTGTTCATTCTGAAGTAAAACATAGAATAATAATTATTATAATTAAGGAATCAGCTTTGAACCAGAAACCCAGCACGGTAGACTTAATCTGGAATTGGCGATGATTTTGGGAAAGTATGCATGACAGAAAACAGTATATGATCATAGAAACTCTTCTGGCCTCTTCCTCTGAAATGAAGGGCCACTTCTTCAGCCACATGAATAGAAAGGCAGAGCTGAGGTAAGTGCCACCTCACAGGGTCACCAAAAAACAGAGGTAGGGAAGGAGGAGGGACTTCTGAAGATCATCTTGTCCAACCACGTGGTGGAGCAGGGTCATCTATGGCAGATTGCTCAAAGTCATCTCCAGTCAAATTTGAATATTTCCAAGGATGGAGACTTTACAACCTTTCTGGTCAACTTGTTCCCACCTTTTTGCTTGCCTCCCCTTGCACCAGCCCCCCCACAAAGATAATCAGAAGGCTGGAGCACCTATGCTGTGAGGACAGGCTGAGGGAGCTGGGGTTGTTCAGCCTGGAGAAGAGAAGGCTCCAGGAAGACCTTATAGCAGCCTTCCAGTCCAGAGAGGGGGCCTACAGGAGAGATGGGGAGGGACTCTTGATCAGGGAGTGGAGCACTAGGATGAGGGGTAATGGTTTTAAACTGGAAGAGGGTAGATTTAGATTAGATATTAGGAAGAAATTTTTTACTGTGAGGGTGGTGAGGCACTGGAAGAGGTTGCCCAGAGAAGTTGTGGATGCCCCATCCCTGGAAGTGTCCAAGGCCAGGCTGGATGGGGCTTTGAGCAGCCTGGTCTGGTGGGAGGTGTCCCTGCTGCTGACAGGGGGGTTGGAACTAGATGATCTTTAAGGTCCCTTCTAATGCAAATCATTCTATGATTCTGTGTTTTGTGGGATGCTCACTGTTGCATTTCTCCCACAGTATAAACTGCGTAAACAGATAAAGCATGGTAGCACCTCTCCTCCAGGTGCAGAAACTGTTCCTAGTCTTCTGCTGTACTGGTGCAGCTAGGAGACACACATCTACATTAGGGAAACTTTTCAGCCAGATGTTCCTTTCTGTCTCAGTCTCATTTAAAAAAAAAACTAACAAACCAAACCTCCTTAAAACACAAAAAAACATTGTTATGAAAAATATGCTGCACAGCTTTGTGCTGGGCCACATTGCTTTCTGCAGACGTTGAAAGACTAAGGACATAACCACAACAGCCATTGATAATCCCAGGATCCTTTTTTTCTGAAGATTTGCTGTCCCCAAACATTAGAGATATGCAGCTGTTGTACTAGAAGGCCAAACTAAATATCATCGGAAATGATTAATTAAATAATGATAGATGTAGCTCATGAACTGTAACCCATTAATAACTATTACAGCAATTTCTGATTAAAAATATTCTACAAACAATCAGTTAAAACAAATCTGTAGCACAGGAGGCAGTTCAAAGAAGCTGAAACCACAAAAACATATTTAAACAGCTGGAGAAAACGAGGTGCCAAAAATTGTTCGGTTAACTACATGCTGTCACTGGATTAAAAATAAATATGAAGGGAAGATAAACACCCAAGTTAGCTGCATGTTATTAAATTAGACCTCAGAGAACTAATTCTGTTTTCATTTTACTGGTGGAAAACTGATGCGGTCACTGGTGTTTGCCTACTGCAAATACTTTTAACACAGGGATAAATACAGGGCATAGTAAGAAAGGCTGGAAAAATCTGGATAATTAAAAACCACTCAAGGTAAAGCAGCCTCTGAAATTCAACCTAGAGAACTTCAGGAGCAGCCAAAGAGTTTTCTGAACCATTAGTTATTTTCTTCAAGAACTTGTGAAGGACAGAGAAAATGTCTAGGGACAGGAGAAGGTCAAATGCAGTACCTACTATAAAACGACAAAAATATGGCCTGGGAAGTAGGGAGTCATCAGGATGACTTTAATACCTGGAAGATGCTAAAACAGATGATTGCATAATCAATTTGTAAACAGCTAGAGGAGAATGAATATGATAAAATACTTCCAACATTGATTTGTCAAGAATATTTCACTGACCAATCCGGTTACATCTTTGAGGAGATAAACAGTTAAGTGAATAAAGGAAAGCAGCAGGCGTGACATATATTGACTTTATTAAGGCTTTTACGTAATGGTGGGCCTGGTTTGCTCTTTGGTAAAGGAAAATACAGTATAGAAGAGACCACCATAATGTTGGTCTGTAACACAAACACTTATGAGTAAATGGCTAACGGACAGCTTATTCCAGTGAAGCACATAGGTGTCTCTGCAAAGCTTGCTTCATTCAACTTTTTCATTAATGACTTGATCTAAAGAATGCACTTTGAATTCATGGATAATGCTGATCCACGAGGGCTGAATTATGTTGAAAAATCAAGGATCAAAATTCTTAATAAACTGAAGCAATGGTCTGATGAACAGACACAAGTGTGATGTATCATGATGAGGAGCAGGAAGCGCAGAAATGAAGAGACTAACTACCAAGCTACAATAATGCAGAAAAGGGATTGTGAGTTACAGCTGATGTCAAACTTTACCTGAGTCAGCAGTCCTATGTTGCCGGGTAAAAAAAATTGGAAGTTTCATTTTGTAATAAAGTGGCAGAATGTTATGTGTAATACGCTGGAAGAAATTATTCTTTTCTAAGCATCATCTGGTGGGCCTCATCTAGATAAACCTGTTTCATTTAAGTCATTATTATTTAGGAAATTTATAGGAAGGATTGGAGAGAAGCTCAAGGAGACAAATAAGAAGATGAAGAGGTCTACAGAGTATCACCACTTTACAACAGTTGAAAGAACTGTGTTTCCTTAGATTGAGAAAGGGTAACTGAAAGAGTTGACATGATAGTAGTGTTCCACAATATGAATGATTGCTAAAAAGATTTATGTGCTACCTATCAGATTAGTTTGAAACAAGGAAGATTTTTCTTTTTTGAAATATTGTATTAGAGAAACAATTCTAGCTGTAAGGACAGAGGGGAACAGATAGCATACGAGCATCCTGAATTGCCTTAGTGGAAGGTACTTAGAGCCAGACTGCTGTCAGTGATGGTCCAGGACACAGCCCAGGGAAAATGGACTCCAAGAATTCCCTCTTTTATTGCCCAAGGGCTGCTGTGGTCATTTTATGTTTGAAAAGGAATGACTGAGCTATATCTTTCTTTTATATGAAGGAATAGTATCCACTGAAATCCATGCATATGCTCTGCTGGGGTAAAGAACGAGCCCTCAGTGGCCACATCAAGAAGTTAAGAAGTGAAAGCCTTCCATTTCACACCGTACCCCACTGACTCCTGAGGAACTCAGTGCATCCCTGCTACACTTCTACCCACACAAGCTGACCCTTGAGAGATCAAAGCAGCTTCCTGGGGATGTGGTAGGCAGCCACATGCAGTGTATTGAACAGAGAAAGATCTAGCATCAATAGAGTTCCTTTTTTGTAAGGCCTCTCCCTGCCATGCCCATCCTACTAGTTCTGTTACCACCAGACCAATGTTACCAGATCATTAAATAAAAATCAGCAAGTAGGATAGCACTTTGATGTTTTGGTTGAACTTCTGTGTTATCACTTGCCGTATCAACACAGCTCAATGGCCGGATCAGAAGCAACCGCAGTCATTCTGAAGAGGTATGGTATACGTCCCTCCCAGTGCTGAGAATGAAGATTTTACTGAGCGATTTAGCTACAGCTGCAGCTTTTTCAGATGAATGCTGCAGCAGATGGAAGAAGCCTGTGTGTTCAGAAAATGCGGTGGTTTTTCAATACTAGGTGATTGCATGGCAAGTTGTACATTCCACCCACAACATACTTTTCTCTATGCACTTGTATGGTGAACTTCTGTAGATAATGGCACACCTGCTTAGACCACACAAAAGAGGAAACACAAAATATATTTAGACTCATTTTAACTTAATAAGTTGTTTTATTGAAATTGCCCACAGTGTTTTCTTTGATTTTCAAGATGTTTGAAGGAATAGCTATTTGCGTGTCAGAAATATTTGAAGATTTGCTTCCCCATGTTTTGAGTATCAAATGTGAAAGTATTAGGAAGGCAGAGAAAAGAGCGTGCTAGAATGATGGATCTCAGAAGGAATGGAAATGAACAATGCTCTCCAGTTACACTTTCATCTCCTTTTATATAGACAGTTATGATATTAAGAATCATTCACCACTCATCATGTTTCTCCAGCAACAAAATGAAGATGACTGTGATCATTTTTGCCATTTCCTCCTGCAGTACACTAAAGATACATGCTAATATTGCTGCCAATGGAAAAATAACCCATTTAGCTGAGTGCTGTTTAAGAGATTGTATTCACAACTTCTTTCATTTCACACGAATTAACCCAGTAATGATTCGTGATGGCTGATCAAGTATCTGCTGTATTCTGCCATCTTGTAGGGAGGTTTGCAGGCTTGCTTCTAACTATTTTGTCAGTCAGTTTCACTTTCTGTACCTTGAACTGATAAAAATGGTAGATAAATACTGATATATTTAACGCTGAGACTGGAAAACGTAAAAGTGAGGAAAACCCTCTTAGCTCATGAAAGGCCAGAAATCCCAAAGATCTGATTACTAGCCAAGGTAATTATACCTACCAGTCCACACAGGGTTATTGGCTTCATAAAAGCTGCTTTCAGATTTTAGTAGCAGAACAGGGAGTCTCTGCTGCTATGCATTTTTTTCCTGCTCTGAGACCAACCAGTAGCGCTGTAGTTCAGTACAGCTTGGTAAGACCCCACAGAACAGAAGGGGTCTAAATGCAAAAGGCCCTTTGTTCTATCTCAGGTCTTCCAGAAACAGCAATAAAATTTGATTTCAAATGATGAACCAAACAGAAACCTAAGCAACCAAAACAACAGACCTGCGGAAAACCAACACGGCTGCCAGATCTGGCCCTGAGAACATACAAATGGCAGCACCTCCTACTCTGTGCCATGATTTCTGTCTGTGAGGATGCATTTCCTCCCAGTTCCCCTGTGCCATGCTACTCCCAGCCATCAGCCCACTCTGGACTCCCAGCGGCTAATGCCTTTGAGGTCAGTGGAAGACACTTACCAGTGGAGTCTTCTCCAGCACCTCAACCAGACGTGATCTCGCCTTAACTCTGGAGGATGACCACTCTCGTTCTTCAAAAGGATGGTTACCTGTCTCACTGGGACTGACAAGCAAAGGTTTTGAGTAATGTGATGGATTTAAACCAGCTACGTTTTAGTGGCATTGCAGATCAAAAGGGTTCCTTCTTAGTTAAAAACACCCTTTAATGGAGGAGCACTGAAATAAAAATCAGTGCTTTTGTGAAGCAAATAATGGTGGCATGATTTGAATCTTTCTTTGGCCTCTGTGTCAACTGTGAGCTCAAATTCATTTTGGGACTGGTTCAAGGAAATAATTCACAGCCATTCTAATGGCTGCCAGTTTGTACTGCAGTGAGGGGGGTCATCTCTGCCATTCTCCATACAATCTGTGGAAAAGTGGCCTGATCACAGGAAGAATAAATATCCCTCCACACTGACTTTGTTTCAGTCTTTTCTGTTTGTTTTATATTCCACAACAGCTCAAATGTTAAGCTCTATTTCAGGATATTAAATGAAGTAAATAATGAAATTTCAATCACCCAGTCACCTTTGAGCATACCACATTACCTAATAAGCAAGAAGATGGGATTAGAGCAGTGAATTTATGTAACTGCAATAAGGCATAATAATATCTGAGGAAACAGGGGAAGGGGGAAATTAATTCAGATATAATATATTAATAGGGACTAGGGATTCATAAAATTGAGCGAGATCACTCTGAAGAGATTCAAACCTCAGTGATACAATTGAAGCCTACTTTATTAACTTCTGGCTGAAATTCTCATGTCCTCCAGAAAAGTGAGGTTTGAAACTCTTCAGTGCTTGTGGCAGGAGAGCTAAGAATTAGATTTGGGGCAGATGGGAAAGTGTTGCTTTTATATTAGACTCAGTCTCTGGGATGTGCCTCTGTTTTGGTTCAGACCTCTGCAACAGATTCACACACCTGTAGGTGAGGGCATCTGAGGCATAAGTCCCCTGAGCTCTGGGATGGTCTCCTCCCACAAGGTCTCCACACATGCATGTTCCTCTTGCACTGCCACCAGGTAGGTGCTCACCCACAGGCAAGGGATAACCACCACAAGTCCAAAGGACAGTGGTACATGTGGCCACCTATTTAGGCACACCACTGAAATGGTCCTGTGCTGAGTTTTGGAAAAAAAAGAAAAAAAGAAAAAAACAACAAAAAAAGATTGTCATGTCTCCCTTTTTTTGCATAAACAAGACCAAACTAAACTAGTAGCACAGAAAAGTCCCACCAATGCCCAGATGTGCACACTGAGTGCTGCTGGGATGTGCAGGAAGTTGACAGAAATCCAAAGGACATGGGGAAAGTTGTTTGTGAATTTGTGGAAATGCCAAGGAAAGTCTGTGCCAGTGACTCCTTTCCCCTCATCCACCCGAGCCGCAGTATCTGCTCCCTGCCTGCCCTCACAGCCCCTGTAGGTCCCTGTCTGCAGCAAGCCTTCCACATCAAGCTGCTTCCAGCAAAACTTGACAAGAGATGCATTTTTAAAGATACCACTCAATTTCAGAGCTATGTATAGTGCACCAGCTTGTGTGCAAAGAGCAGACTGGAAGGGAGGGAAAGCAGACAAACAGAAATCAGAGGAAAGGTGACTTGAAAGTCATGGACTGTTAATTTTTTTGGTGTTAAAATTTGTGTATGGGCACAGGTTATCTTTTTACATATGTAAGTATAAATGCACACACACATGTTTTCCTAATAAAACTTAAATTTTTAAAAATGAACCCCTAACATTTTCCCCCCAAAATAGACAGTGGGACTGCTTTATTAAGTCTGAAAGGAAAAAAAACTATTAAATTCTAAATTTTTCAGGAGGCAATATTTTAATTTCTTATCTAGTTTAGTAGGAATCTCATTTATTGGTGTACTAAAAATGGGCATGTCTTCTTGTACTTGAAGATTCTATGATTCTATATTCTTGCCTCGAGATATAGTAACTGTGCATGGAAATTTCTGTGTACACGTCTGTGTAAACCACAATACTATGTAAAAGATGTGTACATTATTTAAGTTTCTTCTGCGTAACCGTACAGAATAATTTACTAAATGCCTGAAATTGGGTGGAAGTTTTGCTACTGACTCCAACAAAATCAGCGTTTTAGCCAGTGAGTTTTTTCATTTATGCATTTCATTAAGCCTCAGTTTTTTGTTAAAAGCAAAGACAAAAATGCTTTGAGGTTTACAGGAGTCCTACAGTGTTCTAAATAAATTTTAATATCATAGGTAATGCCTGTCAAATAATGAAGAGCCATTCTCTTTTATAAAATTTAACATATGTATAAGTAGTATGTAAGTAGGTGTCATTATACGGCATTTGACCAACAACTTTCCCATAACTTCGCTTCCTTTTCAGAAAATACAGTAAATTTATTTGCTTCCATTATCTTAATTTGTATTATTCATCTTTAAATATACTTGAGTCATGTTTATTCTGCTCGTCTTTGATAGCACAATGACAGATTGTGGGTGAATTTTTAATAATAGCACAAAATTCTTTTTCTTTCTCTTTGTTTCTCAAGCAAGACATATTTCAGCATGGACATTTATTTGGAGAACATGGTATTTAATCATTTCAAGCAGCTCCTTGCAGGCCATCTCAACAAATTCTTTAGGGAGGATTAAGTCTTTCAAGTGCATGCAGGAGGACAGGTTCACAGTGAAAAACAGATTCAATACTGAAGAACTTTTCTTTTCTTGTTCTTCCATTCTCAGTTGCTTAAAGGCCTGAAGATAATTTGGAAGACACAATGGGCTAGCTGGAAGATGGCAGACAACATGAAATGGATGTCAATTGAAGTCAGTAGAGGAACCTTCTCTGAAGCAGCGAAGCAACACAGAAGATAAGGTAGCCTCTATATAGAGAGGTTTTGTCTATACCTGTACCTATGTACGTATATGCACATGGACACACGTACACACAAAGTTAAGGGAAGTAGAGGTAAAATACCTTGTATGCAAATTAATTGTAGGTGCAGAGATGGAGCATCCACAATGAGGAAAAAAAGCGAATGTTTGAAATTCAGTCATAAAGCCCATACATTATTTTCACCATAACCCAAATAAATTTTGCTGGAAGGCCAGTTGCTCCCCTCTCTCTGCCTGTCTGCCCTAACTGCGAGGTCTCCTGTGATCTCAGCTCAATTGCTTGGATGTCATCCCATATAAGCAACACTGAATGAATAGAAAGTACCAGTTCCCCATGTCCCTCTAGGAAGGCCAATTCTTTAGACTAACACCCTCTTGAGGAACCTCATGAAAATACCAACAGGGAACACTGTAGTAATTTGTTTTTGAGGAAGCTATAGCTACTTGGTTGTTCTGAAATAAAAGCCATTCCTCCAAAAAAAGAGATGTCTGTCAAATAAAGTTGATGGATTACCTATGCAGCAGGAAACCTCAGTAGAAAGGGATACATTCCATACACTGCCATTTAGAAAATACATTAATTTAATCAGAAAACAAACAGCCCCTGAAAGGCTCAACAGATCAACTCCCTGAATCAGCCTCACCTCACTGCTTGAAAAGGTCACCCATCATTTCAGAAAAGCTGTGATGTTACCCCTTCCAACTTCCAAATCCAACAACCCACCGTGTTGGGGCAAGCTGCTGTTTTGGACGCACCATTTTCCAGGCAAAATGTCAGCCCTCATATTTGTCAAAAAAGTCCTGTGCTGCTTTCAGGGAGGTGTTGACCTAAAGCCATAGCAGCTCCTACCCACCTGAAGTAAACCTACGTATCTGACTCCCACTAAGACTTCAGGCAGATGTGATGCTCTCACACTTGTGAGAATGTGGTGTTTTCTGGTAATTCCTCTTAAAAACTTTCTGGGAGGTGTAGCTGAGTGTTAGTGACAGTGAAGTGATTTGTGTTAGTGTTGGTCTTGAGAAAGGTAGGACACAAAACAGAAAATACAGCTGTTGTCCGCATGTCCTTATTCCCAAAGAGAGCAGACCAGGGCAGGACTACAATCTGGCTTTGGAGCAGATGTCATTTATGTAAGCCCCTGGATTGTACTTTGCATAAACCCTTTCTTTTTTCCTGCTTTGTTCCTTAAATGAACATGACCAAAATAACAAAATCTGTGTGGGAGCTTGCATTGCAGCCAGGCTCCTCAGGCACTGCTAATCTTGGCTCTCTGCTTATGCAGGAGGCAGATGTGTTCCCTTTGTGTCTAAACTCCTGTCCCAGAAAATGCAAATGAGACCCCCAAATCAGGTGTCCAGGTCCATCTGCTTGCTTTTTGCCTCTGACTATTACTTTTCTAAATTAAACTTTCAGTCCCCAGGCAGAAATGTTCCGTCAAAGAAACAGCAGAGGGTCTGAGTGCAGGGAGTGGGGGGATCAGCTTGGGCAAGGCCAGGGGATGAAGACCCTCCTGGGACAACACTTCTTCCCTCACCCAGGGTTGCTGTCTCTGACCCTGCCCAGGAGAAAGGTAGGCAGAGGGACACCCCTACCAAATCACAACTCTTGCTCAGCAGCAGAAGCAAAAAGCAAACTATGTGGGAGGCAGCTTGCAAAGGCCAGTTTGGGTCCCAAATGAAATGTTTAACCACTGAACCGTGTTCTCTGGGTCATGGTACCTTCAGCATAGCTCATCATCCTCATGCTGGTGGCTAGCGCCAGTGTCCTCACTGGTCAGATTTTCCTCCCTATATATTGCTGCAGAGAAGAATTCAGGTTAAGTTGCAATTTTCCAGTGCAGGGCCTTCCGAGCTAGTTAAGCTGTCATTTTAATTGCTCTCGCAACCAGTGTGTGGGAGAGCTGCTGCAATGGCCTTTATTCTGCCCCTGTTTCATGAGTTACGCTATTCAGTGAATCAACAAAACACATGTGAATTGTCAGGGCACAACTATTAAATGACAAGGACTATGATGCCCCAGTTAGGACAATTTCTTGCTTTTCCTGGCCCTCTGCCACGTTGGTGTTAATTACATACCCCTGCATCCCACTACCCACATCTGAGTTCCTATTGCTTTATTTCTGTTATGACCACAGGAAGTTAACCCATGCCAACAAAAAAATATGAGTCACTTTTCTTCTTTGAGAAACAACTCTTCTCTGGTCTGCCCAACATTGGTCTCTACAGATAATGGGACGTTACAAAGAAAAATGGAGCCAGAATTCTCAAAGATGCATGGTGAGATGGCAAAAGGCAAAAGTCTCAGGGTGGAAAATGGGATATTCTGATCTGATGTAAGGAAAACCTTTTTTACCATACAGCTAGCCAAAGCTGTGGAGTCTCCATCCTTGGAAATAAAAAAGTCAAAACTCAGCTGGACATGGCCATGAGCAAACCGGCCTAACTGGACCTGTTTCAAGGAGGAAGGTTGGACTGGATGACCTCTGGAAGTCTTATTCAAATGAAATTATTCTACAATTCTACCATTCCATCTTTTTTCCCAAGTTTCTTTGGCAGTCTGTGTACACTTTGATGTGGATTTCAGTCATGAGTTTCAGCAGATTTAGCTGTAAAACTCCGTTAAAGAATGTGCACAGATAGTACTGTTCCCTTCTTAAAGGAGATTTATTTCCATTTAACTACTTCATCAGGAAAAGATCTGTGTTGAAATTAAATGAACTTTCTTTGAGCTGAAATGCATATACACACAAGGATTTGTAGTGGTTTAGTCTTATATACATGCAGACTTCCAGATACACATCCTGACTGAACTCAAAGCCGTCCCTATTTCAGTGCATAATATTGAAAAAGCTTTGGTATCTCCTGAAATCTTCCTAGGGCATCCTGTAGGTTTTGTAGCTTTTAATCTTTCAGCTTTTTTACAGGGAGGTGTTTTATGGCCTTGTAATTTGGCCTTTATAGGGATGACCCTAGCTGCAGCTACAGAAAACCGCCAAGTATCCCACATCTGAGGGGTGAATTGTATTTGCAGACCTGGTGTCTTCCCGGCCCACGTTCCTATTCTGAAATAAAAAAGACATCTCTTTTTCAATATTGCTTATATCTGTTACAAACTGCAAACAAATAACAGATTGACCTAAAATGAATCAACACAGGGCATTTTCAGTTCATAGTGTGACCATGCTTTTACTGTCTATTGTAAAGTAATTTTTTCTGGGTATGTTTGTGTAGAACCTCTGTCTAAATTGCTGCTACGGGGCAAAATATTGTACTTTTTGTAAAGGCCTCAGGTGAAACTCTGTATCAGACAAGGAAGAAAAAAAACCTGAAAACCTGGTATCCTCCTTTCATGCCTCAGAATGGAAACATGAAGATGTACTACAGCTAAAAGAAGGATTTTTATGCAAATATGTCTAAGAAAACATAGAAAGAGATCAGTGTCACTCAATTGTATGTTACAGCAGCAACATGAAAAATGCAAATAGTTCTAATTATTGTAATTATATGATTACTCATACACTTAAAGTTTTATTGACTTACAACACTAATAAAACATTGTGCAACATGTAACCTTCATTGCTTTAATAGCATGTTTAAATTGTTCTACTTAACTGATATTTGAGAAGTTGTGGTAATAAAGACAATTTGCAGAAGAATTTATTGACATTTGGGGATAACACCCTTGTTAAAATAATGGGACATCTTAAACAAATAAAATTCAGTTAAATGAGATTTCAAGGTAAGAGTATCTAGATCAAATGCCAAATAAAATCTGTGTCTGAGGACTTAAATAGTGACGTTTTCAGACTTGTGTGTGTGTCTGTGTTTTCTGTTGGAGAGGCTCCTGTTTCTCAGTAAAGCTGAAAATCTTATATATGCGGCTGTATACGCTGTTAAGTATTAGACTTGGGTAATTCTAGTTGAAAGTAAGTGTCACAGCACTATAGTAAGGCATCTGAAAGTAAACTTGCGATGTTACACAATGCTTGGGGGATATTGTTGAAAATAAGTGCAATATTTTTATAAGAAGACTTTTGCCCATGCCAAATAGCTTTTCCTAAACCCAGGTGCTGTCTAAGAAGCCATTTAGACTGTGAAAGGCCTCCTCCTTTAGCAAATCCACAGTGAAGTGACCTCCACTTGGGGGCCTGAATTAACACAGCAGTTCAGCACATGCCTTACCCCAAACACAGCAATCCCACTGAAGTCAGAGTGACTAGAATACGTGTTTAAAAGTAAGCAGTCTTAAGTACGTTGCTGGAGTCCAAAAGCCTTCAGTTGCTGAAGAATTACATTGGAGAGATGTAATGATTTAAGGAGCAACTCTCAGGACAATCTTGGAAAATGCTTGTAAATAAACTTTTCCCAACTATAAGTTATTTTGTTATTCCTCTTAAATCATTTGTACTATTAGAAAATAACTTTTATTTATTCAAAGCAGAGGTCAGTTGGAATGGCTTTTGTTGGCATGAATATTCAGAGAAAAACTGTTTTCTTATCTTTTCATAAATACAGTGGAAACATTTGTTTTATAATTGTTTTGTAATTTTTTGCCTTGCAAGGTAATGAACCCTTGAAATAAACTTGCCAATAGATGTCTCACGCAGAAAATCATGAGTCCTGTTCTGGCAGGGTGAGAGGAAAGACAGTTGGTAGAGCCTGGGACTAATGTCAGGCTGCAACTCTATTTCATTAATGGTCAGCCAGGCGCTAGAGCAGAGTTGCGAAAATAGGACAAGTTGCAGAGTAAATGCAACAGGGTGTGGTTTGTAAAAGAACTGTTGCTTCTGAGGACTTTAAAAAGCAGTGGAGATCTCTGTAGAACAGTTTTTGAATTCTTGTGGTATCACAGAAATCCCGATTCTTTAACAACCTTCATGTTTCTTCTTCTACCTCCTCCTCCTAGGCTTTCAGCTCCACTTAGGCTTTAAGTGAGTGATACTTAAGGGAAACGAGACACCAGACTGGAAACAAAAGGCCCACGGCAATTTGATGTGCTTTTGACCTTCTGTTAAGGTTGTTTAAATCCGTGCCATAAATAAGTGAAGAGTTCAGGGTAAAGCTTTTCAGCCAAAGAAGGTTTTGAAATGGATCTGCAGAGAAAGAAATTGTTCTCTCTGTACCCATTGTCTTTCTTTCTTTGTTGTTCACTTGTAGCTTGTTTTCTTCCTGGCTCTTTTGGCGCTGGCACTCAGTTGTCACCCAAACCTGCCTGTGGGGCTGGATGAAAGGACAAATTCCCGCGTCAGCCCTGCTCTTCCCCACCAGAACTTTGCCACTCATGGGTTCAGGGGCCACCCCCACGCCAAAAGTGCTGACCCTCTGCCGAGAATCCTCCTGGTTAGTTTGTATCAGTGTGTTAAACATAGGCAGAATCACAAGCGTAAGTTAAAATGGTTTTACTACTGAAATGAGCCATGCAAAGCTTGCTTCCTTTCCCTGCTTTCCTCTACACTGAATTAAATCTAACTTTACCAATAAGGGATATAATTTTGCCATGGAAGTCCCACGCACTACTCATATAACCTTCACTGTAAAGACTGGGAATGATCGTAAAGTAAAAGTCAAAACAATGGATTGACTAGAAATCTATCTGCTGCCACAGCAAGTGAGATTATAAATACAGGTGATTTGAAACATCCTTATCACATGTGAGACTCTCTGAATGTGCTGATTATCAGATTATATTTGACTGTAATACATTACTGCACAGTTTCTATAATTTGTTCACTTTGTGAACCACTCGGCATTTCAAGGACAGTTTGTCCTTCTGATAGAAAAACATAAACAATCTGATATATGATCAGCAATGCAAGGGGCAGTTAACTTTTATTTCCTTTTTCATAGCTAAGAATACAACCGAAAAGCCAAATATCTGGTACTAATTGGGTAGCTCTAGCAGCCCTTGCAGAATTCTCAGGGCTGGGGAGGAAATGTGATTTTTAATGGTGGTTATATATCAGCTACCAGGGTCCTGCACGTGCAGGTTTCCAAATCTGGTCATCTGCCCCTGTGAAGACTGGGATGGTGGCTGAGGATGGATGTAATTCCTTGCATGGAGGAGCACACACTCCAAAATTCTGCTCATGGGCCATGTTTTGGTTCTGCCAGTTCTTCTGATTTTACTGTGAATCACAGAATAATTTACTTCTTACTGCTCAGAGGTCTGAGAAATTATGATAATAGCAGGGTCTCCACTTTGCAAATTGTTTTGAGACCCAGCCAAGGTGTAGAGAAGGAGCCAATGTTTATTTTTAAAATCTCACAGATTTTAAACAAGTCTCATGATATTTAGAGGACTCTGGAGCTTCCTCATTTTTAAGTTTGGTTGGTTGGCTGGGCTCCTCCACTTTGTTTCTTCCTTCTAGCTTGGGTTTTTTCCCCTTCAATCTGTAATTGAAGTCATCCCACTCAAGGCTGTCTTTTGTTCTTTGTGTAAGAAGCTATAACGGAAAATCCACACTTGCCAGCGGTGATCTTATTTTAATTTTGGAGAGAGGCACTGCAACGGCTCAGTATACACACTGTGCACTTAGCAGTCAAGGAACAGCCCTTGTGGGAGACATATGCCTGGGAAACACACAGGTTATGGTGGAATGTACAGTTGGCTGTTAATGAGTCAGTTAAAAAGTCCTTGACCTTGACATTTGTATCCTGAGCTAAGGGTTGACAAACACAGATTTATTTTCCATTGGAATTTCCATGATTGCAATCTGCTAAAGCAGCAGAACTTAATTGAATGCATTTAATTAAATGCAGATTCCTAGCGAACTTTTCCTCCTGCTGAAACTCCCCAGCCCGCCTCTGCCAATGGGCTGGGTGCAGGCGGGGTGATGGTCTGCACAGCTTCACCACAGGCTGTCTGGTGCATCGTTGTGGGAGTCTCCAGGCAGGAATTTCATACGGTCCTGCTTTGTGAAGGCCAGTGGGTAGGCACCACCTGCCTGTACACGTGTGTTGGCTACCATCCTGGGCACAGAGCCCAGCCATCCAGCGATGCCCCAGCCATTTCCCGCTGCCGGACTCACCAAACCGCACATGTTTTTAAGTAGTCAGTAGAACCTGGTCCTGCAGGGGCAGGAACAGTCATGTAGGAGAGTCTTTTGTTCATAGTTAAGAGAATTAGGATATGCTTTTTATGTAGTTTAAGATAACCAACAGCGAGGAACCACATGCTTAGGTGGGACAAGTGCTCAGTTGAAGGATGAGAATTCATAGCCCAGTCCAGGACCTTTGCAATGGAGAATCCCATCACCATCTAGACACTGACTGACCATCCTGTTCAAGAGCTTCAGTTCCTCATGAGAGCATCATCCTATGCAAAAGATCCCAATAAATCAGGTGGGGTTGGTTTGTTTGCTTTTTAACAAGCATTCTGTCTGTGAATGTCTGGGTAACGCATCCTTTTCCTCCCTGTGCTTTGTGACTCTGGGTTCCAAGTGTGTACACAGGTTTACCAAAGAAGCCAATGTACGTAGAGACAAGTCTTCCTAAAGTCTGTGCAGTATTTAATGCTTTGTGTCTCAGTTATAATGTCCCCAAGTAATGTATCTTATGTTATATATGCCTAGTGTACAATCACCTTTCTCATTATCTCTTTATTGTGGATGTTATAAAATGTAATTTTGTTTTTTTTTTCCCTATATTCGCATCACAGTACTAAGCAAAGTGCTACAAAATGAGAAGTTAAACAAGTTTACTTACAGTCAGCAAGAATTTGTTTTTGCAAGACCTGATAAATGTTCATCTCAGTATTTCTGAAGCTCTGTAGATTACTTGCATCTCATAAAGTCTTCCAGACAAGACTGCAAAGATCAAATAAGTTCTCAGACAATCTTCTTGTTCTGTCTGATCTCTCCCTCTTTCCTCGCCTCATTGAAGGACCCTGATTTCAATGAGCGAAAGAGCAGACCCAGACAGTTTTCTGTCTGGCAGTGCTCGAACTGCTTGGGCAATTTGCCTAAGTAAGTGGTTTACCCTCATGATAATGTATTTTCATGTAGAGACTGAAATGAAAGGGCTTGAGGAGCATGCTATACATTAAATGCATGAAGGCCAAAGCCATCTTTCTCTGTGTGACAGAGTGCTCCCTGATGATGAGGAGTCTGTATTAAAAACACATTAAAGGAATAACTTCTGTCTGGCTGCTGAACATTACACAATTGTGAAACTTTTCTAGGGATTTGTTTTTTAATTTTTATTGGCAGAAATATGAGAAAACAAAATTAGTTGTATTGCTTTCAAACTTGGTTTCACAGACTTTACCCACTGTTGGTTATTTTAGAGATTCTCAAACCTGAATAAAATTAGAGTGTGAAATATGTCATGCTGTCAAAAACAGAGCATCTTTCCCTATTTTGAAAACATCCCTAAGAACCTACCATGGCTCACAATTCTTTTCGTGTGACTTAGGCTAACATACAAGAATTATACCCAAATTAAACCCAAATATCAACATGGGGAATAAAAATTATGCAATTAACTATGGATGTCTGTGTAACCCAAGAAGGATCTTAGCTGTCAACCATTTTATTAGCAGGAGTAAAAAGCTTTGAATCTGGGATACATGTTAGCTTAAATGTTAATAGATTGCTTTCATGTCAGTGCTTAAATGTAGATATGGGTGCTTAAAAATCAGCTTAATAATAATCTGAAAGCATAACCCTTTTTGAATAGGGTAAAATAGAGCACAGTAACTTCTGCCCTCCAAGGAAAAGTGCATAAAAGAACCACAGCCCTACCAGCCGTAGCCTCTTGATTTTGCATTTTTTTGAGATTTGATAGCACACCCCCTTTCCAAACCATGTATACAGCTAGAGGCACAGTTTCAGAAAGGGTTGGCCATGCCTCACTTAAGTGACAGGTCCATGTTAGGTATCTTTTTATACAAGTAATCCTGAAGTGAAGTGCTAACTAGGGAGGGAAAGAGATGTTTGACAGTATGACTGATCAGAAAGACTGGATAGAAATAGCCCTTCTCTATGACCTGGAGTCCTAAATATCTCCAACTTTTTCTACTCCGTTCATCTGAAACAGGAGGGAATTGGAGAAATTCTGATAGAGTTAAATTAGTCCAAACTTTCTCCCTGCATTTCTCTATCCACAGCTTTCAAATACTAGTTTGGCTGCAAATTATTGCTGTTATTTTTAAAACATGTGAACAGCTAAAACATTTCCAAACTGGCATGCAATCTGTTCACCAGTGGCTGATGTGCTATAGAGGGTGATGTGGAAAGGACACTGTTCTGATTTTTATAAATTATGTTTCAACAAATATTTCTTGGTAAGACCCAGTCCTACATATCTAAGGGACAAAACAGGACTTTCAGTCTGGGAGGAGATGCCAGATCCTTTACATCTCTTGCCTCTGTGGGATTTTTTGATACGCCCTTCAAAATAATTTAGAAAGCTCTGTGAAGCTGCTCAGTCTAAGACTGGCTTTTCTTTTCTGTCTATAGGTGGCAATGCCATGCTGTTGACAGTGTTATCACTAGTGATCAAGCCTTCAATACAAATAGTCTTGCAGCTATCCAATTCAGTGGAATGGGACTGAAATACAATATGTGACAGAGGTGTTTTTTTTTTTTCATGTACTTGCCTCTTTGCTTAAAAGCAAGGGCACATCCTTGGCTGCCCTTCTGTAATTCTGCACTACACAGCAGCAGTGATGCACAAACCTGCCCTACAAAAGTAGCTTGGGCAGTCACCTTTCCTGCTCATAGAGAGAAAGCATAACAGATTTGTGTTGCCTTATGTTTCAGCTTTTCACCCAAAGGCCTTTTCTGGAGGATATGGAGAGCAGCCAGTATGCATCAGTCTTTTCTGTTGGTGTGACTCCTTGAGGCCACACCACTGTGACCACTGGAGACTTGAAGGACTGAAGAGCATACAGCCATCTTATGTACCTCAAAATACCTTAGAGGGGAGCTCTGAAGAGCCTACAAGCCAAATTTCATTACCTGGTCCCTGGATTTTGTTCTAACACACAGAAACCCATTGCCCAGAAGCATGCCACCGTCTTTCACATTTCTTTTTTCAAATTTTCAAGTTGGCCGCAAAATGGAGAACACCTTAAACAGAATGTGCAGCATCTCTCATTCCTACAGCATCATAACACGTCATGGGATTACACACTGCACACATCACATACTGCAATTCTGTCTATGCCGAAGGATCTGACTGTACACTGAAGCAGCCAGTGATAAGGCATGCTGTGCAGGTCACCTCACTGCAAGTGCTTAGATAAAAAAGTGACACTAGAATAAGTAAGTGGGCTCTATAACAGTGTGTGTCTAAATCACACAGATGAGTTTGCACATTGGAATAAACTTTATATGGGTCTGTGACTCATGGCAACTCTGTTGCAGCTCAAGTCAACTTTTTGCCCCTTAATTCCAGTGTCTTAGGTTGCACAAATATTTTAGAGTCAAATTGTAGATAAAATACCCAATGAGTGACCTCAAAAACATTTTGACAAAAGTCAATGCAGTGGAAATGACTATGGGTTAAGATTACCAATTATCCAGCTCTTTCTAGCCTGTTGACCACAGCAGGCTAGACCTTTCTGGTGCCAGCCTAAATTACAAAAGGGATAAAATGGTTAAAGTCAAGCAGTCACAGGAGGCTACCTGATGAAATTGATCTTGAAACATTAGCATAGTTTGGAGTGGTTGCAGATTTCTTTCTAATTTCCTCCCAGGCTGACATGGCACAGTGTGAGCCTCCAAAGTGTACTTTCTGAAAAGTTTTATTAGCAAATGTACCGATTTTTTTTTTTTTTTTTTTTTTTTTTTTTGTAGTACTGTGTTTCCTGTGTGGTCTTTAGAGAGTATCCAGACTTAAAAATGAGAATGACCTCTTCAACTTCAAAGATTTTGGAAGAACATTACATAAGTGGCCATCAAAAGAGAACTCTGTATTTTGGTTTTGAGGGAGCAGTAATAAATATTTCTGTAGCAGAGCCTTTCCTCAATTTTAATTTGATGTCAGTATATTAGAAATGGCTTATTTGTTAGTTGTCTCTCAAACAAAATGATGCTGTCACCCAGAAAGCATGTGGATTTCTCCAGGGTGTGATGACATTTATGTAAAATGCATATGCACTATGTGTATACACAAATCTCCTTCAAGAAAATATTTATTCTAATCCCTACTCAGTTTCTTCTTGAAATACTTAATTTTGCAGTCCACAAGAAAAAGCCTTGTGTATTGACTGACAAACGACAAAACATATTTTGGTAAACTCTGCCATGAGTAACAAATGGAGACATTACAAATGCATTACAAATGCTCTATAAAGAGAAAACTGTCTGATGGTATCAAAGTCTTTATTTTTAAATTCTTCGTGCCCCTCATAGGCAGAGAAAATTGAGCTGTAATAGCACTCTAGCACTGCTAAAAGTTTCTATAATTCCAGTATGAATTCTTCATGTCATTCTGGACTGGGATCTTGGGTCATTGGGTCTGTTTTTGTGGAGAAGATAAGGCAAAAAAATAATCTCTCTGTACTGTCTTTCCTTATTTGTAGCTGTACTCTCAACCATCCATGGCCTGATGATGTTACCTCTTTTCTGAAGTACCCTGAGTACTTCTTGGAAGAGAAAGACCCCCTAAACAAACAAAAAAAACCCAACAAAACAACCAAACCAAGACCATAAAGTGGTTGCAATCAATCTGAAATGAAGTGAAAACAAGATAGAGGAATCCACACACCAAGTAACCTTAACCTGGGAAAAGTGCTGTCAGTTCAATGTGTTTTTTGACACAACTCTTTCTTTCTTCACAGAAGAAAAATGTGAGCAAGGAAGTGAAATGGCCTGCTGTTTCCTTTGTCTCATTCTGCGCCTGCACCTTCCCTGGAGGACATTCACCAGGGACACAGTTTGGAAGTGGATGTGGAGGAGATGCTCTGAAGGAGGAAATGGTGCTCCTGGCAAATGTGAAGATGTCACCCTATTAACTGACAGCCGTGGTCTTAGAGCAAGCTTGCTGAAAGGAGCCATTGAAACAGGTCTGTGCTGTGAATCTCTGCCTCTAAATGTGACATCGCTGGAAAACTGCTGAGACTATAATTTGTATGTTCAGCCCCTCTGAAGAATTGACAGAAAAGATGAGTGTAGTGTGAGCCTGCATCTGTGCTATTACACCAGCTGTGTGTGTTTACCCCATGCACTTATGTACTAAAGTTCTCGCAAAAGGCGTAAATACAATGAAAGTCAAAATAATGAACTCTGATTCATCATGCTTCATCCTGACTGAATCAGAGCAAGAATATGCAGTTGTTTCTATCCTCACCTTAACTTATGTCTTTTGAGCTTAGACAGCAACCTTTATGAGGCCAAAACTGCCACTTAGAGCTTCATTGAACAAATGTACCTAAATAATGCCAGTATCAGTAGCAATGAGAAAAAAACTGAAGGAAATATGATTGAGGAGCCCATCTAGGAATGACACCTGGTAACCGCAGGCCTCAGAGCCGTGGGAGTAGAATGAGATGGGACTCCGTGTTCCCCTTCTGCTCTCCCTGTGTAGGCGCAGAGCTGGTTTTCTGCCTAAGGCAGGCATTCTGACTTGCAGCATCCCTGCACAATCCTGCAACGCCAAAGCTTGTAACACGCTGAATATTGCACTTCTTGCTAAGGTTAGTCAAAGACCCAAGGCAGATCAGAGGGTTCTTTCTGTCCCCAGACAGCTGTTTTAAAATGGCATTTACCAATAACAGATGCTGAATATTAACATTTGCCTATGCATTATAGAATAAGCAACCCCTTCAAAAGCTGTAGAAGTTCTGAGTGAGTTGAAGTTTTCACTGTCATTATCTTAACAATTTTAAGTGTAGATATGTTGCATATAGTTTAAGAAAACTTGTCTACTTGGAGGAGGGGAATACCAGCAGGACTTGAATCCATGGTAAAGTTATTGCAAGTACTGACAAATCTAAAGAAAACAGTCTTGTATTTTGATTTATTTAAATCTTAGCTAATGTCTAAATGATGGCCACAATTTTTTCCCCATTTCTTTTGTTTTTAAATCCCAAACTTAACGGAGTACCATTTAGATAAACAAACAATAAAATTTCTCTAGGATGAGTACAAGCTGTGTGCTAAGAGACAGACAGCTGTTACCCGTGATTTATCATTGGACTGTAAGGTTGTATTGAGTGAGGTTTGCCCTCGATGATGGATTTGCCATTAATGACCAACATGCTGGAATAGAAAGCATGTCTGTAAACACACAACATGCAAGCAAACTGGGAGGCACTGCCACCAACTGGGGGGACAGGATAAGAATAAAAAAACAAACTGAAGAAACTGACGAAATTGGTTCTGAAAAAAAGGGAGGATGGAATTAAGAAGAGCGCAAGGCAGCTTCATAAATACAGGAGGGAGGTGGAAGCTAGGTAGTATAGCAGAAATGGTATAGAAGTTATGATGGATAGGAAGCAACATGCAAGCCAGTAGTGTTGTGCTATTGTGAATGAGGAAGACACCATAGGAAGGAGTTTTAGTAGACTTATGGCAAAACATGAAATAATCCTTCCACTCACACAGCCTTAATCAGGGTACTGTGTTTCATTTGCACATGGCACTTCCAGAAAACTGTGGACCAATCAGAGTGAGCCAAGAGGAGAATGACAAAAAAAGTTCAGAGCTTTCAAAAAAATGTGATATGCAAGAACTTGGAAGAAACTGAGTTTTTTAACTTGAAAAGAGATAGGGTGAATACAGGGCCATGACAAGTCTTAAAAGATACTAAATGCTCCCACAAAGTAGAAGCAAATTGTTTTTCTCTGTCTGAGGACAGTAACACAGTGGAAAAAACTGCTTGAAAAGGTTGTGTTGTCTCTGCCCAGTGGTGGTTTTTAAGCATAGAGCAGATAAACACTTCTCAAGAATGAGAAAAAGGTGCTCATCCTGCTTTGGGTCAAGTGAACAGACAAGATGACCTCTTGAGAGCTTCTTCAGGCTATTTTCTAACATTCAGAGACAGTTTGGAGTATGTAGCTGTGATCTCATGGAAACAGAGAGGAGCTATGTGCTTATCTTCTTTGCACTTGGAGCTGGGTGTGCAGTTCTTTTGGATTCCTTTCACATTCCAGCCTCTTTGTTTTGGTGATTTGAACTACCAATAGGCAAGAAAAAAAAAAAAAAATTTGTACCCTCACTAGAATTTGTTAGATTGGGATAGGGGAAAAAAGATACAATGGAGGTCACGGGAAACCTTCACACTTCTGTGAAAGAGAAAGTTTTAAAGTTACCAACATATGAGTTCGGGGCATTATAGCAGGAGTACAGATTAAGCTTCTGCTAAATGTTCAGTTTAGAATTGCTAAACTAAAAGTCATTGATCCTAGAAAATAAAGGACTAGCACACAAGAGGAAAATTTTACTGTTAGGACTTTTACTGTTAGGAGGAGTGTTTTGTGGTACAACACTTTATGATTATTCTTTGTAAACTGATATAAAGGAAAAGCATTTAGACAGATACAGATTTACCACGGCAAGCTAAGAAGACTAGCAAGGGTGTGTGCATTGAATGCAATCCTCTGTCCCATGATTCACTGAGACCCAGTTCTCTGTTTTACTAAGAGCTAGTAGTAACTTCTGTTGCTCCTCTCCCTCACCTGCCATTTTTCTTCCATCCTCTCAGTAAGCTCTTTTCATGTCAGTCCCACAGTCGCCCTAGTATTCCCTTTAGGGACATGAGCTTGCCAAGCCTTGCTGAAGGTAGTGAGGAGCGAGGGTGAAGAAATCCTCCAGCGTTGCTTCTTTCCAAAACCTGCCACATGTATGATTTGTGTTCAGAGGATTGTTCAGAGCAAGGTGTCATGAAGTGACCATAGCACAGGGATAAAGCAGCTCCTTTGTGTTTCTTTACCCTCCCTAAGGTAGCAAGGCCACCAAAAGGGTAAGGACAGCACTCAAATTGCAGGGCCACATAGCACAGCTCCATTTTCCCTGCACTGTACATCCTGCCCCAGCCTTTTCCCTTCCAAAAGACTGGTACCTTTTCAGGGTCCTTTTCCCTCTGAAATGAACGTAATAAATGTGAATGAACTATTGATGAAGCCAGGGCTCATGTCACCGAAAGACACCTCCAGGATAATGGCTATAGTGGACTAAAGGTATGACAAGGTAGGCTTTTATTTGCATAACACCCCACCATTTACTTACGGCTTTTCAAGCCTCTGCTTTATGGAGGGCTCAGCCCAGACCACCTTATTGTACTTAAACAATGATCTGTCTTTTCTGTATTTTTGTTAAAACTGCACAACTGAATTAAAATGAATTTTTTTTTCAGATGATCTACTCAAGTGTGCTGAGTGAGACCAAGGCAGTGCTATGTAAAAGATGTTTGTTTCATGTGATTTATGGTTGAAGGCAAGATGTGAGCGATATCCTTAGCAGGACTTTACAGACACCATTGTCTTAATTTTCGTGAGAAGAGCTTTAAACAGTCTAGTCTATCAGGGAAAACCACAAGAAAACCAATGGTATTTATGTTTTCTAGCTTGTAAATATAAGAACATCTTTCCATGTACCGTCATAGTTTCCTAATGAAGGATGAACATAGGGTCTGCATCCATTATGTCACTGTTGCTATTAATATTGTTCTTGCTAACACTAGGTTGGAAATGTTTATAGTCATTTAGGAGATATATATATATCTGCTTCCACTAGCATAAGTTGATATCAGTGTTCATTGTGTTTCATAGCTCATTCTTCTTGCCAATAGTTTCTGAATCAATGTTTCTACTGCACACAAAAACATGTGCTTTGCACTGGACACACTGCACCAAAAACTTGATCTCCATAAGGAATCTCAGTGCTCTATTGCTTTAGATTTGCCTGCTGCCTGGCTCCTTCAAAATTTGTTGAGGTTCTCATGTCACACCTCATGCCTAAGCTGCATCCCAAACCTCAGGAAGAAATCTCCCGTGTGTGAGCAGAGGGGAGCTATCAAGGTCCACAGGCTTGCCGATCTATACATCTCCTCAGGCTAAATGCAACTGCTCTCATGTAGATGCAAATCTCTAGCATCTGAAACCATACCTTAGTAAATTTCATCAGGAAGTCCTGTAGACTCTAGCCTCCTCACCTGGCTCCCGCTGGTTCCCCATCTTCAGCTAAATCTCCTCAGCAGTTTCTACATGGCTCCTTGTTTGCCTGTTTTCCAGAGTTTTTCTACTTTTCCTATGAGGTCACCAACGAAATTCAAGCATGAGATTAGGGCACCAGGGGGCACATCTTGATAGTTAAGGCAATCCCAAAATGTAGCTCCAGGGTCCCTGGTAGGTCTTCTCAGCCTAAGCCAGTGGAAATTAACAGTTGCTCAGACCTGTGCTTTTCTGTCAGTGCTGCAAAGGTACTCTTGAATCACAGGGCAAATGTATGTCAAGACTGCAAAGGGAGAGTGTGATATTCAGAAAGTGGGTCATCAGCTTTCTCTCCACAGTGGTATGGAGTGGTATGGCTCCTCTCCAAATCCATAGTATCTCTACTTTTACTTACACAAGAAAAAAACTGGCCATCCCCCACACTGATGACATTCCTGGAAGTCCTAGAACTCTTGAAGAGATCTTTTTTTTCCAGATTTCCTTTCCCTGATTCATCAGCCATCCCTCAGTCCCCTGTGGGGACATGCTTTTCACATGCTCTTTCATTACCATCTGTGATGTAGAAAGAGATTGTATTTCCTGTGAGCCCTTATGCCACCCATGCACCACAGCCTGTATACACAGGCAAGGTAGTTGCTAAAAGAAGGCCACATCTGCAATGGACGCTACTTTCACAAAGGTAGGGCCTTGATTTCCATTCCCTTCCTTAATTGTCAGTGTTTGGTAAATACAGAAATTAATGCTCACATACAAAGGGTGCTCTTGGGATTCCTCTGGGCAAACTCAGACTGTCTTACCTCTCAAGACCTTTCATTACATAGCCTTGGAGCAGTTGTCTCCCAGCATTGATTTTTTTTGTGTGCCCCCACTAAATGCAATTGCAGCTGAAGTACAGGATTTTGATGTATGCATAATGGGAGCTTATTCTTTTGTTCCTATGTGTGTGTATGTGTGCATGGAATCAACAGAGAAAGATGGAATGGGAGAAAGCAAGCATGAAGCTTTTGTTAGTAAACAAAATTTATGTAAAAATCACCACTGCTGCTTTCAGGACACAAGTCCATAGATGGGGAAACATGCAAAGTGCTTTACCTGCCTTGTAGCTAAGCCAGAACTCAGACTTATGTTTGATTTGCCTCAGAGCTTCAGTCCAGCAATATGGCAGGGACCAAAAGCAGCAGTGGTACAGACAGCTACACCCCAAAAAGCTCAGGAGCTCTGGTTTTGCTTTAGTCTTTTCCCAGGTCAGAAAAAGGCTGTAGGCTAGTTGTGCTCTTCCGGGTAGAAAAGGCCAGAAGACCAGCCCTCATGCGATAACCCAGTGTACAGCGCTGGTGTCTGCAGACTGTCCTCTGACCTTAAGCAAAGACACAAGCAGCTGAAGTTCAACATCAGCTACTTCTACACAAAAAGAAAAAGCAAACATTCAGTCTGTCAGCTCTCAGAAAAAAGCAAGACAAAAGGTCTTCAATGCATCTTCCAGGCCAGACGGGACACTTACTGCTTATTCCACCTGAAGTCGTGGGGAAGCCCTCAGCAGCTGTCCTGTGGAAAACCCCAGGGGCTTGTGAACGCAGACTCCGTCCCTTGCTTTCACCCATTGAGCACTGGGCTGGAAGCATCTGCACTAGAAAGGAGAGCACTGTAGCCTCACACCTTGACACCTACACTCCATCCCGTAAAAGCCTATTATTTAGGATTTATGTGAGTGAAGTGAAATTCATCCCGTGTGGAACATTAGCCAAATCCTCATTGCTTTCTCTCCAATTTTTATGTAAATCCAGATGTTCTGACGCACTGAGAAGAACAGGCTCAATCTGTTGTACAGCACATATGTGTGCTCTCTTTATTCCTTTGAAACTTCAGAGGTAAGACTGGATTTAAGACAAACATGATGTGGATCTGTACAGAGACAAGGGCATGCAAGAAATCCTGCTGTCCTCTCTCGTTTTGCTGTTGGCTCATCTGAGCCACCTGCCTCTCACTGTCAGAGCCCCCAGACTCCTCCTGGGAGGCCTGGCTCTTTGGGAAGCTCTACGGCTGACTGAAGGATATTCTGGTGAAGAGGGGATCTGGTTTTGTCTTTTAGGTAAGCACACAGATTACGTTCATTAAAGCATTATGAGCCAACTTAGATGAAGTGCCTCGGAGATCAATGCAGACTCTTCTCTCTCTGTCTGTTGTGTTGTGACTAGAAGTGGATTTATCCATTTCCTACTGGGCCAAAAGGGTCAGAAATAATGGTGGGATAATCAGAGGAATTCGGCTTTAGCAAACTCAGAGCCTTAGTCAGGTGTGAAAGATTACAACAAGGCAAGAAAATGCCTCTATGGGAGTTCAGTCTCCCAGTGGTATCTGTAAAAATGTCACTGACTGCCCATCCTTCCAGCCATGCTCCCTCCTTCAGATGCTGTGCCGCTGATCATGGACGTCACACCATACCTTCCAGTCAGCTCCATAAGGTGTCTGCACAGCTGGGGACACCTTGCAAAGCTTGACTTGAAGCCTGCTGTCAGTCCAGGTATCCCAGGATGATAGGAGACCAAACATATATTTTTTTATCCTCATCCTTGAAAATTTAAAATTCAGAATTGGATCCAGATTGTAAAGCAAGAGCTTTGTTACCTATTTTCTATATGCTCTACCAGAGTGAAAGAGGGATGCAGTTGTACAGAAGTAAATATAAGCCTTAGGAGTCATTTTAGCTTTTGTTATCATGGCCTGTCACAAGCCTGTTCTTCCTAAGGGTTTTGGAGATTTTTCCCCTTTCCCTTGCATCTCAAGTCAGTCCATCAAGAGGATTCTCCCTCACTATACTACAGCATAAATTCTAAAAACATCATCAAACATATACAATTTTTGTGTGCTTCACATGTAAACATTTCATAAAGGCTTTTATGAACAAAAGTGAATCTCGCCTCAAATGCAGACAACAGACTGAAGTACGTCCATGTGCTTTAGAAAGGTCCTAAATCTTGAAAAAGGATCGTAGAAACTTCTGTAATCAAACCAAGACCTCTGGACTGTATTCTCAGAATACATGGGAAAGAATATGATTTAGGTTTGGAGCCTAGAGTTTCAGAGTCTCTCTCTCTCTCTAGGAGGTATATCACAGTCAGCAATAGTTACACATTTATTCATAGGCTGAATACAGTTCTTTGAATCATCTCCGTACACAAATTACCTTTGGCAGACAGTCGTCTCTCAGAAGAAGGCCATTAGTGAGTTCTTCCATGGTTACTGAGGGTTTGTCCTGGTGGATCCTAACACAATTCAGCACAATTTAGCTGTTTTGCATACGTGTATCCTAAAGGTTTTCATAACAGTCTCCACATAAGGAGTAGAAGCCATATGGGGATAATTGCAACATAAATTTCCTCTGACCTGAATTACCTTATTCTCTATTAATAACCAAAATTCTACTCTTGACTTCTCCTCCTTGAGTCTGTCCTTAGCAACACGACTACTCCAAAAGCATCACTGTGATGGCTGGGACCGCTGTCCCCCAGGGGACAAGTGCTGTCCTCTTGGTCACAGATGACAGCTCCAGCGCCCTCTTCTAAACCCACGACTCGAGGACTGGACACTCTCAGCTGGGCTCACGCATCCAAAAAGATGCAGCACAGGTTCATCACACAGGTTTCTTTATCCAGGGTGCCAACATACTTTCAGGCGTGTACCAGTGACAGTGTTACCCTCTCCCGCAAAAGCCTGAAGAGGAGGAGTTCAAACTGCACTCTCCCTCAAAATGTAGTTAACTGGTTCCTCAGATGTGATATTCCATGTTCTTCTATTACTTATAATCTCACATTAGGCATCTTTCATAAACTTTTAACTAATTAGTTACTTTATCCCTATCCTAAACTCACATTAAAATGTCAGCTATTATCAGCATCAGGTGTCCAGTTCTTGCTGACACCTTAGTCTATGCACCTTCCTGCAGCATCACAAGTCTTGCTTAGCCCTGGTTAATCCTTTGATGGATTACAGACATCCTGTTCATTAATCTATTCTCAGTTAAACTCTCACACCACTCATTATTGTGGTTGCCCAGGTACAATAATTACATTTCATATTTTTCAGGTTTTTGCTTTAACTTACAGTTGCAGTGAAATTTGTGGAGCAAGGGACAAGAGGCACAGAGAGGAAATGAGCTGTTTTCTCTGTAAATAATACTGTTAGTGATACAGTTAGCCGCTTTCCTATTAGTTGGAAGGAGCAGAGATAAGTACTCCAATGCTTTTTAAAGCTTTTAGTGTCCTGGGAAGAACTTCATCTACCTTTAACACTGTCACATAGCTTACTAGAAAGTTTTGCTGTTTGTGATCTATAAAGCAAAATAGCTTATGTGTTTGAAAGTTCAACTGCAATACCTCTGCTTTAACCACATTAATATCTGTACAATATAATAACAGTAGGAAAAAGTTACCAACTATGCAAGAATAACAATAGGCTGCTTCTGAGCAATTTCAGATGCTGTTTCTGAATTGTTATGAAAACCATGAGGACATGACAATGACAGCTTGAATGCTGAACTCTTTATACCCTTTTCTGTCCCTTCAAAATTACATCAAAACTAAATTATACAAATGAATGTCAGAAATCAGCAACATAAAAGGTGGTACTTCTCATCTCTTGGATTGACTTCTCAAGTTAGTCCATCAGCCCCAGACAGCAGATAATATGTTCTGCCTGAGTGCATATGAGTGAGCAAATATTTTGGTTTAAAAATCTTTTTATTTTCAGATACATGATTTTTAGGAAAAAAAAATAATATCCTTGTTCCCACAAACAGTCTTTGACCAGCTCTGTTGAGGGAGAAGACAATGCAAGCAGTCAAACCACATCTTGTGTGCAAGCAGAACCAATTACTCTTAAGCAAGTTCACAACTGAGATCTCTCTCCAGCCTAGATGATGCAATTATGTAAATTTAATTTCACCTCACTTGGTGTGCGAGTCCTTAATTGATAACTGCGTATCAGAAGTCCTCTCATTATGTTCTCTACAGAGATTGGCATTTCTGACTGTGAAAGAATATTTGAGGATAAATCACCGCAAAAGATCCCATTCCCCTTTGGAATAGTATGAACAAGAGGCTGATAACTGTGCTCTAATGTCATCAGTATAGATTTCTCACAGTTACATTATCATCAAGGGAGCAATTTTGAGACTGTTTTCCCGATCAAAAGGAAAATTTTAAATTGCAAAAATATTATCGCTTGTTAAATAAGGATGTGAATGTCACTTAACATAATCAGACTTAGTTCATTTTGAAGCCATAGTTGTCATTTGGTGTACAATCTTCTCAAAATGGTAATAGCATGTGACAAGAGTTAGCAAAAACATTTTGAAAGCCCTTTATCAATGTCCTTTTTCTCTCAGTCCTGCAAGTGAACTGTTACAAGCACATGCCATATTTATATATACGCAAATAAGGAAGGTAGCAATAGATGCCACTTGATAAAAGTTAGCGTCATTTGGAGGTTTTGTAAGAACAATGCATATAGCAGCTGCACACAGCAAACAGCATCCTCCAGCTGCTCTTTGCATTAGCATTTAACAGTATACTCCAATTTTTGGCTTCAGTCCTGCAACTTGCTGCAAATACACGTAGAGTGTGTGCGCGCGCGCGTGTGTGTGTGTGTGTTTACGTGTGTTCATTTGTGCTTACTTTGGCACAAGTCCATCAGACCTAAACTGGAAGGTGTCTGTCCAATGCTATCAAATTTACAAAGTGAGTGTGGTTGTGCAGTTCTTATCTAAAACAAAAAAAATAGCATAAACTTAAACCAAAAGGCCTCTACCACTAATAACATTGCTTCACACAATTCCATACCTTTTTATTCAGAGGACCAAAATAATTTTTCAAACATAATAAACCAGTGGCTGTTTTGCATGGGGCCTTGTGTACACCATTACGACATATCAAAGAAACTCAGAGGAAGAGTGCCTCAAGAACTTGCTCTGTACATATAGAAAATTAGACAATCTAAAGTATTGTCTTAAACATCCCACTTCATTTTGGAATAGATCTCCATTTGCTAAAACAGAAACTTGAACATAGACGAGTTCTTTCTTATCACAAATTTTAAGGATTTTCCTGAGGTCTGATTATCCACTGCCCAATGCTAACTAGGTTTACGCTTTGATAAGCCAGCAGTTTGCCTGTTGTTACTGTCCTGCTTTGTTTTCCAGTTTTTCCTCATATGTATTTAACCCTTATCCTCCATAGAATGTGGCTTGGGGTACCCACTCCAATGGATGCAGTTATGGAAGATTTGCAGAAAAGAAACAAACCCTTTAAATGGACATTTTAGCCCTTACCAGGCTGACTGGCACACCTTCCTCATCAGGGCACCCTCCTCTTCTGAGTGAAGGCACCAGTCTCACTGGCTGAAACCAGAAATATCAATACGCCCGTAGCTATATCGTTCATCTCTATGATACACTGTAACTATACGTTTATACAAAACATAAAATCTATTTCTGTTTATCCAATATGCATTTATTCTATATGTTTATATTTATTTCTATTTTATGTTTATCTTAAATATGTTTATATTTTGGCCACTGGTAGTAAGCATTACTGGAATTGGCACAACTATTTTGTTGCAACATTTGATACAAGAAGTAAGGCAGAAGCAGGGACATTTCTTCTGTATTATTAGAACAAGATGCATGCTCAATTTTGTAGCTATTTTTAACTTCAGCCTCTTTCCCTTCATTTTGCTGCCTTTAATTCTAGTTCCTCTGTACTGTACGACTGGTAAACCGACACCTGTGATTCTGTCATAGCTCCCATCCTATTGCATGCTTATCTTTCAGGAAGAGCAGATGTTCCCATATGTGCCCTATCTTTATCCTCTGATGCTTTTGCTTTGCAAACAGAAGATTGTATTTCCATTGCCCTCTGTGTCTGGAGAAAAAGATACAGCACTAAGGAGTTTTTCTGTGTTGCTAATCAATGGGGTTTGTAAGCAGCCAGACTGATCCCTTTCCTATCTTGTCCCCATTACTACTGTTCCCAGGTATTTTCCCTTGGCATTTGTTCTTTATCTCCTCTTCTCTCCTCTAATCTCCATTCCACCTGGTGTTTCCTTTCAGCTTCTTGGTCTGATGAAGTAACAAGAACTTGCAAAGCTGCACAAAAGGTATAGCCCCACTGCTGGTTTTTCCCCCACCTTTTCAACACTGCCTCCTACCGATGCATGCTGCTGCAGGAAAGCTCTGGGCAGGACTTAGAGGATAAGCCACAGGTGCCATATGGGATTAACTCCTGCCTGATCTCCACACAGGCAAATCCATGTCTGGGGCAGTGTGGGAGGGCCTGACACAGTTTTTTGGAGGTGAATACAAGCACAACTCCCTTGGGATGCACCTGCAGTCAAGGTGTGACTGTGTCCACTGCAGACCATGTTTTGTGGACCAGTGCTCCCTGTATCCAAAAACTGTCCCTGCCTCTCCTTGTGATCCCCAAAACCATTCCTGGCACTGCTCTGTGCTGATGTCTTGTCAGCAGAAATCCAGAGTTTGTTCCTATGCAAGCTCAGATTCAATCCTTACTTCCACATCCCAAGTATCTTCTTCTTCAGCACATGGCAGCTAAGCACTGGAAGGTATCCTGATACGAACTATCTCAATGACAACACATTTCCTCATTTGTTAGTAGAGACAGTGTTGGGAGGCTTTGATGTGTGAGTAAAGTTGATCTTAATTGTAAGATATGGGATGTTTTGGACCTTTGGCTCAGCTACTTGAATGCACTGGCCCGCTGGTGGTGGCAAGGAGTACAACACAACAGGACTGCATCTGCAGAGCAATCCACAGGATGCAGAGAACTGAAGTCCACACTACATACATTACAGGGCCTTTATTTTGTATTAGCTGTAGTCTGGGGCTGTGGGCTGTACACCCATTAGTGGCTGAGACTCGTCTTCTTCGTGCTCTATTTCCTTGATTGAGTGCCTGCCATAAGAACCCAAATGCGGTAAATAAGGGCAAACAGGAAACCTACTTCAAAGCACAGACCCCAGCTGAAATATTATGAGAGTATAGACTCATTTAACAACTTATAGCAACCAAAGTTTTCCCTTGGACTGTACAGGATTTTGGGGTCTAAATACTCTTCCAGATCTATCCTTAGCTGCTATTTCTCACTTCCATCATTTACTGTAGAATCCTTTTGTTCTGGTATTTATTCCATAAAGCATTTCCAGATACAGCTGGCATCAGGAATGCTGCACAAAATAAAGTCATATTGGAGATTTCTTTCATAAATAGAACATAAACTCAATATTATTCCTGCCTAGGCTATTATGAAAAGTTAGGCCTTTTATGAAATTTCCATAACATAACAGCTTAAACGGACTTCTGCTCTTTGTATTACAGTAGGGAATACACGTAGATGGCAGGACCTCATCTGGTATTCAACTACTGCACCCAGCACCCCCTTCCACAAAGGATATTGCAGAATTAGGCAGGGGTTAGAGCAGGACACTGAAAATTATTAAGCACATGAGAAAACTGTTTAGGAAGATAGATTAAAAAGACTGGGATTGTTTATTTGTGAAAGGCTGTGACTAAGA
Organism: Fratercula arctica; assembly: GCA_947846985.1. NCBI lineage: Eukaryota > Metazoa > Chordata > Aves > Charadriiformes > Alcidae > Fratercula > Fratercula arctica. The sequence continues at coordinate 43,990,504 of CANTUZ010000026.1, read as the reverse complement.
GACATGATAAGAGCGTACAAAATAATGAATGTTACAGAGAAAGCAGAGCAGAAACCTCTGTCCTTCCTGTCTCATAACACGCATGACAATGCAGCATTCAAAGAAATAAAAAGGTGGCAAATTCAGATCTGATAAAAGGAAATATTATCCCATACAAAACATAATTAGAGTGTGGAAGCCATTACCACTCACTGCCCTGCTGGCCAAGAATGTAGTTCAAAGTTTAAGTTCAAAAAGAAAAAAGAATGCGTTCTTTGTATAATAAGCTATATAATAGTAATTCAAAAGGTGAAGAAAAAGGTGTCAGAAAACCTTAAGTATTTCAGAGATGCAAACCGTTTAGTAACTAATAGGACTAGGATAAGATGGGCCATGCTGTTTCCTATCTGCTTTTCACTGGGTTTTGTTAACCTTCCTGAAAGCACATGGATTGGCCTCTCTCACAGTGCATCCATCTGGCATTACATATGGAAAACAAAACACAGGGCACCTGAAATTAATATGTCAGGCTGTGAACTTCAGTGCTAAGGACCCCGTGGTTACCACTGTCTTTGCCTGCGTAGCCGCAGAGTGAGGGTAACTGCCAGCAGCATCTTAAATTGCCTTGGCTCGATTTACCACAGCTTATCTGGATGCGCTCTGAGACAATGTGAGGCAAAATACTGTCATACTTAGCTGGTTGTCACTTCATGCATATTTCATAGTCACAGAAAAGGTCTTTTCTGCTCTTCCTGCTGATACCAGTTTGAGGAGAACCAGATCTGGCTTTTACAGCTTGAGATCCTTCACTACAAGTATCCCTCGTAACAGCCTCTCCAACATGATGTCCATATCCTTCCACACCTCATAGACATACAACAACAGATACAAGTGAGAAAAAAGGCCTTAAGGCTGTAGTAGAAGATAAAGGTTGCAGTTATTTTGCATGGAACTTAAAAGATTTTTATCAATTCAGAATCCTAAAGAACAGCAATTCAATGGTGTTCTCCATGCAGTGCTTTGGGAGAAGGTAGGGAGGTAAGCAATGACTTGCTCCTGTAGAGTGTACATTAAAGCTAGCATCAGCCAGACTCTCTCTATCAAAAAATTTTACTAATATTAGCATGCAGATTGCTGGTGACCACAGTGCAATTAAACAGGTATCTGAGAACAAAGGATTGAAATAATAAGGTAAATAATCCTTTGCTTCTTCTATTGTGGGTGCATGAAACGGCTTGCGGGAACTCAAGCTACCTGAGACTACTGAGTCTTACCCTCAATCATTGTTGAGGGACTATTCATTTTAGAAAAATACAGTGAAAGACCTTGACATATTTTAGACCATACCCTATATTATATTTATGTACATGTCATATATTAGTGATGACTTCCGTACAACTTATTTTGATCTGTACCAGAATAATTAAGAGTTATTGAACTACTTAAAGTTTTTTCTAAATATGGTTCAGTTTTTTAATCTGCTTCTCACTTTGGTGCAGATTTTGGTGATTATCAAGTATTTGGTTTATAGATTTCATTAACAAAAAACTCCATGAAGTCATTATTGCTTTTGTAACAGAAATCAGCATATATTTTTAAAAATCCTAACATAGACAAAATGGGCACTATTTGATTTAGAATACTTAGAAATAGTTGTTTTCAACTCCAATTTTAACTGGAATTTTCTTTTTCATGCCAGAAACAAAAATACCCCTTTAATCTTTTGACTGGCTCTGAATGAAAGACAAGTAGAACAGGGAAAATTGGTTTCAAATAACCATATGGTACAGTTGAAATAATAGAGTAATTTTCCAAATCAGCCTAAGGATCTTGGGCTGAAATTCAGGAGCTGCCAAAGTACAGGAGCAAATGAGGATGAGAATTAGTGTGTCAGACACATGCTTCTCAGAATCTCAGCTCCTCCTTTTTAGAATAGAATAGAATAGAATAGAATAGAATAGAATAGAATAGAATAGAATAGAATAGAATAGAATAGAATATTTCAGGTAGAAGGGACCTACAATGATCATCTAGTCCAACTGCCTGACCAACTCAGGGCTGCGCAAGTTAAAGCCTGCTATTGAGGGCGAGGGCATTGTCCAAATGCCTCTTAAACAGTGGCAGGTTTGGGGCATTGACCACCTCTGTAGGAAGCCTGTTTCAGTATTTGACCACCGTCTCAGTAAAGAAATGATTCCTAATGTCCAGTCTAAACCTCCCCTGATGCAGCTTTGAACCATTCCCACACATCCTATCACTGGATCCCAGGGAGAAGAGCTCAGCACCTCCATCTCCACTTCCCCCCTTCAGGAAGCTGTAGAGAGCAATGAGGTCGCTCCTCAGCCGCCTTCTCTCCAAACTAGACAAACCCAGAGTCCTCAGCTGCTCCTCACAGGACATGCTTTCCACCCCTTCGACCAGCTTTGTTGCCCTCCTCTGGTTGCATTCAAGGACCTTCACATCCTTCTTAAATTGTGGGGCCCAGAACTGCACACAGTGGTCAAGGTAGGAGGCTGCGCCAAGGTTAAATACAAAAGGATAATCCCCTCTTTTGACCGGCTGGTTGTGCTGTGTTTGATGCACCCCAGGGTGTGGTTTGCCCTCTTGGCTGCCAGGGCACCCTGCTGGCTTGTGTTGAGACTGCTGTCAACCAGCAGCCCCAGATCCCTTTCTGCGGGGCTGCTCTCCAGCCTTTTTTTCTCCCAATCTGTACTTGTGCCCAGCATTACTCCATCCTAGGTGCAGAATTTAGCATTTGGACTTGTATAAATTTCATGCCATTAATCATTACCAGATGCTCCAATCTATCTAGATCCCTCTGCAAGACATCTTGTTGCTCAAGAGAGTGAACAGTGCCTCACAGTTTGGTATCATCAACAAACCTGCCAATGGTGCATCCAACTCCTGCATCCATATAATTGATAAATATATTGGACAGAACTGGCCCTAGAATTGAGCCCTGAGGAACACCTCTGGTGACCTGTCACCAGCCAGATATAGCCCCATTCACTACAACCCTTTGAGCTCTGCCCTTCAGCCAGTTCTTCATCCAGCACATCATGGGTGTCTGGGTGCACACAGTTGATCAACTTGTCCGGAAGGATGCTGTGAGGGACAGTATCAAAATACAGAAAAACTACATCCACCACTTACACTTCATCCACTGAGTCAGTGATGTTATCATAGAAGGATATCAAATCAGTTAAACAGGACTTTCCCTTTGTGAATCCATGTTGACTGTGCCTGATGATTACGTTATTCTTTAAATATTCTTCATAATTTTACCAGGAACTGAGGTTAGACTAACGGTAATAATTTAGTTTTTAAAAAGTTCAAATAAGTGAGAAGAGAATGTACTTACAGTCTGTCATTTATGTTAAGCAGATATCACAGACTGTTTCCAAGAGTGTCATTGGCATGTTTTTTTACCAGTGAATGATAAGCTTTCCTATGGGAGGATGTTGTTGCTGCTGATGTTGCTGAAAAAAACTAAATTATTTGGTTTTCGTTTTAAATGAATGAGGGAAGGCTCCTGCATGCTGTGTGCTGGGTAATCTGCTCCACTGTGCCACCTGAATGCAACTGAGATCCACCGTCCCTATCCAAGTTAACATTTGTCATAATTAATGAGTAGATATCGTACATGGGGTTATTTTTTCCCCTGATTCAGAGAAAGTAACTTTTTCTTATAATACCATAGTTAATATAAACATCCACAATGATAATCTGTTCTTCAGAGCCAACACTTCATCTATCATCTCTTGAAAGAAGAGAGAGAGGGACAAAGGGATAATTCCCATTCATAGCAGTTTTTCTCACACTCAGTGCTTTCTAAAACAAAATCAAACTGTTGATCTCAAGCCACCTGGTAGTATTCTTTAAAGAAATCTTCCCAGTATATTTTCATACCCACCCAGAGAGATGGAGTTCCTGGAACATTTTATCAGTTCAATGGGAACTGGGAGGCTAAGACATATAAAAGACACAGTGTTCTTTCAGTCAAATTCTTCCTGTTTTGATAACACCATCCCTTACGAAAATAAAAGGTCTTCAGTTTCTGCTGATTCAGGCTCTTGGACTAGCTGCGTAATTCAGACTCCACTTTGAAAGAGAGATCTCTGTTTGCATACACAGACAGTGAGAATAAATGGGAAGAGGAGCTGGTTCTTATATATTGTTTAAACACTTTGATAACTTTGGGGAAAGCCAGTCTTGAATTAAGTCAGGAAGTGACATGAAAAGCAGCTCAGACCTTGCTGTATGTCTCTGATTTATTTTTATATGTGGTTGCCAAAGCTATTAAAATAATATCAAGCATGTAATGATAAGCTTTAATAAGATATCTCTGACAATGGAATAGCACCTAAAACAATGAAATATCATGGTTAAGTGCATTATGTGCTATAATGCACCATTAACAGCTGTTGTATGCCAGCTACACAGCAAAAGGGATGCTATGGATTATCAATGAAACGCTTTCAAAACACTCAGTGGCACTGCTTCGCCTCAGTCTTGTACCAGTCAGCCACTTCAGGGAGAGTCAGGCATTTTCGTCAAACCAGAAGTTTACCTCCTGGGGCTAGGGATAAGGGATGTAAGTAAACTCTTGTTATGGGAAAATTTCGCCCGGAAATGTGGATTTTTCATTACAGATCTGGATCAGGACTTTATGTATCTTTTTTGTATGTAGCAAGCACTGAAGTTACCTGAAGCAGCTGGACACTTTTGCTTCACTGCACAGTAAGATTTCAATACCACTAAAACCAGAGTGCGTATACCTTTATTGATGATCTGAAATGCATGACTTACAATTTTTAATATACTTTATTTAGCACATCATCAGAAAACACACAAACCCACTGGCCCCTTTCTTTTATGGCTCTCACTTCCACCTTCCTGGTGAACTGCCTCGATCTCTCGCTGATCTCCTTGTATCATATATAAAGTATGGATTATCTCATGTCAGATCTCTGCCTTAGGAAAAAAAATATTAAACCTTCTTTTGAGTCTTTAGATACTTTTGGAATTACCTGAGACAGTGACAAGTACTGCAAATGTGAATCTTAAAATTAGAACAGCAGGTCTTCGATTTAGCTTAAGGAGGATTAGAAGTGTTGTTGGGGCAGTATACACGCTTTACTGATAATGCCTTTGGAAATTAAACCCAGCTGTGTATCCCTCACAGCAAGTTCCCTCCTCCTGCTCTCCAAAGCACTCCATGACTCTGCCATTTCCCCCTGTGAGCTGTTGTCCTTTCCTATTCCAGAGCTGACATCCCTACTTTGTTATCTGAAGGTCCCCAAGTCCTGTCTGCTCCGGTGCCCTGTATCCAGCACTTCTTCATCACTGTGACGGTCCCTGAACTCACCTTCTTCACAGCTCTTCTCACCCCCTGCCTACACCAGTGGAGAGACCCACCTATGAGGGAAGAAGACTGCTGGCATTTTGCAATACTAAAAATTTTGCGCACATACCTATAAGCAGAAACAGTCTGTACACAGCAGATTGCAGCCTTCCCTCCCTCCTGTGACAGCATTTATTTCCCACAGCTTTGCAAAGTGCTTGGCATAGCAAGCTCCCATCCTTTGGGGCAGCTGTAAATACAAAGGGGGTGTGGGAGCAAACTCTTGTAGGAATTAAGCATTTGGTTATCTAGTCTGTAATGAAAGGTGAGGGCAAGCGCTATTATTCATGTGTAATTTTACTGTGCCATTTTTTCCTGCCCATGTCTGATCTCCGTTGAAAGCAGAGGTCCTGTCCAGGCTGCAGAATGCTCTCTGGATTTGCCCTACACCTCCTGGGTTCGGAGTCCCGCTGTACCTCATACAGGAATAAGACCAGGGCTGGCAAGAAGGTCTACTGAAGGAAGCTTTTGGGGTTCTTCTGTTACTTGCTTTGAAAGATCATTTGGCTGGCTGACCTTCCAGCACTAGAGGGATTTAATTTTCTTTACATACAAGTCCAGTATTTCTATTTCCCATACACAGCGTGGTTCAAGTGCTGGTATAGTTAGTGCTACGTCCTAGAAGATGATGATATGCATGGGAGTGAGCAGATTAAATCCTTTGAGGGTAACCGCGATAAACACAGCCGGGGTTTATAAGTGAAACAAGTCTGGGGCGTTGGCTTAGTCTCATTAAAGGAGCAGTCACATCCAAAAAACATCTCTTGGAATGAGCTGTAGTCTCTAATCATGAAAGCCCAAGGGAAAGAAGATTGACAAAAATGGAAAGATTCAGAGAAACTGGGCAGTAAAAATTGCCCAGCATCTGCTCTCATTGTAGCTATCTTTGTCAGTCCCTGGCCCATACAAGCAGCAAAGCTGAAACTAAATTTTGAACTAACAGGGTTTTGGAAGAGAAAAGGGAAAGCCATATAGCAGTTGACAGCTATTCAGATCAACAGTTTAAGTACATTTTCTTCAGAAGTGGCCAAATAGCAAAGCGGTGGCATTTGTTAATAGAAACTAACCACTCTTTAAAACATGCTGTCTCACAAAGAATATAAATAACCACAAGGCCAAATTTGCCACAAATGACACACTACAGTCACACAGTAAGTGGACTTTTGAACACCAGGGTATTAACTTTTCTGTCTGAAAAAAACATGCCCCAGATTTCTGTTGAAGGTAAGGTATGGGATATGTCACATAATTTGTTTTTCTAAAGTCCTTGATCTTATCAAACAGGAGGCAGTTTGCACTCTTATTGTCTTACAATGTGCTTTTATGTTTTGGTAACCTTCATGTGAAATATAAGAAGATAGGCTTCAGAAATCAGCCTGTTTTAAATAAAGATCAAGGCAAGAACAGAGGGTGGATCTGAAAGTTTCATTTCACCCGAAATATGCAACCTGAAGAGTTCAAGCTTCATTCGCTAAATTTTTTTTGTATCACTGTAGCTCATTCACATATGACGCTACATTAAGTAGTTCAATCCATAGTGAAATAACACTATCAATAAATGGCAGCGAAAAAGGAAAAGTTGGGTTATTCTTTCCTTGTGGGAACAAAGGTGCTCACAGAAGAAATGAGGATGAAAATCATGTCTTTGGTCATTCCTGTTTCTTAGGCCAGATTTGCAAAAGGTCTTCCCAGCACTTTTAAAAGCCTCAACACTGTTTTTATGGAGAGGCATTGGATCATCCCAATGTAAAACAGTAATGTCAGGGATTTGGCAGCTCCTCTCCCTGCAGTTCTCTTCCTGCCCCCCGTACTTTTATGTTACTGTCACAAAAAGTGTCCAGGTTTCCTTCCAGCTTTTCATTAAGGCAATGGAAATTTCCCCAAATGCATACCTCTCTGATTGTCAGGGGACCAGCTAGCTACCCATGGCCTGCAGGAGTAACATCAGGGAAATAACTGATATTTTAAGGAAAAAGAATTGTGAATTTAACAAGGAGTTTTCCTTGACCTGAAACAAAATGTTTAGCTCAATTCTGGGTATTTGAATGCTTTTCAAGTATCATTGCTAGATAAGTTTTGAAACAAAATGTTGTTCTAGAGTGAAAAATCGAAACATCTCACTTTGAAAATGTCAAAACACTGTGTTCCAGAAAAGATCTCTTTTCTTTGAGCTTGAACTACTTGAAAAAAAACTAGAGACAAATTCAAGAATTATTTTGGACATTCCAAACCTTCATTTTTTTGGCAGACCTAATTCCAACCCTAATATTTCACATAACCAGAGACAGCAGTATAAGCACAGCAACATTTGAATTTACATGCTGTGAGCTCCCCTGAGTGCCCCTCAAATTTTGGGTCTAGCTTTTCTGATGCCAGTAGACATATTTCAGTTATCTTTTCCTATTTTTTTTTCCTTATCGGACAAGTGAAAGGATGTAAGGTAATGTAATTTGAATGTCAATTAATGTACTCAGGCTGGAAATTGCTTCATGTCTTCAACAACTAGATTAAATAGCTATTGTCAGCACTATGAGGGAAGAGCTTTCTTGTTTTAAATATGGCTCAGTGAAAACTGCTGGAAGTAAAAACTCTCAATCTAAATCTTTTGTTTTCGCTCACCAAGCACACTTGTGTTTCTCTGAAGAGGATCAACCTCCCCCACCATGAAATATTCCCAAGCAGCCGATTCCCTGTTGTTATCTTTGGATGCAGCAGCTGGCTGGCAGCTCCAGCGCTGGTATGGGCAGCAGGAACTTTTAACACTTGCTCATGGCACTGGCAGTTTCCTCAGGATGCCTCCAGCAGCCTGAACTAATCACCTCCCTGGGTGTGCAAGACGGTCAGAAGATACAGCGTGGATCCCACCAAGTCTAATGCACCTGCTTGAATCCTGTCAGGAGAAAACTCCATTTCACCAGTAACTAGCTTTTTGGAAGCCATAAGAAGGACCCTGCAGACATGTATTCTTAATGACTATTTCAATAATTAACTGACTCAAATAGTCTATGAAATACTGAAGTTTTGCTACTTCCAGGTATGAGTTCCTGTTAGTCGCGTGGTTTAGGCTTGCAGAAGACTGATGTCAAAATCTTGCCTTCTGTAACACATTGTATTTCTTTCAAAATTATTCCTCTTTTAAACTGTCAGAAGTGAAGACTTATACGTATGCTTGATTTTGAAATTCATCAAGTCTATTGAAACTGAGGGTCACAGAAGTAAACTCAGGCAATTCTTTGGAAGATGAAGGCATGAAGAAATAAAGTACAGTCTAGTAGCTCAGGTCTTAAGGAGATTCAGAAAGACCCAGTTTCAACTTTCTTCTCCTCTGCAGACTTCCCCTTTGGCCAGGGAGAAGCTATTACAGCCCAGACTCTGACAGTACTGGCCTGTGTCTTTTTTCTGGTAGCTTTGTCTTTGAATGAAATGATAGCAACAGGAGGTCTCAGTTTACAAGGGTTTTTTGAAGGTGGGTAGATAAATTTTGCAAAATGCTCCAACATTAAAATAGAGAGAATTACACAAAAAACTAAGATGGATGGCTGTGCAGGTCTGGCAGATTTGCGTGACTTCTACCAGCTGCAACCTGCCTCAGCACCCACACCTGCTCCTGTGCCGCGTGTTAGTCTGGCAGATGCCTGGGGCCAGGCTCTTTTCAGTGGTGCCCAGAGACAAGATAAGAGGTAATGGGCACAAACTTGAGCATAGGAAGTTCCACCTAAACATGAGGAGGACCTTCTTTACTTTGAGGGTGGCAGAGCACTGGCACAGGCTGCCCAGAGAGGTGGTGGAGTCTCCGTCTACTGGAGACGTTCAAAACCCGCCTGGACGCGTTCCTGTGCAGCCTGCTCTGGGCGACCCTGCTCTGGCAGGGGGTTGGACTAGATGATCTCCAGAGGTCCCTTCCAACCCCTATCATTCTGTGATTCTGTGATTTTGTAACCCCACTGGAACATGCAGACAAATCTGAGCAAGTATGATGCTTACAGTGACCCTTGCATATGTGCTTTGCTTCCTTCTGACATCAAGAATTGGTTTAATAAATGTAAAATCTTGCACTGATTTTAGTTTTCAGGTCCCCTAATGCCACAGAAGCTATTAAAGCTATATCTTGGGAATTTTGTTCTTGGATCAGTTTACAAGGTGGTTTGGGTTTTTTTTCTATCAGTCGGGAAATACCTTCATGCCTTAGTTGTTGCTTACTCAGAGCTGACATGATTTAAGTGTAAAGTTACAATCCATTTAATGAATACTATCAAATAGGAAACGAGAAATACACTCTCTGATGCTATTGCAGACATATGCATTGCAGCCAGGCGGCACAGATTGCACTTACGTCTTCATGCTTCATAGGGAGTGAAGAAACTCCTTCTCTATCTTTGTCTTTTGGAACAGAAACTTGACATCCTGTTTTATTCATTATTCCTGATGTGAGAAAAGCTATTATTTGCCTTTCAGGACACAAAGAAAGTGCAGAGTTGGCACTAGTAAAGCTGGGACTTTTGAAACTCACACAGAAGGGACATAGTTTCACACAATATGTTACAGGTAATTCTCTGGAAAGAACAGCAGCTTTTCTTCAAAGCCTTTTGTGCAAACCATTGAAGGTATTTAATTACAAGCATGTAGTCAATACAGTTACATATACATATATAAGTTCACACCACGCACACATAAACGCTTGTGTTTTTTACATGTTTGAAATCATACTCAACAGTGCTGTTGGAACATACCTACTCCACTCTACTAATATTTCTGTGATTGCAGGCTTAAAAGCTTATTTCTGAGAAGAGATTACGGGCCATTGCAATGATAATGGTCATCTTCTGAAGTGCATTGCTGTGTTCCTTCCAAATTAATTAGGATTCCGACATGCCTTTGCAGCAGTTGGCTAAAACCCCTGCAACTTGTGAGGATGCCAAACACAGTTAGACAGTTAGATTTTCCCTGGAGGTGGTAAGTGTCTAGCCCACAACTGGGGATAGCAAAAATATTAATTAACTTCCACAAAGCCAGCTGCTTTGTTTACAAGCAACGAGTTTTTATGCCGGGTGAGGTAGCCAATCTTCTTCATCAACTTGTTGCTTTTATTGTAGTGATATGTCAGTATTTTTCATCATGGTAATCCTTGTCAGGACCAATGCTCATATGGAAGTTGCGGCTTCAGTTAGAACAGAAAGCCACATAGTTCTGTCTACACTAAACCACATAATTGTGAATAATGCATTTCCTATCACTCTGTGTCCCTTCTTCTCCCATCCTCTACTCCTGTGTCTTCCTTTGCTTTTTTTTTTTTCTTTTTTTTCCCCCATTATGTACACAGAATAACAATGATTCCTATATACAGGAGTGCCCTGGATACTTTATGTATGTCATATATATGTAGTAAAGTAAAATGGTTTATAAGTATTTTGCTGTTTCTTAGTACATGGAAGAATTTTCAGACATTAACTTCTTCTTCTGTAGCTCAAGACCAACCAAAAAACAGTCACCTAGATTGTTCTTTATGACAGGTATTTTCTTTGAGCCTTGCACATCTTCCTCCTCCGGTTACCACAAAACATGAAAATCCCATTTTCCTTAGCTTCGTAGTCCAGTCCGAAGCCACAGTGGGTCCTGATGCAGCAGATGTCATTAATCACTGGTCAGACACACTGAAATCAGTGGGACTGCTCACATACCACAGGTGGGCACCTAACTCAATATGATGTCTTGGGCTGCTGCAAGCATATTTTGTGTCAGGCAACTGAGTACAGCAATGTACTGACCACCTCTGAAGTTTAGGCTTCATGTCAGAGCAGGAAATCTGGCAGTTTCAGGAAAGCCCTGTAACACTTGGGTAATTTTTTCCAAAATTTATTTTCAAGATCCAGTTAATAATTGTATTCCAGAAGAAATCACAGACGGGTTTATTTCCTGCTTGAAAATACTATATGCCTCTAATCCTAGAAATACAGTTGACTAGAGCAGGTAATATCAAGACTGAAATTAAACTGAATTCTCTCCTTCCGTTTTGATCCATTTACTTAATATATCCCACGTATGGTTTTGAGTGCAGCTGAAAGACATATTTTTTGAAGACAAAATGCTCTCTTTCCTCCAATTACATGGAGTGCTTTTTGACTGAAGTAAAGAAGTGGGAAGGCAGGCCTCTTGCCACAATGTCCTTCTTTTATTTAGGAACATTATTTACTGAGTACTCATTCACATTTTGAGAGAGGCGGTCTTCCTCCCATGCTTATTATATAAAATTGCTTTAGTACTACAGTGATAGAGTGAGACAGATGCTAGATTGCTATGCTCTTTGCCACTGTGATCAGCTGTGTCATGGCAATATCCGTGACACAGGATGTATGTTCTAAGTGTGCCCTTAGAACATTAGCATTCACTGTTATATCCAGTTTATAACTTGAAGCCCATTTGTTTTCCTGGAAAGGGGAATTTCTGGTAGAAAATCTGTTTTTAAATTGCTAATCGATGTGATAAAAAAAAAAGGAATTTATTTATTGTCAGAAACTTGTTAGGATAGTGTACAGGTCCTCTTTTTAGTGGGTTTGATTGTGTGTGTATATATGTATGTGTGTCTATAAATATGTACATAAAATACATAGCATGAAAATGTTCATATATATGTGTACATACATACACACAAACATATATATATGTGTGCATAGATATATGGACATAAAATAAATGCTGAGAATGTCTACTGACAGATGTTGTATATGAGGTGCTGTACTGTAAGTGCTTCACTACAGTTAGCACTTACACACAAGATGACCAGGTTTAATTTCCATACTCGACAGAAACACAACAAATGGGGCCTTAAAAAGGGTGGCATCGCAGTCTGAGGGTGACCTGCTCCTCTCTTGATAAAAAGAAGCCAGTTGAGTCACCAAGAGGTGCCAAGAGCTCCAGGTTAAACAGCTGTCAAGAGGTGTGGTCCTGCATGAAATTACCATGAGATGGTCTCTCTCCAAAGGAGTTTTTAGACTTACAGACCCATGGAATGAACCTGCTGGAAGGGGCCACAGGAGGCTGTCTGGACCCCAGTGGTTCAGGACCCAGGGCTCTTGCTTATTCACTAACAAGAAGAAGGGCTTAAGGGAGTTTATCGTTGGGGATTTCACCTTCCAAGGACGCCTGCCTCTCCCTGTTCCCCTAAAGATGACAATGTTTCTGGAACATATTTTAACATTTTTGGATAGAGTTGCATACAGACCCAGGCATGCATATGTTAAGACATACTGTTCCTCTGGGGCTCATAACTTTGGGTTTAGACATATAGGAAAAGGTCATGAACTAGCTAGAGATTGTGAATTAGCACAAAAACTAGACATGGAAGTGCCAGGACATAACTCAGCAAAATGATCTGGAAATGGCCCTTTCTTTTCTGGTGAGTTACCGTATTTTTCTCAGGCAAACACAAAGCATGAGGAAGCACTTGAAATGGAAAGTACATCCTACGTCACACAACTCCCCACCTTTATAACACAGAGAGAGAGATGTAAATCTGGCAGTACCCTGGAATACTCCTCTTTAACCTGAAATACTTTACCGAGTATTAACATGCCATTTGAAAGATTCTTTGAAACCAGGGAACTATCACATCAATACAACATACCTGGTTTATTAACAGAAGTGGGAATCGCTGTATTTAACAAGCCTGAGTGGTCTGAATGTATCCTGTTTGTTCCTTTTGCACATGAAATGAAAAGCGCTTAGCAAGTAACCTCTCCACAGCTCACCAGGTGTCATGTGCAAAAAGAGGAGGCGCTAGATGCAATGTCTGACAACAAACTCTACTATACTGTCTCCTCTGCTCAAAAGCCCTACATTTGTGATGAAAGCCTGAAGCTTATCCTTTTGTGAGATTTAGACACCTGGAGACCCATTCAGGTGCCTAAGAATAGGTGCTGAATGCCATCTGAGATGCCTGTGGGAATCCTGTCTGGCCTCCAGTTCCCACCCCAGAAGGAAGGAGATCTACCTTACCATACACACTGATACACAGTAGGGGACAGCTGGAGTCCTTAGTTCTCCCAGGTGCCACAAGATCCAAGTTCGTTTTTTGGATTTTGTCCTACATGCATAGGCACCACTCCAGTTCATGACCCAAGTTACTATTAAGAGAAATTTTTTTTTGTTTGTTGTTTTTATTGCTGGTAATAGTGCCATAGCTTCCAGGCTTTGAGACATATAATTTTCTCCAAAAGACCAAACACATCAAATGTACATTCCTCACGTAGGCAGTCAGAGGTTTTGTAGCAAACCAATCCTTAATCTTTGTTTCAATCCAGTAAATAGATGACAGTCCTCGAGGTATTTTTGCAAAGCGTGTTTCTCCTGTCTTTGATCACACCATTAGCTCATCTCTGATCCTTTCCAGAGCTGGACGTACTATTCCAGGAGTGACTTTATGGGAGTCAAACACAAAGGCTGAATTATTTGTTTTCTGAGGCTGATGAAACCTTTCCAGATCCACAGTCTTCCCCTGACCTGCCCCCATCTGTAGGCACAGGCTGAGTTTTGGCTCTATGACTATGAATTTGGCTCTGTTAAAATGCATTTGTTTGGACAGACAAGTTTACTAAGTGATTGAGGTCACTCCCTCTCTCAGTGATTTGTCTTCTGCACTACATAGCTTTCCCCAATATTTGTGTCATCTGTTGTCTCTGTTGGTAAAGATTTTCATTTTTCTTCCAAGTCATTAATAAATAGTATAGTCAGCTTTTAATGCACTTAGTGTGGGACGTTGATTTTGTATTGTTCTAATTTCTTACTCAAAATGTCATGTGATATCAGAGCAAATGTTTTACAGAAGTCTAAATACATTACATTAACACTATTACCTTTAACAGTCAAACTTGTAACTCCATCAGAAAATATATCAAGCTAGCTTTACATGTATTTTTTAAAGTAAGCTTATGTTGATTGTACTACAGGCCTCTACTCCTCTGGATACCCACACCAATGATTTCCACATGGATAAGTGGCCCTGAATAATGTAATTGATTTTTTGTTAGCATACAAAAGGAAAACTGAGAAAAATGTATTTCCTACGGATATCATTCCACTCAGCGCATGTACCTCTTCCCGCATTAATTGCTCTATTGCATAAGCTTTTAAGAAACATATTTTTTAATGGACTACAATTTAGACTGCAGAGATTTGGGGATGGGGAGTGGAGGGGGCTTACGGGTAGAATAGCTAGAGATTTGTGTGCTAGCATTTATATTTACAAATTAATGTACTTTCAGTACTGGAGGTGTTTTAAAAAGAAATGAAATCTAAAATTCTTTTTTTTTTTTTTTTTTTTTTTTTTAGCACAAGATGGCTTGGATAGATTTTTTGATATCTAGATAAATTGAGAGGCTGATCTTTACACATTCATGAAGAAAGTAAGTGTGGTAGGGTATCTTTGTCCCATTGTAGGACAGCAGAACATTCTCAACGCAATGAGGGAATATTTTCAAAGCAACATGATGCACAGGCTACTACAGCCAGGGAACAATCAACTATTTATAATCAAAGGAAGATAAGGGTTTGTATTTTCCATACTATCTTTCCTGAAGGAATCATATTAAGAACGTAACACTTGCAAACAAGCGCACAGTTAAGATATTCATTATAAGTTGTGAATAGGATTCATTTTAATGATAATTCTACTTGCCTACACAGTGTTCTTAGATGTGAAAAAAAGCCATGGGATTAGGCCAAATATTGTCATGGTAACAGAAAGAAAGGGAAATCATTCTAAAAGGGTTTCCAATAAGCAAGAGCAGCTAGCATTCAGTAAGTAGCCTTCAATAGAAGTTGACATCTGTTATTCATTTGTTGTTTCTAGGTTTGAAGAAAAGCAGGATAATTGGAAATAGTACAGTGTTCTGGGAACATATTGAGTGAAAGGGCTCTTAGTGCTTTTTAAATATTGGTCTATTTATCCTTAAAAACATTTAGTATGTACCTTTGTCCATTTATAAATTGGACAAGCTAGTTGGAAGGTTGTCTAGACTCAATTATGCTTAAGCAGTGGAAGATCAAAGCAAGCTACTTGCTTTTAATAAGAGGAACTACCATTTCAGCTGAACAGGGAACACCTATTTTTGGAAACTGAGGAGAAGATGAGAATGAATAAATTGTATAAAGTTATGTGTTTACTTCATATTGAGGATAGAGTGGGAGACATATTAACCTGCACAAGAAACATGCACCAGTACCAGTGCTTTTTTTGTTCAAGCACACCGCTATGCCTCACACAGCAATGTGAGATAATCCTCATGACTCTACTGGTTAGAAAGAAGAAGCAGATCAAAATAAAGTTGTGGAACTTGAAGAAAAAAAATGCAAACCAAAAATCAGTCATGTCTTTAACATCATGCGTGGTTACCAGTGAAACAGTGTACAATTGTATTTTCCCATACACGGAATTTTTAACATGGTCTTTGCAACTTTTCTAAGAGGTTGATCATGGGCCATTGAGCATGCTCTGCCCAACATTAGAAACCTTGTTTGCTCACCTAGACTAGACGATGCGCCCAAAAAATCCCTTTTGCCCTATCAATGCATGAGACATTTATACTCCAACTTTCTAGGAAAGTGGATGATTCAAAACACACACAGCTTTGTAGTAGGAGCTTGCAAGTTAGTTTATGGTTAAAAGCCTAGACATTTGGTAGGAGCGAAAGAAAGACAAACAGCAATGATTTTACTTTATTTATCCTGAATACTATTTCCTTATCTCTTCATAACAGAGAAAAAAAAGAAAAGGACAGAACAATACAAACTTAAAGCTTACCTGATGCTACCAAAATCTAAAGTCTGGAAGGATACTGCTGTGCAAAAGATTTGCTGATATGTTCTTAGAGAAATACAATCTAGCTAAATTTTATGTACCTCTGCCTATATTAAAAATATTTTCAAATTTTCAAGGTAAGTAAAAATACTTCTGTTGAATGAAGTATTTACTGAGTACTTCAGTAATGGCTGTGCAATCTGATATTTTAATAATTTGATGTTAAGATTATGATTTCTGTCCTTAGGGGTAGATATTGTACAAACACAAGAGAAGACACATGGACAGATTTGTAAAATGTATCCGGGTGTCCATGGAAGCACCCTGGCACCCAGTGGAGTTGTCAGGAAGGCTTTTAGTACCCACAAGAATGGCTAATTTCTTAATTATCTTGGCATTATGGCCAAAAGTTCCTTCTGTAAAGAACCTAAAATCAATACTGACTGAATGAACATTTGTTATTTTGATTCTTTTTACAGATTGCAAACAATCATAAATTTGTCTGCAAAATGAAAATATTCCTTACTGTCTCACAAACTAGTAACCCTAAATTAGCCCTGAAGATAAACAATAAGATGTGCCAATCTGCAGGTATGTAACTGCATAGCATGCAGGGGTCTCAGAGGTCCAAGGTCAATAAATATTCCAACACAAAAAATCATCTCTGTCACATGATGGAGTGATGTATCTGTACAGAAGACATCCGATTGTTTGGATTTTTTTAAATTTTTTTTTTATTTGGCTGGCTCTGCTAATGAAATCAACAAATGCCTGTGACAGCCAATAAGCCAGACAAGGTGCAAAATAGCTCCAACATCTCTCTATGTGTGAGAGTGTGTGTATACATACATACACACACAGTTGTACTCCCACACACCCCTTGCAAAGCCCCACAGCAAAGAATTAAATGTGTAGTGGCCGTATAAAATAAGTTGCAAGCACAGAAAGGTAATGAAGTTCTGCTTCAGTGTTATAGGTATTTTTTTCAGTGTGTGTTCAGAGGAATAGCTTTCTGACTTAGGGCCACAACACACTGCTTGCCCTGAAGCTCTGATCATCTTTGCAGCATCCTGAAACATCACATTTCAGGCCCTGTTAAAGATCAGTACAATGGGTGTCCCTTCATGTTTTTGTAATTGTCCTTAAGAAGGCAACAGCACATAAAACATTCAAGTCAAGAACAAACAAAGAGTGATAGATAAACATGTTTCAGTTCATATGATTAAAACAAACCAAAACAAAAGAAAGCTAGAAAAAACGCCAACAACCCAGCACCAAGAAAAAAAAACCACACAGACCATTTCCAAAAGTATTTAAACTAAAAGATAGCTGCAGCATGGCCCTGTTTTCACCTGCAATGTGCCACTCATACTCTTTTGTTCTCTCCAGATTGGCAAAAATACATCCATAAATTATCGTTAACATCAACTCTCCCGGTCCCATTCATTCATTCAGGCAAGCTTTGGGGCAGCACTAAGATGTCCAGTAACTATAGAAAATGAGCTAGGTGCAATTTCCAAATTGAAAGCAGACCGTTGGAACACTTTTCCGAAAAGGGCCTGGGTTTCAAAGCCATTTCATTTCAGGTTGCGCTCTGTATATGCCATCATATGCAGACATTGCCTTATGCACGCTTCAGCACCTGTTTTCAGTGTTACGATAGTGTGTCCCGGTATCAGCCTCCAGCTGAATTGTGCATGACACGGCTCACACCTTTTGCATTCCCTGCCCCCAAGATCTGGTTGCCCGCGTGTGTAATTCTTGCTGTCCCCAGATCTTCTTTGGCCAGGGAGGTCAGGGAAGCTCTGTGCTGCTCAGACCAGTCTCACCATCCTGCCTGCCTGCTGAGGAGCCCGTATGTTAACAGCGACATTTACCAACTTTTCAACAGCCAGGAAATTCTGAACATTAAGGCAGTTTGGGTATAGTCATATCTTATTTGTGTGCACAAGAGCAAAAACAAAACCCAAAACATAAAAATGATTGAGTGTGGGGGTCTTTGTTTATAGATACATTTTGAAAATACAGCTCCTACTTATTCTTGTGACTATTTGTCACAGCAAGGCCAGCCTTCATTTTCTCTTTCTTTTTTTTTTTTTTTTTAATTTTATTTTGACTTACTTGTCTGCCAGTTTTAGGCCTTACTGCCTTCTTCAGCATTTGCCTGCATAGCAACTTCACACGCTGGAAAGACTGCTATCAAGCAGTGACCATCACTAATGAGGGGCAAACCCCAAGAGATTTCATTCTTGCTGATTAGCCCTCAGGGACATAGTGGTTTTGCTGCCTGATGCTCATGTCAGACTCTGTGAGTCTGACCCACTCGGCTGAGAGCAGAATTAGTTGCGATGGGGCAGCCTGCACATGTGCCAGGGTCCTGAGGGAACCCTCCCTCTGTCCCACTGCCCTTCTTGCAGCTCCCATCACCCACCATCAGAGCAACCACATTGTCTCCATGGGTCAAAAACGGTCATGGGGAAGGCAGATGGACCTTTTAAAGTACTGCTGCTTCTACTCCCATGGCTGCTGGTGCTGGGTTTGCTTGGGAAAGGGAGGACAGGGGTTCAGAGTCCAGAAGCCACCGGTGTTGCAGTAGTCTTTACTGCTGTGTTGAAGAGATTACCATCTTCAATGCACAGCCAGGGGTAATCACCATATTCTGCCAGCTGTGGAAATCACCTCAGATAGCTGGAGATTACATAATAGGTCTGGAAATGAAAAAGTAAACTGATTTATTCTCATTGTCCATTACTGCAATTCAGTGCAATTTATTTAAGGTCCCTATCTCTCACTCTAAGGGAAAATGCAAACATTAATCTTCATAGACTGTATCTTGGATACCAGTGGTCTGGATAATTAGTTTGTTACCCTCCGTGCGTGTGCTGTCTTTTCATGTTCAGTGGGAAAGATAGGAGTCTAATCAGCTGCGGCATACATGTGGGGTTGTGTACACATCACAGTTTAAGCAAACAGGAGATGTTGTTATCTTCAAATCAGTGATGCCCTCAGTTTTGTTTTAGGGCCAGTTTTTATTTCTTTTGAACTGTACTTACTTTCTCACATCCCAAACCTCAATGGTTCTACAGAAACCTCATCTCTCTTGCTTGGGTTGTCCAGAAATCTTTGTGGCAGGAGTAAGATGGAGATGATACATATATACAAGCCATGGCCTGAGTGTTTGCCTTGGGTTTAGGACAGATTTTGCTGTCCCAGTTAATCAGTGCATCCCTAGCTTATCTGTCCCATGCAACTCTCTTCTGGTGCTTTTCAAGGCTACATCTTTACTATGGCGTGCATATCCCATGTACATTCATCCTCAAAACCCAACGACTGCTTTATGAAGACAAATAGATTCAACAAGTAGGAGCCCATCCTACTTTACATGGAGCTGAAATAAACACCACCAGTGGGCAAACATTCAGAGACAGTGAGGTAAGCAAAAATCACTGACTTCTGGTTTCCTCTTGACCCTATGAAAATATCCATCCTCCAAGTAATAATGTCAAGGGGTCAATCTGTGTGACCTCTCCCACTGTCAGAGATAAAAAGCTATGAGAATAGAAGACGTCTTGCAATGCAAAGATGAAAAGCTCAGCTTTTGCCAGTTCTGCTGAAAGTAGAGAAGGAAGTCACCAATATTTTCTACTTGTTGGATTCTGATATCTTGCCTGCTTTACATTATCCGTAGTTCCTCCTTGACTGCCTTAGAGCTAGAACTAGAGGCAGTTGTTTTTGCTCTGCTGGGGATGGTGTAATGGGAAGAGGAAGTCAAGCCACCCAAGGACAGAGACTTTGCTCAGATAGGATGAGGACAGCAGTATCTTAGTGATGTTACATGCTAATTCCTGCTTTCCCAGATAGCTGCCAAATGACCACATGATGCTTCAACAGCATCAGTGAATAATATTTAAAATAAACCAAAGAGAAAAATCAGGTGTAGATAATATAAGAGCGCACCAATTAATGGCACATTTGCTGAACATGTCTTCATGCGCACTTCAAAAAGAGCCATACCCTGGAAAAATTATTCTTCCGTGGTGAATTTCATATCAAAAACTAAAGCTAATTAATTTACATCATATGCATCAGGAAGACACCCTCAGCAGCCTACTCAAGGATGACCCAACCTTGTACCCACCACTGAATATTTCTGAAGGTCCCTTGCCCAGGCCTGGCCAGACTGGCTCATTGAGTTCCCCTGAAGTCAAATGGGCTGGGGGCATTTGCAAGATGGGGTCTTCCCTGCAAGTCATGTTTCACTTTCTAACCTTGGCCCTGCTGGGGAGCCAGGGGAGTGCAGTGATCACAGCTCACTGCTCTTCCGTGAGCCTTGCAGCCGTGGTTTCACACAGGGCTCTGACAGACAGACCCCCTTTTAATGCTTCATCCCTCCCTACTGGCTGTTATTGCGCAGTTTGTGGTTTATTCTCTAAATGTCTATGAGAAGATTAATAGTTTTACCGCTAATGGGATCCTGATTATAACCAAAGATCCGCAAAGGCTTGGGGCCAGATTTTCGCATACCCACTTGCGCAATCTAGAGATGCCAGAGAGGGGAGAGGGGAAGCTGGGGGGGCAGCCCCCTGCCCCAAACTGCCAGTGTCCCTCTGCCTGCATACACACACACACACGCCTGCACAAGTCACAGCCGCTCCAGACACTTCTACCAGCCTGTTTGTCTCCTTGCCTTTAATGCTCTCCATCCCTGTACAAAGCCAGGCCTGATCACACTGATGGTGTGAGAGGAGGGTCCCCATGGGCAGCCAGCATTCGTAACAATGCAGTTTACTCCCAGTCATTATAAGCAGCATCTTTATGTGTATCCCTTACCCAAATATTTAGAAAGGACTGAACTTTGAGCAACCCTGTGTAAGCAAGACTGTCCTGTAGACAGCAATGGCCCCGGACTTGTGTAGATTAGGACTGCTGGAGAATCCCAGGAGACCCTGACAGCTGCAATAAGATATGTGCAGCTTGGATCAATTTAGGATTAGTATCTGTCCTCTCTTAACATTTAAGTATAGCCAGGAAAAAGAGCTCACACTCCACTTTTGGATGACAGAAGTGAAAGTCTGTGACTGTCCTGCCTGTACATTTTCCTGCACAGAGCTACTACCCACAAAAAAGAAAATCTGGGGCTGTGTTTACTTTGCCTCATGGTACCCACTTGGCATACGCAAACAGGGCCAGGGAAATAGGAACCACACCATAAGCTGATGTCTACCCCCATTGGTTATTGGCTTAAATGGAGGGTCAGTGATTGATACCAACTGGATATTTGGCCACTGGTCTGCTTCACATAGCACTGCGCAGATTAACTTTTGGATCAGCCAAAGCGACTTGTGAAGCTAGGTCTATTTTGTTGAGAACTGCTGGCTGAAGAAAAAGAAAATAAAGAAATATTTCTGGAAGCACAAAATAGTTTGTTTTGGGTTTGGACTTAAAAATCACAAGAATACACAGGGTCTGCATGCAATGAGAATTTTATAGGCTTTGCACTTCTCTCTAATCCAAGCTCTGAATGTTGTTGAGACGGGACTTCAGGCCAAGTCTCCCGTGTCCAGGCATGCTATTTAATCCCTGGCTTAGCACAAGGAGCCCACCAGTGCTTTTTCCTCACCATCTTTGTAAGTGGCAGCTGAAAACACAAGAGAAATGTCATTCTATGTCAGTTGACAGGACTTGCCTGCCCCTTTATGTTTTGGGTTTGGGTGTTTTTTTTTATAAATGAAAGAGAACCATCAGGATGATCCAGAAGGATAATTAATTAGTCAGGCAGTGTTTCATTTAAACAGGCACCTATAGGGAGGCACCAGGAGGCGTAAGAATGAGCTGCCAAGCAACAACCATGGTGAAAGGCTGCAGGGAACCAGAAACAGGTTTGAGGGCAGCATTGCTCCCTTGCATCCTCCTCCCTTGACCTTCCCAGTGCTTCTCTGTGGCAGGAAATGAGATGGTATCAGTCCTCATGGGCACTGTCCAGGTGTGGTTTCCTGTCATAGTGCTTTTCTTAAGTTGTTCACCAAACATATCTTTGTTATGGGTGGGTGGCAGAGGCTTCCTTCTTTCATGTATAAAGATTTTTGCAGCTTTTATGGATAACAAGACCTTGAGAGAACAGCCTGTCTGCAGTACGTATGCATAACCACAGGGTATTCAGAGTAATGAGCATTGGTAGTAGTGTTTTTTAACCCATAGTACGTGGGTACATCTACTCAATTGACATCACATGCATCAATCACTCTTACTCCAATCCCTTCATCTGGCATCATGAGTTTCTCTGGTGATGTGTCCTGGGAGCAATACACTGAGGAAAGCATCCATCCATCATAGAGTAAAGCTGTTCTGCCACTGCTGCTTCGCCAGGGCCGTGCACAGTGGGGCAGAAAGCAGGCTGGCCCTGTACCTGCTCCTCCATCCCAGGCTCATCACCTAGAGAGGTAAGAGAGAAACTTGATGGGAATTGGGGAAAAGATATTTCTTTTTGAGAAGGAGAAGCAAAAAAGTTGAGGAAATGCTGCCCTGCTATCTGTTAGCTAAACATCAGGATTTATTACCAAGTATGGGAGTGCAGCTTGTAACTAGCCCTAAGAGAGACACTGAAGATTGCGAGAAGATGACAATTATTTGGATGTGTCTCAATTAATTTGTTGCTTTGCAGACTGAAGGCTGGTGAGCCTACAACCTGGGAAAACTGTGAGGCACAGACTAACCTCTCCAACACTCCCACTAGAAAGCAAAGCAAAACCATGACCCCTGTGAAGTCAATGGGAGTTTTTCCACCGACTCCAATGGAGCCAGGATTTCACCCTGTGTTTTCCATAATGAAGGCCAGATTTTTCCCTTGATTTATGAAACATGGGATTTTTCCAGCTTCAGTGCACATTGTCTCTTGTTTTCCAACAGTGCATTCACCTCCATGAAACTAAGGGGGATACACAAATGCATTTAAATAAAATAAGCTTTATAGCAATGGGACATGATGTTGACTGAGTTTGCTAATTCCACTTTATGACCAATATAAATGCAAACAACAACATCTCTTGTTTTCACAGGAGAGTGCTGTAGTCTTAGAAAAGGAGGATCATGGCACTGACCTTATGCTCAGGATGAACAAACTGACATGAACACAGAAATCCCATGGTGCCTACCTCCAGTTAACTGTTTGTTCACCATGTTGGCCTTGCTAAATTTCCTTGAGAAAATAGTAGCTTTTAAGAGAAAGCAGTTCAGTAACTTTTGGCTGTTCTGCTGACTTCTGTGAGTCTGTCAAGGTCTCCAATTCAATAGGGTAGTGGTTTCTTTTTTAAGATCTTATATTCTGATTTGAATAAGCAATTGTCGTCTTTTTCTTCTTTGCATGTTTTCAGTCTCAATGGAAATATGGTGGAAAATGTGATCTCACAGATGCAAAGGATTCAAAACTAAGTATTTTTTTGTGTTCGGTCGTAAGGTTTTGAGCTGCAAATGCTTGAGGTCACCAAGATGAAGCACACAAATAGGCCTTGAATTCAGGGACCTTGAAGTTGCTTTGCGGTGCATTGGCACTTTTATTTCTAATGTGATCATCAGGTGGCATGAGGCTGAAAGATGCCACTTATGGGAGGGTCTTA